>CM074726.1:189318916-190568916 GCA_037306005.1 Rhinophrynus dorsalis
GCACATTATTTTAATATTTAAATTCTACTGGCAATGTTCAGTCTTATCGGTGTGGACCATAACTAATTCCCTAGGGTTTATGAAGTCTCTTTGAAGTGGACTGTAAACAACATTAATTACCTGTTTGATGCTTCAGTAAAAGAAGGCAAAAAAACCCTCAATATAGCAATTTCAAATTCTACCCTGAATGGGGGGAAACAAATTCCTTCTTGATTCCAAATGGCAATCAGATTTCTCCCTGGATCAACAAGCACTAACTAAATATTAATCCCAATACTACCGTACATAGCCCTCTATGTTATGCTCTTTTAAATAAGTATCCAGGCCCCTTTTAAAGGCATCTAATGTATTCGATAGCACCACCTCCTCAGGCAGTGAATTCCATACCTTTATTGTCCTTACTGTAAAGAAACCCTTACACTGTTGTAAATTAAATCTCCTTTCCTCAAGTCTAAGTGGGTGGCCCGTTGTCCTGTGTACTGTTCTGCTAATGAACAGGTCTTTGGAGAGCCCTTTGTATGGGCCCTGAACATATTTATATAGTGTTATCATATCCCCTCTAAGACGCCGTTATTGTAGTGTGTACAAGTTTAACTTTTCTAGCCTTTCTTCATAACTAAAACTTTCCATTCCCCTTACTAGTTTTGTAGCCCTCCTCTGCACTCTCTCTAGTTCCATAATGTCCTCTTTCAGAAAGGGAACCCAGAATTGAACAGCATATTCTAGGTGGGGTCTTACCATGGACCTGTAAAGAGGCATAATAATATCTTCCTCCCTTGAGTCAATACCCCTTTTAATACATGCAAATATCTTATTTGCCTTTGCAGCTGCCAGCTGGCACTGCATGCTACTGCTAAGTCTATTGTCTACCATTACTCCTAAATCCTTTTCATTAGTAGATTTCCCCAGAGAAACACCATTTAAAATATATGTTGCATTTTTATTTTTATATCCAAAATGCATAACTTTACACTTGTCTATATTGAATCTCATTTGCCATTTGCCTGCCTAGTTACTCAATTTGTCCAAATCCTCTTGTAATAAAGACACATCCAGTTCAAACTTTATTACCTTACTTAATTTTGTGTCATCGGCAAACACTGATACATGGCTCCTTATGCCCTCTGGGAGGTCATTAATAAATAAATTAAAAAGAAGAGGACCCAGGACAGATCCCTGAAATACTCCACTTATCACGTTTTTCCAACTGGAGAACTTGCCATTTACTACCACTCTTTGCATTCTTTCAGCCAATTTCCAATCCATGCATAAATGTTTGCCCCGAGCCTATTTCATTCAATTTGTACAGTACCCTCATGTGGAACCGTATCAAATGCCTTGGCAAAGTCTAAATATATCACATCAACCGCCGCTCCCTCATCTATATTATTACTCACTTTTTCATAAAATGCAGTCAAGTTAGTTTGACAAGTCTTGTCTTTCAAAAAGCCATGTTGAATCCTGCTAATGATAGTCCACTTCAAAGAGACTACTAGAGCCCAGGGAATTAATTATGGTCCACACTGATAAGAATAAACATTATCAGTGGAATTTAAATGTTAAAATAATGTGCATGTTTTTCAAGTCATTTATTGCGCATTTAGGCTTCAGTATTATGCCTGAGGAAGAGACCTAATTGTCTTAATAGCTTGCAACCAAAGCCACTGTAAGGGTTAAATTTTGATCTGCTGCTGAAGGAGTTAATATTTTGAACTGCTTGTCAAGTTTCTTTTTACTGGTAGAGTAAACTGCTTTACAAAGATACACAGCCCCCTTTGTTTCTAAGGAAACATTTCAAGGTCTTTTCAGGGGAGTACAGGAACTCACTGCTAGCCGCATAGTTTAGATATTAGAGATATGGCAAGGGGACTTATTTTCCTATAAAGTGGACACTAGTTGTTTTTCAGGTGGTTAATGTGTAATGCGCATGCACTTCCTTCCAGTGAATGAACTTGTTATTTTCTGTTAATCCCACCCTAATCTGTACTATAAAATATCTGTCTTTTTGTTTAATAAGCTGGAAGCATTCTGAATAGATACCAGTGTTGTGTCTAGAAAGGGGGGGGGGAGCTGCAACACAGGATAGGGAAGATAGTATAATTGAGGGAATGGGATTAGAGAAGGGTCATGGGGGTGGAGACAGGGAATGGGCTAGTTCATCTAATAGGGAGTTGCCATTGTTACAGCCTGATAAAAGACAAATACATCTGAAAAAGAACAAAATCTTTAAGAATGGCAAAAAGATAAAATGTATGCATGCAAATGCTCACAGTCTGGCTGGTAAGATGGGGGAACTAGAAATGATTGCAGTACATGAGCAGTATGATCTGATTGGAGTGTCTGAAACCTAGTTAGATGATATGTATGACTTGGCAGTCAATCTAGAGGGTTATTCACTTTTTAGGAGGGACAGGGTTAATAAAAGGGGAGAAGGGGTATGCCTATATGTAAAGCAGGCCTTAAAACCTAGTTTAAGGGAAGATATAAATGAAGGGTCCAATGAAAAGGTAGAGGCCTTGTGGGTTGAAATACACACTGGGGGCACACAAAATAAAAAGATGTTGGTGGGGGTTTGCTACAAGCCACCTAATGTTGGGGAGTTGGAGGAAGCCCAACTTTTACTGCAAATGGAAAAGGCTGCTAGGTCAGCAAAGGAAATTATAATGGGAGATTTCAACTACCCTGAAATTGACTGGAGCAATATGACTTCAGGCACAACAAAGGGAAATATTTTTCTAAGTATGATAAATGATAATTTTATGTCCCAACTAGTAGAGGAGCCAACTAGAAAAGAGGCCTTGCTTGACCTAGTGCTCTCAAATGATTCTGACATTGTAAACAATGTGCAGGTAAGGGAACATTTGGGCAGCAGTGACCACAATATTGTATCCTTTGAAGTTTGTTATGAGAAACCCAATAGCAAGAGTTTAACCAAAACATTCAATTTCAAAAAGGCTAATTTTACAAAGTTGAAAGAAGCTTTAAAGGATATCCAGTGGGATGTAATTTTCAAAGATAAAAATGCACAAGAATCATGGAATGTATTTAAAATGCTCTTGGGCAAATATACACGTCAATATATACCATTGGGGAATAAGCACAAGAGAAGTAAAGCAAAACCAATGTGGATTAATAATGTGGTTAGCAGGGAAATGAGAAATAAAAAGCAGGCTTTTAAGGTGTTTAAGTCAAACGGGTCAGATGCATCATTTAAAAAATATGAAGAATGTAATAAAATCTGCAAACAAGCAATTAAGCTAGCTAAAATAGAAAATGAGCGAAACACTGCAAATGAGATCAAGAAAAACCCTAAACAATTCTACAAGTATATTAACAACAAAAAAGTTAAGGTTGATATTGGTCCTTTTAGGACTGAAACAGGTGAATTGATTAGTGAGGATAAAGCTACGGCTGACACCCTAAATACGTTCTTTGCTTCAGTATATACAAAGGAAGCAGAAATGACAAGCTGTGGGCAAACAGACAAAACCATGGAATTTCCTCCAACATCTACATGGCTTACTGAGGACAAGGTCCAAAAGAGACTGGAAAGGGTTATAGTGAATAAAGCACCTGGACCGGACGGTATACACCCAAGGGTACTTAAGGAACTTAGTTCAGTAATAGCAAAACCATTATACTTAATATTTATTGATTCGCTTTCATCAGGCATAGTGCCCTGTGATTGGAGGAAAGCTGATGTAGTTCCATTGTTTAAAAAAGGAGCAAGATCCAAACCAGGAAATTATAGACCTGTGAGCTTGACTTCCATAGTGGGTAAGATACTAGAAGAGTTATTAACTGACAGTATTCAGAACTATGTGAAGACAAACAATATCATTAGTAGGAATCAGCATGGTTTCATGAAGAACAGATCATGTCAGACTAATTTACTTGCATTTTATGAAAGAGTGAGTAGTAATTTGGACAGGGGAATTGCTGTTGATGTAGTATACTTGAATTTTGCAAAAGCCTTTGACACAGTGCCTCACAACAGGTTACTGCATAAATTAAAAGGCTTCGGTTTGGGTGGTGTTATCTGTACATGGATTGAGAACTGGTTAATGATAGATGGCAGAGAGTTGTTGTAAATGGAACTTTTTCAAATTGGTCTAGGGTTATAAGTGGGGTGCCGCAGGGTTCAGTCCTGGGCCCAATGCTTTTTAATTTGTTTATTAATGATCTAGAAGAGGGAATTGAAAGTAGCATCTCAATCTTTGCTGATGACACTAAGCTATGTAAGGAAATACATACAGAGCTCGATGTTTTTTCCCTACAGAAGGATTTAGATAAACTAAGTGAATGGGCAGAAAAGTGGCAGATGTCATTTAATGTAGATAAATGTAAGGTTATGCATTTGGGTTGTAGAAACAAACTTGCTACATATACTCTAAATGGGAAACAACTTGGGAAATCCTCATTAGAGAAAGATTTAGGTGTACTGATAGACAATAGTCTTCACAGCAGTGTGCAGAGTCACTCAGCTGCTGCAAGAGCAAATAGAGTACTAGCCTGCATGAAAAGAGGTGTAGAAGCAAGGGATGCTAAAATTATCCTACCTCTGTATAAATCCTTGGTTAGGCCTCATCTAGAATATGGAGTACAATTTTGGGCGCCTGAACATTACTGAACTGGAAAAGGTGCAGAGACGTGCAACAAAACTGATAAAGGGATTGGAGGATATGAGTTATAAAGAGAGACTAGCCAAACTGGGTTTGTTTACATTAGAGAAGAGACATCTAAGGGGTGATATGATTACCATTTACAAATACATCCAAGGTCAATACAAAGAACTATCCAATGAATTATTTATGCAAAGAGCTGAGCTAAGAACAAGAGGTCATCCATTAAGACTTGAGGAAAGGCGCTTTCGACTAAAACACAGGCAGGGATTCTTTACAGTAAGGGCGGTAAGGCTATGGAATTCTTTGCCTCGGGATGTTGTGCTTGCAGATAATGTAACTGCATTCAAAAAAGCAATGGATGTCTATCTAGCACAGAACAATATTGACAGTTATGACAGATGGTTTCAAAGCAAATAGGATATTGAGCCGGGGAACTATTTCACACACACACACACACACACACACACACACACACACACCTACACACCTACACTGGAAATTGCTCCAGATGGCTTTTTTGTTGCCTTCCTCTGGATCAACAGGGGTGTTATTGGCATGGGCTGGACTTGATGGAAGCATGTCTTTTTTCAGCCTTATCTACTATGTTACTATGTTACTATGACTGTCACTGAACAAAGCTTCCCCAAGTACTTGGCCTAAATTCCTGATCTGAACTGCTGTGCTGTGTGGTAGAAAATCTTCCTGGGAAGTGTGAGAGAAGTCTGCAGCAGAAGGTGTGAGGCACCTTGAAGGGGGCAGAGTATCTGATCACCCCTCAAATTAGGGGGCAGAGTAAAAGATCACCCCTTTCAGCCACTCAGTTAGCCTATCGTTAATACAGCACCATGCTTTATCAATGTTTATTAGGGGCAGAGAGAGACTCAGGATCAGCAGCAGGTATTCCAGTGACTTCAGCTCTTACAGTTCTGGGCATGGGAGTATTTCTCAGTAGGTATAGGAACAATGCAGTAAACCAAAAATGCCTGTGTAGCCTGTGTGAAAGCTTGGCACAGCTAGATTAGTCAAGCATATGCAGCATAGGCACGCTGACGTTTATGCAGGAAATAATTAATAAGCCCCCTGTCATGCAACTACTGCTGTCCTTGCTGCAACCGCTCATCAACAATGTGCACACAAGAAAACCTCCACCAAGAAAACCAAATCGTTTGCAGCAATTCCACACCAGTCAGCAGTAATCCACATCAACATTTGCTTCCACCATCACTCCCAGCTCCCCTCCCAACTTCCACACTCATCCAAAGTATTCCCTCTCAGTCCCAAATCCCTCCACCATTACCTCTTGCAGACAGCAGTTCTATACAGGCACAAATATTGCACTATGTGTCTACACGTTGGACATTGATACCCTAATGCTAGGCAATAGTGTGAAAGACTCCATAGTCCAGCAGCATGCCTTCATCCATGGGCAACATAATCAGTACATCATTACTGTGTTCCTGTGCCTGTGTGAAAGTGACCTCAGTGACCCTTTATTCAGTGATATTTTACTATATTTCTTTTATATCATGTTATTATTATTTTTCAATTAATTCATGTGTCCCCAGTTTTAGCACCTCTCCTCCTTCCCCTTCCATACCTTGTATCTCAGAATACTTCACAAGCAGGAGCAGTCCGTGTTTCAGAGTAGTGGGGGATGTCTCTGTCCCTCCATGAAACAAACTGTAAACTGTCATTAAGATGTTCTTCATAGTAAATTCATTATTGGGGTTATCCTTCTCCTGAAGAAATAACAAAAATATCAATATATCCAACTGTGTGAGTCTGATATGCTTAGCACAAGTGGAGTAATTCTGGGCAGGAGTGAAATTATAGGGGTTACAGAGGGTGAAATTGTAACAGGAATCAGCATCAGTGGGGACGCATTGGTTCTGCACTATCCTGTGATCACTTATAATCAGACCAACTTCCTATCTTCCTGGTAGCCACTGACATCCTCACACACGGGCACACACAAGAGTTAGACCTTTCCCAGACTACATTTGAAGGTGGTAGGGGCAGCATCATATTTCTTCCCAGTCCTCAATAAGTTCCATTTAGGCCCTTGAAAACAGGGCAAACCAATTTGTCAATAGGGAACAAATCAGAACAACAATCATAACTTCATCTATTGCTCAATATAACATTTCCCTGTAACCCAGCCTACTGCTGCATATAATCCCTCTTACTGTTACATGTAACCCCTCCCTATAACCCATCCTATTGCTCCTCCTAATGCTCCATTTAACTCCTCCCTATAACCTCTATTTTTCTCCAGATTTCTCCTCCCTATAACTCCTTCTATTGCTCCATATAACTCCTCCCTATAACTCCTGCCAGAGAGATACGAAATGCATTGCAATGTGTGTTGTGTATTGTGAGTGTTGTGTACATGCTTTTTGTGCATATGTATATTTGTGTGCGTGTTATTTTTGTGTATGTATTGCATGTATGTGTTGTGTATTGTGGGCATGTGCATTGCACGTGTGTATATTGTCTGTGTATGTTGTATGTCTTGTGGTGTGTGTGTTTATTGTGTGTGTGTTGTAGGCATGTGTGTTGTGTGTGTATTGTCTGCTTGTGTTGTGCATATGTATTGCATGTATGTATTGTGAGTGTGTGTATGTATTTCGTGTGTGTTTTGCATGTGTATCTCCTCTAGCTCAAAAATGTGCTGCTTTCTCACAAACACAGAATTTCATGCTGTGAGAGTCTGACATCCTTGTATACGGCTGTAGAAAAGTAGAGAAAACTTTCATGTGGTAGGGATTTTTTTTTCTTCTGATTGATTTCAATGCAATAAGCTAGGTGAAAACCCCCCAGAAAAATTGAACTTTTTGTGGACAATTATTCGCCAAGCGTGAAATGTTATTTTTTGCCATTTTGGTTTGAGGCAAAAAAAGTCCCATCCCTTCTATTGGGAATACTAACAAATTTGAATGTATTAGAATATTTTCTCTGTTAAACAAGTTTTCTTTAACTTTGTTGATGAGGAACAGTATAAAGAGTTACAAGCATGATTTTCACACCTTTGTCTTCATTAAAATCCTACCTTTGCTTCACAAAGTTGGGACAACCTCTGAACTGAAAACCCCAGTGATTATACATTGGATCAGTTATTCTAAATGTTCTACCTCTAATGAAAAGTTACTTTAGAAATGTATTTTTAATGAAACTTTAGAACTGGTTACCCCATTCCTATCCTAAGAGTCTGGTTAAGATTACATTGGGCTGAAGAGAATGTATATATGGTGATGTTTTCCAAACGTCACATAAATTGTCACTAACAATACTGAACTGCAGATGGCTAGGAGACAAGTACTGAATTCAGAGTAAGATGTGACTCCTCCAACAAGGGCTAGTAGGGTGAAGTCTGGTATCTGTAAGCGTCTGAGGTGTTTTGCGCTGCGGCCAAGACCGTATAAAGATGCTGGCTACAAAGCCAGATGATCCCCTTCAGTAGAGCTGAAGAAGGTTCAGGATAACACACCTACAGTGAGGACTAACGCCCCCCCGCCCCATGGAGAGTCTATATAAATAATTTAGTTAACTAGATTTCACCAGATGAAGCTCTGCTCACTCATTAGCACAGGACAGGGCAGGCAAGATACTCCAAGGAGCTGACTGGAATCAATAAAGATACTGTAGACAGAGCAGTCCAGGAACACAAAAGTCCAGCATGCTGGGCACAGGTGGAATTTGACCAGCAGAGGACAGCTGGACTGAGTACCCCCGAGGAGAAAGAGTAATAGAAGATCCAGGGACAGGCAAGGTCAGTAACTAGCAGGCTCAACAAGTACAAAACCTGCAGGCAGAAAAGGTAGTCCAGGGGCAGGCAGGGTCAGCAACTATCAGGCCAGGAGGTACAAAAACAGGAGGCAGAAAATTGTGTTCAAAGGGCAGGCAAATTCAGAATCCAAGAGGGAAGACAAGGTCAAACACTATTATTCCTGTGTTTGACCTTGTCTTCTCTCTTGGATTCTGAATTTGCCTGCCCTTTGACTACAATTTTCTGCCTCCTGCTTTTGTGCCTCCTGCTTTTGTACCTCCTGGCCTGACACTATACTGACTACTATAACAGGCGCATGCTATATGGAGGCCTAAACCAAAAGTTCTGGCCAGAAGTGATGTCACAGCTACAAATGCAGTGAAGGAGAAGGAAGAGCAGAGCTAGATAGAAATAGCACTCCCACAGGCAGCTAAGGCCAGCGGTAAGGAGATGCATGACTTAAACAACCTCATACATTTCATGTCATAGATAAGTTACTTCACCTGTTGCATTTTTATCAGGAAACTATCAATCATGTCTCTAGAGGAGCTGGGATCCAGGGTCTCTTCATTGGCCTTCACTCTCTCATAAATAAGTGAAACAATTTCATTACCAAGACTGACACTCTTCTGGTGAGGTCCTGGGATTAACACCATGAGCTTTGGAAGAAGGTTTTCTAACTGCAGGAAAATAAAAAGGGTATGAGCTTTATTTATTTATCATGAGAAAGAACAGCCATTCTGGATCAAACCAACTGCACCATGGGTGGGTATCAAATCTCAGCAATTTTTCATAATACTTTTAACAGTTTAAATCCTATGGAAGACTGCAATGAAATGCTTAGCAGTCAGTAGGATATCTGTCAGGGATTCAAAAAGTCTTAAGCATTCAAAGGATAGTTATGCTTTTATCCTGCTGTGTATAACAAAGGTACTCCAACTACAAGCTGGCATGTTTAAGTACAGTACTTCCAGGGCCTGAAATTTTACAGTGGCGCTGTTGCTATAGTATCCTATATAGGTTTATCATCAAATGGTCATATCTGTAGCACTGGAGACATGATAAAATTCTGGACCATGGAAAAAGCTGCAATAACTTCTCCTATTGGTCCATAAGATTTATTTATATAATTCCTCCTACTAATCAGTATAATTCCTCTCTATATTAACTTCTGTTGGTCCATATAACTCCTCCTATTGGTCCATATAAATCATCCATTTAACTACTCCCACTGCTCCATAATACCTCATTCATATAACACATCAAACTGCTCCATATAGCTCCTCCTGACAACTCCTCCTATTGTACAATATATATCTTTCCTATAACTCCTATTGTTCCATATATCACCACCTTATGACTCCTCCTATTGCTCCATATAACCCTGCCCTATAACCCCTACTATTGCTCCATATAACTCCTCCCTATAAATCCTCCTACTGCTCCATATAAACCCTCCCTATAACTCCTCCTACTGCTCCATATAACCCTTCCCTATAACTCCTCTTATTGCTCCAAATAACTCCTTCTATTGTTCCATATAACTCCTCCCTATAGCTCCTCTTATTGCTCCATATAACTATATAACTCCTCCTATTGCTCCCTATAACTCTTCCCTATAACTCCTACTAGTGCTCCATATAACCCCTCACAATAACTCCTCCTATTGTTCCATATCATCCCTCCCTATAACTCCTCCAATTGCTCTTTATTATTCCTTCCTATAACTCCTCCTATTGTTCCATTTAACTCATCCTACTGCTCCAATTAACTCCTCCCTATAGCCCATCCTATTGCTCCAAATTTGGAGATATTAGTACGTAGGATCTATAAAATAACATAGGAATTGGAGAAGTGATATTACTGGAGAAGTCATCTCCCCTTTATCCCCTATTTATCATGCCTTAGAGCATAACCCCCAATGAATGCTAGAGAGGTCACTAGTAGATTGTGAGATATTGGGGGTTATGCAATAAAACATTATACAGAGGAGATAAAGCAGATAAGACTTCTCCAGTGATATAATTTCTCCAGTTCCTATGTTATTCTATAGAGTCAATGCACTAAGATCCCCAAAGCTGGAGAAATCTTAGTACATAGGCTCCATAGAATAATACAGGAACTGAAGATGTGATCTCCTCTTTATCATTCCTTAGTGCATCTCCCCCAATGTGTGGGAGACCTCTCTGGCATTTAGGGGTTAAAAGTTCAAATTTTATTGGTATTTTCAAAGCAAACAAGAATGAAAGATAATTAGAAAATCCCAACATGATCCCATTATGTGGATCATGTAATAAGGACAGTGGAACAGAAGGATAAATCATTATTATTATGCAATTGTGTTCAATGCCATAGGGAACTACTGTATATGCAATAAAAGTATTATTATTATTATTTACTGTACCTGACCCCAAGTGCTGGTAGCAGAACAGATCAGCTCTTCTACAAGATAGAGCAGCTTGGAAAATGTCTCATCACTGTATTCAAAGCGATTCCCAAATAAGATGGAGAACAAGACATTGGAAACGGCATCCATGAGTCCCTTGTGTGGCTCTATTGGAATTCCTGCACCATAAACAGAAGCTAAAAACTCACTGCAAAAACATAAGTCAACAAATAGTCTTGTGGGTTATCACTTAATTATGCAACACACATGTACCTGATGGCATACACTTACTGTGTACTTAGTTCAGTTGTAGCAAGACCATATATTTAATGTTTATCATTCATCAAACAGAATGCTCTGTGATTGGAGGAAAGCAAAGGTAGTACCATTATTCACTATGGAATCTAGGCCTGTAAGATTAATGAGCACAGCTGGTAAGACCTGGAAGGTTTACTAATCTATAGTGTTCGGAATTATGTGATGAACATCAATATTAGTCTGCATGACTTCACAAAGGTTAGATCATGTCAAACATTTGCATTCTATGACAAAATAATAAATTGGGCATAAACATAGAGGAGGCTCGCACTAGTCATATGTATCAAATCTGAGTGTAAGTTTAAGACTACAATAGTCCAGTGCTCTCAAAGGACAGAAATGCAATACCTAAAATTAAAGGAATCATGGAAGACCCCAACAAAGAAGTCCTGTATAAAGAGGTACATGACTCAGAATATACCAAGATATCAAAAAATTATTTTATTACATCAATATTACAATATTTTATAATAAGACTCACATTTAAAACATCATTAAAAACACATAACACCCCTGAGGGGAACATAGGTGTACCCAATAAACCAAGATGACCCCTAAATAAATCAGTCTCAATACAAAAATGGACAAGACAAAAGGGTCTCTGAAAATAACTTGCTATAAGTCCTAAGTAGGAGGTCTGGAGGTTAGAGGAACAATGTTCTCTTACCCTAAACATAAACACCTCTAATAAGATTATAGAGTAATGATTAATCTACAAAAAAGTGTGTAAAAATACCACAGAAACACTAGTTCAAAAATGTATACTAGATAACCCCCAGTAAATATACTAAGTGAAATACAAAAATAAAAAAAAATAATCCAACCTCCAGACATCAAGCTAAGGTACAGCAGCCACCCCTCCATGAGAAGCCACATATCCCGATGCATATCGTCGCAAGGCTTCGTCAGGGGATACTGAGAACCGTGGCAACGCTCAGTTTAAAAATATTTCAGCTTGCTACAGGAGCCAATCCCGCATCTCCCGAGGCTCATGCAATGATGACGCTCCATCAATTGGCCCGCAAAAACTAAGTCATGTGACTTTTAAGAAAAAATACGGAAGTACACAAGCCATCATTAGATGCCATCTACGTGAGTCTCGTGAGGCGCAAGATTATCAATGTACTGGGGATAAACAGATATTCCAAACACTGAAAAGGCAAGAGCACGATGGGACTGCCAGTTCCAAAACCAGGCTCGTACTCAAAACAAAAATAAAAATATATATAAAGCTAACAAACAAATAAAATTAATTTAAATTTTAATATTAAAGAGACCGGTCTCGGATAGAGACAGCCCGATCATGAACAAAATGTATCTAACCAATACAGGTGTCTGAAATATATATACGGCCACTCTAGTGCAGAACACATGAACAATCATGTGACAGTGTTCATAACACATCATCATAAAGTAGTCATATGTCTATTACTTGCAATGCCTTTAAGTTTATACATAATCTTCACAAAATTATAGAAGATTGTAGAATCAATTAATGGGACTATAAATTATCTCCCATCAAGTACCAGATGTTCACTGATTATAAATATACCCAATGAGAGTAGTCTTTTACTTGCAAGGCATTGATGTTTTAGCATACTCAACAAACATTTTATCTTTTTATAAAAGATATTAAAATCAATTAATGGGATTATATGTTATCTCACATTAAGTATCCAATGTTCACAGAATGGAAGTTACTGGGGGTTATCTAGTATACATTTTTGAACTAGTGTTTCTGTTGTATTTTTATACACTTTTTTGTATTTTTTGTAGATTAATCATCACTATATAATCTTATTAGAGGTGCTTAGGTATAGGGTAAGAGAACAGTGTTCTTCAAACCTCCAGACCTCCTACTTAGGACTTATAGCAAGTTATATTCAGAGACCCTTTTGTCTTGTTCATTTTTTATAGAGACTTATTTATTTATTCTGAGTCATGTGCCTCTTTATACAGGACGTCTTTGTTGGAGGTCTTCTATGATTCCTTTAATTTTAGCTATTGTATTTCTGTCCTTTGAGAGCAGCGGACTATTGTAGTCTTAAACTTACACTCAGATTTGATATATATGACTAGTGCGAGCCTCCTCTTTATTTATGGCTGTACTTGTTTTCGTGGCCTTTTGAAGCCAGTGTTTCTTGGCTACAGCACAGTTGGTTTTATTAATTATATTGACTTGATTATTTGTTTGATTTTGGAATTTGTAAGACTCTTTTTGTAGGTGATGATTTACAGATCATGGTTTGCTACTTTGATTTATTGGAAACAGGATGGACAGAGAAGTTGTCTAGTGTTTTCTCATATAACACCCCTCAAACATCTGTCTTTACATCACTCAGTGATACGTTCACTCATTTGTCTTCATTACCAGTTCACTACAATCTGGTGGAATATCCACAGTTTAGAACATTGTTAGATGTGGTTTAATCCCAAGGGGACTCAGGGTTCAGATCCTACCGGCTTGGGAGGCGGAGCCTGAATTTAGAACCCGTTGGGAGGAGATAGCAAATTGTTGTTCCTTTGATCTGATGAGGTTGTTAATAGAACATGATCAAACTTTATTAATGGAGGTTAAAAGAGAGATCTCTGCTCTCAATACTAAATTGGTGGTTTTTGACTCTAATACTCGTGTTGCACCTTTCCACACACAACTACAAAATAAAGTGGACAATTTTTAAAAATTACTGCCAAAAATAAAAAATCCAAGTTTGATAGAGACAGTAAGGACTTTACTAATAAAAGGATTTTTAAATGGAGACACTCTTGAAACATACATAGAGTCAGAACCACTGTACCTCAACAGAGGGATGATATTAGAACTAATACTAATTCTGAGAGCATTATTTCACAATCAGGATCAGATTCTGAAAATCAAAGTGATGAGTATTTGGCTATTGGTCACGTTCCTTTCTTATCGCATACCCCCACAAGCCATAGAAGTGAACATAAGAGAGCTAAGGGACTGACTACAGTGGGGGTATCGAGCACAGACATCTCACTACATACAACATCAGGACAGAACAAACAGAAGAAAAACAAGAGAACAAAATGAGCATCATTAATCTATCACAACATATTCTGACAAAAGAACAGAGGTTGGTTTTAGAGAGAGGATTGTCTTTTTGTCCTACACAACAATTGGATAAATTTATGTTGACAAAAGATGTTTTTCTTTTTTGTAGAAGACTTTTGCTGAAACAATTCTTTGATAAATCATCATCCCGGAGTATCCCCATGGCACCAGTCGAGGATGACATTTTATACAATGATCTTTTGGATCTCTTCACAGAAAATGCTTCTAGTTTGGACCCATGTAATGCACGTAAGACCAATTTCAGACCAAGCACCACATTCACCCCTGCTATGCAGATCAGCCCACAGGTAAATATTTTTACCATTTAATTTGTTGAGATATTATCAATTTGCCATCATCTCACATTTTTAGCACAGTATGCTTTGAAAGAGATTTCTTCTTGGACAGATGTGGTAATAAAAGAGGCTGACAAAGGGGGAAACATGGTGATTTAGCCGAGGGAGATGTATATACATGAAGTTCATAGACAATTGTATAACACTAATGCATACCGTAAACTTCCTTCTGATCCGATAGATCTGTTTAAGACTCTCCTGGACCAAATACTAGCAGAAGCCTTTGATTCCAATGTGATAACAAAAAAAGAATTTGAATATCTTAAAGTTGAATGTCCGGTGGTTCTCACTTTTTACACTCTGCCTAAAGTCCATAAGGATAGCATGAATCCTCCGGGGAGACCAATAGTAGCAGAAATTGGTGGCCTGTGTGAACAGGTGTGTACGTTCATTGACATTTTCCTTCAGCCTACGGTGCTCTCCCTGAATTCCTTTTTGTGAGGTTCAGCAGATTTGTTGTACTACTTACAGGAGGTTACGGTGAGGCCGTGGACCCTGCTTGTGACCTGTGATGTAGAGGCTTTGTACTCGAGCATATGTCACGAGCAGGGTCTAGCTGCTGTTACATATTTCCTCTGACAATCCAATCTATTTGGAGATGAAAACTTATGTGATTTTTTTGGTGAAATTACTTAAATTTGTTCTACAACACAATTATTTTGTTTTTAATTCAGAATATTTTTTTACAGCTTGTGGGGCAGCCATTGGAGCTAAGTGTGCTCCATCATCCGCTAACCTCTTCTTGGGATGGTGGGAGAGAGAGATGTTTTTTTGGAGAAACCCTGGAACCTTGGACAGATCATATTCTGGTCTGGTATCGATTTATCTATTATATTTTCTTTCTTTGGAACGGTACAACATCTTCATGCATAGAGTTCATTCAGGTGTTGAATAATAATCAATTTAACATTCATTTAACTCAAATGTATTCTCATACAACTGTGGACTTTCTAGATGTGACAATTCATTTGGATGATTCTGGTGTTGCCCATACAACTCTTTGCTACATTTTGAGAGTTTCCATCCACAACATCTGAAGTAAACTATACCAGTAGGCCAATACTTACGGGTTCGCCGAAATTGTTCTTTGTATCACACTTTCCAGCATTCTAATGATCTCTTCAAACATTTCCCTGATAGAGGCTATCCCACCCATTGTCTCAAGAAGGGTTTTCATTGAGCTTTAAGCACCTCAAGGGATACTCTTCTAAATACAGGTAAAGCAAAACACTCTACAATGATGAAAATCAAACCGATCACCACATATAATACACAGTGGAATGATGTTTCATCTTTATTTCAGAAACATTGGCATATTTTGACAGGTGATGCCACCCTGCAGCCTTACCTGGATGCCCATCCTTCCTTGGTAGCTAGAAGAGCAAAAAATATTTCTAACATAATGGTACACCGTCATCTTGCGAGCACTACAAGGTATGTAGAAGGACATAAGATTACTGGTAGCTATGCACATCATGCCTGTACCATCTGCCAGTATATTTCAAATGTCAAACAGGTTTACAGTCCGGTAGTCAACAGGGAATTTTATTTAAGGTCTTTCGTTAACTATCGTACGGTGTACTGAATTTATGTGATAAAATGTCCATGTGGACAATTGTATGTTGGTCAAACAATGCAAATGTTAAAAACTGGACTACAGAAACATCTGTCCCTCATACGGAATGCGGAAAGAGATGCTGGTAGAGGGCTTACTATTACTACAGTAGCACAACATTTTCTTTGTTCACATGCTGGTTCCTTTACAGGCTCCAAGATTTTTGGTTTGGAAAAAATCAGTTTGGGCATATTCAGGGGAAATGTGATAAAACATCTTTTGAAATGTGAAACCTGGTTGATTTACATGCTTCAAAGTTGTAATCCCTTGGGAATGAACGAAGATATGTCTTTTGTCAGTTTCATTAATTGATACGTGTACATTTTTGTTTGTTTCCATAGGATCTTGTGGATATTCATTGAACCTTACTTCATCTGTTGGTCCATCAGTTCCTCCTAGATTTGTATCAAGAGAATTTCAACACTGGAAAAGAAAAAGTATATTGTTTAAAGGGTTTCTATGTTTTATGTAATTTGGCTGTACCATGATCAGTATTTACACCTTGTTCTGTACATGTTGACAATTAGTTATCTTTAGAGCCCTTTTTAAATCGATGTACTGGGGAAGTTTCCATACAACAAGGATTCTTGAATGTAGTTATCTCAATACAATTTAACATATTCGATATGGATAATATATATTTTTATGTGTCACCTAAGTATTCATATGTATGCTAATTGGTTACTCACTAATATTATTTAGTTTGACACTTAGTACCGTGCATGCACTGTATGGTGGGTAATGAATGTACAGGTATTTTGCATATCCCAAAAAAACCTTTTTATCTATAGGTGCTTCACTTGTCAAATATTGCAGCTATTGTAATATATATAATGGTTTTCTTATATACATCTTATTATATGTTGTGAAATATTTTGAAAACAAATTTTCTTGTGCTATTTGGCTTAATGGGATATACATTGAAGTTGCAATAATTTCCATACCATTTGGAATTGTGTTGAGTTTGCACGGCATTGTGGTCAATGGATGTGCCAACTTACAAAACAATTTTTAAACACTTGTATTTTTTGGATATATATCGCCGTGCTTGCAATATGCGGGTCTAACACTGTTGATCATCTTTATGTGCCTTGAGTGACCTTGGTAAATCCCAATCTATGTCATCTTAATTATTGGGTATACTCACAATTGGCGACCTCTTGATATATATATTCATATAATTTACTGTTTGAGATATTTGGAAAATTATATGAGATATTTTTGAATGGAACCTATATTAGCTCTCTTATAATTCTTACGCCATCATTTATTATTACTTTTTCTATGTGTCTTTAATGATTCTTTGGTATATTCCAATTTATGATGCTTTAATCATTGGGTATACTTTCATTCGGTGAACATTGGATAATTAATGTGAGATAACATATAATCCCATTGATTTTAATATCTTTTATAAAAAATTTTTGTGAAGATTATGCTTAAACTTCAATGCATTGCATGTAAAAGACATAAGACTACTCTCATTGGGTATATTTATAATCGGTGAACATCTGGTACTTGATGGGAGATAATTTATAGTCCCATTAACTGATTCTACAATCGTCTACAATTTTGTGCAGATTATGTATAAACTTAAAGGCACTGCAAGTAATAGACATATGACTACTTTATGATTATGTTTTATGAACACTGTCACATGATTGTTCATGTGTTCTGCACTAGAGTGACTGTTTATATTTCAGACACCTGTATTGGTTAGATACATTTTGTTCATGATTGGGTTGTCTCTATCCGAGACCAGGCTCGGTCTCTTTAATATTAAAATTTAAATTAGGTTTATTTGTTTGTTATCTTTATATATATTTTTTATTTTTATTTTTGTTTTGAGTCCGAGCCTGGTTTTGGAACAGACAGTCCCATCATCCTCTTGCCTTTTCAGTTTATCCCTGGTACATCGATAATCTTTCGTCTGGCGAGACTCACGTAGATGGAGTCTAATGATGGCTTGTGTACTTACGTAGTTTTTCTTACAAGTCACATGAGTTAGTTTTCGCTGGTTAATTGATGACGTCTCGTCATTGCGTGAGCCTCGGGAGATGCAAGATAGGCTCCTGTAGCAAGCTGAAACATTATTAAACTGAGCATTGCCACGTTTCTCAGTATCCCCTGACAAAGCCTTGTGGCGATATGTGTCGGGATATGTGGCTTCTCGTGGAGGGGTGACTGCTGTACCTTAGCTTGATGTCTGGAGGTTGGATTATTTATTTTTGATTTTTGTATTTCACTTAGTATATTTATTGGGGGTTATCTAGTATACATTTTTGAACTAGTGTTTCTGTGTTTTTTTTACACACTTTATGTTTTTTGTAGATTAATAATCACTATATAATCTTATTAGAGGTGTTTATATATAGGGTAAGAGAACATTGTTCCTCTAAACTCCAGACCTCCTACTTAGGACTTACAGCAAGTTGTATTCAGAGACCCATTTGTCTTGTTCATTTTTGTATTGAGACTGATTTATTTAGGGGTTAACTTGGTTTATTGGGTACACATATGTTCCTCTCTGGGTGTTATGTGTTTTTAATGATGTTTTAAATTTGAGTCTTGTTATATAATATTATAATATTGATATAATAAAATCATTTTTTTGATATCTTGGTATATTCTGAGTCATGTGCCTCATTATTGTCACAGTTTGTTAAGACTCTCAGGTGCAAAGTTAGGTAAAAACACAACTTTATTGAAAAGTTTAAGACAACCCCATAGGGTAACATACACGTTCATACATATATATATATAGAAATGACAGGGAAAGCAATAATAATAGGGATACAGGCTCTACCGGCCCCGCCAATATACCGGACAAGGCAGCCAGAAAGTTGATACAAAGAATAGATAGGCTCTACCGGCCTTGCCAATATACCGGGCAAGGCAGTCTGGAGACTGGTACTCAAAGGATAGTTGGCTCTGCCGGCCCTGCCAATATACTGGACAAGGCAGCCAGGACTGGTACACGAAGGATAGTTGGCTCTACCGGCCTTGCCAATATACCGGGCAAGCCAGCCAGGACTGGTACTCGAAGGATAGTTGGCTCTACCGGCCCTGCCACTATACCGGGCAAGGCAGCCTATAGGCAGTTAGCAAGTATAAAGGCTCTACCGGCCTTGCCAATACCGGGTAAGGCAACCCAAGATGGGTGCCCAGGCTCAGTCTAAATAGGCAATGCAGGGCGGGCTGAAGGCAGACAGCCAATGAGAGCCCCCTACAGGTAACTGACACAAAAAGGCAGCAATCACGGGCACTGTGATATTTATACAGGACTTCGTTGTTGGGGGTCTTCTATGATTCCTTTAATTTTAGGTAAAATAATGAATTGGACAGTGGTATTGCTTAGTATTCATTATGTCTGGAAATTTATAGAAAACAGATTGAATAATAGAATGATAACTAATTTGTAGGGCGTAGGCTTGTTAGAAACAACCCGCCCCAATTTTGTTTTTTATATAGTTTTTTTGTAGGACTATGGTTTTTTTATGGTGTCAGCAGGTCATATTGGCCAGTGGCCACTATTGTCAAATGTCCTACTGAGTCCATAATTGTGGAATTTGCAACTGCTGTTCTTTCTGCTGCTGAATTGTTTAAAGGGATAGTAACACTTCGTTTTAACTTTATTTTATTTTGTAGGCATTAAAAAAACATGAAGAATGATATATGTCTTATCTCTCAAACCTTTATGGTTTATGAGATATTCACAAGCAAAGTTCCCCTCCCCGCCCCTTTTACCTAGTGTAAGCCATCTCTTCTCAGATGTGAGTCTGGTTGTATGACAGTACAGATAACAGAAGGGGACAATTTTCTTTGTATGAAAACAATGAAAGCCCTTCCCCCCTTGACAAGTTTTTCAGCTTTTTCCATTATCTTAATTGAAGATTGTCCCTCTCTGCAGTCTACCTGGGCATCTCCCTTCTGATCTGGTTGAACAGGGGGGGGATACTTTGTGAATATCTCTTAAACCATAAAGGTTTCAGAGATAAGACTTATATCATTCTTCATGTTTTTTTAATGCCTACAAAATAAAATAAAGTTAAAATGAAGTATTACTATCCCTTTAAGCAGCAGGATGATTAGGCAGCTGAAAGGGAATGGGATCAACAATAGTAGTAACATAGGTGATGAATGTGAAGATTCCACTTGCCATGACTATCTCCAGTGATGCACCTGAAGCAGTAGCAGCACAATAAGTAGCCCCCACTCTATGTGGAGAAAAGAAGAAGTTGGACAATAATTCTTCTCCACCTGCCCCTCCTCCAAGATGGGTGTGTTGTTATTAGAATAGAAATGTTTCCCTTGAGAGCAGGATCAGTGGGTCTCCTCAGCAACTGCAATGTGCACATTGTGTGTGGTAAATAACATCTGGGGGCACAACTGTATCCAAACACCATGACACCAGAACCCAAGTGCTTCCACTGTCACTATACTCCTTGTCCAAAACCCGCTAGGGACACATGACAACTTGATGACAGTTTAATAGTAATGATGAAGCCTCCCTGCCACCATCCCAGCATATTATGGGGGATGGAACTTCCTCAGATGCCGCTTGATGACCTGGTATCAATTCTTCACCACCACACTGGCAGATGTGGTCAGGTTACCACACAGTGTGCAATGGGTAGAGACAAACTGCCACATTCTAACATCAACAAAGTGGCTATCATTTGGCAGGGTGGTAATGATGAAAGAGGTGGATTGGCAGAAGATGTAGTTATCTTAGAAGGTCAGTGGGAGGTGAACTTCCAGTTTCTGCCTGGGATGCTCTATTCCTCCTCCTCTTTGATCTCCACCGCTCCTCTTGTTGCCTTTCTGGACAGTCAGGGCTTTCCTCTTCTCACTGTCTTGTCACAAATTGTGCACAGTACTGTTGCTGATGACTGCACTCTGCCTGCGTCAACAGAAAAATAGTCCACACCCATGATGACTTCAGGGGGTAGGGAACAGATGGAGAAGGATGGCCTCTTTCTTCTTCTCCGTCTCCCCTTCATTGTCTGTGGCAGTGGATAATGTTGTTGCTTTTGCTGCTACTGTCTCAGATTCGGTTTGACCCCGGTGACTAATTCAATGATTATAGTGCAGAGCTCCGCTTACTAAGAATGAACCAAGTCACAGTGTTCATTCATTCTACAAGAACTTGACTCTGCAAGCGGTTATACAACTGCCGGCAGCATCAAGAAGGCAGAAAATGCCTTTGGGGTCACCCCATTGATCATCTATCCTTTTGGATAGATGATCCATAATAGGGGGGCTATCGGGGGGGTCCTGGTTGCCCCCATGGAGGTCTGAATTTTTAATTAATTATAAAAATGCCATATAACCTATGTTTCACATAGGTTATATGCCCTGATGTAATAAACGGGCAATTGTCGGCCTCGTGTTAGAGGGTGTCATGAGGGGTCATGATACCCCTCCTTGAGGTCTGATGTTAGGTTTTATACAGTTAAACACATATTTTGATAAAAAGACATTTGTCACACACACATATACAGGCATGGTATGCAGTCCATACCTTGCCTATTAACCCTTTGAGAACCAAAGGGGTAGTAAACATATTGCTAAGCAATGCCTTCCTACCTCTCTGGTACTCAAAGGGTTAAGTGTCAAATAAAGGACATTTTTGTTGACTAAATGGCAGTTCCTGAGGTGAAAGTCGAATGGAGTTAGTATGTTGAATATTTGTAATATATGTCGACATACTAAGAGGGGGGTTGTCGAAGGGGGGGACATGTTTAGTGCTTGGTGTACTGTTTTAGTTTATTGTAACCCTTTGAATGCCACATGGGTGAGCAATGTACATCCCTATGACATTCAATGCTGTCCATGGTGCTGAAATCCTTCTCTGTATTCCCCTACTGGCTAGGTAGGGAAGCACAGAGAATGCTGTTCAGAATGTAGTAGCTCTCACTGCTTTTACTCTATTGGAAAGTAGAGGGGAGATCCCAGCTACGAAAGCCTGAGTTAGGTGAAGTGGAGACTGTGAACTCCGAAAGCAGAGACTGCTATCGGAGTTTACTGAATGAGTCGAAGTATCATATTATAATATCAACACACCCCTTGCATAAGAATGTATCTCATTATGCTTCATTTCCATATGGAAATAAGCAATTGTCGATTCGAATAATAAAAATTCGTAGACATGGCATGTCGGATGAATGTCGATGTGGGTATCTTTTTGTCGGAGTTCTGGTGAAGTGATGTCATCGGCACTTTGTGAATACTGTGGATATGCCTACGACACTTCTCCAACAGAAATCAACATTCATAGCCCTCTTCGACCTTTAGTGCATCTAGACATGGCATGTAGACATGGCATGTCGGATGAATGTCGATGTGGGTATCTTTTTGTCGGAGTTCTGGTGAAGTGATGTCATCGGCACTTTGTGAATACTGTGGATATGCCTACGACATTTCTCCAACAGAAATCAACATTCATAGCCCTCTTCAACATTTAGTGCATCTAGGCCCTGATCTTGAGAAGCCTAATCAATAACTCACCTTACCTTATTTAGAATGTCTATTCTCCAAATTCGAATCAGATGTCATTCATCTCCTAGACACATATGAAGAAGGCAGAATCATCTTAGGTGGTGATTTCAATGTGGCACTGAACCCTTCTCTTGCCAGCTAGACTGGCCAATCATCGTTTAACTATCACGACTCAAGCATCTCCAACTCAAACTTCTGAACCTTCATTTGACTGACGGATGGAGACAATTACACCTGTCGGACAAAGACTACACACACTACTCTCACCCTCATACTACGTATAGTAGAACTGACTACATCTTCCTATCCCAGTCTCTCCTCCATCACATTTCCTCCTCCGCCATTGACCCCCTGTCATGGACAGATCGTTTGGTCTCAGTCTCCTTAAAAATATTAGACACGTGTAGGTTTTCCCAGTCTTGGAGGCTTAACGACCTTCTCCTTACAGAACAATTGGCTCGTTCTGCTCCTAGGGAAAGCAGTGGAAAGCCCACAAATGTAACATAGTAACATAGTAATTTAGGTTGAAAAAAGACTTGCGTCCATCTAGTTCAACCCTTTTCCTATTCCTGTTTACCATCGTTGATCCAAAAGAAGGCAAAAAAAACCTTCAATATAACAATTTAAAATTCTGCCTTGAATGGGGGGAAAAAATTCCTTCTTGATTCCAAATGGCAATCAGATTTCTCCTTGGATCAACAAGCACTAACTAAATATTAATCCCAATACTAACGTACATAGCCCTCTATGTTCTGCTCTTTTAAATAAGCATCCAGGACCTTTTTAAAGGCATCTAATGTATTCGATAGTACCACCTCCTCAAGCAGTGAGTTCCATACCTTTATTGTCCTTACTTTAAAGAAACCCTTCTGCTGTTGTAGATTAAATCTCCTTTCCTCAAGTCTAAGCGGGTGGCTCCTTGTCCTGTGTACTGTTCTGTTAATGAACAGGTCTTTGGAGAGCCCTTTGTATGGGCCCTGAACATATTTATAAAGTGTTATCCTATCCCCTCTAAGACACCGTTTCTCTATTGTGAACAAGTTTAACTTTTCTAGCCTTTCTTCATAACTAAAACTTTCCATTCCCCTTACTAGTTTTGTAGCCCTCCTCTGCACTCTCTCTAGTTCCATAATGTCCTCTTTCAGAAAGGGTGCCCAGAATAGACCAGCATATTCTAGGTGGGGTTTTACCATGGACCTGTAAAGAGGCATAATTATATCTTCCTCCCTTGAGTCAATACCCCTTTTAATACATGTCAATATCTTATTGGCCTTTGCAGCTGCCAGCTGCCACTGCACGCTACTGCTAAGTCTATTTTCTACCATTACTCCCAAATCCTTTTCATTAGTAGATTTCCCCAGAGAAACACCATTTAAACTATATGTTGCATTTTTATTATTATTATACCCAAAATGCATAACTTTACACTTGTCTATATTGAATCACATTTGCCATTTGCCTGCCCAGTTACTCAATTTGTCCAAATCCTCTTGTAATGAAGACACATCCAGTTTAGACTTTATTACCTTACTTAATTTTGTGTCATCAGCAAACACTGATACATGGCTCCTTATGCCCTCTGGGAGGTCATTAATAAACAAATTAAAAAGAAGAGGACCCAGGACAGATCCCTGAGGTACTCCACTTATCACGTTTATCCAACTGGAGAACTTGCCATTTTTTCCCCTAGGCCAGTTTCATTCGTTTCGTATAGTAACCTCTTGTGTGGACCTGTATCAAACGCCTTGGCAAAGTCTAAATAGATCACATCAACCACCACTCCCGCATCTATATTATTATTCACTTTTTTATAAAATGCGATCAAGTTAGTTTGACTGAGAGGGCTGCTTATTAAGATGGGGGCCCGTAAAAAGAGGGAGATGTGGTGGCATACTACTTCACTTCTTAATGAAATTAAAATTCTTGAATCCAAACATAAAAAAATGCACCAATTGACTTACCTTCAGTGATTAGTGACCCTGGAGGAAAAGCTCAATTCTGTGCTGCATCAAAATGTTACTAAAACATTAATGTGGATAAAATATCAGCACTACCTGGAAGGTAGGGCCTAAATTCATGGCAATCACAATATATACCGTGGTTGGACAGAATGAATTTAGTTAAATTGTGTTCTGAGAAGGTCAGAAGGGAAGCTTGGGTTGCCACTAAGAGATATTAAAGGAGAAGGAGATGGGGCTAGATGGTAAGATTTGTTGGCCATTATCCAAATCTTTAGCATTCTGATGATATATAAAAAGGATCTACCAAAACAGCTGTGTGGGACTTAGTGATACCAATCCATCTGGCAGGGTATCAGTCCATCATTCTGGAGGTGTGTCAATGAAAATCCAGAAATTTGGATATTGTTGCTGCTTTGTTATAACCAAAAATTATCCGGGAAGCCAAGGCCTCCGTGAGTCAGTCTTCTTGATAATAAATCAGAATGCAGAAGAGGTTGCTTATGCGACCAAACAAATGTGGAGAGTAGGGTATGAAGAGAGTACAGGAGTTGAGGTGGAATGTGGATTGGCATAGCATTAAGATTATAAGAATTTTAGGTTCATTCATTTATGAAAAGCGCAGCAATGCACTTTCATGAATGAATGAATCACCCAGTTTGTGCACTTTTCATGAACTAATTAGACCAGTGACTGGGTCCACTACTAGGAATCCAATTAATAGCGGCTGGAATATGGAGAAAAGGAAGGAAGCAATTGTCTTCCTTGTTGTTCGAGTTGACCACCTATTCTGCTGGATAGGTGATCAATACTAGAGGGCATCAGGAGGGGCCCCAATGCCCGCCAGTGAGGTCTGAAGTATATTTTCCATAACTATATTAAATAATAACTAAGTATATTTTTAAAACAAAGCACATATTATGCATTTTACACTTATAAAGTCAAGGGTATGCAGCCGCATACCCTTGCCTTTTAACCCTTTGAGTATCGGAGGGGTACACAAATGAATTTCAAAGTAATGCATTGCGTACCTCTCTGGTACTCAAAGGGTTAACTCTGCACTACATATACAAGGGAGGAAGAATGTTGGATTACAAAGGAGGGAGGGTAGTAGGTTGAAGAGCGCAGTGTATGTCAGATTACAGAAGGGGCTGTAGTATGTCAGGGGGTGGTGTATGTCGAATTACAAAGGGGGTAGTAGGTCGGAGGGGGGCAGTGTATGTCGGACTACAAAGTGGGGGTAGTAGGTCAGAGGGGGGCAGTGTATGTCAGATTACAGATGTGGGGTAGTATTTTGGAGGGGGGCAGTGTATATCAGATTACAGAGGAGGGGTAGTATACCGGAGGGGGGCAGTGTATGTCAGATTACAAAGGGGGGAGTAGGTTGGAGGGGGGCAGTGTATGTGGGGACTACTAAGGGGGGTAGTAGGTCAGAGGGGGGCAGTGTATGTCAGATTACAGATGTGGGGTAGTGTGTCGGAGGAGGGCAGTGTATATCATATTACAGAGGAGGGGTAGTATACCGGAGGGGGGCAGTGTATGCAGGATTACAAAGGGGGGGAGTAGGTTGGAGGGGGGCAGTGTATATCAGATTATGGGGGGTAGTATGTCAGACAGGGCAGTGCATATCAGAATTCTAGCATGTTGGGCAGCACGGGGGACAACACAATTGTGTGTTAGCCCTATATAAACTGCCTGACACCCCCAGGCCTTCTTCCCTTGCCCAGGCAGTGCCCATGGGGATTTTTGGCTAGCAGTGGGCAAGGGGAAAAGGCTGGAGAGGGTCAAATAGTGTAGATGGATCGATCTGTGGTTACCAGGGATCAAGGGAATAAGTCAGGGGGCAAAGCAGTGAACAAGGCTGGGGGGCAAGTGGTAGTCACAAATCCCCATAGATGCTGTGTGACCCCCAGTCTTGTCCCCTGGGAGTGCACAGCATGTATAATATATGATATATAGCTAAGGGGATAATTGTGCAGTGCTTGGTTTATTTTTTTAACCCTTTGAGTGCAACAGAGGTGAGCAATGCACATCCCTATGGTACTCAAAAGGTATAATTGAGTGATGCTGTCCATGGTGCTGAAAGCATTCTCTTAACTCCACTACTGGCCAAGTAGGAAAGCAGAGATAATGCTCTTCAACTTAAGAATTGTTGTAGTGTTGGAGATGTGTGAAGGGAGGACATCCCTTCCAAATCGACAGCACTTCAACAATCCTGTATGCTAATAGAGACCCCTCCCCTTTTAGCCAGAAATGTTAGTGAATATGTTGATGTGTGTGTGCATTAAAATGTCAAAGTGTTTCAAACACATCGACAAAATCATATCGCCACAGCATCGACCACATCAACATGGCAACCAAGATACACGGAGGAGCTCCAGGAGGTGAAGAAGCGGGCGGTGAGTGCAAGAAATCTGCCCGCTACCTCAATACCATGGCTGCCTCCAAAGGGGGATCCTGGTTATTAAGGTGAGCTCTAAGAATGTAGAGGAAGGGGGCAGTGAGAGCAGGAATGTCATCTGTTGCCCCTAGATGGGGTTCTGGATTTCAGGGGCTTCTGAGTACAGAAAGGGGGGCAGACTTGTACTGGTATTGAGGTGGGGGATGCTGGGAAGGGAGATCGAGGGGGGGGCATTTAAAAAATTTTTTCCTCTCATGTTTAATATGCACCCCCCACTTCACATACAGTGAAATGAAATGGGGTAAATGGGGTAATGGACCTGATATTTTACGGTAGATAATTTTAGCAGCTGAACTAAATTTTGATCCAAGGAGATATCTGACTGCCTTTTGGGCATTATTTTATTATTATTTATTTATTATTTTATAGCCACTTCGGGTATAATTGGAAATGGCTTCAGCCAGTAGGGATTTTGATTGCCTTCTACCGGATCACCCAGTAAGAACTATGTAATTACGTAACTATGTAAGGAATGGCATTTTAATTTACAAAGATACTTAACGTATTTATTAAATCTTGGATGAATAATTTCTCTACCGGTTATGTCATTCAGGCTGTTTACACTCTCTCACAATAGACACATTTAAAGTGATAGTAATGTTTCACAAAAACAGCATCCCCAATTAATCTTCTTAGTATTTGAGCCATATTGAGTGTTATTTCATTACTGTGAGCATCATAGTTAAAGACTAATTGAATGATAATGTTTCCCCCTCCCGCCCCTTTTACCTAGTGTTAGCCCCCACTCCACAGATGTGAAATCCAGTCCATAGACCAGACGGCTCACATCAAGGGTCAAAATTCTTACTGTGAGAACAAATCCCTGCCCCCCATTGACAGGTTGTTCAGCTTTTTCCCTTATCTTAATTGAAGATTGTGCCTCTCTGCAATCTACCTGGACATTCCCTGCTGCTCTAAGCTGAGTAGTGTTACATCAGTAAAAGGGGTGGGAGGGGGATACTTTATCATTCAATTACTCTTGAACTACAACTCTGACATTATTGATATAACACTCTCCAAGGCCCAAATACTATGAAGATTAATTAGAGCTGCTTTTATTATGAAACATTACTAATCCTTTAATGGCTTAATAAAACTGTGATTAGTTTACAGGCAACTGCACATACATTTCAAATTAATATATTGACAAACTGGGCTGAACTATGAAGGACACAATATAAATTTGTAAGCCTATTACTAAGCACAACACACACACGCACATACACAAACATGCACACAAGTGTATACACACACAAACACACACCACACACACACACATACACAAACTCACACACTCATGCACATATACACATACCACACACACACCACAAACACGCACACAAGTGTATACACAAACATACCACACACACATACACAAACTCACACACTCACGCACATATACACATACCACACACACATACACAAACTCACACACTCACGCACATATACACATACCACACACACACCACAAACACGCACACAAGGTATACACACACAAACATGCACATGCACACACAAGTGCATGTTATCACGGTGCCCCTGATTCCAACTGTTGGGCGACATTGTTACTTCCGGGTTTACCATTGCCTTATTCTTATTGGCTTTGGGACTCTGGCTCCTCCCAGGGCTTGCCTTTATACACTCACTCCTGTCATCTTTCCAGTGCCCTTACGTGGTGTACCCGTACCTAGCGTTTGTTTACTGCTTGTTCCTGTTCCGTGTATGACCCGGCTCGCCTGACTACGCTCCTGGTTCCTGAGGCTCCTGTGATCCAATTCCGTTGCTGACTTAAGACTGGCTGGCTAACTCCATGTGTACCGACCTGGCTTGGCTGAGTATCCGATCCAGTTACCGACTAGGACTGGCTGACTACCCCGTGTGTACCGACCTGGCTGTGTATCCGGTTCCGTCTCTGACTGGACTGGCTGACTAACTCCGTGTGTACAGATTGGGGCAACGCTGGCTTCTGATCTGTCAGGGTGCACACCCTGTATTCCATTCCACCTACTCCCACTTGCTATACTACACAGTGCCTGCCTGGCCTGTCTATCCCCGTAGTCACCAGGAGTCTGTGGGAGTCTGGTCACTTGCCAGTGTCTGTGCTGCCTCTGTTAACCCTAGCGTTCTTGGGTCAGATCACTGCCAGAGTCCTGTCTGTGTTGCCTCCGTTAACCCTAGCGTTCTAGGGTCAGGTCACTGCCAGAGTCCTGTCTGTGTTGCCTCCGTTAACCCTAGCATTCTAGGGTCAGGTCACTGCCAGAGTCCTGTCTGTGTTGCCTCCGTTAACCCTAGCGTTCTAGGGTCAGGTCACTGCCAGAGTCCTGTCTGTGCTGCCTCCGTTAACCCTAGCGTTCTAGGGTCAGGTCACTGCCAGAGTCCTGTCTGTGTTGCCTCCGTTAACCCTAGCGTTCTAGGGTCAGGTCACTGCCAGAGTCCTGTCTGTGTTGCCTCCATTAATGTAACGGTTTTTTCAGACACTCAGACAGTGGATTAGAATAAAACACAGTTTTATTAGAAAAAAAAATAAGAACAAGATCGCCCTCTACAGGCAGCACAGTAAATAGCAGAATATAGGCTACATATGCCTTCACAGGACCAGTATATGGAAACAGGGACAATACATATACTGTCACAGGGCAGGCATAGAACAGCGACTGGCAATGAATAGTTAAATACAAGGAATCGTCGGTCTCATATGTGGTGTTAGGCACCACCAAGGTGATAAGAGACAGCTATAGGTGCTAGATAACACAACACCTTAAGTCCATCTATGTAGAGAGCTGCTAGATAGAGCTGAGACTGAGGCAGAAGCTGCAGGGTAGTTGGTAGATAGCCCCCACGGGCGTATAACGGGGACCAACTGTATTGTGATCGCTAGAGCCAATAGCCCCCACGGACGTATACCGGAGACCAACAGTATCGAGATCACTTGAGCCAATAGCCCCCCACGGGCGTATACCGGAGAATGCTGTACTGCAAGAGCGTGAGCCAAATAGCCCCCTTGGGCTTATAATGGAGACCAACAGTATCGTGATAGCTTGAGCCAATAGCCCCCACAGGCGTATAATAGAGACCATCAGTATTGAGATCGCTTGAGCCAATAGCCCCCACGGGCGTATAACGGTAACCACCTGTTGCTGCAAGTGCTTGAGCCAATAGCCCCCACGGGCGTATAACGGTAACCACCTGTTGCTGCAAGTGCTTGAGCCAATAGTGCCTCCCACGGGTGCATTAACGGAGACCTACTACTCTGCTTAGTTGACAATACGCTACTAAACCAAGAGTCAAAGGATAGACCCTTGAAAAAGACGCCCTTATCAAAAATGAGGCACTCAATTTAAAGTATAGATGAATATAGATCAATTTTATTAGGTATTTCACATACAAAACTTGCACATAAAGACTCACATTTAAAACACCATTAAAAACAACAGGTAGGAGGGATACAATAATCAAGCATTATAAATGTATATTGTTGCACAAAAATAGTAAATATATGAGGTCAGAATTAAATATCTTGTGTGAATCTACACCACAGTGATACACTCCAAAAAATATATTTCAACTAATGAAAACCCCTCACATAGAGGTACCTCTATGTGAGGGGTTTTCACTAATTGAAATATATTTTTTGGAGTGTATCACTGTGGTGTAGATTCACACAAGATATTTAATTCTGACCTCATATATTTACTATTTTTGTGCAACAATATACATTTATAATGCTTGATTATTGTATCCCTGCTACCTGTTGTTTTTAATGGTGTTTTAAATGTGAGTCTTTATGTGCAAGTTTTGTATGTGAAATACCTAATAAAATTGATCTATATTCATCTATACTTTAAATTGAGTGCCTCATTTTTGATAAGGGCATCTTTTTCAAGGGTCTATCCTTTGACTCTTGGTTTAGTAGTCTATTGTCTTTGCCCTTAGAGTGCACCTAACTATTATAGTTGTTATTAAGTTAAAGATAGATTATTTAACTAGTGCTAACCCACCCCCTTTTTTGAGTAGTTGACAATACGAGCCGCCGACTAACCAAGGCCCACAACGCCGGCCGGCTCAGCAGAAGCAGCGGATAAGGCAACGGCTCAGCAAGGGTTAGCAACAGCAGCAATGGTAGAGGAGTAAGCACTACAAGTGATCGGAGACTTAGTGAGTAGCAGAATAGCACAGCAAGTGCCAAGCAGACTCAGCTATAGGTAGTACAGTGCACAAGAGAAATGGAAGGCTCAGCTCAGGAGACACGGTTCAGCAGGAGTTAATGGTAGCAGTCTCGATCGGCTCTGACACACACGCTGCAGCAATCAAAATGTCGCCGGGACAACAACAGCAGCTGTAACCAGGAACAGTAGCAAACTGGTGCAGGTCAAGGAGCAGTAAGTCAGCCAGGCCGGGTCAGATCACGGAGGAGATTCTCATACAAGCCAGATCAGCAACAAGCAGGAAGTCAGCCAGGCCGGGTCAGATCACGGAGCAGGAACACAGAAGCGTAGTCAATACAGGCCAATTCGGTACACAGGAGATCAGGAATGCAGGAACACAGCAACAGCAACACTGGCTCTGGAACACCACGAATGGGCACCTGACAGGTGCCAATGGACAGAATAAAAAGGTCACCAGGGCCGGGCCAAACAAGCTCAACCAATAAGGGAGCAGCACAAGTGAGAGTGACAGAGAGATCACGGGGACTGTGATAGTTAACCCTAGCGTTCTAGGGTCAGGTCACTGCCAGAGTCCTGCCTGTGTTGCATCCGCTATCCCTAGCCTCCTAGGGATTTGCCCTGTAGTCACCCATCACCCTTTCTCACCTAGTTCGGTGTGGGGCTGTTGCGGTGTGGGGCTGTTGTGGTTCTACTTGGTCCTGTACTTGTCCACGAACCAAACCTACAGAATCCTATTGATGATTACCACTGTGATATCCATACATCCTGATCTAAGTAAGATTTGGGAAGTACTAGGTACAGACCTCATCTGGACCCGAGTAGGGTGATTGTTACATTTATTTTCAATAAAGCTTTTAAACCTTACCTAACTGAGTGTTCTTACAAAAACCATGACACATGCACACACACATACACAAACACCACACCCACACATGTACACATGTGTGTGTGCACATGTGTATGCACATAGACACATTCACACATACACACACATTCATATACACATATACACTTCAATTTACAAATACATTTGGGACGTTGGGAGAAATTCGGGTCAAAAACAATGTCAACATGGGGAGCATCTCAATTATCCCCATCTTATCGAATTAAAGGGAGGTATTAACCCTTTGATTGTTAGAGAGGAGTTTGAAGCATTGCATCTCTATCTCATATCTTGCCCTCGGAGAGTTAAACCCCTTTCATGTTAGAAAGCGTTCCAGTTCATTAGAAATTAATGCATTAAAGATATTTCCACCAATAAAAGATAAAAAGCCCCATTTAAAATCAATGACAATGTTTATTTGATCCCTATGCTCTTACTGGTATGTACCAGAATTTCTTCACTTCTCCTTTAAAGGGAAGAAATCTCTTCTAAATGTATCCCTCCACCAAACTTCCTATGGCCAGAAAGTTCTAATTCAAATTATGATTTTCCCTTTTAAACTGAAATGATTTCAATGATTTCAGTTCTATTTCCAAATATAACAAGATGATGAGGTTACCATTCCTCCCGTCCTGTATCAATCAGTACTGCCCAGTACAGACCTCTAGATTTCCTGAATTCCTCCACCAGATAATGAGCCTCCTCTTGGATCTTCACCTCAATGCTTTTCCTTCCCATCCCAAAATCTTTTAGAGTCCTCAGCGTGAAATGTTGCATCTGCCTCCACCGTTCTCCATTGCTGAAAGCAAGCCCTTAAAGACAAAGAGGAGACTGTTTTACTAAGACCTTCAGGGGAGATATACTAGGGTGTGAAAAGGAGGTTATAACTTCTACAGTAAGATAAGCTCTACAGTTCCTATGTAATTCTATGGGAGAGCGTTAGTTATAAACTACAGGGGAGATGTAATAAGGTGTGATAAAGAGGTGATAAAATCTCCAGTGTGATAAACTCTCCAGTTCCTATGATATTCAATTGGAGAACTTCGGTTATAGATTACAGGGGAAGATATACTAATCCGGCATAAAGAGGTGATAAGATAAAATCTCTATTCAAATAAAAGTCCCCATTTCCTCTAAGTAGCTCATGAACTAAGATCTCACTTCCTGTAATCTATATGTAAAGCACTCACATACAATAATATAGGAACTCTTCAGTTTACCTCACTTGAGACATTTTCTCAGTTTTATCACATCTCAGTACCTGTCTACCTGTAGTCTGTAATCAAAGCTCTCTCTCATAGAGTAAAATGAATAGGAGAATTTATCACTGGAGAAGTTATCTCCTCTATCAAACCTTAGTACATATCCGCTGTAGTCTATAACTAAAGACATCTCTTAGAATAACATAGGAAATGGAGAGTGTATCACAGTGGAGAAGTTATATCGTTTTTATCACACCATAGTATGTGTTCCTCTGTAGTCTATAACTAAAGCTCTCCCATAGATTAACATAGGAAATTGAGAGTTTATCACAGTGGAGAAGTTATCTCCTCTTTATCACACCTTAGTACATCTCCCCCCGTAGTATATAACTAAAGATATACCATAGAATAACATAGGAACTGGAGAGTTTATCACAGTGGAGAAGTTATTTCGCCTTTATCACACCATAGTATGTGTTCTCTGTAGTCTATAACTAAAGCTGTTCCATAGAATAACATAGGAACTGGAAAGTTTATATCACTGGAGTAGTTATCTCCTCTTTATCACACCTACATCTACCCTGTAGGCTACAACCAAAGCTCTCCAATAGAATAACCTAGGAACTGGAGAGTTTATCTCCTTTTTATCGTGCCGTGGTACATAGGTAGCCATCCCTGGTCCTCAGGAGCTAATATAAGTGTATATTTTCAGCACAGGTGGACTAAATAATGGATTGGTCTTTTTAATTGGTCTACATGGGCTGATATTAAAGTCCTAACCATGTTGAAGATTGTCCGCTAAGAGTTCACTATACTCTACTATTGCCAGTAGGGCTGCCCTGGAGATTTTGTACCCACAGAATACAGCTCAAAATAGTATGTTGTAAGAAAAACAAAACCAGTGATTGACAACAACAAAAAATTGCAGTTTAAAAAAAAAAATTGATTTGTAATGAATTTTGAATGAATTGTTTTAATCACCAGGAAAATCCTTGAAACATAAATTAATTAATTAATTAAAACTGTTTACTGTCCTTTTAAAATGTCAATCTATACCCCAACATTGCCTTGTAGTTTTGCCATATACACTTTTCCTTCTTGTTATCAGAACTAATGTAATACTATACACATAATATTTATAAGATTTTTATTGCATATAATACATTACCACATTTTTATGTGTAATATTCAGTTTGTATCTCCTTCTTACCATAACCTTGGGTTACTCTGTTAAATGAACTTATATGTCCTCGGCCACTAAACTCTTCAGCCTGATCAACAAATGCTTCCTTCATTGCATCGTATCCACACAGCATTATCACAGGCTGTGATCCAAAGTAGAAGGTGAAGACAGAGCCATGTTTCTCCCAAAGCTGAAAGAGAAATCCCATAGGAATTAATACATGCAATGCTCCTTACACCCTCGTTATCATGTACAAAGTCTACGGAAGAGTGTGTTTTATCTGCAAGATGCAGAAAACAGCAATAAGTGTAGAGTTCCACCAACCACAATTCTCCTAAATATGGCTTGGCTTCATTACACAGAATATAGATTTTGACAGCAGGTATGAAACAGCTACCCATCCAGTATGCCCTTTTTCCTATATAATGAAAAGTCACAATCTTACATAATTTGTAATAAAGCTATGTCTATGGCAGGCGTTTTTGAATTCCCTTGCAATAATAATACCTACCATCCCTGCTGGAAGGCTTTTTCCATATGTCTATCACACTTTCTCTAACATTGCACTCACACACATTGGGGGAGATGCAATAAAGGTGTGTTAAAGAGGTGATAAAGCGGAGATGACTTCTCCAGTGATATCACTTCTCCAGTTCCTATGTTATTCTATAGAGTCTATGCACGAAGATCTCCAAATCTGGAAAAATCTTAGTGCATAGGCTCCAGAGAATAACATAGGAACTGGAGAAGTGATATCACTGGAGAAATTATCTCTGCTTTATCACCTCTTAATCACACTTTAGTGCATCTCCCACTCATGTGTGAATTTGCCACCTTCTAACTTCATGACCTGTTGTTCTAGTATTCCACTTTTTCTGAAAAATATTTCCTTTTTGAACTATTTGAAAAAAAATTGAAAGGTTTCTTTTGTATAACCTCTCTCCCTTGTTTCTTTCAAATACATTTTAAGTTCCTTGAGTCTATTTTGGTGATTTTGTAACAAAGATTATACACTTTTAAATTTGAGTATGGCGCTTGTAGACTCCACACAGCCCTATAATAAAAAAAAAAATAAAAATAAATACACAGTATCTCAATCTTAAAAGCTAGTCAATGATACTATATCACAAATAATAAATCCAAAGAAAACCACTTTATTAAAGAAAAAGGTATGTTGGTGGATATAGGAAAAATGATAGACAATAATACAAATGGTGGAAATACCCACCTTTACTACAATCCCTAATCCAAGAAAAAAAAAAATATTATATTTGTAATCAATAAAACCTATCCGGATTTCAAAAAGTTTAAAAAAAAAAAAGTTTGAATTAAACTCAGCTGGAAAATCTCCAGCCGATATACGTATACCATTGACAGCAAGTAACTCAAAGCAAGGTCCCTTCCATCTAAGATTAAAACTAATTTCAACCGGTAAGTACGTTGCGTCTGCTCTTGGCTGTACGGTGACTACTGAGAGGTCGACGTTATGGCTGGCGTGGGTCGCTTGTTTTGCTTGGCGTGGAGTAGGTGCGCAGTCCTGGATTTACGGGTTTCTTGTGCAGCTTATCACAAGAAGGTTGTGGATCACTATGAGAACCCAAGGAATGTAGGGTCCCTTGACAAGAACTCAAAGAATGTGGGCACTGGTCTGGTTGGTGCACCAGCCTGTGGAGATGTTATGAAATTGAAGATTGAAGTGGATGATAAGGGGAAAATTGTGGAAGCCAGATTCAAAACATTCGGCTGCGGCTCAGCAATTGCCTCCAGTTCCCTTGCCACAGAATGGGTGAAAGGGAAAACGGTTGATGAAGCAATGACCATCAAGAACACCGATATTGCTAAAGAACTTTGCCTTCCACCAGTGAAACTGCACTGCTCCATGCTGGCTGAAGATGCCATCAGAGCTGCCCTGGCAGAATACAGATTGAAGCAAGACAAGGAGAAAGCTGCAGCTACTGGCTAGCTGCAGCCAACATCTACTCTCCCCCGATGAAACGTGTCACTTTTCAATGCCGTTCTTTTAGGAAATAGGGCATGCCTTTACCATTAGAACAGTAGATCTCTGATACGCACAATAATACAGCAGCTTGTCAAACTATTTTCTGGATTCAGTTGCAGGTGCAATTATATCACTTGTTTTATCTCTAGATTTCCCCATTGTCTGCTAAAGGAATTATGAGATAAAATCCAGAGATAAGTTTATCACCTGTAGTTGAGTCCAGTCTTATGTATGTGAATGTCGTCTTTATGATTTGATTTCTTTCAATTTGTCGGCTGAGTATACTTAGAAAAAGAGAGGGGAAAAAAGTTTTAAGTTGTCTGTTAGAAAACATTCTATAAAACAAATTTAGTTTGAGTAAGAGACCCTTGAAGCTATAAAGTACACTAAAAATTAAGACTAGTTTAACTGGTCAAAACAAAAAAACAAGGCTTATAATGTATGTGTGTGCTTTGTTTAAACACTTATGACCAGTGCTGTCATTTACAAGATGGATAATATAACTTAAGTCAGCAGTGTTGAAGCAGATAAAAAGAAAACCTGATTGCTCTTTATTAGCATAATAACTGGTAAAATTGATGAATCATTCACCAGAGTTTTTCAAATTCCATAGAACGGGGGATGGGCAATTGACAATTCACATCTTGTGGGGTACGTTTTAGGAAGGCTAGGCAGAACAAATGAATAAAGTGGATGTAGTTTGGTAGCAAGGGGTAGCAAAATAGAGTAGATTTAAAGGAGCATGGGCACCAGGGTATGTCTGTGTGAAAGAGGGGGTTGATGTCTGGAGACCTGATCTTTAACCAGAAGTACCAGAGTCTCAGAATTACCGTACCTACTATAATTACAACCCAGAATTATTTTGCTCCAGTGAAGGCAGTTAGTTTGATAAATATCTGATGATTTTCTTAGACTGGAATGAGCCCAGTTATTATTTTTCTTCTAAAGAAAAGGAAAATGGTGCATTCAATGCTGTTTTTCTATTGTTCCAAAAAAGACTGATATTTTTGCAAAGAAAAGGGGTGTTTTGAAAGAGTCATAGTTTTGTATGCTGTGTAGTTTATGCAAGCAAATCTGATCAGCTGCCTTTTCTTTTGTATGTATTTCCTACATTATTATAATAATTAAAATAATGTGCCTATTGTGTTACTAAAAAGTAATGTGCCTAATTGGCTCCAGATTTTCTATTTGGACTTGAGTTCGCTCATGCTACAATTTTATGCACTTCTCCTGATTTTTTTTTGTTTGTTTGTTTTTTATTGTAATAAAAGGCATGCCAGTGTCATTTAACAGCAAAAAAAAAAAAAAAAAAACTAATATCAACCAATCAAATATTGGCCTCTCTCAAATAAAAATTATTATAGTCCTCCGAGAGATACGAGGCAAAGGACCTTCGACTGATCCAATCAAATTCATGGAGCTACAAAGTATCACTCAGTAAATAGATATCTGATCGTCCAAAATGGCTAAAAACACACTCGACCCTCAATCGATCAGACTAAAATCATAGCATCAATCAATCACAATACGTTATACAGAGGCCAATACTCATATATTCGTAAAATAGTTAGATAACTAAAAAAAATGCCTAGAAATCAGCCAATCGCTTACATGAATAGCCGATGATGCAGAATGTAGTTCAAATCCGTACACCTGACCGGGAAGCCATACTGCTTGTAATATAAACAGCTTCTGCAATGCGTTTCATACCTCTCACGGTGCTTTATCAAGCAGTTGTGAAGTAACGCTACTCCTCTCATAATTAGCTATTTAAAGCCTTCTTTTTAATGCAGTGATTGGTCAACAGGATCCTTCAGATCTACAGATCCCTTAAAGATTCAATCAAGTGGAATTTAAAATATAATTAACCCTCCAAGTGCCTGAGGGGCATGCGGCACATCGCGTAGCAACGTATCGCGTATCCCCCAGATGCCCAAGGGGTCAATAAGAAATATAATTTTAAAAATATATCAGAATATTACACAATAATTAGTCAACAGGATCATTCAAATCTACGGATCCCTTAAAAATTCAATCAAGCGGAATTCAAGGTATAATTAACCCTCTGAGTGCCAGAGGGGCATGCAGCACATGTATCCCCTATCCCCCGAACACTCAGGGGGTCAAATAAGCGATATAATTCAGAAAATACATCGTAACCCATAATGTTACATCATTATATATAAGTAGATACAGATACTATAAACAACAAACTTCCAACATTTTCAAAGAAATTGCAGCAGATATTTAAAAAAAATTCAAGAGTACACATTTTATCCTCCTCACATAGATCTTCATACCCCCATTTACAAAAATGGGGCTAACTCGATATTCTCATTTAACACATTCAGGTATAGAGTATTCAACTTGAATATTCATGTTGCTTCCCGTCTGTTTAATACATTTACCAAACAACCTTTACTAAAATCTAATCTTACATTCTCCACAGGAAATTCCATTAACAATTTAGGATCACTATCATGTACTTCAAGAAAATGACATGACACAGAATGGGTAGTAACTCTTTTTTCAATATTTCTCTTATGTTCATACACCTTTCTTTTAAATGTTTTTTTCGTTCTTCCTATATAGAGCAGATCACAAGGACATTTTAGCACATAAATTACAACTGTACTATCACAATTTAAAAATTGTTTAATACAGACCTCTTGCTTTTTTGATCTACAAAGGTTTCCAACTTTCTAGGGCAATTGGCACAAGAGGTGCATTTACCACACCTGTACCAACCTGTCACCGGTGACAAAGTAGGAGATTCCTCTCTCCTCCATGTTTTCCTTTAACCCCTTCAGTGCCAGAGGCTCGGGCCATTTTCTGAACCCTGCAGGCCAGACACTTTTTCAACATTTTTGCTATCCTTCCATTTAGGCTTGATTTCCTCTGGGGATTTTTAGTTAAATATGGAAAACTATATATTGTTTTTTTCAGAACGAATTGAGCTTTCTCGTGATACCTTACATGAAGAGAATTTTACATCGTGCAAAAAGCTATGATGTCATAATGACAAAAAAAAGTGAAAATTTACTCATTTTGCTAAAATCACATACTATGTATCAAAAACATTTACCTTGATTGAAAAAGTTTCAATTATTTGAAAAAGCCCAGAGTCCCCCGAGTAAAAAAATACCAAATTTGTATAGTTTTACCTAAGTCCAAGGCTAGCGTAGAGCCCTAATCACCAGCAGCGCAAAATGACATTTTCAACTTTATAAACTAAAATGCACATTCTAGGGTTTTTGTGGTAAAACTACCCTAAAACAGTGGAATAACTATATAAAACTATATATTTCTGAAAAGTAGACAACCTGCCGCATCTAATGAGGGGTAACTTGCCTTCTTGCCCCAAGCCTGTGGTACCCAAATGCTTCCAGAAGGTGGCACTATAGGAAAAAAATGGCATTTTCTTACATTTCTGCTCCTTCAACTGTACTGAAATCTGTGAAAACCATGGAATTTACAACTGTATTCATTAGCTAGTGCTCTTGGGAGAAAAATTACACCCCATTGGTTTGGGTTCACCTACCACAGGGGATGCTAGAAGTGCAAAAAGACACCTACTACAACCTCTAAATTTTCTAACATTTTCTCAAACATTACTTGTCTATACAAAAATGGTTATAACAACTAGAGAATTAAAGAAAGGCTACACAAAACATACCATTTTGGAAAGAAGACAACCTGCCGCATCTAATGAGGGGTAAATTGCCTTCTTATCCTAAGCCTGTTGTTCCCAAATGCTTCCAGAAGATGGCACTATAGGAAAAAAATGGCATTTTCTTACATTTCTGCCCCTTCAACTGTACTGAAATCTGTGAAAACCATGGAATTTACAACTGTATTCATTAGCTAGTGCTCTTGGGAGAATAATTACACCCCATTGGTTTGGGTTCACCTACCACAGGGGATGCTAGAAGTGCAAAAAGACACCTACTACAACCTCTAAATTTTCTAACATTTTCTCAAACATTACTTGTCTATACAAAAATGGTTATAACAACTAGAGAATTAAAGAAAGGCTACACAAACCATACCATTTTGGAAAGAAGACAACCTGCCTCATCTAATGAGGGGTAAATTGCCTTCTTATCCCAAGCTTGTTGTGCCCAAATGCTTCTAGAAGGTGGCACTATAGAAAAAAAATGGCATTTTCTCACATTTCTGCCACTTCAACAGTACTGAAATCTGGGAAAACCATGGAATTTCCAACTGTATTCATTAGCTAGTGCTCTTAGGAGAAAAATGACACCTCATTGGTATGCGTTCCCCTACCTTAGTGGGCGCTACAAGTACCAAACTACACCTATTGCAACCACTAATTTTTCTAACATTTTCTCAAACATTACTTGTCTGTACAAAAATGGTTATAACAACTAGAGAAGTGAAGAAAGGCTACACAAACCATACCATTTTGGAAAGAAGACAACCTGCCGCATCTAATGAGGGGTGAATTGCCTTCTTACCCCAAGCCTGTTGTGCCCAAATGCTTCCAGAAGGTGGCACTATAGGAAAAAAATTGCATTTTCTTACATTTCTGCCCCTTCATCTGTATGGAAATCTGTGAAAACCATGGAATTTCCAACTGTATTCATTAGCTAGTGCTCTTAGGAGAAAAATGACACCCCATTGGAATGAATTGACATACCTTAGGGGTGCCAGAAAAGCATAACTACACCTACCTGTTTGCTTTTTCGAAAATGGCTGCTTCTACTAAAATGTTCATAACTGTTAGAGACATGACGGAAAGGTATAAAAGGTATACCATTTTGGAAAGTAGACATTCTCCCGCATCAAATGAGGGGTCACTTGCCTTTCTACCCCTGGGCTGAAGTGCACAAATATTTCCAAAAGGTGGCGCTATGGGAATAAATACATGTTTTTTTTACATTTCCACCACTTCAAAGATACTAAAATCTTTGAAAACCATAACATTGCCTGCTGTATTCAGTACCTGCTACCAACATGAGAAAAATGGTAGCCCATTTGTGTGGCTTAACATACAATATGTGGGTGCTAGGAACACGTACGTAAACCTGACACTTTTGTTTCTTAAATTATCTGCGTGCACTAAAATGGTTATAACCATAATAGATATGCAGGAAAGGTAGAAAACAATGCCATTTTGGAAAGAAAACAACCTGACGCATCTAATGAGGGGTCACTTGCCTTCATATCCAAAGGCTGGCATGCACAAATGCTTCCAGGAGGTGGCGCTAATGAAAAAAAAGGCATTTTCTTACATTTCTGCCCCTTGAAATGTATGGAGCTCTGTGAAAACCATGGAATTTTCAACTGCATTCGTTAGCTAAAGCTCTTAGGAGTCAAATAGGCTGGGAGATCAATGATGCGACCGCAGGAGAGCAAGAGCTCTCCTGCCCTTCTCTCCTACCACAGGTAGGATTGAACAGGACCAGGGAAACTTCCCTAACGTCATCAGTGACCATGTCACCGATGACGTTTGGAGGATTCCCCCGGTCCCGCCCACTCCTACCCGGAAGTTCGGGTAGGAGAGAGGGGGAAGGAGAAACTCTGTTTCTCCTTTGTGTTTATTGATCTCCCAGCCCGATCGTCTGGGAGATCAATAACTGGGGAGGCATGAGGAGTGATCCTCATGCCTCCCCATGAGTGCCAGGGTTTTTTTTTTTTTTAATGCGGCCACTGCATGCCGGTTATACCGGCTCATGCAGTGACCGCATGTCACTCTTACGCCGTACGAGCGTGGCACAGCAGGTACAGCTGTGTCCACTCGTACGGCGTAAGTAGCTGGCACTCTAGGGGTTAAACCATCTTCCTCTATTTCCATTTCTATGAGCTCCTAAAACAGTTGGTGCTAATATATTTTGTCATTTTCTTGACGTACATGATAGTGATCCTAAATTGTTAATGGGATTTGCTGTGGAGAATGCAAGATTAGATTTTAGGAAAGGTAGTTTGGTAAATGCATTAAACAGACGGGAAGCAACATGGATATTCAAGTTGAATACTTTATACCCCGAATAGGTTAAATGTCTGCTGCAATTTCTTTGAAAATGTTGGAAGTTTGTTGTTTATAGTAGCTGTATCTACTTAGATATAATGATGTAACATTATGGGTTACAATGTATTTTCTGAATTATATCGCTTATTGGACCCCTTGAGTGTTCGTGGGATATGCGATACATTGCAAAACGATGTGCTGCGTGTCCCTCTGGCACTGAGAGGGTTAATTATACCTTGAATTCCACTTGATTGAATTTTTAAGGGATCCGTAGAATGAAGGATCCTGTTGACTAATTATTGTGTAATATTTTGATATATTTTTTAAATTATATTGCTTATTGAACCCGTGGGTGTCCAGGTGATACGCAATACGTTGCTAAGCGATGTGCCGCGTGCCCCTCGGGCACTCGGAGGGTTAATTATATTTTGAATTCCACTTGATTGAATTTTTAAGGGATCCGTAGATCTGAAGGATCCCGTTGACCAATCACTGCATTGAAGAGAATGATTTAAATAGCCAATTATGCGAGGAGTAGAGTTACTTCACAACTGCTTGATAAAGTACCGTGAGAGGTATGAAACGCGTTGCAGAAGCTGTTTATATTACAAGTAGTATGGTTTCCCGGCCAGGTGTACGGATTTGAACTACATTCTGCATCATCGGCTATTCATGTAAGAGATTGGTTGATTTCTATGCATTTTTTTTAGTTATCTAACTATTTTACGAATATATGAGTATTGGCCTCTGTATAATGTATTGTGATTGATTGATGCTATGATTTTAGTCTGACCGATTGAGGGTCAAGTGTGTTTTGAGCCATTTTGGACGATCGGATATCTACTCACTGAGTGATACTTTGTAGCTCCATGATTTTGAGTGGATGAGTCGAAGGTCCGTTGCCTCGTATCTCTCGGAGGACTATAATAATTTTTATTTGAGAGAGGCCAATATTTGATTGGTTTATATTAGTATTAGTCTTAGATGGAAGGGACCTTGCTTTGAGTTACTTGCTGTCAATGGTATACGTATTTCGTCTGGAGATTTTCAGTTGAACGCCGGTGCTAGTACTGCAAGGTTATCTCGAGCTGAGTTCATTCAAACTTGTTTTTTAACTTTTTGAAATCCGGATAGGTTTTATTGATTACATATATAATATTTTTTTTCCTTGGATTAGGGATTGTAGTAAAGGTGGGTATTTCCACCATTTGTATTATTGTCTATCATTTTTCCTATATCCACCAACATAACTTTTTCTTTAATAAAGTGGTTTTCTTTGGATTTATTATTTGTGATATAGTATCATTTACTAGCTTTTAAGATTGAGATACTGTGTATTTCTTTTTATGTTTTTTATTATAGGGCTGTGTGGAGTCCACAAGCACCAAACTCAAATTTAAAAGTGATAATCTTTATTTCTTTGTTTGTGGGGTGCAAGTGTTTTGGTGGTTGCTACAACCTGAGAGTTGAAGGCGCCAGTGTGTCTCTTTAAAATGACTGAATATAGACCTGGATATCCAGTAATCAAAACTTCTACGACAGAGGAAATTGTATAACAAATTACCATCTAGCGCCTTCTCCAGCGAACGTGTTTGTAAAGCAGAGATTATACACTATTTTAGTGTCTGTTCTTTGAACTTTCCAAAATGTATTAATGCCCATCTGGTTCTAGAACTGTGCACAATATTCAAGGTGAGGCCTTACCACTTATATATAGAGTAACGTTAGTACTTGTACATCCCTTATGCTAATGCCTCTTCCTGCACAACCCAGTATCCAATTCAATTTTCCCACTGTTTTACACCATTGCTTGTCTACCTTTGACTTCTGAAATAATAACTCCCAAGTATCTTTCTTCTGATGTGTTTTTCAGCAAAGCACCTTTAAGCATTCCACCTCTGTGTCCTAAATGCATTATCTTGCACTTTTCATCATTACATTTTAGATCCCAAGCTCTTGTCCATTCATCAAATTTTCCCAATCCTTATGAATTTAGTTTCTCTCTCCTGGAGATTGAACCCTATTTCAGAGTTTCGTATGTTCTGCAAAAGCACTTTTCTTTGAATACCACTAGTAATATCACTAATGAAGACACTGAACAGAATAAGCCTTATCGCTGATTTCTTTGCTACTCCACTAGTAATCAGACCTTTGACTGAATTAATACTGTTGACTATGACAAACTGTCACCTGTTTTTTAGTCAATTTCTTATCCAATTAACTGACTTTGAGTTCAGTCCTAGGTTCGATTCCACAACCCATTTTATTTGGCAACTGTGGTTTTGAAAGCACGGTATAGTATTCTATCACCCACGTTGTTAATATGCACAATGTGCAGTATATATGAGCAACGACTGCCAACACCCCCCCCATCAAAATCAGCAGAAAACAATTAGCAGGTATCATTCTATTACATGCGGTCAGTGGTACTGCAAGTTGAGTGGATATATTATCTGCCGGTAATCCTGCACCCTCAAAGTTGAGCCGTAGAAGCCACAACAGCAGTTAGAACCATCAGTGTCTCAAAGAAAGCAGCTCAGAATCCATACATGCATGCTTCCTAACTCAGAAACAAAGGGTTAACTGACAAGTTATTCCCTAAAAGCCTAAATAAACAACCCTAAATGTGACTAACTACTGCACAGCTACCAGCAATAAAATAACCCCTTGAATATTAAAGGTGTGTGTATAACATCAGGAATCAATGTCTTGCCCACCAGCTGGTCCACAAGGAATAACGCACTGGCCAAAAACACATACCCACACAATTAAGGTGTGCACATCGGTCCATTGCAGTGCGAGAGAAATGAAAAAATGCCATGTTCTGCACCTGCTCAAACCACGTTTCCCTAGAATAGGTAGCAAACAATCAGCAACTAGCTGACCATGACCACCTCTCAGCTACCATTGGTCCATCCTGCCTTTATGTCTCCCTCTGCCCAGAAGAGTATGTATTGTCTGCTAACAAGTGTGATATTAGAGAGTTTGTGTTGCCCTCCAAATCACATACCTCACATAGCCACCTGTGAAATGAGCATTATCTCTGAGCTGTTTCCTCTTCACAGAGCTACACATTGCACCAGGCACGTGGATGAAGAGGAAGTGTGTGTGTGTGTGTGTGTGTGTGCATGTTGAAACCTGCCCTTCTCTTACTTAAATACTATGTACTCTGGTTTGGCTGCCATTAAACCAACATGTCATGTTGTTTGAGGCACATTCTTCTGAACTCTGCTCTCAACCTGTTGAATGGTAGATATGTCTGAAAGTGTTACAGACAAATCTACCACCCAAGGTTTTGGACATTCAGTTCAGAAGAAATGAGATATATACAGGTCACTAATGCTAACATCCACTCCTGGGGCCCTATGCTGTAGTTCAAAGAACCTCAAAACACAGGCAAGGTTTGGAGGGTTTTTGGGGGGTATTTATACATTTTGGAGAGTCATTTTGATACTCTGCTGGCTTTGGATTGGCTGGGAATTGGATTTGGCCTTCACAACGCTTAGCATGACATTTCTAATGTCAAACGTTGGTCTATATCTTTTGTAGTTGGCATTTTACAAGTTATTTTACATGGAAGTCAACACACACACTACATAAAAAAAACAGGCAACACCAGTTCTGTGTTAATGGCAATCTGTACAGCCTATGTTAATTGTTCTGTGTTCTGGTTCAGGAATAGAATAATTACGGAACACATGCTTGTTTATCGCTTGGTGTTTGTTTTTGCTCTTCCTCCTGTTTTACCATAACTCATAGAATGGAGCCCCTGAAGTGTAAAAATCAGCTTCCTATGTGATAAGGTATCAAAAGCTTGACTAAAATCCAAATAGTACCACTCTACCCTTCCCTATTGCTTAAGTAGAATAACTGAAAAATTCAACTACTTTTTAAGCAAGATCTTCCTGTTGTAAAGCCATTCTGCCATGGATGTTGCATTCCATTAGACTTTAGATATGCCACAATTTTCCCTTCAAACAATTATCCATTCATTTCCCAACTGCTAATATCAGACTTATGGGTTAGTAATTGCCATAGTTCTTTCCCAGTTCCATTGTGGTGGAGTGGCTCTTCACTGTCAATTTTTCAGTCATGCTGAATCACATCTATTAGAGGTTGATTTAACCCCTTCAGTACCAGAGGCTTGGGCCATTGCCTGTACCCTGCAGGCCACACACTTTCAGCATTTTTGTTATAATTCCGTTTAGGATTGATTTCCTCTGGGAATTTTTAGTTAAATATGGAAAACGATATTTTTTTTTCAGAACGAATTGAGCTTTCTCGTGGTACCTTACATGAAGAGAATTTTACATTGTGCAAAAAGCTATGATGTCATAATGACAAAAAAGTGAAAATTTACTAATTTTGCTAAAATCACATAATATGTATCAAAAACATTTACCTTAATTGAAAAAGTTTCAATTATTTGAAAAAGCCCCGAGTCCCAGGAGTAAAAAAATACCAAATTTATATAGTTTTACCTACATCCATGGCTAGCGTAGAGCCCTAATCACCAGCAGCGCAAAATGACATTTTCAACTTTATAAACTAATATGCGCATTCTAGGGTTTTGTGGTAAAACTACCCTAAAACAGTGGAATAACAATACAAAACTATATATTTCTGAAAAGTAGACAACCTGCCGCATCTAATGAGGGGTAACTTGCCTTCTTACCCCAAGCCGGGTGTGCACAAATGTCTCCAGAAGATGGTGCTAATGAAAAAAAGGCATTTTCTTACATTTCTGTCCCTTCAAATGTACTAAAATGCTTGAAAACCATGGCATTTCCAACTGTATTCATTAGCTAGTGCTCTTAGGAGAAAAATGACACCCTATTGGTATGAGTAGTGATGATCGAGCACCCCAATGCTCGGGTGTTCGGGTGCTCTGACCGAGCGCCCCCGGAGGCTCGAGTGCTCGGCCGAGCACCCGAGCCCCATTGAAGTCAATGGGAGGAATCGAGCATTACACCAGGCACCCCCTGCTCTGATGAGGGGAGGGTGCCTGGTACATAGGAAAAGGGCAGAAAATGATGGAAACACCACAGAAATGGTTCAGGGACAGGATAGGGAGGATGTCTGGATGCATCTTGGACTCCAACATCGCTGCTGGGAACGATCTTTCGCCCGTAGTACGCCATTTTTACAGACTGACCGTAAAACACACAAAAAGGAAGATAAAAACGACTTTAGGCGAAAAATTGTTACCAAACAGTATTTGCTGTATATTTACTTGTATATCATCTGCAAATTCTGCAAAAAATTTCATCGATTTTTCGGAACTGGGGCCATGATTAAGAGGGAAACGTGCGCAGAGGCAAATTCTGCAAAAAATTTCCTCGATTTTTCAGAACTGGGGCCATGATTAAGAGGGAAACGTGCGCAGAGGCAAATTCTGCAAAAAATGTCCTCGATTTTTCTGAACTGGGGCCATGATTAAGAGGGAAACATGCGCTGAGCCGACCATCTAAAACATTATGGGTGAGGGTCTGCTGCGGAGCTGACCATCCTAAACATTAACACAGGTAAGGGGTGCAACACGGTCCGGCAGTAATCACAACAGCCAACTCCTGCTCCGCAGTTCCTTAAAAAATTCTTTATTGGGTACAAAATCGTATAAAAGGCAAGACTTTTGCCCACAAGCAAGGCAAATCCCATGTAAAACATGCGCTTGATGCTCTCACCACCTAACGCGTTTCATGCTACCGCACTTAATCATAGGTCCTAAACATTATATGCGAAGGCCCGCTAGTGAGCTGACGCTATAAAACATTATATGAGAGGGCCCGCTAGAGAGCTGACCCAATAAAACATTATATGAGAAGGTCCGCTGGGGAGCTGACCTATACAAAAATTGTCAAAAAGCGCCCGCTGGTGAGCTGGCCCTATATAAAAATTATATCACAGGGCCCGCTGGTGAGCTGGCCCTATATAAAAATTATATCCCAGGGTATATGGAAGACAGTCAACCATATACCCATTTTTTGGGTGGAAGGGGTGAATGGGAATACAGAGTATTCCCATCATTGTAAATAACATATCTAAAGTGACTTTATGTTCCCCCGGGGCTTTCCTTCAGTGGAGTGGAGAAGTCAGGGGAAATCCAGGCCTTGTTCATTTTTATAAGTGTCAACCTATCAGCATTTTCAGTGGAAAGGCGGATACGCTTATCTGTTATGATGCCACCAGCAGCACTAAATACCCGCTCAGACAGAACGCTGGCGGCAGGGCAGGCCAGCACCTCCAAGGCGTAGAGTGCCAGTTCATACCACGTGTCCAGCTTGGACACCCAGTAGTTGTAAGGCACAGAGGGATCATTGAGGACGCTGACACGGTCTGCTACCATCTTCCAAAACTTTTCCCTCCTTGTGACACTAGGCTGCGCATCAGGGTGAGGGTGCAGGCGGGGTGTCATGAAGGTGTCCCACGCCTTGGAGAGTGTTGCCCTGCCTTTGTCGGAACTGCTGTGTGCTCCCCTTTTCTCCCCTTCTCGGTTGGCCAAGGTAGCACGTACTCTGCCGCCAGCGTTGTCAGATGGAAAATTTTGGAGCAATTTTTCAACAAGAACCTTCTGGTATTGCACCATTTTGCTTGTCCTCTCCACCGGAGGAATGAGAGATGAGAAATTCTCTTTGTAGCGGGGGTCCAGAAGGGTGAACACCCAGTAATCCGTGTTGTCTAAAATGCGTATAACGCGTGGGTCACGGGAAAGGCAGCCTAACATAAAGTCAGCCATGTGTGCCAGAGTACCAACAGGCAAGATTTCGCTGTCCTCACCAGGAGGATGACTCTCAATCTCCTCATCCTCTTCCTCCTCTTCTGCCCACCCACGCTGAAGAGAACTAAAGTTCCATGGCTACCCTCTGTAGCGGAGGCAACCGTGTCTTCCTCCTCCTCCTCCTCCGCCTCCTCCAATTGTCGCTGAGAAGACGAAGTGAGGGTGCTCTGGCTATCACCTTGTGTAAGCTCTTCCTCCCGCATTTCCACCTCTTCCACATGCAAAGCGTCGGTTTTAATTGTGAGCAGCGAGCGTTTCAGTAGACACAGAAGTGGGATGGTTACACTGATAATAGCGTTATCGCCGCTCACCATCTGTGTCGATTCCTCAAAATTGCGTAAAACCTCACAGAGGTCTGACATCCATTCCCACTCCTCACTTCTGATTACAGGAAGTTGAACGGAGAGGCGACGACCGTGTAACAGCTGGTACTCCACTACTGCCCTCTGCTGCTCACAAAGCCGGGCCAACATGTGGAAGGTGGAGTTCCAGCGCGTGCTCACGTCACACAGCAGCCGGTGAGCTGGCAATTGTAAGCGCTGCTGCAGCTTCAACAGGCCGGCTGAAGCTGTAGATGACTTACGGAAATGTGCACACACGCGGCGCACCTTGTTCAAGAGATCATGCAAATTGGGGTAGGTTTTTAGAAATCGCTGAACCACTAAATTAAATACATGCGCTAGGCATGGTACGTGTGTGAGCTTGCCGAGCTCCAAAGCCGCCACCAAGTTACGCCCATTATCACACACAACCATGCCTGGTTGCAGGTTGAGTGGCGAGAGCCACTGCTCGGTCTGGTGACTAATCCCCTGCAACAGCTCTGAGGCCGTGTGCTGTTTGTCCCCAAGGCAGATCAGCTTCAGCACGGCCTGTTGACGCTTCCCCACTGCAGTGCTACACTGCTTCCAGCTACCGGCTGATGGGTGAGTGGCGCTGCGCGCAGAGAATTTGGAGGTGGAAACGGAGGAGGAGGAGGAGGAGCCAATAACGTAGGTGCTGGCGGAAACCCTGATGGAGGTAAGGCCCGCAATCCTCGGCGTGGGTAGCACTTGTGCCATCCCAGGGTCCGAGTCGCTCACAGCCTCCACGACATTCACCCAGTGTGCCGTCAGGGAAATGTAGCGTCCCTGGCCACAAGCACTTGTCCATGTGTCAGTCGTTAAGTGGACCTTCCCAGTAACTGCGTTGGTCAGGGCACGGGTGATGTTACGGGACACATGGTGGTGTAAGGCGGGGACGGCACACCGGGAAAAGTAGTGGCGGCTGGGGACTGCGTACCGAGGGACAGCTGCTGCCATCAGGCTGCGGAAGGACTCAGTCTCCACAAGCCTAAATGGCAGCATTTCGATGGCCAGTAATTTGGAAAGGTGTGAGGTTAGTGCTATGGCCTGTGGGTGGGTGGCTGGGTATTTTCGCTTGCGCTCAAATGCCTGGGGTAACGACATTTGGACGCTGCGCTGGGACAGGGAAGTGGATGTGGTCGCTGATGGTGCTTCAGATGGTACAGGTGCAGGGCGGGAGGTATGCGGGACTGCGCCTTCAACAGGCGATTGGCCGGCACCGAAAACAGGGGAAGAGGAGGCAGTGGTGTGGCCTGCAGACACAGATTGGCGATCCGGGCGTTCCTCCCACTTATTACGGTGCTTGGATGCCATGTGTCGGATCATGCTGGTGGTGGTGAGGTTTCTAGTGTTCATGCCTCGGCTCATTCTGGTGTGGCACAGGTTGCAAACTACAATTTTTTTGTCGTCCGCACTTTCCTTAAAAAAACGCCATACCGCGGAACACCTAGCCCTTGGCAAGGGAGATTTACGCAAGGGGGTGCTCCGTGGAACATTTGCGGGCCGGTTTGGTGCGGTCCGCCTTCTTTCTGTAGCCACACCACTGCCTCTTCCAGCCTGTTGCGGTGCTGCAGATGGCTCACCCTCAGGACTGCTGTCATCGCTCGGCTCTCCACCTTCCCAGGTGGGGTCAGTCACCTCATCGTCCACCAAGTCCTCCTCCACTTCCTCACTCTGATCATCCTCCTCATTTCTTGATCCCACCACATACTCAGTCATTGACAACTGTATATCATCCTCCTCATCAAGGTCTTGAGACAGTAATAGTGGTTGATTTGATGGCAACTGTGTCTCATCATCATCATCATCCACTTCCTTTGACCTTAAATGCCGTTCACCTCTGTCATCTTCTTGTGATTGGGTACCCTCTAGAGGTTGTGAATCAGGGCACAAGATATCATGTTCCTCTGCAAGCGTGCTTGGAGAGAGGTTCAAATTAAGAATTGGTGATGAGACGAGCTCCTCACTATATCCCAGTGTGGGATCACTTCTTTGACCAGACCCTCTATGGTGGGAGGAAGGATGATAAGGGTGAGTATTATGTTGACCAGACTCTTGGCTAGTGAGAGTGGACTTGGTGGAAGACAGGGTGGTGCTTAACCGACTGGAAGCAGTATCAGCTGAAATCCAACCGACCACCTGTTCGCAGTGGTCTGACCTCGAGAGTGATGTCCTGCGACGCCCTGTAAACTGAGACATGAAGCTAGGTATGGTGGATGTCTTTCTTTCTTATGCTCTGGCACGAGGCACAGTTTCTACGCGTCCTGACCCGCGCCCTGAACTATCAGGATCACGTCCACTTCCCCGTCCCTTTTTACCCGCCTTCTTCATATTACACGGAATATGTGCTGCAAATCTGCAACTTTGCACACTAAACAGAATATGCTGCTTATCTGCGGCTAGGCACAGTGAATGGAATAAGTGACTTTTATTTTTTACACTTTGCACACTAAACAGAATGTGCTGATAATCTGCAACTTTGCACACTAAACAGAATGTGCTGCTTATCTGCGACTAGGCACAGTGAACGGAATAAGTGACTTTTATTTTTTACACTTTGCACACTAAACAGAATGTGCTGATAATCTGCAACTTTGCACACTAAATAGAATGTGCTGCTTATCTGCGGCTAGGCACAGTGAACGGAATAAGTGACTTTTATTTTTTACACTTTGCACACTAAACAGAATGTGCTGATAATCTGCAACTTTGCACACTAAACAGAATATGCTGCTTATCTGCGGCTAGGCACAGTGAATGGAATATGTGACTTTTATTTTTTACACTTTGCACACTAAACAGAATGTGCTGATAATCTGCAACTTTGCACACTAAACAGAATGTGCTGCTTATCTGCGGCTAGGCACAGTGAACGGAATAAGTGACTTTTATTTTTTACACTTTGCACACTAAACAGAATGTGCTGATAATCTGCAACTTTGCACACTAAACAGTATGTGCTGCTTATCTGCGGCTAGGCACAGTGAACGGAATAAGTGACTTTTATTTTTTACACTTTGCACACTAAACAGAATGTGCTGATAATCTGCAACTTTGCACACTAAACAGAATATGCTGCTTATCTGCGGCTAGGCACAGTGAATGGAATATGAGACTTTTATTTTTTACACTTTGCACACTAAACAGAATGTTCTGCTAATCTGCAACTTTGCACACTAAACAGAATGTGCTGCTTATCTGCGGCTAGGCACAGTGAACGGAATAAGTGACTTTTATTTTTTACACTTTGCACACTAAACAAAATGTGCTGATAATCTGCAACTTTGCACACTAAACAGAATATGCTGCTTATCTGCGGCTAGGCACAGTGAATGGAATATGTGACTTTTATTTTTTACACTTTGCACACTAAACAGAATGTGCTGCAAATCTGCAACTTTGCACACTAAACAGAATATGCTGCTTATCTGCGGCTAGGCACAGTGAATGGAATAAGTGACTTTTATTTTTTACACTTTGCACACTAAACAGAATGTGTTGATAATCTGCAACTTTGCACACTAAACAGAATATGCTGCTTATCTGCGGCTAGGCACAGTGAATGGAATATGTGACTTTTATTTTTTACACTTTGCACACTAAACAGAATGTTCTGCTAATCTGCAACTTTGCACACTAAACAGAATGTGCTGCTTATCTGCAACTTTGCACACTAAAAAGAATGTGCTGCTAATCTGCAACTTTGCACACTGAACAGAATGTGCTGCTAATCTGCAACTTTGCACACTGAACAGAATGTGCTGCTAATCTGCAACTTTGCACACTAAACTGAATGTGCTGATAATCTGCAACTTTGCACACTAAAAAGAATGTGCTGCTAATCTCCAACTTTGCACACTAAACAGAATGTGCTGCTAATCTGAAACTTTGCACACTAAACAGAATGTGCTGCTAATCTGCGGCTAGGCACAGTGAACAGAATATGTGACATTTTTTTTTTAAACTCTGCCCCCCAAAACAAAATATATCTGCTGCCCCCACACACAGTAGTCCTAAAAAGGACTTTTGGGTCTTTTTTTTGTTCAAACGCGCTTTTTTTCTGCCTACACTGACTTTCCCTTCCTATCCTCATCTCTCCCTGGCTAAGACTGAGCCGAACTCGCTGGTCAGGTGCTATACAGCACCCGATCACGGGTTCTGGCCAGCCAATCAGTGTAATGCCAGCAGCCAACATGGCTGCTGGCATTACACTGATGTCAGAGCCTCCCCGCACGTTTATTGGCTGTGCAGCAGCCGCGAAACGTGCGGGGAGGAGACCCGAACATGGCGGGCGAGCACATGCGGTACTCGTACGAGTACCTCCATGTGCCGAGCAGAGCGATGCTCGAGCCGAACCGAGCTTCGGCCGAGCATGCTCGCTCATCACTAGGTATGAGTTTACCTACCTCAGGGGGCGCTAGAAGTGCAAAATGACACCTACTACAACCTCACATTTTTCTAACATTTTCTCAAACATTACTTGTCTGTACACAAATGGTTATAACAACTACAGAAGTGAAGAAAGGGTACACAAACCATACAATTTTGAAAAAAAGACACCCTGCCGCATCTAATGATGGGTGACTTGCCTTGTTACCCCAAGCCTGGAGTGCACAAATGCCTCCAGAAGGTGGCGCTAATGAAAAAAAAAAGCATTTTCTTAGATTTCTGCCCTTTCAAATGTACTGAAATATGTGCAAACCATGGCATTTCCAATTGTATTAATTAGTTAGTCTTCTTAGTAGAAAAATTATACCTCATTGGTATGAGTTTACCTACCTTATGGGGAGCTACAATTACCAAACTACACCTATTGCAACCACTAATTTTGCTAACATTTTCTCAAACATTACTTGTCTGTACAAAAATGGTTATAACAACTAGAGAAGTGAAGAAAGGCTACACAAACTATACCATTTTGGAAAGAAGACAACCTGCCACATCAAATGAGGGGTGAATGGCCTTCTTACCACAAGCCTGTTGTGCCCAAATGCTTCCAGAAGTTGGCACTATAGGAAAAAAATGTCATTTTCTTAAATTTCTGCCCTTTCATCTGTACGGAAATCTGTGAAAACCATGCAATTTACAACTGTATTCATTAGCTAGTCCTCTTAGGAGAAAAATGATACCTCATTGGTATGAGTTCACCTACCTTAGGGGGTGCTACAAGTACCAAACTACACCTATTGCAACCTCTAATTTTGCTAACATTTTCTCAAACATTACTTGTCTGTACAAAAATGGTTATAACAGCTATAGAAGTGAAGAAAGGCTACACAAACTATACCATTTTGGAAAGAAGATAACCTGCCACATCTAATGAGGGGTGAATTTCCTTATTACCCCAAGCCTGTTGTGCCCAAATTCTTCCAGAAGTTGGCACTACACAAAAAAAATGGCATTTTCTTACATTGCTGCCCCTTCATCTGTATGGAAATCTGTGAAAACCATGGAATTTCCAACTGTATTCATTAGCCAGTGCTCTTAGGAGAAAAATTACACCCCACTGGAATGAGTCGACCTACCTTTGGGGTGCTAGAAGCACATAACTACACCTACCTGTTTGCTTCTTAGAAAATGGCGGCTTGTACTAAAATGTTCATAACTGTTAGAGACATGAAGGAAAGGTATAAAAGGTATACCATTTTGGAAAGTAGACATTCTCCTGCATCAAGTGAGGGGTCACTTGCTTTTCTACCCCCTGGGCTGAAGTGCACAAATATTTCCAAAAGATGGTGCTATGGGAATAAATACATGTTTTTTTACATTTCCACCACTTCAAAGATACTAAAATCTTTGAAAACCATAACATTTCCTGCTGTATTCAGTACCTGCTACCAACATGAGAAAAATGGTAGCCCATTTGTGTGGGTTAACATACAATATGTGGGTGCTAGGAACACGTACGTAAACCTGACTCTTTTGTTTTTTAAATTATCTGCTTGCACTAAAATGGTTATAACCATAATAGATATGCAGGAAAGGTAGAGAAACAATGCTATTTTGGAAAGAAAACAACCTGCCGCATCTAATGAGGGGTCACTTGCCTTCTTAACCAAAGGCTGGTATGCACAAATGCTTCCAGGAGGTGGCGCTAATGAAAAAAAAGGCATTTTCTTACATTTCTGCCCCTTCAAATGTATGGAGCTCTGTGAAAACCATGGAATTTTCAACTGCATTTGTATGCTAGTGTTCTTAGGAGTCAAATGACACCCCAATGGTATGAGTTGAACTACCTTAGGGGGTGCTAGAAGTAGAAAACTACACCTACTACAAACTCTGATGTTTCTAACATTTTCTCAAACCTGACTTGCCTGTACGAAAATGACTATAACACCTTCAGAATTGAAGAAAAGGTAGATAAACCATACCATTTTGGAAAGAAGACAACCTGCCGCATCTAATGAGGGGTCACTTGCCTTTTTACCCCTAAGTTAGTTGGCACAATTATTTCCAGAATGTGGTGCTACAGGAAGAAAAACAAACATTTGTTTTACACATCAGTCACTTCAAAGATACTAAAATGGTTCAATGGTGTGGGATTTCCTAGGAGGACTTCTTGCCAGCCTCAGAAAAATGGTACCCCACTGCTGTGGGTTGACATACCATTTTACACTACAGGAGCGTAGCTACCAGTGAAACAGAAATGGGAAAGCAAACAATGTATATGTGATTTTATGGCTAACAGATGAAAGAAGCTAGGGCGTCAGCCGGTGTAAGTGCGGACCTGTGACTACAAGTGTAACAAAGTGTGTGGGAGGGTGAAGGATTAGGCAGTGTGTGTGGGTATGAGCAGAGGAGCAAGGATGGTGGTGATGGTGGGAAAGTGTCTGATAGTGTGTATGGGAGATCTGTGACTACCAGTGTGCAATGTATGTCCCCTCATACAAAGCACTGCTTTGGACCCCCTCTCCTGTGGCACGTGCATTTTTTGGGGCTTTTTCCCCCAATATTTTTGTGTAGACCTCGTTGGGGGCATCAGAACCCATACAATGAGGTCTAAATAAAAAATAAAGGGGGTGTCCAGTGGATTGCAAAGGGTTAATTTTTTTATATTGTTACTTTGTATTCAGATTGCCACCAAACAAGCTCTGATCACAAAGTAATGATAAAAAGTCCTGTGTGTGCCACAGGAAGGGGGTCGGCATTGAACCCCCCCTCCCAGTGGCACACACAGAGTTAATTTTTGTTTTAATTTTTTTTATTATTATATACCTCATTGAGGGGCATCAGGACCCCATGATCCCTCCCAATGAGGTCTTAGTAAAAAAACAATATATATATGTCCACAAACGGAGTGACCCTGTGAGTGCCACAGGGGTCTCCAGCGCAATGCAAAGCAATGCATTGGATCCTTGTGGCACTCAGAGGGTTAATTTTTTTTATCATTACTTGGTAATCAGAGCTTGTTGGGGGGCCATCAGGACCAATACTGATGGCCCCACAACAATCTCTGATAACGAAGTAATGATAAAAGCCCTGTGTGTGCGCCGCAGAAGGGGGGCTGCATTGGCGCCCCTTGTGGCACACACAGGGTTAATTTTTTTTTCTTTACATTTTTTTTATCATGGACCTCATTGGTGGGTATCAGGGCCCCTCTGATTCCCCACAATGAGGTCTTACCAAAAAAAAAAAGAGCAATCAAAATAAATGTCCCTGTGTGAGTGCCACAGGGGCCTCCAGCGCATTGCAAAGCAATGCATTGGACCCTTCTGGCACTCAGAGGGTTAATTTGTTTTTATTATTACTTTGTAATCAGAGCTTGTTGGGGGGCCATCAGGACTAATCCTGATGGCCCCCCAACAATCTCTAGTAACAAAGGAATGATAAAAGCCCTGTGTGTGCCGCAGAAGGGGCGCACACACAGGGTTATTTTTTTTTTAATCATAGACCTCATTGAGGGGCATCAGGAGCCCCCCTGATCCCCTCAATGAGGTCTTGCAAAAAAAAAAAAACAAACCCCCAAAAGAAGTGAGCCTGTGAGTGCTTTGCAATGTGCTGAGGACCCCTGCGGCACTCACAGGGTTACTTATGCATTTTTTTTTTTTTAATTTATTATTTATTTCTGACCTCGTGGGGGACATCAGGACCCTTCCTGGTGTCCCCCCAGTTATTGATCTCCCAGCCGATCGGCTGGGAGATCAATATGGCGAGCGCAGGAGAGCAAAAGCTCTCCTGCCTTTAACTCCTACCACCGGTAGGAGTGAATCGGGTAAGGGAAACTTCCCTAACGTCATCGGTGATCATGTCACTGATGACATTGGGAGGCTTCCCCCGGTCCCGCCCACTCCTACCCGGAAATTCGGGTAGGAGAGCGGAGGAGGGAGAAGCTGTGCTTCTCCCTTGGCTATATTGATCTCCCAGCATGATCGGCTGGGAGATCAATACCTGGGAGGACATGAGGAGTGATCCTCATGTCCTCCCAAGAGTGTCAGGCTGCATTTCAGCTGAAATGCAGCCACTGCCAGCCGGTTATACCGGCTTAAGCAGTGACCGCATTTTAGCTGTCAAATGTACGAGCGTGGCACAGCAGGTACAGCTGTGTCCACTCGTACATTGTACCCACCAGGCACTCTAGGGGTTAAAAACTCATCTAAAGTTGTTAGAGGAACAGACCTACATCGTAACATAGTAACATAGTTTACGATGCTGAAAAAAAGACATGCATCCATCAAGTCTAGCCAATGCCAAAACACCCTTGTTGATCCAGAGGAAGACAAGAAAAACCCATTGAAGCCATTTCCAATTAAGCCCCAAGTGGGTGAAAAAAACACCTTCCTGACTCCAAACAGCAGCCAGCTAGTTCTCTGGACCTCTGCTCTTGTAATACTCTTAGATAAATCTCATCTGGACTAATTGATTTCACCATTTTCAAATTTGATATTAGTAGCACACAGTATCCTCTGTAAAGATTTTAATGTCCACTGGTTTAAAGTTAAAATTTCTTCTACTTAACCCTTTGAGTGCCAGAGGGGTAAGCAACACATTGCTTTGCAATGTGTTGTGTATGGCTCTGGCACTCAAACGGTTAATGAGGATCACCTTCACAACATTATCCAATAGACTGATCACACATAATAGTTTAGCTCATCATTCATTTCCTTATTTACCTCCATATATCTTACAGTTTTAACCCCTTAAGGACTACGTGACGTGGTATGACCGTCACGGTCCTTATACCCTTAAGGACCAGTGACAGTCATAGCACGTCACGTACTTTTTACTTACAGCGCTCTACCGGGAGCGCTGTAAGTAAAAACGGGGCCTAAAATTGATCGCTCCAAGACCGGAGCGATCTCTCTTAGGCCTCCAAGCGGCGCGCCGGTACGCGTAACAGGTCACGTGTACCGGCGCGTCGGCAAAGATCAAAGCGGTCCTTAAAGGAAGGTAACTTCCCTGGACCGCTGGTACTTAAGGGGTTAATCTTATTATGTCTCCTTTACATGTTCTTTTTTCACTAACAAGCCTTAAAAAATGTCACCTTTTTACAGATTTTGCTATCTTCTCTTCTGCTTGGGATATAGTTCCCCTAGAGTGCCCTTCAGACTCCACAAACACATTTCCTGCCTACAAAACTCCCTAAACCACACTCCAATTTTATTTCCTTATCCTAAATAGCTACAAAATTGTGCTGCTTTCTCTTCCTCTTACAAACACAGAATGGTGTGCTTCTGGAATCTGACACCCCTTTTATACCCCTTTTATACTATGTTTGCGGGAAAAGAAGAGAAATTCACTACATGGTCAGGAGAAATGCAGCCTCCTGATTGATTTCAATGCATTGTGCTATGCAAAAAAAGAGCAAGATAATGGAATTTTCTAGATAAAGTTGCCACTCTGCAAAAAAAGTGCCATTTTTATCCTGTTTCTCTTTTGAGGCAAAAACTTTCATCCAACCCTAGACAAATATGATATCCAGGAATGGCTGAAGATATTGGGCTGGATTCTACTGCAGGTGCTAAATGTTAACAATCGTTTTATATAACATTTTCCTATTGAAGTCTATGGGGAAAACTGGAGATAAAAGCAGTGATAAAATTAGCACCTGGAATAGAATCCAGCCCAAAATCTCTTGAACAAAGGCACAAGGACAGTATTCATGAGGGTGAGTGTAAATTCTCCTTTAATATTAGCCTCACCAACAATTCATTTGAACATAATTGTCATCTTTCATTTGTTGTCTAAAGACTTTCATCCATGAACTCTGAACACTGACTGTAAGGACTACGATAAGTGCCTATTGATTGCATTTCAAATGGATTATAGAGAGGGACAATGTTTATTACTTTAATTCTAGTGGACTTGTGGATACATCTTCTCATTTCAGATCCTCAGTATTATTGACATTTTATTTTTATCAGTTTTTACTATTTTTATACTTTTTGCCTTCTATAGAAGTAGTTAATTTCCATATATATCTTGGTTGGTTAATGCACCAGCTGTGGAACCTGCCCAAACCTCAGGGTCTCAGGTTCTAGTCAAATATCTGTCAACCTGCACGGGGCTGTTTCATATCTTTCTTTATCTGTTTGTTTAGAGCCTCAGAGTGTTTCTGCTTTTACTCTTACATGAGACTGGCCATTTGAGTAACCCATAAAACATGCCACTGTTATTAGGTCACTTTGCTCCTGTCCTTTTAACTCATTAAATAAATAATTGTCATTAGGACACTTTCCCCCTACTTGGCACCTGCATTCCGTGTACTCATTAAACATGTCACTATCATTATGGTATCACTGAGCCCATTTCTAGTGGAACATCAGTAACAGCCACCAATGTGAAAAACTTACCTTCATAAGAGAACCAACCAACTCTCCTCTCTTTATGGTCAGCAAATTTCCAATCACAGGGTAGGGGGTAGGACCTGAAGGGAGGTTACGGTTCTTGTACATTGTCTTCCATGTGGAGTAGATATAGAGGCAGGAGAGGAGTGCAAGGAGAAGCATTCCCAGTGCTGTGATTTCCATGGTGCAAGTTCAAATGATTCCTCAGTCTTACAATTCTGATCCTATTTCTGTTCAGTGCTAATAATCACTGACGCAATATGCCATTTAAACAGTTTTCTTTGGGTGGGGTTAATCTGAAAACATTCCAAAAGAGCACACAGCATGTGGTACATGTTAATGTTCATAGCACTGCCAAATCTCTGTTAACAGTAGGAATATCACAAATGTGTACAAAATAAAAATTAGAATTAGGGGAATTCATATCAATAGTTTTTAAAACCTTAAGGACACAGTTTTCAAGTCCTTAAATTCTTAACTCCAGTAACACATTCATAGGTCAGATTTGATGGATATCCATTATTGAACATGGGTTTATCATCCTCGTTAAAAGAGCTGGGAGATCCTTGCAGGGAATTAGAAACTGTATATGCACTGTGCTTACCATTTGTCTGTAATATAAACATATCTGGAGAAATAAACCTTTACTTGTTTGTGGCAAAATCTGGCATTTTATGTTCATTTGTAATAGCACAATGGGGAATAAGTTTGGCCTCAAACTGAGCTAAATATCAGGAGGTGTGTTGAAGGGAGGGAGGTTTGACAGTACTCGTTCACTGGACCATCTTGACCTCTCTCCCTTCTGCTCACTGAACTGGTGGTCTGAAGACATTTGATGGGGCTATGGGCATGGTTTGACAGCAGAGTTGGGACTCAGGGAGAGAGAGCCATTGGGTTTTGTATTGCCTCATCACAGTACCTAGAGGCAACTTTTAGTGAACTCTTCAAGGGATAGTAATACTTAAAATGTAAAAAAAAAAAAATATGTTGTAGGGTTTATCCCTCTGAGCATAAGAGTACTCCCACTGCTGAGAGGTGTTTCATTCAAAAGTTATTATTTTTCAAAGTTGAATTTTTTAGGTGCCATGTAACAGTGGCCTGAAATTGTACAGTGGTGCTGTTGCTACATGATCCTATGGACAGCTCTGGTCCCAGGACCATAAATCTCCATAGGATGGTGTAACAACAGCGCCGATGTACAATTTCAGGCCACTGTGATATTGCACCTAAAAAATTCAACTTTGAAAATTAATAACTTTTGAATGAAACACCTTTCAGCAGTGGGAGTACTCTTGTTTTACTCAGGGGGATAAATCCTACAAAATATTTTTTTTTTACATTTTAAGTATTACTTACTATCCCTTTCAGTCTATTCTACTGCTTATGCTCACCTAGGAATTGGTGTTGAAGGAATATTTCGGCCACTGCACAACCGTTGTAGGAGACTTGTTGGGTCTTCTGAGCTGTTTCCCCGGGGCACTACCCGCATGGTATGCTGATATGATTCATAAAGCAGTAATGTTCCTGTTCCCTCCAAATACAGTAGTAGCATGGGGTCTTTACCCTTGCCTCCTCCTAATCTTTCCCTTTCCTCTAGTCTGGCGTGCCTCTCTCCCCCCTCCTTTTTTTTCTCTCCCCCACCCTATTCAACCACTTGCCCTCCTGATGTCCAGTCATTTTATACCATCTCATTATCTGGACATTCTCACTCTACAAGTTAATCTGTCTAGCAGAACCAGTCTTCCACTAAAATGTTATACTCACATTTGTCTCCTTCATGTTCTTACTATGGAGTATATATTTTCTTTTCTTGCACACCAACATGATCTCCACACCACACTTTCTTTCTCCATTGTATATACTATATCGGGTCTTGGAGTCCTTTCCCAGCCCCACAGTACTGATAGGAGTAGCTTTCCTTTCTCCTCTTTTACACCCCCTTCATCCTGATTCTGATTTCCTTTGCCGTCTCCCTACTCCTCTACTCTTTCCCTCTTCTCTTCTGTTTTTCCTTCTTATTTGTATCGAGCATTTTCTCCCTGGTCATCCACTTGAAATTCACCTAATTTAGTGGCTACCCTGATGCTTGCGCAGAGTTTATACCCTCTCCTATATACCTGGTGACTCCAAAATTACATATTATATCTGTCAATATTAAAGGCCTCAACTTACCAATGAAAAGGACAATGGCCCTGAATGAATTTCAGAGTATGAAGAGTGATTTGATTTTCTTCCAAGAAACCGACTTCCACATATCTAGGTAACAAACTCACCAACAGATATTTTGATCAAGCCTTTATGAGTTCCCCTTCTCTAAACATATGTAACGCTCAACTGTTTTAACAAAGTCACTAATGAGTGCTCTGCTGGAGGCGGGTGTGTGCTGGTTGGGAAACATGGCTTGGGAGATAGCACGGTGCCCATGATTGCTGCATTTCTGTGTCTATCACCTGTAGGGGGCTCCCATTGGCTGTCTGCCTTTAGCCCGCCTCACATTGCCTATTTAAACTGAGTTTGGGCACCCTTTCGTGGTGTCTCAGACTGCATCCACTTTCACTTTGCTACAGAAGCCTTTTGCTGTGTTCCTGGTTTCCTGAGTTCATCCTGTTCCTGAGTCTCCTGTTTGCTGTACTTGTTCCAGTGCCTGTTCTGGTTGAAGTCGTCCGAGGTTGCTGTTTCCTGCTGCCAGTCTCCGCTGTCATTCCTGATCTGGTTGACCGTCATTGTGCTGGTTCCTGCTCATCTCCTACGTCCCGTTCCTGCATCTGTGGCGACCTTGTTCCTCGGTCGCTCTGGCGACATTTTCACCTGTTGGTTCCCAGCGTGCAGACACTGGTTTGCTCCACTGCCTTGCGGCTACTACACTACTAGTCTGTTGGTTACCAGTGCGCGGGTGCTGGTTCGCTCCTTTGCCTTACGACTCTATACACTATTATCTGTAGGTTCCCAGCGTGCGGACGCTGGTTTGCTCCACTGCTTTGCAGCTACTGCACTACTAGTTTGTTGGTAACCAGCGCGCGGGTGCTGGTTCGCTCCTTTGCCTCTCGGCTCTATACACAACAATCTGTAGGTTCCCAGTGTGCGGACGCTGGTTCACTCCACTACCTCACGGCCTACTATATGCATTGTTGGTTCTCAGCGTGCAGACGCTGGTTCACTCCACTGCCTTGTGGGTACTATACTCTAGTCTGTTGGTACTAGCGCGCGGGCGCTGGTTTGCTCCGTAGCCTTACGGCTCTATACATATTATCTGTTGGTTCCCAGCATGCGGACGCTGGTTCGCTTCACTGCCTTATAGCCTATGATATATCCATCCTGTTGGTTACCAGCGCACGGGCGCTGGTTCGCTCCATTACCTTCTTGCTTACTATTAACTCAGTCTGTTGGTTCCAAGCGCGCGGGTGCTGGTTTGCTCCACTGCCTTGCTGATTTGTATTAGAGTGTTGGTTCCCAACGCGCGGGCGTTGGTTCACTCTATGACCTGAAGGTCTACTCACATTCTGCCTGTTGGTTCCCTGCGTGAGGGCGCTGGTTTACTCCTCTGCCTCTCGGCTTATGACTCATATATACTGATGGTTCCCAGTGCGCTGTCCAGTCCTAGACAGCTAGTTATTCCCTCGGTACACGGGTACTGGGGTGTGCAGACTACCTGGTAATACCACTGGGCCCTGTAGCCTCTACCTACCATCTCCATACTGTCATTGTCATCTGACAGTTATTGAGGCCACACTGGTTGACACTTCCTCCTTGGGCTGCCTTGCCCGGTATATTGGTAAGGCAGGTAGAACCATCTATTATTCCATCTTGAGGTTGCCTTACCCGGTATTGGCAAGGCCGGTAGAGCCTACTATTTTGGTGTTCCGTTAGGCTGCCTTGCCCGGTATATTGGCAGGGCCAGTAGAGCCTGTATCAGCTAGTGATCCGTCAGGTTGAAACACATCATTAACTGAAGCAGAAACAGATGTGTATGAGGAATAAAACTGGTTGAGGAACAGCCAAACTCAGCTAATAAGGTAATGTTGCTGAAGACAGTTTAATGTCAAAAGTCATACAAAATGGCAAGACTGAGCACAGCAACAAGACACAAGATAGTTATACTGCATCAGCAAGGTCTCTCCCAAGCAGAAGTTTCAAGGCAGACAGGAGTTTCCAGATGTTATGTCCTAGCTCTTTTGAAAAAGCACAAAGAAACAAGCAATGTTGAGAACCATACACGCAGTGGTAGGCCAAGTAAACTTAGTGCAGCAGATGTAAGACACATCATGCTTACTTCCTCTCACAATCAGAAGATTTTCAGCCGTGCCCCTTAGACATCTCTTCTCTAATGTAAACAAACCCAGTTTAGCTAGTCTCTCTTTGTAACTCAGTTCCTCCAATCCCTTTACCACTTTTGTTGCACGTCTCTGCACCTTTTCAAGTTCAGTAATGTCTTTTTTAACAACAGGCGCCCAAAATTTTACCTCATATTCTAGATGAGGCCTAACCAAGGATTTATACAGAGGTAGGATAATATCAGGGTGGTTGTGCCCCTCCTTTCCCCTTCTCACTGACTTGTCACAAATTATACACAGTGCCTTTGGCGATGACTGTAGTGTGCCTGCCCCAAGAGAAAAAAGTCCCTCACCCATGACTTCAGAGGAGAGGGATAGGGAACAGGTGGAGAAGAATGTATTTTTCTTCTTGTCCTCCACATTTACCATTCACGGTCTTTGCTGGCAGTTGATGATGCTGCTGCTACTGTCTCAGATTCAGCATTGCAACTAGGACCAGGAGTATTGCTGCTGCTGGCAAGTGGGACTTGTCCTAATCCCGCATCACTTGTTGACCCCATTATCACTGTGTCCACGGTGGTCTGTGGAACACTAGCCTGCTCCTCAGCATCCTACTGCCCTTGCAACTCAGTAGCAGAAGGAATTACAGCAGTTGCAAATTCCACAAATTCCAGAATCTCACTGCTATTGGTGGTGATGGTGGTGGGGGTGGTGCTGTCAATCCTTATCCCTGTCACCAATTCCTTCTTAGTTTCTGCTAAAAAGGCCATCAATGTCTCTTCTACCCCAGCTTCTCCATCATAATCACCACCACCACTTGTTCCTATATGCTGCTGCTGCTCTATTACAGACATCTTACTGCTGCTTGGATGAGGTGACGAGCAATATGACAGAGGGTTCCCTAATGTCACACTTGTCATTTCTTTTCAGCCTGAAGAAGGCAGACTGGCAGCAGTAGCAGCAGGCACAGGCAGCTGATCTGTGCTCCTGCTGGTGGTGGTGGTATTAATTCTGCCCTGCACTCCCCTAACACCAGTTCTGGCCTCTTCAGGATCCTGTTCTACTTGGACACTGTAGTGAAGGGACGGGGACTCCCTGAGCTAGAGGAATGGTGTGGGCTCCCTTGACTGCTAGTCTGAATGCTCTCAAATGTTCCCCTACCACTCCCTAACACTAGTCCTATCAGCTGCTTCACCATTACTGTTACTATTACTACTAACTCCACGCACACCAAGTTCAGTCCCAGAGTCTTCCTCCTCACAGTCACTAGTAATATGGTGATTACCCCTCCTTCACTCCTAACACTAACAAGCTTCTGGACCTTCTTAGTAGTAGTACCATCACTGGCAGGACTGCTTGGGGATGGCAAGTGTGACTTAGAGTCACCTGCTGTCACACTTGGCATCATCTCCCCCCCCTCCTGAGTATTACAGATACACTAACAGAGACAGCACGTTGACAGCAGACACAGGCAGCTGACCTGTCCTGCTCTCACTAGTTCTACCCTTTCTCCCTCCCTTCCCATTCCCTTTTCTTCCTCCCTTCCCATTAAATTCCCCAAGATCCCTAGGGGTGATTTAGGGGGACTGGACAGCATTGGTTCAGTTGTGCCCACTTCATCCTCCTCCTCAGACTCAGTGGACACATAAGGGTCCTTCCAGTTCCTCCTTTGATTAGTTTTAAACCTGTAAATAATGATAGCAGTCACTATGAGCCTCTCCTGCCTCAGTTTTGCCTCAAGATCACAGCAGAACAGCACAGCACATCTACCTCGCTCTGTAGATGCTTCTATTTTGTTTCACTGCCGCAAATACATCACGTTGTTATAGTGAAAAGGAGAAAACCAAGTAAATCAATGAGCGAATTGAAAAAACAATTTTGGCCATTGGACGTAAAATGCAAAAAATGTAATCACTGGTTTTAAAGCGAAGTTTACAGTGAAAAAGCAGACAACAACATGGTTTTCACGGAATTTCTCAAGGGAACACGGCGAGAGATTTTGCAAACCTCTACTCCTTACTATCCCTCTTTGTTTTTTGTATATATATATATATATATATATATATATATATATATATATATATATACACACAGGGCTCAAAATTTCCACTCCCCTCCTCGCATTTGGCGAGGAGAAATTGAGTGAGTGCGCGTGGAAATTGAAACCCTGTATAAAAATGGCCCCTTTCCCTGCAATCCCTGTCTAACTGTAGAAAGTGTGTCTGGGTGCTTTAGGAGGACAGATCAATAGTTAAGAGAGTGTCTGGGTGCTTTAAGAGGACAGGAGATGGTATCACGTGACATGTCCTGTGAGAAACGCCCAGGCAGGAACACAATCTGGCTTGTACAGAGATGATTTAGTCATATGGAGCCTGGTGGAGTCCACCCCTGAATTCATCTCCGCACTACATGCTTCATCACGCTAGACACCAGATCCATCAGCCGCATGTGCATGTCAGATGTCAAAAACTGTGCACTCACGCAGCGTAGTAGTCCATCCTTGCCTCCGGTGTATCAGCATGCTACCGAAATGAGTGAGTCAGTGAAAGGAGTGAGCTGAAGAGTGGGAACAGCTCAGTGAGCACAGGGACATCAATACCAGGCAGAATTCAATCAGACCATCAGGTACTGTGGTAATTATACAACGTTAATATCTGCAGGTATAATACAGAGCCTAGTGCTCTAATACTGTGAGTCTCTCTTTTGCTGTCTTTGTGCTCTTGTCACTGATCTTTACTGTACTGGTCCATTTATAGTGTCAGCTGAGTGATATGGCGATAACTACAGCAGAGGGATACTATTTGTACAGATGATTTGTTGAATGCACACAGAACTAGAACTCTAATAAAGCTATGAGGATGCAGTCCTCACTCAAAGTAAATTAGCATTGCACATTGTAATATTGCTATGTGGTAACTGACTCTGCTGAGTTCAAAAAGTAGGTGTAAAAAATAACATAAAAGCAATTTTCTAAAAGGATTTCAATGTGGCAGTTTTGAGCATTATGTGAATTGGCAGAGGCTGACACTGTCTCTTGTTGCTACGGCAGGGCTTGCACTGTACATACACGCCTTCTCTAAAAACGTTTAATATGCTTGAGTGTAGAGCCTAACCTGTCCTGACCACTTGAACTATTTTACAGAAGGGTTAATGTGTTGAGTGTCAGGGTTATGAGAAACAATTGTTTGTCACTCAAAGGGTTAAATTGCTTAGAATATGCATTTCCTTTTCATGCTTTATCTGGTACTTTGGAAATATTTTTAACAGGAAGTAGAATAAAGCACAAACAATAGTTAGATAACATACAGGTGAATCAAGCACCTGAACCAGATGGTATAGACCCAAGGGCACATGTCCCAAGTATCCCTCTTTAGGAGGAACATTCCCTTTTTGAGGCCCAAATCCCTCTTTCCCACCCTGGTGTCCCTGTGTTTAGGAGATCAGAAACATCACCCCCCAAAAAAGTGTCCCTCTTTGTCCATTTGAAATGTTGGGAGCTATGGTGACACCCAGTCAGCACACATTAATACAACAATTTGCCCACACAGAGCAGTCTGCCCCAGGATAAATGCACAACTGCAGGCCACTGAAAACATTCTGCTATCCTCATTCCAGATACTTCCCATTCCTTCCAAACACACAGACACTGCCCCTTTTGCTTTCACTCTCACACTTCCTCCTGCCGGAGTGATCATGCTGGAGTCTGTGGTAGCAGATCTCCTTAACAGATTCCTTGGGGATTATGTGGAGAACCTGGACAGATCCCATCTGAAACTGGGAATCTGGGGGAGGGGTGGGGTGGTAAGATCCACTTGGCATGACATTTTGCATTAGTTCCTGCAGGTAATAAGCCTGGGATGGACTAGCATTCTCCTACAGAGCCAGAAACAGGCTGGATATGTGCAATATATCCTCTACCCCTTGGTCTCCAGATCATTAATATGCAGTGTTTTGAAGCCCTCAATTGCAGCCAAAGGGTTAAAAATCTAGACCTTGTTTACATAATGTAATCAGCACAGTGCTGCCTGGCTTTTTTATACCCCCTCTTGTAGACATCTCTGGAAGCAGCTGACTGCGGTTTAGTCCATCTTTTTTATTTCCTTGTGCATCTTCAGACTGTGACGTTACTGCCTCTGGATGCCTAAGTCCTTAATTAACATTAAGTATGGATGCAAATCATTCTGTTAGAACATACATTCTTATTTACTTGCTTTATTCTGATTTTTTATTTTTTAGATACTTGACCTTATGGTGTTACTGGGTGGACTAGAATTAACAGGCCCGTGTTTACTAAATAACCTCTACAAACTGAACAGGCCTCTTATTTTAAATAGGCTATTTATATAGTCTGATTTAACTTTAAAATATCATGTACATGCAGCAAACATATGTAACAATGAATTATTCATGTTACATCCCTAAAATATGATCCTAAACTTGCTTTTAACATGTGTAAACCGTCCTATACAGAAAGCATTTATTTAAATAAATGCCCAGTGCTTATAGTAACATCCCTGATTACATCACTTGGTCTTGGTCTGGGACTGGGATACCTGATGAAATCTCATTAGACTGCACTGCAAACTTGGTATCCCAGTCTTCCCTGGCTGGCATGCTTCCTCTGCATCTATGTCAGCAATGGGGTGCACCCAGTAAGAACACTGATTGGCACACCTGTTAGACCTTGGGGAACACTGATTTGTATACATGGTTTAGTTACACCTTGAGGGGAACACTGATTTGTACAGATGGTTTAGTTACACCTTGAGGGGAACACTGATTTGTACACCCGGTAACCATGTGTACAAATCAGTGTTCCCCAAGGTCTGACCAGGTGTGCCAATCAGTGTTCCCCACTTCCCCTCCAAGGTGTGACCAGGTGTGTACATATGTTAATTTTATTCTGAATAAAACAGAACAATAGTGTAATTTCCTCAAAGAGAACTTGAGATGGGTGGGGTTAAAGGTGGGGATATGGCTGGGGCTAGGCATGGAAACTGGTGGCGAGTAACTTTTTGTATGGATTCCTACAGCAATTTTTACCATTATAATGTTTGTGTGAAATGTAAACATCCTTCTTCTCAAATTACCAATACATTTTACTTATTGGTTATATCAGTGGTCCCAAGTGTGGTAGATGATAGCAACCCTTCTTCACATCCCTCCTCTTCATTATCTGTGCTGCTGTTAATACATTTCTCATAACTTTTGGATCCTGAGTGAAATATCTCCATACTGTAGACTTCATGAACTGAGGGGTTCCTGATAGGCTGCTACTACTGCTGAGGTTAGAAGTTGATGTAGTTCTACTGCTACTACTACTGGTTGTCAATGGTGCAACAGCAGAGGCATTCATCATAGCTAAGTTTGTGAATGTTATGAACCTGTGTTTCTGTTGTTGTTGTTGTTACACAAGTGTGTGTCTGAGTGGGACTTGGATTTGGAAGTGGTAATGATGCTGATGATGACTGATTGGGTGACTGTGTACTTTTTGCCATCTTTGCTTGTCCAGGGTCAGAGTTTCCAATGGTTGTCTTAAACAGTTTATAGACAGGCACAGAACTTCTTTTCAGTGGTGGAAGATTGATCCTTTTCCTTCCTGATAACTTTCCACCATGTTGCAATCTCTCTCACTTTCAACTTCATCTGTATCTGAAGAAGAGGAGGATGCTGGAGGGATATATACTAGATCTGCAGCATCATCATCAGTCATCATTAGGTCATCTTCAGCATCAGCATCACCCACCGTTTCTTGCCCCTTATATTCCTCTAAGCTGTTAGAGGTGTCAAACAATATCTTATTACCTTTTGTCCACAAAGTTCACTACTACTTTGAGGACAGGTGTCTTGGTGCTTGTTTGTCTGACTGTCAGATGCAGCAGTTGGTTCAGCTGCTACACCTTCCTCCATTATGCCATTGACATCATCAACACTAGAATGGGACTCAGTGTCATCTTCAGTGTTCTTCTTATATGTTTTTTTGTACTGGTGCTGGTGGTAGTGGAACTTTTGATGGGACCTTGACAGACTGCATCCTGCCTGGGTGGAGAGGGATCATCATCATTTATTGTACACTCTGCAGCCACCATGGCTTCAGTTTGTTTTTGAACAACCACTTTACTCCAACATCCCTTCCCTGCTCCACCTTTCCCCCTCACCTGATCCTTGAAGGTTTGCTGGACATTACTCAACTACTGTGTGTGTTTTTACTTTCTACAGCACACAACTGATGGAGTGTGATGTTTTTCCTTAGCCCTCAACAAAAAAATCTCAATGTCGTCTGCTGTCTATCAAGTGTGCTTCAATCACACACCTTACGCCAGGTTCCCAGTCAGCTGTCTGTTACTTAATATATTTACTTAAATATATTCTTTGGAGAAGGTGCTATCCAAAATTGAGTTCACACTTGTATTTCGGAAGCGGAATAGTCACAATTCTTTCTGTAGATTAGGACCCAGACAACCACAGGTAATTTGTAAGGAATATTGGAGCACCTTCAGTTCTGTCAGATGTCAGTGGTTAGCGCTGGGGTCCTGGGTTCAAATCCCACCAAGGACAACATCTGCAATGAGTTTGTATGTTCTCACTGTGTTTGCGTGGGTTTCCTCCGGGTACTTCGGTTTCCTCCCACACTCCAAAAACATACTGATAGGTGAATTTAGATTGTGAGCCCCAATGGGGACAGGAACCAATATGAGTGTAAAGCGCTGCGGAATCTGTGTGCGCTATATAAATAAAGGATTATTATTATTATATTATGTTGCAACCACAAAGGCTTCCACTGCACCACAGAATCAACCAGCAATATTTAATTAAATCCAAAACCTGGCACTATATAACTCCTTACAGTCCTCCTTCAGCAGGAACACACTGGAGTTGGAAAGTGACATGCAAGTGGGATGCTCACCTGGCAATCAGTGATGACTGAAGAGCTCTGTTCAGGCTGCTTTCACTTGCTAGCACATCACAGCACTCTTGGCTGAGAAGCATCCTGCACAGAGCTCTTCAGTCGTCACTGACTGCCAGGAGAGCATCCCACTTGCATGTTGCTTTCCAGATCCAGTGTATTCCTGCTGAATGAGGGCTGTAAGCAATTATTTGGAACCAGGTTTTGGATTTAAAGTAATATATTTATTTGCTTATAATTTATTTATTTATTATTTTTGTATTTATTTATTTTTTAAGTTGTCCACCTTATATTATCACAGTCTATCCAAAGTAAATAAATAAATTATATCAAAAAAACAAAATCAACAACTTCTTTCCCCAGACTTCCCCACCACAGAGACAATAACATCAAGATCAACCAGCAAACTGGACGACAGCTGTGTCAGGCTACCTGTGTGGTGGCTGCTCGAGTCGACCGCATCATTCCCCAGCGGCTCCAGCCGCATCCGCTGCTGACACTGGTGCCTTGCCTCCTTGAGGCTTGGCCGCATTCTGCTTCCTGGTTGCTCAGCCGCCTGTTGGTGCCTTGTGCGGCTCCGGCCACTTCTGCTGCCGGCGTTCCGGCAAGCGGGTGACTTCATTGTTGGGAGTATGTCCAAAGGCATGGACGTGTGTTCCATTTAAAGGGACAGCCACCTGTTGGCTGCTCCTCCTCCCTGCTTGCACACTGCTTTAACTGCCTTTCGATGGTGTCCAGTGCAGTTCTATTTTGTTGGTTCTCTGTGCATGATCTGGCTTGCCTGACTAACCGACCTGGTGCTGACCTGTGGCTCTGTCTGACTACCTGCTCCATGTATGACCCTTGGCTTTGTCGGATAACCATTCTGGTGCAGACCTGCGGCTCTGGCTGACTACCCATTCCGCGTTTGACTTCTGGCTTGTTTGACTATCTGTTCTGGTGTTGACCTGGGGGTCTGACCACTGCTTATCCAGCATACCAATGCTTCAGTGGACACCCTATCTGTTGCAAACCTGTGGCTCTGGCTGACTACCCTCTCCGTGCACTACCCCTGGCTTGTCTGACCACCCAATCTAGCACCAACCTGTGGCTCTATCTCACTATCCTCTAGTGTGGCCTTCCGTGCGGTTAGATATCCAATCTGGTGTGGGCTTATGGCTCTGGCAGACTTATTCCTGGTTACCTTCCTATTTTTCTGGCTTCTCCCAGGTGCGGACCTGTGTATCATGGTGCCCGTGCGCCCTTGTTTTTGTTTTCCTGTCAGTTATCCTATGTAATGCTCTCATTGGCTGTCCTGTGTTGATCCCGCCCAGTATGGCCTTTATATTTTGGGCTTCTGCACCCACTCGGTGCCCTTTCGTGATGTTCCTGTACCAGTGCTAGCGTACTGCTCAGTGTTTCCCAGTGTACTGACTTGGCCTGCCTGACTGCTCTTCAGTTTCCAGCTCCTGTGTACTGACCCGGATTGCCTGAGTTCTCTTCAGTGTCTGCTCCTGTGTATCGACCCAGCCTGGCTGACGTTCCTGCTCCAGTGTACCGACCCGGACCGGCTGACGTTCCTGCTCCAGTGTACCGACCCGGACCGGCTGACGTTCCTGCTCCTTTGTTCTGACCCGGCCTGGATGATGTTCCTGTTCCTGTGTACCGACCCGGCTTGATTGACGTTCCTGCTTCTTCAGCTATTGTCGCCTCGGTGACATCCTTATACTGCAGACATCCGGTTGCCTGAGACTGTTCCTCTACTGCTTCTGTAGGTTGCTAGTGTGTGCCTTTGGCCTAGTCCTCCGTTACTGCTATACCGGTTGCAAGTGTGTGCCTCCGTGATTGCTCCGGTAGTCGCCATTGGCTTGTCCTCCGCTACTGCTCCTGCAGGTTGCTAGTGTGTGCCTCCGTTACTGCTCCGGCAGTGTGCCTTTGGCCTAGTCCTCCGGTACTGCTATACCGGTTGCAAGTGTGTGCCTCTGTGATTGCTCCAGTAGTCACCATTGTCCTCCACTACTGCTCCTGCAGGTTGCTAGTGTGTGCCTCCGTTACTGCTCATACCGGTTACAAGTGTGTGCCTCCGTGATTGCTCCGGTAGTCGCCATTGGCTTGTCCTCCGTTACTGCTCCTGCGGGTTGCCAGTGTCTGCCTCCGTTACTGCTCTGGCAGTGTGCCCTTGACTTGTCCTTCGTTACTGCTATACCTGTTGCAAGTGTCTGCCTCCGTTATTGCTCTGGCAGTGCTCATTACTACATCTGTTGAGCTCTGGCAGTTCACCTTATTCTGCTAGCTCTTGGGCGACCTGAAGCTCGGTATAAGTGCTATCTCAGTACCTTCACACATGGGACTGTTTGCAATCATTGATGAACTTTAACTCCTGCAGTACCAGAGTCCTGGGAAACTTACTTCTCTTGCCTGACCTGTGTCAGTATATACTGTCTGTACCTTCATTTTATACTGGACCTGTGTGGATATTGTATAATTAACCTGTCGTGTGTCTGTATTATACTGTCTGTATACTACAGGACCTGTGAAGATTCTTACTGTATTGTGAATTCAATAAAACTGTATTTTTATCCTAAACCCCTGTGTCTGTGAGTCGAACAAACCGTTACAGTATGAAAGGGCCATGACCTCAGACAATAAACGTGACGGTAAAACACAGAACATCCACTGGAGGATGGATGTACATGAGCAGCGTTTGGACCAGTTGGCACTGGCCATACAAACTATTCTTGAGCGTACGGTTCACCTTGATAAGCCTGTTCTGAACCCGGTGGCTCCCCAGTTTCGACACCGGAGAGTCAGCCGGTGACTTCTGTTTCCTCAGTCAAAGGGTTATCTGCTTCTGCTCCATTACCACTCAGATACGATGGTGAACCCACCCTGTGCAGAGAGTTTATTAACCAACTAGAGATATTTTTGGAGTTAACTCCTCATGCTTTTCCTACTGACCGTAGTAAGGTCGGTTTTATGATTTCATTATTGACGGGCAGAGCCCTGGCATGGGCCAATCCCTTATGGGAGAATGCTAAACCTTGCACCAGGAACTTCAGGGAATTTTAGCAGACATTTCGGAGAGTATTTGAAGTTCCTGGCAGAGCTGTCTCTGATGCTAAACGATTGATGGAGATAAAACAGGGCAATTGTGCTGTGGGCGACTATGCCATAGAATTTTGTACATTAGCAGCAGAGGTAGGTTGGAATAACGAAGCATTGGTGGCTGCATTTGCCCAAGGTCTGGCTGACTATATTAAAGACGAGACTGCAGCTAGAGAATTGCCTAGTGATTTGGATTAATATATTGATTACGCTATTCTGATCGATTCTCGGATGCGTGAGAGACTTGTGGCTAAAGACCGTAGGCTACAGCGTAGAAGCAGTGGGCATAAGAGTCTTTTGAGCCCACCCACCCCTCCCTCTCTGTCTAAGCCTCTTGATCTTAAACAGGAATCCTGTGAACCAATGCGACTAGGATTTACCAGGTTAACCAAGGAGGAACGAGCACACCAAAAGAGGCAGGGGTTATGTTTGTACTGTGGTAAAGCTGGGCATATGTTACGTACCTGCCCCATATATCCGGGAAACGAACGCACCTAAGGTACCTTGGGGGACAGGCCCTAGGTGGTGTTCAGCAGTCCCTAGACCCCATTATGCATAAACCCATGATCCAGGTGGTATTTTCTTGGGCAGAACACTCAGTGGAGGTTCTGGCTCTGATTGATTCCGGCACGGCTGGTTACTTCATGGATAGTTCCTTTGCTGCGCTACATAAAATTCCTCTGGTTAGAAAGGAATCGCCCTTAGCCATTGAGGCTATTGATGGCAGACCATTGGAACCAGCTCAGATTACAATGGAAACCATTCCACTGCCTATGACGATTGAGGCCCTCCACAGGGAGGAACAGCAGTTTCAGATAATTCATTCCCCTCACCATGCGGTCATTCTGGGGTTCCCTTGGTTAGATCTGTATAATCCCCAGCTTGACTGGCAGAGTTGTGAGATTACTTCCTTGTCCCAGTATTGCATGAAACATTGTGTGACACATCCAGTTAAGATCCTGTGTACCTCTCCCTCCTTGCCAGCTGATTACCACCAATTTAGTGACGTTTTCAGTAAGGGAGAGGCTAGTACTTTGCCCCAACACAGGGCATACAATTGTGCCATTGATTTACCCCTGGGGGTGGTGCCCCCTAGGGGACGCACTTACCCACTTTCGTGCAAAGAGAATCGTGCTATGGAGGAATAAAGAGGGATCATTAGAAAGTCAACCTCGCCTGCTGGTGCTGGGTTCTTCTTTGTTAAAAAGAAGAATGGCGAGTTAAGGCCGTGCATTGATTATCGTGGACTAAATAAATTGATGCCCAAGGATGCCTACCCCATACCACTCATCACTGAACTATTTGACAGGTTAAAAGATTCTTCCATCTTTACGAAATTAGATCTATGTGCTGCCTATAACCTGATCAGGATAAAAGCTGGGGATGAGTGGAAAACGGCATTTAATACTAGATCCGGGCATTATGAATATCTAGTTATGCCATATGGGCTCTGTAACGCACCTGTGGTGTTTCAAGAATTTATTAACAATATCCTCCGTGATATGCTACAATCCTGTGTAGTAGTCTACCTTGATGATATACTCATACACTCAGCTAATTTGTCCCAACACATCAAGGATGTGTCCGAGGTGTTGCTCCTCTTACGCAAAAATAAACTATTCTGCAAAATGGAAAAGTGCAAGTTTCACAGGTGTGTAAGTGACTTTTTTGGGTTTTCTGATCTCTGAGGAGGGTATTGCTATGGACCAGGAGAAACTCGCAGCCATATTCCAATGGCCACAGCCCAAAGGGTTAAAGGCGATCCAGTGCTTTTTGGGGTTCGCCAATTATTACAGAAAGTTTATCCAGAATTTTTTCACTATTGTGAAGCCTCTGTCTGACCTCACACACAAGGGCACTAATTCTTCCCAATGGTTTGAGGCAGCTGATCATGCCTTTGAGACACTGAAATCCGCCTTCGCATCTGCTCCTGTACTGTCCCACCCCAACCCGTCCCTTCCATTCACGTTGGAGGTTGATGCCTCTGAGATTGGGGTAGGGGCAGTACTATCTAAACGCCCGGTGGCAGGGGGCGCTCTCAGACCATGTGGGTTTTTCTCAGAAAAGCTGTCTAGTGCTCAGAGTCATTATGAAATTGGCGACAGAGAACTTCTGGCTATAATTCTCACCTTGAAGGAATGGCGTCTTACTGGAGGGTACCAGAAATCCTGCGCTAATCCTAACTGACCACAAAAACCTGACCTATCTCTCAGAGGCTAAGAGAAATTTCCACTCGTCAGGCCAGATGGGCTTTGTTTCTATCCCGCTTCAACTTCATAGTATCTTACTTGCTGGGTTCCATGAATGTTAGGGCTGATGCCCTGTCTAGACAATTTGGGTCTGAAACAGAGAAGGATGAGGTCCTGGTACCCATTATTTAGCCTGACCGCATCCTGGCTACCCTACGTACAAGTATCACTTCTCCACTGGAGGAAAAGATTCTGGCTACCCAGGTTACGGCTCCCCCGGAAACCCCAGTGGGCAAGTGTTTTGTGGATGAGCCATTCCGAACCCGTTTACTCGAAACATATCACTCATCTAAGGCTGCTAGGCATATTGGGAGGGATTAATTAATATGGTCTCTTTCACAAGTTTTCTGGTGGCCCTCCCTAAGGGCTGATTGTTCTGATTTACCTCAGCCTGTGCCACCTCTGCCCATGCCAAGACCCCTAGACACCTCCCAGTGGGCCTACTCCAGCCAGTGCTTAATAGTGAATGTCCCGCTGTTAGGGAAGCGGAATTTTTAAAGGTGGTTCAGCCTGTTATTCCAATATTTCATCACTTACCCAAGGTGCACAAGAGACTTGAGAGTCCAGTAGGCAGGCCCATTGTAGCGGGCATTGGCTCGCTGAATGAACGATTGGGTGAATATGTGGATGCTTGTTTACAGCCATTAGTTTTGAGGTTGAGCTCTTATCTTAGAGACGCCAAACAAGTTTTGCAGGATATGAGAAGAATACAGTGGAAAAATGGCTATTGTTGGATTAGCTGCGATGTAGCATCGTTGTATTCATGTATACCCCATGAGTTAGGGCTTACGGCTGTGCATTATCATTTGAGCAGGTATAGCAAATATCCTGCCGATTTTGTTGATTACTTGTTGAAGGTGATCCAATATTTGTTAACACATAATTATTTTTTGTTTGATGGCTCTTACTATCTCCAAAAACGTGGGACTTCAATGGGGGCCAAGTTTGCGCCCTCATACGCAAACCTATATATGGGTTGGTGGGAAGAGTCCCACGTTTTTGGAGACAGCAATCCATTTAGGTCACATATTGTTTATTTTAAGCGATATATTGATGACCTACTTATCATTTGGAAAGGTGATTTACAGGATATTTCCAAATTTGTTGATTATTTAAATCATAATGTATATAATTTAGTTTTTACCTTCAGCAGTGATCCTAACAAGATTGTGTTTTTAGATCTTGAAATTTCCTCCTCATGTGATACTGAAACAGTAATTACTGATGTCCACAGGAAACCCATTGCAGTTAATTCTCTGTTGAGAGCTGAGAGTTGTCATCCACGACATACAATAAAAGGAATACCGGTGGGACAGTTTATGAGGCTTCGCCGTAACTGTTCCACTGATACCCTCTTTGATAAGGCATGTATTGAGTTAAGGGAGAAGTTTCTCAATAGAGGTTATCCGCAGTGGATGTTAGAAAGAGCAGAGAATCTGGCGAGGATTAGATCACGTGAGGATCTGTTGGATGTACCCCGGTCACAACGAGAGGTATTGGAGGATCGTGTTGTTTTCAGCACTGGTTATAGTGCTGAATTCAATAAGATAATTAATATTGTCAAACGACATCTTCCAATTCTCCTAGCTGATAGGGGTTTACAACCACATTTGGAGAAAGGATGCAAGTATGTGTCCAGAAAGGCTCCTACTTTAGCCAGTAGAATTTCACCTAGTATGTATATAGGAGATAGAAAGAGTGCGTCAGATTATACATGGTTGAGAACAGTAGGTAGCTTTCCTTGTGGAAATAGTAGGTGTACATCCTGTAAGTGGATGATGCGTTCTAAAGAATTTAAATCATCCACAAATGGGTCACAATATAAAATTAAACACTATATAAATTGTGCAACTAAGTATGTTATCTATTTGATAACATGCAAATTTTGTAACGTTCAGTATGTAGGAAAAACGTGTAGGTCTCTGAGGGAGCGAATACGGGAACACATTAGCAATATAAATTGTGGTGAACATAAAACAGGTGTTTCTCAACACTTTTGTCTTCATCATAATTCAAATCTTGAATACTTCTCTGTGGTGGCGATTGAAAGAGTGATTACACCGGTTAGAGGTGGAGATAGGGATAGATTGCTATCCCAAAGAGAAGTATTCTGGATTTTTACCTTAGCTACTAGATTACCACAGGGACTTAATAAGGCCTTTGATGTTGCATTATTTGTGTAGGTTTTTGTTTTCAATAGTAAGAAGAAAAAATAGCTATTTATTTCTTGAGTAATAGCTCGGTGATTAGCATTTTCTTGGTATTTGTTTTTTAATATTTTTTAAATAATTTTCTGTGTTTCAATCTACCCACCATTTTCTTTGATTAAAGATGTATGCTGCACTGTTAGGATCTACAATGGGTTAACATTTAACCCCTTCAGTGCCAGAGGCTCGGGCCATTTTCTGAACCCTGCAGGCCAGACACTTTTTCAACATTTTTGCTATCCTTCCGTTTAGGCTTGATTTCCTCTGGGGATTTTTAGTTAAATATGGAAAACTATATATTGTTTTTTTCAGAACGAATTGAGCTTTCTTGTGGTACCTTACATGAAGAGAATTTTACATTGTGCAAAAAGCTATGATGTCATAATGACAAAAAAATGTGAAAATTTACTCATTTTGCTAAAATCACATACTATGTATCAAAAACATTTACCTTGATTGAAAAAGTTTCAATTATTTGAAAAAGCCCCGAGTCCCCCGAGTAAAAAAATACCAAATTTGTATAGTTTTACCTACGTCCATGGCTAGCGTAGAGCCCTAATCACCAGCAGCGCAAAATGACATTTTCAACTTTATAAACTAAAATGCGCATTCTAGGGTTTTTGTGGTAAATCTGCCCTAAAACAGTGGAATAACTATATAAAACTATATATTTCTGGAAAGTAGACAACCTACTGCATCTAATGAGGGGTGACTTTCCTTGTTACCCCAAGCCTGGTGTGCACAAATGCCTCCAGAAGATGGCGCTAATGAAAAAAAAGGCATTTTCTTACATTTCTGCCCCTTCAAATGTACTAAAATGTGTGAAAATCATGGCATTTCCAACTGTATTCATTAGCTAGAGCTCTTAGGAGAAAAATGACACCCCATTGGTATGAGTTCACCTACCTCAGGGGGTGCTACAAGAACAAAACTACACCTATTGCAACCTCTAATTTTTCTACATTTTCTCAAACAATACTTGTCTGTACACAAATGGTTATAACAACTACAGAAGTGAAGAAAGGGTACACAAACCATACCATTTTGAAAAGAAGACACTCTGCCGCATCTAATGATGGGTGACTTGCCATGTTACCCAAAGCCTGGAGTGCACAAATGCCTCCAGAAGGTGGCGCTAATGGAAAAAAAAGGCATTTTCTTACATTTCTGCCCCTTCAAATGTACTGAAATTTGCGAAAACCATGGCATTTCCAACTGTATTCATTAGCTAGTGCTCTTAGGAGAAAAATGACACCCCATTGGTATGAGTTCACCTACCTCAGGGGGCGCTAGAAGTGCAAAACGACACCTACTACAAACTCTAATTTTTCTAACATTTTCTCAAACATTACTTGTCTGTACACAAATGGTTATAACAACTACAGAAGTGAAGAAAGGGTACACAAACCATACCATTTTGAAAAGAAGACACCCTGCCGCATCTAATGATGGGTGACTTACCTTGTTACCCCAAGCCTGGAGTGCACAAATGCCTCCAGAAGGTGGCGCTAATGAAAAAAAAAGGCATTTTCTTACATTTCTGCCCCTTCAAATGTACTGAAATTTGTGAAAACCATGGCATTTCCAACTGTATTCATTAGCTAGTGCTCTTAGGAGAAAAATGACACCCCATTGGTATGAGTTTAACTACCTCAGTGGGCGCTAGAAGTGCAAAACGACACCTACTACAACCTCAAATTTTTCTAACATTTTCTCAAACATTACTTGTCTGTACACAAATGGTTATAACAACTACAGAAGTGAAGAAAGGGTACACAAACCATACCATTTTGAAAAGAAGACACCCTGCCGCATCTAATGATGGGTGACTTGCCTTGTTACCCAAAGCCTGGAGTGCAGAAATGCCTCCATAAAGTGGCGCTAATGGAAAAAAAAGGCATTTTCTTACATTTCTGCCCCTTCAAATGTACTGAAATTTGTGAAAACCATGGCATTTCCAACTGTATTCATTAGCTAGTGCTCTTAGGAGAAAAATGACACCCCATTGGTATGAGTTCACCTACCTCAGGGGGCGCTACAAGTACAAAACTACACCTATTGCAACCTCTAATTTTTCTAACATTTTCTCAAACATTACTTGTCTGTACAAAAATGGTTATAACAACTAGAGAAGTGAAGAAAGGCTACACAAACTATACCATTTTGGAAAGAAGACAACCTGCTGCATCTAATGAGGGGTGAATTTCCTTATTACCCCAAGCCTGTTGTGCCCAAATGCTTCCAGAAGGTGGCACTTTAGGAAAAAATGGCATTTTCTTACATTTCTGCTCCTTCATCTGTATGGAAATCTGTGAAAACCATGGAATTTCCAACTGTATTCATTAGCTAGTGCCCTTAGGAGAAAAATGACACCCAATTGGAATGAGTCGACCTACCTTAGGGGTGCCAGAAGCACATAACTACACCTACCTGTTTGCTTCTTCGAAAATGGCTGCTTGTACTAAAATGTCCATAACTGTTAGAGACATGAAGGAAAGGTATAAAAGGTATACCTTTTTGGAAAGTAGACATTCTCCCGCATCAAGTGAGGGGTCACTTGCCTTTCTACCCCTGGGCTGAAGTGCACAAATATTTCCAAAAGGTGGCGCTATGGGAATAAATACATGTTTTTTTTACATTTCCACCACTTCAAAGATACTAAAATCTTTGAAAACCATAACATTTCCTGCTGTATTCAGAACCTGATACCAACATGAGAAAAATGGTAGCCCATTTGTGTGGGTTAACATACAACATGTGGGTGCTAGGAACACGTACGTAAACCTGACACTTTTGTTTTTTAAATTATTTGCTTGCACTAAAATGGTTATAACCATAATAGATATGCAGGAAAGTTAGAGAAACAATGCCATTTTGGAAAGAAAACAACCTACCGCATCTAATGAGGGGTCACTTGCCTTTTTACCCAAAGGCTGGTATGCACAAATGCTTCCAGGAGGTGGCGCTAATGAAAAAAAAAGGCATTTTCTTACATTTCTGCCCCTTCAAATGTATGGCGCTCTGTGAAAACCATGGAATTTTCAACTGCATTTGTTTGCTAGTGCTCTTAGGAGTCAAACGACACCCCATTGGTATGAGTTGAACTACCTTAGGGGGTGCTAGAAGTAGAAAACTACACCAACTACAAACTCTGATGTTTCAAACATTTTCTCAAACCTGACTTGCCTGTACGAAAATGGCTATAACACCTTCAGAACTGAAGAAAAGGTAGATAAACCATACCATTTTGGAAAGAAGACAACCTGCCGCATCTAATGAGGGGTCACTTGCCTTTGTACCCCTAAGTTAATTGGCACAACTATTTCCAGAATGTGGTGCTACAGGAAAGAAAAACAAACATTTGTTTTACACATCAGTCACTTCAAAGATACTAAAATGGTTCAATGGCGTGGGATTTCCTAGGAGGACTTCTTGCCAGCCAAAAAAAAATGGTACCCCACTGCTCTGGGTTGACATACCAATTTACGCTACAAGAGCGTAGCTACCAGTGAAACAGAAATGGGAAAGCAAACAGTGTATGTGTGATTTTATGGCTAACAGATGAAAGAAGCTAGGACGTCAGCCGGTGTACGTGCGGACCTGTGACTACAAGTCTAACAAAATGTGTGAGAGGGTGAGGGATTAGGCAGTGTGTGTGGGTATGAGCAGAGGAGCAAGGATGGTGGTGATGGTGGGGCAGTGTCTGATAGAGTGTATGGGAGATCTCTGACTACCATTGTGCATTGTATGTCCCCTCATACAAAGCACTGCGTTGGACCCCCTTCCTGTTGCACGTGCATTTTTTGGGGCTTTTTCCCCCCAATATTTTTGTGTAGACCTCGTTGGGGGCATCAGAACCCATACAATGAGGTATAAATAAAAAATAAAGGGGGAAAAAATCGTTTATGTGTGACAGGGGTGTCCAGCACACAAAGGGTTAATTTTTTTATCGTTACTTTGTATTCAGATGGCCACCAAACAAGCTCTGATCACAAAGTAATGATAAAAAGTCCTGTGTGTACCACAGGAAGGGGGTCTGCATTGAACCCCCCTCCCAGTGGCACACACAGGGTTAATTTTTTATTTAATTTTTTTTATTATATACCTCATTGAGGGGCATCAGGACCCCCTGATCCCTCCCCAATGAGGTCTTAGTAAAAAAAAAAATATATGTCCACAAACGGAGTGACCCTGTGAGTGCCACAGGGGTCTCCAGCGCATTGCAAAGCAATGCATTGGATCCTTGTGGCACTCAGAGGGTTAATTTTTTTTTTTATCATTACTTGGTAATCAGAGCTTGTTGGGGGGCCATCAGGACCAATCATGATGGCCCCCCAACAATCTGTGATAACGAAGTAATGATAAATGCCCTGTGTGTGCCGCAGAAGGGGGGCTGCATTGGCCCCCCTTGTGGCACACACAGGGTTAATTTATTTTTCTTTACATTTTTTTTTATTATGGACCTCATTGGTGGGTATCAGGACCCCTCTGATCCCCCCAATGAGGTCTTAAAAAAAAAAATATATGTCCACAAACGGAGTGACCCTGTGAGTGCCACAGGGGTCTCCAGCGCATTGCAAAGCAATGCATTGGATCCTTGTGGCACTCAGAGGGTTAATTTTTTTTCTATCATTACTTGGTAATCAGAGCTTGTTGGGGGGCCATCAGGACCAATCCTGATGACCCCCCCAACAATCTCTGATAACAAAGTAATGATAAAAGCCCTGTGTGTGCCGCAGAAGGGGGGATGCATTGCCCCCCCCCCGTGGCACACACAGGGTTAATTTTTTTTTATTTACTTTTTTTTTTATTATAGACCTCATTGAGGGGTATACAAACCCCCCTGATCCCCCCAATGAGGTCTTACCAAAAAAAAAAAAAAGTTATCAAAAAAAGTGTCCCTGTGAGTGCCACCGGGGTCTCCAGCGCATTGCAAAGCAATGCATTGGACCCTTGTGGCACTCAGAGGGTTAATTTTTTTTTATCATTACTTTGTAATCAGAGCTTGTTGTGGGGCCATTAGGACCAATCCTGATGACCCCCCAACAATCTCTGATAACAAAGTAATGATAAAAGCCCTGGGTTAAATTTTTTTAATATATTTTTTTTTAATTATAGACCTCATTGAGGGGCATCAGGACCCCCCCTGATCCCCCCAATGAGGTCTTTAGAAAAAAAAAAAACCCCAAAGCAAGTGACCCTGTGAGTGCCACAGGGATCTACAGCACATTGCAAAGCAATGTGCTGGGGACCCTGTGGAACTCACAGGGTTACTTTTATTTTTTTTATTTTTTTTTTATTTTTTATTTTTACCTTTTCAGACCTCGTGGGGGACATCAGGACCCCTCCTGGTGTCCCCTCAGTCATTGATCTCCCAGCCGATAGGCTGGGAGATCAATGAGGTGACTGCAGGAGAGCAAAAGCTCTCCTGCCCTTCTCTCCTACCACCGGTAGGAGTGAGCAGGACCGGGGAAACTTCCCTAACGTCATCGGTGACCATGTCACCGATGACGTTGGGAGGCTTCCCCCGGTCCCGCCCACTCCTACCCGGAAGTTCGGGTAGGTGAGACAGGAGAGGAGAAGCTGCGCTTTTGCTGCGCTTCTCCTCTGCTTTTATTGATCTCCCAGCGCGATCGGCTGGGAGATCAATAACAGGGGGGACATGAGGAGTGATCCTCATGTCCCCCCACGATTGCGCAGCTTTTTTTTTTTTTAAATGCGGCCACTGCATGCCGGTTATACCGGCTCATGCAGTGACCGCATTTTGGTGGGTACATTGTACGAGCTTGGCACAGCGGGTATAGCTGTCCAAACTCGTACAATGTACCCACTTGGCACTCAAAGGGTTAAACTAAGTTGCATTTTTCCTCAACATTCCCTTTAATTATAGGTGAATGTCATAATTTTAAGACCTATAATGGGTTAATAATTAAATGATTAAATTAAGGTGTAATGACTTCTTGGTCTTACCATTGGTTAAGATTGATGACGTGCAACTTCAGCTTTTTTTGAAAGTTAGGAATGACGGGAGCTTCTTTAGTCTATGATTAAGCACTTTGGTGCGAAACGCGTGAGACTAATGTGGCATATGTAACGTCTGTCTTGACTTTGTAATAAAGATCAATATTGGTTTTATCCATTGCATAAGAGTGCGGCTCACGTTTGTTCATTTGGAGACAGTGGATTAAGGTGTCCTTTGAGCCAGCACCGCAAGGAAAACCAGCGAATGGTGAGTGATTTGCCTCTTGAAACATTGTATCTACATAGAAGTTTCTTTGTAGCAGTGCCATTGCTTTCTTCTGTCGTTTATGTTTGCGCCTTTAATTGAGCACGCTACAAGTGATCCTCGTGAGGATTTGAAAAACTTCAAGATTATCAACCGGTAACATATGGTGAATATTAAGGTTGTAATTGAGCATTTTTTTGAACAAATAAGCTCAATATTAATCTTGAAATTTCTTCAATGAGGTAAATCTGCATAGTTTTGATCTGCATTTGGATGTTTTAAGGTGAATTACATGACACCTTAAAGAAGAAGAGTCTAAATATATGTATAAATGATGCAGTCGGAATGTGAAATAAGTCCTTTTGAAAAGAGGTGAATATATTCCGTTCGGATCTGCATTTGGATGTTTAAAAGAGACTTACATAATATCTTAAAGGAGAAGAGCTTGAATGAATGCATGAATGCTATAATTGGAATATGTAACAAGTCCCTTTATAAACAAATTTTTTTTGAAGGTGTCAACAATATTGGTCCGCTGAAAGTGATAAGCTCAGTATATTTTACTACACGGACATATTCAATTAATATTGTACTCACCTGTAAACCACACGTGAATATCTGAAAATCAAGAACATGGCTACAAATCCTGTTGAATTGAATGTGGAAGCCATTACAGAGTCTATAGTGACAGACGTTACTATGTCCGTTATCCCCGGGACTGAAAGTGTTAAAAATTTACAAACAGTTGTGAGTCCACGAATAAACATTATGTCTCAAATGGGGATTTCTTTTAAAAGACAAGAAATGCTACAAAGAGCGTTTACTGAAAGCAACGTGGAAGTTAACCTGTTGGTGACCAGTTTGCCTAAACAATTTAAGGAGCTGGAGACTTTAATGAGTAAAGAGAAAAAACTTTGGTGGGAAATCATGACTTTAAATAAGTATATTGAATGTCACAGAATCCTAAGAGGTATGAGAATCAATAAGAGACCAACTTTTGTCCGAGATGAGGATCCGTTTCTGATTGTTTGGGACCAAGCACTTACAGGTTGCTCTATGACTTTAATGACCTTAATCATTAAATACAAACAAGAGATTTTGGAGAAGGTCCAAGAAGATATTAATATTTTACAAACTGCTATGTCTAGTGACTCTAGTGGTGATACTTATAAAAAGCTTGAAAAAGATTTACAATCCAAACAAGAAAAATTGGAAAACAGTATAGTTGAATCAAAACAACGTAAATTTATAAGAGACAAGGAGGATTATGAGAATGGTCGTGTCTATAAGTGGTCAAGATTTAGTAGGAAGACACGAGGTTCTCAACAGAAGTCTATTTTAAAATCTACTCCTGGTTCTAAAAGAGTGGTCTTTTCAAGTACAGAAGCAGAATCCACAGACCTAGAGTCATCTATGACTTCAGATACTATAGCTACCGATAGTGACCGTATGTCAAGAATGGAGTCAGTTTTTAGTGATTCGGATGAAAGGTCTTTGGGAAGAGACCAACAACAGTATCATCAAAAAAACTTAAAGAGAGTGGGAAGGAGGCCACGGAGAAACAAACATTCAAGAAGAAATGTATACGAAGGGGAAGAGGAAAATCAAAGTGTTGTTCACCACAGATATCCAAGGAGGGATTGTCGCTCAAGGGACAGATATCAGTAATTAATATTTCATCGTATGCTCCTACTGAGGATGAGTTAAGTGTGTTATCTAGGGGGCTTCATTTTGCACCGGTAACGCACTTTAATCTTTTTCAAACAGTGCTAGATGTTAATAGGTTTATACGGAAGTTGGTTCTAAAAAAACATTTTTCTACTGTTTCTGATGATTTAGTGGGAGATAATACGATTCAACAAGATACACCAGATTCACCTGTTATAGATGTGGTAAAAACTGGGTACGGTAGATTATTGGGTCCTTTTCAGGATCAGTGTATGGTCATGGATTTACAATCTTTGTCTCATGAAAGTGAATCCAGGACTTTTGAACACTGTGGAGAAATAGAAGCAGACTTTTGTCCCCCAAGGCCATCAAAGTGCCTAAGAATCTCTAGCAGTTTTTATCCTATAAGCACCAGAAGCCCTCCAGTAGATGTGTTTCAAGAAAGAGTGGAGGAGGATTTGGTCTCTCTGTCCGCCAGTGTGGGTAGAGAGAGGCGGATGGTGAGACAGAATCTTAGTCCATCTGAGAAACGAGCCATCAAATCATTGTCTGAAAATACCTCTATAACAATTAAGGAGGCAGACAAGGGGGGGGCGGTGGTAATTCAGGATACTACTGCTTATGTTGATGAGGCTCATAGACAACTTTCTGATGCGAATACATATCAAATGCTTTGTGGAGATCCCACTTTGAAATTCAAATGCCTTCTGGACTCTCTTGTTGACTGTGGCACCTTGGGAGGATTTTTCTCTGTTAGGGAAGCGGAATTTTTAAAGGTAGTTCAGCCTGTTAATCCAATATTTCATCACTTACCCAAGGTGCACAAGTGACTTGAGAGTCCAGTAGGCAGGCCCATTGTAGCGGGCATTGGCTCGCTTAATGAACGATTGGGTGAATATGTGGATGCTTGTTTACAGCCATTAGTTTTGAGGTTGAGCTCTTATCTTAGAGACGCCAAACAAGTTTTGCAGGATATGAGAAGAATACAGTGGAAAAATGGCTATTGTTGGATTAGCTGCGATGTAGCATCGTTGTATTCATGTATACCCCATGAGTTAGGGCTTACGGCTGTGCATTATCATTTGAGCAGGTATAGCAAATATCCTGCCGATTTTGTTGATTACTTGTTGAAGGTGATCCAATATTTGTTAACACATAATTATTTTTTGTTTGATGGCTCTTACTATCTCCAAAAATGTGGGACTTCAATGGGGGCCAAGTTTGCGCCCTCATACACAAACCTATATATGGGTTGGTGGGAAGAGTCCCACGTTTTTGGAGACAGCAATCCATTTAGGTCACATATTGTTTATTTTAAGCGATATATTGATGACCTACTTATCATTTGGAAAGGTGATTTACAGGATATTTCCAAATTTGTTGATTATTTAAATCATAATGTATATAATTTAGTTTTTACCTTCAGCAGTGATCCTAACAAGATTGTGTTTTTAGATCTTGAAATTTCCTCCTCATGTGATACTGAAACAGTAATTACTGATGTCCACAGGAAACCCATTGCAGTTAATTCTCTGTTGAGAGCTGAGAGTTGTCATCCACGACATACAATAAAAGGAATACCGGTGGGACAGTTTATGAGGCTTCGCCGTAACTGTTCCACTGATACCCTCTTTGATAAGGCATGTATTGAGTTAAGGGAGAAGTTTCTCAATAGAGGTTATCCGCAGTGGATGTTAGAAAGAGCAGAGAATCTGGCGAGGATTAGATCACGTGAGGATCTGTTGGATGTACCCCGGTCACAACGAGAGGTATTGGAGGATCGTGTTGTTTTCAGCACTGGTTATAGTGCTGAATTCAATAAGATAATTAATATTGTCAAACGACATCTTCCAATTCTCCTAGCTGATAGGGGTTTACAACCACATTTGGAGAAAGGATGCAAGTATGTGTCCAGAAAGGCTCCTACTTTAGCCAGTAGAATTTCACCTAGGATGTATATAGGAGATAGAAAGAGTGCGTCAAATTATACATGGTTGAGAACAGTAGGTAGCTTTCCTTGTGGAAATAGTAGGTGTACATCCTGTAAGTGGATGATGCGTTCTAAAGAATTTAAATCATCCACAAATGGGTCACAATATAAAATTAAACACTATATAAATTGTGCAACTAAGTATGTTATCTATTTGATAACATGCAAATTTTGTAACGTTCAGTATGTAGGAAAAACGTGTAGGTCTCTGAGGGAGCGAATACGGGAACACATTAGCAATATAAATTGTGGTGAACATAAAACAGGTGTTTCTCAACACTTTTGTCTTCATCATAATTCAAATCTTGAATACTTCTCTGTGGTGGTGATTGAAAGAGTGATTACACCGGTTAGAGGTGGAGATAGGGATAGATTGCTATCCCAAAGAGAAGTATTCTGGATTTTTACCTTAGCTACTAGATTACCACAGGGACTTAATAAGGCCTTTGATGTTGCATTATTTGTGTAGGTTTTTGTTTTCAATAGTAAGAAGAAAAAATAGCTATTTATTTCTTGAGTAATAGCTCGGTGATTAGCATTTTCTTGGTATTTGTTTTTTAATATTTTTTAAATAATTTTCTGTGTTTCAATCTACCCACCATTTTCTTTGATTAAAGATGTATGCTGCACTGTTAGGATCTACAATGGGTTAACATTTAACCCCTTCAGTGCCAGAGGCTCGGGCCATTTTCTGAACCCTGCAGGCCAGACACTTTTTCAACATTTTTGCTATCCTTCCGTTTAGGCTTGATTTCCTCTGGGGATTTTTAGTTAAATATGGAAAACTATATATTGTTTTTTTCAGAACGAATTGAGCTTTCTTGTGGTACCTTACATGAAGAGAATTTTACATTGTGCAAAAAGCTATGATGTCATAATGACAAAAAAATGTGAAAATTTACTCATTTTGCTAAAATCACATACTATGTATCAAAAACATTTACCTTGATTGAAAAAGTTTCAATTATTTGAAAAAGCCCCGAGTCCCCCGAGTAAAAAAATACCAAATTTGTATAGTTTTACCTACGTCCATGGCTAGCGTAGAGCCCTAATCACCAGCAGCGCAAAATGACATTTTCAACTTTATAAACTAAAATGCGCATTCTAGGGTTTTTGTGGTAAATCTACCCTAAAACAGTGGAATAACTATATAAAACTATATATTTCTGGAAAGTAGACAACCTACTGCATCTAATGAGGGGTGACTTTCCTTGTTACCCCAAGCCTGGTGTGCACAAATGCCTCCAGAAGATGGCGCTAATGAAAAAAAAGGCATTTTCTTACATTTCTGCCCCTTCAAATGTACTAAAATGTGTGAAAATCATGGCATTTCCAACTGTATTCATTAGCTAGAGCTCTTAGGAGAAAAATGACACCCCATTGGTATGAGTTCACCTACCTCAGGGGGTGCTACAAGAACAAAACTACACCTATTGCAACCTCTAATTTTTCTATATTTTCTCAAACAATACTTGTCTGTACACAAATGGTTATAACAACTACAGAAGTGAAGAAAGGGTACACAAACCATACCATTTTGAAAAGAAGACACTCTGCCGCATCTAATGATGGGTGACTTGCCATGTTACCCAAAGCCTGGAGTGCACAAATGCCTCCAGAAGGTGGCGCTAATGGAAAAAAAAGGCATTTTCTTACATTTCTGCCCCTTCAAATGTACTGAAATTTGCGAAAACCATGGCATTTCCAACTGTATTCATTAGCTAGTGCTCTTAGGAGAAAAATGACACCCCATTGGTATGAGTTCACCTACCTCAGGGGGCGCTAGAAGTGCAAAACGACACCTACTACAAACTCTAATTTTTCTAACATTTTCTCAAACATTACTTGTCTGTACACAAATGGATATAACAACTACAGAAGTGAAGAAAGGGTACACAAACCATACCATTTTGAAAAGAAGACACCCTGCCGCATCTAATGATGGGTGACTTACCTTGTTACCCCAAGCCTGGAGTGCACAAATGCCTCCAGAAGGTGGCGCTAATGAAAAAAAAAGGCATTTTCTTACATTTCTGCCCCTTCAAATGTACTGAAATTTGTGAAAACCATGGCATTTCCAACTGTATTCATTAGCTAGTGCTCTTAGGAGAAAAATGACACCCCATTGGTATGAGTTTAACTACCTCAGTGGGCGCTAGAAGTGCAAAACGACACCTACTACAACCTCAAATTTTTCTAACATTTTCTCAAACATTACTTGTCTGTACAAAAATGGTTATAACAACTAGAGAAGTGAAGAAAGGCTACACAAACTATACCATTTTGGAAAGAAGACAACCTGCTGCATCTAATGAGGGGTGAATTTCCTTATTACCCCAAGCCTGTTGTGCCCAAATGCTTCCAGAAGGTGGCACTTTAGGAAAAAATGGTATTTTCTTACATTTCTGCCCCTTCATCTGTATGGAAATCTGTGAAAACCATGGAATTTCCAACTGTATTCATTAGCTAGTGCCCTTAGGAGAAAAATGACACCCAATTGGAATGAGTCGACCTACCTTAGGGGTGCCAGAAGCACATAACTACACCTACCTGTTTGCTTCTTCGAAAATGGCTGCTTGTACTAAAATGTCCATAACTGTTAGAGACATGAAGGAAAGGTATAAAAGGTATACCTTTTTGGAAAGTAGACATTCTCCCGCATCAAGTGAGGGGTCACTTGCCTTTCTACCCCTGGGCTGAAGTGCACAAATATTTCCAAAAGCTGGCGCTATGGGAATAAATACATGTTTTTTTTACATTTCCACCACTTCAAAGATACTAAAATCTTTGAAAACCATAACATTTCCTGCTGTATTAAGAACCTGATACCAACATGAGAAAAATGGTAGCCCATTTGTGTGGGTTAACATACAACATGTGGGTGCTAGGAACACGTACGTAAACCTGACACTTTTGTTTTTTAAATTATCTGCTTGCACTAAAATGGTTATAACCATAATAGATATGCAGGAAAGTTAGAGAAACAATGCCATTTTGGAAAGAAAACAACCTACCGCATCTAATGAGGGGTCACTTGCCTTTTTACCCAAAGGCTGGTATGCACAAATGCTTCCAGGAGGTGGCGCTAATGAAAAAAAAAGGCATTTTCTTACATTTCTGCCCCTTCAAATGTATGGCGCTCTGTGAAAACCATGGAATTTTCAACTGCATTTGTTTGCTAGTGCTCTTAGGAGTCAAACGACACCCCATTGGTATGAGTTGAACTACCTTAGGGGGTGCTAGAAGTAGAAAACTACACCAACTACAAACTCTGATGTTTCAAACATTTTCTCAAACCTGACTTGCCTGTACGAAAATGGCTATAACACCTTCAGAACTGAAGAAAAGGTAGATAAACCTTACCATTTTGGAAAGAAGACAACCTGCCGCATCTAATGAGGGGTCACTTGCCTTTGTACCCCTAAGTTAATTGGCACAACTATTTCCAGAATGTGGTGCTACAGGAAAGAAAAACAAACATTTGTTTTACACATCAGTCACTTCAAAGATACTAAAATGGTTCAATGGCGTGGGATTTCCTAGGAGGACTTCTTGCCAGCCAAAAAAAAATGGTACCCCACTGCTCTGGGTTGACATACCAATTTACGCTACAAGAGCGTAGCTACCAGTGAAACAGAAATGGGAAAGCAAACAGTGTATGTGTGATTTTATGGCTAACAGATGAAAGAAGCTAGGACGTCAGCCGGTGTACGTGCGGACCTGTGACTACAAGTCTAACAAAATGTGTGAGAGGGTGAGGGATTAGGCAGTGTGTGTGGGTATGAGCAGAGGAGCAAGGATGGTGGTGATGGTGGGGCAGTGTCTGATAGAGTGTATGGGAGATCTCTGACTACCATTGTGCATTGTATGTCCCCTCATACAAAGCACTGCGTTGGACCCCCTTCCTGTTGCACGTGCATTTTTTGGGGCTTTTTCCCCCCAATATTTTTGTGTAGACCTCGTTGGGGGCATCAGAACCCATACAATGAGGTCTAAATAAAAAATAAAGGGGGAAAAAATTGTTTATGTGTGACAGGGGTGTCCAGCACACAAAGGGTTAATTTTTTTATCGTTACTTTGTATTCAGATGGCCACCAAACAAGCTCTGATCACAAAGTAATGATAAAAAGTCCTGTGTGTACCACAGGAAGGGGGTCTGCATTGAACCCCCCTCCCAGTGGCACACACAGGGTTAATTTTTTATTTAATTTTTTTTATTATATACCTCATTGAGGGGCATCAGGACCCCCTGATCCCTCCCCAATGAGGTCTTAGTAAAAAAAAAAAATATATGTCCACAAACGGAGTGACCCTGTGAGTGCCACAGGGGTCTCCAGCGCATTGCAAAGCAATGCATTGGATCCTTGTGGCACTCAGAGGGTTAATTTTTTTTTTATCATTACTTGGTAATCAGAGCTTGTTGGGGGGCCATCAGGACCAATCATGATGGCCCCCCAACAATCTGTGATAACGAAGTAATGATAAATGCCCTGTGTGTGCCGCAGAAGGGGGGCTGCATTGGCCCCCCTTGTGGCACACACAGGGTTAATTTATTTTTCTTTACATTTTTTTTATTATGGACCTCATTGGTGGGTATCAGGACCCCTCTGATCCCCCCAATGAGGTCTTAAAAAAAAAAAAATATATGTCCACAAACGGAGTGACCCTGTGAGTGCCACAGGGGTCTCCAGCGCATTGCAAAGCAATGCATTGGATCCTTGTGGCACTCAGAGGGTTAATTTTTTTTCTATCATTACTTGGTAATCAGAGCTTGTTGGGGGGCCATCAGGACCAATCCTGATGACCCCCCCAACAATCTCTGATAACAAAGTAATGATAAAAGCCCTGTGTGTGCCGCAGAAGGGGGGCTGCATTGCCCCCCCTGTGGCACACACAGGGTTAATTTTTTTTATTTACTTTTTTTTTTTATTATAGACCTCATTGAGGGGTATACAAACCCCCCTGATCCCCCCAATGAGGTCTTACCAAAAAAAAAAAAAGTTATCAAAAAAAGTGTCCCTGTGAGTGCCACCGGGGTCTCCAGCGCATTGCAAAGCAATGCATTGGACCCTTGTGGCACTCAGAGGGTTAATTTTTTTTTATCATTACTTTGTAATCAGAGCTTGTTGGGGGGCCATTAGGACCAATCCTGATGACCCCCCAACAATCTCTGATAACAAAGTAATGATAAAAGCCCTGGGTTAAATTTTTTTAATATATTTTTTTTTAATTATAGACCTCATTGAGGGGCATCAGGACCCCCCCTGATCCCCCCAATGAGGTCTTTAGAAAAAAAAAAAACCCCAAAGCAAGTGACCCTGTGAGTGCCACAGGGATCTACAGCACATTGCAAAGCAATGTGCTGGGGACCCTGTGGCACTCACAGGGTTACTTTTATTTTTTTTATTTTTTTTTTATTTTTTATTTTTACCTTTTCAGACCTCGTGGGGGACATCAGGACCCCTCCTGGTGTCCCCTCAGTCATTGATCTCCCAGCCGATAGGCTGGGAGATCAATGAGGTGACTGCAGGAGAGCAAAAGCTCTCCTGCCCTTCTCTCCTACCACCGGTAGGAGTGAGCAGGACCGGGGAAACTTCCCTAACGTCATCGGTGACCATGTCACCGATGACGTTGGGAGGCTTCCCCCGGTCCCGCCCACTCCTACCCGGAAGTTCGGGTAGGAGAGACAGGAGAGGAGAAGCTGCGCTTTTGCTGCGCTTCTCCTCTGCTTTTATTGATCTCCCAGCGCGATCGGCTGGGAGATCAATAACAGGGGGGACATGAGGAGTGATCCTCATGTCCCCCCACGATTGCGCAGCTTTTTTTTTTTTTAAATGCGGCCACTGCATGCCGGTTATACCGGCTCATGCAGTGACCGCATTTTGGTGGGTACATTGTACGAGCTTGGCACAGCGGGTATAGCTGTCCAAACTCGTACAATGTACCCACTTGGCACTCAAAGGGTTAAACTAAGTTGCATTTTTCCTCAACATTCCCTTTAATTATAGGTGAATGTCATAATTTTAAGACCTATAATGGGTTAATAATTAAATGATTAAATTAAGGTGTAATGACATCTTGGTCTTACCATTGGTTAAGATTGATGACGTGCAACTTCAGCTTTTTTTGAAAGTTAGGAATGATGGGAGCTTCTTTAGTCTATGATTAAGCACTTTGGTGCGAAACGCGTGAGACTAATGTGGCATATGTAACGTCTGTCTTGACTTTGTAATAAAGATCAATATTGGTTTTATCCATTGCATAAGAGTGCGGCTCACGTTTGTTCATTTGGAGACAGTGGATTAAGGTGTCCTTTGAGCCAGCACCGCAAGGAAAACCAGCGAATGGTGAGTGATTTGCCTCTTGAAACATTGTATCTACATAGAAGTTTCTTTGTAGCAGTGCCATTGCTTTCTTCTGTCGTTTATGTTTGCGCCTTTAATTGAGCACGCTACAAGTGATCCTCGTGAGGATTTGAAAAACTTCAAGATTATCAACCGGTAACATATGGTGAATATTAAGGTTGTAATTGAGCATTTTTTTGAACAAATAAGCTCAATATTAATCTTGAAATTTCTTCAATGAGGTAAATCTGCATAGCTTTGATCTGCATTTGGATGTTTTAAGGTGAATTACATGACACCTTAAAGAAGAAGAGTCTAAATATATGTATAAATGATGCAGTCGGAATGTGAAATAAGTCCTTTTGAAAAGAGGTGAATATATTCCGTTCGGATCTGCATTTGGATGTTTAAAAGAGACTTACATAATATCTTAAAGGAGAAGAGCTTGAATGAATGCATGAATGCTATAATTGGAATATGTAACAAGTCCCTTTATAAACAAATTTTTTTTGAAGGTGTCAACAATATTGGTCCGCTGAAAGTGATAAGCTCAGTATATTTTACTACACGGACATATTCAATTAATATTGTACTCACCTGTAAACCACACGTGAATATCTGAAAATCAAGAACATGGCTACAAATCCTGTTGAATTGAATGTGGAAGCCATTACAGAGTCTATAGTGACAGACGTTACTATGTCCGTTATCCCCGGGACTGAAAGTGTTAAAAATTTACAAACAGTTGTGAGTCCACGAATAAACATTATGTCTCAAATGGGGATTTCTTTTAAAAGACAAGAAATGCTACAAAGAGCGTTTACTGAAAGCAACGTGGAAGTTAACCTGTTGGTGACCAGTTTGCCTAAACAATTTAAGGAGCTGGAGACTTTAATGAGTAAAGAGAAAAAACTTTGGTGGGAAATCATGACTTTAAATAAGTATATTGAATGTCACAGAATCCTAAGAGGTATGAGAATCAATAAGAGACCAACTTTTGTCCGAGATGAGGATCCGTTTCTGATTGTTTGGGACCAAGCACTTACAGGTTGCTCTATGACTTTAATGACCTTAATCATTAAATACAAACAAGAGATTTTGGAGAAGGTCCAAGAAGATATTAATATTTTACAAACTGCTATGTCTAGTGACTCTAGTGGTGATACTTATAAAAAGCTTGAAAAAGATTTACAATCCAAACAAGAAAAATTGGAAAACAGTATAGTTGAATCAAAACAACGTAAATTTATAAGAGACAAGGAGGATTATGAGAATGGTCGTGTCTATAAGTGGTCAAGATTTAGTAGGAAGACACGAGGTTCTCAACAGAAGTCTATTTTAAAATCTACTCCTGGTTCTAAAAGAGTGGTCTTTTCAAGTACAGAAGCAGAATCCACAGACCTAGAGTCATCTATGACTTCAGATACTATAGCTACCGATAGTGACCGTATGTCAAGAATGGAGTCAGTTTTTAGTGATTCGGATGAAAGGTCTTTGGGAAGAGACCAACAACAGTATCATCAAAAAAACTTAAAGAGAGTGGGAAGGAGGCCACGGAGAAACAAACATTCAAGAAGAAATGTATACGAAGGGGAAGAGGAAAATCAAAGTGTTGTTCACCACAGATATCCAAGGAGGGATTGTCGCTCAAGGGACAGATATCAGTAATTAATATTTCATCGTATGCTCCTACTGAGGATGAGTTAAGTGTGTTATCTAGGGGGCTTCATTTTGCACCGGTAACGCACTTTAATCTTTTTCAAACAGTGCTAGATGTTAATAGGTTTATACGGAAGTTGGTTCTAAAAAAACATTTTTCTACTGTTTCTGATGATTTAGTGGGAGATAATACGATTCAACAAGATACACCAGATTCACCTGTTATAGATGTGGTAAAAACTGGGTACGGTAGATTATTGGGTCCTTTTCAGGATCAGTGTATGGTCATGGATTTACAATCTTTGTCTCATGAAAGTGAATCCAGGACTTTTGAACACTGTGGAGAAATAGAAGCAGACTTTTGTCCCCCAAGGCCATCAAAGTGCCTAAGAATCTCTAGCAGTTTTTATCCTATAAGCACCAGAAGCCCTCCAGTAGATGTGTTTCAAGAAAGAGTGGAGGAGGATTTGGTCTCTCTGTCCGCCAGTGTGGGTAGAGAGAGGCGGATGGTGAGACAGAATCTTAGTCCATCTGAGAAACGAGCCATCAAATCATTGTCTGAAAATACCTCTATAACAATTAAGGAGGCAGACAAGGGGGGGGCGGTGGTAATTCAGGATACTACTGCTTATGTTGATGAGGCTCATAGACAACTTTCTGATGCGAATACATATCAAATGCTTTGTGGAGATCCCACTTTGAAATTCAAATGCCTTCTGGACTCTCTTGTTGACTGTGGCACCTTGGGAGGATTTTTCTCTGTTAGGGAAGCGGAATTTTTAAAGGTAGTTCAGCCTGTTAATCCAATATTTCATCACTTACCCAAGGTGCACAAGTGACTTGAGAGTCCAGTAGGCAGGCCCATTGTAGCGGGCATTGGCTCGCTTAATGAACGATTGGGTGAATATGTGGATGCTTGTTTACAGCCATTAGTTTTGAGGTTGAGCTCTTATCTTAGAGACGCCAAACAAGTTTTGCAGGATATGAGAAGAATACAGTGGAAAAATGGCTATTGTTGGATTAGCTGCGATGTAGCATCGTTGTATTCATGTATACCCCATGAGTTAGGGCTTACGGCTGTGCATTATCATTTGAGCAGGTATAGCAAATATCCTGCCGATTTTGTTGATTACTTGTTGAAGGTGATCCAATATTTGTTAACACATAATTATTTTTTGTTTGATGGCTCTTACTATCTCCAAAAATGTGGGACTTCAATGGGGGCCAAGTTTGCGCCCTCATACACAAACCTATATATGGGTTGGTGGGAAGAGTCCCACGTTTTTGGAGACAGCAATCCATTTAGGTCACATATTGTTTATTTTAAGCGATATATTGATGACCTACTTATCATTTGGAAAGGTGATTTACAGGATATTTCCAAATTTGTTGATTATTTAAATCATAATGTATATAATTTAGTTTTTACCTTCAGCAGTGATCCTAACAAGATTGTGTTTTTAGATCTTGAAATTTCCTCCTCATGTGATACTGAAACAGTAATTACTGATGTCCACAGGAAACCCATTGCAGTTAATTCTCTGTTGAGAGCTGAGAGTTGTCATCCACGACATACAATAAAAGGAATACCGGTGGGACAGTTTATGAGGCTTCGCCGTAACTGTTCCACTGATACCCTCTTTGATAAGGCATGTATTGAGTTAAGGGAGAAGTTTCTCAATAGAGGTTATCCGCAGTGGATGTTAGAAAGAGCAGAGAATCTGGCGAGGATTAGATCACGTGAGGATCTGTTGGATGTACCCCGGTCACAACGAGAGGTATTGGAGGATCGTGTTGTTTTCAGCACTGGTTATAGTGCTGAATTCAATAAGATAATTAATATTGTCAAACGACATCTTCCAATTCTCCTAGCTGATAGGGGTTTACAACCACATTTGGAGAAAGGATGCAAGTATGTGTCCAGAAAGGCTCCTACTTTAGCCAGTAGAATTTCACCTAGGATGTATATAGGAGATAGAAAGAGTGCGTCAAATTATACATGGTTGAGAACAGTAGGTAGCTTTCCTTGTGGAAATAGTAGGTGTACATCCTGTAAGTGGATGATGCGTTCTAAAGAATTTAAATCATCCACAAATGGGTCACAATATAAAATTAAACACTATATAAATTGTGCAACTAAGTATGTTATCTATTTGATAACATGCAAATTTTGTAACGTTCAGTATGTAGGAAAAACGTGTAGGTCTCTGAGGGAGCGAATACGGGAACACATTAGCAATATAAATTGTGGTGAACATAAAACAGGTGTTTCTCAACACTTTTGTCTTCATCATAATTCAAATCTTGAATACTTCTCTGTGGTGGTGATTGAAAGAGTGATTACACCGGTTAGAGGTGGAGATAGGGATAGATTGCTATCCCAAAGAGAAGTATTCTGGATTTTTACCTTAGCTACTAGATTACCACAGGGACTTAATAAGGCCTTTGATGTTGCATTATTTGTGTAGGTTTTTGTTTTCAATAGTAAGAAGAAAAAATAGCTATTTATTTCTTGAGTAATAGCTCGGTGATTAGCATTTTCTTGGTATTTGTTTTTTAATATTTTTTAAATAATTTTCTGTGTTTCAATCTACCCACCATTTTCTTTGATTAAAGATGTATGCTGCACTGTTAGGATCTACAATGGGTTAACATTTAACCCCTTCAGTGCCAGAGGCTCGGGCCATTTTCTGAACCCTGCAGGCCAGACACTTTTTCAACATTTTTGCTATCCTTCCGTTTAGGCTTGATTTCCTCTGGGGATTTTTAGTTAAATATGGAAAACTATATATTGTTTTTTTCAGAACGAATTGAGCTTTCTTGTGGTACCTTACATGAAGAGAATTTTACATTGTGCAAAAAGCTATGATGTCATAATGACAAAAAAATGTGAAAATTTACTCATTTTGCTAAAATCACATACTATGTATCAAAAACATTTACCTTGATTGAAAAAGTTTCAATTATTTGAAAAAGCCCCGAGTCCCCCGAGTAAAAAAATACCAAATTTGTATAGTTTTACCTACGTCCATGGCTAGCGTAGAGCCCTAATCACCAGCAGCGCAAAATGACATTTTCAACTTTATAAACTAAAATGCGCATTCTAGGGTTTTTGTGGTAAATCTACCCTAAAACAGTGGAATAACTATATAAAACTATATATTTCTGGAAAGTAGACAACCTACTGCATCTAATGAGGGGTGACTTTCCTTGTTACCCCAAGCCTGGTGTGCACAAATGCCTCCAGAAGATGGCGCTAATGAAAAAAAAGGCATTTTCTTACATTTCTGCCCCTTCAAATGTACTAAAATGTGTGAAAATCATGGCATTTCCAACTGTATTCATTAGCTAGAGCTCTTAGGAGAAAAATGACACCCCATTGGTATGAGTTCACCTACCTCAGGGGGTGCTACAAGAACAAAACTACACCTATTGCAACCTCTAATTTTTCTATATTTTCTCAAACAATACTTGTCTGTACACAAATGGTTATAACAACTACAGAAGTGAAGAAAGGGTACACAAACCATACCATTTTGAAAAGAAGACACTCTGCCGCATCTAATGATGGGTGACTTGCCATGTTACCCAAAGCCTGGAGTGCACAAATGCCTCCAGAAGGTGGCGCTAATGGAAAAAAAAGGCATTTTCTTACATTTCTGCCCCTTCAAATGTACTGAAATTTGCGAAAACCATGGCATTTCCAACTGTATTCATTAGCTAGTGCTCTTAGGAGAAAAATGACACCCCATTGGTATGAGTTCACCTACCTCAGGGGGCGCTAGAAGTGCAAAACGACACCTACTACAAACTCTAATTTTTCTAACATTTTCTCAAACATTACTTGTCTGTACACAAATGGTTATAACAACTACAGAAGTGAAGAAAGGGTACACAAACCATACCATTTTGAAAAGAAGACACCCTGCCGCATCTAATGATGGGTGACTTACCTTGTTACCCCAAGCCTGGAGTGCACAAATGCCTCCAGAAGGTGGCGCTAATGAAAAAAAAAGGCATTTTCTTACATTTCTGCCCCTTCAAATGTACTGAAATTTGTGAAAACCATGGCATTTCCAACTGTATTCATTAGCTAGTGCTCTTAGGAGAAAAATGACACCCCATTGGTATGAGTTTAACTACCTCAGTGGGCGCTAGAAGTGCAAAACGACACCTACTACAACCTCAAATTTTTCTAACATTTTCTCAAACATTACTTGTCAGTACACAAATGGTTATAACAACTACAGAAGTGAAGAAAGGGTACACAAACCATACCATTTTGAAAAGAAGACACCCTGCCGCATCTAATGATGGGTGACTTGCCTGGTTACCCAAAGCCTGGAGTGCAGAAATGCCTCCATAAGGTGGCGCTAATGGAAAAAAAAGGCATTTTCTTACATTTCTGCCCCTTCAAATGTACTGAAATTTGTGAAAACCATGGCATTTCCAACTGTATTCATTAGCTAGTGCTCTTAGGAGAAAAATGACACCCCATTGGTATGAGTTCACCTACCTCAGGGGGCGCTACAAGTACAAAACTACACCTATTGCAACCTCTAATTTTTCTAACATTTTCTCAAACATTACTTGTCTGTACAAAAATGGTTATAACAACTAGAGAAGTGAAGAAAGGCTACACAAACTATACCATTTTGGAAAGAAGACAACCTGCTGCATCTAATGAGGGGTGAATTTCCTTATTACCCCAAGCCTGTTGTGCCCAAATGCTTCCAGAAGGTGGCACTTTAGGAAAAAATGGCATTTTCTTACATTTCTGCTCCTTCATCTGTATGGAAATCTGTGAAAACCATGGAGTTTCCAACTGTATTCATTAGCTAGTGCCCTTAGGAGAAAAATGACACCCAATTGGAATGAGTCGACCTACCTTAGGGGTGCCAGAAGCACATAACTACACCTACCTGTTTGCTTCTTCGAAAATGGCTGCTTGTACTAAAATGTCCATAACTGTTAGAGACATGAAGGAAAGGTATAAAAGGTATACCTTTTTGGAAAGTAGACATTCTCCCGCATCAAGTGAGGGGTCACTTGCCTTTCTACCCCTGGGCTGAAGTGCACAAATATTTCCAAAAGGTGGCGCTATGGGAATAAATACATGTTTTTTTTACATTTCCACCACTTCAAAGATACTAAAATCTTTGAAAACCATAACATTTCCTGCTGTATTCAGAACCTGATACCAACATGAGAAAAATGGTAGCCCATTTGTGTGGGTTAACATACAACATGTGGGTGCTAGGAACACGTACGTAAACCTGACACTTTTGTTTTTTAAATTATCTGCTTGCACTAAAATGGTTATAACCATAATAGATATGCAGGAAAGTTAGAGAAACAATGCCATTTTGGAAAGAAAACAACCTACCGCATCTAATGAGGGGTCACTTGCCTTTTTACCCAAAGGCTGGTATGCACAAATGCTTCCAGGAGGTGGCGCTAATGAAAAAAAAAGGCATTTTCTTACATTTCTGCCCCTTCAAATGTATGGCGCTCTGTGAAAACCATGGAATTTTCAACTGCATTTGTTTGCTAGTGCTCTTAGGAGTCAAACGACACCCCATTGGTATGAGTTGAACTACCTTAGGGGGTGCTAGAAGTAGAAAACTACACCAACTACAAACTCTGATGTTTCAAACATTTTCTCAAACCTGACTTGCCTGTACGAAAATGGCTATAACACCTTCAGAACTGAAGAAAAGGTAGATAAACCTTACCATTTTGGAAAGAAGACAACCTGCCGCATCTAATGAGGGGTCACTTGCCTTTGTACCCCTAAGTTAATTGGCACAACTATTTCCAGAATGTGGTGCTACAGGAAAGAAAAACAAACATTTGTTTTACACATCAGTCACTTCAAAGATACTAAAATGGTTCAATGGCGTGGGATTTCCTAGGAGGACTTCTTGCCAGCCAAAAAAAAATGGTACCCCACTGCTCTGGGTTGACATACCAATTTACGCTACAAGAGCGTAGCTACCAGTGAAACAGAAATGGGAAAGCAAACAGTGTATGTGTGATTTTATGGCTAACAGATGAAAGAAGCTAGGACGTCAGCCGGTGTACGTGCGGACCTGTGACTACAAGTCTAACAAAATGTGTGAGAGGGTGAGGGATTAGGCAGTGTGTGTGGGTATGAGCAGAGGAGCAAGGATGGTGGTGATGGTGGGGCAGTGTCTGATAGAGTGTATGGGAGATCTCTGACTACCATTGTGCATTGTATGTCCCCTCATACAAAGCACTGCGTTGGACCCCCTTCCTGTTGCACGTGCATTTTTTGGGGCTTTTTCCCCCCAATATTTTTGTGTAGACCTCGTTGGGGGCATCAGAACCCATACAATGAGGTCTAAATAAAAAATAAAGGGGGAAAAAATCGTTTATGTGTGACAGGGGTGTCCAGCACACAAAGGGTTAATTTTTTTATCGTTACTTTGTATTCAGATGGCCACCAAACAAGCTCTGATCACAAAGTAATGATAAAAAGTCCTGTGTGTACCACAGGAAGGGGGTCTGCATTGAACCCCCCTCCCAGTGGCACACACAGGGTTAATTTTTTATTTAATTTTTTTTATTATATACCTCATTGAGGGGCATCAGGACCCCCTGATCCCTCCCCAATGAGGTCTTAGTAAAAAAAAAAATATATGTCCACAAACGGAGTGACCCTGTGAGTGCCACAGGGGTCTCCAGCGCATTGCAAAGCAATGCATTGGATCCTTGTGGCACTCAGAGGGTTAATTTTTTTTTTATCATTACTTGGTAATCAGAGCTTGTTGGGGGGCCATCAGGACCAATCATGATGGCCCCCCAACAATCTGTGATAACGAAGTAATGATAAATGCCCTGTGTGTGCCGCAGAAGGGGGGCTGCATTGGCCCCCCTTGTGGCACACACAGGGTTAATTTATTTTTCTTTACATTTTTTTTATTATGGACCTCATTGGTGGGTATCAGGACCCCTCTGATCCCCCCAATGAGGTCTTAAAAAAAAAAATATATATGTCCACAAACGGAGTGACCCTGTGAGTGCCACAGGGGTCTCCAGCGCATTGCAAAGCAATGCATTGGATCCTTGTGGCACTCAGAGGGTTAATTTTTTTTCTATCATTACTTGGTAATCAGAGCTTGTTGGGGGGCCATCAGGACCAATCCTGATGACCCCCCCAACAATCTCTGATAACAAAGTAATGATAAAAGCCCTGTGTGTGCCGCAGAAGGGGGGCTGCATTGCCCCCCCCGTGGCACACACAGGGTTAATTTTTTTTATTTACTTTTTTTTTTTATTATAGACCTCATTGAGGGGTATACAAACCCCCCTGATCCCCCCAATGAGGTCTTACCAAAAAAAAAAAAAGTTATCAAAAAAAGTGTCCCTGTGAGTGCCACCGGGGTCTCCAGCGCATTGCAAAGCAATGCATTGGACCCTTGTGGCACTCAGAGGGTTAATTTTTTTTTATCATTACTTTGTAATCAGAGCTTGTTGGGGGGCCATTAGGACCAATCCTGATGACCCCCCAACAATCTCTGATAACAAAGTAATGATAAAAGCCCTGGGTTAAATTTTTTTAATATATTTTTTTTTAATTATAGACCTCATTGAGGGGCATCAGGACCCCCCTGATCCCCCCAATGAGGTCTTTAGAAAAAAAAAAAACCCAAAGCAAGTGACCCTGTGAGTGCCACAGGGATCTACAGCACATTGCAAAGCAATGTGCTGGGGACCCTGTGGCACTCACAGGGTTACTTTTATTTTTTTTATTTTTTTTTTATTTTTTATTTTTAACCTTTTCAGACCTCGTGGGGGACATCAGGACCCCTCCTGGTGTCCCCTCAGTCATTGATCTCCCAGCCGATAGGCTGGGAGATCAATGAGGTGACTGCAGGAGAGCAAAAGCTCTCCTGCCCTTCTCTCCTACCACCGGTAGGAGTGAGCAGGACCGGGGAAACTTCCCTAACGTCATCGGTGACCATGTCACCGATGACGTTGGGAGGCTTCCCCCGGTCCCGCCCACTCCTACCCGGAAGTTCGGGTAGGAGAGACAGGAGAGGAGAAGCTGCGCTTTTGCTGCGCTTCTCCTCTGCTTTTATTGATCTCCCAGCGCGATCGGCTGGGAGATCAATAACAGGGGGGACATGAGGAGTGATCCTCATGTCCCCCCACGATTGCGCAGCTTTTTTTTTTTTTAAATGCGGCCACTGCATGCCGGTTATACCGGCTCATGCAGTGACCGCATTTTGGTGGGTACATTGTACGAGCTTGGCACAGCGGGTATAGCTGTCCAAACTCGTACAATGTACCCACTTGGCACTCAAAGGGTTAAACTAAGTTGCATTTTTCCTCAACATTCCCTTTAATTATAGGTGAATGTCATAATTTTAAGACCTATAATGGGTTAATAATTAAATGATTAAATTAAGGTGTAATGACATCTTGGTCTTACCATTGGTTAAGATTGATGACGTGCAACTTCAGCTTTTTTTGAAAGTTAGGAATGACGGGAGCTTCTTTAGTCTATGATTAAGCACTTTGGTGCGAAACGCGTGAGACTAATGCGGCATATGTAACGTCTGTCTTGACTTTGTAATAAAGATCAATATTGGTTTTATCCATTGCATAAGAGTGCGGCTCACGTTTGTTCATTTGGAGAAAGTGGATTAAGGTGTCCTTTGAGCCAGCACCGCAAGGAAAACCAGCGAATGGTGAGTGATTTGCCTCTTGAAACATTGTATCTACATAGAAGTTTCTTTGTAGCAGTGCCATTGCTTTCTTCTATCGTTTATGTTTGCGCCTTTAATTGAGCACGCTACAAGTGATCCTCGTGAGGATTTGAAAAACTTCAAGATTATCAACCGGTAACATATGGTGAATATTAAGGTTGTAATTGAGCATTTTTTTGAACAAATAAGCTCAATATTAATCTTGAAATTTCTTCAATGAGGTAAATCTGCATAGTTTTGATCTGCATTTGGATGTTTTAAGGTGAATTACATGACACCTTAAAGAAGAAGAGTCTAAATATATGTATAAATGATGCAGTCGGAATGTGAAATAAGTCCTTTTGAAAAGAGGTGAATATATTCCGTTCGGATCTGCATTTGGATGTTTAAAAGAGACTTACATAATATCTAAAGGAGAAGAGCTTGAATGAATGCATGAATGCTATAATTGGAATATGTAACAAGTCCCTTTATAAACAAATTTTTTTTGAAGGTGTCAACAATATTGGTCCGCTGAAAGTGATAAGCTCAGTATATTTTACTACACGGACATATTCAATTAATATTGTACTCACCTGTAAACCACACGTGAATATCTGAAAATCAAGAACATGGCTACAAATCCTGTTGAATTGAATGTGGAAGCCATTACAGAGTCTATAGTGACAGACGTTACTATGTCCGTTATCCCCGGGACTGAAAGTGTTAAAAATTTACAAACAGTTGTGAGTCCACGAATAAACATTATGTCTCAAATGGGGATTTCTTTTAAAAGACAAGAAATGCTACAAAGAGCGTTTACTGAAAGCAACGTGGAAGTTAACCTGTTGGTGACCAGTTTGCCTAAACAATTTAAGGAGCTGGAGACTTTAATGAGTAAAGAGAAAAAACTTTGGTGGGAAATCATGACTTTAAATAAGTATATTGAATGTCACAGAATCCCAAGAGGTTTGAGAATCAATAAGAGACCAACTTTTGTCCGAGATGAGGATCCGTTTCTGATTGTTTGGGACCAAGCACTTACAGATTGCTCTATGACTTTAATGACCTTAATCATTAAATACAAACAAGAGATTTTGGAGAAGGTCCAAGAAGATATTAATATTTTACAAACTGCTATGTCTAGTGACTCTAGTGGTGATACTTATAAAAAGCTTGAAAAAGATTTACAATCCAAACAAGAAAAATTGGAAAACAGTATAGTTGAATCAAAACAACGTAAATTTATAAGAGACAAGGAGGATTATGAGAATGGTCGTGTCTATAAGTGGTCAAGATTTAGTAGGAAGACACGAGGTTCTCAACAGAAGTCTATTTTAAAATCTACTCCTGGTTCTAAAAGAGTGGTCTTTTCAAGTACAGAAGCAGAATCCACAGACCTAGAGTCATCTATGACTTCAGATACTATAGCTACCGATAGTGACCGTATGTCAAGAATGGAGTCAGTTTTTAGTGATTCGGATGAAAGGTCTTTGGGAAGAGACCAACAACAGTATCATCAAAAAAACTTAAAGAGAGTGGGAAGGAGGCCACGGAGAAACAAACATTCAAGAAGAAATGTATACGGAGGGGAAGAGGAAAATCAAAGTGTTGTTCACCACAGATATCCAAGGAGGGATTGTCGCTCAAGGGACAGATATCAGTAATTAATATTTCATCGTATGCTCCTACTGAGGATGAGTTAAGTGTGTTATCTAGGGGGCTTCATTTTGCACCGGTAACGCACTTTAATCTTTTTCAAACAGTGCTAGATGTTAATAGGTTTATACGGAAGTTGGTTCTAAAAAAACATTTTTCTACTGTTTCTGATGATTTAGTGGGAGATAATACGATTCAACAAGATACACCAGATTCACCTGTTATAGATGTGGTAAAAACTGGGTATGGTAGATTATTGGGTCCTTTTCAGGATCAGTGTATGGTCATGGATTTACAATCTTTGTCTCATGAAAGTGAATCCAGGACTTTTGAACACTGTGGAGAAATAGAAGCAGACGTTTGTCCCCCAAGGCCATCAAAGTGCCTAAGAGTCTCTAGCAGTTTTTATCCTTTAAGCACCAGAAGCCCTCCAGTAGATGTGTTTCAAGAAAGAGTGGAGGAGGATTTGGTCTCTCTGTCCGCCAGTGTGGGTAGAGAGAGGCGGATGGTGAGACAGAATCTTAGTCCATCTGAGAAACGAGCCATCAAATCATTGTCTGAAAATACCTCTATAACAATTAAGGAGGCAGACAAGGGAGGGGCGGTGGTAATTCAGGATACTACTGCTTATGTTAATGAGGCTCATAGACAACTTTCTGATGCGAATACATATCAAATGCTTTGTGGAGATCCCACTTTGAAATTCAAATGCCTTCTGGACTCTCTTGTTGACTGTGGCACCTTGGGAGGATTTTTCTCTGTTAGGGAAGCGGAATTTTTAAAGGTAGTTCAGCCTGTTATTCCAATATTTCATCACTTACCCAAGGTGCACAAGTGACTTGAGAGTCCAGTAGGCAGGCCCATTGTAGCGGGCATTGGCTTGCTTAATGAACGATTGGGTGAATATGTGGATGCTTGTTTACAGCCATTAGTTTTGAGGTTGAGCTCTTATCTTAGAGACGCCAAACAAGTTTTGCAGGATATGAGAAGAATACAGTGGAAAAATGGCTATTGTTGGATTAGCTGCGATGTAGCATCGTTGTATTCATGTATACCCCATGAGTTAGGGCTTACGGCTGTGCATTATCATTTGAGCAGGTATAGCAAATATCCTGCCGATTTTGTTGATTACTTGTTGAAGGTGATCCAATATTTGTTAACACATAATTATTTTTTGTTTGATGGCTCTTACTATCTCCAAAAATGTGGGACTTCAATGGGGGCCAAGTTTGCGCCCTCATACACAAACCTATATATGGGTTGGTGGGAAGAGTCCCACGTTTTTGGAGACAGCAATCCATTTAGGTCACATATTGTTTATTTTAAGCGATATATTGATGACCTACTTATCATTTGGAAAGGTGATTTACAGGATATTTCCAAATTTGTTGATTATTTAAATCATAATGTATATAATTTAGTTTTTACCTTCAGCAGTGATCCTAACAAGATTGTGTTTTTAGATCTTGAAATTTCCTCCTCATGTGATACTGAAACAGTAATTACTGATGTCCACAGGAAACCCATTGCAGTTAATTCTCTGTTGAGAGCTGAGAGTTGTCATCCACGACATACAATAAAAGGAATACCGGTGGGACAGTTTATGAGGCTTCGCCGTAACTGTTCCACTGATACCCTCTTTGATAAGGCATGTATTGAGTTAAGGGAGAAGTTTCTCAATAGAGGTTATCCGCAGTGGATGTTAGAAAGAGCAGAGAATCTGGCGAGGATTAGATCACGTGAGGATCTGTTGGATGTACCCCGGTCACAACGAGAGGTATTGGAGGATCGTGTTGTTTTCAGCACTGGTTATAGTGCTGAATTCAATAAGATAATTAATATTGTCAAACGACATCTTCCAATTCTCCTAGCTGATAGGGGTTTACAACCACATTTGGAGAAAGGATGCAAGTATGTGTCCAGAAAGGCTCCTACTTTAGCCAGTAGAATTTCACCTAGGATGTATATAGGAGATAGAAAGAGTGCATCAAATTATACATGGTTGAGAACAGTAGGTAGCTTTCCTTGTGGAAATAGTAGGTGTACATCCTGTAAGTGGATGATGCGTTCTAAAGAATTTAAATCATCCACAAATGGGTCACAATATAAAATTAAACACTATATAAATTGTGCAACTAAGTATGTTATCTATTTGATAACATGCAAATTTTGTAACGTTCAGTATGTAGGAAAAACGTGTAGGTCTCTGAGGGAGCGAATACGGGAACACATTAGCAATATAAATTGTGGTGAACATAAAACAGGTGTTTCTCAACACTTTTGTCTTCATCATAATTCAAATCTTGAATACTTCTCTGTGGTGGCGATTGAAAGAGTGATTACACCGGTTAGAGGTGGAGATAGGGATAGATTGCTATCCCAAAGAGAAGTATTCTGGATTTTTACCTTAGCTACTAGATTACCACAGGGACTTAATAAGGCCTTTGATGTTGCATTATTTGTGTAGGTTTTTGTTTTCAATAGTAAGAAGAAAAAATAGCTATTTATTTCTTGAGTAATAGCTCGGTGATTAGCATTTTCTTGGTATTTGTTTTTTAATATTTTTTAAATAATTTTCTGTGTTTCAATCTACCCACCATTTTCTTTGATTAAAGATGTATGCTGCACTGTTAGGATCTACAATGGGTTAACATTTAAACTAAGTTGCATTTTTCCTCAACATTCCCTTTAATTATAAGTGAATGTCATATTTTTAAGACCTATAATGGGTTAATAATTAAATGATTAAATTAAGGTGTAATGACTTCTTGGTCTTACCATTGGTTAAGATTGATGACGTGCAACTTCAGCTTTTTTTGAAAGTTAGGAATGATGGGAGCTTCTTTAGTCTATGATTAAGCACTTTGGTGTGAAACGCGTGAGACTAATGCGGCATATGTAACGTCTGTCTTGACTTTGTAATAAAGATCAATATTGGTTTTATCCATTGCATGAGAGTGCGGCTCACGTTTGTTCATTTGGAGAAAGTGGATTAAGGTGTCCTTTGAGCCAGCACCGCAAGGAAAACCAGCGAATGGTGAGTGATTTGCCTCTTGAAACATTGTATCTACATAGAAGTTTCTTTGTAGCAGTGCCATTGCTTTCTTCTATCGTCCTGGTCCCACGTATCCATTGATTTCCTGGGAGAACTGCCAGTGTCTAGGGGGTACTCATTCATCTTGATGGTGGTTGACAGATTCTCAAAAATGTCTCATTTCGTGGCCTTCCCTCTGCCCAGGAGTTAGCTGCTGTTTTTGCTAAGGAAGTGTTCCGGTTGCATGGGGTACCTAGAGATGGGCATTCAACTGTCCTTTTCTTCTGCCTATCATCCCGAGACCAATGGGACCGCTGAGGTGCCAATCAGGGACTGGAGCAGTTCCTGCTCTGTTTTATCACTGATCATCATGATAATTGGGCAGACCTGTTGTCGTGGGCAAAGTTCACCAGGAACTGTGCGGTTAATTCATAGTCCGGGAGCTCCCTGATCTCATCAACTACAGGTTCCAGCCATGTTTGCTCCCGGACTCATTCCAGTCACAACAGATTCCAGCTCTGAACGAGCACATCGAGCAACTTCGCTCCACTTGGGCACAGGTTCAGAGGGCCCTCAGTCAGTCGTTCCAGCTTCATCAGCGCCACGCTAACCGTAGACGGCTGCCAGCGGCCTCCTTTCAGGTTGGGGACAGGGTATGGCTCTCCTCCAGAAACCTCAAGTTGCAAGTTTTGTCTAACAAGTTGGCTCCCTGGTTTATTGGTCCATTCAGGGTGATCCGGAAAATTAACCCTGTCTCATATGCCTTAGATCTCCCTGTGTCTATGCGCATTCATAATATGTTCCATGTATTGCTGAAACCTTTGGTATGCAACTGCTACACTGCCACTCCTGTGGTTCCCGGTCCAGTGGAGGTTCAGGGTCAGGAAGAGTACGAGGTTCAAAGCATTATTGATTCACGCAGATTTAGAGGAAAATTGCAGTACTTCGTCCATTGGAAAGGCTATGGCCCTGAGGAACGTTCCTGGGTTGATCAGAAGGACCTTCATGCTCCTAGATTACTGCATATTTTTCACTCTAAATATCCTCAGAAGCCAGGTCCCTCTTCCAGGAGAGGGTGTCTCTGAGAGGGGGGTACTATCACGGTGCCCGTGCTCCCTTGTTTTTGTTTTCCTGTCAGTTATCCTGTGTAATGCTCTCATTGGCTGTCCTGTGTTGATCCCGCCCAGTATGACCTTTATATATTGGGCTCCTGCACCCACTCGGTGCCCTTTCGTAGTGTTCCTGTACCAGTGCTAGCTTACTGCTCAGTGTTTCGCAGTGTACCGACTTGGCCTGCCTGACTACTCTTTAGTTTCCAGCTCCTGTGTACTGACCCGGATTGCCTGACTTCTCTTTAGTGTCTAGTGTCCTGTGTATTGACCCGGCCTGGCTGACATTCCTGTTCCTGTGTACCGACCAGGCTTGATTGACGTTCCTGCTTCTTAAGCTATTGTCGCCTCAACGACATTCTTATACAGCAGACATCCGGTGACCTGAACCTGTTCCTCTACTGCTCCTGCAGTTTGGTAGTGTGTGCCTCCGTTACTGCTCCGGCAGTGTGCCTTTGGCCTAGTCCTCCGTTACTGCTATACCGGTTGCAAGTGTGTGCCTCCGTGATTGCTCCGGTAGTCGCCATTGGCTTGTCCTCCGCTACTGCTCCTGCAGGTTGCTAGTGTGTGCCTCCGTTACTGCTCCGGCAGTGTGCCTTTGGCCTAGTCCTCCGTTACTGCTATACCGGTTGCAAGTGTGTGCCTCCATGATTGCTCCGGTAGTCGCCATTGGCTTGTCCTCCGCTACTGCTCCTGCAGGTTGCTAGTGTGTGCCTCCATTACTGCTCCGGCAGTGTGCCTTTGGCCTAGTCTTCCGTTACTGCTATACCGGTTGCAAGTGTGTGCCTCCGTGATTGCTCCGGTAGTCGCCATTGTCTTGTCCTGTGCTACTGCTCTGGCAGGTTGCTAGTGTGTGCCTCCGTTACTGTTCCGGCAGTGTGCCTTTGACCTAGTCCTCCGTTACTGCTATACCGGTTGCAAGTGTGTGCCTCCGTGATTGCTCCGGTAGTCGCCATTGGCTTGTCCTGTGCTACTGCTCCTGCAGGTTGCTAGTGTGTGCCTCTGTTACTGCTCCGGCAGTGTGCCTTGGCCTAGTCCTCCGTTACTGATCATACCGGTTGCAAGTGTCTGCCTCCGTTATTGCTCCAGTAGTCGCCATTGGATTGTCCTCCGTTACTGCTCCTGCAGGTTACCAGTGTCTGCCTCCGTTACTGCTCTGGCAGTGAGCCTTGGCCTAGTCCTACATTACTGCTACACTGGTTGCAAGTGTCTGCCTCCGTTATTGCTCTGGTAGTGTGCCCTTGGCTTGTCCTCCGTTACTGCTATACCAGTTGCAAGTGTCTGCCTCCATTATTGCTCTGGCAATGCTCATTACTACATCTGTTGAGCTCTGGCAGTTCACGTTATTCTGCTAGCGCTTGGGCGACCTGAAGCTCGGTATAAGTGCTATCTCAGTACCTTCACACATGGGACTGTTTGCAATCATTGATGAACTTTAACTACTGCAGTACCAGAGCCCTGGGAAACGTACTCCTCTTGCCTGACCTGTGTCAATATATACTGTCTGTACCTTCATTTTATACTGGACCTGTGTGGGCATTGTGTAATTAACCTGTCGTATTTCTATATTATAGTGTCTGTATATTACAGCACCTGTGAAGGTTCTTACTGTATTGTGAATTCAATAAAACTGTATTTTTATCCTAAACCCCTGTGTCTGTGAGTCGAACAAACCGTTACACTGTGGCATTGCAGACTACTCCTTGTCCCATCGCTGGGACCTATATCAAGAGAAACATATGGAAGCAGTCTTCTATTTCTGGTAGTTGTCTCTTGCTCCGTTGTGCACTTCTCTTTATTACTATATATATTGTGATATTTCTGTTTCACTGTTGCTGCCTAATAAAGTTGGTGTTACCTTTTAGTACTTGTCCTGAGTTTTTCTTGCCAAACCGTGACAAGCTGCCTATGTCTTGCCAGTCAGTCACACCGAATATTGGGGTATTTGGAGTCAACATTCTTCCTCCCTTCTCTTTCCCAGAGTGCCCCAGACTCTCCTGATACAGATAACAAACATCCTACCTAAAAGACTCCCTAAACTGAGCTTCAATTCCCCTTTATTTTCCTATCTCCTCTAGTTGAAAAACATGCTGGTTTCTCCTCTCACAGACACAGAATGGCTGCTGTGAGAGCCTGGCAGCCTTTTATATGTCTGTACACAGAATGGCTGCCGTGATAGCCTGACACCCTTTTATATGTCTGTACACAGAATGGCTGCTGTAACACCCTGACACCCTTTTATATGGCTCTACACAGAATGGCTGCTGTGACAGCCTGACAGCCTTTTATATGTCTGTACACAGAATGGCTGCTGTGAGAGCCTGACACCCTTTTATATGTCTGTACACAGAATGGCTTTTGTAACACCCTGACACCCTTTATATGGCTCTACACAGAATGGCTGCTGTGACAGCCTGACAGCCTTTTATATGTCTGTACACAGAATGGCTGCTGTGAGAGCCTGACACCCTTTTATATGGCTGTACACAGAATGGCTTTTGTAACACCCTGACACCCTTTTATATGGCTGTACACAGAATGGCTGCTGTGACAGCCTGACAGCCTTTTATATGTCTGTACACAGAATGGCTGCTGTGACAGCCTGACACCCTTTTATATGTCTGTACACAGAATGGCTTTTGTAACACCCTGACACCCTTTATATGGCTGTACACAGAATGGCTGCTGTGACAGCCTGACAGCCTTTTATATGTCTGTACACAGAATGGCTGCTGTGAGAGCCTGACACCCTTTTATATGGCTGTACACAGAATGGCTTTTGTAACACCCTGACACCCTTTTATATGGCTGTACACAGAATGGCTGCTGTGACACCCTGACACCCTTTTATATGTCTGTACACAGAATGGATGCTGTGACACCCTGACACCCTTTTATATGGCTGTACACAAAATGGCTGCTGTGAGAGCCTGACACCCTTTTATATGGCTGTACACAGAATGGCTGCTGTGAGAGCCTGACACCCTTTTATATGTCTGTAGAAAAGAAGAGAAAACTTTCATGTAGTGGGGAAAAAATTAAGTTTTCCCATTGATTTCAATACAGTGAGCTAGGCGAAAAAAGTGGGAAAATGCAATTTTTGCAGAAAATTTTTCTCCAATCGGGAAGTGCCATTTTACTCCGATTTTTTCACCCAACCCGAATCTTGTCAGTTCTTTTTTTTTGCTAGCTACCCTTAACCTAACTCAAACTAACACTTATCAACACATAAACATGATAATATAAATAAATCATGAGAAAACAAAGAGTAACAAAAGCTGAAAAGTAAGAAGGTTAAGGGAAATCAAAAAAGAAGCAATAATAGAAAAAGAAGGAATGCTGCTCCAGTAGAAAAATGGTGGAATAGAAGTGCTAATCATAGTAACATAGGAACATAGTTGATGAGGCTGAAAAAAAACATGCATCCATCAAGTCCAACCCATGCCCCAAACACCCCTGTTGACCCAGAGGAAGGCAAAAAAAGCCCTTTGGATCAATTTCCAATTTAGCCCCAAGTGGGTAAAAAAATTCCTTCCTGACTCCAAATGGCAGTCAGATATTCCCCTGGATCAACATCTTATCTGCATTGAAGCCATCTGTCATAATGTTTAATATTGTTCTGTACTAGATAGGTATCCATTGCTTTTTTTGAAAGCAGTTGTATTATCTGCAAGTAAAACATCCTGAGGCAAAGAATTCCATAGCTTTACCACCCTTACTGTAAAGAATCTCTTCCTTTGTTTTAGTCAAAAGCTTTTCATCTAGTTGTAATGGGTGACCTCTTGTTCTTAACAAATCCTCTGCACCCGGTTATAATCTCACAAAACCCATCCTACTAAGCCCCTACAATCTCTAACAACCTTGCTGCTGCTCAAGAGAGGACCTGCCCTGACAACAAAAAAAGGGGCTCCCATAGCTAGAATTCCCCTGTCAGACAGGATGACTGATGGGGGCCCTTCAATCTCCTGGGCATTATCTAAATACTCTCAGTCTATGTAAAAGATATGCAGAAACTGTCCAGTTGCTGGTAAGACAGTAAAACATATTACAATCCTCCCAGCTGTGACTCTTTTTATTAAGCTTAGGACCATGTGTAAGACATATGGAAACATCTTTATACATATCATGTATCACAGTGCTTCCCACCCCTCTCTTCTAAGACCACTAATGGGCCATGCATTTAGGATTTGTCACTGATTGTGTAAAAATGATGGTGAGATAATCACAAGCTCTTACCTGTGTACAAACAGGGAAATCCTAAAAATATGGCCTGTTAGGGGTCCCTTTGGAGCCAGTTATTTAGTGCCCCTATTGTACACATATGGATCCATTGTTGTATTTAAGATAATTTTTTTCATATTTCCTCATTGTATTACCAAGTAGCAAGCATTCTCTGCTTTTTCTTAAAAAGTTATATAACTAATGTGGCCATGTGCCCATTTTAATATAAGACACTAATGAAAAACACACACTGAACTGGTTCCTCTGCAGTCCTGCATATTGAAAACTTAACAAACTTCCCACATTAAAATGGTGATCTTGTTACATAATGTATAACTCAAGCATTCAAACTGTGCAAAGATTACATTAAATTACATTTTACATTATATGTTTTCCATGTCTAATGCGACCTAATCTATGATCAATGTTGGACCTTCTAATCACATAAGACTCACTAATATCTATTTATCTATCTCATATCTTTCTATCTATCTATCTATCTATCTATCTATCTATCTATCTATCTCATATCTATCTATCTATCTATCTATCTATCTATCTATCTATCTATCTATCTCATATCTATCTATCTATCTATCTATCTATCTATCTATCTATCTATCTCATATCTATCTATCTACCCTTTGAACTTTTGCATATGACATAGTGGATTGTTGAACAAGGTTACCAAATCTTGGCTGGATATCATTTTCCATGTGACCTATTACAAGGAGCAGGTGCATATGGCTCCAGGCAAACACACACTGAATGCTCAAGTGGTCTCCAGCACATAACCACCACTGAGTCAGATACCAAGATTACCACCTTGTGTACTCAAATGGTTTCTCCAGCACATAACCACCACTGAGTCAGATACCAAGATTCCCACCTTGTGTACTCAAATTGTTTCTCCAGTACAGAGCCACCACTGAGCCAGAGACCATAGTAACACACCTTAGATGTTCTCCAGTATGGACACAACTAAGCTAAAGAAAATAACTCACCTTGAATGTTCACTGAACAAGAAACCAAAGAAACACACTTTGGATGCTCACTGAACCGGAGGCAAAAAAAAACAAAAAAAAAACCTCCATGTGTTTGTGCACCTATTTCCACCCAGAGACAGTTGCCATAACTCATATTTATAATAATAACTAGTATTTATATAGCACCTTTCCCCCAATGGGACTCAAAGCACTATCAGAATTAACTGAATCGGCAGCTGAAATAATAGGTGTTATTATTACCCAATTAATGGTACTCATTTATCGACCTTGGAAGGATGAAGGGCTGAGTTGACGCTGCTGGGATTTGAACCTGCAACCTTTTGGTTTGAACAGGCTCCATATTCAAGGACTTTACCACTGAGCTATCTCAAACCAGCTGCACCACAAGGGACAAATAAATAAACATTCCAAATTATTTCAGTGCTATAGAATCTGATTTTGCTTAATTAACCCTTTAACACAGAATGACATGCCAGGACCATCACACAATTCCATCCTTTGAGGACCAATGACAATACATGTAATTTGTTAATGGTCACATCTCACCTCAGGGTGCTCTGTGATCATGGTGGGAAGGCATTAACTGACAATTCCAGGAACAGAATTCTCAATTCCAGCCAGTCCCACTATTTCTGCACATGTGATCACTACTACAGGGATCACATGTGTAAGTGGGGCCACAGGACAGATGCAATATAATTAAACATTGCCTTTGTGACTGTTCTCTGTCTCTCTCCTCTTCACTGTGATTGTGAGGCAGAGAAAGAGAGCGAAAGATAGAGAACACAGCTCAATGCACTAAAAGTGGCCAAAGAGGGGTGAGCTTTTATTATGCAGAGGGCAAGATTGGTGGGAAAAGCATAAAAAAAATTTGATGACCTATTGACATCTCTGACTGTAGCTGAATAAAATATTCAGAGCAAGACCAAAGTATTTTATTTACACATAATAATTTTTAATCACATGTACTGATGTTCACACAAACGTTATAGGGAGTTTTATTACTGTGGAGCAATGTGATACACTTATATAAACACCACACAATCTGATCTCCTATATACAGGGATACGGGTGGGAAACAGGGACAGAGGGATTTGGGTCTCAGGGGGACAGTCGCCCCCATTAAAAGGGACACTAGGTATGAGTGAAAGTTTATATCTTTTATCCAGTCCATGTTCAAAATGTTCTAATTGAGCAAAACCATCAAAAATTTTAAATTATTTTCAAATTCTTTCCACTTTTTTCTATTATTATCCAACAAAAAGATGGGTTATACATATCAGTCTGGCATCAAAAAAGAGCCCCACTTATACTTAAAAAGTGGTATATAATTTATGAGGGTTTATTGAATGATTTAGAGGGAAATATGGTTGTACAAAGTCATACTAAAAATGTCCAGAATTTTCTGGTAATAGTAAGGGAAGTGGAGAGTTTTATTACAAAGTGTTAGTTCTGCATTAATGGGTAATGCATAGAAGAAAGAAATAAAGCTTCATCCCTTCTTTTCTCATCTTCAGGTCACTGTATGCATGTCAGTGCTCTGTATCCTCTGTGCACAGTTACTATGTAGAGACGTAGTCTGTAACTTGAGTGTGCAGCCCACAGCTGTATCTGCATTTGACATGACTGGTCTATGGGGATATGAATCACCAAGAGCAGGAGACTGCGTATTAAACTCCAGCCATGCAGTTCAGTCGCATGAGATCAGTGAAGGAGCATTGGGATCAGACCCCCATTCTCCTCTACAAATGGTCCTACAGGGCTTAAAATGAATCCATAGTTTCAATGGCAGGTCTGTTCCTAAGGAAGCAATAGTTCCCTGCAAGGATCTCCTAGCTTGATTGATGAGTAGATAGAGGCTCATTTATTGTGGATGATATCACCATGTTCAATAATGGATATCCATGAAGTCTGACCTATAAGTGTGTTACTGAAGTGAATAATTTAAGGTCCTGAGGTCAGCATCATTAAGGTTTTAAGAACTGCTGGGATTATTTCTCCTAATTAAAATTTTTACTTTGCATAAGTCTTTGATATACCAACTAATAAAAGAGTTTTGCAGGGTTACAAGTATTAACTCATAACACATGCTGTGTACTCTTTGGGAATGTTTTAAAATTAACCCCACCCAAAGAAAGCAGTCGCTATACATATTGTGTTAGGGATTATTTGTGCTAGAGATAGATCGGATCAGAGAGTGTAAGACTGGTGGAACATTTGAACTTGCACCATGGAGATCACAGCACTGGGAATGCTTCTCATTGCACTCCTCTCCTGCCTCTATATCTTCTCCATATGGAACACAATGAACAAGAAATACAATCTCCCACCAGGTCCTACACCCTAACCTGTGATTGGAAACTTACTGTTTATAAAGAGAGGAGAGTTGGTTGGTTCTCTTATGAAGGTTAGTTTTTCACATGGCTGTTGTTATTGTTGTTCCACTAGAAACTGGGTCAGTGGTACCATAATGAGAGTGGCATGTTTAATGAGTACATGGAATATAGGGGGAAAGTGGCTTAATGACAGTTTTTTATTTAATGATTTAAAAGGACAGGAGCAAAGTGACCTGATAACAGTGGCATGTTTTGTGGGTTACTTTAATGGTCAGTCTCATGTAAGAGCAAAAGCAGAAAAATTCTAAAGCTCTAAATAAACAGATAAAGAAAGATATGAAACAGTCCCGTTCAGGTTGGCAGATATTTGACTAGAATCTGAGACCCTGAGGTTAGAGCAGATTCCACAGCTGGTGCATTAACCAACTGAGATATATATATGTATCTATGGAGGGCATTATTTATAAAAAAAGCAAAAAGGGTAAGAATAGTAAAATAAAAATAAAATGCTAATAATAAGGAAGATCTGAAATGATAGAGTGTGTCCAAATGAGCACAAGTCCACTAGAATCCATGTAATAAAGTCACTGTCTATAATCACTTTGAAATGCACTAAATAATCACTTAGTCCTTACACTCTGTGTTCAAATGCAGAGATGATGGGTGAAAGTGAAGTAGACAACACATGATGAGTCCAAAGTTGCATGGAAAACGAACAATGAGATGATGAATATTATGTTCAAATGAATTGCTGATAAGGGTAATATTAAAGGTGAATTGACACCTAATGGTTTGTGTACCTACTATCCTAATCACCCTCATGAACATGTCCTTGTGCCTTAGTTCAAGAGATAACATCTTCAGCCATTCCTGGATGTCATGTCTAGGGATGGGCAAAATGTTTCATTTCAAAAAGAGAAACAGGAGAAAAATGGCCCTTTTTGCTGCAAATTTTTCTCTAAAAGTGGAGTTTTTAGCTTTTTTCTCTGACTAGCTCATTGCATTGAAATCAGTCAGAAGAAGTGGCAAGTTTCTCTTCTTTACCCACAGGCACAGTATAAAAGGGGTATCAGAACCCCGAAGCATGCTATTCTGTGTTTTATGAGAGGAAGAGAAAGCAGCACAATTTTGCAACTAGTAGGATAGGCAAATAAAGTAAAATTGGAGTGTGGTTTAAGGAGTCTTGCAGACAGGAAATTTTCTCTCTGTGTTTGGGAAGTATGGGGCACTCTGGGAAGAGGAAGGGAGAATGGACGTTGACCCCAAATCTCCCAAAATTCAGTGTGACTGACTGGGAACACAGATGTAGATGTAATCTAAGTTTCTTCTTGATCTGACTGTTATCTTTGTGAGAAGGAAGCAAAGGAGGTTTATCCCAAACAGCTCAACATTTTGTGTGACCGAGTAGACACAGGCAGCTGTGATTCAAGTTCCCTCCTGATCTGGCTGTTATCTCTGTGTCAGGGATAGTCAGGGGATGTGAGAAGGGATCGAAGGAGAATTACCCCATATACCTCAACATTTTGTGTGACTAACTGGGAACACTAGGTAGAGGGGATCCACGCTTCGTTCTGAACTGCCTGTTATCGCTGTCCTAGGGGATCCTGGGGGTGTGAGAAGGGAGCAAAGGAGAATTACCCCAAATATGTCAACATTCTGTGTCACTGACTGGGAACACACAAACAGAGGTGATCCAAGTTTCTTCCTGATCTGGCTTTTATCTCTGTGCTAGAGGAGTCTGGGGATTGAGAAGGGAACAAAAAAGGTTTACCCCAAAAGCCTCCAACATTTTGTGTGACTGAGTAGACACAGGCAGCTGTGATCCAAGTTCATTCCTGATCTGGCTGTTATCTCTGTGTCAGGAGAGTCTGGGGGATGTGAGAAGGGAGCAAGGGATAATTAACCCCAGATACTCCAGAATTAATTGTGACTGACTGGAAATACACACTGGCCAAGGTGAGTGATCCACATTTCTTCCTGATCTGGCTGTTGTCTTTGTGCTATGGGAGTCTGGGGAAAGAAGCAGTTGAACAGGAAGTATTTTTTGTTTTGTTTTTGTTGACAGTGATAGGGATAAGGTGACAGATAATTATAAAAATAAAAATAACACTGAATGAGCTGTGACTGAGACTGAGACTGGTACTAGATGAGTTAGAGTATTTTGTAGAGGGCCAAAGCAAGACATCACATGCAATCAGTTCTATTGTGCACTTTATAGTAAAAACACAACAGTAGTCAAGTAGTGTCCAGCAAATGCACACAGGGTAGGGGGAGGGTGAAAAGATTAGGAGCAGTGCAGGGATGTGTGAGTAAAGTAGTAGTCCAAAAAAATTACTGCAGCCATGGTGGCGTCAGCGTGTGCAATAAATGATGGTGATCCCTCTCCTTTCGAGGAGGATGCAGTTTGTCAGAGTCCCCTGAAAAGTACAAGTTCCAGTCTTATTAATAAACCATTGAAGATGACAAGTCAAATTTCAGTGTTGATGGCATAGCACAAGAAGGTGTAGCAGCTCAAGCAACTGCGGCATCTGACAGTGAGACAAACAAGCACAAAACATTGGATGTAAAGTAGTAGCGGACATGGTGAAAATCCCTCAAAGGGGAAAAGTGAAAATAAATTTTATGAGACCCCTAATTTGTGCCTACAAGAATTTAAAAGTAGAGGGGAAGAAGAGGCAGACAATGCTGAGGATGACCTAATTACTGATGTTAATGATGTAGATCTAGAATGTATCCCTCCAGCATCCTCCTCTTCTTCACGTACAGATGAAGTTGAGAGTGATAGAGATGATGACATGGCCAGAAAGTTAGCTGAGAAGCAAAGGCTCAGTCTTCCAACATTGAGAAGGAGCGCTGTGTAGGCATATAAACTGAGAAAACAATTGGAAAGTCTGACCCTGGACAAACAAAGATGCAAAAAAATACATAGTCATCCTGTCAGTTAGGTGTGGCGAAAGGTCCTGTCTTGTTCCAGCAAAAAAATCAGTGAAAACCACATTGTTCACCCATTGGCAAAACCTCTTTGCCATTTTTTCACTAGCTAGAAAGTTTCCACCTATTGATTTACGTATTTTTCACCTTTTTTCTATAAAAACCTGATGTATTCCAGGAAGTGAAACAAAACAGAAGCAGCTGCATAGAGAGGTAGATGTGCTGTGCTGTTCTGTTGTGAACTTTTTGCAAAATTGAGGCAGAAGAGGTTCATAGTGATTCTCTCACAATGAGAAAGTTTAAAACTAAAATAGGAGGAACTGGAAGGACCATTATGTGTCCACTGAGTCAGAGTCTGAGGAGGAAGTGAGCACCACAGACCAATGCTGTCAAATTCCCCTAAATCACCACTAGGGATCTTGGGGAAATTAATGTCAAGGAAGGAAGAAGAGAGTAGTAATGAGAGCAGGACAGGTCAACTGCCTGCGCCTTCTGTCAGACGTGCTGCACCTGATGCCACCAGTGCTGTGCCTGCTGTCAGATGTGCTGCCCCTGCTGGACCAGTGCTGTGCCTGCTGTCAGTGTTGAACATGTTGCCACCAGTACTGTGCCTGCTGTCAGATGTACTGCCTCTGTTGCCACCAGTACTGTGCCTGCTGTCAGATGTGCTGCCTCTGTTGCCACCAGTACTGTGCCTGCTGTCAGATGTGCTGCCTCTGTTGCCACCAGTGCTGCGCCTCTAATTTGTTTCTCTGGAAGGCTATACAACTAATAAAAAAAATCCTTTGCCTTAGTTTGCTCTATACACCTATTCAATGCTCGATCATATAAGCTATCACACTGCCACATTTTATCAAATTGGGATTCTACCCTTAGCTCTATGTCAGTACACCATTGCTGCGCATCACTTTTAATTTTGAGGTGAGAATGGATGGCATAAATTAACCTCCCTTCTACAGACCATTTCATGTCTTCTCCTGATCTCTGTTCCATTGGATTAGACACAGAAGAATTTGACTGAGACATGTTTAAACACAAATATGTTACTGTATAATATATCTGCCAATAAAATTATTTGACAAATGTGTCAATCCTATATAAAGATCTCGGTGGGACCTCCATAATCTGTCGGACTATTTATATGAAGGTATCCAAAGGGTTAAAACAAGAGAACCACTCAGGTTGGATGTCTTCACTTAAATAGGCAAATGATAATATAAAATAATTTGAGAACTTTATACTTTATTAGGTATTGACACACTACTTCACAGTAAAGAACTGATAATAATAATCAATCCCTCATATATGTGCAAATATATATAATATTTATTAAAATACAATATACTATATATATATAACAAGTATCAGCAACAATGAAATATATGAGTGATTAGCAATTACAATAGATACATAGGAAACCAAGTCACAAGTATTGCCATGAGGATTACCAGCAGTGAAAGTGTTAACCACACAGAGGTATATTCAGAGGTATTAAATAGCAATAATTGCACTAAGTAGCATAGAAAAGGTTAATTGATACTTACAATTAATATAATACAGTTGGCAGCACTGTATATGAATACCCCCTGCCCCAGAAACTGTATAGACTATGCTAATTATGATGTAAGGGGTATTGTGAGATGAATTAAATAATTCATCTAACAATTCCTTGTACCATATATCAATAATAATCAAATTTAGGGAATAACTGGAATACAATCCCAGACTTGAATCACTATAATTTAATTATATACTAATTTCAACTATTGCATACCTCTGAATAAAATATATAAATTGCAATTAATATAGTCAATGAAAATTATACAAATAATCTACCTAGAATTAAGCCAATAACATATGTCTAGTAAGTATACCAACTTCATGCAACATATATCATAATTTTGACTATAGCAATATATATAAAACCTATAGGCACTCCAAGGGTTAATCCACTGATTTAAAATAGGTGCCACACCCAGAATTGTTTCTTTTGTCTGTTGGAAGTGAATACTTCCAATTTACAAAAGACAAGCCTGGTACCTTCACACAGAACTTTAGAATGAACACCACAAATAAATAGACAAACAGCAGTTAGAGAGTTAATAAATGAATTCCAAGAATTCCCTTGATTAAATATTAGCTATTATAATTTTATCAGAAACCCAATATTCTAGACAAGAGACTGAAATTATTCTCTCTTCCCATTATATTAGGCAAAAATGTCTTATCAGTAATCCCCACCTCTTCCTAATGATTGGACAGAGATCCATCTCATTAGACTGTGACATCATCAGTCAGACCTGATTGGATACGTATATCTTATGCTAATAAAAAAAAAAAAATAACAATGATGAGTATTTGACAGTATAAATGCCGCAGATGGAGCCATTATGCTATAATAGAATTGTACATGTGACACATAACATGGAATATGTCAAAGTTAAGAGAGAGGTCATAGGGTATCAGAAACCCCATTTTGCTAGATTTTCCCATAGGGAGGCTGTGTCCATCTCAGACTTCATGTCTCCAAATTAACATCAATCGGCCATTACTGTCACTCAGTTATTTTTCCCCCAAAGAAGCCCATGAGTATTCCTTTGTCTTAAGGATGAAATAATCTGAACACATTTTAAACACAGGATTTCAGTTAATTTCTACTATTAGAGTTAACCCTCTATGCTCCACCAGGACAAAGTCTCTGACAGAGTTTTCGAACATCTCAAGTGATAAACTCTTCATTTCCTACGTCATTTTGTGGAGTTGATGCACTCTACAACCTAAAAGATGTTAGTTGCATAGGCTTGTTAGAATACCATACAATTAGGAGAGTTTATAAAACTGGATAAGATATTTTCTTTTTATCACATATTAGTGCATAAGCCTGCAGAAGTTTTCTTATAATTCAAAAACACTTAAAGGGATAGAAATGTTTCAAAATAAAAACAGCTCCAATTAATCTTCAAAGTATTTGGGCCATGGACAGTGTTATTTCAATACTGTCAGAGTTGTAGTTCAAGAGTAACTGAATGATAAAGTATCTCCCTCCCACCCCTTTTACTGATGTAACACTGCTCAACTCAGAACAGAAAGGTGGTGTCCAGGTTGCTTGCTGAGAGGGATAATCTTCAAGTAGCATAAGGGAAAAACCTGTCAAGGGGGGCAAGGTTTTCATTGTTCTCCCAGTAAGAAGATTGTCCCTTGCTGTGACCTGGCCGGTCAAATGACCAGATTCCACATCTGAGGGGAGAAAGCTTACACTAGGTAAAAGGGACGGCAGGGGGGGAAACTTCATCATTCAATTACTCTTGAACTACCACTCTGACAGTATTGAAATAACACTCTCCATGGCCCAAATACAATGAAGATTAATTGGAGCTGCTTTTATTTTGCAACATTACTATCCCTTTAGCATCTTTTAAATCAATTAATGTGGTTCTTATAGAAATGTAACCTGTCATTTTCCACCAAACAGACAGGATTCACCAGGAAATTGATCAAGTCATTGGAAGAAATCGAGCCCCAAACATGAATGACCGGAACAAGATGCCCTACACTGAAGTTGTGATAAATGAGATTCAAAGATTCGCTGACATTTTACCCATGTGTGTCCCACACAGGGTCACAAAAGACACCCAGTTCAGAGGATACACAATACCCAAGATATCCAGCTGTAATAATTATGCCGTTAAAGAAATAGTAAACCCTTATTATGAAAAAAGGGGAAATGGGTAAACCAAAGGAACTGCCACTGCTAGTAGTTGTTTTACTCAAAAGTTATAACCATTCAAACTGTCAGAATGTGTTTTAAAACTGTCAGGAAGTGATTTAAAAGTGTCAGGAAGTAATTAAGCTGTTACTTTCACGTGCTATGGAGACTGCCAGAGCTTCACCTCTTCTTCTAATGCAAAATAATAACAGGCAAATTGTAGGTGAGCTCACTGGACACTAGATGGCACTGTTAATGTAATCTATCTATCTCATATCTATATCTATCTATCTATCTATCTATCTATCTATCTATCTATCTATCTATCTCATATCTATCCTATCTATCTATCTTCCAAAGGGCTTCAGTCTGAGGATAAATCAAAATAGCTTGACCACATAAATTATTGATCTCTGAAAACCAGCCAAGGACTACCCACCCTGCTGTGACAACTCCAACCACCAATGCACCATAATAGGGAGAGTGAGGGATGCTTCTATAGGTCTATCTATCTATCTATCTATCTATCTATCTATCTATCTATCTATCTCATATCTTTCTATCTCATATCTATCTATCTATCTATCTATCTTGTTTAGATCATGGTCTTCTGCTCCATAAAAGGGTTATGATATCTTGCTGAACTAAATCGGTATTTACTCTTGCAAAATATTAATCTAAGAAACTGAACTAATAAAAAATATATCACTGATTACTCATTCATGTTCACAGTTTGTTTTAAAGGAAATTGTTTGCAGGAGTCGAGTTTACATACAATAAATGCATCAGTTTTCTTCAAATCTAATAACAGGAATGATGTACATCTGTCACATTTGATAATATGATTAATGTAATCTGTACATTTCCACATCTTCACGTCAGTGGGGTCATCTATCTTGACGGATTTGCATGATTATACTTCCACAATAATTTATTCCACCTATTTGGAGAAAGCTTCTCAGCCTCAGGAGAAGTGAGGATTAGGGAGGCATTTTAAGGACAGGTGAGGAAGTAATTATGCAGGCTTAATTCATGTGTTTCTTTGAGTATTGCTATGCCACAAAGGGAAGAAAACTCAGTCGTGCAAAGATTAAAAAGTAAGTAACTATTAAACAAAGAGGGATGGCTTTCAATTAGGGGACATTGGGGTCCAACCAATCTCCCCGCTTGGTTAATTGCATACTGAGGTGATGCATGAAGTTTATTAGTGAGTCATTTTTTTTCTCTTGCAGAGTTGAAATAGCCAATAACAGTTACACGTCTTGGTATAAACATACATGCACAGGCACCCCTCATTGGGTGAAGAATACCCTCATGCACAGCTGGCACTAGGCCAGTAGGGTAAAAAAAATTTTCAGGGATTATATTTTGCACTCCTGAGTCCTGCAAACATGTTTTTCTCTGTGCTTGTGTATGTTGCAAGCCTGAGTCCTTCAAAACATTTTATCTCAGGGCTTGTATGTTGTAAGCGCCCTGCAAAAATATTTTCTTAAGGCTTGTTTTTGGCAAACCCGAGTGCTGCAAATATATTTTCTCAGGGCTTTTGTTTGGCTTCCCTGAGTCCTGCACACACACAAATATTTATCAGTCTTTTCTCTCTGTAAACCTGTTGCTATGCTTGCTAAACAAGATTGTAAAATAGATAAAAAAGGTTACACCCTTCATTGAATGTGGCAGAATTGTACGGTGGTGGTGGACTGGTGTGGTGTGACGGATGTATATTTGTATATATATTCATGATCATACCTGGGAACTTCCAGAAATAGCTCACCCTGAGATTTCCATGAAAAAAAACAACCTTTGCTGCTGTGTTTATAGTCATACTGTAAGTAATATTTAGCAAGTTTTTGGATGATTTCAACACATAAATAATGGTGGGAAGAGTTAACCATGAAACATTTTTATTTCTTAAAATATATATAGATGCATGTAAACTAGTATAAAAAAATAAATATTTAGTGCAAATTCTTATGTGCTAAAATTCCCTCAATAAATAAAACATACATCACATGTTTAGTGTGTTTAAAATATAGAGCTATAAAGAACAAAATATAAATATGTAGTGCAAATTATAAAGTGCTAACATTCCTTCAACATAAACAAACAATAAATAAACAGCAGCAAATGTTAGTGCGTTTACGATAGTCCACTGGATGTCTACCATCCGTAGAAATGCTTCTTTCCATTAACTGCAACATGCAGGTCTTGTGATAGGCTGAGATGTGTTTGGCACATTAAATATGCCTCACCTGGCACTAGTTATGGATAAAAAGGAGAAATACAGCATATCAACATACTTTTTGTCATATCATTTTAGTGTTAATGCAATATGTTTACCCTTTGATGGCCAGAGAGGAATTCAATGCATTGCTTTGCAAAGCGTTGCATATCCCTCTGGCACTCAAATGTTAACAGCTTTGCAGCAATGCTACATATAGGAAATGTATGTTAAAAGATTAACTTGCATTTAGTGGCTCAGAGATACAGATGCACTGGCTGCTTCATCTCCATACATGTCCTCCTCGTCTGGTCCTGTGGCTTCTGTAGTCCTTGTCCTAGTGGCTGTATAGGCCTCCTTTTTGGCCTTTTGAAGAACCTCATTTTCATGCTTAATGGAGTGAAAGATGTCCATTTTAAACATGTTGATTTTGCATTTTATCAGAGATGCCAAAGTGGACTGTGATGATGATGTTCCATTGCCCTGAGGCAGTTGCCATGAGGCATGTTTCTATAACACAGGGAATGAAGCCATCCACCAAGTTAAAAATGCCTCTTGCAGAGGAATCTTCATTACAAACAAGCATCTCCAACATCCTAATCTAATCTGGCCTGAAGATGAAGGGTTAATAAACAAGAAGTGAATATAGCTTATCACCATATAGGTCATTGCTTCCATCAGGACACAGTGTAAATGGTTCCCTTTTTACCAGTTCAGTTATGGAATCTGTTCAGCTTGAAGCAAGAGCATTAGTTATCACAGCTGTGGTCTTCCAACGTCCACATCCATATTGTTTAGCGATATTAGAATTACTAAACATTCTCTTAAACAGTGGGCCTGCATGATCTGCTGCTGCTAGTGGAAAAGTATGCTCAATTAAAAATCCTGTAAAAAGTGTCTCTGAGTCATTTATTTTATGGGACAGGTCACTTTTTATGTTTACAAAAGTTAATTTACTCTGTCACTTATCATGCCTTGCAGCAGCTTTCTCCTTATGGCTAGAGATTTCCACTTGTGCTTTGCAATAACAAAGGCCTTTGTGAACAATTGAAACATCTATGCAACAAACAGAGCAAAATATATATCCATCTCCTTTGTGTGATTTCTTTAGTACAGGACATGTGGCAGTATAGCTTTCTTTGTAAGAACATGTACATTTTTGTTTAGGCATTTTCCTACAATTGGTTAGTACTGGGCATGTACTGAAATCAATATGGTAGGTAGCTCTCTTTATTAGCAACATCTTGCTATCAGTTACATTTCTACAGACTATTAGTTCATGGACCTGTATTGGACCAGTAACAACTAATTGTCACATTGACCCTGGTATGTATAGCACATTTCTGGAGAATCTGCCTAACATGCACGCATCATGAGATAGCACAGAGGTGAGCAACCTACAGCTCCACAGCTGATGGTCAACTAAACGCCCCATCAATGAGCTCCAGGAATAATCCTGAACCACAGCTACACAAACACTAAAGAGTGGCAGTGAAGTAACTCAGATTTACCCTTTTGAGTCACAGAGAGTTTGGCAATGCAATGTGTTACCCATCCCTCTGTCACTCATTGGGTTAGATGTAAGGTATAGCCACTGTAGGAATTAAGTTCCTTGCTCTTTAGATCTTACAACTGTATGGGATGGTGTTCACTGAGGAGCTTCTCAGAGTACTTGTCAGGCTTGATATGGTTGGAGCGTAGGAGCAGGGAATGCTATCTCTTGCCAGACACCCCTACCAGGTGATCCACAGAGGTATACAGGTAGAACACCTAGGTAGGAGTGACAGCACGGGAGTGCAAGGGTTAAGCAAAGCGTAGTCAAAAACAGTCCAGAAGATCAGGGCAGGCAGCAATGAGGCAGAATCAGTAAAACTAGCCAAGGTCAGGAAACAGGCAAGCAGGGAAGTCCAGGAGGCAAGCAGAAGGTCAGGCAATGGGAAATCCAGCAGAGGGTCTGTAGCACAGCAAGGAAAGAAGCACTGAGCACTGGAAGCTTAGAGCACACAGGAACCAAAGTTCTGGAACACTGAAGCAAAGTGGACACAGCCTGAGGGGTTTTTATAGTGTCATGGGTTTTCACCCCTCCCCTCTGCTGAACAAACCTCTCACTGGATTGGCCAACAGAGGGGTGTGCAACCACAGCACCTGTCTCACTGTTTACCTGGAGGCACACTATTGGTGGACAGTTGATGAGAGAGGCAGGCTTCACCTCCCCCCTACAGGTGTACAACACCATGGTTTGATCTGGGCACCCTGTGGATACCTTTACTGGAGACTCCTTCAACTTTAGGCCATGGCTTAGGCCTACCGCACTATCGCAATCGCAATCGCGTTCACGATCGCAACCGCGGGCAGACACCGCTACTCGAGGCCGTGGCTACGGCCTACTCAGTGATCGTGGAGCATCTGGGAAGCCCCCAGCAGCGGAGGATGGCTGGGACATAGAGGTAGGAGCTAGAGGGGCATGACAATACTGTGCCCAGGATGCAGCTATATGTCAGCTCGTATTGAGCACATACTTGCCAACATTTCAATAATATAATACAACAAAATAATACAATATCTGTTGAGATTGTGTTAAGAAGTTCCATTGCCCACTTCGTGACACTCTGTAGTGGGACTTTTCCCAAGGGCAGTCACGTTACAACGTGTCACAAACTGGTCATTGGTACTTTTCAATGCAGTGTGAACAGGAAATTAGATTGGATTATATTATTGAAATGTTGGCAGGTATGCAGTCAATATGAGCGCTCTGTATCCTGGGCACAGTACTCTGAGAACGTTCTCAGTGATCACCATCTCATACAGGTGTAAGATCTACATAGCAAGGGGCAGCCATATTATAGAGTGTCACAAAGTGGTCAATGGTACTTTTCAATGCAATGTGATCAGGAAATTAGATTGTATTATATTATTGAAATGTTGGCAGGTATGCAGTCAATATGAGCGCTCTGCATCCTGGGCACAGTACTCTGAGAACGTTCTCAGTGATCACATCTCATACAGGTGTAAGATCTACAGAGCAAGGGGCAGTCATATTATAGATAGTCACAAAGTGGTCATTGGTACTTTTCAATGCAATGTGATCAGGAAATTAGATTGTATTATATTATTGAAATGTTGGCAGGTATGCAGTCAATATGAGCGCTCTGCATCCTGGGCACAGTTCTCTGAGAACGTTCTCAGTGATCACCATCTCATACAGGTGTAAGATCTACAGAGCAAGGGGCAGCCATATTATAGAGTGTCACAAAGTGGTCAATGGTACTTTTCAATGCAAAAGAAAATGTTGTATAAAAAAAAACTTTAAAATTGAGCAATATTGACCACTCACATAACCATTTATGTATGAGACTTTTCAGTGTCCAAGAAATGGGAAATGAAAACAAAACTTAACCTTTATTGGTTTACATAACTAAAATAAGATAAAGGCGAATTTAAAATAGATACATTTTACATTGAGTTTCTGTCATCAAACCATTGATGCAGTTGGTTTTCCACAGAGAGAGAGTGCATCCTTTTCTGGATTATGTTTGGGTGCTCCATAGTTGATGCATAATTATACCCATATGAAAAGCAGATCCAATTGCTGCTCTGTTGATCAATTGGCAGTTGCAATCCAAGCCTTTGTTTTTTATTTATGACTAGCAATGTGGGACGGTGATGCCCGTCATGTTATACAGGGAATGTTTTCATTTTTTTTAAATAAATGTTATAATAGTGAAATATGGCGTAGGGTGTACGTGTCAGAAAGGTACACACAGTGATACACAGACACATGTGCAAACACACACATATACAGGGGGACACACAGTGATAGACAGAGACACATGCAACACACATACATACACACACATTCACTGACATACACAAACAGTGACACACAGATGCAAATCAGAACATACATACATACAGTGTGAGCAGTGTAAGTAACATACCTCCCAACATTTCAAATGGTCAAAGAGGGACACTTGTGTTTTAGGTGGTGATACTGGGGGCGTGACTGGTGGTGTACTTTAGAGAATTTTTAACCCTTTGAGTGCCAGGGGGTAAGCAATGCATTGCATATCCCTCTGGCACTGAAATGGTTAAGTTACTTTTTGTGTAAGTGAATGATTTAGAAGAAGATGTAAGTATTTTTTTTTAAACAGACTAACATATATATATATATATATATATATATATATATATATATATATATATATATATATATATGTGTTTATATGCACATTACTGTGGGTTTTATTGAGACTGTCCCTCCTATACTGTATAGTGCCAGTCTTTATACACAGACACATGCAGACTGTATACTATACAGCAGAGGTTCTCAGCCCATGTCCTCAGTGGCCACTAACAGGCCAGGACTTAGGAATTTCCCTGCTAGAACACAAGTGTGTTGATCAGAGGCTCAGTTATATTGATTAACTCACCTGTGCTCTTAAAAGGAAATTCTATAATCCTGGCCTGTTAATAGCCACTGAGAGCACAGGTTGAGAACCACTGCTATACAGTGCCAGACCATTGTAGAGAATCCTTAACCCTTTGAGTGCCAGGGGGTAAGCAATGCATTGCATCCCCTCTGGCATTGAAATGGTTAAGTTACTCTTTGTGTAAGTGAATGATTTTGAAGAAGATGAAAGTATTTTTTTACACATACTAATTTAACACATATATATATAGAAGTTTATACCCACATTACTGTGGGTTTTATTGATGTGGAGCATTCTGATACACTGGTATATACACCACACAGTGTGATATCTTAAACAGAGGAGCAGAGGGATTTGGGTCTCAAACAGGGACTGTCCCTCCTATACTGTATAGTGCCAGACTGTATACTATACAATGCCAGACCATATATAAATATTTTGTCATACATGCTATACAGTGAGCTATGTACAGCATGGAGATGATTGCAGGTACTGGCACCTCTACTTACAGACAGACTGACAAACAATCTGCTCTCTTTCTCTCTCTTTGTACAATATATAAATACAGCCACAACCATGTCTCTGCCACTTACCAGCTCAGCTGAAGCCCTGCTCTGCACTGCCTGATCATGTCTCTGCCGTCGTTCCAGTTTCCCAGCTTCTCTGTCAGCTCCCCAGCATTCTGCCTGCTGATTGGTTAGAAATCGGCTTGCTTGTAGTAATTGGCAGGGCTGTGCAGGGTCACAGACAGGGAATGAAGAAGCTACAGATGAGTGGTTTATTGTAGCAAGCCCATAACCTTGTATATATGTGCTGGGAACCCTGGTGTATAATACAGATTTGGACCATGGCCTTCCAGCTGTAGCTTGAACATAGTTCCCATCATCCTCAGCTGCTCAGCATGCGTGTGTGTGTGTCTCTGTATGAGTGTGTGTATATGTGTGTATGTGTCTGCCAGTGTGTGGAAACGTGTGTGTGTGTCTGTGGTGTAGGAGTGAGTGGCAGCCATTTTTTTTCCAGTCTTAGATAGTGGTGGGTGGGCTGGATAGTGGGGGCAGGCCAAAAATCACACCCCTATTGAATCAACCAATGGGAGCAGTAACTCCTCCTAACTGCCGCACCTGGGTGTGTTTTGACAGGCACGAAGTCTTCTTTTATATATATATATATATATATATATATATATATATATATATATATATATAGACAATTATAAAACATGTGTTTCTATATATGTCAGAAATAAATTTCTATTTTAGTTTATGACACACCAGTTGTGATTTTTGAATTAAACTTCAAGTGTTTCAGGCTAAGTAAGTGCATTTGTCACTGTAGAGATCAAGAATATAATTACTATACCTTGCACAGGTTGACCTGATTGAAGCACTATAATCACAGTTTTATAGGTAGCAGTAAAGTAAGTCACGGTCTACACTAAAATCAACAATTACAATCTGATGCACTTCCATTATGCACAAAATCTAGTGGACATTTTGACAGTCACTTAGCAGGGGTCAGCATCCTTACATTCCAAGCAGCTATTACCTAAGATCAGCAGAGGTGCAATGACTAATGTATCTTTATTTGAATACAAGTTTAGTAGCCTTGTATACTTCTGCTTCCTGAGTAGCTGCCTGGTCCTTTAACACACGGGATGCCAGAGATGGTACCAATGCATTGATTCCAAATGCATTTCAAATCTCTCAAGCAACCAAGTCAAATATTTCTATGCCAACATCCTTGAAATCAATGTTTCCTCAGGGACGGGGCCTAACACAAGTCTAAGTCCTTCAAAACATCAGTCCTACAAAAAATGTTTCCTCTGAGCTTGGGCCTCTAATAACAAGTCATACAAATCAATGTTTCCTTAGGGCTTATGCCTCTAATAAGTCTAAGTCCTACAAATCAATGTTTCTTCAGGGCTTGTTCCTCTTACAAAAAATATAACAAATCCTCCTCTACAAAATACTCTATCCTGTCAAGTATCAGTCTGCCCCAGTCACAGCTTACATCAGGGGGTCCCTGTCTCTGTCACATTACATAACAATTTCTTATTTTATTTTATTTAAAAATATTTTTTTAATTAACTGTCCCCCCAATAGCAGTCAACAACCCTGCCATGTACCATGTCATTTTTTAAACTTTATTTTGTTTATTTTTGTATTAACTGTCCCCCCCAATCCCAGGCGATAAACACCCCCAAAAAAGTTATTGTTCAACTGATTGTGTCCCCACACCACACCAACACAGGCACCCTTATACTCCTTTTATACTATGCCTGTGGGAAATAAAATAGAATCTGCTATGGTTTGTGTGTAAATTCAATGTTCCCTTTCATTTCAATGCAATAAGCTAGGCGAAAAAGGTGGAAAACTGTACTTTTGCTGGAAATTATTTTCAAGTGGGAAGTGCCATTATTTGCCAATTTTGGTTTGAGATGAAAATTTTCACCCATCCCGAATGATGACATGGCCAGAAAGTTAGTTGAAATTCAAAGGCTCGGAATTCCACCAATGAAAAGGAAAATGGTGCCTATTTAAAAACAATTGTAAAGTCTGCCAAAAAATAAACAGTCATCATGTCAGTCATCATCAGTATCGTCACCTCTTCCAAGTCCATGTCCCACTCAGCCACACACACTAATAGTATTGAGTATCCAGCAACAACTCAGGTTATCAACATCCAAAATCCTAGCTATGATGAGTGCCTCTTCTGCTTCCCCTTGTTTTTCATTGACTCCAATTAGCTTATAATCTGGAGCCGATGACATCATCACTGCCCGATTATTCCAGTTAAGGTGTTTCCTATTTGATTTCGTTCTGGTTCCTGATTTTTGGCTTGGCTTTTTTGTGACAATTCTGGTATAGATTTCCTTGGCTTGCTGTTTGACTTTGAGTTTGGCTATCTCCGTTGACCTTGGGTTGTTCCTCATGTTCACCTGTCTTTTCGATTTGGCTTTGACATTTCTGGTCCTTGCTGCACTGACTCAGGCCCTATCTTCATCACCTCATGCTACGATAGGCACTTATTACTTACCTTGTTTCTGCATATTGGTTTGTTCAAACCCACTCCTTCACGCTACTGGGGTTGTTGTCCTCCGTCAAGGCTGGTGAGTTGCTCACGTTTCCCCCCACGGGTGGCTTATCCATCCGGTTGGGGCTTGCATATGATGTTCCCTTAGGAGAGCAGAGTTCTGCATAGGCTTAAACTGGATGTTGAGAGTTCTAAGGGTCACGGTTGCATTCTGCCTTTCTGGTGACAGGTGCCTAGGGTTGCCTTGGTTCAAGGGTGGCAAGCTGTTTCTTGGATTTTTGGGGACCTAGGGTAGCCTGTAAGAGCAGCGGCAAGCAGGCCTTGTCTGTGTCCTTTCGGATTGAATTATCTGCAGGCTTCCCATGGCCAGGGTTTGACGCTGTACCTTTATGTCACAGTGCCCATCATTGCTTTCCTGGGATCTGCCGCTGTACTGTGGAGGTATTCACAGAACAGCTTGATTAGCTACTGTCCTGTCCGAAGTTTATACACTGCCTCCTTTTCCAGACACCTATATTTCAAGTTCCCTAGGGCTGTGTTGTCTCTGACTACTTGGTTTTATTTCTAGACATTTTGGATCCTCTTTAGTAGTCAGACATCTCAGCTCCCTGAGGGTAGGAGCTTTTGGTGGTCCCTCAAGTGCTATTTTTCTTTTCTTTTTTTACTAGTAATTTTTGTTCCTTTAGACTACTATTGCTCTATTTCATGCATACAGTAGAGTGATTTTCTACTTTTCTGCACTGTGCTATTTTTCATGAGTACTTTTCTAGCTATCTGCATTATGGAATTATATTGGTTGCATTGGGGCTAGATATCTTCACAGTGTACACTCTTCCCATCCAGGTCTTGGCCCTGGATCAACTGGAGTCGGACATGTGGCTTTGCGGCCAGCACCTTTACCTTATCTTTGGTTGCAGCAAGGGAAGGGTTGTTACTGGCTATGTTCTCAAGCTCCACTCCCTAGCTGCACTCCCTAGCAACTTGTTCAGTCCAACAGTGCATCATCGTTCACTCTGCCCTTGACATGCTGTACCTTTGACATCTAGCAGTAGTTCGATTTCAGCAACATCTAACACCAGTAGAGTAGCAGACCCTCAGTATATCGCAACATCCCTTATGATCCAAAAGCTACACACTTTGTAATCTGTTGTCTGTGTAGAAGCATGTGAGTAGGGGGAAAGCATGCTCACATCTAGGCACCTCCTCACTGAGATCACACCTGAAGCACAACCACAAGTCAGACTTGGAGACACACCATCAAAAGGTACAAAGTGTCACAAGTAGCAGCAGGAGAAGCACTCCATAATGTTATTAGCTCCCTGGGGCACCAAAGAGGAGAACTGATTTATGAGAGTATGCAATGAGTTTGTTCATTGGCTCCTGCTGCAGAGGAGTATGATTCAGAGTTTGCTGTAAGAGATGACAGGAGTCATAGACTGCCCATAAATGCTGCCTCCACCTCAGTATCCTATTGAAAAGTTGCCTTCTATTTGGTGACCATCAAAAGGGTGAGATAATAATGTTGCCTGCATCAAAATGATGACATTCTGATATTGCACACTTAAGGGTCTCCCTGCAATGGTCACCAAATAGAGGGTGACATTTCAATAGGATACCTTGGAGGCCATACTTTCATATAGGACAAAAAAAGTGCAAAGGGGGTTGCTGGGAAGCGTGGAACCTCCTCTCAGTTTGCCCATAAAACGGGCTGTATTCAACAAAATAACCCCAGTGACAAAAGGGTGACATTGTGATGTCTCGCTCTTAACCAATTAGGTGTCAGAGAGATAGCCAATGCATTGGATCAGCTATGGAGACGTAACATTCTACACGGCCATGCAAGGTGACCCTTAACCCTTTGACTGCAGGAGAGGTATCCAAACTCTCTGGCACCCAAAGGGTTAAGCATGCAACATCAGAATGTCACCCTTTTGCATGCCACTGGGTTATTTTGTTGAATAAATCCTTTTTTATGGGCAAACCAAGAGGAGGTTCCAGGCTTCCCAGCAACCCCCTTTGCACTTTTTATATCCTATATCAACGTATGGCCTCCAAGATATCTTATTGAAATGTTGCCCTCTATTTGGCGACTATCAAAAGGGTGAAATCATAATGTTGTCTGCATCAAAATGGTGACCCTTAAGTGTGCAACATCAGAATGTCACCCTTTTGATGCAGACAACATTATGATTTCACCCTTTTGATGGTCGCCAAATAGAGGGTTACATTTCAATAGCAAACCCTCCACTTCCACCCCCCTCCTCTAGTCATGTTGTTAAAACAATAAAGTTACAGGGTTCTTCTGCCATTCTTCACCCAATAAGGGGTGCCTGTACATGTATGTTTATGCCAAGCAGTGTAATTGTTATTGGCCATTTCAACTCTGCAAGAGAAAAAAAAAATGACTCAGTAATAAACTTCATGCATCACCTCAGCATGCAATTAACCAAGCGGGGAGACTGGTTGGACCCCAATGTCCCCTAATTGAAAGCCACCCCTCTTTGTTTCATAGTTACTGACTTTTTAACCTTTGCACAGCTGAGTTTTCTTCCCTTTGTGGCATAGCAATACTCAAAGAAACACATGAATTAAGGCTGCATAATTACTTACTCACCTGTCCTTAAATTGCCTCCCTAATCCTCACTTCTCCTGAGGCTGAGAAGCTTTCACCAGATAGGTGGAATAAATTATTGGGGCACTATAATCATGCAAATCCGTCAAGATGGATGACCCCACTGACATGAAGATGTGGAAATGTACAGATTACATTAATCACATTATCAAATGTGACAGATGTACCTCAATCCTGTTATTAGATTTAAAGAAAATGGATGCATTTATTGTATGTAAACTCTACTCCTGCAAACAATTTCCTTTAAAACAAACTGTGAACATGAATGAGTCATCAGTGATATATTTTTTATTAGTTCAGTTTCTTAGATTAATATTTTGCAAGTGTAAATACCGATTTAGTTCAGCAAGATATCATAACCCTTTTATGGAGCAGAAGACCATGATATAAACAAGGTTCCATGGCTTAATTCATCTTTCCAAGGATAAAAATGCCTGTTGCCTTCATTCCTCCCTGAATATTTGCTAAATTCCCCTCCTCCATTGCATAATCATTATTCTTACACAGACTATATTTCCAGACTAGAAAAGGACCAGTTTAGGCAATTTTTGTCATTATCAATGCTTGGTTCAGTTAGCGAGGAACAAATGAGACCTTGTAGTTTACAGGATGAGTTACAATTCCTTTCATTTTCGGAGCAACATCATCTTCAGTGAAATGCGTCGGTGAGGTCAGAGTGAAGTTCTGCAGGATGTTGGTGATGAAGAGGAAAAGTTCCATACGAGCCAGGCCCTCCCCTGGGCAACTTCGCTTTCCTGGAGGAATAGAAAAGAGGTTTCTAAGAGGAGATCACACTGATGGTCCGGATATATACCAAGGTGAGATAAAGGTGAGATAAATATTCATATGTTATTCTATGGAGCCTATGCACTAAAGTCCTATGGTCCTGCTAGCAGCTGTCCATGGACATTACATTCAGTACTGATTTAATCTATTATCGCTTGAAGAAAACAACAACTACATTAGGATTTTTCTGGCCAAAAATGAATGGGTGGTTATTATTAGGAGATGATGGCTCTCCTTTTATTTTCACAATCCCACCTAGAGAGAATCAGTACCTAGAGAGAAAGATGCATTGGCTTCATTCTTCTTGAACCTGCCCTGCTCATCCAGGAAGCGATCAGGATTGAATTTGTCAGGGGAAGAGAAATATTTTGGATCACGGTGAACAGTGCAGAGCAGGGCAAAGACATCAGTGTCCTGAGGATGAGAAAATAGGACCAGACTTTATTTATTGAATAGATGTACTATTAAATAATATATAATACTAACACACTAACTGCACTTTTGTAGGCATGATACAGCTACATGAGTGGGTGAAATTGCACCAATTGGTATCCAAAGAGTAATGATTCCTAATGCACTGATGGGAAGGTATGAGTCTTAGACTACAGATCTCCATATTGAGGCAGATGTACTAACAAAAATTGGAGAAATTCTAGGACAAACCACAAAGGACAGTTAAAAATTCCCCAGATTCACTTTGATTTACATAGCGTTTTAAATACCTTGAACACTAGAGAGGTCTCCAACACATTGTTTCACAATAGATAGATAGACAAACAGACAGATCAATAAAGAGATAGATATTAGATAGATCGATAGATAGATATGAGATAGATAGATATGAGATAGATAGATAGATAGATAGATAGATAGATAGATAGATAGATATGAGATAGATAGATATGAGATAGATAGATAGATAGATAGATAGATAGATAGATAGATAGATATGAGATAGAAAGATATGAGATAGATAGATAGATAGATAGATAGATAGATAGATAGATATGAGATAGATATGAGATAGATAGATAAATAGATAGATAGATAGATATGAGATAGAAAGATATGAGATAGATAGATAGATAGATAGATAGATATGAGATAGATAGATAGATAGATAGATAGATAGATAGATAGATAGATAGATAGATATGAGATAGATAGATAGACAGACCGATAGAAACATCCCTCCCTCTCTCCCTATTATGGTGCGTTGGTGGTTGGAGTTATCACAGCAGGGTGGGTAGTCCTTGCCTGGTTTTCAGAGATCAATAATTTATGTGGTCAAGCTATTTTGGTTTATCCTCAGACTGAAGCCCTTTGGAAGTTTTGCCCAGGATTTAGGTCGCTTGTGTGATATTAGATAGATAGATAGATAGATAGATAGATAGATTACATTAACAGTGTCATCTAGTGTGCAGGGAGCTCACCTACAATTCACCTGTTATTATTTTGCAATATAAGGAAGAGGTGAAGCTCTGGCAGTCTCCGTAGCATGTGAAAGTAACAGCTTAATTACTTCCTGACAGTTTTAAATCACTTCCTGACAGTTTTAAATCACATTCTGACAGTTTGAATGGTTATAACTTTTGAGTAAAACAACTACTAGCAGTGGCAGTTCCTTTGGTTTACCCATTTCCCCTTTTTTCATAATAAGGGTTTACTATTTCTTTAACGGCAGAATTATTACAGCTGGATACCTTGGGTATTGTGTATCCTCTGAACTGGATGTCTTTTGTGACCCTGTGTGGGACACACATGGGTAAAATGTCAGCAAATCTTTGAATCTCATTTATCACAGCTTCAGTGTAGGGCATCTTGTTCCGGTCATTCATGTTTGGGGCTCGATTTCTTCCAATGACTTGATCAATTTCCTGGTGAATCCTGTCTGTTTGGTGGAAAATGACAAGTTACATTTCTATAAGAAACACATGAATTTATTTCAAGAATGCTAAAGGGATAGTAATGTTGCAAAATAAAAGCAGCTCCAAATAATCATCATAGTATTTGGTTATGGAGAGTGCTATTTCAATACTGTCAGAGTTGTAGTTCAAGAGTAATTGAATGATGAAGTTTCCCCACCTGCCAACCCTTTTACCTAGTGTAAGCCTTCTCCCCTCAGATGTGGTATCTGGTCATTTGACCAGCCAGGTCACAGCAAGGGACAATCTTCTTACTGGGAGAACAATGAAAACCCTGCTCCCCTTGACAGGTTTTTCAGGTTTTTCCCTTATGCTACTTGAAGATTGTCCCTCTCAGTAAGCAACCTGGACACCACCTTTCTGTTCTCAAGTGAGCAGTGTTACATCACTAAAAGGGGCGGGAGGGGAATATTTTATCATTCAATTACTCTTGAACTGCAATTCTGACAGTAATGAAATAACACTCTCCATGGCCCAAATACTATGAAGATTAATTGGAGCTGTTTTTATTTTGAAACATTACTATCCCTTTAAGTGTTTTTGAATTATATGAAAACTTCTGTAGGCTTATGCACTAATATGTGATAAAAAGAAAATATCTTATCCAGTGTGATAAACTCTCCTATCTGTATGGTATTCTAACAAGCCTATGCACTAACATCTTTTAGGTTGGAGAGTCCATCGACTCCATAAAATGACATAGAAAATGAACAGTTTATCACTTGGGATGTGCAAAAACTCTGTCAGAGACTTTGTCCTGGTGGAACATAGAGGGTTAACTCTAAAAGTAGAAATTAACTGAAAAACCTGTGTTTAAAATGTGTTCAGATTATCTCATCCTTAAGACAAAGGAATAGTCATGGGCCTCTTTGGGGGAAAAATAACTGAGTGACAGTAATGGCCGATTGATGTTAATTTGGAGACATGAAGTCTGAGATGGACACAGCCTCCCTATGGGAAAATCTAGCAAAATGGGGTTTCTGATACCCTGTGACCTCTCTCTTAACTTTGATATATGCCATGTTATGTGTCACATGTAAAATTCTATTATAGCGTAATGGCACCATCTGTAGCATTTATATTGTCAAATACTCATAATTGATATATTTTTTTTTATTAGCATAAGATATAAGTATCCAATCAGGTCTGACTGATGATGTCACAGTCTAATGAGATGGATCTCTGTCCAATCATTAGGAAGAGGTGGGGATTACTGATAAGACATTTTTGCCTAATATAATGGGAAGAGAGAATAATTTCAGTCTCTTGTCTAGAATATTGTGTTTCTGGTAAAATTATAATAGCTAATATTTAATCAAGGGAATTCTTGGAATTCATTTATTAACTCTCTAACTGCTGTTTGTCTATGTATTTGTGGTGTGCATTCTAAAGTTCTGTGTGAAGGTACCAGGCTTGTCTTTTGTAAATTGGAAGTATTCACTTCCAACAGACAAAAGAAACAATTCTGGGTGTGGCACCTATTTTAAATCAGTGGAGTAACCCTTGGAGTGCCTATAGGTTTTATATATATTGCTATAGTCAAAATTATGATATATGTTGCATGAAGTTGGTATACTTACTAGACATATGTTATTGGATTAATTCTAGGTAAATTATTTGTATAATCTTTCATTGACTATATTAATTGCAATTTATATATTTTATTCAGAGGTATGCAATAGAAGAAATCAGCATATAATTAAATTATAGTGATTCAAGTCTGGGATTGTATTCCAGTTATTCCCTAAATTTGATTATTATTGATATATGGTACAAGGAATTGTTAGAGAAATTATTTAATTCATCTCACAATACCCCTTACATCATAATTATCATAGTCTATACAGTTTCTGGGGCAGGGGTATTCAGAGACACTGCTGCCAACTGTATTATCTTAATTGTAAGGATCAATTAACATTTTCTATGCTACTGAGTGCAATTATTGCTATTTACTATCTCTGAATATACCTATGTGTGGTGATGCCCATCCTCATCCCAGTCTCCCATTCCTTCTCAATTTGGGCTAAAAAGGCCATCAATGTCCCTTCCACCCCAGCTTCTCCACCACCATCATCATCAGACTCCCTACTCCCAATCACTAGTAATATGATGATCATCCCCTACTTCACACCTAACACTAACACACTGCTGGACCTTCTTATTAGTAGAAGGGAGGACTGCTTGGAGATGGCAAGTGAGAATTAGGGTCCAATGCTGTCACACTTGGCATCATCTTCTCCTTCCCCCCTTCTGAGAAATACAAGACACACTGGCAGCAGGTTCAGCACTGGCAGCAGGCACAGCACTGGTGGCAGCAGGCACAGCACTGGTGGCAGCAGGTGCAGCACGCCTGGCAACAGGCAGAGGAAGCTGACCTGTCCTGCTCTCACTACTACCTTCTTCTTCCCTTGAGATTAATTTCCCCAAGATCCCTAGGGGTGATTTAGGGGGACTGCTCAGCACTGGGGCTGTAGTGGTCACTTCCTCCTCTTGCTCAGTCACAGTGGACACATTAGGGTCTTTCCAGATCCTCCTTTTATTGTTTGTAAACTTTCTCATAGTGATAGCAGTCACTATGAGCTTCTCCTGCCTCAATTTTTCCAAAGATCACAGCTGAACAGCACAGCACATCTGCCTCACTCTGTAGCTGCTTCTATTGTGTTTCACTTCCTGGAAAACTGCTCCTTTTTATAGCGAAAAGGTGAAATGCCTGTGAATCAAGAGGCGAAGACTTTCTAGACATTAAAAAAATGGCAAAACATGTTTACTAATGGGTGAAAACTGCAAATATTTTAATTGCTGTATTTAAAGTGGATTTTCCTGCGAAAAAGCTGACAACTACGTGATTTTGGTGAATTTTTGTGTGGGAACACAACGGGACCTTTCTTCCACCCATAACATAACAACATCATCTTCTGCCCCAGACAATGAAGGACAATGTGGAAGCGAAGAAGAGCTCATTCTTCTCCACCATTTCCTTCCTCCCTAAAGTCATGGTTGTGGGACTATTTTTGTCTTGGGGCAGGCACAGTGCAGTCATCAACAATGGCTCTGTGCACAATATGTGATAAGTCAGTGAGAAGGGGAAAGGAGGGAATGCGCTGTGGCACAACCGCCTTGATAACACACATGAAACCCAGACACCATGACAATTATGTGAAACATGTTAAAGCCAAACACCCACCACAGAAACCAGGCACCGCTGTTGCTGTACCCCCTGACTGTCCCCAAAGGCAACAAGAAGTGAGGTGGAGATCAAAGAGGAGGAAGAATAGAGAAACCCAGCCAGAGGCTGAAAGTTTGACGAGAGAAACACCTGGTTCGCCATCACCGTCTTGCTCTAGGGTAACTACATCTTCTTCCAATACATGCACAATATGCTAAGATGGTGGCAGGGAGGGTTCGCCATTACTATTAAACTGTCTGCAAGTTGTCACTTGGCCTTATCTGGGTGTGGACAATGGGCATAGTGAAAGCAGCAGTACTTGGTTTCTGGTGGGGGGATTTCAGTTTGGGGATCCTAAGTGTCATGGTGTTTGGATGACGTTGTGACAGGTGTTTCATGTGAGAGTAGATGTACCCATTGTTCCCAGTCCTTCCCTTATTTACCTCCCACACTGTGCACATTGCAGTTGCTGATGTGAGAGGCAAGTTCCTGCTCCCAAGGGGAAAATGTCTATTCTAAACCAAAATCTGTAAATAATAGCACTTTCTGCTTGGTGAATAATTTCCAGCGAAAGTGTCTTTTCCTCTTTGTTCACCTAACTCATTGCATTGAAATAAATGAGAAGTAAAAATTTTTCCCACCATATGAAAGTTTTCTCTACTTTTCTACAGCCATATAATAGGGTGTCAGGCTCTCATGCCATGCCATTCTAAGTTTGTGAGAGGAGAAAGTAGCATGTTTTTTGAGCTAGATAGGGGAACTGAAGTTTAGTTTAGGGAGTCTTTAGGTAGGATATTTTTTCTTTGTGTTAGGAGAGTCTGGGAGCACTCTGAGGAGAAGAAGGGAGGAAGGAGGTTGACCCCAAATGCCCCAGAATTGCATGTGACTGACTGGCAAGACACAGGCAGTTGCTGTCCTATTTGCTTGCTGATCTTATTGTTATTGTCTCTGTGCTGGGTGGGGAAGTCTGGGGAAAGAAGTTGTTGATTTTGTTTTTCAGTTATATTTTTTTTTGACAAATTGTGATAAGATATGGTGGACAACTTCAAAAAAAAAAAAAAAGAAATAAACAAACAACTAAATATATTAGATGACAGACAGCTGACTGGGCTAAGGCAAGACTTCATACTCCATCAGTTGTGTTGTGTACTGTAGAGTAAAAACACAGGGAGTAGTTTAGTAATATCCAGAAAACACACAACAGGCAGGGGCAGTGGGAGAGGTGGAGCAGGTCAGGTATGTGAGCGTAAAAGTAGTAGTTAAAAAATTGACAGCAGCAATGGTTGCTGCAGTGTGTGCAATAAATGATGATGATCCATATCCTCCAAGGGAGGATGCAGTTTGTCAAGGTCCCTGCAAAACTTCCGGCACCAACAGTGCCAGTACAAAAAAAGAACCATAAAAGAAGAACACTGAAGAAGACAACAAGTCGCATTGTAGTTATAATGTTGATGATGGCAATAACATTATGGAGGAAGGTGTAGCAGATTATCACGGTGCCCGTGATTGCTGCATTACTGTGTCTATCACCTGTAGGGGGCTCCCATTGGCTGTTTGCCTTTAGCCCTCCTCACATTGCCTATTTAAACTGAGTTTGGGCACCCTTCGGTTGCCCTTTCTTGGTGTCTCAGACTGCATCTACTTTCACTTGGCTACAGAAGCTTCAAGGGCCTTTTGCTGTGTTCCTGGTTTCCTGAGTTCATCCTGTTCCTGAGTCTCCTGTTTGCTGTACTTGTTCCAGTGCCTGTTCTGGTTGAAGTCGTCCGAGGTTGCTGTTTCCTGCTGCCAGTCTCTGCTGTCGTTCCTGATCCGGTTGACCATCATTGTGCTGGTTCCTGCTCATCTCCTGCATCCGGTTCCTGCATCTCTGGTGACCTTATTCCTCAGTCGCTCCGGCGACATTTCCACCTGTTGGTTCCCAGCGTGCGGACGCTGGTTTGCTCCATTGCCTTGCGGCTACTACACTACTAGTCTGTTGGTTACCAGCGTGCGGGTGTTGGTTTGGTCCTTTGCCTTACGGCTCTATACACTATTATCTGTTGGTTCCCAGCGTGCGGACGCCGGTTTGATCCACTGCCTTGCGGCTACTACACTACTAGTCTGTTGGTTACCAGCGCGCGGGCGCTGGTTCGCTCCTTTGCCTTACGGCTTAATACACAACTATCTGTAGGTTCCTAGCGTGCGGACGCTGGTTCACTACACCACCTCATGGCCTACTATATGCATTGTTGGTTCCCAGCGTGCTGATGCTGGTTCACTCCACTACCTTGTGGCTACTATACTCTAGCCTGTTGGTACTAGCGCACGGGCGCTGGTTTACTCCGTAGCCTTACGACTCTATACAGACTATCCATTGGTTCCCAGCGTGCGGATGCTGGTTCGCTCCACTGCCTTGTGGCTACTATTCTCTAGCCTGTTGGTACTAGTGCGCGGGCGCTGGTTTGCTCCGTAGCCTTACGGCTCTATACATACTATCTGTTGGTTCCCAGCGTGCGGACGCTGGTTCGCTTCATTGCCTTATAGTCTACGATATCTCTAGTCTGTTGGTTACCAGCGCGCGGGCTCTGGTTCGCTACATTACCTTCTTGCTTACTATTAACTCAGTTTGTTGGTTCCCAGCGTGTGGGAGCTGGTTTGCTCCACTGCCTTACTGCTTATAAGTATTAGAGTGTTGGTTCCCAACGCATAGGCGTTGGTTCGCTCTATGACCTGAAGGTCTACTCACATTCTGCCTGTTGGTTCCCAGCATGAGGGGGCTGGTTTACTCCTCTGCCTCTCGGCTTACAACTCATATATACTGATGGTTCCCAGTGCACTGTTCAGTCCTAGACAGCTAGTTATTCCCTCGGTACACGGGTAATGGGGCGCGCAGACTACCTGGTAATACCACTGGGCCTTGTACCACTACCTACCATCTCTATACTGTCATTATCATCTGACAGTTATTGAGGCCACTCTGGTTGACACCTCCTCCTTAGGCTGCCTTGCCTGGTATGTTGGTAAGGCCGGTAGAACCTTCTATCATTCCACCTTGAGGTTGCCTTACCCGGTATTGGCAAGGCCGGTAGAGCCTACTATTTTGGTGTTCCGTTAGGCTGCCCTGCCCGGTATATTGGCAGGGCCAGTAGAGCCTGTTTCAGCTGGTGATCCGTTAGGCTGCCCTGCTCGGTATATTGGCAGTGCCGGTAGAGCCTGTATACTCCTGACTGTCTTTTGGCTGCCTTGCCCGGTATATTGGCAGGGTCAGTAGAGCCACCTTTCCATTTCTTGCCCAGGCTGCCTTGCCCGGTATATTGGCAGGGCCAGTAGAGCCTGATTCGCTATTGCTATATCTATTTGCCATTCTATGTATTGTATGTATGTGTATAAAATCCTATGGGATTATCTTAAACTTTTCAGTAAAGTTGTGTTTTTACCTAACCTTACGTCTGAGAGTCTTAAGAAACCATGACACAGATGAACCATCTGCTACATCAGATAGTGCGATAAACAAGTACCAAAACACCTATCCTGAAAGTAGTAGCGAACTTTGTAACAGTAAAAAGAAATTGTTTGAGACCTCTAAAGGCTTAGAGGAATATAAGGGTAGTGAGTATGAAGTGGCAGGTGATGCTGATGCTGAGGATGACCAAATGATGACCGATGATGATGATGATGCAGATCTAGAATATATCCTTCCAGGCTCCAGCATCCTTCGCTTGTACAGATGAAGTTGATAGTGAGAGGGAGGATGCTGACATGGACATAAAGTTAACAGAAAGGAAAAGGCTGAAAAGTAGCACTGTGCATGTCTATAAACTGTTTTTGAAAACCATTGGAAAGTCTGACCCTGGGCAAGTAAATATGGTAAAAAGAACAAAGTGACCATATCAGTCATTATCAGCATCATTGACTCTTCAAAGTCCAAGTCCCACTCAGCCGTAAACACCTGGGTTGATTACCCAGTAGCAACAAGAAGAGAAACACAGGTTACTAACATTCACAATGTTAGATGAGACGAGTGCCTCTGTTGCTGTTAGAAGTGCTGTCTTATAGTTTTTTTTTTTTAATTAAATGTATTTTTAATTTTTTTTATTAACTGTCCCCCCAATCACAGTAAACAACCCCCCAAAAAAATGTTCCCGTTCAACTGCTTCTTTCCCCACACTCCACCAACACAGGTACCCTCAAATCCCTTTTATACTATGACTTTGGGAAATAAAGTAACATTTGCTATGTCTTATGTGTAATTTCAATGTTCCCATTGTTCCCCTAGGTGAATAAAGAGGAAAAACTGCACTTTTCGTTGGAAATTATTCACCAAGCAGAAAGTGCCATGATTCACCGATTTTGGTTAAGGAGAAAGTTTTTGCCCATCCTTACTAATGATCTCAGAAGTGATGGTTTCCATCCAAGACACACAAAAAACACTATTGTTTACGGAGAGGAGCTAAGGTATAACTTCATATGATCTGAGACTTCTGATCAAAATCAACATTGATCTACAACAGCGGAAGGGTTTCTTTACAGTAAGGACAATAAAGGTATGGAATGCACTTCCGGAGGAGGTGGTGCTATCAAATACATTAGATGCCTTTAAAAGGGGCCTGGATACTTATTTAAAAGAGCAGAACACAGAGGGCTATGTATGTTAGTATTGGGATGAATATTTAGTTAGGGCTTGTTGATCCAGGGAGAAATCTGATTGCCATTTGGAGTCAGATGCCTTCTTTGGGGTCAGCGATGGTAAACAGGAATAGGAAAAGGGTTGAACTGGATGGACGCAAGTCTTTTTTCAACCTAAATTACTATGTAACTATGTAACTATGTAACATCTTACAGTCATGGCTATAATACCAAGTCCATAGACATCTAAATTCAGAGAGCAACCAGTATACCCACAAGACATCTCTTTGAATACAATCACAGGAAATGAACAGACTGCCATTAATAGTTGCCTAAAATTCACAGCTTGATGTACTGCTTAAAACTTCTATAGCACTCAAAACAATACTACACACTGATGGCAGATTAAAAAGAATATACGTAAGACCTCCGCTCCTCTCCTATAGACAGCCAGTTTGGGTCCTGAGGAAGAAGCCTTTGCACTTTGGAATGCATCAACCTTTATGGGCATTGATTGAATTGTTATGAAAACATCTTTTTTATTACATTAAATATTTTTTATTGGAACTACAGCAGATTTTTTTATTTCCAAGTACTGAGGAGTGTGATCCTTATTGGGGTATCATGGTGTCTGTGATTGCTGACTTCTGCTGTCAGTCAGGTGTGTGTACTCTCCATTGGCCACCTGTCTTTTGCCCGCCCAGTATTGCCTTTATAGACTGGGCTGAGGCACCCTTTGGTTGCCCTTTCGTGGTGTCTCTATGTCAGCAGTCACCTGCCTTGTACCTATTCCCTGGGCCTGTTTCGTTCTGCTACCAGTATTAGCATTGCTCCAGTAGTCAGGGCCTCTCCTGTGTGGTTCCTGCCTCCGTTCCTGATCCGGTCGAGATGTCGTTCCTGCTTCCGTTCCTGATCTTGTGCTGCTGTTGTTCCTGTTCCGTTCCTTACCTGGTTGGCGGTGCTGTCGTTCCTGCTTCCATTCCTGATCCCATGCTGCTGTGTTCCTGCTCCGTTCCTGACCCGGTTGGTGGTTCTGTCGTTCCTGTGGTGGTCCTGGCTTGTCTGCTGTCGCTGCTGTTTGTCACCCATCTAGCTGCTGAGTCGCTATGGCGACATTCTGATCACTGTGCATTCCATGTTTACCGGTTGCTGATCCCGTTTGTATAGAACTGGTTGGATGTATCGTTTGTCCAGTACGTGGTACTGGTTTACTCCACGATCACCTGTTGCTGATTTCGCTTGTATAGAACCAGATGGGGCAATACGTTATCCAGTACGCGGTACTGGTTTAATCCAATTTCACCGGTTGCTGATTCTGCTTGTATAGAACCGGTTGGACAATACGCTTATCCAGTACGCAGTACTGGTTTACTTCAATTTCACCGGTTGCTGATTCCGCTTGTATAGAACCGGTTGGGCAATATGCTTATCCAGTAAGTGGTACTGGTTTACTCCGATTTCACCGGTTGCTGATTCCGCTTGTATAGAACTGGTTGGGGCATACGTTTATCCAGTACTCTGTACTGGTTTACTCCAATTCACCGGTAGCTGATTCCGCTTGTATAGTACCGGTTGGGCGTTGCGATTATCCAGTACACGGTACTGGTTCACTCCTCAGACACCGGCTGCTGTGTCCACTTGTATAGAGCCGACTAAGCGCTATTGTTGTCCAGTACACAGTACTGGTTTACTCCACCATCCACCGGCTGCTGATTCCGCTAGTATAGAGCCGAGTGAGCGCTATTGTTGTCCAGTACACGGTACTGGTTTACTCCACAATACACCGGCTGCTGATTCCTCTAGTATAGAGCCGATTGAGCTCTTTGTTGTCCAGTACGCGGTACTGGTTTATTCCACATCCACCGGTTGCTAATCCAGTTTGTGTAGAACTGGTTGAGCTATACTGTTGTTCTATACATGGTACTGGGTTATTCCACATTTACCAGTTGTTGCTGTCTCCGTTACTACACTGGTTTGGTCTCCCTGGTTGGGAGACTGGTTTGCTTCACTGTTCCATCTTATGCTGTTGCTCCACCTATGCAGCATTAGTGGATCTGTTCCTCTGTCCTCCTGGCTGCCTTGCCTGGTAATTTGGCGAGACCAGTAGAGCCACATTCAGATTGGCGTGTAACCTCCAGGCTGCCTTGCCCGGTGTATTGGCAAGGTCGGTAGAGCCACAATCAGTTTGTTGTGTAACCCTCCAGGCTGCCTTGCCCGGTATATTGGCAAGGCCGGTAAAGCCTCCCATGTGTATCTTGCAATAACTACTGTTTGAACCCATTGTGTATATGTGATTTACGTGTATGATTAGGACCTGTGAGGGTTCCCATTAAACTTTTCAATAAAGTTTGATTTTTATCTTACTCTGTGTCTGAGAGTCAAAACAAACCATGACATGGGGTGAATTTGAAACCCCTGTTTGCTCTAACCAGTTGCATTCCACAACTGGTACAAAGTCTAAGGTGGAAGTATTTGTTACAGCTTACCTTGACTTAAGCATCATCTGCAGACACGAGGATTCAAACATGCTGCAGGCCCCTGTTTCATCTGTTTGCTTCCTGTAGTCTCCTCCTACCAACTTCCTACTTCCTCCCTCTGAGCTGTTCCTCCTACTTCCTGTGGAGGGGTTTAAAGGGCAGACTGAGGCCTGACTCAGTTGCCCTTGCGTTGTTGTTCATAGCAGTTCTGTTACCTTGGGCTCCGTGTATGACCTGGCTAGTCTTCCATCCATTCTAGTGCTGACCTGTGGCTCTGTCTGACTATTCTTTTGCCTAACCTCTAATAGTGGACATCCAATCTGGTTCAGACTTGTGGCTCTGGATGACTACCTGAACTGTGTATAACCTGACATGATTGACAACCCCCTCTGGTGCTGACTTGTGGCTCTGTCTGACTATTCTTTTGTCTTTTCCCCTGGTGATCAGACACCCAATATACTGCAGGCCTGGGGCCTGGTATACTTGCATGTCTGACTGCAGGCGTGAGTCAGTTTTCACCTTACTCCTACTGACTGCAGGCGTGAGTCAGTATTCAGTCCTACTGACTGCAGGCGTGAGTCAGTATTCACCCTTACTGGCTCCAGGTGTGAGTCAGTGATATTTCCTTCTGACTGCAGGCTGAGTCAGACCTCATTCTTCATCGGATCAAGATCCTTGGTTCCTGTTCCTGGTTCCAGCTGAGACTTCCAGTAGCTAAGGCCTAGTCTCCAGCACAGTGGTTTAGCATTGCAACCTATTATTTCTGATAACAGGCTTGCTGGCTATTACCCTGTGCTTATTCTTTTTGTATATAATGTATATATCCTCTTTATGTCATTTGTTAATAAACTGCATTAACTAAACTGTACTGACTCCTGAACTTCTCTGGGTAACCGTGACAGTATTATGTCAAGAAGGTGGATTGCACCTATTGTATATTATGGTTTGTGCCCCTTCTGGTGTCTTGTTTGTATCTCATCTCATGATATTTTACTAAATGATGCTTTCATATCATGTTATTATTCTTTTTTGTTTCAGTTAATTCCTGCGGCCCCAGTTTTAGCACCTCTCCTCCTTTCCCTTCCATACCTTGTATCTCAGAATACTTTACAAGCAGGAGCAGTCCGTGTTTCAGAGTAGTGGTGGCTGTCTCTGTCCCACCAAGAAACAAACTGTAAAATGTCATTAAGATGTTCTTCATAGTAAACTCAGTATTGGGGTTCCCCTTCTCCTGTAGAGATAACAAAAATGTCAATATATTCAATTAAGCAGTGGTGTAATTTAGGGCAGGGGTATAACTATAGGGGGTACAAAAGGTACATTTGGGAAGCATGTGGCCCTCTGACTTAGATATATCAATGATATTTTGATGGTTTGGGAGGGTTCTAGCTCTGATTTGGAAACATTCATTTTTTATTTAAATCAGAAAAACAGGAATATTTAACTTATTCATGTGGCTGGTCAAAGAGATATAGATTTTCTTGATTTGAAGATTTATAGGGAGGATAATATTCTCAAGACCAAAGGATACTAGAAATCTACTGTGTGTGTAATACATTTTTATAGGCATCCAGCCAATATCTCCGGTTACGGAGGAATTTTACTGATTTGGAGGAATTTAAATCTCAGGCTAGAGAACTCACTGGATGTTTTCTAAAAAGAGGTTACTCTTTTGGAAATCAGAAAAGGGATTATCCGAGATCATTGCTGCAAGCTCGAGATACAGTGGTTATTGGGAAACAAAAAAACAAACAAAAAAGAGACTCGTAAGATGATAGGGTTCACTTTATTACATCATATGGGGCTCCCTCGAAGATTTTAAGGTGGAACTTGGTTAAACACTTGAACCTCCTTACACAAAATGAATCAGTAAGACAAATGGTGGGTGACTCACCAGCATTGGTGACTAGAAGAGCTCCTAATTTAAAGAATAAATTAGTACATACTTATTATAAACCTTGCAGTGAGAATGTTAACTAGTTGAATAAAAGTCAGATCTGGGGAACATTTCCCGGTGGTTCATGCAATGCTTGCAAATATATCGGTAGATCATATACATTTGTTAATTGTGATTCTTCTAAGAATTTTAAAATAAAGTGTATGCTTAATTGTAGGACTAAGGGGCTTGTATATCAGCTCTATTGCCCATGTAAGAAGATACATGTAGACAAGAGACTCATGGAATTTCGACACAGGATATTGGAACACAAATGTGACATTGAGAATGGATCCATTGATAGCCCAGTAGTGATGAGCGAGCATGCTCGGCCGAAGATCGGTTCGGCTCGAGCATCGCTCTGCTCGGCACATGGCGGTACTCGTACGAGTACCGCATGTGCTCGCCCGCCATGTTCGGGTCTCCTCCCCGCACGTTTCGCGGCTGCAGCGCAGCCAATAAACGTGCGGGGAGGCTCTGACATCAGTGTAATGCCAGCAGCCATGTTGTCTGCTGGCATTACACTGATTGGCTGGCCAGAACCCGTGATCGGGTGCTGTAGAGCACCTGACCAGCGAGTTCGGCTCAGTCTTAGCCAGGGAGAGATGAGGATAGGAAGGGAAAGTCAGTGTAGGGAGAAGAAAAGTGTGTTTCAACAACAAAAAGACCCAAAAGTCCTTTTTAGGACTATTGTGTGTGGGGGCAGCAGTTATATTTTGTTTTGGGGGGCAGAGTTTAAAAAAAAAAGTCACATATTCCGTTCACTGTGCCTAGCCGCAGATTAGCAGCACATTCTGTTTAGTGTGCAAAGTTGCAGATTAGCAGCACATTCTGGTTAGTGTGCAAAGTTGCAGATTAGCAGCACATTCTTTTTAGTGTGCAAAGTTGCAGATTAGCAGCACATTCTGGTTAGTGTGCAAAGTTGCAGATTAGCAGCACATTCTTTTTAGTGTGCAAAGTTGCAGATTAGCAGCACATTCTGTTTAGTGTGCAAAGTTGCAGATTAGCAGCACATTCTTTTTAGTGTGCAAAGTTGCAGATTAGCAGCACATTCTGTTTAGTGTGCAAAGTGTAAAAAATAAAAGTCACTTATTCCGTTCACTGTGCCTAGCTGCAGATAAGCAGCACATTCTGTTTAGTGTGCAAAGTTGCAGATTAACAGCACATTCTGTTTAGTGTGCAAAGTGTAAAAAATAAAAGTCACATATTCCATTCACTGTGCCTAGCCGCAGATAAGCAGCACATTCTGTTTAGTGTGCAAAGTTGCAGATTAGCAGCACATTCTGTTTAGTGTGCAAAGTGTAAAAAATAAAAGTCACATATTCCATTCACTGTGCCTAGCCGCAGATAAGCAGCACATTCTGTTTAGTGTGCAAAGTTGCAGATTAGCAGCACATTCTGTTTAGTGTGCAAAGTGTAAAAAATAAAAGTCACATATTCCATTCACTGTGCCTAGCCGCAGATAAGCAGCACATTCTGTTTAGTGTGCAAAGTTGCAGATTAGCAGCACATATTCCGTGTAATATGAAGAAGGCGGGTAAAAAGGGACGGGGAAGTGGACGTGATCCTGATAGTTCAGGGCGCGGGTCAGGACGCGTAGAAACTGTGCCTGGTGCCAGAGCACAAGAAAGAAAGACATCCACCATACCTAGCTTCATGTCTCAGTTTACAGGGCGTCGCAGGACATCACTCTCGAGGTCAGACCACTGCGAACAGGTGGTCGGTTGGATTTCAGGTGATACTGCTTCCAGTCGGTTAAGCACCACCCTGTCTTCCACCAAGTCCACTCTCAGTAGCCAAGAGTCTGGTCAACATAATCCTCACCCTGATCATCCTTCCTTCCACCATAGAGGGTCTGGTCAAAGAAGTGATCCCACACTGGGATATAGTGAGGAGCTCGTCTCATCACCAATCCTTCATTTGAACCTCTCTCCAAGCACGCTTGCAGAGCAACATGAAATCTTGTGCACTGATTCACAACCTCTAGAGGGTACCCAATCACAAGAAGATGACAGAGGGGAACGGCATTTAAGGTCAAAGGAAGTGGATGATGATGATGATGAGACACTGTTGCCATCAAATCAACCACTATTACTGTCTCAAGACCTTGATGAGGAGGATGATATACAGTTGTCAATGACTGAGTATGTGGTGGGATCAAGAAATGAGGAGGATGATCAGAGTGAGGAAGTGAAGGAGGACTTGGTGGACGATGAGGTGACTGACCCCACCTGGGAAAGTGGAGAGCCGAGCGATGACAGCAGTCCTGAGGGTGAGCCATCTGCAGCACCGCAACAGGCTGGAAGAGGCAGTGGTGTGGCTAAAGAAAGAAGGCGGACCGCACCAAACCGGCCCGCAAATGTTCCACGGAGCACCCCCTTGCGTAAATCTCCCTTGCCAAGGGCTAGGTGTTCCGCGGTATGGCGTTTTTTTAAGGAAAGTGCGGACGACAAAAAAATTGTAGTTTGCAACCTGTGCCACACCAGAATGAGCCGAGGCATGAACACTAGAAACCTCACCACCACCAGCATGATCCGACACATGGCATCCAAGCACCGTAATAAGTGGGAGGAACGCCCGGATCGCCAATCTGTGTCTGCAGGCCACACCACTGCCTCCTCTTCCCCTGTTTTCGGTGCCGGCCAATCGCCTGTCGAAGTCGCAGGCCCGCATACCTCCCGCCCTGCACCTGTACCATCTGAAGCACCATCAGCGACCACATCCACTTCCCTGTCCCAGCGCAGCGTCCAAATGTCGTTACCCCAGGCATTTGAGCGCAAGCGACAATACCCAGCCACCCACCCACCCACCCACAGGCCATAGCACTAACCTCACACCTTTCCAAATTACTGGCCATCAAAATGCTGCCATTTAGGCTTGTGGAGACTGAGTCCTTCCGCAGCCTGATGGCAGCAGATGTCCCTCGGTACGCAGTCCCCAGCCGCCACTACTTTTCCCGGTGTGCCGTCCCCGCCTTACACCACCATGTGTCCCGTAACATCACCCGTGCCCTGACCAACGCAGTTACTGGGAAGGTCCACTTAACGACTGACACATGGACAAGTGCTTATGGCCAGGGACGCTACATTTCCCTGACGGCACACTGGGTGAATGTCGTGGAGGCTGGGAGTGACTCGGACCCTGGGATGGCACAGGTGCTACCCACGCCAAGGATTGCGGGCCCTACCTCCATCAGGGTTTCCGCCAGCACCTACGTTATTGGCTCCTCCTCCTCCGTTTCCACCTCCGAATTCTCTGCGCGCAGCGCCACTCACCCATCAGCCGGTAGCTGGAAGCAGTGTAGCACTGCAGTGGGGAAGCGTCAACAGGCCGTGCTGAAGCTGATCTGCCTTGGGGACAAACAGCACACGGCCTCAGAGCTGTTGCAGGGGATTAGTCACCAGACCGAGCAGTGGCTCTCGCCACTCAACCTGCAACCAGGCATGGTTGTGTGTGATAATGGGCATAACTTGGTGGCGGCTTTGGAGCTCGGCAAGCTCACACACGTACCATGCCTAGCGCATGTATTTAATTTAGTGGTGCAGCGATTTCTAAAAACCTACCCCAATTTGCATGATCTCTTGACCAAGGTGCGCCGCGTGTGTGCACATTTCCGTAAGTCATCAACAGCTTCAGCCGGCCTGTTGAAGCTGCAGCAGCGCTTACAATTGCCAGCTCAATTGCTGTGTGACGTGAGCACGCGCTGGAACTCCACCTTCCACATGTTGGCCCGGCTTTGTGAGCAGCAGAGGGCAGTAGTGGAGTACCAGCTGTTACACGGTCGTCGCCTCTCCGTTCAACTTCCTCTAATCAGAAGTGAGGAGTGGGAATGGATGTCAGACCTCTGTGAGGTTTTACGCAATTTTGAGGAATCGACACAGATGGTGAGCGGCGATAACGCTATTATCAGTGTAACCATCCCACTTCTGTGTCTACTGAAACGCTCGCTGCTCACAATTAAAACCGACGCTTTGCATGTGGAAGAGGTGGAAATGCGGGAGGAAGAGCTTACACAAGGTGATAGCCAGAGCACCCTCACTTCGTCTTCTCAGCGACAATTGGAGGAGGCGGAGGAGGAGGAGGAGGAGGAGGAAGACATGGTTGCCTCCGCTACAGAGGGTAGCCATGGAACTTTAGTTCCATCTCTTCAGCGTGGGTGGGCAGAAGAGGAGGAAGAGGATGAGGAGATTGAGAGTCTTCCTCCTGGTGAGGACAGCGAAATCTTGCCTGTTGGTACTCTGGCACACATGGCTGACTTTATGTTAGCCTGCCTTTCCCGTGACCCACGCGTTATACGCATTTTAGACAACACGGATTACTGGGTGTTCACCCTTCTGGACCCCCGGTGGAGAGGACAAGCAAAATGGTGCAATACCAGAAGGTTCTTGTCGAAAAATTGCTCCAAAATTTTCCATCTGACAACGCTGGCGGCAGAGTACGTGCTACCTTGGCCAACCGAGAAGGGGAGAAAAGGGGAGCACACAGCAGTTCCGACAAAGGCAGGGCAACACTCTCCAAGGCGTGGGACACCTTCATGACACCCCGCCAGCACCCTCACCCTGATGCGCAGCCTAGTGTCACAAGGAGGGAAAAGTTTTGGAAGATGGTGAAGGAGTACATAGCAGACCGTGTCAGCGTCCTCAATGATCCCTCTGTGCCTTACAACTACTGGGTGTCCAAGCTGGACACGTGGTATGAACTGGCACTCTACGCCTTGGAGGTGCTGGCCTGCCCTGCCGCCAGCGTTTTGTCTGAGCGGGTATTTAGTGCTGCTGGTGGCATCATAACAGATAAGCGTATCCGCCTTTCCACCGAAAATGCTGATAGGTTGACACTTATAAAAATGAACAAGGCCTGGATTTCCCCTGACTTCTCCACTCCACTGGAGGAAAGCCCCGGGTGAACATAAAGTGACTTTATATATGTTATTTACAATGATGGGAATACTCTGTATTCCCATTCACCCCTTCCACCCAAAAAATGGGTATATGGTTGACTCTCTTCCATATACCCTGGGATATAATTTTTATATAGGGCCAGCTCACCAGCGGGCCCTGTGATATAATTTTTATATAGGGCCAGCTCACCAGCGGGCCCTGTTTGACAATTTTTGTATAGGTCAGCTCACCAGCGGGCCTTCTCATATAATGTTTTATTGGGTCAGCTCTCTAGCGGGCCCTCTCATATAATGTTTTATAGCATCAGCTCACTAGCGGGCCTTCGCATATAATGTTTAGGATGGTCAGCTCCGCAGCAGACCCTCACCCATAATGTTTTAGATGGTCGGCTCAGCGCACGTTTCCCTCTTAATCATGGCCCCAGTTCAGAAAAATCTATGAAATTTTTTGCAGAATTTGCCTCTGCGCACGTTTCCCTCTTAATCATAGCCCCAGTTCAGAAAAATCTATGAAATTTTTTGCAGAATTTGCCTCTGCGCACGTTTCCCTCTTAATCATGGCCCCAGTTCAGAAAAATCGAGGAAAGTTTTTGCAGAATTTGCCTCTGCGCACGTTTCCCTCTTAATCATGGCCCCAGTTCAGAAAAATCTATGAAATTTTTTGCAGAATTTGCCTCTGCACACGTTTCCCTCTTAATCATGGCCGCAGTTCAGAAAAATCGAGGAAATTTTTTGCAGAATTTGCCTCTGCGCACGTTTCCCTCTTAATCATGGCCCCAGTTCCGAAAAATCGATGACATTTTTTGCAGAATTTGCAGATGATATGCAAGTAAATATACAGCAAATACTGTTTGGTAACAATTTTTCGCCTAAAGTCGTTTTTATCTTCCTTTTTGTATGTTTTACGGTCAGTCTGTAAAAATGGCGTACTACGGGCGAAACATCGTTCCCAGCAGCGACGTTGGAGTCCAAGATGCATCCAGACATCCTCCCTATGCTGTCCCTGAACCATTTCTGTGGTGTTTCCATCATTTTCTGCCCTTTTCCTATGGACCAGGCACCCTCCCCTCATCAGAGCAGGGGGTGCCTGGTGTAATGCTCGAGTCCTCCCATTGACTTCAATGGGGCTCGGGTGCTCGGCCGAGCACTCGATCCTCCGGGGGTGCTCGGCCAGAGCACCCGAACACCCGAGCATTGGGGTGCTCGATCATCACTATAGCCCAGGAAATTGTTTCAGAGTGAGACAAAATGGATTTTGGATTCCTTATACCCCAAAGGATTAAATGAAGAATTACAGATTAATATGTGTTTTTTAGAACTTTTGATAATTGTCGCTGGTGGGAATACGACGGCCATTGCTCAATGTCCATTTGTTATACATATGTGTATAGGTGGTGTCGGACTCCACATGGTTAAATATCTGGACGGTGGGTCCTTCTCATAGATACCATACCTATTGGCTTCCCCTTTTCAGCAGGCTGAGAGGTGTCCTTTGGGCAGTGTTTGAGGGTGGATCATGGTGTCTGGGTTGGGCTATGGGGGAGGTCCCGGACAAATTCATAGCAATATGTGTAGAAAGTAATAATGTTGCTAATACTTGGGTCAGATTTGAGTGGATTATTATACCCTTGAAATATTAGTGCAATCATTATGGTGTTTATATCTGTGGTATTTGCTGCTGGTGGCAATACTGTGGCCATTGTTTAATGTTTGTATATATATATATATATATATATATATATATATATATATATATATATATATTTATTTATTTATTTATTTATTTTTTTTTTAAATAAGGATGCACTCTCGAATCTTCCTGTTATTGCCTGGGTGCCAGATGTAGCAATTAATTTACAATTTGTATAATCAGCACACTCAGGAAACTTTTAACGCCAAAACAAACGTGGTTTATTGTGGATCAACGTTTCGATCCCCTTTGGGATCTTTGTCAAGATAACAAACAGGTGAACATACCGCCATTATATACCAAGAGACCTGTGACCTATTATATAGGATATATATATATATTTTTTTAATATCTGTATTGCAGGGGTGAGATGATTTCTTTCCTTGATGGTAGACTTGTGGTACTTTAGAATTTGGAGTCTATACGTGTTGTGCAGGTGGTGCAGGACTCCACATGGTTAAGTGTTTGGATGGTGGGTCCCTCTCATAAATACCATTTCTATTGGACTCCCCTTTCAGTCAAATGACTGGGGGGGTGTCCTTGGGCTGGTGTTTGGGGCGGATCGCTGTATCGTGGCCAAGCCATGGAGGAGGTCCCGGACATATTTATATCTATATGTGTATCTCTGAGAGTAACAATATTAATGATTCTCAAATTCGAGGTGGGCAGATTATCACACTCTAGCTATATTTAATGTATTTATTTTGGTTAAATATTGGTGTTTTTTGTATGATATATGGTCACATTAGTGTTTGGATAAGCTGTGGAGCCATCCTTGCTGAGAACGACAAAGTACATACCCAATTTCATTTTTACATGAGTTACTATGACAAACATATGACACCTTCCGGTGGAGGAAGTTTAAAAGTTGAGACTGCATATTGAAAGTTGTTTGCCTTGAGAAATGCGTTGGTTGGTTGGAGCTATTCTATGCTGGTGTTGTCTCTAGTTCAAGTTCAACAGAGTAGAGCAGTGATTCTCAACCAGGGTGCCGTGGCACTTTGGGGTGCCACGGACATCAACTTAGGGTGCCTTGTGTTTTCTATAAAGACTGACAGAAATGGACTTTTAAATAAAGGTTTATAGAAATTGTTATGCACCATATGATTAGTTTTGTTATTATGATTATAAGACCTAATAATAACTGTATATTTATGTATTGAACCCACCATTATGCCCTTGATAAAGTACAATAAATATGTTTGGGGTGCCCTGAATGTTCTAGATTACTTGTTAGGGGTGCTCCAATCAAAAAAAGATTGAAAACCACTGGAGTAGAGTATTAATGAAGGAGATGATTTATGGAACTAACGATACCTCATAGCCTACTGTCTTTGCAACCTGTGAGTGGCATCCTGAAGCAGTGGTTTGAGGCTGTGTACATGAATAACCCTGTATTGGATGAAGACAGGTGAGAGTAATTCCCCTTTATATTTATGCTTACCACAGTGACTATGGTACTTAAAGATGTTGTAGCGAGACTTGGTTGTCCGACAGTGTGGACTAATTACATTCATCTCCATTATAATCATCATGCTTCATTTCATTACTGACTTACCCATTATCATCTGTGACTGACGTCTACTAAAGGATATGGTGACTATAGATGAAGTTCATTGGCTCTATACTGGGTGAAGATGGGTGAGAGATATTAACCACTTCATATTCTATTCAGTTGCTGCTTTATACACGGATGACTGTTATTCATTGTTTCCCTGAATTTATTCCATTATTCATGTGACTGCCATCAATGCAACTGTTCAATTGGGATTTCCTAATTGCCTGTGGCTATTTTTGATACGTCTACATTTTATCCCATCCATATATATATATATACGGCCTACTTGCTGTAATAGTAGTAATAGTACTAAGGGATGCTGTGTTAGCCAGTTTTTTACTGGCTCTAGTTATAACTCCTTTGTATTCTGAGTTGTTTTTGTCTGTTTTATGCATGTTATTATGTTTAGTGTGTATTGGTAGTGTGGCCTTGTTTTGGAGTCCTTATGTTTAGGAATTGGGCTTCTATGATGCCACTGTATTTTTTGGTATAATTTTGATTTACGTTTGTATAAAATACATTTTCATATTTTTATAATTTTGTGAATGATTAGATTTTTTTGATTGGTTATGTACCTTATCTAGATCCCTTCTTTGTCTTCTTTTTTACACTTGTTTGACACAAGCCCTAAGGAAACATTGATTTGTAAGGCTTAGACTTGTTATGCACAAGCCCTGAGTAACCATTGATTTGTAGGACTTGCACTTAGGCCCAGGCCCTGAAGAAACATTGATTTGTATGACAAACGCTTTAGGCCCAAGCCCTGAGGAAACTTTGATTTGTAGGACTTGCACTGCCCTGAAGAAACACTGATTTGTACAACAAACGTTTTAGGCCCAAGCCCTGAGGAAACATTGATTTGTAGGACTTCTGGTTTATATGAAACACATTCTGTGCATCTCTGCTGCCTTAATTTTGCTAAATAAAGCACCACAAAGCAGCCTAGCACCCTCTCTCTAACTATTTTAGAAAACAATTGAAAAGTTTTACTCTGGACAAGCAAAGATGACAAAAATACACGGTCATCCTGTCAGCCATCATCACCGCTTCCAAATCCAAGTCCTACTCAGCCATATACACTAATAGTGTTGAGTAAACAGCAACAACACAGGTTATTAGCATCCACAGCCTTAGATTTGATGAGTGACTCTGCTGCTTTTGAAAGTGCAGCACCTGTGACACCAATAAGTAGTAGTAGGGATAGTAATGTTTCACAATAACAGTAGCATCAGTTAATCTTCATAATATTTGGGCCATGGAGAGTGTTATTTCAATACTGTCAGAGTGGTAGTACAAGAATAATTGAATGATAAAGTGTCCCCCTCCCACCCCTTTTACCTAATGTAAGCCACCTCTCCATAGATGTGGAATCTGGTCTCTTGATCAGACAGGTCACAGCAAGTGACAATCTTATTACTGTGATCATAAGGAAACCCTGCCCCCCTTGACAGGTTTTTCCCTTATGATCACTGAAGATTGTCCCTCTCTGCGATCCATCCAGACAGTCTTTCTGCTCTGAGGTGAACAGTGTTACATCAGTAAAAGGGGAGGGAGGGGATACTTTATCATTCAATTACTCTTGTACTACAACTCTGACAATATTGAAATATCATTCTCTGTTGTCCAAATACTATGAAGATTAATCGAGCTTATTTTATTGTGACACGTTACTATCCCTTTAAGCAACATCTAGCCCCAGTAGTAGTAGTAGTAGCAGCAGCAGCCTCTCAGGAAGCCCATAGTCTATGAAGTCCACAGTATGGAGACACTTCACTCAGGATCCACAATCAAAACATGTCGTAATCTGTTGTTTGTGTGAGAAGCATGTGAGCAGGTGGAAAACAGGCTCACACCTAGGCAGCTCCTCAATGAGTTTTATGTTTTCATACATCTTTTACAAAATAGAAATAAAAACAAATCTCAAACTGAAATTGTTATTGAACTTAATGATGACACATGTGGATTAACCCCACTTTCTAAACCCTCTACACATCAGGAAGTGTAATTGAGAAAGAAATTAACTAACAGGCAAAAATCTGATTCATGCTTTCATAGTGACAATAATGTAGCAGTAGTTTGTGAAAGGGATGAAGGTTCCTATTGTATTCAAAATGCTAAAAAATTCCTCGAAGAATGAATCCCATAAAACTGAGATCATAGATAGTAATAAAGTTATTTTGGACTATCAAAGAGTTCTCCTCTTTGACCTGGAGGATATGAAGCACCGAATGGGTTCCAGTCTAATATTTATCAAAATATAATGAGTACTCAGATCAGGTCTTCAGACAGTGCTTTTCAACAGACATTACTGTTAATTGCTAAAACTTTCAAGTACTTTTACTCTAACCTTTACAATATAAAACATTCCCCTGAATATCATCCTGACATCTGGAAGCAAAAATTGCACTCTTTTTTTACAAAAAGCTAACTTATCCACTCTTTTGGATGACAAATCAAAATCTCTAGAACAACCCATTTCGAAATCTGAGATCATAAAAGCTCTTAAAGAAATGACTCTAGGTAAAAGACCAGGTCCAGATGGCCTACCTCTACTTTATTATAGGACATTTCAATCATCTCTATTACCATATATCCTGAAATCTTCCAATTGAATTTTAATGGGACAACCGTTCCTGCAACAAGCACTGGAAGCTCATATTGTGGCTATCCCCAAACCTGACAAAAACTCTTCCACATGCTCCAGCTACCATCCCATATCCTTGCTCAATGTTGATGTTAAAATGTTTGCCAAAATATTAGCTACCCGTTTTAAAAGATTCCTTCCTCAACTACTACATCCTGACCAATGTGGTTTTGTATTAGGTAGGGAGGCCAGATATAACACAATGACAGCCATATCTTTAATAGATATTGTACAATCTAAAAATATACCCGCCATATTTTTTTCTACAGATGCAGAGAAAGCATCCAATAGAGTAGATTGGTCTTACATGGAATAGATTGTTTTAGGTAAAGTGATGTTACCAGGTATTCTTAGTCTTTATTCAGAACCCACTGCTAAGGTTCTAGTGAACAGAATTAAGTCAGAATCCTTTAGAATCACTAATGGTACCAGACAGGGATGTCCCTTATCCCCAATAATATTTGCTGTCCCCTATCCCCAATAATATTTGCTCTTACTTTAGAACCTTTTTTAAATGTAGTACGTAATTCCTCTGATATACACGGTTTCACTTTGGGTAAGGGAAAATAGCTTCCTTTGCAGATGATGTACTATACTTTATAACACAACCCGAATCCCCTTTTCCTAGGCTGTTAACTGCACGGGAAGTATACTGTTTTCTCTCTCAAGCTTTGATTAACTATTCCAAATCCGAAGTTTTAAATATTACTCTTCCCATGAAACGATCCTCTAGGCTGATTAGTAAATATAACTTTAGATGGACTCCGGACACAATAAAATATTTAGGAATACACATATCCTCTGATCTGTCCTCTCTACCTGGTGTGAATTTTACTCCTCTTATTGCTTCTACACAACAGGACTTAACCTACTGGTCTTCTTTACTCCTTTCCTGGATAGGTAAAATTAGCATTATTAAAATGACAATTTTTCCGAAAATGATCTTTCTCTTCAACGCCCTTCCCATTTACATACCACAGAGCATTATTCAAGCTCTTCAAAAAGCTATCTCTTCCTATATGTGGAAATGTAAAATTCCAATATTATGTTATTTTATTATAACCTCTAGCTTAAGTAGAGCTGGACTTGGTTTACTGGACTTGAGGCGATACTACTCTGCTACAGCTTTGGCGAAATTATTTGATTTCTCCTCATCATCACATTGTAGATGGCCTGGTATAGTAGTTGAAATTCTAGACGGACTCGACCCCTGACAAATCTGTTGATCACCCGGGAAAAACCCTGGAAACATACCCTTCCGAATCACTCGTGATTTTCTCTCAATTGCACTCGTTGAATATTTCTTATAATCTTGCCGCTTCTCCGTCACCACTACTCTCTGTAAGGGTAAACCCTGAATTTCAGGTGGGCAACAACCATCCAATATTCTCACATTTTATGCTTGAATCTTAAGATACTATCTCCTCTCTCATCTCTATCTGGAGTTATCTCATTGTGCGATCACCTCTGGACCCTCTCTTTTTTTTTTGTTCCATCATATTTCGTAATCCCCCCCCCACTTGCTCTCTAAACATCGCTATTGTACAATGAAAATTGATTACTTAAATGACATTTTATTGTAACATAGTTGATGAAGCTGAAAAATGACATGTGTCCATCAAGTCCGGCCCATGCCAAAAACACCCCTGTTGATCCAGAGGAAGGCAAAAAAAAACCCTCTGAAGCAATTTCTAATTTAGCCCCAAGTGGGTAAAAAAATTCCTTCCTGACTCCAAATGGCAGTCAGATATTTCCCTGGATCAACATCCTATCTGTTTTGAAGCCATCTGCCATAATTTTCAGTATTGTTTTGTGCTAGTCAGGCATCCATTGCTTTTTTTTTTTTTTTAAAGCAGTTGCATTATCTACAAGTACAACATGCTGAGGCAAAGAATTACATAGCTTTACCGCCCTTACTGTAAAGAACCCCTGCCTTTGTTTTAGTCAAAAGCGTTTTTCCTCTAGTCTTAATGGATGACCTCTTGTTCTTAGCTCAGCTCTTTGCCTAAATAATTCATTGGCTAGTTCTTTGTATTGACCTTGAATGTATTTGTAAATGGTAATCATTTCACCCCTTAGACGTCTCTTCTCTAATGTAAAGAAACACATTTTGGCTAGTCTCTCTTTATAAATCAGATCCTCCAAACCCTTTATCAGTTTTGCTGCATGTCTCTACACCTTTTCTAGCTCAACAATGTATTTTTTATGAACTGGCACATAAAACTGTACTCCTTATTCTAGATGAGGACTAACCAAGGATTTATACAAAGGTAGGATAATATTAGCATCCCTTGCTTCTACACCTCTTTTTATGCAGGCTAGTACTATTTGCTCTTGCAGCACCTGAGTGACTCTGCACACTGCTGTGAAGTCTATTGTCTATCAGTACTCCTAAATCTCTCTAATGAGGATTCCCCAAGTTGTTTCCCATTTAGAGTATATGTAGCAAGTTTGTTTCTACAGCCCAAATGCGTACACTTACATTTATCTACATTAAATGTCATCTGCCACTTTTCTGCCCATTCACTCAGTTGATTTAAATCATTCTGCAGAGAAAAAATATCCAGCTCTGTATGTATTTCCTTACATAGCTTAGTGTCATCAGCAAAGATTGAGATGCTACTTTCAATTCCCACTTCTAGATCATTACTAAACAAATTAAAAAGCATTAGGCCCAGGACTGAACCCTGCGGAACCCCACTTATTACTTTAGACCAATTTGAAAAGGTTCCATTTACAACAACTCTCTGCCATCTATCATTTAACCAGTTCTCAATCCATGTACAGATAACACCGCCCAAACTGAAGCCTTTTAATTTATGCAATAACCTGTTGTGAGGCACTGTATCAAAGGCATTTGCAAAATCCAAGTATACTACATCAACAGCAATTCCCCTGTCCAAATTACTACTTCCCCTTTCATAAAATGCAAATAAATTAGTCTGACCTGATCTATTCTTCACGAAACCGTGCTGATTCCTACTAAAAATATTGTTTGTCTTCACATAGTTCTGAATAGTGTCAGATAGTAACCCTTCTAGTATCTTATCCACTATGGAAGTCAAGCTGTCAGATCTATAATTTCCTTGTTTGGATCTTGCTCCCTTTTTAAACACTGGAACTATATAATCTTTCCTCCAATCACAGGGCACTATGCCTGATGAAAGTGAATCAATAAATATTAAGTATAATGGTCTTGCTATAACTGAACTAAGTTCCTTAAAGGGATAGTAATACTTAAAATGTAAAAAAATATGTTTTAGGGTTTATCCCCCTGAGTAAAACAAGAGTACTCCCACTACTGAAAGGTGTTTCATTCAAAAGTTATTAATTTTCAAAGTTGAATTTTTTAGGTGCAATATCACAGTGGCCTGAAATTGCACAGTGGCGCTGTTGCTACACCATCCTAATAGAGGCTCATTATCCTTGTCCTAATACTTGATCCTAATCCTATGTGTTTGAGAATCTCAGACATGTATGACGGACAAACTCTATTAAAAGCTTCATCCTCATCTGTGGAGATAAAAATTGAGGAAATGTTTTTGATTTTAGCAAGATAAGTAAGAGATGGCTGTGGTCATGTTATGTTTTGCTTCTGTCCCTGGGTCAAAGCCACTCTGGTCGAGGTGGGCTAGGGGCAGAAGAAGGGGTTGAAGGGAGTGGCCAGAATCTTAGCAAAGATTTTAATATCAACTTTAAGGACTGATATTAAGCAGTAGTTCGAGCATAAGGAAGGGTCTTTTCCTGGCTTGTGTATAACTACAATGTGTGCTTCTAAAGCTTAAGGGGGAAAGGATTGTCCCATGAGGATCAAATTGAAGGATTTTAACATGTATGGGAGTAGAGAATTTTGGAATTTCCTATAATATTTCAATGAAAATCTGTCAGGGCCAGGCTTTTTCTCAATGCCAGCAATTTTACGCCTTCAATTCTTTCAGATTCAGAGATTGCGTCTCAAGGGAGACAGAGTCTAGATTAGAGAGAGATGGGGGATTGGCTTAATGTAGAAACAACTGTTGTTCCAGGTTTCTGGTAGGGGGGTATTTTTGTTGATAAATTGTATAGATGATTGTCGAAAATCCCTAAAGAAGTCAGCTATTTGAGGAAAAGTTTTATGGAGGTTTCCTGATGGTGAACAGATCTGAGAAACTGCAGTACAACGTATTTTGCATTGGATAAGATGGTCTAGAGAGCGTCATTAGAAATATAACAATGGTATTTTATCCACATATGAGAGTCTAAGTATCACGGTGCAGTTTCTCCTTCATGTCACTCTCGCTTGTGCTGCGCTCCGATTGGTTGAGCCTGTTTGGCCCACCCCTGGTGACCTTTTTATACTGGGCCAGTGGCACCTGTCAGGTGCCCTTTCATGGTGTTCCTGAGCCAGTTTTTGTTGTGCTGTGTTCCTGCGTTCCTGATTCCCGGTGTACTGACTTGGCCATCTCTGACTACGATCCTGTGTTCCTGCTCCGTGATTTGACCCGGCCTGGCTGACGTTCCTGCTTGTATCCTGATCCTGCTTGTCTGAGATCCTGCTCCGTGCTTCGACCCGGCTTGTTGACGTTCCTGCTCTGTGACCTGTACCAGTTACTCCGGCCCGGTCTACGTTCTTGCCTCCTCTGTCGCCACAGCGAAATTGTGACTGTCCCACTTGCTGTCCGGAGCGGCTGCAGCGGTTGCCCGTGCTGTGTGATTCCTGCCTCTGAGCCGCTTCCTGCAGAGCTGTGTTCCTACTTTTGAGCTGTTAACCCGTGCAGAGCTGTGTTCCAACTACCGAGCTGTTAACAAGTGCAGAGCTGTGTTCCAACTATCGAGCCGTTAACCCGTGCAGAGCTGTGTCCCAGTTCTGGGCCTTCAGTCTATACAGAGAGTTGCTTGTGTGCTGAGCCGTTCCTCTCCTTGCAGTCCGGTGTAGCTCATTACCGCGCTGGGTGGCACACGGCTCTGGCTGCTTCTATGCACATCTCTGTGGTTACGCCCGTGGGGGCTATTGGCTCAAGCTCTTGCAAATCAGTCACTACCATTACGCCCGTGGGGCTATTGGCTTAAGCTCTTGCAATTCAGTTGCTTCCATTACGCCCGTGGGGGCTAGTGGCTGCAGCTCTGGCAATTCAGTTGTCTCCGTTACGCCCGTGGGGGCTATTCGCTCTAGCTCTGGCAGTCTACTTGCTCTGTTCATACGCCCGTAGAGTCTACCATTCAAGTACAGCAGGCTCTGGGTGGCAGGTTCCTCTTTGCTGGACAGTTTCCTCAGTATTACAGACTGTTGGTGTTGGGTCTTCTCCACCATTCACCACCTTTAACACCTTGGGCGTGCCAAACAACACAACTGAGACCGACTGATTATTCCGTTAACCCTTGTATATCAATACTCAGTGTCTTTCAGTTGCCTGTGCTATTTTCTAGTATATTGTATATTGATCATACTATTGCCTTCTTGCTGCTACGCAGTGCTGCCGATAGGAGGCGATCTTTGTCATTTATTTTGTTCTTAATAAAATTCCATTTTATTTCACCTACTGGTCTGAGTGTCTTGAAAACCGTGACACTAAGGTATCTTAGCGAAGAAGAGAGTTAAGTTGTTCTTTGAGTGTAGAAAGTAAGGTGAGGTCTGAAGGTGAAAGGGATTTCTTGTGGGTAGGATCTAGGGAGTGTATTTTTGTGAGAATATCGTCAATTCTTTTCCATTTTGAAAGTTTTGTAATCGCTCCTGTCTTTATAAATAGTCCTATGTATGTTAAAAGTCAGAGATGCTCAACTAGGAATGAACCTGCAAAACAAATTTGCACACTCTATAGGAATGGTGTCCTACCCAGGGTGCAATTTCTTTTTGCCCACTAGTGCCTTTCACAGAGAGGAAATATCCTAAAGAACATCATACTGGTCCTGCCCTTATAGCAGTCGAACCACAAAATTCAAGGAAATTCCTCTCTGAACAAGAGAAGCAACCAACCCCAGATGTACATTTTGGCCTTGTTGGGCCTCATCGGTGAGGTGTAGCTGATCTCACTAAGCACTGTGAGCAAGGGCTCCAATGCTGGATTTCCTCTATTGCCCTTGGGGTGACTAATCCCAAGGGTAATTTGCATATGTATATTACAAGTCAGACATGCTCAATTACCATTGTGATTTGTCACCTGAAGGGTAATAGGGGAATCCAGCACCGGACCCCTTGCTCACAGTGCCTTGAGAGATCAGATACACCTCACTGATGAGGCCCAACAAGGCCAAAATGTATGTCTGGCATTTTGTGGCTGGACTGCTGTAATGGCAAGTCCAGTATGATATGCTTTAGGAAATTTCCTCTCTGTGATAGGCACTAGTGGGCTAAAAGAGTCCATACCCTGGGTAGGATACCATTCCTATAGAGCCTGCACATTTATATTGCAGGCTCATTCCTAGTTGAGCATCTCTTACTTCCACTCTCTTTATAAATAGTCCTCGTATGACACTCTTGTGTGCTTCCCAGAATATGGGGTCAGAAACTTCTTGGGTAGAATTGAGAAGGAAGTATTCATCGAGGTTGGTTTTCAAGGAACTTACTATTGTTTGGTTGTTTAGTAGCTCGTCGTTGAGTTGCCACAGTTTTGTTTATTCAGGCATCTCTGGGGAGGAGATAATGAGTGAGACCACTGTATGGTCTGACCAAAAGATCCGGTCAATAGTCACTTTCATAAGAAAGTGAAGAAAAAATTGAGAAAAAGATGTGGTCAATTCTGTTGTAGGAGGAAAGGAGGGAAGAGAAGAATGTGTAATCTTTGTGGGATGTAGTGATATCCACACGTCTATGAGATGGATGTCTGAGAATGTATTTCTTAATTTTTTAAGATGTGAGTATTTAAAGATTGTCTTGTTAGATGAAGTATCAATCTACAGATCTAAATTTATGTTGAAGTCATCTCCAATGATGATTCTCCTGTCTAATAAGTGTCAGATAACAAAGTTTTATCTCTGTAACAGCTTTCTTCCAAACTTACAATATTATTTTGCTTGATTGTTTTAAGCAGGTTTTGAATGTTCGTGCTTTAGACATCAAAAATAGATCCTTTGTTCCTGGGAGTAACTTTTTCAATACCTAGGAGAACTAATACTGAGTCTAGACAAATATTGTATCCTGTTTTCCTCTTAATCCAAAACTTTGTGTAATACATTGTTTACAAGCAAACAAATCAACTACAGCTCTGTTGAGATTCCATAATCATCAAAAATTGTAAACTTCTTTTCAGAAGCCCCACCTTCTAGTGACTTCAGATACTTTAGCCCATTGGTTAGCAGGAGGCAGATTAGAAGATGCTCTCAGAGCAGTTTATTGCTCTATGGAGTCTAATTTAAAGCCTTTTATTTTAAACCAATTGATCATGGTTCTATTAATGCTATTGATAAGGTTTAAACAAGCATAATATGAAGCCCTCTGGTCTTGTAATAAAATACGTAGATTTTTCGAACTTTGTCTAGTGACACAGATGCAAATATTATTCCCCCCTTGTTTACTCACTCTATTATATTTCTTCTGTATTTTGTCTCCTCAGTTTGAGATACTACTTCTTATCATCATCCTCAGTTTGTTCAGCATCCTTGTTAAAGTTGTTAAATGAATCTGAATGTTATCGAGTTCCCAAGATATTCCAGATTCAGGACATCAAAGAAAGAGGAAGTGTGCTGAGGGAACATACAGTTTGTAAGGAATACTGATACCTGATTATGGATTGGGTATTAGGGATACTAGTATGTCTGAATGTATTAGAATGTTTTCTCTGTTAAACAAGTTTTCTCTGACTTTGATAATGAGGGACAGTAAAGAGAGTTAAATGCATAATTTTCTCCTCCATGTCGTTAATAAAATCCTGCCTTTCCTTCACAAGGTTAGGAAAATCTACAAGTGGTAAACACCAGAAATTATACATTGGTTCAGTTATTCTAAACATTCTCTGATGAAAAGTTAATTTAGAAAGGGTTTCTTAACACTTTAGAACTGGCTACCCCATTCCTATACCAAGAGTCTGGTTAGGGTTACATTGGGCTGCAGAGAACATAAATCTGGAAATGTTTCCCAAATGTCATATAAACAACCTCATATATTTCATGTCATTGATAAGTTACTTCACCTGTTGCATTTTTATCAGGAAACTATCAATCATGTCTCTAGAGGAGATGGGATCCAGGGTCTCTTCATTGGCCTTCACTCTCTCATAAAAAAATGCAATCAATTCATGAGCAATAGTGACATTCTTCTGGTGAGGTCCTGGGATTAACGCCATGAGCTTTGGAAGAGCACATTCTAACTGCAGGAAAATAAAAAGGCTGTGAACATTATTTATCAAGCGACAGAGCAGCCTTTCTGGACCAAACCAATTGCACCATGGGTGGGATCAAAACTCAGCAAATTTCCATGGGTTTAAATGAAACTTTTAACAGTTAAAATGCTATGGAAGGCTTCAATGCATTGCTTCCAAATCTGTTGGAGACCTGTCAGGCATTCAAAGAGTCTTAAGCATTCAAATGATAGTTATGCTTTTATACTGATGAGTTAAACAAAGGTAGTCCAACTACTGGCATATGTTTTATTCCAAAGTTATTGTAGCTCAAACCTGCATGTTTTAGGTGCACAGCAGTACCTCCATGGCCTGAAATGTTACAGTGAAGGTGTTGCTATAGTATCTTATATAGAGTTACCATCAAATGGCCATATCTGTAGCATCAAAGCCACCATAACATTCTGGACCATGGAAATACTACGTCCAAAAAAAGAAGCTGTTATTACACCTCCTATTGGCCCATAAAACTCCTACTACTACTCAATACAACTCCTCTCTATATTGCCTTCTATTGGTCCATATAACTCCTCCTATTGGCCCATATAAATAATAAATGTAACTACTCCTATTGCTCCATAATAGCTCAACCCTAATACTTCTCATACTGCTCCATATAACTCCTCCCTAAAACTCCTCCTATTGTATCCTATAACTCCTTACTATAACTCCTATTGTTCCATATAACCCCACCTTATGACTCTTCCTATTGCTCCATATAACCCTTCCCTATAACCCCTCCTTTTGCTTCATATTACTCCCTTTTATAAGTCCTCTATTGCTCCATATGAGTCTTTCCTATAACTCCTCTTATTTCTCCATATAACCCTTCCATATAACTCCTCCTATTGCTCCATATAACTACCCTCTATAACTCTTCCTATTTTTCCATATAACTCTTTCCTATAACTCCTCCCATTGTTCCATCTAACCGCCCTCTATAACTCCTCCTATTGTTTCATATAACTCCTCCTTTTGTTCCATATAACTCCTCCTATTGCTCCATATAACTACCCTCCATAACTCTTCCTATTGTTCCATTTAACTCTTTCCTATAACTCCTCCTATTGTTCCATGTAACTCCTCCCTATAACTCCTCCTACTGCTCAACATAACTCCTCCTATTGTTCCATCTAAATCCCCTCTATAACTCTTCCTATTGTTCCATATAACTCCTCCTATTGTTCCAAATAACTCCTCCCTATAACTCCTTATATTGCTCTATAAAACCTCTCTCTATAATTCCTCATATTGCACAAACAATGCACAAGGGCAAAATTCATAGGGGCCATTAATATTTTTGGCCATAGTAAGTTAAGCGGGGGGGGATATTATTAGAAGTTGTTTAAACTGAATTTTTAGTTCCTTGAATGTTAGAGTGGTCACCAGCGGATTGTGAGTCAATGGGACTTATGCACTAAGGTGTGATAAAGAGGTGATAAAGAAGAGATGATGACTTCTCCAGTGATATCACTTCTCCAGTTCCTGTGTTATTCTGTGGAGCCCAATGCACTGAGATTGCTCTATTTTGAAAGATCTTACTGCATAGGCTCCATAGAATAACATAGGAACTGGAGAACTGATATCACTGAAGAAGTCATCTCCGATTTATCACCTCTTTATCCCAACTTAGTGCATCTCTCCAGATGTGTGGGAGACATGCTGGCATTCTAGGGGTTAAAAGTCCAAATGAAATCCATGGGAGTTTCAATACATTTTCCCCTTTTCTCTTAAATGATCAAGCTCATTATTTTTTTGAATATTTACTAAGCAACAAGAATTAAAAATATTGAGAGAACCCAGCATTACCCCATCATGGGGATCATGTAATACGGACAATGAAACAGAAGGATAAATTATTATTATTATTATTATTATTATGCAGCTTGTGTTCAATGTCATAGTGTACTACTGTATATGCTGTAAAAGCATTATTACTATTATTTACTGTACCTGACCCCAAGTGCTGGTAATAGTAAGAAACATCTCCTCAACAATGCAGAGCATCTTGGAAAATGTCTCATCGCTGTATTCAAAGCGATTCCCAAATAAGATGGAGAACAAGACATTGGAAACAGCATCCATGATTCCCTTGTGTGTCTCTATTGGAATTCCTGCACCATAAACAGAAGCTAAAAATCACTGTACAAACATAAGTCAACAAACAATCTTGTGAGTTTTCACTTAGTGAAGCAATAGACCTGGATTTGAGTTCAAAATATCTATATATATAAAAGAATAAGCCTCATTGCATAATTTATGGTTCCTCACACACAGAACATAATGTATCTCTCCTCAAAAACACACACATTGCACAGAATGCTTCATTACATACATAATTTATGTCTCATCAGGAGACAACTCCCATTGGGTGATTCAATGTGGATGTTACTGCTCCCATTGGGTGATTCAATGGGGGCATGTTTATCATACAGGGAGTTGGCCTGCCCCTCCAGCCCGCCCACCACTATCCAACTGACAAAAATATATACATATAGCTGTCACTGGCTCCTGAAGTAGGGGAAAGCAATAACTTTTCCAGGTACACTCACACTCTCACTCAGGATCATGACCCACAAACATACTCTTTCACCTCCCACAGATAATTGTAACCCTCCATTCACTCTGTTTCAGTACGAGGGTGTAATGTTCCCATAAAATACAAACACTCAGGGATAAACTTAATAGCATCTCTTTTATTTAACTCTTTTCATCTCTTCAGTCAACCTCATTAACTGTCTGTTTTCAACTATCACTCCTCCACTTCCTGCTTCCTGATTCTCGCCCCTTTCTCCTTAAAGGGAGAGAGATGCTTTGCTGTATGTTGCACAGGTTAAGCCTCAAACACCACTTTGTATTTCTTCCCTCATCATAATGCTACGTTGCTTCAACTGAAGAGCCACCGTGTGTTATATTGCTATGTTACCTCAGCTTAAGTAAGGAGGAGTTACTTTGTTTTTCTTTTATGTGCTACTTCCTCGTGGATGTTTTGGGAGCTGCCCATTAAGAGATACTGCTGTTGGGACAGTGATAATCCCTTCTGGGATTATTTCCAGGCAACAAATAAGTGTTTGACTAGATACATTTCTTGTGAGTAACATCCTATACAGTGAAGGGGAGTGATTGTTCTATACTGCTATACAGTGTTACACTAGAAGCACCTTCTGTTTTTCTTTTTTTCTAACAAATTAATTGGGGATTCCTTGTTAGAAAATGATTTAATAATATCTGTAGACCAGGTATGTTAAACATGGGGGCCAATTGCCTCCACTGTGAGGCTCTCCATAGACAGAAATGCTTTAAATGCCTTATAGCCCAACATCTTCCCAGCTCTCCTTACCATAGCCTGGGAATGCCACCAGTCCAGTTTCCTGTTCTTTGTACCATTAAGGGTCAGATGTTCAAAATTCATCATAATGAAAAAATTGTTGGCTCATGAGTCGTAAAAGAAGGAAAATGTGTCATAAGAAATTAAAATATGACGGTGAGAAGATCTAGATGAATATTGCCCTTAATAATTCTAATGTTAAAAATGTCTTTGATTTTGTCTGCTATGATTTTTTTAATCATAATACAGTTATCAGATATCAGTGAACCTCCTAGATGGGCGTCATGCACTTCTATGTCATCAAGATGTGTTCTTTCTGTTCTATGATAACATGTATCATCTGCTTCTTCATGTTGTATTATTCTTTTCTTCAATAAAATAAAATTTGCATTTAAAAAATGTATTTGATTCTGCCTTTAAAATTAACATTTTCAAAGAAATAAGACACTTTTTTTACCCATTAACTCTATAGTGCTGCTTCTCTCTCCTGCAAACAGTACTTTATTTGTCTTCTCCAGGTTTAGACCAATTTTATTTTGTCTTAAAAAGACGTTAGACAAAAAAGTGATGGTTAAACATTTTCTGAAAATACCTTACAATATGACTGTAGATTAAACCATGCCCATTTTTGCAAGCAATGCAGAACTAGTTAGCAATGTGCTCAGGACTGGTCAGTTGCCTGTGCCTGCTGGTGCCAGTGTGCCTTCTGATATCCAGGAGGAGGAGATGATGACAAATGTTACTGTTGATCCTCCTGATGAGGTGGAAGGGGAAGTGATGATGCCAAGCAGTCAGACTAACAGTCAAGGAAGCCCACAACCTTTCACCACCACTACCAGCAGTGATTTTGCTGGAATTGCTTCTGCTATAATTCTTATTGCTGCTGAGTTTCAAAGCCAACAGGCTGATGATGAGCACTCTAGTGTGCCATTGACCACTGTGGCCACAGAGGGAATGGGGGTCCAGCAGCAGTTGTGATGCTTGACTAGGAGAGGTTCCGCTTGCCAGGAATAATCCTGGTCCTAATTCTAGTGTTGATTCTGAAGCAGGAGCAGTGGCACAGCAGTAGCATCCTCTGCCCCAGCCAGTGAAAGAGATTGTGGAGAAGAAGAAAGTGGCCGTCCTTCTCCCCCTTTCTCTACCCCTGTGAGGTTATGGGTGTAAGGCTATTTTTCTCTTGGGGCCGGCACAGTGCATTCATCAGCAACAGCACTGTGCACAATTTGTGAGAATTCAGTGAAAAGGGGAAAGAAGGGAATGCATCTTGACACAACCACCCTGATAACACACATGAATAGCAGACGCCATGACATTTTTGTGAAGCATGTTAAAGCCAAACACCCACAAAGGAAATCAGGAGCCACTGTTGATGTAACCCGTCTCTCCCCAAAGGTAACAAGAGTTGAGGCAGAAATCAAAGAGGATGAAGAATAGAGAAACCCAGCCAGAGCCTGAAAGTTTTATGGCAAGTGAAACACCTGGTTCACCATGAATGACGCCGAGCATCGCTGAAGCGGCGGTGCTGGAAACAAGGTAAGCTGTGACACCTGTGTACTGAACCGGCTTGCCTGACTACTCCAGATCCTGTCACAGGTTCATCTGTGCCCCAGTCTGTGGATCTTCTTCTTCCTTCTGATTGCCTACCAGTCTGGGCCTTTGCTGGATCTGCTGTTGCAGGTCTGTACCCTCTTTACTTTGGGGAATACTGTGTGGTGTGTCCTGGTCTAGTATAGGGAAGTTTGTGCCATCTTGTGGCCATTGCTCCCTAACCACCATCCCTAGGCTACGCTCTCCAGCCTTCACTCCCCCCCTGCAGAGGAGATTGTACTGTGTACAGTGTCGCTATCCTGGTCAGGGTCCTGGCTCAACTGGGATCAGATATCTGGCTTCACGGCCAGCATCTTTACTGAGCCTCTGTTGCAGCAAGGCTTTGCTGTAGACAGTCTCCACTCTACTTGCTCTGAATTCCAGTGCCCCACCCTAGCAGTCCCTTCCCTTCAGGTCTTCACTTGCGCCATACAGTTTGTGACAGGTGCACCACCTGATGGGTGTATATGGAACGCCTACGTAGGCTATGGAATGTCCCAGAATAATAATAAATTGGATATACAAAAAGAAAGAAAGGAAAATCCCAAACAGAACAAGACCAAAGAACCCCTTGAGAGATAAATATAGGGAATTCACTTAATATCATTGAGCTAATTGACCCATTTTATATCATAAAATATAACTTTTACTGATAAATTCTTAATAAAAAAGAAAGCCACGCGAATAAAATATGAAATGTTTCTGAAAACATAACCCCAAGTTCAAGGGGATATAAGGAGCAATAAATATTAGTGATCGTTGGTTTACTGATATAGAGTAGATACTGGTGCTTAGTTTATGTGCTCATATAGATGATGTGCACATTCACAACTGTGTGCTACTACCGGCAGTATGTTGGTGTATTTGACTGCTTTATAGCTGTACTAAATGTAGGATAGTCGGAAACACAAAGTATCAGTAATCCTTTATTCAGTTGTACAGTCAGTTATATGTGTGCATATATTAATTAGTACATTCACTGATATTTACTTATTTCTGCAGGTTATCATGGACTAAAAATTGCTCAAGTAAGATGAATCTTTGAGTGATCTTAAGCAATATGAGTATGTCCTAGGTCACTCGCATTTCGAGTTACTATAACCTGCCTAAACCTCTGTATATCTGCCTTAGCTGTGTGATCATTCCTGAAATGCCAAAATGTATTTTAAACCTAAAGTTCCTGAGTACTGCACAATGGAGTACACTTATTTAGTAATACCAAGCTAACCACTGTCATTTCACTATCATGTATTGAAGCTATATATTGCAACTAGAGACAGCTAGTAACACTACTAAATGTTTCGGGTATATACTCTGGCGTTTTCTGCCACCATTGCAATGAGGTAAGCATTTTTCAGGAGAATAAGTATATGTTTAATCACAGTAACATCCCCTCTGTACACATAACATCCAGTTCTGAATGAAGATGTTATCTCTTGAAGAAAGAAATAAGAGAAGAGTCCTTAGGGGCTATTAGGATTTTCTGTCCATAGTAAAGTAAGGGGGTTGTTATTACTAGGAGGTATTACTTTTCCTTTACTACATCACAGTCATTATTTTCCCTGTTAACTTGCAACCATTTCCAAATATAACAAGTTGAGTTTGCATTCCCCCCATCCTGTATCAAGACAGACACCAGTGAGTAGTAACCTTGTCTTGTGTTTATACAGCCTGTTCTGATCTTACTCCTACAGTACTCACCACTGCCCAATACTGACCATTAGATTTCCTGAATTCCTTCACCAGATAATGAGCCTCCTCTTGGATCTTCACCTCAATGCTTTTCTTTCCCATCCCAAAATCTTTTAGGGTCCTCATAGTGAACTGGCGCAATTGCTTCCACCGTTCTCCATTGCTGAAAGCAAGCCCTAAAAGACAAAGAGGAGAGTGTTCTACTAAGAACGTCAAGAGAAATATAATAGGGTGTGAAAAGGAGGTGATAACTTCTCCAGTGGATAAACTCTACTGTTCCTATGTTATTCTATGGGAGATCTTTAGTTATAGACTACAGGGGAAATGTACTAAGATGTCATAAAAGAGGAGATAACTTCTCCAGAGTGATAAACTCTCCAGTTACTATGTTATTCTATGGGAGAGCATTAGTTATAGACTACAGGGGAGATGTACTAAGGTGTGATAAAGAGGAGATAACTTCTCCAGTGAGATAAACTCTCCAGTTCCTATGTAATTCTATGGGAGATCTTTAGTTATAGACTGCAGGGGAGATGTACTAAGGTGTGATAAAGTGGAGATAACTTCTCCAGTGAGATAAACTCTACAGTTCCTATGTTATTCTATGGGAAATCTTTAGTTATAGACTACAGGGGGAGATGTACTAAAGTGTGATAAAGTGGAGATAACTTCTCCACTGAGATAAACTCTACAGTTCCTATGTTATTCTATGGGAGAGCATTAGATATAAACTACAGGGGGAGATGTACTAAGGTGTGATAAAGAGGAGATAACTTCTCCAGTGTGATAAACTCTCCAGTTCCTATGTTATTCTATGGGAGATCTTTAGTTATAGACTACAAGGGAGATGTACTAAGGTGTGATAAAGAGGAGCTAACTTCTCCAGTGAGATAAACTCTCCAGTTCCTATGTTATTCTATGGGAGAGCGTTAGTTGTAAACGACAGGGGAGATGTACTAGGTGTGATAAAGAGGAGATAACTTCTCCAGTGAGATAAACTCTGCAGTTCCTATGTTATTCTATGGAAAGAGCTTTATTTATAGGCTACAGAGAGATGTACTAAATTGTGATAAAGAGGAAATAACTTCTACAGTGAGATTACCTCTCCAGTCCCTATGTTATTCTATGGGATAGCTATAGTCTTAGATATATAACTGCTGAGATAGATCAGTGGTAAATGCCCAGGACTGCAGAGACTGTTCAAACCTCAAAGTTGCAGGGTTGAATCCCAGCAGGATCAATGCAGCCTTTCATCCTTCCGAGGTCTATAAAATGAGTAGCGTTGATTGGAGCAATAATTTCTATTATTCGGTTGCTGATTCAGTTAAATACTGGAGTGTGTGCTGATAACGCTTTGAGTTCCACTGGGAGAAAGGCACTATATAAATACTAGTTATTATTATAGAATATAGGGGAGATGTACTAAGCTGTGATCAAGAGGAGATAACTTCTCCAGTGAGATAAAATCTCCAGTTCCTATGTTATTCTATAGGAGAGCTTTAGTTATAGACTACAGGGGAAATGTACTAAGATGTGATAAAAGAGGAGATAACTTCTCCAGAGTGATAAACTCTCCAGTTCCTACTTTTTCTACTCTAGAGGTTTAGTTATAGACTACAGGAACATGTACTAAGGTATGATAAAGAGGAGATAACTTCTCCAGTGTGATAAACTCTCCAGTTCCTATGTTATTCTATGGGAGATCTTTAGTTATAGACTACAGGAACATGTACTAAGGTGTGATAAAGACGAGATAACTCCAGTGTGATAAACTCTCCAGTTCCTATGTTATTCTATGGGAGATATTTAGTTATAGACTACAGGGAGATGTACTAAGGTGTGATAAAGAGGAGATAACTTCTCCAGAGTGATAAACTCTCCAGTTCCTACTTTTTCTACTCTAGAGGTTTAGTTATAGACTACAGGTACATGTACAAAGGTATGAGAAAGAGGAGATAACTCCAGTGTGATAAACTCTCCAGTTTCTATGTTATTCTATGGGAGAGATTTACTTATAGACTACAGGGAGATGTACTAAGGTGTGATAAAGAGGAGATAACTCCGGTGTGATAAACTCTCCAATTTCTATGCTATTCTATAGGAGAGATTTAGTTATTGACTACAGGGGTGATGTATTAAGTTGTGATAATGAGGAGATAACTTCTCCCGTGAGATAAACTCTACAGTTCCTATGTTATTCTATGGGCAAATGCTAGTTATTGACTAGAGGGGAGATGTATTAAGTTGTGATAAATAGGAGATAACTTTTATAATAAGCTAAAATCTCCAGTATCTATGCTATTCTATGTGAGATCTTTAGTTATAGACCACAGGGGCGAAGATATCCTGAGGCGTCATGAAGAAGAGGTCAATTCTCCAGTGTGATAATTAGGGGTTTGCCCGTGAGAAATCCAGAAAAAAACACATTGTTGCAGGAAAATCCACTTTAAAACCAGTGATTAAAATCTTTACATTTTTTACCCATTGGCCAAAATTCTTCTAAATTTTTTCAGTGTCCAGAAACTTTCTGTCCATTGATTCATGTGTTTTTCGCCTTTTCACTATAAAAAACATGACATATTCCACGAAGTGAACACAATAGAAGCAGATACAGAGTGAGGTTGATGTGCTGTGCTGTTCTAATGTGATATTTTTGAAAAATTAAGGCAGGAGAGGCTCATAGTGATAGCAGTCTAAAGTTTAAAAATAGTAAAAGGAGGAATTGGTAGGGCCCTTATGTGTCCACTGAGTCTAAGGAGGAGGAGGAAGTGAGCACTACAGAACCAATGCTGTCGGATCTCCCTAATCACCCCTAGTGATAGTGGTGGATTTCATGACAGGGGATGAAGAAAAGGGTATAGCAGGAAAGGTAAGCTACCTGTGCCTGCTGCCATACGTGCTGCCCCTGCTGCCACCATTGCTGTACCTGCTGCTAGATTTGCTGTCCCTGCTGTCACTAGTGCTGTATTTGCTGTCAGACGTGCTGCCCCTGCTACTGCTACCACCTTTGCTATGCCTGCTGTCAGAAGATCTGCCCCTGTTGCCACTAGTGCTGTGTCTGCTGTCAGACATGGTGCTCCTGCTGCCACCAGTGCTGTGCCTGATGCCAGTGCTGAACCTGCTGCCTCCAGTACTGTGTCTGCTGTCAGACATGGTGCTCCTGCTGCCACCAGTGCTGTGCCTGATGCCAGTGCTGAACCTGCTTCCACCAGTACTGTGCCTGCTGTCAGGCATGCTGCCCCTGCTTCCACCAGTACTGTGCCTGCTGCCAGTGCTGAACCTGCTGCCACAAGTGCTAAAGCTTCTACTAGTGTGTCTCGTAATACTCAGGAGGGGGGAAGGAGATGATGATGCCAAGTGTGACAGCAGGGGACCCTAAGTCACACTTGCCATCCCCACGCAGTATTGCCAGTGCTACTACTACTACTACTAAGAAGGTCCAGCAGCTTGTTAGTGTTAGGAGTGGAGGAAGACTCTGGGGCTGAACTTGATGTGGTTGGTGTTAGTAGTAGTAGTAGCAGTAATGGTGAATCAGCCGGTGGGACTAGTGTTAGGAGAGTGGTAGGGGAAGCATTTGACAGCATCCAGACTAGTGGTCAAGGCAGCCCACACTATTCCTCTGGCCCCGGGACTCCCCTTCACTATAGTGTCCAAGTGGAACATGATCCTGAAGAGGCCACAACTGTAGGTGGATAGCAGATGTAGAAATAACAATACCACCACTACCACCAGGAGAACAGATCAGCTGGCTGTGCCTGCTGTTACTGCTGCCAGTCTGCCTTCTTCACATTACCAAGAAATGGCAAGTGTGAAATTAGGGGACACTCTGTCATATTGCTCATCACCTCCTCCAACCAGCAGTGAGATGTCTGTAAAATAACAGCAGCAGCAGCACATAGAGATTAGTGGTGGTGGTGGTAATGATGATGATGGTGGAGAAGCTGGGGTGGAAGAGACATTGATGGCCTTTTTAGCAGAAAATGAGAAGGAATGGGAGACAGAGATGAGGATGGGCATCACCACCACCAGCAGTGAGCTTTTGGAATATGCAACTGCTCTAATTCCTGATGCTATTGAGTTGCAAGGGCAGCAGGATGCTGAGGAGCAAGCTAGTGTGCCACAGACTAACGTGGGTACAGTGGAAATGGGGTCAACAAGTGATGTGGGACTGGGACAGGTTCCACTTTCCAGCCTCAGCAATTCTCCTGGTCCTAGTTTCAGTGCTGATTCTGAGGCAGTAGCAACAACATCATCCGTTGCCACATACAGTGAAGGAGAATGTGGAGGACAAGAAGAAAGAGGCCATTCTTCTCCACCTGACCCCTATCCCCTTAAGTCATGAGTGTGGGACTATTTTTCTCTTGGAGCAGACACATTTCAGTCATCACCAACCACTGTGCACAATTTGTGAGAAGTCAATGAGAAAAGGAAAGGAGGGAACACACCTTGGCACAGCCACCCTGATATAACACACATGAAACACAGACACCATGACATTTATGTCAAAAATGATAAAGCCAAACACCCATCACAGAAATTGAGCACTGCTGTTGCTGTACCCCCTGACTCTCCAGAAAGGCAACAAGAGGTGAGGTGGACATCAAAGAGGTGGAAGAATAGAGAAACCCAGGCTGAGACTGGAAGTTCCATGACGAGTGAGATAAATAACTCACCATCACCTTCCTCTAGGGTAACTACATCTTCTGCCAATCCACCTCGTTCCTCTTTACCTCCCCCGCCAAATGATAGGCACTCTGTGGATGTTAGGATGTGGCAGTTCGTGTCCACCCATTGTACATTGTGCACTGACCACAAATGGCAGTGTGGTGGAAAATAATCACAATCAGTGCATCAAGTGGCATCTGAGGAGATTCCATCCAGTAGAATATGCTAAGATGGGAGTGTTCATCATTACTATTAAACTGTCAGAAAGTTGTCATGTGTCCTTAGAGGGGCGTGGACAAGGGATATAGTGACAACAGCAGTACTTTCGTTCTGCTATCATGGTGTTTGGATACAGTTGTGCTCCCAGATATTATTTACCACACACACACTGTGCATGTTGCAGTTGCCGATGAGAGGCACAGTTCCTGCTCTCAAGGGAAAAATGCATATTCTAATAACATACCCATGATTTAGGAGGAGAAGCATGTGGAGAAGAATTATTGGCCAACTTCTTCTTTTCTTCACATATATTGGGGGCTACTTATTTTGCTGTTATTGCCTCAGGCGCATCACTGGAGCCAGTCGTGGCAACTGAAACTTTCATAATCCATCACTCATGTTACTGATATTGTTGATTCCATTTGCTTTCAGCTGCCTAATCATCTTGCTGCTTAAACTACTTAGCAGCAGCAGCAAGAACATCCATTGCAAATTCCACAATTATGGACTCAGGTGGATATTTGACAATGGCCACTGGCCATTGGCCAACACAACATGACCTGCTGGCACTAGAAGAGTAGGGATTTTTTTCTTTCAAGGCTTGTGCTTTAAAAAAAAAAATAAAGAATTTTGGGAGTTTGTTTCTAAAAAGCCTTAGTGCTCAAATCAATGTTTCCTCGGGCTCATGCCTCTAATAAATCTAAGTCCTACAAATCAATGTTTCCTCAGGGCTTGGTCCTCTAACAAGAAACCTAACAAATCATCCTCTACAAAATACTCTACCATGTCAAGTATCAGTCTACCCCAGTGGCAGCTTATTTCAGGGGGTTCCTGTCTCTATCACTTTACCTACAAATTTCTTATTTTATTTTATTGATTTATTTTCTTATTAGCTGTCCCCCCAATACCAGTCAAGATCCCCTCCCAAAACAAATTCCCTATTCAACCGATTCTTTCTCATACTCCACCCACCAACACAGGTACCCTTTTCAGACCCCTTTTATACCATGTGTTATGGGTTTTTTTAATTGTATTTAGGATTTACTTTTTATTAACTGCCCCCCAATCACAGTAAACAACACCCCAAAAAACATTCCCTGTTTATCTGATTCTTTATTCACACCCCACGAACACAGGCACCCTCATGTCCCTTTTATACTATGCCTTTGGGAAACAAAATAATATTTGCTGTGTGTTGTGTGTAAATTCAATGTTCCCTTTGATTTCAATGGAATGAGCTAGGCAAAAAAAGCAGAAAAACTACACTTTTCACAGGAAATTATTCTCCAACCAGGAAGTGTCATTATTTACCAATTTCAGTTTGAGGCGAAAATGTTCACCCATCCCTAGTGAAAATGTCTCTACTTCCTATGTTATTCTATGTTAGAAATTTAGTTACAGACTACAGGGGTAGATTTACTAAGGTGTGATAAAGTTGAGATAACTTCTCCAGTGTGATAAACTCTCCAGTTCCTATGTTATTCTATTGGAGAACTTTAGTTATAGACTACAGAGGAGATGTACTAAGGTGTGATAAAGATGGGATAAAAGTATCCAGTGTCCTAAACTAACCAGTTCCTATTCTATTCAGATGGAGAACTTTAGTTATAGATTATAGGGATATGTACTAAAGCTTGATAAAGACGTGGTAGATAACATCTCAATTTTTATAAACTTCTCTCAGTTCCTATGTTGTTATATGTAGCTTATGCACTAAGATCTTCCTGACATAGGATATCTTAGTGCATACACCTTCCTGTAATCTATATAAAATCCACTTACATACAATAATATAGGAACTCTAGAGTTAACCTAACTTGAGACACTTTCTCATCTTTATCAAACCATAGTGTATCTCCCACTGAAGTCTATAACTAAACTCTCCTACAGAATAAAATAGGAATTGGAGACATTATCATACTGGAGATCTGACCTCTTTATCACACCTCAGGGCATCTTCCCCTGTTGTCTATAACTAAAGATAGTAACATAGTAAATTAGATTGAAAAAAGACACAAGTCCATCAAGTTCAACATTTGCCTCATACCTCAGTAACTGAGAATTTTATAGCTTTCCTGCTACCAATTAAATTAGACTTTATCATACCTTCCTGATCAGCCTACTGATAAACACTATAACTCTGTATGTTCCCTTTTGAAAGAAATGTATCTAATCTTCTCTTAAATGTATCTATTGTATCTGCCATAACTACCTCCCTGGGCAATAAATTCCACAATTTGACAGACCTTACCGTAAAAAAAACCCTTCCTCTGCTGAAGTTTAAACCTCCTTTCCTCTAATCTCAAGAGGTGTCCCCTGGTCACCTGATTAGGCCTTGGAATAAATAGTTCACCACAGAGATCCTTGTATGAACCTCTCATATACTTGTACAATGTGATAAGGTCTCCTCTGAGTCGTCTTTTCTCTAGAGTAAATAAACCAAGTTTGTTTAGTCGTTCCTCATATGTCAAGTCCTCCATTCCCTTAATTAATTTTGTTGCTCTCCGCTGTACCCTCTCTAATTCTAGTATATCCTTTTTCAGAACCGGTGCCCAAAATTGCACTGCATACTCAAGGTGAGGTCTTACCAATGATTTGTATAATGGCAAAATAATGTTATCCACTCTTGCTTCGATACCTCTTTTTATGCAAGACAGGACTTTGTTTGCCTTTGCTACTGCTGTTTGACACTGGTCACTGTTTCCAAGTTTGTAGTTGACAAGGATACCCAGGTCTTTTTCTAGCAACGAGTCACCTAAAATTATTCCATTAAATTTATAAGTAGCCTTGGGTTTGTTTCTTCCCAAATGCATGACTTTACACTTCCCCAAATTAAACTTCATATTCCACATGTTTGCCCAATCTGACATTGTATGTAAGTCCCTCTGTAGAGAGAAAATATCCTGTTCTGAATTATTGACTTTGCATAATTTAGTATCATCTGCAAATATTGATATTTTGCTTTCTATATCTATTTCCAGGTCATTTATAAACATGTTAGAAATCAGCGGACCTAATACTGAACCCTGAGGTACTCCACTCTCCACTTTAACTGTACTGGAGAATTTTCCATTTACAACCACACAGTGTTCCCTATCATTCAGCCAGTTTTGTATCCAATTGCAAAGGTTATCTCCTTGCCCCAATTTCCTTATTTTATACACCAGCCTTCTGTGTGGCACTGTATCAAATGCCTTTGCAAAGTCTAGATATACTACATTTGCTGCCTTGCCATTGTCAAGGTTGCTGCTTCCTCATAGATGCTGAAAAGATTAGTTTGGCATGATCTATTCTTCATAAAACCATGTTGATTCGTGCTAACGATTTTATTTTTTGTGTTGTAATCCTGAATATAGTCCCTTATTATCTCTTCTAACAATTTCCCACTACAGAGGTCAAACTCACTGGTCTATAATTCCCCGGTTCTGTTTTAGTTCCTTTCTTAAATAGAGGCACTATGTTAGCTCTTCGCCAATCCTGTGTGCACTGAGCCTGTGATAATAGAATCTTTAAAGAGTAAATATAGGGGTTTTGCTAACACTGCACTAAGTTCCTGAAGAACCCTTGGATGTATACCATCAGGACCCGGTGCTTTGTCGGTCTTAATTTTGTTAAATTTTGTTTTTGGATTAGTCATGCTTTCCCTTGCAATTCGAGTTTCATTATCTATTTTGCTACCCTAATTGCCTTTTTGCAATCTTTGTTGCACTCCCTGTATTTTAAGAAAGATTGTTCAGTTCCTTCAGACTTAAATAATGTGAATGCATTTTTTTTCCTTGCCATTTCCTTCTTTACATGTGCAGTTAACCACATTGGCTGTGACTTACTTCTTTTGCATTTGGTCCCCATTGGTATATACTGTTGGGTACAATTCTGCAACCTAAATTTGGATTCTGACCATTTTTCCTCAGTATTTTTGCCTTTAAATAAAATATCCCAGTCTATGTGTTGCATTGAAGCCCTTAACAATTTGAAGTTCGCTTTTTTTTTAAATTAAGAGTTTTGGTTGAACCTATGCATTTTTGCTTTGCCAGACTGATCTCAAATGTAATCATGTTGTGATCACTGTTTCCCAAATGTTCTCTTACCTTAATATTGGATACCATTTCTGTGTTATTAGTGATCACTAGGTCCAATACATTGTTATTTCTTGTCAGCACTTCCACCATTTGTGACATGTAGATTTCACAAAGTGTGTTCAAAAACCTGCTACCCTTAGCACTCTGATAGGTCTCATTTTTCCAGTTGATATCTGGATAATTAAAATATCCCATAATTATAGTATGCCGAAATTGGCAGCTTTCCTCATTTGCAATAGCAGTTCGGCTTCATCATTGTCATCGATATTTGGTGGTTTGTAGCATATGCCCACCCACTTTTACACCACATTTAGTCTCGATTTCTACCCACATGGACTCCACAATTTGGCCAGTTTCCTCACTAATATCACCTCGCAAAACTGGATTTAGCTCTGTTTTCAAATATAAGCACACACCCCTCCCCCTTTTCTATTAATTCTGTCTCTTTGAAACAGGGAATGGCCCTCTATAGTTACAGTCCAGTCATGTGCATCGTTCCACCATGTTTCTGTTATTCCAATTATGTCCAATTGCTCATTAACCACCAGCAATTCTAGTTCTCCAATTTTTTCTACCATACTTCTTGCATTTGCTAGCATACAATTAATTTTGAAGTCTTTGCATATATTAATCCCTACATGCCTTTTTTCTACACCTTCATTTACTAGGAGTTCCTGCCTACTGACTAAATCTTTCACCCCCCCCCGGTCATTTACTTGGACCCAGTTCCTATCTGCTCTATCTACCCCATTTTTGCTATCTATTAGTGATGAGCGAGCATGCTCGGCCGAAGCTCGGTTCGGCTCGAGCATCGCTCTGCTCGGCACATGGCGGTACTCGTACGAGTACCGCATGTGCTCGTCCGTCATGTTCGGGTCTCCTCCCCGCACGTTTCGCGGCTGCTGCGCAGCCAATAAACGTGCGGGGAGGCTCTGACATCAGTGTAATGCCAGCAGCCATGTTGGCTGCTGGCATTACACTGATTGGCTGGCCAGAACCCGTGATCGGGTGCTGTATAGCACCTGACGCGCGAGTTCGGCTCATTCTTAGCCAGGGAGAGATGCGCTTAGGCAGGGAAAGTCAGTGTAGGTAGAATAAAATTGTTGAAACTCTTTCAAGACCCAAAAGTCCTTTTTAGGACTGTTGTGTGTGGGGGCAGCATTTATATTTTGTTTGGGGGGGCACAATTTCCTTTTTTTTGTGGGGGGATATATGTAAGGTGACATATAATACTAGATGCACAGGAAGTCAGTGTAGGGAGAATAAAATTGTTGAAACTCTTTCAAGACCCAAAAGTCCTTTTTAGGACTGTTGTGTGTGGGGGCAGCATTTAATTTTTTTTGGGGGTGGCAGAATTTCATTTTTTTGTGGGGGGGGACATGTTCTAAGGTGACATTGTACTAGGTGCACAGGGACAAATATTTCACAGTGCAGTGACAAGCTGACATATTCTGTTAGGTGCACAGGGCCAATGATTTTACAACGCAGCGACAAAAAGGGCCATTTTAAACATGTGCCTAGCCATAGATTATTGTCACATTCTGTTTAGTGTGCAAATTCACAAATTAACGTCACATATTCTGTTCACTGTGCCTAGCCGCAGATTAGCGTCACATTCTGTTTCGTGTGCCTAGCCGCAGATTAGCGTCACATTCTGTTTCGTGTGCCTAGCCGCAGATTAGCGTCACATATTGTTTAGTGTGCCTAGCCGCAGATTAACGTCACATATTGTTTAGTGTGCCTAGCCGCAGATTAGCGTCACATATTGTTTAGTGTGCCTAGCCGCAGATTAGCGTCACATATTGTTTAGTGTGCCTAGCCGCAGATTAACGTCACATATTGTTTAGTGTGCCTAGCCGCAGATTAGCGTCACATATTGTTTAGTGTGCCTAGCCGCAGATTAGTTTTTATCTTCCTTTTTGTGTGTTTTACGGTCAGTCTGTAAAAATGGCGTACTACGGGCGAAACATCGTTCCCAGCAGCGACGTTGGAGTCCAAGATGCATCCAGACATCCTCCCTATGCTGTCCCTGAACCATTTCTGTGGTGTTTCCATCATTTTCTGACCTTTTCCTATGAACCAGGCACCCTCCCCTCATCAGAGCAGGGGGTGCCTGGTGTAATGCTCGAGTCCTCCCATTGACTTCAATGGGGCTCGGGTGCTCGGCCGAGCACTCGAGCCTCAGGGGGTGCTCGGTCAGAGCACCCGAACACCCGAGCATCGGGGTGCTCGATCATCACTACTATCTATACCCACCCACCCCCTTTGCTAGTTTAAAAGCTCCTCCAAGCTTCCTAGGATTCTGTCCCCTAACACAGAGGCTCCTCTACCATTTAGGTGCAATCCATCTCTTCCATATAGATTGTACCCAAGAGCAAAGTCAGCCCAGTGTTCTAAAAACACAAAAACCCTCCTTCCTCACCATTGCTTGAGCCATGCATTAAGCTCCCTGAGCTCCCTCTGCCTACCTGCACTGGCGCATGGCACAGGTAGTATTTCAGAAAATACTACCTTAGAGGTCCTTGCCTTAAGCTTGCACCCTAAATCCCTGAAATCATTCTTCAGGGACCTCCATCTTCCTCCTACTTTATCATTGGTTCCAATATGTACCAAGACAGCTGGATCACTTCCAGCCCTTCCCAATAATCTGTCAGCCCTGTCCACAACATGCTGATCCCAAGCACCCGGGAGACAGCATACTGTCCGGCATTCATGTTCCTGGCAGCAGATTACCCTATCTACCCGCCTAATAATAGAGTCCTCTATTACCACCACCTGCCTTGGTTTCTGCCTGCTCCGCATCCCATCTAGCCCGGAAGGACAACTGTTCCCCTGGCTGCTAGAGGAATCAGCCTTCTCCAGTGTTGCCAATTCTGAGCAAATCTCATCAACATCTTCACACAATCTTGCAAATCTGTTGGACTGAGTCAGCTCAGAACTGGCCTTCATCTTCCTCTGCCCACTACCTCCCCTCCTTACTGTTACCCAGCTTCCTACCTGTCGCTCCTCATTTACAACTCCGCCCTTTTCACCACTAACCCCACATACTACCTGCTCTGTGAGTTATAAACTCCTTTCCAGGTTTCTAATGCCTCGCAAAGTTGCAATATTTCTCTCCAAATCCAATATCTTAGACTCTAAAGAGAAAATAAGCTCACACTTGGCACAGCGGTATGACCCCTGGAACGATTGCTCCAAATGTTTAAACATGTGACAAGATGTGCACTGCGTGAAATTGGCTAACCTGCTATCACTCATGCTTGGTTTTACAATTCAAATAGCTTTATATTATCCTCTAATGCTCACTATATAGTAAGTAACCAGCCTTAAATGTGAATGCAATAAATCCTTTGAAATGATAGTCACCTTAGAGCTCTGCTGATTTCCAACTCCTGCTTCTATTCTAATTCCAGATTCCTTCTAACTCTTCACTTGGAAGCAGTCACTTGTAATAGCAGTCTCACAGAGCCAGCTCCACAGAGCTAATGGACTGTTTTTATAGTAACTAGCAGTCAGGTGAAATCCCTTATCAATCAGCCCTAATCACACAGGCCAGAGAAAAACCCAGTAAACAGTTTTTTTAACTCTTGCAATACCCACAAAATTTTTTTTTTAAACCTTAATAAAATACCAATAAAACACCAAACACACTCTTATGTACTTAACCAGATTCCTTCTAACTCTTCACTTGGAACCAGTCACTTGTAATAGCAGTCGCCTGTGTAATCCCCTGTATTTGAATCCCCCTGTTTTAAATTCACCGGATCTCATAGAACAACATAACTGTCACTGTGGTCATAACCGTGGTAAAGGTGCTGGATGCGAATCCAGATGTCTGATCCCAAATGAGCCAGGGCCAGGACCAGGATGGGTATAAAATGGTGCTGTAAACTAGTAGGTAGGAATGAGGACCCAGTATGCAGACAAATCTATAGTCAAGATAAAAGGTACTGGCATAGGGGTGTTCTGAACATTTCCAGAGCATTCCCCTTGAAAGAATATAGACTGGGTGCAGAAATTAACCAGATAATAGATGGCATGCCAGAATGAGAGCATAAAACTGAGGAACTGAGGACAGAAAATGGAAGCCACTAGGTGGCACTCTAGTAGACAAGCAAAAGCTCACCCGGCTGAGAAGAAAGAGAATCTGCACTAGCTGGAGCATGAAAACCAATGTGCTGTGATGTATAAGAGAGCAGGCAATGCTCTGCGATGTACAAGAGAGCAGGCAATGCTCTGCGATGTAATGGAGTGCCAGAACCAAGATAAAGCAGCCAAAGAGAGACACCAGGGTCTGGAAGGGGAGATCTCTCAGAGTACTGGTTACTGCATCGGACAGAAGAAGAGCTGGCATTGCAGCAGGCAGGAGACAAGGTCAGAAGGAAAGCCGTGGTCTAAGCCAGGTAATCAGTCTGAAGAAAGCAAGGTACAGAAGCAGTAGGCAGGAGTTAAGTCAATGTGAAGCCAAGGTCAGGAACAAGTAAGGAAGCCTTTGTCGAGGTAACAAGTCGGAAGCCAGGAGCACAGTCAGGAAACAAGTTAAGTCAAACAGCAGATCAAACATACTTGAAAACGAGAGAAATCTCAATGTATTCTTCCTGGTAAAACATTTTCTAAATAAATAAATAAAAACACAAACAGCTAAAGCACGGGAAGTACCAAGATCGAGTGTCTGGTAAAAAAATGTTAGAGGAGCCAATAGGATGAAAGGGGCTGGTCCAAAGGTGAGCATGCAAGGTAACTGGAGAATTTATCTTACTAGAGAAGTTGTCTTGTATTTATCACACCTTAGTACATATCCCCTGTAGTCAGTAACTAAAGCTCTCCCATAGAATAACATAGGAACTGGAGAGTTTATCTCACAGGAGAAGGTATATTCTTTTTATCACTCTTTAGTACATCTCCCCTTGTAGCCTATAACTAAATACCTCCTATAGGAAACATAGGAACTAGAGAGTGTATCACACTGGAGAAGTTGTCTCCTTTTCATCACACCTTAATACATCTTCCCCTGTATTTTATAACTAAAGCTCTCCCATAGAATAACATAGGAACTGGAGAGTTTATCTCACTGGAGAAGTTATCTCCTCTTTATCACACCTTATTACATCTCCACTGTAGTTTATAACTAATGCTCTCCCATAGAATAACATAGGAACTGGAGAGTTTATCTCACTGGAGAAGTTATCTCCTCTTTATCACACCTTAGTACATCTCCCCCTTTAGTCTATGACTAAATCTCTCCCATAGAATAACATAGGAACTGGAGAGTTTATGACACTGGAGAAGTAATCTCCTCTTTATCACACCTTAGTACATCTCCCCTGTAGTCTATAACTAAAGTACTCCCATACAGGAACATAGACACTGGAGAGTTTATCTCACTGGAGAAGTAATTTCCTCTTTATCACACTGTGTGCCTATCTCCCTGCAGACTATAACTAAAGCTCCCACTAAATTAGTAAATGGACAGTTGTCTTCTTTAAATCACATCTTGGGTAGCCTAGTCCTCAGGAGATACCATCGGTGCAGGTTTTCAGAATATTCCAACTGGAGCACAGGGGAACTAATTAAAGGACCAGTCCTTTTGATTGGTCCACATCGGCTCATACAGTGATATCCTGAATACATACACAGTTGATAGATTTAAGCCCCAGGGTTTTCTGCCTGTCCCTTAGTGCCTTTTCTCACTGAAGTACATTTTTAGTAAACTAACTGCAAAATAAGAGAAATGCAGATTCCCCATTGAATGAACTAAGACTTTTAACTCAACATAAATTTCTAAAATGCTTTGCAGAGTTCTTTGGAGATGTTTGTGCATATGATTTATCAAATAAAATAGGAACTGGAGAAGTGATTTCGATGGAGAAGTTATCTCCACGTTATCACTTCTTTATCACATCTTAGTGCATTCCCCCCCAGATTTCTTCACATTACATAAAGGGGAGTGTGAAAGAACAGTCTGTGGGCATTTTGGTGCACCTTTTCTCTGAACATAGTTTAAGTTAATGTGCTAAACTGACTATTGAATGAATGATGTAAGTATCCATCATATCCCGCTGCATGCTATAGGGCTGGAGTGAGGGTTTACTGATATTAAAGTCTTACCCATGATGAATATTGTCCGTTGGGAATTCACTAAATCAATGATAGCAGGGCAGTTCTGGAGATTTTGTATCCACAGAATGCAGCTCAAAATAGTATATTGTAATAAAAGGCAAAACCAGTGGTGACTACAACAAAAAATTACAGTTTAAAGAATAAAAAGATAAATTTGATTGGTAATAAATTTTGAGTTCATTATTTTAGTCACCAGGACCATCCCTGTAACATTAATGTTTTTGTTAATAATAGCTTACTGCCCTTTTCGTGGTGCTTAAAAGTCCTAGACTGGTATCCGCCACAGCTAGACATGAACTCATACAACTAAAAAATTTACACCACCTCTATTACAACCCTCTAGCTTATTTAAAATGGGCAACCTGTCTCATAATAACTGTATTAAATGTCAGAGGGAAGATGCCAATTTCTTTCATCTTATTTGGCAGTGCCCCCTGTTCAACAATTTTGGAGGGATGTAGCAAATGTTCTGAACCATTTGCTGGGGTGGGAGCTCCCCTTTGTTCCTAAGATATATTTGCTTTCTGTTTTACCTGATCAACTACATATAGCTGGCAAAAATGCACTTCTGAGGGAACTATTGGTCATGTCGCAAAAGGTGGTGGCATTGCAATGGATGGATGTAGGTCCACCCACTAAGCTATGTTGGATTAACTTGGTTAAGTCTAATCTTCGACATTATTAAGGTGTATATTTGCACAGGGGTAACCAGAATAAATTCAGATTGATATGGGGACACTGGGTAATCAGGTTCCTCTCCTGGGATGAGTATAATAGATCACGGTAGGGGCTGTTGGAGTTCCCTTGACTGCTGATTATACCTTGTGGGTCTATTTCACGTGTAGAGGCTGTTCTTTTTGTCTCTTTATTCATGAAGAGTCATGTATCAGCCACCTCTTTGGGGAGAATTGGTTCCTGGCCGGTGGAGGGGGGGGTCTGTTTGTCCGCATGGGTACGGGGTTGATGATTGGGGCGGTTTTGTTCCTTTTTTTTGTTCTTGAAAATGGAACAAGTGGGAGGAGGAGGGTGAACGTGCACACGTCTTGAAATATGGTGAGAACCTGGCTTCTATACTGTACTTATGGAATATGTTAATATTATTTTGCTACTCTGTTATTATTGTAAAATGTTTATTTCTTTACTGTAATGTTATACTACACATTACCTTATATTTTATTTGCTCTTATTGTATGATTCGCCTCCAATAAACATAATTTCCAAAAAAAAATAGTTTACTACCCTTTTAAAATGTTCCGATTTGCAACTTTTTCCTATATACAATATTAAAGTGGTGAGAAATGCAAACAGGGTGCTGCTAGTTTGTATAGCTAGGTTCATTAGTAACAGATAAAGGGAAGTGGTCATGCCACACTACAGATCTCTAGTTATTCCTCACCAAGACTATTGTGTATAGTACTGGGGACCCCATCTCCAGAAGGATATAGATACTCTAGAGAAAATTCAGAGAAGGGCTACTAAAATGGTGACTGGTTTACAGGAAAAGAAATATCAGGATAGACTAAAGGATCTGAACATGTATAGCTTGGAGGAGAGAAGAGAGAGAGGGGATATGATAGACACATTCAAATACATGAAGGGATTCAACAAAGTGCAGGAGGGAAGTACATTTCAAAGGAGTAAAATGTTAGGACATGAGGCCATAGTCTAAAACTAGAAGGACACAGGTATAGACGTAATGTAAGAAAATTTTCCTTCACTGAGAAGGTAGTAGATAAGTGGAATAGCCAACCATCAGAAATTGTAAAAGTTAATATAGTGAGGGAATGTAAGCATGCATGGGATAGGCATAAGGATGTCCTTAACATTAGAAAAGAACAAGGACCAAATAAGGTTTGAGGTTTTTACAGTAGGAAAATGGGCAGACTAGATGGGCCCATGGTTCTTATCTGCCGAAATATTCTGTTTCCTTCTTATTATCAGAACAAATGTATAGTGAACTCATAATATTCATAAGATGTTTATTGCATTGAATACATTTTTATGTGTGATATTCAGATAGTATCTCCTTCTTACCATAATCTCCAGTTACTCTATTAAGCGAATGTACATTTCCTCGACCAACAAACACTTCACCGTGATCAATGAATGCTTCCTTCATTGTATCGTATCCACACAGCATTATCACAGGCTGAGAGCAAAAGTAGAAGGTGAAGACTGAGCCATGTTTCTCCCAAAGCTGAAAGAGAAATCCCATAGGCGTTAATACCTGTAATGCTCCTAACACCCACTTTATGATGTACGAAGTCTATGGAAGAGTGTGTTTTATCTGCAAGATGCAGAAAACAGCAATAACATGTGTGGAGCTCCACCAACCACAGTTCTCCTAAATATAACTTGTATTCATTACATAGAAATATACATTTTGACAACAGGACAACAGGTGACAACAGCTGACCATTCAGTCTGCCCTTTTCGCCTCAAACTGGAGTTGGTGAATAATGACACTTCTTGGTGAATAATTTCCTCCGAAAAATGCATTTTTTCTGCCTTTTTCACCTAGCTCTTTCCATTGAAATCAATGGAAACATTGAATTTACACACAACACATAGCAGATATTATTTTTGTTCCCAAAGGCATAGTATAAAAGGGACATGATGGTGCCTGTGTTGGTGGGGTGTGGGGAAAGAATCAGTTGAACAGGGAATGGGGGGTGTTTACTGGGATTAGGGGACAGTTCATAAAAAAGAAATCCAAAATACAATTAAAAATACCCCATAAGACATAGTATAAAAGGAGTCTGAGGAGGGTGTCTGTGTTGGTGGGGGAGTCTGGGGAAAGAATCAGTTGAACAAGGAATTTGTTTTGGGTGTTTCCTTGAATGGAATTGGCGGGACAGTTAATAAAATATAAATTTAATAAAATAAGAAATTTTTATGTAACGTGATAGAAATAGGGACCCCTTGACGATAGCTGCCACTGTGGTAGACTGATACTTGACTTGACAGAGTATTTTGTGAAGGACATTTTTTAAGATCCCTGCGGTAACAATGATTTGTAAGACTTAGACTTATTTGGCACAAGCCCTAAAGAAACATCGATTTGTAAGACATAGGCTTGTTAGAAACAAACCCTCAAAAATGTTTATTTTTGTAGGCATATGTTTTTTGTTTTTTTTTGCTGGGGTGATTTTTTTTTTTTTTTTTTTTTTTAAAGCACAAGCCCCAAGTAGAAAAAAAATGCCCTACTGGCCTTGTGCCAGCAGTCATGTCATGTTGGTCACTGGCAACTGGCCATTGTCAAATGCCTTGATGTAGATGCCAAATTTGTGACTGCTGTTCTTACTGCAGAAGGATGATTAGGCAACACACAGGGAATTAGATCAACAACAGCAATAAACTGGGTGATGAAGGTTCTACTTGCCACGACTAGCTCCAGTGATGCGCCTGAGGCACTAGCAGCACCAAAACTAGCCCCCACTACTTCAGATATATGTGGAGAAAAGAAGAAGTTGGCCAAAATTTCTTCTCCACCTGCCCCTCCTTCAAAATCAGGGGTGTGTTGTTACTAAAATAGGTTTTTTTCCTTTGAGAGCTGGAACTGTGCCTCTCATCAACAACTGCAATGTGCACAGTGTGTGTACTAAATAACATCTGGCACAACTGTATCCAAACACCATGACACCTGAAACCAAGTACCGCCGCTGTCACTGTACCCCTTTTCCACACCCGCTAAGGACCCTTGACAACTTGCTGACAGTTTAATAGTAATGATGAACCCTCCCTGCCAAGAACTTAGCATATTCTGTGGGATGGAATCTCAGATGCCGCTTGATGCACTGCTTGCGATTCTCCTCCACCACACTGGCATGTGTTGTCAGTGCATCACACAGTGTGCAAAGGGTGGACACGGACTACCACATCCTAACATCTATCTGTCTATCCATGGCTATCATTTTGCACTGGGAACAATGAATTAAGTGGATTGGCAGAAGATGTGGTTACCCTAGAGGAAGAAGGTGATGGCGTGCTAGTTGTTTTGCGTTCCATTGAACTTCCAGTATCTGCCTTGGTTTCTCTATTCTTTCTCCTCTTTGATCTCCACCTAACCTCTTGTTGCCTTTCTGGATAGTCAAGGGGTACAGCAACAGTGGTGCTAGATTTCTGTGGTGGGTGTTTGGCTTTAACATGTTTGACATAAATGTCATGGTGTCTGTGTTTCATGTGTGTTATCAGGGAGATTGTGCCAAAGTCTGTTCCCTCCTTTCCCCCTCTCATTGACTTGTCACAAATTGTGCACAGTGCCGTTGGTAATGACTGCACTGTGCATTCCCCAAGAGATAAACAGTCACACTCCCATGACTTCAGAGGGAGGGTGGAAAAGAATGGCCTCCACATTCCCCTTCACTGTCTGGGGCAGAAGATGATGTTGCTGCTATTGCCTCAGAATCAGCATTGCAAGTAGGATCTGGAGTATTGCTGCTGTTGGCAAGTGGAACCTGTCCTAGTCCTGCATCATTTGTTGATCTCATTCCCACTGTGTCCACGGTGGTCTATAGCACACTAGCTTGCTCCCCTGCTGCCCTTACAACTCAGCAGCAGCAGGAATTAGAGCAGTTGCAAATTCCACAAAATCCAAAAGTTCTCTGCTAGTGGTGGTGGTGATGCCCATCCCCATCCCTGTCTCCCATTCCTTCTCAGTTTGGGCTAAAAAGGCCATCAATGTCTCTTCCACTCCAGCTTCCCCAGCATCATCATCACTATTCCTATTAATCCCTCAGTGCTGCTGCTGCTGTTCTATTACAGACATCTCACTGCTGCTTGGAGAAGGTGACAAGAAATGTAACAGATGGTCCCCTAATGTCACACTTGCCATTTCTTGGTGACCTGAATAAGGCAGACTGGCAGCACTAGTTGCAGGCACAGGGAGCTGATCTGTGCTCCTGTTGGTGGTGGAATTATTGCAGTGATAACAGTTCTGAGTCTTTCAGGATCTTGTTCCACATGGACAATGCTGTGGAGGGAAGGGGACTCCCAGGGTCAGGGGAATGGTGTGGGCTCCCTTGACCTCTAGTCTGGATGCTCTCAATTGCTTCCCCTACCACTTCCCTAACAGTAGTTCCACCAGCTGCTTCACCATCATTGTCACTAGTACTACCACCAACACCAACTACATCAGTTTCAGCCTCTGAGTTTTCCTCCTCACAGTCACTAGTAATATGATGATCACCCATCCTTCACTCCTAACACTAACAATCTGCTGGACCTTCTTAGTAGTAGTAGTAGTAGCACTGGCAGGACTGCTTGGGGATGGTAAGTGTGACTTAGGGTCCCCTGCTGTCACACTTAGAAACATCTTCTCCTCCTCCCCTCCTGAGTATTACATGACACACTGGCAGCGGCTTCAGCACTGGTGGCAGCAGGTTCAGCACTGGCAGCAGATACAGTACTGGTGGCAACATAGGCAGCATATCTGACAGCAGGCACAGCACTGGTCCAGCAGGGGCAGCACGTCTGACAGCAGGCGAAGGCAGCTGACCTGTCCCTCTCTCACTACTACTTTCTTCTTCCTTCCTTGACATTAATTTTCCCAAGATCCCTAGGGGTGATTTAGGGTAACTGGACAGCATTGGTTCTGTAGTGCTACTTCCTCCTCAGACTCTGACTCAGTGGACACATAATGGTCCTTCCAGTTCCTCCTTTTTTAGTTTTAAACTTTCTCATAGTAAGAGAATCACTATGAGCCTCTTCTGTCTCAATTTTGCAAAAAGTTCACAACAGAACAGCACAGCACAGCACATCTACCTCTCTATGTAGCTGCTTCTGTTTTGATTCACTTCCTGGAATACATCAAGTTTTTATAGCAAAAAAGTGAAAAACACGTAAATCAATAGGCGGAAACTTTGTAGCCATTGAAAAAATGGCGAAGACGTTTTGCCAATGGGTGAACAATGTGGTTTTCACTGATTTTTTTGCTGGAACAAGACAGGACCTTTCACCACACCTAACTGACAGGATGACTATGTATTTTTTTGCATCTTTGTTTGTCCAGGGTCAGACTTTCCAATTGTCTTCTGAAACAGTTTATATGCCTACACAGTGCTCCTTCTCAATGTTGGAAGATTGAACCTTTGCTTCTCAGCTAACTTTCTGGCCATGTCATCATCTCTCTCACTCTCAACTTCATCTGTACGTGAAGAAGAGGAGGATGCTGGAGGGATATATTCTAGATCTACATCATCAACATCAGTCATTAGGTCATCCTCAGCATCACCTGCTTCTTTTTCCCCTCTTCTTTTCAATTCTTGTAGGCGTAAATTAGGGGACTCATAAAATTTATTTTCACTTTTCCCCTTTGAGGGATTTTCACCATGTTCACTACTAATTTACAGCCAATATTTTGTGCTTGTTTGTCTCACTGTCAGATGCACCAGTTGGTTGAGCTGCTACACCTTCTTTTTCTATGCCATCAGCACTGAAATTTGACTTGTCATCTTCAGTGGTTTATTAATAAGACTGGAACTTGTACTTTTCAGGGGACTCTGACAAACTACCTCCTCCTCGAATGGAGAGGGATCACTATCATTTATTGCACACGCTGACGCAACCATGGCTGCAGTAATTTTTTGGACTACAACTTTACTCACACATCCCTGCACTGCTCCTAATCTTTTCACCCTACCCCTACCCTGTGTGCATTTGCTGGACATTACTTGACTACTGTTGTGTTTTTTCTGTAAGTACACAAAAGAACTGATTGCATGTGATGACTTGCTTTGGCCCTCTACAAAATACTCTATCTCACCTAGTATCAGTCTCAGCCTCAGTCACAGTTTATTCAGGGTTATTTTTATTTTTCTAATTAACTGTCACCCTATCCCTATCACTGTCAACAAAAACAAAACAAAAACACTCCCTGTTCAACTGTTTCTTTCCCCAGACTCCCACAGCACAAAGACAACAGCCAGATCAGGAGGAAATGTGATCACTCACCTTGACCCGTGTGTGTTTCCAGTCTCGGGGGTTAAATATCCCTTGCTCCCTTCTCACATCTCCCAGACTCCTCTGACACAGAGATAACAGCCAGATCAGGAATGAACTTGGATCACAGCTGCCTGTGTCTACTCAGTCACGCAAAATGTTGGGGGCTTTGGGGTAATCCTTTTTTGTTCCCTTCTCAATCCCCCAGACTCCTCTAGCACAGAGATAAAAGCCAGGTCAGGAAGAAATTTGGATCACCTCTGTTTGTGTGTTCCCAGTCAGTGACACAGAATGTTGGCATATTTGGGGTAATTCTCCTTTGCTCCCTTCTCACACCCCCAGGATCCCCTAGGACAGAGATAACAGCCAGTTCAGAACAAACCTTGGATCGCCTCTGCCTGTGTGTTCCCAGTTAGTCACACAAAATGTTGAGGTATATGGGGGAATTCTCCTTCGATCCCTTGTCATATCCCCAGACTACCCCTGACATAGAGATAACAGCCAGATCAGGAAGGAACTTGGTTCACCACTGCCTGTTGTGACGGCCCGCCGCCCGCGGCAGGCACCCGCCCCTGTAGCGTTAGGGGGGCGCCTACTAGGTCATTTACACCGGACCGGCCTCAGAGGACCACCGGACAGACCTGGGCCGTTTGCCACTGGATCTAGCTGCACTACCCAGAGGAGGAGCGGTCAACCGGATTGGAAGACCTCCAGGTGCAGCCAGCCCAATGGGGAGCAATGACCTGGGTAGGGACTCGCACTTCTACCCACTGGAACAGGTCACTGCGAGCAGGTATCGTCCCCTCTGCTGCGATGTCTCTGCTTGGCAGGTACTAACCCCTCTGCCTTGGCCTAGGAAACAGGTTCAGATCCCTCTGCAACGATAGCGCCTCCTCCTGGCAGGAACTCACCCCTCTTCCCAGGTAAAACGACACCACCTTTATAAAGGCGCTTTTGGCTACACGGGCCTGGGATCATATATATCCCCCACCTCCCCCCAATAACAGAGCCTAAACATCTGCTCTAGGGGTAGGAAAACACATCTAAGTTTATTGAAATGGAGTACCATACGTTTAACAGCCTTCATTCAACTTGTGGTGACATGAATATAACAGAATACCATAATACACAGTAGACAAGACATACAACAAACATAACATGGTATAACAATTTTATGATGTAAGATGGGGGAGTGTCATTAAAACATTGGAGAGAAACTGACGGTTCCAGAATGCCCCAGAATGCAACAGTGCCATATTTGCATACTCACAGCAATGCTGCAATGTAGGTCACCAACCAACAGATGGCAGTGCATAGTACAATGCTGCAATGCAAGGTTCAACCAATAGATGGCAGGGCATAGTACAATGCTGCAATACAAGCTTCAACCAATAGATGGCAGGGCATAGCACAATGCTGCAATGCAAGATTCAACCAATAGATGGTAGGGCAGAGCACAATGCTGCAATGCAAGTTTCAATCCAATAGATGGTGAGGTTGAGTTCAAAGGACTTGAGACAGGAAAAGTCCATAGCAGATGTATTGCTGGAATGTCCATGTACTCCCACAGTCCTCATATAGCACATGGACATGAAAGTTGAACCTCCTGTTCCGTCACACTCCTCCCCCCTCCCAAATAAGAGGGCAGATTGGGGTGGTCTTGCCCAGACCCAACAATTCTGTCCGAAAGTAATAGGTCTTCAATAGTCCTCTTGCCGGGAGAGGCCATCAGCATTGCCATGGGCCCGCCCCTGCCGGTATTGCACATCAAAACTATAAGGCTGTAAGGACAGGCTCCACCGCAGCAACCGGCCATTGTCCCCGGATACCTTGTTGAGCCAGCACAGAGGGTTGTGATCTGTCATAACTGTAAGGTCCTAGCCATAGAGATAGGGTTGCAATTTTTTGATTGCCCACACAAGGGCTAAGCATTCCTTCTCGATGGCTGCATACCCAACCTCCCTTTCCAGTAGTTTGCGACTCAGGTAAGCGACTGGATGTTCCTTTCCCTTGGCGTTCACCTGGCTCAGTACTGCCCCTATGCCGAACATGGAGGCATCAGTCTGTACAAGGAAACGGCGGCTAAAGTCTGGGGCAGCCAGTACGGGACCGCTGCTCAGGGCCTGTTTAAGGGCATTGAAGGCCTTGTCACACTCCGGGTTCCAGGTCACCGAGCGGGGTAGCGCCTTCTTCGTCAGGTCTGTCAGAGGTTTGGCCAAGGAGCTGTAAGAAGGGACAAACTTTCTATAATACCCAGCCGTCCCCAAAAATGCAGGCACTTGTTTTTTAGTCTGGGGCACTGGCCAGTTAACAATAGTCGCTACTTTTGCAGGCTCTAGCCCTAGCTGTCCACTTCCCACCCGGTGTCCCAGGTATTGTACTTCGGCCATCCCAACTTGGCATTTGTCAGGTCGGATGGTCAATCCAGCTGCCTGAATCCTATCTAGCACATCACCCAGGTGCTGCAGATGCTCCTCCCAGGTACGACTGTAGATGGCTATATCATCAAGGTAGGCACAAGCATAACTTTGTGCCCCCTCAAGGAGGCGATCCACCAGCCGCTGGAATGTAGCCGGGGCATTCTTCATCCCGAAGACCGTAAACTGGTACAGACCAAATGGGGTGATGAAGGCTGACTTTTCTTGAGCGTCCTGAGCCAAGGGGATTTGCCAGTAACCACGGCTAAGGTCCAGTGTTGTCAGGAAGTGGGCCCCGGACAGCCTATCTAGGAGGTCATCAACACGGGGCATCGGATAAGCATCAGTGACTGTAATGTCATTGAGCCTCCTATAATCCACACAAAACCGGGTTGTTCCATCCTTTTTGGGCACGAGGACTACAGGAGAAGCCCAGGGACTATTGGACGGCTGGATGATACCCAGGGCACGCATGTCGGCAATTTCAGCCTCCATGTGTGGTCGTACTGCCTCTGGTACCCTGTAGGGTGGCTGTCTGAGGGCACGATGACCTGTTGTGTTGACTGTGTGTTGAGTGAGATGGGTTGTACCAGGTAGAGGGGAGAACATAGCAGCCCTACTCTCTAGAATCTTTTGAACCTGCTGTCTGGCGTTCAGTCCCAACTGGGGGTTCACCTCCACCTGATCGAGGGAAGTGGCTCGACGGGTGTTGGCAAGGAAATCAGGGAGGGTCTTGCCCTCTCGATCTCCCTCAGGGGGGGTACAGATAGCAGCCATGGCCTCTGGACGCTCAACATACTCTTTGAGCATGTTAATATGATATGTACGATGTACTCGACTAGGTGGGTCCCTAGCTACGACATATATGGTATTATTCAGCCGCTGGACAACTGTCCAAGGGCCTGCCCACTTGGCCTGGAGTTTGTTCTTGGTGACGGGCACCAAGGCAAGCACCCTCTGGCCTACGTGGAACTCCCTATATCTTGCCTTCCGGTCATACCAGACCTTCTACTTAGTCTGGGCCGCCCGGAGGTTATTCCCTGCCAACTCCATAAGGGTCTCTAACTTCTCCCGAAGCTCTAGCACATAGGGAATTACTGGGGTCTCTTCAGAAGTACACCGTCCTTCCCAATATTCCCTGAGTAAGTCTAAAGGTCCCCGCACCTTATGCCCGTATAGTAGCTCAAAGGGCGAGAAGCCTGTGGATTCCTGTGGCACTTCCCTATACGCAAAGAGCAAGTGCAGCAGGAAACGCTCCCAATCTGAATCTGTGTCTACAAATGCTTTTATCATTCCCTTGAGTGTCCCATTAAAGCGTTCGCAGAGACCATTGGTCTGGGGGTGATAGGGGGCCGTCTGGATGGGTCGGACACCACACAGCTCCCAAATCTGTTTTAGCAGTTCTGACACAAACTGGGGGCCCCTGTCTGACAGGATCTCGCTTGGGAATCCTACTCGGGTAAAGATGCGTACTAGGGCATCAGCAACCTTCTCTGCGGATATGGAGGATAGTGCCACCGTCTCGGGGTACCGGGTAGCATAATCTACCACAGTTAGGATATACCTTTTCCCAGAGCGGCTAGGCTTGGCAAGTGGGCCAATGATGTCCACCGCTACACGCTGGAAGGGTTCCCTAATGACTGGTAGAGGCTGGAGGGGCATTCGAGAATGATCACCAGACTTCCCAACCCGCTGGCAGACATCACAGGAGCGGCAAAAGTCAACCACCTCCCGTGATGCCCCAGGCCAAAAGAAGGCCTGCAGCAGGCGGTGCAGGGTGCGCCTCTTCCCGAGATGCCCTGCCAGGGGGATTTCATGAGCTAATCTAAGTAGTGCCTCACGGTAGGGTTTGGGGACTAGCAGCTGCTTCCTACTGTCCCATGGGCGGTTATGGTCCTGGTTACCTGTGAGCCTATATAACAGTCCCTTCTCCCACACTATCTGGTCCCCTGCACCCCCTTGGTTACCAGAGTCTGCACGGGCACACAAGGAAGCTAATGAGGGGTCTGTCCTAATTGACTGCCTGAAGTCAGTGGGCTGAACCCATGTCAGGGAAGGGAAGTCATCAGTCTGGGATGGCACTGGGCCCTTACTCACGGCTTTGGATGCATCAGGTTCGACTCCCATAGACCTAGGGACCACTGGAACTGGTGAAGCAAGGCCATCGACCGACTGTCGACGGGTGTGGCTGTGGGTCACGGGAGCTACTTCTTTGGGTAGATAATGACTAGACAGTGTCCCAAGGTCATTACCTAATAACACATCAGCCGGGATCTGGTCCATGATCCCAACCTCAAAAAACCCACGGTCGGTTCCCCAATCCAAATGCACTTTGGCCATTGGCAAGACATGTTGCTGCCCTCCAGCGACACGGACAGATACTCCTTTGGGTAAGATAGCACTGTGGGGCACACAGTGGGGCTTGACAAGGGTGAGGGTAGCCCCAGAATCTCAGAGACCTTGTGCTGTGCGTCCATTAATTTGTACATCCTGACGGTGCCGCCACCTGTTATCCCGGTGGGGCTGCTGTACAGAAGCCACCCCATAGGCCTCCTCAGTATACTCGGCCAAAGGGTAGGCTGGGTATTCGTGGTAATAGACAGAATCCTTGACAAACCCAGCCTGGGTAGTGGGGATGGGGATACTCTCCGTCATGGGGCGGTCAAGGCAGTGGACCTGCTTGGGGGAAGGTCTGCGATTCCTGGGGCACTCAGCTGCATAGTGACCCACCTGTTGACACAAATAGCAACGCCGGTCAACCTTTCTCTCTGCCTGCTGGGCACGGACCGGGGCTGGGGGCACTCTCCTAATAGGCACTTGAGTCCATAAGGTGGTGGAGGGGGGAGTGGGAGGCACAGGCTTGGGGCTGGCCAGGCGGCTTTCAATATACTGGTCAGCTAGCCGGGTGCCCTCTGCTAGAGTACGGGGTTTGCGGTCACTTACCCACTCCCAGACCTCTGGGGGGCAGAAGTTATAGAATTGCTCCAGCAGGATGAGTTGGCGGCAGTCCTCAAAAGTGGTGGCCTTCTCCCCTCGGAACCAGCTAAGGTTGGCTCGGTCCATCCGACTGCCCCACTCCTGGTAAGTTTCTTTGGAGGCCAGCCTTGTACTTCTGAATTTCCGCCGGTACGCGTCTGTGGTAAGAGCATACCGATCCAGGAGAGTCTGTTTGACCTGCTCATAGTCTCTACTAGCTGCAAGGGACATGGCCCGGTAGGCTTCGGCTGCCCTGCCCGTTAGCTTACCAGCCAATATGCGGACCCATTCAGAGCGATCAACCCCAAACAAGTCACACTGCCGCTCGAAATCTTGGAGAAAACCATCAATGTCCCCCTGATCCTCGTTGAACCGTTGGAAGGTCTGGTGTGTTACTTTAAGGTCAATAACCGTGCCATTGCCTCTGCTGGATCCAGACTCAGGCAGGTTTCTGTTGTTAGTTGTTGAGTCTCGCACTCTGTCTAGTTCCTCTTGTACTTGCCTCATGACCTCCACCAGGGCACCCTCAGAGACGGGTGTGGGCAAGTAAGCCAGTCTCTGCCTCATCCTCTGCTGAAAGGCAGTTTCAGTTTCCTGCAGTGGAGCTGGGGCCCCAGCTATGCCAGTCTCCTCATCCATTTGGACTAGCTGGGCAACAAGCTCAGGCTTGCGATTCTGACCTGGTTCGGATCCTCTGGCTGTGATGAGCTCTCTCAAACACGGGACAGTCAGCTGCTCGTAAACGGCTTCCATCTAGGGTTTGGCTGTGCTCTCCTCTGAACCTCCCGATGGAGGTGAATCCCGGTGGTGGTTTGGACTCTGTAGTGCAGAAATCTCACCGCTGCCACCAATGTGACGGCCATTTACACCGGACCGGACGGTCATTTACACCGGACCGGCCTCAGAGGACCACCGGACAGACCTGGGCCGTTTGCCACTGGATCTAGCTGCACTACCCAGAGGAGGAGCGGTTAACCGGATTGGAAGACCTCCAGGTGCAGCCAGCCAAATGGGGAGCAGTGACCTGGGTAGGGACTCGCACTTCTACCCACTGGAACAGGTCACTGCGAGCAGGTATCGTCCCCTCTGCTGCGATGTCTCTGCTTGGCAGGTACTAACCCCTCTGCCTTGGCCTGGGAAACAGGTTCAGATCCCTCTGCAACGATAGCGCCTCCTCCTGGCAGAAACTCACCCCTCTTCCCAGGTAAAACGACACCGCCTTTATAAAGGCGCTTTTGGCTACACAGGCCTGGGGTCATATATCCCCCACCTCCCCCCAATAACAGAGCCTAAACATCTGCTTTAGGGGTAGAGAAACACATCTAAGTTTATTGAAATGGAGTACCATACGTTTAACAGCCTTCATTCAACTTGTGGTGACATGAATATAACAGAATACCATAATACACAGTAGACAAGACATACCACAAACATAACATGGTATAACAATTTTATGATATAAGATGGGGGAGTGTCATTAAAACATTGGAGAGAAACTGACGGTTCCAGAATGCCCCAGAATGCAACAGTGCCCTATTTGCATACTCACAGCAATGCTGCAATGTAGGTCACCAACCAACAGATGGCAGTGCATAGTACAATGCTGCAATGCAAGGTTCAACCAATAGATGGCAGGGCATAGTACAATGCTGCAATACAAGCTTCAACCAATAGATGGCAGGGCATAGCACAATGCTGCAATGCAAGATTCAACCAATAGATGGTAGGGCAGAGCACAATGCTGCAATGCAAGTTTCAATCCAATAGATGGTGAGGTTGAGTTCAAAGGACTTGAGACAGGAAAAGTCCATAGCAGATGTATTGCTGGAATGTCCATGTACTCCCACAGTCCTCATATAGCACATGGACATGAAAGTTGAACCTCCTGTTCCGTCACACCTGTGTCTACTCAGTCATACAAAATGTTGAGCTGTTTGGGATAAACCTCCTTTGCTTCCTTCTCACACCCCCAGACTCTCCTAACATAAAGATAACAGTCAGATCAAGAAGAAACTTAGATTACATCTACATCTGTGTTCCCAGTCAGTCACACTGAATTTTGGGAGATTTGGGGTCAATGTCCATTCTCCCTTCCTCTTCCCAGAGTGCCCCATACTTCCCAAACACAGAGAGAAAATTTCCTGCCTACAAGACTCCCTAAACCACACTCCAATTTTACTTTATATGCCTATCCTACTAGTTGCAAAATTGTGCTGCTTTCTCTTCTTCTCATAAAACACAGAATAGCATGCTTCGGGGTTCTGATACCCCTTTTATACTGTGCCTGCGGGAAAAGAAGAGAAAGCTAAAAACGACACCTTCAGAGAAAAATTTGCAGCAAAAAGGGCCATTTTTCTCCTGTTTCTCTTTTTGAGGTGAAACATTTTGCCCGTCCCTAGACATGACATCCAGGAATGGCTGAAGATGTTATCTCCTGAACAAAGGCACAAGGACATGTTCATAAGGTTGATTAGGATAGTAGGTAGACAAACTGTTAGGTGTCAATTCACCTTTAACCCTTTAAGGAACGGGAAAATCTGAGGTCGTTTTCACTTAAGGACCGGAGCAATTCTGACCTTTTTGACTATGTCTTTATTCAACAGTATTTTCCCTCTTAAGCTTTTATTCCACCCACATAAATTATATACTGTTTTTAAGCACAAATAGGGCTTTCTTTTTGATACCCCACTTATATGGATAACCCACCATTTCTTTATTAAAATTTAAAAAAAAAATGTAAAAAAACCCCACCATTTTTGTTTTTTCTTTTGGGATCAATTGGGCACAAAGGGTTACATTTTTATTGCGACTGCATGAAAGGTATGACCGGTCAGTCATACCTACAAATGTGCAGTTTAAAGTGGCCACTGTCCCCCCTTGGGTGAAAATCCCTATGTCCCTTTTTCCCACCCTTTTTTCCCACTTTTTTATCCATGACATTTGGCTGTGTGTATAAGTATATTACATGGCTCCACAACAATCACACTTTCAAAATTGTTTAATGAGAATTTTTTTTTTTAATAAAATATTTTTTGTAAAAAAAAAGAAGTGCATTGTGTTTTTTTTTGTTTTTTTTTTGTAAGTGTATCATTGCAGGTCAGAAATTGACCTGCATTTAGCCATCCTCCAGCACCAGCAGTGAAGGGGTTAATACCCCCAGCTGCTGTATTTTCTTTTACCACTAGGTGTCTCCTCTCTACTTCTGTCTCCCTTACTTTGATAGCAAGGCAGACAGAGGCAGAGGAGACACACAGAGACAGCATGCTTTGCGTACTGCCTCTGTCTCTCAGAATGCCGGTTCATGTGATCGCTGCTACGGCGATCACATGAACCGGCACAAGCAAGAAGGGCTGAGACTGAACTCCCTGGTCTCGGATCGCTCAGTCTCAGCCTGGCATAAATGATAGCAGCGTGCACAGAGGCATGCTGCACGCTGTTATCATTTAAACCATGACGGTCCAGGACTGTCATGGGTCCTTAAGGGTAGGTATAACAACCCATGACGGTCCAGGACCGTCATGGGTCCTTAAGGGGTTAATATTACCCTCATCAGCAATTCATTTGAACATAATATTCATCATCTCATTGTTCGTTTTCCATGTAACTTTGGACTCATCATGTGTTGTCTACATCACTTTCACCCATCATCTCTGCATTTGAACACAGAGTGTAAGGACTAAGTGATTATTTAGTGCATTTCAAAGTGATTATAGAGAGTGACTTTATTACGTGAATTCTAGTGCTCATTTGGACACATTTTATAATTTCAGATCTTCCTTATTATTAGCATTTAATTATTTTTATTTTACTATTTTTATCCTTTTTGCTTTTTTTATAAATAATGTCCTCCATAGATACATATATATATCTCGGTTGGTTAATGCACCAGCTGTGCAATCTGCTCTAACCTCAGGGTCTCAGATTCTAGTCAAATATCTGCCAACCTGAACGGGACTGTTTCATATCTCTCTTTATCTGTTTATTTAGAGCTTTAGAATTTTTCTGCTTTTGCTCTTACATGAGACTGACCATTTAAGTAACCCACAAAACATGCCACTCTTATCAGGTCACTTTGCTCCTGTCCTTTTACTTCATTAAATAAAAAATTGTCATTAAGCCACTTTCCCCCAATATTCCATGTACTCATTAAACATGTCACTCTCATTATGGTACCACTGACCCAGTTTCTAGTGGAACAACAGTAACAACAGCCATGTGAAAAACTAACCTTCATAAGAGAACCAACCAACTCTCCTCTCTTTATAGACAGCACATTTCCAATCAGAGGGTAGGGTGTAGGACCTGGAGGGAGGTTGCGTTTCTTGTACATCGTGTTCCATGTGGAGTAGATATAGAGGCAGGAGAGGAGTGCAATGAGAAGCATTCCCAGTGCTGTGATCTCCATGGTGCAAGTTCAAAAGATCCACCAGTCTTACACTATCTGATACGATCTATCTCTAGCACAAATAATCCCTAACACAATATGTATAGTGAACTGGTTTCTTTGGGTGGGGTTAATTTTAAAACACTCCCAAAGAGCAGACAGCATGTGTTACGTGTTAATACTCGTAACCCTGCAAATCTCTATTATTAGTTGGTATATCAAAGACTTATGCAAAGTAAAAATTTTAATTAGGAGAATTAATCCCAGCAGTTCTTAAACCCTTAATGACACTGATCTCGGGACCTTAAATTATTCACTTCAGTAACACATTTATAGGTCAGATTTCATGGATATCCATTATTGAACATGGTGATATCATCCACAATAAATGAGCCTCTATCTACTCATCAATCAAGCTAGGATATCCTTGCAGGGAACTATTGCTTCCTTAGGAACAGACCTTCCATTGAACCTATGGATTAATTTTAAGCCCAGTAGGACCATGTGTAGAGGAGTATGGGGGTCTGATCCCAATGCTCCTTCACTGATCTCATGCGATGAACTGCATGGCTGGAGTCTAATAGGCAGTCTCCTGCTCTTGGTGATTCATATCCCCATAGACCAGTCATGTCAAATGCAGATACAGCTGTGGGCTGCACACTCAAGTTACAGACTACGTCTCTCTGTAGTAAGTGTGCACAGAGGATACAGAGCACTGAAATGCATACAGTCACCTGAAGATGAGAAAAGAAGGGATGAAGCTTTATTTCTTTCTTCTATGCATTACCCATTAAGAACTAACACTTCCTAATAAAACTCTCCACATACCTTACTATTACCAGAAAATTCTATTGGCCCTATGAATATTGCCATTGTGCCTTTGTTCATGTGAGAACATCTTCAGTGAGTTCTGGATGTCAGGTCCATGGAGGTGGATATTATATTATTATTATTATTATCAGTCAATCACCCCTTGGTGATGTGAGCTGTTTGACACTAGAGGAAAAGAGTAATTTTGGCCTTTTTTAGCATGACTTTGTACAACCATATTTTCTCTCTAAATCATTCAATAACCCCTCATAAATTATATACCACTTTTTAAGTATAAGTGGGTCTCTTTTTTGATCCCAAACTGATATGTATAACCCATCTTTTTGTTGGATAATAATAGAAAAAAGTGCAAAGAATTTGAAAAAAAATTAAAATTTTTGATCATTTTTGATGGTTTTGCTCAATTAGAACATTTTTAACATGGACTGGATAAATGATATAAGTTTTCATTCATACCTAGTGTCCCTTTTTATGGGGGCAACTGTCCCCCTGATACCCAAATCCCTCTGTCCCTGTTTCCCACCCTGTGTCCATGTATATAGGAGATCAGATTGTGTGGTGTTTATATAAGTGTATCACATTGCTCCACAGTAATAAAACTCCCTATAACGTTTGTGTGAACATCAGTACATGTGATTAAAAATTATTATGTGTAAATAAAATACTTTGGTCTTGCTCTGAATAACTTATTCAGCTACAGTCAGAGATGTCAACAGGTCATCAATTTTTTTTATGCTTTTCCCACCAATCTTGCCCTCAGCATAACAAAAGCTCACCCCTCTTTGGCCACTTTTAGTGCTATGAGATGTGTTCTCTATCTTTCTCTCTCTCTCTCTACCTCACAATCACAGTGAAGAGGAGAGAGACAGAGAACAGTCACAAAGGCAATGTTTAATTATATTGCCTTTGTCCTGTGGTCCCACTTGCACATGTGATCCCTGTAGTAGTGATCACATGTGCAGAACTAGTGGGAATGGCTGGAATTGACTATTCTGTTCCTGGAATTGTCAGTTAATGCCTTCCCAGCATGATGACAGAGCGCCCTGAGGTGAGATGTGACCATTAACAAATGATATGGAATGTCATCGGTCCTCAAAGGATGGAATTATGTGATGGTCCTGGCATGTCATTCAGTGTTAAAGGGTTAATAAAGCAACAACAGATTTTGTAGCATAGAAATAATTTGGAATATTTATTTATTTGTCCCTTGAGGTGCTGCTGGTTTACCCAACAATTGCTCACCATTTGTCCTTTTGCATATTGTCCTGTGTGAATCTTGCTTACAGTTTCTGTTCACTAATTGTTCATTTAAACAGATCCTATCAGTCAAACAGTTCTTATTATGCTTTATAAATACAGCTGAGTTATAGACTCTTTTTATAGACAGCAACTAGAGGGCGCTCACATAATTGAAAGTTGAAGTAAAGCAGAAATTAAAATGTAAATGACATAGCTACAGCTGTATTAATCGTTAACGTCACATTTTCTGAGTGAATCTGTCCAGATCGAATAAGCAATTTCCATTGACTTTCATGGCAATCTTTACATAAAGAGAACCTGTCACCTTAAAGGTATAGAAATGTTTCATAATAAAAACAGCTTTCATTAATCATCATAGTATTTGGGCCTTGGAGAGTGTTATTTCAATTCTGTCAGAGTTGTAGTTAAAGAGTAATTCAATGACAAAGTATTCCCCTCCTGCCCCTTTTACTGATGTAACACTGTTCAGCCAGATCAGAAGGGAGGTGCCCAGGAAGACTACAGAGAGGGACAATCTTCAGTTAAGATAAGGGAAAAACCTGAAAAATGTGTCAAGGGGGGTAGGGCTTTCATTGTTCTCATAGGAAGAAGATTGTCCCCTGCTGTTATCTGTCTGGTCTATGGACTGCATTCCACATCTGAGAAGAGATGGCTTACACTAGGTAAAAGGGGCGAGAGGGGAACAGTTGCTTGTGAATGTCTCTTAAACCATAAAGGTTTGAGAGATAAGGCTTATATCGTATGTTTTTTTAATGCCTACAAAATAAAATAAAGATAAAATGATGTATTACTATCCCTTTAAGGCAAATTTATGTAATTTTAAAGGGAATTAGATACTGTATATGTGCTAGCCATTTGTCTGTAATATAAACATATTTGGAGAAATAAAACTTTACTTGTTTATGGCAAAATCTGGCACTTTGTTAATTATTTACTAGACCTTTTATTACAACATGATGCTCTGTGAATGAATCTGTCTTAACTAACAGAACAATGGGGAGTAAGTTTGGCCTCAATCTGAGCTAATTATCATACGGTGCAAGGAATGAGCATAATATCACACTGTGCCACCGAAGCATAAAGGTTAATTTCTAAACTGAATTGTTTCTAAAATAAACATAACTGGTCTTAAAATAACAGGTCTTTTAACAAAGAGAATGTACAGACAATGAGGGACAATATTCACAGTGAGTAAGGATACATCTGTATTCTGAGACAAATAAATAGAATTGATGAAAAAGAGAGACAACTAGTGTGATATATCCATTTATACTACTGCACATGATACACAAATACAGTATATTGCTATGGCGATAAGTCTACAATACCTCCCACTTATTTAAAAGCCAGCAGGTGAAACAACTTAATAAATAGTACTAAGACAAGTTAATATGAAACATAATGAGACTATAATTGTATTTTTGGCACTGATTCTTTATCTGCCTTGCCATAGAGTCTGTCTGGTTAATAAGAAGGGAGATATCATATACCTGATGGTACGGTTTGGGTGTGAGTAATGGTTGATTGTAAAACTGAGGGTTTATACAGGGCGTGGGTGGCAGTTTAGAGGATTTTTATGATAGTTGGTACATGGCTGGTGAGATAGCTCAGTGGTGAGGTCCCTGAATATGGAGCCTGTTCAAACCGCAAGGTTGTAGTTTAAAATCCCAGCAGTGTCAACTAAGCCCTTTGTCCTTCCGAGGTTGATAAATGAGTAACATTGGTAATAATAACACCTATTATTTCAGCTGCTGATTCAGTTAATTCCGAGAGCGTGTGCTGAAAGTGCTTTGAGCCCCACTGGTAGAAAGGCGCTATATAACTACTAGTTGTTGGCAACTGTCTCTGGGTGGAAATAGGTGCACAAACATATGGAGGTTTTTTTTTTGCCTCTGGTTCAGTGAGCATCCAAAGTGTGTTTCTTTGGTTTCTGGTTCAGTGAACATTCAAGGTGAGTTATTTTCTTTAGCTTAGTTGTGTCCATACTGGAGAGCATCTAAGGTATTTTTAGTATATACATCATATACATTATATAATATGCAATTTTATAAAGAAAGAGCTTCTGTACGTGGACCTTTGTCTGATGGTTTCACTTTAGGTGACACAGACTATAGGTACACTTCACAGCAACAGCCAATGTAAATTCCTGATATAGGGAAGCTTTTTACAATTGGAAGGTCTTTTAAAGATAGAATGTAACCAATGGTGGGATATTGAGACTCTCAAGAAATATCTTGAGGTTAAAATGATACCCAGAGGTTTGAGATTAGGATTGTTACCTACTTTTGTACAAGATAACACATTTACTGAATGTTGGTATAATATACTTGATCAGTGTTCCTTTTCATTGATGCATCTTTTGATTGAATATAGGGAGAGTAAGTTGTTAAATCTCAACAAGTCGATTGAAAGCAAAATATCAGAGATTGAATCTTTTAGGAGTACTCAGAATTTGACATCTTTTGAGGAGAGAACAAATAGAAGTTTTAATAGTCATCAAATTGAACTTATATAACGGAAAAAGAAAAAACTTAGTAGAGATATATATGATTATAAAAACAATCAGATACGAAAGTGGACACGTACTATCATTTCTAATAAAAAGCGATAAAAACATTTTGTCTTCTGGATATAAAACTAACCAGAAGCGAAATGTGGAGGACACACGAGTACATATTGCCTCTCCACCAGACTCTAACAGGATATCTTCTGATCCTGATAACCCTCTACTGGGGCCTTTTGGGGCCACTGGGGTTGATCAATGTCTTTCTGCCTCAGTTAATAGTGGGGTTGGGGAGATCACCACCAATAAACATATAACGTCTGGTATTAATCAGAGTAATGATATACGAGATAGGGATGATCCATTGAAGGGTTCTGTGCCTAGTTTGGGAGGGGTGGATAATGTGATCTCCTCTGGATCCATCTGTTACTCTGGCCCTTCTACCTCTATAGGAGTATCTAAGGTATGTTACTTTGGTCTCTGACTCAGTCGTGGCTATGTACTGGAGAAACCATTTGAGTACGCAAGGTGGGAATCTTCGTATCTGACTCAGTGGTGGTTATGTGCTGGAGACCACTTGAGCATTCAGTGTATGTTTGCCCCCAGAGGAGTAACTAGAAACCACTGGGCCCCGGTGCAAAAATTGCCATGGGGCCCCCTTTCCAGCTCCGCCCCTTTCAAGCTCCACCCCTTTCCAGAAATGCCACTTATGTTATAATTAGCAAAGGAGTTGAGGCATACATATTCTTCTACCAAAAACAAAAAGGGTAAGAACAGTTTGTTGCAGACCAACAATAGTTCAAATAAATAAAGAAACAAATATTTCAAAAACTTTTCATCCTTCTTGACCTGAATAGATCTGCAAAATAAACAAAGGTGTACATTAATATATTAGGTCTAATACTGGGGTTTAAACAAGTCTTAATGTAAAATATTTTCATTCAATGTTAACTTTGTACATACCGAGATTCTCTACAGCCTCCACTGGTTCAAAATAAGATTAATAATTGCAACTGCAGGATGGATGAATTTTGAACCTGCAGAAAGAAACAGCAATAAATTACAACATCATGATAAATATAGCATCTCTATTTATTAAACAATTCCTATGTAGTTCAGCCACACAGCATAAGGTACAGGCATATGTTATATGCAATTTATCCAGAAAGTTGTCTTCAAGGGATAGTAATGTCTATTTAAAAGAGTCGCTCGTGAAGTCTTTATATTAAAATTTGCATAATCTGTTAAGTGTAAGTCCTTACTTGTGTAGTTCAAAAGTTAAGAGAAAGATACACCACCGCTTCTGTCCACCTCCCTCTGAATCTCAAATCAGGTCATGCAACTTGAAGGCTGCAGCCAGCGAGGGACAAACTTCATAATGTATGAAGAGAAATCCTACCCCCTTTGACGAAGGAGAGCAGGATTTCCCTTTGCTTACTGAAGTTTGTCACTCGCTGCAGCCATCCAGACCACACTGTAGCTTCAGAGTAACGTGTCCAGAAGGGGTGGGCGGTCTTTATCTATTCATAACTTTAAGACTACACAAAAGGACTTACATATACTTTCTAGAGGCATCTGAGAAATATCCTGAGGAATATGTAATAAGGCATTTAAGATAAGGACATACATATCTGGATTTGACAATTCAGACCAAAGATTGGGTTTAACAGCTACAGGTGAAGTAGACAGAACGTTTCCAGGAGGCAAATACCACAAAGGCCAGGCAACCACTGCTTTGGAAGCCAATTACACACCTAGGGCTGGATTCAAATGCAGGAGATAAATGTTACCTCCAGTTTTATAAAACATTTTCTTATTGAAGTTTATGGGGAAACAGAGAAAAGTAGAGATAACAGCACATGCCTATGAATCCAGCCCCTAGAGTGCTGGAGACATTAGCTGGGAGCAGCATAGAGAGCTGCCTGCCTTTACTGCAAACACTTATGATGTTTCAGCATCACACCCAGAAGAACAATTTTACAAAGCTACTGCGATTTGTTAATAAAAATGTTTACAAAAATTAACTTACTTAAGTCTTCCATAACGGGGAATCTGATTCAGGAAACAAGATTGCAAGACAAACAACGGTAACTTCAAACTTGGGGCATTCAAACTCTGTAATGTTCAATTCTTCATTAATGGAAACTTTAAAGAAAAATTCAGGGCACAAAGAGAAGACAGATCTGTTAAATGTAAGTAAAAAAACAAACATGCATTAGCACTTTTCAAAACCTATACAGCAAAATAGAAAGAATACATTTTAAAATAAACTGGTTAGTTAAACTCAAAACCATGCCACAAAAAAACATTTGTATTAGACTATGGCCGAACTCATGGCCGAACTCATAACTTACGCATCCCATTAAAATGGACGACAGCGTGCTTTCATTTCAGCAAAGTTGTCCACAATGGTTTCAGTGTTACGTTTTCTAGCTCTCTCATTTTCAATACTTAACAAAGCTAGACCAGAAAGTCTTTGTTGTGACATGGTGCTTCTCAAATAATTTTTTATTAATTTTAATTTAGAAAATGACCTTTCTGCACTGGCAACTGTAACGGGAATGGTGAGGAACAGCAGCAACGCTATGCATACATCTTGTAGAGTAGATGACAAGGCACAGTTTTCAACTAATAGTAGATGAGAAAGGTCCTTCACCGTTGAGCATCTGCAAATCTCTTCCTGAAATGTTGAACGGAATCTCAGAAGTTGTTCTGGGAAAGCTGGTGATAAGTCCTCTTGGTAACATTCCTGTAGCTGTGATGCAGCTTCGAACAAATCATCATCAGTTTCAGAAGCAAGTATCAGTTTCAGAAGCTGAATTATATTGAACCAATGCATGACATTGCTCATTCCAGCAAATCTGTTAGAGAGTTGATTGATGACAATGTCTGAACACCTATAAAACACAGTAGTTTTAAAGCGTTGCTCAGAATCCTGCAATCTTTCATCTACTGAAAGTTCATCAAAGTGCCGTTTCACTTTTCGTGCTCTCTTATTTTCAAACAGAGTTTGGATGCCCCGCTTTTTCTGCCAGTTCTATAGAGGTCTGTTTTGCTTCATCAAAATTATCCCTATATTTTGAAAGTGCTTCGGCTGCATTTTGTATTAGACGTGCTGCACTGGATAAATCTAGATTTCTTGACTGCAACAATTTAGAGACTACATTTATGATATCCAGAATCTTGTTTTGCAGGACTATTGAAACAAATTGAAAAGACTCTATTTTGGTTTTAAGGCTAGCAGCATCATCTCTTTCTTTAGGCTTAGTTGACATAAGGCTTATTTTTGCTAAAGCTTTCATAATGTCTACAAAACGAAAAAGTAGAGCAAGAAGTGAATCATGGCGAGATGATCACCGGGTGGGGCAAAGTATTTTCAGTGTAAGTGTGGACTCCATAGAGTATGATGACAGAATGTTCCATCTGCGTATGCTTTCCCCAAAAAAGACACACAATGTCTGCACCACTTCAAAAAAACTAGAAATTTCCAGTATGTTCGCAACAGCATCCTGAAGTACCAGGTTCATATTGTGAGCTGCACAATGTACATACAAGGCATTTTTTTCTCTCTGTGCAATTCAAGCCTGCACACCAGAATATATACCACTCATTGTCGCTGCGCCATCGTACCCCTGACCACGACATTTTGTTATATCGAGACCATTGGGCTCTAAGCAAGCAACAATGTCACGTTCAAGGCCTGCAGCGCTCTGGTCCTCAACGGCATGAAACCCCAGGAAAACCTCTTTTATTTCAACACTAGTTGCTCTCTGTTTTTCATCTCTTTCCACAGAAACATATCTAAATATCTGACTCATTTGATCAACTTTTGATATGTCCTGTGTAGTATTCATTATAATAGAAAAAAACTGTGCCTGTTTTATTTCCAATACAATGATGTTTTGGACCTGATTTGAAAGTATATCTATAATTTGGTTTTGTATTTTAGGACTCAAGTACTTGACTGATCTTTGTGGTAACTGGAGGAGCTGCTTTAGAACAGGGTCGTACTCTGCGAGCAACTCTATAATTGAGAGAAAATTCCCATTGTTAATCTCTCCCAATTTCTCTCTATGACCACGGGATGCAAGATTAGCCATCAACATTGTCAATGTTACATTAACAATTCGATGTAATACTTGCCTCCGATAGTTTTTTTCCTGCCTAACTTGCTTTTTTTCGTTGTCCTCATCGATTGTTTTGTTTTTCCACCACTGTTCATAGACTACACATGCTTCTATATGAGCTTGGGAAGACTCATGAATTTGTATTCTGGCAGAAAGCCTTTGCCATTTCTGGATTCCTTTTGCCCATGCCGGTTCAAATCCTTGCTTTTTACGGTCCCCAAATAGCCAGCATGGTTCATAGTATGCAGCATTCATTTTAGGCGAATAGCATAGCCACATCAAAGGGATCTTAGGTCCTGTTTTTGTAACTCGCTCATAATAGCTTTCAGGGAAGCACCTTCTCTCTCTATCTTGGGGAAAAGGTCCTGGAGGTCTGCATGGGCCATGGGCTATTATACATTTTTTAACATTTGCATCCATTATTGTGATAGGGTAATGTCCCCTATCAGTAACATGTTTCTCTCCCAGAACACTATTTTCTATAGCACCAGTGATGGAAGCCTCTGTAGAGATCAACAATTCCAAGTCATCACTTGATGTGGTGGTGCTCTCTGTTGACTGCTCTACTTCTTTACTCTGTAGACTTGTGTTGCTGCATTCATCAGGATTATAGTCTACCACTACATGGGGAGACCCAACATCAACAACACTTTCCACAGACTGTTCACTTTCAGGAGGAAAACCAGAAGTTGTTTGAGTGGAAAAGTAGCTGCTAATTTTTGGAAGTTTCTCAGTTCTCAAATTCTCTTCCCTCTTTTGTATACGTTTCTGAGCACCGCTCTTATGTTGATAGGAAGCACATACTTGGAAAAAGTAGTTTTCCTGTAAAAGAAAAAGTTAAAAAAAAAAAAAGAAACCATGTAAATGTCTGACCCCTAGCCCAAGGAACACTTAAATTTACATCCACAATATATATATAGCAGCATTCACGTTTTGTATTTTAGGACTCAAGTACTTGACTGATCTTTGTGGTAACTGGAGGAGCTGCTTTAGAACAGGGTTGTACTCTGCGAGCAACTCTATAATTGAGAGAAAATTCCCATTGTTAATCTCTCCCAATTTCTCTCTATGACCACGGGATGCAAGATTAGCCATCAACATTGTCAATGTTACATTAACAATTCGATGTAATACTTGCCTCCGATAGTTTTTTTCCTGCCTAACTTGCTTTTTTTCGTTGTCCTCATCGATTGTTTTGTTTTTCCACCACTGTTCATAGACTACACATGCTTCTATATGAGCTTGGGAAGACTCATGAATTTGTATTCTGGCAGAAAGCCTTTGCCATTTCTGGATTCCTTTTGCCCATGCCGGTTCAAATCCTTGCTTTTTACGGTCCCCAAATAGCCAGCATGGTTCATAGTATGCAGCATTCATTTTAGGCGAATAGCATAGCCACATCAAAGGGATCTTAGGTCCTGTTTTTGTAACTCGCTCATAATAGCTTTCAGGGAAGCACCTTCTCTCTCTATCTTGGGGAAAAGGTCCTGGAGGTCTGCATGGGCCATGGGCTATTATACATTTTTTAACATTTGCATCCATTATTGTGATAGGGTAATGTCCCCTATCAGTAACATGTTTCTCTCCCAGAACACTATTTTCTATAGCACCAGTGATGGAAGCCTCTGTAGAGATCAACAATTCCAAGTCATCACTTGATGTGGTGGTGCTCTCTGTTGACTGCTCTACTTCTTTACTCTGTAGACTTGTGTTGCTGCATTCATCAGGATTATAGTCTACCACTACATGGGGAGACCCAACATCAACAACACTTTCCACAGACTGTTCACTTTCAGGAGGAAAACCAGAAGTTGTTTGAGTGGAAAAGTAGCTGCTAATTTTTGGAAGTTTCTCAGTTCTCAAATTCTCTTCCCTCTTTTGTATACGTTTCTGAGCACCGCTCTTATGTTGATAGGAAGCACATACTTGGAAAAAGTAGTTTTCCTGTAAAAGAAAAAGTTAAAAAAAAAAAGAAACCATGTAAATGTCTGACCCCTAGCCCAAGGAACACTTAAATTTACATCCACAATATATATATAGCAGCATTCACGTTTTGTATTTTAGGACTCAAGTACTTGACTGATCTTTGTGGTAACTGGAGGAGCTGCTTTAGAACAGGGTTGTACTCTGCGAGCAACTCTATAATTGAGAGAAAATTCCCATTGTTAATCTCTCCCAATTTCTCTCTATGACCACGGGATGCAAGATTAGCCATCAACATTGTCAATGTTACATTAACAATTCGATGTAATACTTGCCTCCGATAGTTTTTTTCCTGCCTAACTTGCTTTTTTTCGTTGTCCTCATCGATTGTTTTGTTTTTCCACCACTGTTCATAGACTACACATGCTTCTATATGAGCTTGGGAAGACTCATGAATTTGTATTCTGGCAGAAAGCCTTTGCCATTTCTGGATTCCTTTTGCCCATGCCGGTTCAAATCCTTGCTTTTTACGGTCCCCAAATAGCCAGCATGGTTCATAGTATGCAGCATTCATTTTAGGCGAATAGCATAGCCACATCAAAGGGATCTTAGGTCCTGTTTTTGTAACTCGCTCATAATAGCTTTCAGGGAAGCACCTTCTCTCTCTATCTTGGGGAAAAGGTCCTGGAGGTCTGCATGGGCCATGGGCTATTATACATTTTTTAACATTTGCATCCATTATTGTGATAGGGTAATGTCCCCTATCAGTAACATGTTTCTCTCCCAGAACACTATTTTCTATAGCACCAGTGATGGAAGCCTCTGTAGAGATCAACAATTCCAAGTCATCACTTGATGTGGTGGTGCTCTCTGTTGACTGCTCTACTTCTTTACTCTGTAGACTTGTGTTGCTGCATTCATCAGGATTATAGTCTACCACTACATGGGGAGACCCAACATCAACAACACTTTCCACAGACTGTTCACTTTCAGGAGGAAAACCAGAAGTTGTTTGAGTGGAAAAGTAGCTGCTAATTTTTGGAAGTTTCTCAGTTCTCAAATTCTCTTCCCTCTTTTGTATACGTTTCTGAGCACCGCTCTTATGTTGATAGGAAGCACATACTTGGAAAAAGTAGTTTTCCTGTAAAAGAAAAAGTTAAAAAAAAAAAGAAACCATGTAAATGTCTGACCCCTAGCCCAAGGAACACTTAAATTTACATCCACAATATATATATAGCAGCATTCACGTTTTGTATTTTAGGACTCAAGTACTTGACTGATCTTTGTGGTAACTGGAGGAGCTGCTTTAGAACAGGGTTGTACTCTGCGAGCAACTCTATAATTGAGAGAAAATTCCCATTGTTAATCTCTCCCAATTTCTCTCTATGATCACGGGATGCAAGATTAGCCAGCAACATTGTCAATGTTACATTAACAATTTGATGTAATACTTGCCTCCAATAGTTTTTTTCCTGCCTAACTTGCTTTTTTTCGTTGTCCTCATCGATTGTTTTGTTTTTCCTCCACTGTTCATAGACTACACATGCTTCTATATGAGCTTGGGAAGACTCATGAATTTGTATTCTGGCAGAAAGCCTTTGCCATTTCTGGATTCCTTTTGCCCATGCCGGTTCAAATCCTTGCTTTTTACGGTCCCCAAACAGCCAGCATGGTTCATAGTATGCAGCATTCATTTTAGGCGAATAGCATAGCCACATCAAAGGGATCTTAGGTCCTGTTTTTGTAACTCGCTCATAATAGCTTTCAGGGAAGCACCTTCTCTCTCTATCTTGGGGAAAAGGTCCTGGAGGTCTGCATGGGCCATGAGCTATTATACATTTTTTAACATTTGCATCCATTATTGTGATAGGGTAATGTCCCCTATCAGTAACATGTTTCTCTCCCAGAACACTATTTTCTATAGCACCAGTGATGGAAGCCTCTGTAGAGATCAACAATTCCAAGTCATCACTTGATGTGGTGGTGCTCTCTGTTGACTGCTCTACTTCTTTACTCTGTAGACTTGTGTTGCTGCATTCATCAGGATTATAGTCTACCACTACATGGGGAGACCCAACATCAACAACACTTTCCACAGACTGTTCACTTTCAGGAGGAAAACCAGAAGTTGTTTGAGTGGAAAAGTAGCTGCTAATTTTTGGAAGTTTCTCAGTTCTCAAATTCTCTTCCCTCTTTTGTATACGTTTCTGAGCACCGCTCTTATGTTGATAGGAAGCACATACTTGGAAAAAGTAGTTTTCCTGTAAAAGAAAAAGTTAAAAAAAAAAAGAAACCATGTAAATGTCTGACCCCTAGCCCAAGGAACACTTAAATTTATATCCACAATATATATATAGCAGCATTCACGTTTTGTATTTTAGGACTCAAGTACTTGACTGATCTTTGTGGTAACTGGAGGAGCTGCTTTAGAACAGGGTTGTACTCTGCGAGCAACTCTATAATTGAGAGAAAATTCCCATTGTTAATCTCTCCCAATTTCTCTCTATGATCACGGGATGCAAGATTAGCCAGCAACATTGTCAATGTTACATTAACAATTTGATGTAATACTTGCCTCCAATAGTTTTTTTCCTGCCTAACTTGCTTTTTTTCGTTGTCCTCATCGATTGTTTTGTTTTTCCTCCACTGTTCATAGACTACACATGCTTCTATATGAGCTTGGGAAGACTCATGAATTTGTATTCTGGCAGAAAGCCTTTGCCATTTCTGGATTCCTTTTGCCCATGCCGGTTCAAATCCTTGCTTTTTACGGTCCCCAAACAGCCAGCATGGTTCATAGTATGCAGCATTCATTTTAGGCGAATAGCATAGCCACATCAAAGGGATCTTAGGTCCTGTTTTTGTAACTCGCTCATAATAGCTTTCAGGGAAGCACCTTCTCTCTCTATCTTGGGGAAAAGGTCCTGGAGGTCTGCATGGGCCATGAGCTATTATACATTTTTTAACATTTGCATCCATTATTGTGATAGGGTAATGTCCCCTATCAGTAACATGTTTCTCTCCCAGAACACTATTTTCTATAGCACCAGTGATGGAAGCCTCTGTAGAGATCAACAATTCCAAGTCATCACTTGATGTGGTGGTGCTCTCTGTTGACTGCTCTACTTCTTTACTCTGTAGACTTGTGTTGCTGCATTCATCAGGATTATAGTCTACCACTACATGGGGAGACCCAACATCAACAACACTTTCCACAGACTGTTCACTTTCAGGAGGAACACCAGAAGTTGTTTGAGTGGAAAAGTAGCTGCTAATTTTTGGAAGTTTCTCAGTTCTCAAATTCTCTTCCCTCTTTTGTATACGTTTCTGAGCACCGCTCTTATGTTGATAGGAAGCACATACTTGGAAAAAGTAGTTTTCCTGTAAAAGAAAAAGTTAAAAAAAAAAAAGAAACTATATAAATGTCTGACCCCTAGCCCAAGGAACACTTAAATTTACATCCACAATATATATATAGCAGCATTCACGTCTTAGTTTATTCATGTCACCCAGGCATGTACTCTATGGCATCTACGCTAATAAAAAGGTGTGCTCCTTCATATGTACAAGTTGTATGACATTGAGATATATACTTAAAGGGATAGTAATGTTTCATAATAAAAGCAGCTCCAATTAATCATCATAGTATTTGGACTTTGGAGAATGTTATTTCAATTATGTCAGAGTTGTAGTTCAAGAGTAATTCAGTGACAAAATATCCCCCTCCCGCCCCTTTTACTAATGTAACACTGCTCAGCCAGATCAGAAGGGAGGTGCCCAGGTAGACTGCAGAGAGGGACAATCTTCAATTAAGATAAGGGAAAAACCTGAAAAACGTGTCAAGGGGGGCAGGGCTTTAATTGTTCTCATAGGAAGAAGATTGTCCCCTTCTGTTATCTGTCTGGTCTATGGACTGGATTCCACATCTGAGAAGAGATGGCTTACACTAGGTAAAAGGGGCGGGAGGGGAAACTTTGCTTGCGAATATTTCTCAAACCATAAAGGTTTGCGAGATAAGACTTATATCGTTCTTCATGTTTTTGTAATGCCTACAAAATAAAATAAGGATAAAACGAAGTATTACTATCCCTTTAATACCACAGTGAGTCAGCAATAGGCACAAGGTTCCTGGTATTTCTCAAACCCAGTTTTATCTAGAATTATCAGAGTTAGGAGTCTGCAATAAGTATTAATAGCTCCCTGCCTCCTGGGATTTGTCAAGTACTGGCCATACTAAAAAGCTTCCCACCGTACCACATACATAATATAAAATCTTTTTATCAAATGTATAACTTGCATTATGGCATAGTAATGCATAACTTTTCAGTGTGTCACACATGTATATATAGTGTACATTTACTGTACTATATGCATGTACACACATTCCCACAATACCACATACACATTTAAATTCACTTACTGTTAATGGCAGTCTGGCAGAGACCCAGCTCTTCCTCATAAGTTCAGTACCAGACATATGTACAGAGTTCCCCAGTGTCATGCATTCATACAGATATTCCCACCTCAGTGCCATATACATCAATACAGATTCCCCCAGTGCCCTGCAGATTCCCCCTACACAATGCCACATGTATCAATACTAGTGTTGAGCGAGCATGCTCGGCCGATGCTCGGATCGGCTCGAGCATCGCTCTGCTCGGCACATGGCGGTACTCGTACGAGTACCGCCATGTGCTCGCCCGCCATGTTTGGGTGGCAGGGATCTGTGCCGAAGGAGGCACAGATCTTACACAGACGCTCCGCTGGACCACCAGGGACTGGAGGTAGGGCACATGTGGAGATGGAAGGGGGCATTGTGGAGATGAAGGGGGACATTTTGGAGATGAAGGGGGACATTGTGGAAGGGGGGCATTGCGGAGATGAAGGGGTCATTGCGGAGATGAAGGGGGACATTGTGGAAGGGGGACATTGTGGAAGGGGGGCATTGCGGAGATGAAGGGGGCATTGCGGAGATGAAGGGGGCATAGCGGAGATGAAGGGGGACATTGTGGAAGGGGGACATTGTGGAAGGGGGACATTGTGGAAGAGGGGCATTGTGGAGATGAAGGGGGGCATTGACCAGGCACCCTCCCCTCATCAGAGCAGGGGGTGCCTGGTGTAATGCTCGTGTCGCCCCATTGAATTCAATGGGGCTCGAGTGCTCGTCCGAGCACTCGAGCCTCCGGCGGTGCTCGGTCAGAGCACCCGAGCACCCGAGCATCGGGGTGCTCGCTCAACACTAATCAATACATATCAACCCAGTGCAATGCTATATGTGACATTGTACTTGGGTAGACTGTATTGATATATATGTATCAATACATATTCCCCCAGTGCAAAGCCACATATATCAAAACAAAGCCCCCCAGTGCACTGCTATATGCGACATTGCACAGGGGGAAATTGTATTGATATATGGAATACAGATACCCATCTGCACCACAGTAGCCATCACCATTGTGGTGATGGCTAATTAGCCACTACATCAATCATCACATTAACCATCACATTAATCACCACATTGCTAATGATTAGCCATTAATCACCACATTAGCCATCACATTAATCACATTAGCCATTAGCCATCACATTAATCACCACATTGCTAATGATTAGCCATTAATCACCACATTAGGCAATGTGATGGCTAATGATTAGCCATTAGCCACCATCAGCCCCACATGAAGTCATTAGCTACCATCAGCTTCCTCCCAGCCATCAGCCCCACATGAATTTGTTAGCCACATCAGCCCCACATGAAATTAGCCACATCAGCCCCCCCCAGCCATCAGTCTCCCCCAACTAGCCATCCACACCACTAGGTAGTAGGCCCCCACATTGTAGCTGCATCCACCTCAAATCCACACCACTAGGCCCCCACATTGTAGCTGCATCCACCTCCAATCCACACCACTAGGCCCCCACATCCACCTCCAATCCACACCATTAGGTAGTAGGCCCCCATATTGTAGTTGTATCCACCTTCAATCCACACCACTAGGTCACCACATTGTAGTTGCATCCACCTCCAATCCACACCACTAGGCCCCCACATCCACCTCCAGTCCACATCACAAGGCCCCCACATTCGCCTCTCCAGTCCACACCACTAGGCCCCCACATCTGCCTACACTCCAGTCCACACCACTAGGCCCCTACATCCGACTACATAGGCCCCCACATTGTGCCCATCTGACCATCTCCACACTAGGGCACCCACATTGTATCCATCTCTCACAAATTCACAGTGCCCCAAATTGTACCCTCCCTGGCCCAGTCTCTCACAGTCAATGCCCCAAATTGTACAAATCCAATCATCTTATCAATGTCCCCAATTGTACTAACCTGGTGCTCATTGCACACAGATAGACTAACCTTCCGCTTTGCTACAGCAGTGCCTGTTGCGTTTTGTGTGGAGTTTTTTTTTCCTTCCTTCCTTCTTCCGATCTCAGACTCAGACTCGGACTCGGACTCCGCGTGACGCTCCTCCTCCAGCTTCTAAAATGGCGCCAGCCAGAAGAACAGCACTGCTGTTTATAGGAGGAATTTGCATGCTTCTTCTTGCGCATGTGCACAACTTCTTCACCTCAAATCAACCTGTCTGAGCATGCGTGTACCAGCGCAGCCAGTTTTAATTAAGCATAGTGCCGAAAAGAGGTGCACAGAGCAGGGAGCAGCAAGTATGTGGTCCCAGGGGTGGCAGGGCCCCCTGGAGTGACGGGCCCGGTCGCAGTTGCTACTGCTGTGACCACGGTAATTACACCACTGTTTGCCCCACTGTTCCTTCATTCCTGGAGCCATATACACCTGCTCCTTGTAATAGGTCACATGCAAACTGATATCCAGTCAAGATTTGTAACCTTGTTCAACAATCCACTATGTCATATGCAAAGGTTCAAAGGGTAGATAGATAGATAGATAGATAGATAGATAGATAGATAGATAATAGATAGATATATAAATATATAGATTGTAGATAGATAGATAGATAGATAGATAGATAGATAGATAGATAATAGATAGATATATAAATATATAGATTGTAGATAGATAGATAGATAGATAGATAGATAGATAGATAGATAGATATGACATGAATAGATAGATATTAGATGAAAAGATAGATAGATATGAGATTGATAGATAATGATAGATAGATAGATAGATAGATAGATAGATAGATAGATAGATAGATAGATATGAATAGATATATATTAGATGAAAAGATAGATAGATATGAGATTGATAGATAATGATAGATAGATAGATAGATAGATAGATAGATAGATAGATAGATAGATAGATAGATAGATAGATATGAGTGAGTCTTATGTCATTAGAAGGTCCAACGTTGATCATATATTAGGTCGCATTAGACATGGAAAATATATTATGTAAAATGTAATTTAATGTAATCTTTGCACAGTTTGAATGCTTGAGTTATACATTATGTAACAAGATCACCATTTTAATGTGGGAAGCTTGTTATGTTTTTAATATGCAGGACTGCAGAGGAACCAGTTCAGTGTGTTTTTCATTAGTGTCATATATTAAAATGGGCACATGGCCACATTAGTTTTATAACTTTTTAAGAAAAGGCTTGCTACTTGGTTATACAATGGGGAAATATGGAAATAATGATTTTAGGCAAATACAACAATGGATCCATATGTGTACAACAGGGGCACTAAATCAGTGGCTCCCAAGGGACCCCTAACAGGCCATATTTTTAGGATTTCCCTGTTTGTGCACAAGTGAGTTAATTTAATCAAAGAGCTTGTGATTATCTCACCATCACCTGTACACAGTCAGTGACAAATCCTAAATGCATGGCCCATTAGTGGTCTTAGAAGAGAGGGGTGGGAAACACTGTGATAGATGATATTTATAACGATGTTTCCGTATGTCTTACACATGGTCCTAAGCTTGACAAAAAGAGTCACAGCTGGGAGGCTTGTGATATGTTTTACTGTCTTACCAGCAACTGGACATTTTCTGCATATCTCTTACATAGACTGAGAGTATTTGGATAATGTCCAGGAGATTGAAGGGCCCCCATCAGTCATCATGTCTGACAGGGGAATTCTAGCTATGGGAGCCCCTTTTTTGTTGTCAGGGCAAGTCCTCTCTTGAGCAGGAGAAAGATTTTTAGAGATTGTAGGGACTTAGTAGGATGGGTTTTGTGAGATTATAACTGGGTGCAGAGGATTTGCTAAGAATAAGAGGTCATCCATTAAAACTAGAGGAAAGGCTTTTAACTAAAACAAAGGCAGGGATTTTTTACAGTAAAGGCAGTAAAGCTATGGAATTCTTTGCCTCAGGATGTTGTACTTGCAGATAATACAACTGCTTTCAAAAAAGAAACGTATGCCTATCTAGTACAGAACAAATTTGAAAATTATGACAGATGGCTTCAATGCAGATAGGATGTTGATCCAGGGGAATATCTGACTGTCATTTGAAGTCAGGAAGGAATCTTTTTTACCCACTTGGGGTTAAATTGGAAATTGATCCAGAGGGCTTTTTTTTGCCTTCCTCTGGATCAATAGGGGTGTTTTGGGCATGGGTTGGATTTGATAGACTCATGTCTTTTTTCAGACTCATCAACTATGTTCCTATGTTACTATGATTAGCACTTCTATTCCACCATTTTTCTACTAGAGAAGCATTCCTCCTTTTTTTATTATTGTTCTTTTTTTATTTCCCTAATCCTTCTTACTTTTCAGCTTTTGTTACTCTTTGTTTTCTCATGATTTAGTTATATTATCATGTTTATGTGTTGATAAGTGTTAGTTTGAGTTAGGTTAAAGGTAGCTAGCAAAAAGAAAGCACTGACAAGATTCAGGTTGGGTGAAAAAATCGGAGTAAAATGGCACTTCCCCTTGGAGAAAAATTTCCTGCAAAAATTGCTATTTTCCCACTTTTTTCGCCTAGCTCATTGTATTGAAATCAATGGGAAAACTTAATGTTTTCCCCACTACATGAAAATATTCTCTTCTTTTCTACAGACACATAAAAGGGTGTCAGGTTGTCACAGCAGCCATTCTGTGTACAGATATATAAAAGGGTGTCAGGCTCTCACAGCAGCCATTCTGTGTACAGACATATAAAAGGGTGTCAGGGTCTCACAGCAGCCATTCTGTGTACAATCATATAAAAGGGTGTCAGGTTCTCACAGCAGCCATTCTGTGTACAGACATATAAAAGGGTGTCAGGTCTCACAGCAGTCATTCTGTGTACAGCCATATAAAAGGATGTCAGGTCTCACAGCAGCCATTCTGTGTACAGCCATATAAAAGGGTGTCAGGTTCTCCCAGCAGCCATTCTGTGTACAGACATATAAAAGGGTGTCAGGTTCTCACAGCATCCATTCTGTGTACAGACATATAAAAGGTGTCAGGTTCTCACAGCAGCCATTCTGTGTAAAGACATATAAAAGGGTGTCAGGCTATCACAGCAGCCATTCAGTGTACAGTCATATAAAAGGGCATCAGGCTCTCACAGCAGCCATTCTGTGTGCAGACATATGCAAGGGTGTCAGGTTCTCACAGCAGCCATTCTGTGTACAGCCATATACAAGGGTGTCAGGGTGTCACAGCAGCCACTCTGTGTACAGACATATAAAAGGCTGTCAGGATCTCACAGCAGCCATTCTGTGTACAGACATATAAAAGGCTGTCAGGATCTCACAGCAGCCATTCTGTGTACAGACATATAAAAGGGTGTCAGGGTGTCACAGCAGCCATTCTGTGTACAGACATATAAAAGGGTGTCAGGGTCTCATAGCAGCCATTCTGTGTACAGACATATAAAAGGGTGTCAGGCTATCACAGCAGCCATTCTGTGTACAGACATATAAAAGGGTGTTAGGTCTCACAGCAGCCATTCAGTGTACAGCCATATAAAAGGCTGTCAGGCTCTCACAGCAGCCATTCTGTGTTCGTGAGAGGAGAAGGCAGCATGTTTTTCAGCTAGAGAAGATGGGAAAATAAAGGGAAATTGAAGCTTGGTTTAGGGAGTCTTTTAGGTAAGATGTTTGTTATCTGTATCAGGAGAGTCTGGGCACTCCGGGAAAGAGAAGGGAGGAAGAATGTTGACCCCAAATACCCCAAGATTTGGTGTGACTTACTGGCAAGACATAGGCAGCTTGTCACGGTTCAGCAAGAAAAACTCAGGACAAGTACTAAAAGGTAACACCAACTTTATTAGGCAGCAACAGTGAAACAGAAATATCACAATATATATATGTAATAAAGAGAAGCGCACAACGGAGGAAATGAAAACTACCAGAAATAGAAAACTGCTTCCATGTGATACTCTTGATATAGGTCCCAGAGATGGGACAAGGAGTAGTCTGCAATGCCACAGGTCCGCACCTGGGAGAAGCCAGACAAATAGGAAGGTAACCAGGAGTAAGTCTGCCAGAGCCACAAGCCCGCACCAGATTGGATATCTAACTGCACGGAAGGCCACACTAGAGGATAGTGAGATAGAGCCACAGGTCGGTGCTAGATTGGGTGGTCAGACAAGCCAGGGGTCATGCATGGAGCAGGTAGTCAGCCAGAGCCACAGGTTTGCACCAGATAGGATGTCCACTGAAGCATTGGTATGCTGGACACTCAGTGGACAGAGCCCCAGGTCAACACCAGAACAGGTTGTCAGAGATGCCAGAAGTCAAACACGGAACTCAGGTCTGCACCAGAATGGTTATCCGACAAAGCCAAGGGTCATACATGGAGCGGGTAGTCAGACAGAGCCACAGGTCAGCACCAGATCAGTTAGTCAAACAAGCCAGATCATGCACAGAGAACCAACGAAATAGAACTGCATTGGACCCCATCGAAAGGACGACTGAACCCTGTGTCCAGGCAGTTAAAGTAGTGTGTAAGCAGGAAGAGGAAAAGCAGCCAACAGGTGGCTGTCCCTTTAAATGGAACTCAGGTCCATGCCTTAGGACGTGCACCAAACAATGACGCCACCCACCTGCCGGAACGCCGGCAGCAGAAGTTGCCAGAGCTGCACAAGGCACCAACAGGAAGCTGAGCTGCCAGGAAGAGGAATGCGGCCAAGCCTCAATGGAGGCAAGGCACCAGTGTCAGCAGCAGATGTGGCTGGAGCCGCTGGGGAGCGATGCGGTCAGCTCGAGCAACCCCAGCACAGGTAGCCTGACAGTACCGCCCCTTAATGGTCCCCCCTCGCGGACCAGGGCGTGGTTTATCAGGAAAGAGGGAGTGAAACCTACGATTCAGGATTGGAGCATGTACATCTTCAGAGGAGACCAATGAGCATTCTTTAGGGCCTTAATCCCTCCAGTGTACAAAATACTGTAATCGTCCTCTCACTTTCCGTGAATCCAAAATAGTCTGTACCTCATATTCGTCGTGATCTCCCACGCGAATGGGGGCTGGGGCGAACCACAGGCCAAGCAACTCAATTATGCATGAAAACACAGGAACTGGGGTACAGAAAAATGGCAGCAGGTGCTCTGGGCTGATGAGTCAAAATCTGAAATATCTGGCTGTAGCAGAAGGCAGTTTGTCCACCGAAGGGCTGGAGAGTGGTACAAGAATGAGTGTCTCCAGGCAACAGTGAAGCATGGTGGAGGTTCCTTGTAAGTTTGGGGATGCATTTCTGCAAATTAAGTTGGGGATTTGGTCAGAATTAATGGCCTCCTCAATGCTGAGAAGAACAGGTAGATACTTATTCATCATGCAATACCATCAGGGAGGCATCTCATTGGTCCCAAATTTATTCTGCAGCATAACAATGACCCCAAACATACAGCCAAAATCATTAAGAACTATATTCAGTGTAAAGAAGAACGAGGAGCCCTGGAAGTGATGGTATGGCCCCCACAGAGCCCTGATCACAACATCATTGAGTCTGTCTAGGATTACATGAAGAGAGAGAAGCAACTGAGGCTGCCTAAATCCACAGAAGAATTTTGGTTAGTTCTCCAAAATTTTTGGAACAACCTACCTGCCGAGTTGTTTAGAAAACTGTGTGCAAGTGAACCTACAAGAATTGATGCTGTTTTGAAGGCAAAGGGTAGTCACACCAAATATTGATTTGAGTTTGATTTTTCTTCTGTTCTCTCACTATGCATTTGCGTTTTTTCACACCCGCCTGAGACTTTTGCACAGTACTGTATATATATTCAGTTTGGTTTAGCTGTGTTGGTCCAGTGGTATAGAGGTCAAATGAATGAATAAAATTGAATGTTAGTCCAATAAATAAGGTATATGTATGTATATATATGTGTGCGTATATATAAATATATATATATATATATATGTGTGTATGTGTGTGTGTTTGTATGTATATATATATATATATGTGTGTGTGTAAATATATGTGTGTGTTATTGGATTATTTATTATGAAGGTATCCAAAGGGTTAAAACAAGAGAACCAATTAGGTTGGATATTTTCACTTAAATAGGTAAATGACAATAGAAAATAATTTTGAGAACTTTACACAGTACTAGGTATTGACACTCTACTTCACAGTAAAGAATTGATAGAAATAATCAATCCCGCATATTTGTGCAAAAATATATATATAATTTATTAAAATACAATATACTATATATAAAAAGTATCAGCAACAATGAGATAAATGAGTGATCAGCAATTCAATAGATACATAGTAAATCAACCCACAATTATTACCATGAAGATTACTAGCAATGAAAGGGTTAACCACACATAGGTATATTCAGAGGTATTAATTAACAATAATTGCACTCAGCAGCATAGAAAAGGTTAATTAATCCTTACAATTAATATAATACAGTTGGCAGCAGTATATATGAATACCCCTTCCCCAGAAACTGTATAGACTATGCTAATTATGGTTTACTGTATATTGTTATAAAAATTGGAGCCAATTCTTCTAACAATTATCCTTGTACCATATATATAATAATCAATTTTAGAGAATAACTGGAATAGAATCCCAGATTTAAATCACTATAATTTAATAATGTACTGATTTCAATTATTGCATACCTTCTGAATAAAACATATAAACTGCAATTAATACAGTCAATCATAGATTATACCAAGAATATACTTAGAATCAATCCACTAATATATGTCTAGAAAGTATACCAACTTCATGCAACATATATCATAAATATGACTATAGCAATATATATAAAACCTGTAGGCACTTCAAGGGTTAATACACTGATTTAAAATATTGTACCACACCCAGAAGGCTGTTTCTTTTGTCTAGTGAAAGTGAAAACTTCCAATTTACAAAAGATAAGCCTAGCACATGCACAAAGAACTCTAGACTGAACACCACCAATAAATAGACAAACAGCAATTAAAGAGTTAATAAATTAATTCCAAGAATTCCTCTGATTAAATATTTTCTATTATAATCTTTCCAGAAACACAATATTCTAGAAATTATAAAAATTATGTTAACCAATATATACAAGGATAAATATATCTCACTGCTATCACTATTTTATTACCTCTCTGGCAATTTATAACAATAAATTAATTAATTAATTCCGTGTAATTTCAGAATTACTATACTAAATACAGCTGATCATGACGTCCACTAGACACCAGATGATACAGCTGAATATCCTACATAGAATTTATTATACGCCGGTCAGACTGTATAGAATGGGAAATTCTAATACCGACTGTTGTCTTCGGTGTGATAATGTTCAGGGCACATACTTACATATGATCTGGGAGTGTCCTGAAGTCAGGAGGTTCTGGAAAGAAGTAATGTGTATTGTGGTCCTGGTGTTGGGGAGACCTGTTCCTGTGACTCCAAAGATTTGTTTTTTGTCTGTTTTTCCCGATGAGATTGAGGATGCAACCGACAGATCTCTACTGAGTGAGCTCTTGGTGATGGCGAGAAAGGTGGTGGCCTTGAACTGGATGTCAAATAGAGTCCCTAAATGTCGGGCGTGGATAAACCTAGTTTTACAATGCATTCCACACTATAAACTGGTTTACTTACACCGGGGTAATTCAAATAAATTTGAAAAGATCTGGGGTAGATGGTAGAACTAGTGGACGAATAGAGCAGATAATACTGTGGCACCTGTTGATGTACAACCTACTGGTGATGTTTGACTGAGGTCACACCTGCTTGTTGCATGAATGGCTGAGATGTATAATTGATGAAAGACATTGTGTATGAACCCTGTGCATGCTGGGATCTCGTAAAACTGCTGGCTGGTGAGTGGGTGGGGGGGTGCTGTGGGTTCGGGAGAGAGAGAAATCGGGGACCGGGGATATAGTGAAATTTAAGTTAGGTTAGATTTTAGGAGTTTTGGTTATTGGAGGTTATTATTATTATTATTATTATTATTCTTTATTTATATAGCGCCAACTAATTCCGCAGCGCTGTACAATTGGGGAATAGACATACAGAGGTATTAAATAGTACAATCAGATGTGTAGAACAGGAGGATCAGAGGGCCCTGCTCGTGAGAGCTTACAGTCTAGAGGAGGTTAAAATAATAATAAAAACCTCAGGTTGACTCTGTGCGCCCTACTGATATGCATATGTTCTTTTCATTGTTACAAATGTCTACATACTTTTGCTGTACTTGAACGATTATACATGTACTTTTCTGTATTTGAGATGTGTATGGAGCAATCTGATAATAAAATCTATTTGAAAGAAAAAATATAGCTGATCATAATATTTGCTACATAAAACTGGCCAGGCTTCTATTCAGCAAATAATAAATAGCTTTCCTCAAATATCAAGGAAATAGATTTATTCTGAAATTTTGTAGAATTAAAATAAAGAAAAATATAGTTACCAGGTCAATCAGTGTGGGTTCTAGATTATCTTTGGCAGCTCAGCAAACAGGTTAACATGAATCAGGATGCCCAGATGTTATCAGGGATGGAACCAGGAACCAAAAGCCCGAAATTACCTTCTTCATAGTATTTTATTAGGCAAATTTTACTTTATCAGTAATCTCCGCATATCCCCAATGATTGGACAGAGATCCATCTCGTTATACCGTGACATCATCAGTCTGACCTGATTGGATACTTATATATTATGCTAATACTATAAGAAAAATACAAAATGTGAGTACTAGCGTTATGAATTCTACAGATGGCGCCATTACGCTACATTCAAATTCACAACTAAAATGATAACTTCTGTTTTTATCACAATTTAGGCATGTAATCTTTGACCTTACATCATATAAAGATGTCACTTTTTTCAGAGAGAAAGATTTCTCTGTTTAAAACTTGAAGATTCTCTCACAAGATACTAATACTGCTTGGCACCGTAGTTGTTTGGAATCCTCTATCCATCACCATTATTGTCTCTCAATTATTTACTCCAAAAGAGGCCCATTGTTTTAACATGAGATCATTTACACCTCTTAGAACAGAATTTCAGTTAATTTTTGTTTTTGAAAATTAACCCTCTACTCTCCACCAGGACAAAGTCTCTGTTATGCAGGGAATGCTGCATTTTTTTTTTTTTTTTTGTAATAAATGTTATGATAGTGAAATATAGTGTAGGGTGTACGGGTCAGAAAGGTACGCACAGCGATACACAGACACATATGCAAACACTCACATATACAGGGGGGCACACAGTGATACACAGAGACGCATGCAACAAACATACACACACATGCACTGACATACACAAACAGTGACACACAGATGCAAATCAGAACATACATACATACAGTGTGAGCAGTGTAAGCAACATACCTCCCAATATACCAAATGGCCAAAGAGGGACACTTGTGTTTTAGGTGGTGTTACTGGGGGTGTGGCTGTTGGTGTATTTTAGAGAATTTTAAACCTAAAACGTAAGTGTCCCTCTTTGGCAATCTGAAATGTTGGGAGGTATGCCACAGTAATGTGGGTATAAACCTCTGTATATATCTGTTACATTAAACTGTGTAGAAAAATACTTTCATCTTCTTCTATATCATTCACTTACAGAAAGAGTAACTTAACCATTTCAATGCCAGAGGGGATGCAATGCATTGCTTACCCCCTGGCACCCTAAGGCTTAAAATTATCTACAATGTTCTGGCACTGTATAGCAGTGGTTCTCAACCTGTGCTCTCAGTGGCAATGAACAGGACAGGATTTTAGAATTTCCTTTTAAGAGCACAGGTGAGTTAATCAATACAACTGAGTCTCTGATCAACACACTTGTGTTCTAGCAGGGAAATTCCTAAGTCCTGGCCTGTTAGTGGCCACTGAGGGCATGGGTTGAGAACCTCTGCTGTACAGTATACAGTCTGCATGTGTCTGTGTATAAGGACTGGCACTATACAGTATAGGAGGGACAGTCCCTGTTTGACACCCAAATCCCTCTGCTCCTCTATTTAGGAGATCACACTGTGTGGTGTATATACCAGTGTATCAGATTGCTCCACATCAATAAAACCCACAGTAATGTAGGTATAAACTGCTGTATATATCTGTTAAATTAGTCTGTGTAAAAAATACTTTCATCTTCTTCTAAATCATTCACTTACAGAAAGATTAACTTAACAATTTCAGTGCCAGAGGGGATGCAATGCATTGCTTACCCCCTGGCACTCAAAGGGTTAAAAATTCTGTACAATGGTCTGGCACTGTATAACAGTGGTTCTCAACCTGTGCTCTCAGTGGCTATTAACAGGCCAGGATTAGGGTTGCCACCTTTTCTTAAAAAAATACCGGCCAAGGCATTCCCCTCCATATATTTAACATTGGAAAGAAGCCAATTTTTTACCGGCCTGCCGGTAAAATACTGGCTGGGTGGCAACCCTAGCCAGGATTTTATAATTTCCTTTTAAGAGCACAGGTGAGTTAATCAATACAACTGAGCCTCTGATCAACACACTTGTGTTCTAGCAGGAAAATTCCTAAGTCCTGGCCTGTTAGTGGCCACTGAGGGCATGGGTTGAGGACCTCTGTTGTATAGTATACAGTCTGCATGTATCTGTGTATTAGGACTGGCACTATACAGTATAGGAGGGACAGTCCCTGTTTGACACCCAAATCCCTCTGCTCCTCTATTTAGGAGATCACACTGTGTGGTGTATATACCAGTGTATCAGATTGCTCCACATCAATAAAACCCACAGTAATGTGGGTATAAACTTCTGTATATATCTGTTAAATTAGTCCGTGTAAAAAAATACTTTAATCTTCTTCTAAATCATTCACTTACACAAAGAGTAACTTAACCATTTAATTGCCAGAGGGGATGCAATGCATTGCTTACCCCCTGGCACTGAAAGGTTTAAAAATTATCTACAATGGTCTGACACTGTATAGCAGTGGTTCTCAGCCTGTGCTCTCAGTGGCTATTAACAGGCCAGGATTTTAGAATCTCCTTTTAAGAGCACAGGTGAGTTAATCAATATAACTTAGCCTCTGATCAACACACATGTTCTAGCAGGAAATTCCTAAGTCCTGTCCTGTTAGTGGCCACTGAGGGCACGGGTTGAGAACCTCTGCTGTATAGTATACAGTCTGCATGTGTCTGTGTATAAGGACTGGCACTATACAGTATAGGAGGGACAGTCCCTGTTTGACACCCAAATCCCTCTGTTCCTCTATTTAGGAGATCACACTTACAGAAAGATTAACATAACCATTTCAATGCCATAGGGGTATGCAATGCATTGTTTACCCCCTGGCACTAAAAGGGTTAAAAATTCACTTAACTACATAGCAACCCGGTAGCATCCATCCGGTTGTCAAACTCCCAGCTCCGCTTCTCCATCGCAATCACATACTAATAATGTGCTGCAATAGAGCCGCTCATTGTATTTTCTTATGGAAGTATTTTTAGACCTTATAATAGAAAACCTTATTCAACATTTTTTAAAACAAATATAACTAATTAAATGTAGCTGATCAAACTGAATTGTTCATTCAATCCCACCGGGGTTAAGGTTTTCAATGTATAAATCCGGTACATCTCTCGCCTTGTTAACCTATTCATCCTATCACCTCCTCTAGGGCTTTGTTTAACAAGTTCTGTCGAGCAACATTTAAGGTCTTTAAGTTTATGCTTCTCTGTTGCAAAGTACCTAACCACTGGAGTTCTCAATAACTCCTTATCACTAAGGGTGCCATTCAGATTCCTGATGATCGATGATCTGTGTTCCTAATCCACTCCTTAAAAGGTCTGCTCGTTTTCCCCACGTAATATTTGTTATACGGGCACCATAATATATAAATAACAAAGGATGTGGAGCATGTCAATTTATCTTTGCTGTCAATCCTACGGTTTGTTGGTGGTATCGTGATAGATGATCCCACTACCATGTGTGTACACGTAACACATCCACTACATCTTGTAATATTACCCTTAGTTGTTAATTCTTGTTTGGAATATTTATTCACAGGGTCCGATTGCACCAATTGATCTGTAATGTTTCTACCCCTTTTATAACCAAACATGGGTTTTTGTCGAATAAATGACCCACTTCTGGATCAGAACTCAACATATCCCAATGCTCCAACACTGATTGCCTGTATCCTCTTGTAGTATCAGATAATGTAGTGGTAATAATCATTCTGTCATGTGAGTACCGATCCTTCTTAGTTGTCTTTAATAGCAAATCTTTCCTGTCCATATTATTCACCAACTGGATATCTCTATTGATTTCCTGTGATCTATATCCTCTGTCCAGGAATTTCTTGCCCATCATTTGTAATGCTTGGGGTAATGACTCCGCATCTGATTCAATCTTTTTCACCCTCATTAATTGTGAGATTGGCAGGCCCCTTTTGAGAGAAGCAGGGTGTTGACTATGCGCTTCACGTAAAATGTTTCTATCTGTATTTTTAACATGTAAAGATGTTTGAAAACCTGTAGACGTTTTTCGTACTAAAACAGTACCATAATAGACTGAAACGTCGGATTTTGATGAAGTATATTAAAAGTTAAGTTTTATACTAAAGAGGACGTGTGCCCGACTCTGTTGTTGTATATATGAATATTTATAGACACATACATGCAAACACAGTCAGTAAACCACGCATGGTAGGACGTCAATAAAAATATTAATTTAATGATCATTATTATTACAGGTTGAAAATAATTTACAATTAACCCGGGTTTCATGAAGAGGGGATTTTTCCTGCGGATGTGAACAAATATGCATGTGCCAAGCATTGCTAATATCAGAAATTGAAAATATTGCCACCTGGCCACTTCTATCAAAATCTATGCAAGGAGATGCAGGGACTACAATGAGCACATGCACACACACACAATAGACACAATGCACACAACGCAATGAGCTATATGGCAAGTGCAATATGCTATTTGCCAAATGATATATGCAAAACGCTGTACGACAAATACTGTACTCATTACGCCAAACACATAAACACTAAATCATATGCATCATACACAAAATGGTATACAAAAACACTATACGCCACTATACGCTACACACAAAACATATGTTATATGCAAAACACTATACTCAAAATGTTATACATGATATGCAAAATGTTGTACTCAATATGCAGAACACTATACACAGTCTCCAAATGCCACACATCATTTGCATAGGTAATACGCCAAATGCTATAGGAAAAATGCCATATGCAATATGCAAAATGTTTTGCACAAAACTCAATATGCGGTATGTAAAGTGCAGTAAGCTATATAAAAACAACAAAGCTATACGTAGCATGCAAAACACTATGTGTAGTAGACAAAATGCTGTACACAAACCACTATAAGCAGTACTCCAAATGCAATATGCAAAATGCAATATTCCAAACGCTATACTCAAAATGTTATACACAATATACTTTACGCAATACGTTGTACACTATATGCCAAACACCGTAAGCTATATATTATATGCAAAATGCTACGTGCAATACCCAAAATGCTGTATGTTATACGCCAAGTGCAATACAGCAAATGCAAAACGCTGTATGTAATACACAATACAATAAACATCATATGTAAAACTCCGTACACAAAATGCTGTACACTATATGGAAAACGCCATATGCCAAACATCATATGCAAAACAATATATGCGATATGCTAAATGCAATATGTCAAATACAATACCCCAAGGGGTAGATTTAGAGACAGGTGTTAGCAAAAAAAACCACCATCATGTGTTTTAACCCTTTGAGTGCCAGAGGGTATGCAACGCATTGCTTTGCAATGCGTTGCATACCCCTCTGGCACTCAAAGGGTTAACGTTTAGTGAGCCATATAAAGGTCCATCTAATGAACAGCTAATGACTGTTCGCAAACTAATACAGCCGCTACAATATCGTGTGTTATGGGCCATTTGAAAAATAAAAAAATGCTCCAAGTTGCCATTTAATGGACTGAGTTATCTGAAAAAATCTGATAAAGTACTCACTTTATCGCATAAAAGTTAAAACCCAGTTTGTTTGGCCGTAAACTCCCTTACCGGATTTTTAGGCAGCTAACGCAGCTGTTAATGGGCAAAAAAAACAAAAGTCCACAGTGTATGTATTTATACGGGCCCTAAGCCCCACATCAATAAATCCAGAGTGCCTTAAAGGGATAGTAATGTTTCATAATAAAAGCAGCTCTATTTAATCATCATAGTATTTGGACTTTGGAGAGTGTTATTTCAATTCTGTCAGAGTTGTAGTTCAAGAGTAATTCAATGACAAAGTATCCCCCTCCCGCCCCTTTTACTGATGTAACACTGTTCAGCCAGATCAGAAGGGAGGTGCCCAGGTAGACTGCAGAGAGGGACAATCTTCAATTAAGATAAGGGAAAAAGCTGAAAAACTTGTCAAGGGGGGCAGGGCTTTCATTGTTCTCACTTTTTTTTGGCTGAAGGTACTGCTAACATGACCCTAGAATTTCCAGGGCACCCCTAACATTTTATAGACTTTTTTGTGAAAGGGTACAAATTATTAATTTGCACTTATTCATGGGTCTCTCATTCAGAGTGAGAAGAACAAACATATGGTTCAGTACACTTTCCATAAATATACATTTAATACTAAATATTCACATTTTGACAGTCTTCATAGAAAAACTGTGTATCCTGTGGATGTCTGTGGTACACCCTGACTGTGACGCACTGCCATAAATAATGATTTAGTACGTTCCTACAAATCAACTTATTACAATTTAAACAACGGCAAGCATAGTGTAAAACCACAAAATAATGAAAACCATAATGAATGAAAATGGGAAAAATATGTATATTCGCAAAATGATTGCCCTCAAACTGTAAAACAGATGTAGGAAATGTGCTTAAGATACAACAGATGTTTGACTTCTCACAGACGGGTTTCAATCATCTCATGAGCTCAGTTCCTCAAAATTGAACTCATAAAAATAAACAATCTGTAATACAGTCTTCAATGTAGAAATAAAGATTTGGATGACAGAATGAACCATCTGGCCTGTCTAGCCTGTCCGTTTCCCTGTCTAATAAAATTCACAGCCTCACACAGTTGTCATAATAGACATATCTATTTCAGGCATTTTGTATTCCTTAACAGTATGTATCCCAACCATTTCTGCTGCAAGGCTATTCATGTAAAGTTATACTTATGTACATAACTTCTTAAGTTTTCCACCTTCTAACTTTAGATTCTAACTAGGGGTGGGTGACACGGTAACCAGTACAAATGAAGGTCAGACACAGGTATATTGAAGTAAAACCACCTTTATTAAAAATATACAATAACAGTATTCCCCAGCAATACTCCAGAGGCCTGTAACACTCAGAGAGGAGAATGGGACCGTCCTAAGGTTCTATATCTCAATACAAAGGAGCCCAATGGAATTGGAGTAATACTGTGTGGTAATATCACGGTGCCCGTGCTATGCTGGTGACATTCTGTCAGTCTCACTCACTGCTACTCCTATTGGTTGCAGTGGCCTTGGCCTGCCCAGTATTTGTCCTTAAATACTGGGCCCTGTCACTTCGCTGTTGCCCTTTTGTGGTGTTTCTGTACCAGCATTTGTTCCAGTTTCTCGTGTGATCTCTGTGTATGACCCGGACTGCCTGACTACTCTGTTGCATCTGTTCCTGCTCTGTGTACCGACTCAAATTGGCTGACGTTCCTGCTCCGTGTACCGACCCAGCCCGACTGAAGTTCCTGCTCTGTGTACCAACTCGGATTGGCTGTTGTTCCTGCTCTGTGTACCGACCCGGTCCTGCTGACGTTCCTGCTCTGTGTACCGACTCAGATTGGCTGACGTTCCTGCTCTGTGTACCGACCCATTAGGCCTCCGTTCCCTATTTCTCCAGGATTGCCTGCGGCTCCCTCCGTTGCTCCCGTTGGGCTTGGCATCCGGGCAGCCTTGCTATTACCGCATTATCATTCCTGCAGCCTGGTGTCGGTTACAGTCTGTGTCGTGCGGACAACACTCCAGTGTGAGCCTTCCATTCTGAGCCCACGGTACGCTAGACCCTATTTCCTGCCATCAGCTGAGGTTGGTCTTCCTTGGGCGCCTCAGGCTACTATCCAACTCGGGCAGTCGACATTGGTCTGAGCGTTCATTTACTCCTTCAGGGAAGGGCCATTCTCCACCGGTTGTTGGCATTGCAGTCTCTGTTGGGCACCCTCTGGGCATACAGTCAGTCTTCCGTTGCTGCTACGGCAGTCCATAAGCTTATTAAGGGCCTCCACTTACTTCTGTGCATTACTCGCTATCTGTACTCTCCCTCCCAAGTGAGAGTCTTAAGGGCCTCGCGCTATTAGGGCCTGTCAGTCTTCCTGGCCTAATAGTAACCCATTCACTGCTGCCTCATTTGAATATCACACTAACTACCTGACCTGTGTCAGTATATTGTTATTACTGTATTGTACATATGCTGGACCTGTGTGGCTATTTACTACTGTAACCTGTCCTGTGTCAGTACTATATTGTGTGTATATATATTACTATCACTGATACTAGTGCTTATGTGTCACGGTTTATTACGACTCTCAGAAGTAAGGTTAGGTAAAAACACAACTTTATTGAAAAGTTGAAGATAATCCCATAGGATTTTATACACGTACATACAATACATAGAATGGCAAGTAGATATAGCGATATTGAATCAGGCTCTACCGGCCCTGCCAATATACCGGGCAAGGCAGCCTGGGCAAGTAATGGAAAGGTGGCTATACCGGCCCTGCCAATATACCGGGCAAGGCAGCCAAAAGACAGTCAGGAGTATACAGGCTCTACCGGCCCTGCCAATTTACCGGGCAAGGCAGCCTAATGGATAACCAGCTGAAACAGGCTCTACCGGCCCTGCCAATATACCGGGCAAGGCAGCCTAAAGGAACACTGACATGGTAGGTTCTACCGGCCTTACCAATATACCGGGCAAGGCAGCCTAGAGAGGAGGTGTCAACCAGAGTGGCCCCAGTAACTGTTAGATGTTAATGACAGTATAATGATGATAAGTAGATACGAAATCCAGATATACCAGGTAGTCATGAGCCCAATACCAGGGTATTGATGGGAGAATAGCTGTCTAGGACTGGACAGCACATTGAGGGCCATCAGTATAACTGAGTAGTAGCCAAGTGGCAAAGGAGCAAACCAGCGGCCATGCGCTGGGGACCAACGGACTGAGTTAATAATGAAGCAAGCCAGCATCCGCACACTGGTAACCAACAGACTAATACAGTCACAGGGTTTGTGGAGTGAACCAGCGTCCGCACGCTGGGAACCAACAGATAACAATGTTAATGTCGTGAAGCCAAGGAGCGAACCAGCGCCCACACTCTGGGAACCAACAAACAGGTATAGTATAGCCGCAAGGCTTAAGAGCGAACCAGCATCCGCACGCTGGGAGCCAAGAGATATCAGTGAATAATGCCGTGAGGCAAAGGAGGGAACCAGCGCCCGTGCGCTGGGAACCAACAGACTTGTATAGTATAGCCGCAAGGCTTGAGAGCGAACCAGCATCAGCACGCTGGGAGCCAACAGATATCAGTGAATAATGCCGTGAGGCAAAGGAGCGAACCAGCGCCCGCTCGCTGGGAACCAACAGACTTGTATAGTATAGCCGCAAGGCTTGAGAGCGAACCAGCGTCCGCATGCTGGGAGCCAATAGATATCAGTGTATAATGTCATGAGGCAAAGGAGCGAACCAGCGCCCGCTGTGGGAACCAACAGACTTGTATAGTATAGCCGCAAGGCTTGAGAGCGAACCAGCATCAGCACGCTGGGAGCCAACAGATATCAGTGAATAATGCCGTGAGGCAAAGGAGCGAACCAGCGCCCGCGCGCTGGGAACCAACAGACTTGTATAGTATAGCCGCAAGGCTTGAGAGCGAACCAGCGTCCGCATGCTGGGAGCCAACAGATGTCAGTGTATAATGGCATGAGGCAAATGAGCGAACCAGCGCCCGCGCGCTGGGAACCAACAGACTAGCAAAGTATAGCCATAAGGCGGCAATGAATGCAATCAGAGAAACCATGAAAGGGCAACCAAAGGGTGCCCAAGCTTAGTTTAAATAGGCAATATGAGGCGGGCTAAAGGCAAACAGCCAATGGGAGCCCCCTTCAGGTGATAGACACAGTTATGCAGCAATCACGGGCACCGTGATATTATGGTGGCGAATATGCGATCTGGAGGAATGATAGGCACAGGCATACCTTCAATCTCGCAGTCCGGTCCAAATTGCCTAGACAGTGAGTCGGCTCAGACATTCTTGGACCCCGGAAGATATGAGACCACGAAATTAAATCTGGACAGGAACAGTGCCCATCTGGCCTGCCGTGGTGACAGTCTTTTGGCATCAGACAGATATGTCAGATTCTTATGATCAGTTAAGATCAGGATTGGAGCATTCGTCCCCTCCAGAAGGTGACGCCATTCACTGAGAGCGAGAATAATTGCTAATAACTCGCGATCCCCTATGTTGTATAGGCTCTGGGCCTTAGTCATCTTTTTTTAGAGAAGAACCCACAAGGCATGAGTGTCTTGCCGGACCCAGATTGCTGGAACAGGACCTCCCCCACTCCTGTTTCCGATGCATCCACCTCCAGAGTAAAAGGCAAGGCAGGGTTGGGATGCAATAATACTGGAGCCTCAGCAAAAGCAGACTTCAATGCTTCAAAAGCCTTGCTGGCCTCAGGAGACCATGCTGAGCGATTAGCCCCTTTATGAGTCAAGTCAGTCAAGGGTTTGACTACAGTAGAGAAATTTTGTATGAATTTCCTATAATACTTTGCGAATCCTAAGAATCTCTGTATGGCTTTAAAGCCCACAGGACGCGACCATTGCAGAACCACCAAGAGTTTCTTTGTATCCATGACAATACAGTCAGCAGAGATTACATAGCCCAGAAATGGCACTAAATCTTGGAGTTCACACTTTTCCAATTTACAATACAGTTTATTTTCTCTCAATTTTTGCAGCACTGAATCAACATCCCTCCGATGTGCCTCGATATTAGGAGAGTGTATCAGGATATTGTCCAACTAAACTACTACACAGAACTGTAGAAGGTCTCTCAGTACATCATTGATAAATTCTAGGAACACTGCCGGAGCATTGCACAGCCCAAAGGGCATGACCAGGTACTCATAATGGCCACTACGAGTATTAAATGTAGATTTCCACTCATCGCCCTCCTTGATTTTAATTAGGTTGTAGGCTGAAAATCAAGCTTTATGAAAACTGAGGAGCCCTTCAAGTGGTCCAATAACTCAGTTATCAATGGAATGGGGTACGCATTTTTAACCATCAGCTTGTTTAGACCTCTATAGTCAATACAAGGTCTAAGCTCCCCATCTTTTTTCCTCCGTGGGCGAGGAAGACTTCCTGATAATTCCTCTAGCCGGGGCATCAGTACTGTACTCTTCCATGGCCCGGTTCTCTTCTACCGACAGAGGGTAGGTGCGTCCCTTAGGAGGTATTGTGCCTGGCGTCTGCCCTATGCTGCAGCAGAGTGATAGCCTCCCCCTTACTGAATACCTCACTGAACAACTGGTACTTTGAGGGTATAGAGAGGGAGTTACACAATATCTTAGTGGGCTGCTGTAGACAAGACTTCTTACAATAATCGGACCGAGATATGATGTCACAGGATTTCTAGTCCATTCTGGGGCTGTGTGTCTGAAGCCAATGAAACCCCAGAATGACATCATAGTGTGGAGACTGAATGACCTGAAACTGTACGGTCTCCACATGGAGACCTCCTACTTTAAGAGACAACAGACAGGTCTCATGTGTGACATGGGATGGTTGTAACGGTCTACCATCAATCGCCTCAATAGCCAATGGAGAGACACGAGGTAAAAAGGGAATATTGTGTTGCTTAGCGAATTCGCCATTAATAAAATAACCTGCGGCTCCTGAATCAATCAGGGCTGGTGTCACAACAGAGAAGACTGCCCAATATATTGCCACCTGTAAAATGGGCTTGTTTTGCTCTTGGTCTGGGGACTGATTTATGCCACCTAGGATTTGTCCCCTCAGAGACCCTAGGTGCGTGCATTTCCTGGACGCACAGGACAAGCTCATAACATATGTCAAGCCTTACCACAGTACAGACATAGACCCTCTCTCCAACAGAAGGACCGCTCCTCCCTGGACAGGTGTATAAAACCGACTTGCATGGACTCAGCCCTATTGACCTCGGCACTAGGAGGCATGGGAGATGAGGGAGGCATGGGTGGGAGTCAGTGGGAGCCAGTCAAGACACAAACCTTGGCTTACAGTCTTTAAAAGGGGATCTTTCCCTGATGTGGGTAGCAAATCAGTATAGCAAAGGAAATAAACTGATCCAGATCCTCAGGCAGCTCACTGGCTGCCGTCTCATCCTTGAATCTATCATAAAGCCCTTGTGAGAAGGCTGCCACCAGAGCCTCGTTGTTCCTGCCTACCTCTGCTGCGAAGGTACAAAATTCAATAGCATATTCTGCTACTGCATGGGCGCCCTGACGAATGGTCATCAGTTTTTTTACGGCAGAGGTTGTTCGGCCTGGAACATCAAATACTTTACGAAAGGCATCCACAAATTCCGTGAAGTTATAAGTTATGGGTTTAGCCATCTCCAATAACGGATTGGCCCACGCCAACGCTTTGCTGGTCAACAAAGAAATCATAAAGCCCACTTTACTTCTTTCGCACTGGAATGCATCAGGTAAAAGTTCCAAATAATTTAGAGCTATTTATATATCCACTACACAACGTGGGTTCCCCATCGTATCTAAGAGGGAGTAGAGCGGCTCCGGACAACCCTCTATAAATCGTGTTTTCCACATGAGAGGTTACTACCGATGCTGAAACGGGGGGGGGGGGGGGGCACCGGTAGTTGCGCAGGCTTATCGAGATGCTCTGTACAGTTAAGGAGCATCTGCATCATCATAAACAACTGGTCAATACGCTGTTCCTGAATATCCATTCTAGAAAGGATAGTAGGCAACTGTCAGCTACCAGTATCTGTACTTTCAGAGGTCATGGCCATTTAGTGGAATAATGACACTAACAAGTACAGATACAGTAAAATCAATATCTTTATTAACATAAGATGAAAAAATAAATACGGAAAGCACTTCCCCAACCCTCACAGGACCAGGTGTGGAGACATGCACAAGCACTTCCCCAATCCTCACAGGACCAGGTGTGGAGACAGCACACGATCCACCAACGGACACGAGCCGGTCCCAATCTGACTACGGAATGGGAAGGTAGCAAGGATAGCAGTAGCTACTAGTGCAAGTAAAGCTCAGAGATCAGCATGGTCTAATGTAGGAGCAGAGTCAGTCAAGCCAAGGGTCGGAAACATATCAGTCAGCCTGAGTCAACACAGAGCAGTTAGTCAGCCAAGCCAAGGTCAGTACTGTATCGGATAGTCAGCCGGAGCCGGGGTCAGCACAGAGCGGTTAGTCAGCAAAGTCAAGGTTGGTACCGTATCAGATAGTCAGCCGGAGCCGGGGTCAGCACAGAGCGCGCAGTTAGACAGAGCCAAGGGTCAGACCGGAGCGGAAGGCAAGAATTTAGGGATCGATCGTAGCCAGAGTCAAACGTAGCCAGAGGTCCTACACGGATTAGAGCACAGGAAATAATCACAAGAGCTAGAGCACAGGTACAGCACGAAAGGGCAAAGGAGTACTGGCAGAATGGGGCCTATAAGGCCTAGCAAGTAGGCGGAGACTTAATCTGGCAATTACTACAGACCTATAAGAATAGTGAACTTGCATAAGTGCGACATTCTGGAAGTGATAGTACAATGTCGCCTGCAAACCGCAACAGCGCTCCCGGAGGGCAATCACGGGCACCATGATGCTAAGGCATTGTTCCGAGTGTGCGTCCATTTGCAGCCAGTTAAATCGTAGCTATAGCCTCGCAATATACATATCCATTTTTTTTCCTTTTTTTATCTGGTGGGAATAGTTCTTGACTTCTTTTCCTCATTCAGAGGTGAATTAAACTGTAATTTTGCAGAGAAGATAGCTAGTGAATGAGATGACTTGCATAATTTTGAATAATACAAATGTTTTCCATTTGCTCTGTGTTTCCATAAGTAACAATATTGTGTATATTATTATTTTTTTAGGGCGCTGGAATATCTTTTTCTATATAGGAACTTGGATCATGTCTTCCCAGTCCATCACACAAGATGTTGTTGTATTTGAGGTCAACCTCCTTTCTCTCTTCCTGTCCCCTAGAGTGGCCCCAGTCTCCCTTAAAGGGATAGTAATACTTTGTTTTAACTTTATTTTATTTTGTAGGCATTAAAAAAACATGAAGAATGATATATATCGTATCTCTCAAACCTTTATGGTTTATGAGATATTCACAAGCAAAGTTCCCCTCCCTCCCCTTTTACCTAGTGTAAGCCATCTCTTCTCAGATGTGAATCTGGTTGTAAGACCAGACAGATAACAGAAGGGGACAATTTTCTTTGTATGAAAACAATGAAAGCCCTTCCCCCCTTGACAAGTTTTTCAGCTTTTTCCCTTATCTTAATTGAAGATTGTCCCTCTCTGCAGTCTACCTGGGCACCTCCCTTCTGATCTGGCTGAACGGGGGGGATACTTTGCTTGTGAATATCTCTTAAACCATAAAGGTTTCAGAGATAAGTCTTATATCATTCTTCATGTTTGTTTAATGCCTACAAAATAAAGTTAAAATGAAGTATTACTATCCCTTTAATGCAGTGAACAAATGTCCTGCCTACAAGACACCCTAAACTAAGTTTTAAATCATTTTATTAGCCTGTCTTCACTAGCTGACAAATGTGCTGCTCGCTCTTCTTCTTACAAACACAGAAGGGCATGCTGTGGGAACCTGAGACCCCTTTTATACTATGCCTGTGAGAAATAAAGTAAGTTTGATATGTGGTGGTTGTAAATTAAGTCTTCAGATTGATTTCAATGCAATGAGTTAGGTGAAAAAAGTGGAAAGACTGCACTTTTTGAGGGATATTTCCAGCTACGAGGGAAGTGCCATTTTTCTCCTGTTTCTCTTTTGAGGCAAAAACTTTTGCCCATCCCTACCCCTAACACAGAGAACAGCAAGTTCAGAAAGGAACTTGGAACACCTGCCTGTCTTAGTCAGTTACATAAGATTTTGGGGTATTTTGGATCGATTTCCTTTCTCCCTTCACACTATTCCAGTGTCCCCAGAGTCCCCTAACAGAGAGAACAAATTTCCTGCCCACATGATTCACTAAACTGTACACCAACTTCACTTTATCTGTCTATCATAACTCACTCAAAAATTGTGCTGTTTAAAATGAAACAAATAGCACTTTCCCATTCCATCCAAATTCCTTTAAAGTGCAGTTGTTTGTTTTTTTATTCTGCTCACATACCAACCCACAGCCTTGTCCTACTGTGCTAGTAGTTATAGAGCCACATATATGGTCCCCCCCAGCCTTGCCCACTGACCTGGTAGTCATAGAAACACACAAATAGACCCTCTCACCTTGTCCCAATGCAGTGGTAGACATAGCGTGACACATTGCAAACCCTAACTTTATCAAACTACACTGGTAGTCATAGAACCACATATACTGACCTCTGAGACCCACTCTGCCTTGCCCCACTTCATGGTAGCGATATAACCACTCATACTGTCCCCCACTCCCACTGCACTGGTAGCCATAGAACCACTTATAGTGACCTCCAGCCTTGTCCCACTACACACTGACAGGCATAAAACCCACACATACTGACCCTCAGCCTTTTCCCACTGGCCTGGTAGCCATAAAGCCACACATTATTATTTATTTATTTAGAAAATGTTTTACCAGGAAGAATTCATTGAGATTTCCCTCGTTGTCAAGTACGTCCTGGATAGTTTTCAGTAAAGAGTTACATATTTACACAAATTGAGAAACATGATATATTACATGTTATTATATATACATACCATGATGGGGGTACAAGGGTTACATATTGGTAGACCGAGGGTTAAGCAATTTATCCAGCCAGACAAAAAGATAATAAATTGCATTTATTAGAGGGGTCACGGCACACAAACATAAGACAACAATTACAGGCAAACAAACAGGGGTAAAACATAAAAACTAAACACATCTGCTGTTCTCTTCTTGGTTGCACAGATTGCCAGGGGTTACATATAATACTCACAGTCCATTTTAGCTTAATGCTGGAGCTTACACATAGTCCCACTAGAGGCAAGAGTGGGCTCCCTGCCCACTTCACATGCTGCTGGATTACATGAAGGTTCCTTGTATCTTTTAATCCTGACGGAGGAGTTGGGAAAGGCATCCTGACAGATTATCCCAAGCCACTTTCTTGAGTCTTGGGCCATAGCCACCGAAGCTTAGCTTCCTGGCCACAATTCTTGTGGTGGGAATATCAGCGCACAACTGAAAAGGGGACATGACCACTACAGTGCCCGCACACTCTAACTCTTCCGGTGAGGGCACTCACCAGTCCCAGTTTCTCCAGTACTCCTTTAGAATGCTCATGGACCCTAGGCCTCCCACCATTATGGAAAGGCCTATTCTCCTCTTCCTACATTTTTACAACTCTGTCTCTCTCCTCTTAGGCTTTTTTCTACCCCCTAAAGGATGTGATGTCACAGTTCCCATCTACCAGGTCTGTTCTGCTTGGCCTGATGTGAGGGGGAAGATACACACACTGCACACACAGATTTGCCCTACCCCCCTCTATCTGACCAACACTGGCTATCTCATAACACAATCTCTGGGTTTAGATAGACTGGATGGCACCATCCCTCTGTACATCATACACACTAACCAACCCATTCACTGCTGGTAACTGGACAACACTCTCTAATGCATGCACACACAGGGGACATTAATGTTTCATGAATGGGAACACGTTAAGACAATGTCGATCACTGAAAACAGACACATTTCGTTCTCTGAGTGACAACCATTCCGTCACACATACATACACATATGAATATACATACATATGGAATATTAAAATTATATACAGTTACACTCTGTTTTTAGATATAAAGAAGCCTTTACTTTTAAGGATTTTAGACCGGAAGAAGATTTGATTATTTCAGGCAGATTGTTCCAGGCCTTTGGAGCTCTGATGGAGAAGGCAGATCTTCCTGCTTATTTCTTGTATTGTGGTATACGTAGCAAGTTGTTAGCAGTGGAGCAGAGGTTATACTTAGTATGGAGAGCAGGAGTGATCATACTGCTCAGGTAGTCTGGTAGTTTTCCAGAGAAGTGGTTGTGTACTAAACAAGAAAGGTGAAGGGTGTGTCTAGATTTGAGTGTTAACCAATTTAGTTCTTTAAGCATATCACAGCGATGAGTAGTGTATTTACATTGGAGGCTAAAGCCTGATGGTCCAGCAGCATGGCAGGAGCTGGAGCTCCCATGCATTCCTATTTACTGTAATGCAGATCACTGGGAGATGATGTCATCTCCCAGCATTCTGCATTACTAGACTGCCGAAGAGGGAGCTCAGTTGCTAGAGGTTTGTGCCAAAGAAGGCACAGACCTCAGCTAGTTGCGGGCATCGGGTAGCCCGTATTGTTACACCACTGTTTCCTCGCAAGAAATGTTGTGAAATATACTCAATTTTATAATTTTCCATTCGGGAATTCCCTCTAAAACTTTGCCAGCGAATTTCAGCCCTAGCTTTTGTTTCCGGTGAAAACTTCCCGCATTTTGGAATTTTGCACAGCCCTATACTATTGATTTCTATGAGGCGGGAATTTACTGCCTCATAGAAAAACACCCCCTAATTTCCCACCGGCCTATGGTGTGGGTTTTGTTTGTAGAGAAGTGTAGAGGTGTTTCCAGGAGACGAGAGCGAAAAAAAAATACATTTGAGATTTCTGTACTGTGTAAAGTGCAGGTGACTTAGGGTTAGATTAGTGATGGTCAGGCATGTGAAATTTAGTGTTAGGGCAGTAAGAGACATTCTGATTGTTAGGACAGTGAGGGACATTCATATTCAGTTAGTGTTAGGGACGTGAGGGTAATTAAAATTGAGTTAGTGTTAGGGTAGTTAAGGTCTGTGAAGTGTGTGGTGTGAGACATTTTTTTCTTTTTTTATCTTTAACAATTTTTAAAACTTGTTTTTTTATAACATTTTTTTCATAAGAGATGTGCTGAATCACGTCTACAAGAAAGAAGGGACGAGGAGGAAATGGAGTTGAATCATCTTCAGTGGGGTGAGTAGGCCACAGCTACAGTAAATTGGAGTGTTCTCTCACTTGCCAAGGTGGAATGAGAGGCACCAGTAGTTAGTAGTGCACTGCAGTGGAGCATCAGCCAGTGTCATCTGCACCAAAAATGGTGGTGACACCAGGTGCACCACCCTTGTCACCAAACAGCCTGGTAGAAAGATTATTCCTCTGAGTCTTTCTGTGCCCTCCAATGCTTTCTTCACCAGACAAGCATGGAGTGGCACAGAGAGGAAATAGAATGGGGATGTGAGCATTCTAATTCAGAAGAGATGGTCGAATTGGAGACAGGAGTACTAGGTGACAGATCCTCTTGTTAGTTGACAGAAGGAAGATATAGTGGAATATTCTATGAGTGGGCAAGAGAAGAGGCGTAGGTTCCCAGGAGGGGTCAGTTTCTGGTTGTGAGTGGGCAAAGAGAGGGGCAGTATCCTGTGTGTGGTCAAGAGGAAGAGGGCCAAGTTCCTGTGAGTGGACAAGAAGAGGAGCAGGATCCTTTCAGTGGGCAGGAAGAGGTCCAGGTTCCCGTGTCATGGTGGTGGTGGGACTGGTGACAGCAGCTGTAGAGCAGAAGAGTTAGAGAGGCAGAGTACAAAGATCATCATGTGGTGGGTCAGACTCAGGCTCTACAGCATGTGTTTCAGACATAAGACCAGTATTTCCTCCTACTCCTCTTCCTGCACTGGAGTCCAGGGTGTGGGAATTTTTTCTCCTTGGGATCTGCAACAGTGAAGGGAACTACAAGTTCTTTGTTTACCCTGTGTAATCAAACAATAAAGAGGGGAAAGGAGGAATCCCACCTTTGGCACATCTGCATTAATTAAGCATATGCAGCACAGGAATGCTGACGTGTACACCAAAAATATAGTCCCCACTCCCATGCCAGTGCTGCTGGTTCTGACCCTGCTGGTACTTCTACTACTCCTCTACAAAAATGTGGACACAAGAAAACCTCCACTACTAAGAAAACCAAATTGACTGCAGAGAGTTACACCCCCCATCAATCCCCCCATCAGCCCTTGCAGCCACCACCACCAGTGGTGTCCCTCCCAACTTTCACACCCATATAAGTCTTCCCATTCAGTCCCAAATTCCTCAACCAATGCCATTTCCCCCTCCAGACAGCAATTTGAGTCCGCACATTATACCCTACTAGTTGAAAAGCCCATTTACAGGGGTCACAGTGCCACCGTTGCAGTCATGCACAGTAGAAACTGCCTGTCGCGGCTGAAACGGAGCAGGCCGCTCCGAATTCAGACCATATTCCTATCAGACCATGGTTTGAGTTTGGAGCCGAGGCACGGGCAGTCTCTACTGCTCATGACTTCAGAATGCGCAGCCATCTCTACCGCACATGACGGCTTCTGACAAACATCCTTAGCGAATTTTTATATAGGATGTGGCACAATGAATACACACGTTAATGTTGTGGAGACAAATAGGACGCAGGGCATAACAGAACACTTAAGAACCATGAGTTCTTCAGAATATGAGTGCCTGCTAGCGGGGAGGGTGAATTCATTTTATTAAGATTTTTTTTGGTTACTTTTTTTCTCTTTTTTGTAATAAATGTGTAAATGCAGCTGCCGCTGAGCTGAGTCTTTTTTTATGTTTACTTTAAACATTTATTTTGCATTAACCCCTTAATGTCCAACTTTTTTTACACCAGAGGACCATAGCAATTTTGACCAAATCAGTATTCCTTTGTTCAACCATATTTTATCTCAAATTAATTTAGTTCACCCACACAAACTATATACCATTTAAAGCCAAACACCCAATTATAGAAATATAGCACCACTGTTACTGTACCCCCTGACTCTCCAGAAAGGCACCAAGAGGTGAGGTGGAGATCAAAAAGGAAAAAGGATTAAGAAACCCAGACAGACACTGGAAGTTCCATGACGAGTGAAACAACTAGCTCGCCATCAACATCACTTTCTTCCTCTAGGGTAACAACTATATCTCCTGCCAGTCCACCTCATTCATCGTTACCTCCCCCGCCAAATGATAGCCACTCTTTTGATGTTAGGATATGGCAGTTCATCTCCACCTACTGCACACTGTGTGGTTCACTGACCACACATGCCAGTGTGGTGGAGGAGAATCGATACCAGGTCATCAGGTGGCATCTGAGGAGATTCTATCTCGCAGAATATGCTAGGATTCTTGCAGGGAGGGTTCATCATTACTATTAAACTTTCAGCAAGTTGTCATGAGTCCTTAGCGGGGTATGGACAAGGGGTATAGTGACAGCGGCAGTACTTGGGTTCTGGTGCCCCAGATGTTATTTGCCACACATACTGTGCACCTTGTAGGTAAAAAAATATACTCTAATAACAACACACCCATGATTTTGGAGGAGGAGCAGGTGGAGAAGATTTGCTGCTACTGCCTCAGGTGCATCACTGGAGCAAGTGGCAAGTGGAACCTTCATCATCCATCTTCCATGTTACTGCTATTGTTGATCCCATTCCCTTTCAGCTGCCTAATCATCCTGCTGCTTAAATAACTCAGCAGCAGCAGTACGAACAGCAGTTGCAACTCAGGACTCAGGAGGACATTTGACAGTGGCCACTGGCCAATATGACCTGCTGGCATTAGGCCAGTACGGCATTTTTATTTTTTTCCTCAGGGCTTGTGCTTTAAAAAAAAAAAAGTAAAAAAAACAAAACATAGTCCTACAAAAAAATAAAACATTTTGTGTGGTTTGTTTCTAACAAGCCTACATCCTACAAATCAATGTTTCCTTTGGGCTTGTGCCAAACAAGATTAAGTCCTACAAATCAATGTTTCTTCAGGGCTTGGGCCTCTAACAACAAATCTAACAAATCATCCTCTAAAAAATACTCTATGAAGTCAAGTATCAGTCCACCCCAGTGGCAGCTTATGTCAGGGGGTTCCTGTCTCTATCACTTTACATACAATTTTCTTATTTTATTTTATTGATTTTTTTTAATTAATTCTCCCCCCACTACAAGTCAAGAACCCAACCCCCAAAACAAATTCCCTGTTCAAAGAATTCATTCATTCACAAACACAGGCACCCTACTCAGACTCCTTTTATACCATGTCTTATGGGGTTTTTTATTTGTATTTAGGATTTATTTTATATCAACTACCTCCCCCCAATCCCAGTAAACAACCCCCACAAAAAATCATCCCCTGTTCAACTGCTTCTTTCCCCACACCCCACCAACACAGGCACCCTCATGCCCCTTTTATACTATGCTTTTGGGAAATAAAATAATATTTGCTATGTGTTGTATGTGACTTCTATGTTCCCATTGATTTCAATGGAATGAGCTAGGTGAAAAAAGCAGAAAAAAAAAAAAACGGAAAATCTGCAGTTTTCGTGGGAAATTTTTCACCAAGCAGAAAGTGCCATTTTTCACTATTTAAGTTTGAGGTGGAAATTTTTGCCCATCCCTAATTACTAGTGACTGTGAGGAGGAAGACTCTGGGGCTGAACTTGATGTGTGTGGTGTTAGTAGTAGTAGTAACAGTGATGGTGAAGCAGCTGGTGGGACAAGTAACATAGTAACATAATAATTTAGGCTGAAAAAAGACTTGCGTCCATCCAGTCCAACCTTTTTCCTATTCCTGTTTATCATCATTGATCCAAAAGAAGTTAAAAAAGACCCCTCAATACAGCAATTTCAAATTTTACCTTGAATGGGGGAAAAAAATCCTTCTTGATTCCAAATGGCAATCAGATTTCTTCTTGGATCAACAAACATTAACTAAATATTTATTCCAATACTAACGTACATAGTCCTCTATGTTCTGCTTTTTTAAATTAGTATCCAGGCCCTTTTAAAGGCATCTAATGTTTTCGATAGCACCACCTCCTCAGGCAGTGAATTCCATACCTTTATTGCCCTTACCATAAAGAATCCCTTCCGCTGTTGTAGATGAAATCTCTCTTCCTCAAGTCTAAGCGGGTGGCCCCTTGTCCTATGTACTGTTCTGTTAATGAACAGGTCTTTGGAGAGTCCTTTGTATGGGCCCTGAACATATTTATATAGTGTTATCATATCTCCTCTAAGACACCGTTTCTCTAGTGTGTACAAGTTTAACTTTTCTAGCCTTTCTTCATAACTAAAACTTTCCATTCCCCTTACTAGTTTTGTAGCCTTCCTCTGAACTTTCTCTAGTTCCATAAAGTCCTTTTTCAGAAAGGGCACCCAGTCTTTGTCGGCTGGAGAGCCAAAGGTTAGATATTCCTGTTCTAAATAAATAAACTTAAACAGATTGCGAAATCAGTCTATAAATGGGATGTTCTTGTTATGCCTGCTATTGCTTATATCACTTAACATGTAAAAACTAGTAGCAGCATTTTTTAATAAAGTCTCCACCTAAACAGAATCATTCTGATACTGATGTTATCTGCTTCTGGAGCCCAAAAGGAAATTGCATACACACCTACTGATTAAAGTGCTGGGTTCTATATGTTTTTGAGACAGATACATTCAGAGAACTGAAATCTGTGTCATTGCTCCGGAGTCCATCATGGATATTACAGTTTTGCTGGGGACAATTCTTCTTGTGCTTTTCACCTGCATCTTCATATACTCCACATGGAACTCGATGTACAGAAAATGTAACCTCCCTCCAGGTCCTACCCCCTGCCCTTTGATTGGAAACTTGCTGTCTATAAAGAAAGGAGAGTTGGTTAATTCACTTATGAAGGTTAGTTTTTTCCATATGCTTTTCATGATAGTTCCTCTAGAACAGGGAGCTCCAATCTGTCCTCAGCCCCATGTTTTCAGTATATTCTCAATTAAATGCAAATTAATATTATTATTTCTGGCAGATCTTTCAGAATGTTTGAACCCTTGATTCATTTACTTGTGTTCATATAAGGAGAGTCTTCTAAAGTGCACCAATTTTTGAGCACTCGAGTTGTAGAACATTGGTCACAAACTACATTCAAAAGGCCAAGACCATGCAGCTTTTTGTGACATCCCTAATTTTGCAGTGGTAGTTCAATTGAAACCATTGAGCAAGTGGTTTACACTTGGGAAAAAGCAGGGAGATCCCTATTCATGCTCTGCATTGATCCTCTAGGAATGCAGTTTGTGATCACTTTTGTAAAACAAGCATAGGCAATGGCTCTGCAGCTGTTAAAGGGATAGTAATACTTCGTTTTAACTTTATTTCATTTTGTAGGCTTTAAAAAAATATGAAGAATGATATAAGTCTTATCTCTCAGACCTTTATGGTTTAAGAGATATTCACAAGCAAAGTTTCCCCTCCCGCCCCTTTTTCCTAGTGTAAGCCATCTCTTCTCAGATGGGAATCTGGTTGTGAGACCAGACAGATAACAGAAGGGGACAGTCTTCTTCCTATGAGAACAATGAAAGCCCTGCCCCCCTTGACAAGCTTTTCAGGTTTTTCCCTTATCTTAATTGAAGATTGTCCCTCTCTGCAGTCTACCTGGGCACCTCCCTTCTGCTCTGGCTGAAAAGTGTTACATCAGTAAAAGGGGCGGAAGGGGGATACTTTGTCATTGAATTACTCTTGAACTACAACTCTGACAGAATTGAAACAACACTCTCCAAGGTCCAAATACTATGATGATTAATTAGAGCTGCTTTTATTATGAAACATTACTATCCCTTTAAGAACTACTCCCAATGGGAATGATTGAAGTTGACATATTAATGATCTAATGACAGTAACTTTTTGAATGTTTGATGGGTTAAAGGGTCAGTCCTAGAGAGGAACAAAACACCTAATGACAGAGACATGTTTAAAGACCACTAACACTTAAAATGATACCGGGTTATATCATTTCAAATATCAGGCACTTTAATTAAGAATATGTGAAAACTGTTATTTTAAATTAGGTTCCTAAAATCTACTTATAAACTTTAATTTCAAACCATCTATACAATACTGTGAAAAAACAGGTGTGAAAATATGCTGTAAAGTAAGAATGTTTTCAAAAATAGGTATGTTAATAGTTTATTTTTATCAATTAACAAAATGCATAGTGAGTGAACAGAAGAAAAATCTAAATCAAATAAATATTTAGTGTGACCTCCCTTTGCCTTCAAAACAGCATCAGTTCTTCTAGGTACACATGCACATAGTCAGGGATTTTGTAGGCATATAGTCAGGTATATAATGAAACAATTATACCAAACAGGTGCTAATGATCAGCAATTTAATATGTGGGTTGAAACACAATCATTAACTGAAACAGAAACAGCTGTGCAGAAGGAATAAAACTGGGTGAAGAACAGTCAAACTCAGCTAACAAGGTGAGGTTGCTGAAGACCTTTTCATATCAAAAGTCATACACCATGGCAAGGTTGGGCACTGCAACAAGACACAAGGTAGTTATATTGCATCAGCAAGCTCTCTCCTAGACAGAAATTTCAAGGCAGACAGGGCTTTCCAGATGTGCTATATAAGCTATTTTGAAGCAACACAAATAAACAGGTAATGTTGAGGACCATAGAAGCAGTGGTTATCCAAGGCAACTTAGTGCATCAGATGAAAGACACATCATGCTTACTTCACTTGCATACTTCCCTATGCAATCAAAAGATATCCATCAGCACCATCAGCTCAGAATTGTCAGGAAACAGTGAGACCCTGATACACCCATCTATTGTCTGAAGAAGTCTGGTCAAAAGTGATCTTCATGGAAGACTTGCGATCAAAAAATAATACCTCCAATGTGGACACAAGGCCAAGCGACTCAACTATGCACAAAAACACAGGAACTGGGGTGCAGAAAAATTGCAGCATGTTCTCTGGACTGATGAGCCAAAATTTTAAATATCTGGCTGTAGCAGAAGACAGTTTGTTCACTGAAGGGCTGGAGAACATTACAAGAATGAGTGTCTGCAGGCAACAGTGAAACATGGTGGATGTTCCTTGCAAGGTTGGGGTGCATTTCTGATAATACAGTTGGTGGATTGGTCAGAATTAATGGTCTTCTCAATGCTGAGAAGTACAGGCAGACACTTATCCATCATGCAACACCATCAGGGAGGCATCTGAATGGCCCCAAATTTATACTGCAGCATGACAATGATCCCAAAAATACTGTCAAAGTCATTAAAAACTATCTTCAACTTAAAGAAGAACAAGGAGACCTGGAAGTGATGGTATGGCCCCCACAGAGCCCTGATCTCAAAATCATTGAGTCTGTCTGGGATTATATAAAGACAGAGAAGCAGAGATTCGGCCCCCAGAAAGGGGAGGGGATGTGATGTCCATACTTAACAAAGCAGAGGTAAAATGGATACTTACGTTAGGATCGAGGCAACCTCGGGGTCTAAATTCAGCAAATGATGTGTCTCTCTATATACATAATAATTGAAATTATGTATGCACAGTGTGTGCTTGAAATATTTTTTAGCGCATAGTGTGTATGCATGTTGGGTATATGGATGAGTATACAAGTAAGGTATGTTGGATATTTGATGATTAACTTGTATTGTTATGTGTCTTCATGCAGAATAGAGGCAGTGTTTTTTATTTAAAGGCAATGTCGACATTTAGTATATGTTCTGCGTGAGATGACATAAATATAAGTAGTAGAAGTAAAAGGGGTTATATCCTCTAGGGAATTAGAGATTTTTTAGTTTTAAGTATTTGGTTTTAAATACAATTTAATATTTTCATTAAAAGATTTAATTCTGTTTTATATAATAGTGTACAATGTTACATAGAAAACAATTTGTGAATAAGATATGTGAGAGGTGAACAGTTATCCAGGTGTGGGTTAATGGAGATGTGGTTTGAAGGAGCAGGATGGTGCTCTTGATTGGTTAATTAATTTGTACTAATTAACCTGGATATATGTTTAAAAGCCTCTGTGTTTGAGAGAGTATTCAGCCTATGAGTAAGTCCTAACGGACGAAACGCGTTAGGTGGACTGACTCTCGTATGTCACAACTTGCATTGATACATTGTACCTGTTTTTATGGACTTTAATAAAGAATAACAAAAATATTGAATATATTTGGAGTGAAGGCCGTGTGTTCCTGGTGGATCTGTTGAGCGCCCTTTCCCAGTTGTCTTCTTGTCTGTAGAAAAATTGCAACATGTTCTCTGGACTGATGAGCCAAAATTTTAAATATCTGGCTGTAGCAGAAGACAGTTTGTTCACTGAAGGGCTGGAGAATGTTACAAGAATGAGTGTCTGCAGGCAACAGTGAAACATGGTGGATGTTCCTTGCAAGGTTGGGTGCATTTCTAATAATGCAGTTGGTGATTTGGTCAGAATTAATGGTCACCTCAATGCTGGGAAGTACAGGCAGACACTTATCCATCATGCAACACCATCAGGGAGGCATCTGAATGGCCCTAAATTTATACTGCAGCATGACAATGATCCCAAAAATACTGTCAAAGTCATTAAGAACTATCTCCAACTTAAAGAAGAACAAGGAGACCTGGAAGTGATTGTATGGCCCCCACAGAGCCCTGATTTCAACATCATTGAGTCTGTCTGGGATTATATAAAGACAGAGAAGCAATTTAGTCTTCCTAATTCCACAGAAGAACTGTGGTTCATTCTCCAAGATGTTGGAACAACCTACCTGCCGAGTTCCTTAACAAACTGTGTGCAGTGTCCTTAGAGGAACTGATGCTGTTTTGAAGGCAAAGGGTGGTCACACCAAATATTGATTTGATTTAGATTTTTCTTCTGTTCCCTCACTATGCAATTTGTTATTTGATAAAAACAAACCATAAACATATCTATTTTTGAAAGCATTCTTATGTCAGATTTTTTTCACACCAACCTAAAACTTTTACACAGTACTGTTTGTGGAATTTTGTTTGTTTTCACTCCTGTGAAAATCTCTGCAGGGACACTCCCCTCCACCATAGTACACACCTCCTCACCTTACACCCTCCCAACTGTTCACCTCACACTCTGCTTTGCCTCCTCCCCTCCAATGTCTGAAAGGAGTTTCATCTTCTACACTGTTCACCCTCGCTGTTCTGTGCCTCCCTCTTCATCTCACTGCTCTTCCTTTCAGCCGTCCTTACTATGTCCCATTCCCCCCAAAAAACATTGCCAACTCATGCAGCTCCATCACTCACACATCGTCTTATAATAATGCAGATGTAAAAATGTTCTCTCATTCCTCACATTCAACCTTTATTTCCATCTCCTCCTTCTACACTATTGTCCCTCCTATTGTGTCCCCCTTCTCTGCTCCATTGCTTTTGCAACTGATTACCACGTTTTCACCATAATCATAACTGATGAGGATGATGGGAACTTCAGTCCAGCTACAGCTGCAAGCCAACAAAGTTCTACCTGCTTTCCAGTTGTCTTTGCTCCATCACACACACACCCCTTCATACACTATATATATATGACCATGTCTCTGTCTCTTTTCTCGCTTCTCAAATTTTTAGCTTGAATGATCCACTGTGCCACCCTATCCACTACTCTCTTATGGGTGTGTGTGTGTGTTGTCTTTGTGTTTTCAAACGTTTCAGTGCCAGACAGCTATCCAATGCTTTGAATGTGTTTTTGGCACTGTAAGAGTTAACCCTTTCAGTGCCAAAATGGTATTGAATGCATTGGATACCTCAGCGTCACTGCTAGGGTTAACCCTCACAGACCTACCCAATGCATTCCACACCTCTTTGAGACTGACAGGGCAGTCGGAGGGTTAAGCGGTAGTTCCCTGAGCAGTATCCCTTTATGTGTATGCCTGTCTCTTTTATGTTTTGATAAAAAAATGTATCTTTATACAGTGCTCCAGTTAAATACACACTTTATTCATACATGTTTTTATTGTTGGCTTGTTTAGCTTTGATAAAGCGGTTGTGATAACCGCGAAACGCGTTAGTGTTATAGCCAGTTATTATTTTTCTTTTAATAAATTTTAAACAAGACCCCGCCTGCTGTCCGTTGTTTTTGTACCTCGTTTGGAGAATTTCAATAAAGAACTACAAGAGCGAGTGACCCTAACGGAGAGGGGGTGAACTTCTCCGTTTGCCTTTGAGTCAGAGAACTTTGATACCAAAGCTCTGACATCTTCTAAATGTGAGTGCTTTTACAACTTTTATTGAGCATTTGAACATACTTATTTCACCATATGCGCCCCTGTTCCTGTTTTTTGTCTTTTACCGCTGAGGGGAGCGAGAGATTGAAGGGAGCTGCAGTGGAATTGGAACCCCCAGATTATACTGGTTGGAGACAGTTATCCATTCTCCTTCTGTCTGTTGAGTCAGTGTCAACATACGTCGTTTACTGACAACATTATCTTGTGAGTGCGCACTATAAGGGTGCGGTGGTGGTGATACATTTATTTTTTAGTTTGATATACACAAGGGGCGCCCCTTGTTTTGTTTTTCCCTTTCCTCTCTTTTGTTTTTACAGACAATCTAATTTAGTCCATTTAGTAGTCCATCAACCTAAAACCTTTCTAATGTATGCTCTAATCCAATCAACAAGCGTGCCAACTTGTGAATAGCCCTAAGGCTAATGATCAAATCTAAAAAGAATGGAGAGCAAAAAGAAAGAAAGGAAAAAATCGATCTAAGTGTAGCGTTTAGCCATTTATTACACAATACCCATAAAGCAGCAAAATCCCCTTCAGAGAATCTACTCACAAAAAGATATATAATTCCAGGCTCATCAGAAAGGTCTCTGAAACTGTCCCAGGGTAGTCACGGAGAAGTCCCTTGTACTCCTTTCCTCGGGCGTCACATTCACTATCCACAACCGTCTCTCTGCGGTGACGTCACGCCAACAGCGAGCGGTGTCCCACGTGATGATTTTACATAAGAGAAAAAAAAGAGAAAAATCATCATTTTCATGGACAATTTCCTGTTTGGAGGAAAGTGATGTTTTTTACCTGTTTCACGTTTGAGGAGCGCTGTTTGCCCATCCTTAATTTTGGATCCCTTCCTAGAGTCATACTTTATGCAGTTACCAAAGCAGACAACTCTCAAGCAAAAAAATACTTTATTTGATGATCGCAAATACTGATATAGTGCCAGATGAATCTGTGTATGTGAGACTGGGAACCAGTAATCACTGTTAGTGGGGTTCAATATACTGGTAATTAGGGATGGGTGAAAATGTTCCCCTCAATAGTGAAACAAGAAAAACCAATGCAAAAAAAAATGAAAAAGAAAAGGGTGCCCAATCGTGCCTGTTATCTCTTTTAAGTATTCGCATTCAAAGATACAATCAGTATACTCACAAAGAAAGTGGTTGTGAAAAGGACATACGTCCGAACACAACGAATCAGGCTTCCAAGGAATTATTATAACCTGTCCTTGCTCAGGTATATACGACCAGTGTCAACCCCAACGGGGAAAAAAACTTGTACAAAAGCTGCTGGAATCCGTAATATAAAAAATATTTATTCTGGATAAAAATCCTCACCATACAAAAATATAAAAACAATGTAATTAGGCACCAGTATGTATCAACGTTTCGCAGTAACTTACTGCTTCCTCTAGACACCTACACAACAAGATATGGCAAGATACGGCATATATTAACAGAACAATTGTTCTCTACATCTAATTCACAAGTTGTAGGTAGAAGGGGTGACTCCATTTCTGACAACAGGGATGTGAATCGTCTTTCTGAACCTATATACCTGAGCAAGGACAGGTTATAATATTTCCTTGGAAGCCTGATTTGTTGTGTTCGGATGTATGTCCTTTTCACAACCATTTTCTATGTGACCATACTGATTGTATCTTTGAATGAGAATACTTAAAAGAGATAACAGGCACGATTGGACACCCTTTTCTTTTTCTGTTTTTTTTTTTGCATATGAGTGACCTTCTATTGGTTTCACAAAAGGAGCATCCTGAGGGATTCCTGTATCGTTTGAAGATCATACTGTTTGGAGGGACAGTTTAATAAAACCCTTGAGCGTGAATTTCAGTGAACAAGAATTTGTTGCACTGAACATTGGAATTTGTGAGTACCATTCTTACATTGGTGGAAGGTGAATGTGAAGAATTTGAGTAGCGTTAATACACTAGGAGCACATTCTCTTTTTTTGTATTTTGCAGGAAAAACCAATGGCACTTTTTGCCATATTCCCAATTTTTTTCTCCTAGCTCATTGCATTGAAATTAGTGGGAAGACTGAATTTCTACTGAACACGTAGCAAGTTTACCCTGATTTCCCTCAGTCATACTATAAAAGGGGTGTCAGGTTTCCACAGCATGTCATTCTGTGTTTGTGAGAGGAAGAAAGAATAGCTACATTTTTAGCTAGAGAAGACACTGTAATTGAAGCTTAGTTTAGGGAGTCTTGTAGGCAGGACATTTGTTCTCTATATTAGGGGAGTCTGGGAGACAGGAAGGGAGAAAGGAGGTTGACCCCAAATACCCCAGCATTCTGTGCGACCAATTTGATTTGAAAGACACACAAAGCTGTGGTCCAAGTTCCTTGCTGATCTTGCTTTAATTATCTCTGTGTAATACCTCTCTGGGGGTGTGAGAAAGGAGCAAAGGAAGATGACAACAAGTCACATTCTTGTGTTGATGATTACATAATGGTGGAAAGTGTAACAACTCCACCAACTGCTGCCTCTGATAGTGAGACAAACAGAACCAAAATAACTGTTCTCAAAGTAGTAGCAAACTTTGTGAAAGTAAAAGTAAGAAGAAATTGTTTGAGACCTCTTTACTTAGAGGAATATAAAGGCAGTGGGCAAATATCAGCGGTTTATGCTGAGGATCACCTAATGATAACTGATGATGAAGATGATGCTAATGATGATATAGCTCTAGAATATATCCCTCCAGCATCCTCTGCTTCTTAAGATACAGATGAAATTTTGGCTGAGAGAGATGATGACATGGCCAGAAATTTAGCTGAAAGGCAAAGGCTCAATCTTCTAAGACTAAAAAGGAGCACTCTGCCGGTTTAAAACTGTTTGAAAAAACAATTGAAAACAGTGACCCTATACATGCAAAGATTATCACCGCTCCCAAGCCCAAGCCCCACTCAGGCACACACACTAGTGGTTGACATGCTGCCATTTTCTTTCTTTGAAAGCAAAGGTTATAAAGAACTGATATTATGTGTTGCACTAGCTGAAATATCCCAAGCCGCAATTATTTTTCAATAACAATTTTTTCACTGCATATGTTGCTATAGGACTCAGCTACTTATTTCTCCACTTCAGCCCTCAAAAGAAGCAATATTGTTGTGGGAAATCGTGCAGTCATAGAAAACATAGGTGAAATATGCCAACATTTTGGCAGGAAATTTGTTGCCTGTGGCAAAATGGAGAACATTTTATGTATTGTCTACAGGCAAAAACTTTATTTAAAAAAAATCATTGTTTTTTCACAAAAAAGTCCTGCTGAAAATGTCTCTGCCTTTTCACCCATCCCTACTGTTAATGCCTTTGAGTAGACACATTAAAACAAAGGTCTTAGTTTTTATAAGTCCATATTTCTTTTTCTTATGGGTTAAAGGTAAGTATTATGCCTTTGGGAAATAAAATAATATTTGTTATGTGTTTTGTGTAAATTCATTGTTGCCATTGATTTCAATGGAATGAGCTAGGCAAAAAAGTAGAAAACTGCACTTTTCCAAGGAAATTATTAGTCAAAAGGGAAGTGCCATTATTCACCGATTTCAGTTTGAGGCGAACATTTTCCCCCATCCCTGCGAGTAATGGCAATTAGTCTGTGTAACGGATCTTACCCGTTACTTGAGCCCTTGTCTGGCCCTCGAACTCTTCATCCAAAGCCTATGGACATTTAGTACTGTTTGGACTCTATGCTGGGCCTTGTCGTACGAACTGGCCAGCTGTTTCCTAAAAGCATAGACTTATACTCATAGACTTTGGTTCATGTAATATGTTTAATGTATGTCGAACGGTTTAGTTACTGTATGTAGTATGTTTGAGGGGTACACGTTCACCGAGTATGGGTCGGAGGTTTACGGTTCAAGAACGACACCGTATCGAGCACGGAGAACCGGGAGCAGTGAGTCGACACCCGATTGGTCGAATCACTGAGCAGGAGGTTTAAAGGTCTTCCATAGACTTAACATGGGAAAAGTAGGCGGCTCGGGGATTGGTCGAACAACAGACTCACTGTACGATCTGATTGGCCAGGGTTGAAGCCGAATATTCAAATCAGTGTGTACGTGCTTCAACCCCTGGCCATTGCTCATAGAATGTGTATTCCCGCCCCTCAAGTCTGTGTCTTGTGTCTGTATTAATCAACCCCTTTTGTATTTTAAATGTAATCACATCTGACTCATTATATTTGTTAGGCGATCTGCTGTTGGCCTTTTGTCTCCTGTAACATGATTGATTTAAGCCCTATTGTATCTGGTTTCCCCTTACAGTTCAATGTAAGTGTTGTGTATAAATATCTGTGGTCTTTGCCAATAAAGTGTGTGATGTTTTGGCGTGAACCAGAGTCCTGGAGTCTTGTGTGTTCCTATGGTATTAAAGCGGCCACTCTGACGCCCATCTGAGCCCAAGTTCCTGCATCGTTCGACTGTCTGCTGCCAGTATCCTGCTACCCAACTTCGGATGCTGTCAGGCGGCAACATGGACTCTGCCTTGCTTCTTCCAGTTCCAGTAAAACCTTCAATTTGAGCACCAGAGTGCTCGAATGGCTGGGCGAGTGCTACTCTTTGTTCCTGCGACACTTTGTCTGTTCATAGTAGCCCTGGTGTAGAAGCTTCACTCTCTACTGCCCGGTGTTCCAGTTCTCTCGACGCTCGACGGTTCCAGAGCCCGTCGACCCCTCCCCGATCCACATCCTTCAACGTAGAGTTGGCTACTCCGGGGTTCAACGCCACTTTGAATCGACCACCAGACCGTTGATCTGCTCGACCGGTGCATCCGACAGCGCCAGTCCGGCGTGGAGAAGGAGAGACCCGGGAATGATGGTGGAAGGCAATGCGGTCCTTTCTTAGCTTCCGTTACAGTCTGATTTAATATACTGGTAATTAGGGATGGGTGAAAATTTTCACCTTAACCCCTTAGCGACCCTTGACGTACCAGGACCGTGAAGGGTAAATGCGACCCAACGACCCTTGACGGTCCCGGTACGTCAAGGGTTAAACTCTCCCATCGTGGCCGCACGGAGCAATGGGAGAGCGCGGGCTGCTTGTTACTAAGTGTCCCGATACCGGGACACTTAGTAACAACCAGTAGAAAGTTTGTTGCAAAATGCGATTCGCTTGATGAGCGAATCACATGTTGCAAATGCTGATTGACAGGGACAGTATTTGTAAATACTGTCCCTGTCATATATCTCTGCCTTCCTCCATCTTGCACACTGCTGAGGTGGAGAGAGACAGAGAGAGATCCTGTGAGAGTGTGTTCCAGTGTTCCTGAGTGAAAAACCTGTGAATAAACCTGAAAATTAACCATTTGATCACTGTTTTACAGTGATCATCAAGTTCCCCCCCATCTGATCACTTTTAGAGTGATCAATAAACTACAGATCAGCATCTGCTGATCTGTGGGATACCCCCCATCCCCCTTGTATTTTCAGAATGTTTTTTTTATTTTTTTTTTCATTTTTTTTTATTTTTTTTTATTAAAAATTGATTTAAAATATAGTTTAGGTAGTTTAGGTAGGTAGGTGGGTAGGTTTAGTGTAGACTTGTGTTAGGGAAAGGTTTAGGGACAGATCTAGGTTTAGGGAAAAAAAAAAAAAAAAAAAAACTCAAAAAAAAATAAAAAATAATAATAAAAAAAAAATATATATAATAAGTATAGTTTAGATAGGTAGTTTACTTGGGTTAGGTAGGTTCTAGATATACGTAGGTTAGGGTAAGTTTTAGGGTTAGAGTTAGGTTTAGGGATAGCGTTAGAGTAAGGAAAAAAAAATGTTAGTGGGCAAAATGCAGCGCAGTTATAGTGTTGAAGAGGCATATGCCTTTTTGGCATCTGACTCAGAGGCAACAGATACTGCATCAGATTTTGATATAGAGCAGTTTTCAGAAACTGAGAGCAGCTCTACTGACGACGCTGGGCCTTCTGACAAGAAAAGACGCACTGCCCCAAGAGCTGCCCCGGCAACTGCCCCAGCACCTGCCAAAAATCCTGCCCCAGCACCTGCCAAAAATCCTGCCCCAGCACCTGCCACAAATCCTGCCACAAGATCTGCAAAAAATCCTGTCACAAGATCTGCCAAAAGACTTTGCAAAATACCTGCCAAAAGGATGCCCCAAGTGCTGCCCCAAGAGCTGCCCTGGCAATTGCCCCAGCACCTGCAAAAATATCTGGCCAAAGAAATGCCCCAACACCTGCCACTCCTGATCATAATGAATGGGTATCCCCAATCAATTTTTCCCCACAAATACCAGAATTTACAGGCACCCCAGGGATTCAAATTGATGTTGAGGGATTTAACTATGATAATTTTTTTTTATTTATTTTTGGGGGAAGACATTTTAGGGGAAATTGTGTCCCAAACCAACTTGTATGCAGCCCAGTATACTGCCGCCAACCCTACAGCTTTTGTAGTTAAGGAAGAAAGATGGAAACCCATAGACCTCATAGAATTTAAGCAATTCTGGGCCTTAATAATGGCAATGGGTATAATAAAAAAGCTAAGTATTCGATCCTACTGGAGCAAAAACCCCGTATGTGATACCCCTATATTCCCCAAGACTATGAACAGGTCCAGATTTGAAATCATTTTGCACTTTATGCATTTTAGTGATAATACCCTGTGCCCCCCAAAAGAACACCCCCAGTATGATAGACTGTACAAAATTCGTCCCCTAATAAGCCATTTACAGAAAAAGTTTGCCCAAGTGTATATGCCCCAAAAAGAAATTAGTGTAGATGAATCCCTAATGAAATACAAAGGCAGGTTAGGGTTCAAGCAGTACATCCCCTCAAAGAGTTCCAAATTTGGTGTAAAATTTTATAAATTGTGCGAAAGTGCCACAGGCTACACCCAGGCTTTTAGAATTTATGAGGGCAAGGACAGCAAACTTGATCCTCCTGGGTGCCCCGAATTTATGGGAACAAGTGGGAAAATAGTTTGGGATTTAATTTACCCCTTATTAAATAAAGGCTATCAATTATTTGTTGATAATTATTACACCAGCCCCCTTTTATTTAAGTCTCTGTTTTATTTTGACACCGTGGCCTGTGGCACTGTCAGGCGCAATTGCAGGGAGTTGCCCAAAACACTAGTAGATAGCAAACTAAAACCTGGGACGTCCTTATCTTTGTCCCAACATGAGCTGCTGGCAGTGAAGTTTAGGGACAAAAAAGATGTCTACATGCTGACCACAATGCATGAGGACAGATCTGTGGCAGTCACTGTTCGTGGCAAGACAGTGATAATGAGAAAGCCAGTCTGCATCAAGGACTATAATAAAAACATGGGGGGAGTTGATCTGAGTGATCAACTAATGCAGCCATACCTCGTAATGAGGAAGTGTAGGGCATGGTATAAAAAAGTTGCCATCTATATGATGCAGACTGCTGTACATAATTCCTTTTTACTTTTCAAGCTGGCAAACCCCAATCAAACATGTAGCTTTTTACAGTACCAGCTACAACTTATTTCCATATTTTTATTTCAAGGTGCGTCTGAAATAATTCCACCAAGACCCGGGTTAGTACATTTTATTTATAAAATCCCCCCAACTCCCCAAAAGAACAAACCACAGAAGCGCTGCAGGGTTTGCTACAGAAAGGGAATACGGACAGACACCACCACCACTTACTGTCCTGATTGCCCTTCCAAACCTGGCCTCTGCATTGGTGACTGTTTCAAGGAATACCATTCAGGCACAGTGCAGTAGTGCTGTAAAGGTTCTTTTATTATTTGGCCACTTTTCCCCCCTGAAATATCCTGTTTTTTATTTTTCAAAACACATCCCTCCTTAGATCTAACACTATCAAAATTTATCTCTGATAATGGAAACACACATGTTCCCTACTGGGCCTAGTAGCTCCCCCAAACCCTGACAAACCTATGCATATGGGGCATTGCCGTACTCAGACAATGTAACTCAACACTAATGTAAAGCATTTAAAAAATCTGCAAATATCATCTGATTGAAATCCAGAGCAACACTAAAATAGAAATGTGAAAAATGGTGTTTCTCTGCCTTACTGCAGATTTTGGGAGGGATTGGTGATACAGTGGTAGCGAAAAAATTGAGAAGATGCAAACAGAATGAAAGCCAGGGTTGTCTACTCTTCTACAAAATATACTTTTGGGGGTAAAATTAATTGCAGCATTGCCAAACAGACCGAAATGAGACAAGGCACCAGCTGTAAAAATGGCATGTCTGTAAAAGGAAACTAACATGTTCCAACTGGGCCCAGTAGCTCCCCCAAAACCACGACAAACCTATGTATATGGGGTATTGACGTAATTAGATGAAGGAGCCGAACACTAATCAATGCAGTTTATAAAATCTTCACCTGTTCTGTGCTTGAAATTCACATCAACATTGAAGGCAAAGCGTGAAAAATGCTGAATTTTTTTACTTACGTCAAGTTTTCACAGGCTTGGTGGTAAAATGGCTGTTTGCAAGATTTGAAAACACACCTAAAATGAAAGCCTGGGGTGTCTACTTTCAAAAAATATACACTTTTGGTGGGAAATCTTAAAAAAGAGCAGTGTTACACAGCCCAAATGAGAAATGGCACCAGTAACGCAAGCTGTGAAGATTCAAAGTGTGAACCTGGAAACGCGCGTGTTCCAATTTGGGACCCGAAGCTCCCACAAACCAAGAAAAAGCTATCCATATGGGGTATTTCCGTACTCAGAAGAAGGAGCCGAACACTAATCAATGCAGTTTATATAATCTTCACCTGTTCTGTGCTTGAAATTCACATCAACATTGAAGGCAAAGTGTAAAAAACGGTGTTTTTTTACTTACGTCAAGTTTACGAGAAAGTGGTGGTAAAATGGCTGTGTAAAAAATTTAAAAACACACCTAAAATGAAAGCTGGAGGTGTCTACTTTCCAAAAATATACACTTTTGGGGGGAAATCCTAAAGTGGAGCACTGGAACATAGCCCAAAATGAGTAATGGCACCAGTTAAGCAGGACTTGAAAATTCAATATTTGTTCAAAATTGGGCCCTGTAGCTCCCCCAAACCTTGAGAAACCTATGCATATGGGGTATTGCCATACTCAGAAGAAGGAGCTGAACACTAAACAATGCATTTTTAAAAATCTTCACCTATCCTGTGCTTGAAATTCACATCAACATTGAAGTGAAAGTGTGAAAAACGCTGTTTTTTTAACGTACGTCAAGATTTACGAAAGATTTGTGGTAAAATGGCTCCGTAAAAAATTTGAAAACACACCTAAAATGAAAGCTGGAGGTGTCTACTTTCCAAAAATATACACTTTTGGGGGGAAATCCTAAAGTGGAGCACTGGAACATAGCCCAAAATGAGTAATGGCACCAGTTAAGCAGGACTTGAAAATTCAATATTTGTTCAAAATTGGGCCCTGTAGCTCCCCCAAACCTTGAGAAACCTATGCATATGGGGTATTGCTGTACTCAGAAGAAAGAGCTGAACACTAAACAATGCATTTTTAAAAATCTTCACCTATCCTGTGCTTGAAATTCACATCAACATTGAAGTGAAAGTGTGAAAAACGCTGTTTTTTTAACTTGCGTCAAGATTTACGAAAGATTTGTGGTAAAATGGCTGCGTAAAAAATTTGAAAACATACATAAAATGAAAGCCTGGGGTGTCTACTTTCCAAAAATATATGCTTTTGTGGGGAAATCCTAAAGTGGAGCACTGGAACATAGCCCAAAATGAGTAATGGCACCAGTTAAGCAGGACTTGAAAATTCAATATTTGTTCAAAATTGGGCCCTGTAGCTCCCCCAAACCTTGAGAAACCTATGCATATGGGGTATTGCCGTACTCAGAAGAAGGAGCTGAACACTAAACAATGCATTTTTAAAAATCTTCACCTATCCTGTGCTTGAAATTCACATCAACATTGAAGTGCAAGTGTGAAAAACGCTGTTTTTTTAACTTGCGTCAAGATTTACGAAAGATTTGTGGTAAAATGGCTGCGTAAAAAATTTGAAAACATACATAAAATGAAAGCCTGGGGTGTCTACTTTCCAAAAATATATGCTTTTGGGGGGAAATCGTAGAGTGGAGCACTGTTACACAGCCCCAAATGAGACATGGCACCAGTGATGCAAGCTGTGAAAATTCAAAGTGTGAAACTGGAAACGCGCATGTTCCAATTTGGGCCCCATAGCTCTCGCAAACCTTGAATAACCTATGCATATGGGGTATTGCCGTACTCAGAAGAAGGAGCTGAACACTAAACAATGCATTTTTAAAAATCTTCACCTATTCTGTGCTTGAAATTCACACCAACATTGAAACCTAAGTGTGAAAAACTCTGAATTTTTTACTTACATCAAGATTTACGAAGGATTCGTGGTAAAATGGCTGCGTAAAAAATTTGAAAACATACATAAAATGAAAGCCTGGGGTGTCTACTTTCCAAAAATATATGCTTTTGGGGGGAAATCTTAGAGTGGAGCACTGTTACACAGCCCCAAATGAGACATGGCACCAGTGATGCAAGCTGTGAAAATTCAAAGTGTGAAACTGGAAACGCACATGTTCCAATTTGGGCCCCATAGCTCCCACAAACCTTGAATAACTTATGCATATGGGGTATTGCCGTACTCAGAAGAAGGAGCTGAACACTAAACAATGCATTTTTAAAAATCTTCACCTATCCTGTGCTTGAAATTCACATCACCATTGAAGTGAAAGTGTGAAAAACGCTGTTTTTTTAACTTACGTCAAGATTTACGAAAGATTTGTGGTAAAATGGCTGCGTAAAAAATTTGAAAACATACATAAAATGAAAGCCTGGGGTGTCTACTTTCCAAAAATATATGCTTTTGGGGGGAAATCGTAGAGTGGAGCACTGTTACACAGCCCCAAATGAGACATGGCACCAGTGATGCAAGCTGTGAAAATTCAAAGTGTGAAACTGGAAACGCGCATGTTCCAATTTGGGCCCCATAGCTCCCGCAAACCTTGAATAACCTATGCATATGGAGTATTGCCGTACTCAGAAGAAGGAGCTGAACACTAAACAATGCATTTTTAAAAATCTTCACCTATCATGTGCTTGAAATTCACATCAACATTGAAGTGCAAGTGTGAAAAACGCTGTTTTTTTAACTTACGTCAAGATTTACGAGTGATTGGTGGTAAAATGGCTGCGTAAAAAATTTGAAAACATACATAAAATGAAAGCCTGGGGTGTCTACTTTCTAAAAATATACACTTTTGGGGGGAAATCTTAGAGTGGAGCACTGTTACACAGCCCCAAATGAGACATGGCACCAGTGATGCAAGCTGTGAAAATTCAAGGTGTGAAACTGGAAACGCGCATGTTCCAATTTGGGCCCCGTAGCTCCCCCAAATCTTGAGAAACCTATTAATATGGGGTATTGCCGTACTCAGAAGAAGGAGTTGAACACTAAACAATGGATATTTTTACATTTTCAACTATCTCGTGCTTGAAATCAACAGTAATATTAAAATTTAAGTGTGAAAGCTGCAAAAAAACAAAATTTGTCCACAATTTTGAAATTTTTTTCTGGAAAAATAGCTGCATAAAAAACTTCAAAATTCTTCTGATTATTTACCTTATGTTGTCTAGTTTTCAGAAAGATATACCTTTGTGGGACATTTTTGGTTCTGGCACCGTCAGCTAAGCTATGATGCTCACATGCCAATTGTTGAGAAATTACAAGTTGGAAATAATGGCATCCATCTTGTAATATTTACCTTGTAAATGTGAGGAAGTGATTGAAATACTAGGCATATGGGGTATTCTTATATTCAGGAGAAGCAAATTAATATATTTAGGGGTATTTTTTTGTCATAAACTAATTGTATGCAAATCCTGACACGAAAATATAAGCAAAATGTTTTTTTTTTTTTATTTTTTTGCTCTTTTTTTCTATTTTAATCAAATTAAATGATGAGGTATTCATATAATTGTGGTATCAAAAGAAAGCCCTACTTGTGCTTAAAAAAACAGTATATAATTTATGTGGGTGCACAGAAGGAATTAAAAAGAAAATATGGTTGAACAAAGACATAGTCAAAAAAGTCAAAATTGCTCCGGTCCTTAAGTCAAATCTAACTCAGATTTTCCCGGTCCTTAAGGGGTTAATAGTGAAACAGGAAAAACAAATGGCAATTTTCACCAAGCATAATCTTTTACATGAAAAATGCCAGTTTCACACTTTTTTTCTCTTAGCTCATTGCATTGAAATTTAGTGGGAAGACTGAATTCCTACCAAACACATGGCAATTTTCCCTTAATTTCCCTAAATCATACTATAAAAGGGGAGTCACGTTTCCACAGCATGTCATTCTATTTGTGAGAGAAAAAAAAGAGCAGCTAAATTTTGAGCTAGAGAAGACACTGTAATTGAAGCTCAGTTTAGGGAGTCTTGGAGGCAGGACATTTGTATTAGGGAGAGATAAAGAAAACCAATATATACAGATATGGACTAATGCTGCCCACAGGTTTAACATTTACATAGGATGAGGTGTTACTGCTCTTTTCAAAACTGAAAGAGGATAAATCAGTTGGTGCTGATGAGAATCATTCAAGAGTATTAAAAGTGTTTAGGTCTTCTGTGCTAGCAGCACTTTTACCTGAGCTTTTTATCTACTCTTTGTTGACTGGAATGGTTCCAGGTGACTAGAACATTTACACTGTAGTGTTACTGGAAAAATGGCCATTTGGAAGGAAGTATTATTGCACATCTGAAGTCCCATTACATGAAAGATCTGTGGTAGCATTGACACTCAAATATGGGTAGAGCAGTAGCTTTTGATACTGTACCACACAATAAGCTAATTCATAAAATGAATAAATGGGTCTGAACTCAAATGCTGTGTGGATAAACAATTATTTGAAGGACAGGAGACAGCAGGTGTCACAGGATCCAGTGCTAGGACCTGTTTTCTTCAATATCTTCATTACCTTGATTATACAAAAATCTTCAATAGGGTTGACTCTTCATGAGTCATAAACCAAATGCATGAGGATTTAGGAAAACTAGAGGAATGGACAGGTGCATGGAATCCAAAGTTGATGCTGAAATTAGCAAGCTAATGCATTTAGGACACAAAAACAATGAAGTAGAAAACAAGTGTAATGGTACTGGGCTGAAAATGCATCAGAGTAAAGGAACTTGGATGTTATTTGTTCAGATAAAAGTAGGAAAGGAATGCAATTAAGCAGTAGGAAAAGAAAACTGTGTTCTTGGTTGTACAGAAAGAAGCATTAGTAACAAGAAACAAGAGGTACTAATAGCACTCTATAAATCACTGATAAGGCCTCACCTGGAATACTGTGTAAATTTTGGAGACCCCCCATCTCAAAAAGGACATTACTAAATTGGAAGCAGATCAGAGTAGAGCCACTAAATTGGTGCAGGGTCTCATGACACAGGGTATCAGGACAGACGGATTGTGTATCCAACAGCTGAATATAACGTGCAAAGCTTGTATCTATCGAATCTACCTATCTAATCTGTCTAATTAATCTAATTAATCTATCTATCTCTCTCCTCCTATGTCCCCTTCACTCTTTCTTTTAGTTCCCTACAGTTGGAAGGGCATTGCCTACACCTGATAGAGGTACTAATTCCTTGGGGCTTTCTTTTCCAGCTTTGGAAGCAATATGGCCCTGTCTATACCTTATACTTCGGCTCACAGCCAGTGATTATCCTGTGTGGATATGAAGCAGTGAAGGAAGCTCTTGTCGATCAGGCTGAGGAGTTTGGTGATCGAGGAACAATCAGTTCAATTGATAGAATAGCCCAAGGTTATGGTAAGAAAAAGATGCAAATAGTAGAATTCAAACAGGGAAATGTAGGGGATGATTCTTGACAATGGGCATTTTATTAATGATGTTATGTATGTATAAAAATTACCCTTAAAGGGATAGTAATACTTAAAATGTAAAAAAAAATATGTTGTAGGTTTTATCCCCCTGAGTAAAACAAGGGCACTCCCACTGCTGAAAGGTGTTTCATTCAAAAGTTATTAATTTTCAAAGTTGAATTTTTTAGGTGCAATATCACAGTGGCCTGAAATTGTACAGTGGCGCTGTTGCTACACGATCCTATGGACAGCTCTGGTCAGTTGACCATAAATCTCCATAGGATGGTGTAGCAACAGCGCCACTGTACAATTTCAGGCCACTGTGATATTGCACCTAAAAAATTCAACTTTGAAAATTAATAACTTTTGAATGAAACACCTCTCAACAGTGGGAGTGCCCTTGTTTTACTCAGGGGGATAAACCCTACAACATATATTTTTTTACATTTAAAGTATTACTATCCCTTAATGTGATGTAAGAGATGGTCTTTTTATTCATTAAACTTTGTAAGTTTCCATTCAAAGGAAAACTACATTAGTAATACCTGCAGGAGATCCAAATAGGAAGACACATATGCTCGCTGCTGTATATTTTGAAAACACAAATGGGGTTTTATTTGTAAGCTTCGCCATGTCTTTATATGAATGATACATATATTACAGAGGTTCATTACCTTGATACCCAAGGAAGAAAAGACCCCACATTTTGTGGTAATTGCTGTAGTATCTCACTCCTAAGGTTAGATATAAAGATCTACATCAAAATATTGGTGAATGGAATAAACTGCTTTCGAACAGAAAGGGTATGTTCCTGGATGTGAGGCAAGGGGCAATGCATTAAGGTAAATGTAATTCATGCAGCACACAGAAATAAAACTGAGAGTAGTCATTGCTGAGAAAGCATTTGAAGGAGGGCATGGAATATTGATGAGTGAAACATTTAAGGAATGTGGCACTGGCCCAAAGTTTTCAAGTTATTTTGTAGCCCTTTTTAGTCCCTGTCTGCAGTGGATCTGCTGGGTCTGACAGTGGCAGAATCACCTGATGACAAAGTAGTGGTCAATGTTCTTTAACCCCTTAAAGACCGGCCACACATGTTTTTTTTTTTTTTTTTTAAAGAATCCGATTCCAGACTATACTGATGAGAACCTAATTATTGTTGATAATTAAAGTTGATAATTATCAACTTTAAAGGGATAGTAATACTTCGTTTTAACTTTATTTTATTTTGTAGGCATTAAAAAAACATGAAGAATGATATGTCTTATCTCTCAAACCTTTATGGTTTAAGAGATATTCACAAACAAAGTATCCCCCCCCTGTTCAGCCAGAGCAGAAGGGAGGTGCCCAGGTAGACTGCAGAGAGGGACAATCTTCAATTAAGATAAGGGAAAAAGCTGAAAAACTTGTCAAGGGGGGAAGGGCTTTCATTGTTTTCATACAAAGAAGATTGTCCCCTTCTGTTATCTGTATTGTCATACAACCAGACTCACATCTGAGAAGAGATGGCTTACACTAGGAAAAAGGGGCGGGAGGGGAAACTTTGCTTGTGAATATCTCTCACACCATAAAGGTCTGAGAGATAAGACTTATATCGTTCTTCATGTTTTTTTAATGCCTACAAAATAAAATAAAGATAAAACGAAGTATTACTATCCCTTTAAGCTGTTTATTTTTCTACTTCAGCATTCAGCAGCGGGGATTCTTGCAGTCATAGCAAGTATAGGCAAAAGAAAGCTTGTGTGGGAATTCATTTGACACAAACATTCCAGATTGTGTGTTAGGAAGAACAGCTGCCGTACAATAAAGCTTTGACTTTGGGAAATCAGAAGCCGGTCCTTGGAAATCATGACTACTACCACAAAAAAGAAACTGTGTTTGGTATTCTTTGCTTGCAGAATTTGGCAATATTTTAATTAATGTATTTACTACATTAACATCTTATAACAATTTACCTATATACCTATGTAATTTTTGTTTTTTCAGTATAAACAACCATTTATCACTATTTATGTGTTTTCAGAAAAAACAAATCACCAGCCGCCTCGTATACATTCATCATATTTCCAAGTGTACAAGAAAAATGAAACAAAATACAAGCCATCTTTTTTTGTGCCATTGAATTACAATTGTTTCTAAATCCAATTTTTACCAGTCAACCTGTAAAGTAAAGTGAGGTGGCTGCTCTAGCAAATAAAGTCTTCTGAAAGTGGACATTATATCCAGTGGTGGGAATGTATCAATCTGCCAGCACAGCTCCTTCCTTAGTCTTATACTTTAGCTTCTGAACTTCTGGGTTTGTACTAAACCAGTTACAGTCAACTGTCCAACCTCTAGTTATTGGAGACTACAACCTTAAAGGGATAGTAACTCCCCCCCAACAACTTGATGGCAAAATACAGGAATCATAGAAACATACCGAACGCACTTAGTCCCATCTCTCAAACCTTTATGGTTTGAGAGATGTAAGGCAAAAAAGACCTCCTCTCCCTCCCTCTTCTCATGCTTCTGCTGTATAGCGGACGTCATGAGATCTGGCCTCCAGCACCAGATGGCGGCTCTGCAGGAGCGCTGTCATCTAGATATCTCCGTATTATTACTTCATGGTTATAGTCTAAATCATGTGCCTGGCTTGTAAGCACATGTTGTAGACCATTCCTATGAAGTAATTATACGGAGATACCTAGCTGTCAGAACTCCTGCAGAACCGTGGAAAGTCGGCCTACCGGATTCTGCCTCTGACAGCTTTACAGCTCGTCAGGCCGAAGGGGGAGGGACCGGAGGACTGTCTTGCCTTACATCTCTCAAACCATAAAGGTTTGAAAGATGGGACTAAGTGCTTTCGGAATGTTTCTATGATTCCTGTATTTTGCCGTCAAGTTGTTGGGGGGGGGTTACTATCCCTTTAATCATCCCCAACCAGCCACTGGGGGATTGGGGATCATGGAAGTTGGAGACCACAAGAGCTTGAGCTCTAACAATTGACTGCTCCTGTATTAAAGAAGAAAGGGGAAAAAGAATTTACCCGCACAAACGATGTCTTATTTAGACCTTGGGTGCCTTCAGTTAAATAATACTAAGAAAAGAAAAATTCTTACAGGAAAAAAGAATCCCCGAAAGAAAAGAAAACTGCATAAGTGGCACTCCTATTCAGTAAAACTTCAGTTTTAATTCGTTTATATTTAAAATCCGGAAGCAATCAAGGAGTTAAGGTAAAGGACAGAAAGAGTTAAAATATTGTTAGTTTCACTGGGATAAATGATACTCATGTGAGAATAGGTCTCAGATGAGTCACCTTATCTACGGTGACAATATATATTATTCAAGATGTACAACACTATAACGGACATTAATATGCAACATTTACAGTAAGAAAGTACTAGGTAAAGGTTGTTCTTATAATACTCTTACTGTAGATAGTTTACTTCATTCAATTTTACTACAACATTAAAAGAATTAACAGTAGCTACAAACACTCTGCTGATAATCGTGTTTAGAGAAGTGTGTTCAGGTACTAGTTCCAATGTGCTCCTTTAATATCCTGGATCATTGTACTGCGGTGCTCTGTTCGAATCACAAACACCTCGCCTAGCAAAGGGACAATGGAAGCACTCAATCGCTACCTATTACTAAAATACTTAATTGTTATGATCAGATTGTGCTTCTCAACTCCCCCAGATCACTCCTGACTCCCCCAGATCGTAATGCTGCAGGTGCTCTGTAGAGATTGCAGACGCCCTACTAGCCCAGAGGATTGAAGCTCTTATACAATCTATCAATCAAATGTCTACCAGATGCCCATGTGGGTAATGGACTATAGGCGTTTCTCACATTTAATCCCAAATTAAGGACATCAGAAGATGTATATTCTTTGAGCTCTTATACAGTCTCTTAATTAACCCCTTAGTGACGGCCGCGTGCAGACGCGGCCATCACTTAACGCCCGTCTAACATTTTTTTTTTTTTTTTTCATTAGAATCCGGAGTCCCCGAACGGCGTGCAGCCGCGCGGGGATCCGGATTTCCTGGACGTACATGTACGTCCTCTGTCACTAAGTGACAGCCACAGAGGACGTACATGTACGTCCATTGTCGCTAAGGGGTTAAGGTACTACTTAACCCCTTTGCTGTAAGTTGTCATTAAATATTGAAATTAATCTACAGCATAGAAAGGGTTACCAATGTATGCAGGCACTTTGCTAATAGTAACATTTAGGTAATATACAATTAGATCAAATCCCAGTAATGGTGTCTCGGATCGTAACATTCCTAAATGTAGCAATGCTCTGCTGTCTTTAATTATAAGAGAAGATACTTGGAACCTATTTATTATTCTTATTATTCTTTATTTATATAGCGCCAACCTATCTCTCACATTAGTTATTTCCTCTAATTAGATACAAGATCGCAGATATACCACGCTATCTATCTTCCTCGCGGAGTAAGCCGCATTCTAGTATCGATCACTATTTCAGAAGCTATCTATTATTAGTCAATCGAATTCAAGGTGTATTGCCTCTATGAGAGTCAAGGTATAGTGCCTCTATTAAAGTATATGATCTCTTTAGCTCATACTGTTGCTCATACTCCACCAGGGTTATAACTTTAATGTGAATAACTCCCATTCTTCAGTGTGCTTTTATTGGGTGCTAAGGGTTTGAGACTTGTAATCTGGTAAAGGCAAAAAGAAAAATGTGGTGGTTTCCAGAATCAACCCCTCTTGGTTAGCTCTTCGGCATTAGATACTCTGTTTGATACTGAAATCTCAATTGCCAGACTCTTACAAAACACAAAACTAGGCTTCCAGTTCAGTGACACACTTATGATCCTCTCTTTCTCTATAAGGGATTTCTTTCAGTAATGGAGAACGATGGAAGCAGATCCGAAACTTTACACTTAAGAACCTGAGGGATCTTGGACTGGGGAGGAAAAGCGTAGAGGAGAAGATCCAGGAGGAGGCACAGTGTCTGGTGGAAGAACTCCTGAAGTCTAATGGTCTGTACTGTGCATTGGTGAATAGTTTTGTGATTTACAGAGCTATATCTTTCATATGGGGAGCTCTTATAGTGTTTTTCAGATGTTTAACTGGTTCCCCAAAGTTATTTTTAATTAGTACTGGATTCCATGTCCACAAAGGTAGACATCATTCTTTCTTCAAAACCCTAGAATCTCAACTCCTCAAACTGAAGCCACATTTTTGTCTCCTACAATGCAGCCAGTTTGGTCTAGAATGGAGAACTAACACCTAATACTGACCTGCACTTTCCTCTCTATAAGTAGAAAACTGGAATAGCCCATTTGGTTGATACAACATCTGTAATAACAGTTCAAGGTGACAGACCCTTATCACAGGTTCTCATCTCAGCCTTAAATCCTTTTGTATGTATGTATGTATCTTTATTTATATAGCGCCATACATGTACACAGCGCTTAACAGAAGTTGAAATAATACAATACAAAAATGACAGAACTGGGTTAAGAGCATTAAGGTGAAGTACAATCATTACATTATTTGTGAGGGAAAGTGCAGCAAGGGAATCATACACTAGGAAAGGGACCCTGCCCCAAGGAGCTTACAATCAATAATATAAATGACTCCTTATGAGTTGGGTAACAGTAACTCTATATATTCTATATAAAGCTCTATATAAAATAGGTTATTATTAACCATCTGAGTGACAGGGAAGTAGATAGGATTCTTTCTGCAGGACTTAAGCATCACATACCACTTTCACTTAGACCTTTGTGTGCCATAGAGGTATCAGTGCATTCCAAAGCAATGCGGTGGATACAACTCTGACACTCAAAGGTTAAAACTACATTTTATTTGTCCTCTAAGAGGCAGCTAGTTTGCTCCAGAATTGCCCCAGTTCATCTTAATAAATGAGAACTAGACCTTTCCATTTACATTACTATGAACAGAAAGCCAAGCAGCTCCTAGCAATTTGTCTCTTATTCCTTTGTTTAAGATGGTGGTTCCCAACCCATGCAGTATCTATGATTAAGCGCTTTTTGCGAGAAACGCGTTAGATGGGTCTCATCTAGCGTTCCATGTGGTGCTTATTGTGTCCTGCTCCCCCTGTACAATTAGGACATATGTCCTTTTTATATACATTTAAATAAAGTCTCGTCTTTTATGCAAAGATTGGAGTTTGAACTGTTATGTCCGAATTTTATGTAATGTTATATCAACAAGAGGGTGCTCCCATACTTTTGGAATTGTTTGGCATTACATGTGACAGCGGTGGAGTGTCTGTCTTTTGGTGAAGCACACGGAGGATTTGGTGAGTGATTATGTCCACTTCAGTATACTATAAATGAAATGAACGTGAAGCAACGTTGATCTATGTTTTTGATGGTTCCCAACCCATGCCCTCAGCACCCACTAACATTCCAGGATTTAAAGATGTCCTTGCTACTTGCTAGAACACAGGTGAGTTAATTATTGGCCAAGTGAGTCTGATTAAATTGATTGTGATCTTTGAAAGGAAATCCTCAAATCCTGGCTTGTTAGTGGGTGCTGAGGGCATGGGTTGGGAACCACTGGTTTAAGAAATAATATGTTTAGTCAGTCCTGATTTAATCTCCATGGAGGTGATGATCTGTAGTAGGACCAAAAGACCTAAAACTCTGCTCATTGCACTTGGTAATCTTAACACTTTAAAGACACATTGCATGTGGTTAAGTAGCCTCAGACTCTCACACACTTTCTCTAAATTACTTTGGAAAAAAAAAAAAACAGCCAGCAGACAGTCATGTCTGCCTCCATCCATGGGTATGAAATCCATGACTTATTGAGGCGCAAGGATAAAATTCATGGGGACATTCATATTTTCTGGCCAGTGTACGCTTAGTGAGGTGTTATTATTTTGTGATGTTTGGTCTCCTGGATTCCATTGCAGCTGATAAATTAGTCAAGGGTTTTGTCTGCAAATGTACTGATAAACATCAATGGGAACGTGATAAATAAAACCAGTAATAACACATATCTGCAATGTAATCTAGACCTAATTCAGCCTCCATGAGTTTCGTCTTCTCTTTCTACTGCAGAGACACCAGTGGATCCAACCAAGATGATCATGGATGCTGTCTCCAATATCCTCTGCTCCATCCTATTTGGAGACTGTATGGAATACAGTGAGGAGAGGTTTTCAAAGCTGATTGCCATCTTGGAGGACATGTCCCATATTATAAGTGGCCCTTGGTGTCAGGTAAAGATTTTCAATTTCAAGATCATGATTATTATTATTATTAATAGTAAGTATTGTGATTTAATTACTTTTTACCCTTTCATAATCTGACAATCGGTTTTAAAGTCAAATGTTGTTTAAGAAACATTGGGGGCAAGCTAACTGTACCCTACAGTCCCTAAACATTCCCTATATTTCCATTGATTTAAAAGGGTCTTGAAACAATGCATTGTAGACCTCACTAGTATTAAAGGGGAATTTTTATTTTTCTTTAAAGGAATAGATGGTTTGGCCCAGAATTGTCCTGCTTGCTTGAATTTACAATCTAATGAAGTGTTGGGGGGTGGGGAGGGTTGATACAAAAAGTAATTGGAAGTGCAGCGTGGTCCAGCCACCGAGCCTGTCTTAATACAGAGGGGAGACTTGCAAGTGCTCAGTAAGTCTGATATTCAGATGACCATACCATGGAGATTTTTGGGTAGGAACAGTATGAATGGGGTGCAGTATGGACAAACAAACCAGATTAAAGGGGAACAATACTTATAGGAAAATGTTCTTATTATATTCAACATAAGGAGTTATATAGATAGGAGATAAACACCATATAGCAGTCAAGTTTATCTACAGTATATAATTACTGTGTGTAACAGAAGCACTTACCTAGGTAGGAGTCCATCACACAGCAGTCAGGTGTATCTATATAATTACTGTGTGCAACAGAAGCACTTACCTAGGTAGGAGTCCATCACACAGCAGTCAGGTTTATCTATATAATTACTGTGTGCAACAGAACCACTTACCTAGGTTGGAGTATATCACACAGCAGTCAGGTGTATCTATATAATTACTGTGTGTAACAGAACCACTTACCTAGGTTGGAGTATATCATACAGCAGTCAGGTGTATCTATATAATTACCGTGTATAACAGAACCACTTACCTAGGTTGGAGTCCATCATACAGCAGTCAGGTTTATCTATATAATTACTGTGTGCAACAGAACCACTTACCTAGGTTGGAGTATATCATACAGCAGTCAGGGGTATCTGTATAATTACTGTGTGTAACAGAAGCACTTACCTAGGTAGGAGTCCATCACACAGCAGTCAGGTGTATATGTATAATTACTGTGTATAACAGAACCACTTACCTAGGTTGGAGTCCATCATACAGCAGTCAGGTGTATCTATATAATTACTGTGTGCAACAGAACCACTTACCTAGGTTGGAGTATATCATACAGCAGTCAGTTATATCTGCAGACACTGCACCATTTTACATCTATTTAGTTTTCACCTCTGTACAAAATAACAGTAAATACTTGTAACCAGCTACTGTGTAAAGAACAAAGTATGGTATTAGACAAATCCTTTTGTCAAATTCTTGAAGACCAGAGGGGTGGGCAAAACATTGCTTTGCTTTAGTCCTCAAAAGGTTAAACAAATTAAAATTGTCTTATTTCAAGACTAAACTTTAATATCTTCCTGCAGTTGGAATTTATTTTTCCTAAGCTGATGGAACTCATCCCAGGACCACACCAGAGGAATGCTACTCTCGCACAAGAACTGGTTTCATTTATATATGAGAGAGTGAAATCTAACCAAGAAAAGCTGGATCCCAGTTTTCCTAGAGACTTTATTGATTGTTTCCTGATAAAAATGCAACAGGTATCTAATACATGATATATACAGGATGTCTGTATAACACTAGTTTTATGTTGGGCATTTGGGGACAGCACCGGATGTTCTTTTTTCTGGTACCAACACAATTATTTAGAAGCACCATAATCAAATCTTCCAATATATTGAGGAAATGGCCAGACTTTGGTAATAAATAATTGATGAAGCAGCTCTGGTACGTAGCAACCAAAGAAGTGGGTTATATAGAGTACTTAGAGGAATAGTAAAGTTGAGTGTTGTATGGAAAAATAGGAAGAATTACAGGGAGGAGATATATGGAGTAATAGGAGATGTTATATGTAGCAAAAGGAGGAGTTATATGGAGCAATTGAGGGAGTTGTAGGGAAGAGTTATATCAAACAAGAGGAGGTGTTATAGGGAGTGGTTATATGAAATGATAGGAGGATTTATAGGCAGGGGTTATATGGACCAATAGGAGGAGATAAAGGGAGGTGTTATATAGTGATTTAGGAGGCATTATAGTTAAGGGTTATATAGAAAAATAGGTGGAGTTATAGGGAGGAGTTATATGGATCAACAGAAGAGATATAGTGAGGAATTATATGGAACAAGAGGTGGTATATGGTAGAGTGTTATGGATCAGTAGGAGGAAATGGTGGGGGACATTATATGGAGCAACAACGCCAGAACTACAAAGAGACCACAAGCTTGAAAATGTCATTATCTAGATGTAATAGTTGTGATTCATTTTTCTGTGGATTGTGATTGTCAGTGGGCAGACCAGATGGGGTGACTGGTTTTTATCTGACATCAAATTCAATGTTTCTTTGCAATTAATATTTTTAGTGTGTCCAGAAGTGGATGTGCACTAAACATAAACAGTGTAGCAAGTCTTTTTGAAGTTGTTGTTAATGGAATTGTTCTGGTGAATGGTAAAGGAATAACAATTATGATCACTAATGTTTTGAATAAGAACATCCTGCTTTGTGAATTCACAAGAGCAAGATATTTCTGCTTTCTGTGCTTGGAATGTCTTTGTAGATCCTGCCTATAATGAGATATGGGGAAATGTTATATATAGCAGTAAAATAAGGTATATAGACTTTTATATGGAACAGGTAGAAGGGATTATATATGTAGTTTAAATTTTTGTACCATTTTCTGTTTGAAGTGTCTGTGCCAGAGAAGTGACCGGGTTTCACAGATCTACATACGAAGGTAAATATTAGATGCTGGGTCCCCTTTCAGGAGACATTCTTTGCCCATACCTGTCCACCCATGGGCTGGTAAATGGGAACAATTAGACATGTGGGTAGGACCAAGTAGGTACATTGCCAGTTGGATTTTTTCAGGAAGAAATAGCCACTGAGGCAAGTATTGCTTTGACAAATGCATGTTGGACAAACTCCATGCAGGGATTTAGTCCTCTGCCACAGGCCCTTTCTGTAGTCCCATCTCATGCACTTTCCCCCCTCCCTCACCCACCTTCAACAATGTGGCCCGGCTCCATCACTTATGCTCCACTGTATAACCCCAGTGTGTTTTTAAAACTCCTTCCCCTGTATCAAGAAGCTCCCTTCTCCCCCCTGTGTACTCTCTCCTACTCTGTCACCCCACTCTCTACCATCTCCTGTATCATACCCTCACTCCCTCCTGCTGTGTCATGCAAGATTCTACCAGCCCATGTGTCTACCTCTCAATTCCTGTGTCACGCCTCTCCCTTCCCTTTCTGGTGTCAGTTCTTCTCTACCCAACATACAGTGTCACTGTATGTGTAGTTCTGTGCCTATCAGTGGAAGGTGGATCAAGGCTGTGGTGGCTGGCAGTGAATATGTGGTTCTGTGGCTACCAGTGGACAAGTAAACAATTCAGAGAAAGCAGATAGTGTATGTGTGGTTCTGTGACTATTAGTGGATAAGGGAACAAGGCAAGAAAAGCAGACAGTGTATGAGTGGTTGTGTGGTTAGTAGTGGACAGGGGAACAAGGCATGGAAAGTAAACAGTATATGTGTGGTTCTGTGGTTATAATTGGATGGGGAGACAAGGCAGGGAAAACAGACAGTGTATGTGTGGCTCTATGGCTTTCTGTAGGCAGGGGAACAAGGCAGGAAAAGAAAACAACTTGTGTGTGGTTATGTGGCTAACAGTGACATGGGAACAAGGCAGGGAAAGAAGACAGTGTATCTGTGTCTCTGTGGCTAACAATGAACAGTGAAAAAAGACATGGAAAGCAAACGGAGTATGTTGGTTATGTGGATTTCATTCCTCCTTCAAAGCTGTTTCTGTTTCAGTTAATGATTGTGTTTCAACCCACATATTAAATTGATGATCAGTATAACCAGTTTGGTATCATAGTTTAATCATACACCTGACTATATGCCTACAAAATCACAGAGTTTCTACAAGTGTACCTAAAAGAACTGATGCTGATTTGAAGGCAAAGGGTGGTCGCACCAAATACTGATTTGATTTAGATTTTTCTTCTGTTCACTCACTATGCATTTTGTTAATTGATAAATATAAACTATTAACATGTCTATTTTTGAAAGCATTCTTACTTTTGCACATTAATGTATATGTATGTGTGTACATTTGTGTGTATGTATGTATATATATGTGGGTGTCTTTGTGCATATGTGTGTGCATATACATATATGTGTGTGTGTGTGTGTGTATTTGTGTTTATATGTATGTGTGTATATATATATATCAGTTTGGATGTGCACCAATATTTTGTGTATTTGCTTTTAGCTATTTTGGTCAAAATTGGTTGCACTCCACCAATTTTAAATGTGTTTTTTTTTTCTTGAGTGTGCTTACCAAAACCTGGACTGGAATTGTATTTTTGTAAGTTTTGACCAGCTTCTATTGGTTTAAGCACCCCTCCAACCCCCAGGTGCAAGGCTCATTGTCTCTAGGACACTATCTAACGCCTGTCAGAGAGTCTCTCTCCATTAATGAGTAAAGCTGACAAAGATTCAGCTCTCAGGATAAAGTAAATTAAGGTTAGTAAATGCCTACAGTAGGAGAGATTCAGCTCATAAGACAAAGCATATTAAGGTTAGGTACTTGCCAAAAATTAGGTACCTTGGCATTGGTGGCAAGCTTAGCATTCTATGGCCATATGATGTGACCAAATTCTCATTTTAATATAATAGTGATATGCAGGCACAATGCCACAGAGTAAAGGGTTAATGGTGATGAAAATTTGGATGTGCACCAATATTTTGTGTATTTGTTTTAGCTATTTTGCACAAAATTGGTTGCACTCTAGCAATTTTAAATGTGTCTTTTTTTTTTTTTTTTTTGGGTGTGCTTACAAAAACCTGTACTGGAATAGTGTGTGTGTGTGTGTGTATGTGTATATATGTGTATATATATATATATATATATATATATATATATATATATATATATATATATAATTAAAAAGAATTGGGCAGCACCCGTGGGTCTTTTTCAAATGTTTTATTACAAATGCAACTATTGCAACATTAAATGGTCAACGTTTCGGTCCACAACGGACCTTTCTCAAGTCTTGAGAAAGGTCCGTTGTGGACCGAAACGTTGACCATTTAATGTTGCAATAGTTGCATTTGTAATAAATCATTTGAAAAAGACCCACGGGTGCTGCCCAATTCTTTTTAATTACATTTCCACATGGGGATTGTGCACCTGGGCATAGAAGAATAATAATTAGAGTGAGTGCTAGTCACCATTTTGTTTATATATATATATATATATATATATATATATATATATATATATATGTGTGTGTGTGTATAGGTATGTGTGTGCATATACAGTGAGGGAAAAAATAATTTGATCCCCTGCTGATTTTGTACGTTTGCCCACTGACAAGGAAATGATCAGTCTATAATTTTAATGGTAGGTTTATTTGAACAGTGAGAGACAGAATAACAACAAATAATCCTGAAAAACGCATTTCCAAAAAGTTATAAATTGATTTGCATTTTACTGAGTGAAATAAGTATTTGACCCTTTTGCAAAACATGACTTAGTGCTTGGTGGCAAAACCCTTGATGACAATCACAGAGGTCAGACATTTCTTGTAGTTGGCCACCAGATTTGCACACATCTCAGGAAGGATTTTGTCCCACTCCTCTTTGCAGATCCTCTCCAAGTAATTTAGGTTTCGAGGATGAAGTTTGGCACCTCGAACCTTCAGCTCCCTTCACACATTTTCTATGGGGTTAAGGTCTGGAGATTGGCTAGGCCACTCTAGGACCTTAATATGCTTCTTCTTGAGCCACTCCTTTGTTGCCTTGGCCGTGTGTTTTGGGTCATTGTCATGCTGGAATACCCATTCACGACCCATTTTCAGTGCCCTGGCTGAGGGAAGGAGGTTCTCACCCAAGATTGAACGGTACATGGCCCCGTCCATCGTCCTTTTGATGTGGTGAAGTTGTTCTGTCCCCTTAGCAGAAAAATACCCCAAAGCATAATGTTTCCACTTCCTTGTTTGACAGTGTAGATGGTGTTCTTGGTGTCATAGGCAGCATTCCTCCTCCTCCTAACACGTCGAGTTGAGTTGATGCCAAAGAGCTCAATTTTGGTCTCATCTGACCACAACACTTTCACCCAGTTCTCCTCTCAATCATCCAGATGTTAATTGGCAAACATCAGACGGGCCTGTACATGTGCTTTCTTTAGCAGGGGGACCTTGCGGACTCTGCAGGATTTCAGTCCTTCATGGCATAGTGTGTTTCCCATTGTTTTCTTGGTAACTATGGTCCTAGCTGCCTTGAGATCATTGACAAGATCCTCCCATGTGGTTGTGGGATGATTCCTCACTGTTCTCATGATCAGTGAAACTCCACTAGGTGAGATCTTGCATGGAGCCCCAGACCGAGGAAGGCTGACAGTTATTTTGTGTTTCTTCCATTTGTGAATAGTCGCACCAACTGTTGTCATCTTCTCACCAAGCTGCTTGGAGATGGTCTTGTAACCCATTCCAGTCTTGTGTAGGTCTACAATCTTGTCCCTGATATCCTTGGATAGCTCTTTGGTGTTGGCCATGGTGGAGAGTTTGGAATCTGATTGATTGCTTCTGTGAACAGGTGTCTTTTATACAGGTAACAAGCTGAGATTAGAAGCACTCCCTTTAAGAGAGTGCTTCTAATCTCAGCTTGTTACCTGTACTAAAGACACCTGGGAGCCAGAAATATTTCTGCTTGATAGGGAGCAAAATACTTATTTCACTCAGTAAAATGCAAATCTATTTATAACTGTTTTGAGATGTGTTTTTGTGGATTTTTTTGTTGTTATTCTGTGTCTCACTGTTCATATAAACCTACCGTTAAAATTATAGACTGATCATTTCCTTGTCAGTGGGCAAACGTACAAAATCAGTAGGGAATCAAATAATTTTTTCCCTCCCTGTACATATATGTGTGTGTATATATATATATATATATATACATAATATACACACTAGTAGGAAAGCCCATATACACGGGCTAAAGTGCCACCCAGCAGCCTCTGCTGCTGTCCCGTAGCCAGGAGCATAGACGGGTGATGAGCGCGTTCTGCCAGTCCCTACTGAGCATGACTTTATCTTTCCTGCAGTCTCTACTGCGTATGTGCGGTTTTACACACAGGGAGCTTCGCAGGCTAGCGCTCTATAGTATATATATATAATATACACTTTTTTTTATATATAAATGTGTGTGTGTTTATAAGTATATATGAGTTTTAATCAGCAGTGAATGGTGCAGCTGGTTTGCCGCAGGTTTTCCCATTAAATCAGCCTTTAAGGCAGAGTTGGGTAATGTAAGGCCCATTACTTCTCCTGCACTACAACTCCCATCATCCCCCACCAGCTGATGAAGGGAACTGTAGTCCATCGACAGGGAGAGGCCTCACGTTTCCCTCCCCTGCTCCAAACCAATGTTCAAGACTAATGTGGAGTAATTCTGGGGCAAACCAACTGCACTATGGGGTATAAATACATATTCCCCAAATACACATTGATTTAAACTGGGCTTTTAACCCGTTGAATACTAGAGAGCCAATGTATGGACATCTGTCTAGCATCTGAAGGGTTAAAGCGGAACTTTACACTTTTACATTAGTAATATAGCGATAGGCAAAGGAATAGTTGTATTATGGTGAATAAATCTACGTTATTGACATATTCCACCTTCTTCACCAGGCATCCAGAGTGCAGAGCTCACAAGAGAAGGTCTGTGCTCCTGCGCAGGCAGCAACTAATGATACCTTAAGGTACCCAAAGAACGTCACCTCCAATCCGGGCAGTGCACGGGACACACAGCGCAGGGGTAACTTTCCTCTAAGATGTCTGCGCTGTTGTCCGCTGGATACCTGCCAAAGAAGGTGGATTAATTCAATAACCTAGATTTATTCACCATAATACAGCCATTACTTTGCCTAATAAATACATTATTACAAATGTTTTAGGCGGCAATCTTATAAAGCTGAAAGTTCCGCTTTAAAAGTCCCAATTAAATTCCAATGTATAGCCAGATTGCTTTGTCATTTGATGTTAATTTGAAGTATTTGTTTTCTTCTCATTGTAAACATGCAATTCTCCTAATAAGTCCTAATTACATTTCTCCCCATTACACTGTTTGTTTTCCCTGTGTTGCCTTTCCCTGTATACTCTGTGACTGTGTGTAGTCTATGACTGTGTGTGTGTGTGTAGTCTATGACTGTGTGTGTGTGTGTAGTCTATGACTCTGTGTGTGTGTGTAGTCTATGACTGTGTGTGTGTGTAGTCTATGACTCTGTGTGTGTAGTCTATGACTGTGTCTGTGTGTGTAGTCTATGACTCTGTGTGTGTAGTCTATGACTGTGTCTGTGTGTGTAGTCTATGACTGTGTCTGTGTGTGTAGTCTATGACTGTGTGTGTGTAGTCTATGACTGTGTGTGTGTAGTCTATGACTGTGTGTGTGTGTGTGTGTAGTCTATGACTGTGTGTGTGTAGTCTATGACTGTGTGTGTGTGTGTAGTCTATGACTGTGTGTGTGTGTGTGTGTGTGTAGTCTATGACTGTGTGTGTGTGTAGTCTATGACTGTGTGTGTGTAGTCTATGACTGTGTGTGTGTGTAGTCTATGACTGTGTGTGTGTAGTCTGTGTCTGTAGTCTGTGACTGTGTCTGTAGTCTGTGACTGTGTGTGTGGTTTGTGTCTGTATGTGTAGTCTGTGACTGTGTGTGTAATATGTGACTGTGTGTGTGTAATATGTGACTGTGTGTGTGGTCTGTGTCTGTGAGAGTGGTCTGTGTCTGTGAGTGTAGTCTGTGTCTGTGAGTGTAGTCTGTGTCTGTGAGTGTAGTCTGTGTCTGTGTGTGTAGTCTGTGACTGTGTGTGTGTAGTCTATGTGTGTGTGTGTGTAGTCTGTGTGTGTGGTCTGTGTCTGTGTGTAGTATGTGACTGTGTGTGTGTAGTATGTGACTGTGTGTGTGTAGTCTGTAGTCTGTGACTGTGTGTGTAGTCTGTGACTGTTTGTGTGGTCTGTGTCTGTGTGTGTAGTCTGTGTCTGTGAGTGTAGTATGTGAGTGTAGCCTGTGACTGTGTGTGTGTAGTCTGTGACTGTGTGTGTGTAGTCTGTGTCTGTGTGTGTGTAGTATGTGACTGTGTGTGTGTAGTCTGTGACTGTGTGTGTAGTCTGTGACTGTGTGTGTGGTCTGTGTCTGTGTGTGTAGTCTGTGTCTGTGAGTGTAGTATGTGAGTGTAGTCTGTGACTGTGTGTGTGTAATCTGTGACTGTGTGTGTGTAGTCTGTGTCTGTGTGTGTGTGTGGTCTGTGACTGTGTGTGTGTAGTCTGTGACTGTTTGTGTGTAGTCTGTGTCTGTGTGTGTGTAGTCTGTGTCTGTGTGTGTAGTCTGTGTCTGTGTGTATGTAGTCTGTGACTGTGTGTGTGTGTAGTCTGTGTCTGTGTGTGTAGTCTGTGACTGTGTGTGTAGTCTGTGACTGTGTGTATGGTCTGTGTCTGTGTGTGTAGTCTGTGTCTGTGAGTGTAGTATGTGAGTGTAGTCTGTGACTGTGTGTGTGTAATCTGTGACTGTGTGTGTGTGTAGTCTATGACTCTGTGTGTGTAGTCTATGACTGTGTCTGTGTGTGTAGTCTATGACTCTGTGTGTGTAGTCTATGACTGTGTCTGTGTGTGTAGTCTATGACTGTGTCTGTGTGTGTAGTCTATGACTGTGTGTGTGTAGTCTATGACTGTGTGTGTGTAGTCTATGACTGTGTGTGTGTGTGTGTGTAGTCTATGACTGTGTGTGTGTAGTCTATGACTGTGTGTGTGTGTGTAGTCTATGACTGTGTGTGTGTGTGTGTGTAGTCTATGACTGTGTGTGTGTGTAGTCTATGACTGTGTGTGTGTAGTCTATGACTGTGTGTGTGTGTAGTCTATGACTGTGTGTGTGTAGTCTGTGTCTGTAGTCTGTGACTGTGTCTGTAGTCTGTGACTGTGTGTGTGGTCTGTGTCTGTATGTGTAGTCTGTGACTGTGTGTGTAATATGTGACTGTGTGTGTGTAATATGTGACTGTGTGTGTGGTCTGTGTCTGTGAGAGTGGTCTGTGTCTGTGAGTGTAGTCTGTGTCTGTGAGTGTAGTCTGTGTCTGTGAGTGTAGTCTGTGTCTGTGAGTGTAGTCTGTGTCTGTGTGTGTAGTCTGTGACTGTGTGTGTGTAGTCTATGTGTGTGTGTGTGTAGTCTGTGTGTGTGGTCTGTGTCTGTGTGTAGTATGTGACTGTGTGTGTGTAGTATGTGACTGTGTGTGTGTAGTCTGTAGTCTGTGACTGTGTGTGTAGTCTGTGACTGTTTGTGTGGTCTGTGTCTGTGTGTGTAGTCTGTGTCTGTGAGTGTAGTATGTGAGTGTAGCCTGTGACTGTGTGTGTGTAGTCTGTGACTGTGTGTGTGTAGTCTGTGTCTGTGTGTGTGTAGTATGTGACTGTGTGTGTGTAGTCTGTGACTGTGTGTGTAGTCTGTGACTGTGTGTGTGGTCTGTGTCTGTGTGTGTAGTCTGTGTCTGTGAGTGTAGTATGTGAGTGTAGTCTGTGACTGTGTGTGTGTAATCTGTGACTGTGTGTGTGTAGTCTGTGTCTGTGTGTGTGTGGTCTGTGACTGTGTGTGTGTAGTCTGTGACTGTGTGTGTGTAGTCTGTGTCTGTGTGTGTGTAGTCTGTGTCTGTGTGTGTAGTCTGTGTCTGTGTGTATGTAGTCTGTGACTGTGTGTGTGTGTAGTCTGTGTCTGTGTGTGTAGTCTGTGACTGTGTGTGTAGTCTGTGACTGTGTGTGTGGTCTGTGTCTGTGTGTGTAGTCTGTGTCTGTGAGTGTAGTATGTGAGTGTAGTCTGTGACTGTGTGTGTGTAATCTGTGACTGTGTGTGTGTAGTCTGTGTCTGTGTGTGTGTAGTCTGTGACTGTGTGTGTGTAGTCTGTGACTGTGTGTGTGTAGTCTGTGACTGTGTGTGTGTAGTCTGTGTCTGTGTGTGTAGTCTGTGTCTGTGTGTATGTAGTCTGTGACTGTGTGTGTGTGTAGTCTGTGACTGTGTCTGTGTGTGTAGTCTGTGACTGTGTGTGTAGTCTGTGACTACTTCTGGTGTCTCCACAGGGGAAAGAGAACCCTGATTCTGAATTCTCTATGAGGAACTGCTTAATGACCATGTACAGCCTGATCCTGGGAGGGATAGAGACAGTCAGCACCACTGTGAGACATGGGATCCTGCTGATGGTGAAATACCCCCACATACAAGGTACAGAGTCAGACAACACTAGTCTTTATAGTGGTTGTTAGCTCTGCCCTTAACAATAACCCTTTGAGTACCAGAGAGTTTTCTTCTCCTATTGCAATGCGTTGGGTACCTTTCTGGCACACAAAGGGTTAAAAGAGAGGTTACACCTCCTAACAATAACCCCCACTTACCTAACTGTGGCCACAAAATCCTAATGGCCCCTATAAATATTTACTCTGTGCACTATTTCAATCTGTCCATGGAGGAGGACATAACTGTTTTTTGGCGTTTTTTCAAACTGAAGAGAGTGGCGCCAACTTAATCCTTAAAAGGAGTAGTAAATGCTTTATGAAAACCTATATGTTATAGGCATGGGCATTTGTGGGGGAAGGGGAGCAAGATGGGGCACTTTCCCTACCCCTCCGGGTCAGACATGCCCTGGGGGCATATATTGCCTTTCCACCTTAAACCAACCCCCCGAAAAAAATCTGCAGATTCCCATAGTTATACGTTTTTTTCCTGCTGAGTAAAACAAGGTCACTCCCACTGCTGTCAGCTGTTTTATTCAAATGTGATAACAGTTCAAAATGCCAGGAAGTGAATTACAGAGTGATTACTTCCTGAAATTTCCAATTGACAGGAAGTGACTCAGCAAGACTTACTTTCTTTGACTTCTACTGAGTCACAGGATGTAAATCTGGCCCTGAAATTTGCACATGAGTCTGTTATTGTTTTAATTCAAGGTCATCTCTGCCCCTACGAAAAAAACATTTCCCTCATTCTCTCCAGTGCTCTCTAGAGCTCCCTCCCTCCTCATACACACATCACCCATTCTTCTTTTGTCCCGCTGTTCCAATCTTACTATTTGACTCCATTTAGTTTTGTACAGGTCCTCAGAATTGCTTTGCAAAATCATATTTTACTCATCTCTACTTAAAGGGATAGTAATGTTTCACAATAAAAGAAGCTCCAAATAATTTCCATAGTACTTGAGCCATAGAGAGTGTTATTTCAGTACTGTCAGAGTTGTAGTTCAAGAGTAATTGAATGATAAAGTTTCCCCCTCCCACCCCTTTTACCTAGTGTAAGCCACCTCCCCTCAGATGTGGAATCTGGTGAACAGACCAGACAGCTCACAGCATGGGACAAACTTCTTACTGTGAGAACAATGAAAGACCTTCCCCCATTGACAGGTTTTTCCCTTATATTAATTGAAGATTGTTCCTCTTTGCAATCCACTTGGACACTACCCTGCTGCTCTGAGGTGAGCAGTGTTACATCAGTAAAAGGGATGGAAGGGGGATACTTTATCATTCAATTACCCTTTAACTACAACTCTGACAGTACTGAAATAACACTCTCCATGGCCCAAATACTATGAAGATTAATTGGAGCTGCTTTTATTATGAACCATTACTAATCCCTTTAATGCTACTTTAAGCAGTATCCTTCTTTGTCTTTTCTTTGATCGAAGTAAACTCTGCCATGATGTGTTACTATTATTGACTTTTTTCATCATAAAAAACTGCAAATCAATAAGTTTGATTCTTACACGTATTTTCCCACTTAACAGCCAGAATTCATGAGGAAATTGACAGAGTGTTTGGAAGACAACGTGCTTTAAACAGGAGTGATCGGATCAAGATGCCTTACACAGAAGCTGTGATTAATGAGATCCAAAGATTCTCTGACATTGCTCCCCTGAGTGTCCCACATAAAGTCACAAAGGACACCCATTTCAGAGGATTTACCATCCCCAAGGTAAATGGTTACTATCATTTCAATTCAAGATTTGTAGTTTACACATGTTGTTAATCTGTATGTTGGGGGGATAAGCGAGGAAAAGCTGCTGAAATGTTGGCACTAGCTAGAGTAGGGGCAAACAGTCTAAATAGGTAGTTGGACCTATTTGATTTAAGGAATTTTGGTGGTAGCCAGCTGTCCTCTAGACAGGTTGGGTGCAGGGAGTGTGAGTAGGGATGGGCAAAAATGTTCGCCTCCAACTGAAATCGGTGAAAAATGGCACTTTCTGCTTAGTGAAAGTTCTGTTTTCCTGCTTTTTTCGTCTAGCTCATTGCATTGAAATCAATGGGAAGAACATGTTTTCTCCACCACATGAATGTTTTCTCTGCTTTTCTACAGCCATATAAAAGGGTGTCAGGTCTCACAGCAGCCATTCCGTGTACAGTCATATAAAAGTCATATAAAAGGGTGTCAGGCTCTCACAGCAGCCATTCTGTGTACAGACATATAAAAGGGTGTCAGGCTCTCACAGCAGCCATTCTGTGTACAGCCATATAAAAGGGTGTCAGACTCTCACAGCAGCCATTCTGTGTTTGTGTGAGGACAGAGCAGTACGTTTTTGAGTTAGAGAAGAGAAGAAAATAAAGGGGAATTGAAGCTTAGTTTAGGGAGTAATTTACATAGGACATTTGTTCTCTGTATTAGGGGTTTCTGGGGGAGAAGAAGGGAGGAAGGAGGTTGGCCCAAAATACCCCAACATTTGGTATGACTGACTGGCAAGACACAGACAGCTGGGGTCCAGATTGCCTGCTGATCTTACTTTTATTGTCACTGTGCAGAGGAAGTCTGGGGAAAGAAGTTGTTGATTTTGTTTTTATATATATATATATATATATATATATATATATATTGGACTGACTGGATTAAGATAGGGTTGATAACTTAAAAAAAAACATAAATAATTAAACAAATAAATACACATAATCATCTGACTGGAAGCCTGTTGTGAGCTCTGTGACTGAGGCAAACTTGATAGCCAGCAGACGACATGGAGAATTTTGTTGGGGGCCAAAGCAAGACATCCCACTCCATCAGTTGTGTACTGTAGAGAGTAAAAACACTCTCAGTAGTTGAGTAATGTCCAACAAATGCACAAGCGGAAGGGGGAGCAGTGCAGGTACGTGGGAGTAAAGTGTTAGTACAAAAACTGACTGCAGCAATCATTGCTGCAGCATGTGCAATAAATGATGTTGATCTCTGTCATCCTGGGGTGGATGCAATTTGTCAATGTCCCACCAATCACACCACACCAGTCCCCAACACCACTACCATACACATCTGCCACACTGTAGGTTGTACTTTATTTTTTTAATCACTTGACATCATCATGAATATGTACCTGTGTCACTTAAGCAGAAAGTAAGTGTTGTGGGCAAAGGACAAATGTCCTCTGCACTCTAACACATTTACACAAGGTCTATGTTGCTGTAGGACTCACAATGTTGACTTCCAGCTTCTTATTTCTCCAGTTCAGACCTCAGAAGAAGTAATGTTGTGCTGGGAAATGTTGCACCATAGGAAACATAGGTGAAAAAATGTGTTGGAATAGGAGAAATATGTGTTAGATTAGGAGAAAAATGTGTTGAAATAGTTGAAACATTTGCTGGAATAGGCGAAACGGAGGAAAACTTTGCATTGGGGAAAAAAGGAGAGAACTTTCCCAAAAAAGGAAAAATCGTCCATTTTCTCAAAGTCATGCAGGAAATTTTTCTCACTTTTTGCCCAAACCTAAGTGTTAGTACAAATGGAGAAAACTTAAAGGCATAGTAATCCATAAAATATAAAAAAAAAATATCTTATAGGATTTATGCCCCTGCTGAAAGGTGTTTTATTCAAACGTTATTACAGTTCAAACTTGAATATTTTAGGTACAGTATCTCAGTGTCCTGAAATTGTACAGGGGTCCATTGCTACACCATGCTATGGACAGCTCCACTGGATGGCGTAGCAACAGCTCACTGTACAATTTCAGGCCACTGTGATATTGCACCTAAATAATTTAAGTTTGAACTTTAATAACTTTTGAATAGAATGCCTTTCAGCAATGGGAGTACCCTTGTTTTACTCATGGGTACAAACCCTACTACATGTTTCTTTTACATTTTATATATTACTGTCCTTTTAAAAAATGTAAGTGAAAAGTGACAGTGCACAATAGGAGACAAATATATATGCCGATTTTTTTAAAAATAATCCACACTCAAGGGGTTAAACACTCAAGGGGTTAAAAAACAATTTAAATGAATTTGGATAACTTGTACTTGTCACCTTGGTCCAGCTGGTTTGCGCCACAATTTCACCCCTTTTCTTGTCCATTTGGACGATGGTATTTTATGTCAATGTATAATATCGCTAGTCAATGTATAAGTAAAGACCTTTTCCTCTTTTCTTATTCTCAGGACACTCAAGTCTTCCCACTTCTCTGTACCGTCCACCGTGATCCCAAATATTTCTCTACTCCTTACAAATTCAATCCTGATCACTTCCTGGATGAGCAGGGAAGATTTAAGAAGAATGACGCCATGATGGCTTTCTCCGCAGGTATGATCCATCATAAAATGACAAATAGATTCAACAGATGTTTTAACTCTTTGAATTGAAGTGATTCCCAACACATTACTAAGCCCCAATGACACTCAAAGAGTTAATAATAAAAGTATAACATACCCCCTTCTCAACAAACACATTTTGGCAGGTGGCCCACTCACTTTTTGGCCCCTATATGGTAATACTCCTCTTACTCTCCTCCCATACCCTCCCTAACTTCCTTTACCCCACCCAGTAACATCCTGTATGTATCCCACTCCTTTCTGATATGTAATAACCTCTCCACTTCCTTCTTCCTGTGTCTATGATGTCACTTCCCTGCATAGCCTGTTCTAATTTTGTGATGTCAAATCCATTTTCCTGTAGAGTATCAACTTCTTCATGTGTTGTCATATATCTCCTCTACTTCTTTATATTAACTTGAGCATAATCACAGTCAGCCATGTTAGTTGGACAAATCTGAACATGCTCAGACATCCATGTTAACTGGACAAGTGTAGACATGCTCAGATTTGAGCAATCAACATGGCTGTGACTAAGCACACTGTGTTGAACAGGTTCTGGTAGGCCAACTATTGCTTACCACAAATGATATACAGTATTATATATGTATGGGAGCCTTTATTCTCAGATTTCCCAGTGTAAAGTAGAAGAGGTGTAAGCTGGGAAATCTAGGTATTGGTTATCTTCAGTCTACAGTCGAAGTGCTGCAGACTAAAGGACACTGTGAGTGGCTCTTTTGAAAGACTAGTTTTATTTTCTTTGTAAGGCTGAATATATAGACACATACATGCAATCACAGTCAGTAAACCACGCATGGTAACACTTTAATAAAAATATTTAATGATTATTATTACAGGTTGAAAATAATGTACACTTAAGCCAGGATTCATCAAGAGTGGATTTTTCTTGCAGATGTAAATATATACACATGCGCCAAACATTTCCTATATCGGAAATGGAAAACATGTCTACTGACTTACATATTCTCTATGATGCGGAAAAATACAATTCCCATGCCAATTCATATCATCAACATTTTGTGTGAAAACTAGCATGCCTACAAAAAAAATCAGAATAAAAATGGAGCTTACATTTTTTTGGCAAATGTAAACAATTGGACATATTTTGGTAAACATGTTCTAGACAGGAGGAGAGACATGATGATGAGCACAGTGGTGAGACAGTGATTTGTTCTAAAAGTGGGTGCAAGAGCAAATGCAAAAACTGCTAAAAATGTCATCAACTTTGGAATGGTCCAGATTATGACTTTCTAGTGTAAAGCCATTATGGCCTTATGGTTCAACCTAAAATTCTGCAGTACAGTCCATTCAGACAGTCTTCAATGTAGAAATATAGATTTGGATGACAGAAAAGTAACACCTGGCCTGTCTAGCATGTCCGTTTCCCTATCTAATAAAATTCACAGCCTTACACACTTCTCAGAATAGACATATCTATTTCATGCATTTTTGAATTCCCTAAAAGTATTTATCCCAACCTCCTCTGCTGAAAGGCTATACATGTAATGTAATACTTATGCACATAACTTCTTAGGTTTTCCATCTACTAATTTTAGATTGCAACTAGGGGTGGGAGGAAAGTCTGAAACATTTCTAGCATATCTTTTCATGAAAAAAACAATGATTTTTCTCTTTTTCATGAAACTTTAATCCCTTTCACCAATGTAAAATGGTGCATCACATGACATCAGTGCTCTAAAGCCTCTGTTTTCAACAAAAAAGAGACAGCATGTCACCCAGCAACACTTTGACAAGTTTACTGTTCCATAAGCGTACTTTTGTATTATGTTTGTGCAGGTTTTGACTTAATTCTAAGAACATAGAAATTGTGGCATCGCAATACATAGTAGAAGTACTGTGTAACTTTATTGTTTTAACATCATCATTTGTGGAGGTGGTGGGGGTGGTAGCAGTGTGTGTAGACACTCTGACTCTTTCATCTCCTACATCAAACCTAGAGATATCATACTCCTCTGCAGCAGGAGCCATAGGTGTTATTTAAGAATGAACTAACTGTTGGCAGTGGCACACTCTCTGACACATCAGTAACATCATTACTTCTATTATCTACCCTGGAGCCCTTGGACCTTTTTGAAGTGCTTCTGCTGTTGTTAGTTGTGGTACCTCTGACATGCTGATAGTGTGTCTCCCAGTCAGACCTGTTGTTGTGCTTCAGGAGGCATCTCATTGAGGAGATGTGAGCCTGTTTCCCTCTGCTCACATGCTTTTTGCACAGACAACAGATAGCAACATGCTTAGCTTTTGGATCCTGATTGAAGGATCTCCATACTGTGGACTTCATGGCCTATGGGGTTCATGAGGGGATGCTACTACTGGTTCTAGATGTTGATGAAGTTCTGATGCTACTACTACTTGTTGTCAAGCTGCAGCACTTCCAACAGCAGCAGCAGAAGCACTCATAGTTCAGGTTGTGGGTGTTAATAACATGTGTTGTTGTTGCTACTGGTTACTCAACACAAGTGTCTGAGACTGAGTGGGGCTTGAACTTGGAAGAGGTGATGATGCTCATGATGACCGACAGGATTACAGTGTGTTTTAGGCTTGTACAGGATCAGAGTCTACATTGGTTTTCTCAAACAGTTTATAGACAGGCACCTTGCTCCTTTTCAGTGGTGGAAGATTGAGCATTTGCCATTCATCTAGTGTTATGGTCATGCCATTATCTCTCTCATTCTTATCTTCATCTGTATCTGCAGAAGAGGAAGATGCTGGAGGGATATATTCTTCATCTACATCATCATTAGTCATTATCCGGTCATCCTCAGCATCCCCTGCCTCTTCTTGCCCATTAGTACCTTGATATTCCTCTAAGATTTTAGAGGTGTCAAACAATTTCTTTTATTTTACTTTTCTTTACTTTTTACTTTTTGCTACTACTTGGAAGATGGGCATTATATTTTTTTTGTTTCACTGTCAGATGCAGCAGTTGGTTCAGCTGCTACACCTTCCTCCATTATGCCATCATCAACACTAAAATGCAATTCGTTGTGATCTTTGGTGTTCTTACATAGTTTTTTTTTTATAGTACTAATGATGTTGGTGGTGGTGGAACTTTTGGTGGGACCTTGATAAACCAAATGCTCCCCAGGAGAGGAAAAGGATCATCATCATTTACTGAACATGCTGCAGCACCCAGGGCTGCAGTCAGTTTTTGAACTACCACTTTACTCCCACGTCCCTGCACTGCTCCACCTTTCCTCCTGACCACTTTGTGTTTGCTGGACATTACTCAACTACTGTGTGTGTTTTTACTCTGTCTTGGATTGGCCTTCAACAAAATTCCCAAACTCATCCGATATCTATCAAGTCTGCCTCAGTCACACAGCTCATGTCAGGGTCCCAGTCAGCTGTCACCATTTTTTTTAACAGGTGTCAAGCCTATCTTATCAATGTCCAAAAAAATAATAACTAAAAACAAAATCAACATCTTCTTTCCCCAGACCTCCCCAGCATAGAGATAATAACAACAAGATCAGCAATATTCTGGTCATTACACTTGGCTTTATAATAATCCCACCGGGAAGTGGATTTGGATTGAAGTAGCCCACAATATAGGTCTCTGTGGCGTCTGCTATAGGGCGGCACACATAGAGCCAGTGGGTCTAGATACTTTGAGTAATGTTCAAATAATTTGAGTATTAAACTTAATTGGAATAACTTTTTTCATCCTCTCTTGGAGTCGAATTATCTCTGTGGAATACAAATCAAGACATTCCCCCAGTAGGAATTGGGGACGTAGAACAGCCTTTCGATTCCATCTTCACTGGGAGGTGGATCAACATCTCTTGGACCACACTATAAGACTCCATGTAGTCCACTATAATGCGGAACATGTAGAGCTAGAGGCTTCAGTGTTGTATAACTATATGTGATGACCGAGTTTCCGAGGACATCTGAATAGTTCACGTAAGGGGATCGTCTGTCATCCGAAGGTACCATAATTCACATTTCTTTATGTTTCTTTATTGTTCCTTGCCAGGACATGCTGTTTCATTTGTGTCTCTATGCTCAGTAGCTATTTCTCTGCCGTATTTAACATAGTGCTTTCACATAATGCTACTTAAAGTTACTTTCTTTTATATACAATATTGATATAATGTTGTCAGAGTGAATGCAACACTGCACAGGCATTCTCCATGTTTTAGCGTCACAATGTAGGTAATCTGTTCCCCAATTCACGAGATTGTTTTTGCTATACTAGTTTGTTTGATTTAGTGCACTTTTTGGTATGTAAGGGTTAATGATTATTTACTGTAGACACACATAGTATTGTCTTGTGCATTATGATGTCACTCCAAGCTTGTGTACTTTTGGTGCAATTTTGCCGTTCCACTGTATATAAGGTCACTTTTGTTTGGCTCTTATGTCTCAAAAAAGGCCCAGGATGGGGCCGAAACGTTTACACACAATAAATCACGTTTTTCAACAAGTCTTGCTGTGCGCTTCTGCTTGGGGTCTATATTCCAAGAACTTTGCTATGTTGTAAGTGTTCATCCCTTGAAGATGCACCTAGGCTATAAAAAGCTTGTTGTTCCAGTTTATGGAGTACCTACCTTCTACCATAACACTATATATATATACAGGGCTCAAAATTTCCACTAGCCAATGGCGAGTGAAAATTTATCCCTGGCGAGTAGAAATTCAGCCCTGGTGAGTATGTTTTGACCTGCAGTGGCGAGTAACTTTTCAGGTCTGGCTAGTAGCAAAGGACTTAAAATTATAAGCCCTGAATATATATATAATTTATCTATCTTTGTTGCAAGGAGAACATACAACAAGCGTGTGTGTGTGTGTAAGATTGAGAGAGTGTGTATTAGTATGAACATTAGGGGAGGAACTTACAAGCTCAAGCTGTATAACTAACGTGACCATATCACTATTTTGATGTTAGACACTATTGTAAAACACACAATGAACTGAATCCTCTGCAGTCCTGCATAAAGAAAACTTAACAAGCTACCCACATTAACATGGTGATCTAGTCACATTATGTATTACTCGACCACTTGAACTGTGTAAAAGATCACATTAAAATATATTTTACAAAATAGGTCTTTCATGTATGATGAGACCAGACCCACAATCAACGTCACACCTTCATATGGATATGAATCCATATATATGAATTAATAATAGATTAAAAATATATAAAAGCATTGAGCATCTGCACAACGGTACAGGCTAAGAAAAACAACTTTAAGTGATTCACTCATATATATATATATATTGGCTGTTTTAATTTGCCAGCTCTTTTGATGATTAGTGCTATTTTTGACTTGATGATGAGAGGCTGATACTCTCAAAAGCTCATATGAAAATGTAATGTTACCCCATACTGAGATATCTATTTCATATATGTGTGTGTATGTGTTTCTATATTTGTGTCTGTGTTTATAGCCTCTTAATTTTAATTACATTTTTATATTATATTGTTCTTTTAAATAAATTTTATAACAGTATAAGCCTCCGCTTGATATATATATCTGAAGATCCTGAACACTTCCAAGAACAAGGGAGAGACCTGAACGGAGACGGGTTAAGTTCTCTGTATGCCTTGCTGTTAGCTTACTTTGGTATCAGAGTCCTGAGTACATCTAAATGTGAGTGCACTTAATTATAAATGTATCACGGTGCCCGTGATTCGTGCTATCCTGTGTCTATCACTTGCTGGAGCTCCTCATTGGCTGTCCATTATCAGCCCTCCTCACTCAGCCTATTTAAGCCCAGTTTGGGCACTCCCAGGTTGCCCTTTTGTGGTGTTTCTGACATCACTTTACCTGACCTGCTTGTCAGGCTTTTGGGCCCGATATACCAGTGTTCCAGTATTCCAGTACTCCGGTGTTCCGGTGTTCCTGTGTTCCAGTACTCCGTTGCTCCGGTGTTCCTGTGTTCCTGGGTTCCAGTACCTCTCCAGTTGATCGTTCCTGAGTTCCTGAGTCTCCTGCCTGCTAGTCTCTCCAGCCGGTACCGGTCTCTTCCGTGGCTCCAGCAGTTCTGGTCATCTGTCAGTGCTGCTGTGCTCGCTCCGGTGTATCCTCCGCTTGATCTCTGGTCTCTCGCTCTATCTGCTGTCGCTTAGGCGACATTGTTCTTTCTCGCTCCGGCGACCTATACTGTTGGTCCCAGCGTGCGGACACTGGTTTACTCCATTAATCTGGTTGCGCTCACTCTGTTGGTCCCAGCGTGCAGACGCTGATTTACTCCATTAATCTGGTTGAGCTCACTCTGTTGGTCCCAGCATGCAGACACTGGTTTACTCCATTAATCTGGTTGCGCTCACCCTGTTGGTCCCAGCGTGCGGACGCTGGTTTACTCCATTAATCTGGTCGCGCTCACTCTGTTGGTCCCAGCGTGCGGACGCTGGTTTACTCCATTAACCTGGTTGCGCTCATTACTGTTGGTCCCAGCGTGCGGACGCTGGTTTACTCCATTAATCTGGTTGCGCTCACTCTGTTGGTCCCAGCGTGCGGACGCTGGTTTACTCCATTAACCTGGTTGCGCTCATTACTGTTGGTCCCAGCGTGCGGACGCTGGTTTACTCCATTAAACCTGGTGGCACTAGTAACTGTTGGTCCCAGCGTGCGGACGCTGGTTTGCTCCTTGACTACTCATATACTGAGGACAGGTTGCTGTCCAATTCCTTACGCAGTTGTCTGGTATTCTCAGGCTAAAGACTTCTGCTGAGGAGACCATTGTTCCTCTCCATACTACTGTCATTGTCACCTGACAGCTTGGTCTCCTCTCTTGGGCTGCCCTGCCCGGTATTGGTAAGGCCGGTAGAACCTAAATACGTTAACATCTTAAGGTTGCCTTACCCGGTATAGGCAGGGCCGGTAGAGCCTACTATCAGTATTTCCTCAGGCTGCCCTGCCCAGTATTGGTAAGGCCGGTAGAATCTGTTCTTGCTGCCATCCTAAAGTTGCCTTACCCGGTATTGGCAGGGCCGGTAGTGCCTACACTCAGTACTCCATTGGGCTGCCTTGCCCGGTATTGGTAAGGCCGGTAGAACCGGTATCTGTCATCTCACTGCTGCCTGTTCCCGGTATAGGCAAGGCAAGTAGAGCCTATCGCTATTGCAACTGTCCCTCTGGTTGCCTTGCCGGTATTATTGGCAAGGCCGGTAGAATCTATTCTCTTGTCATTTATTGTTGTATTGTTATATATGTATGATACCCTACGGGGAATTGCCTTAACTTTTCAATAAAGTTAAGTTTTTACCAAACCTAAAGTCTGAGAGTCTTCAAATACCGTGACAAAATGTAAGTGTATCTATCTGAAGGAACATACTTCTCTACTGGTGCCTCTGTTTTTGCTTTTTTGTTTTCTCTCATCTTTAAATGTGTGTAGACCACAATCACAACAGGGCTGAACTTATGCATCTGAATAGATTCCTTCATATCACTTACCGATTGTCCTGATCATAAATTATCAAGCATCATCATCAAGGCACCACACTATTTCTTAAACCTTCAAAAATAAAATGACCTCCTCTGATATATTTGTTTTTGTTTGACTTCTCAGATCTGATGGTGCAGATTCATGCAATAAAAATATTTTGTCTCTTTCCAGGAAAGCGAAGTTGCCCTGGGGAGAGCCTAGCTCGTATGGAGCTTTTTCTCTTCTTCACCAGCATCCTGCAGAACTTCACACTGGCCTCACCAACGCATTTCACGGAGGATGATGTTGCTCCAAAATTGACTGGGTTTATGAATATTCCCATAAATTACAAAGTCTTATTTGTCGCTCGACAATGAAAGGGTCAGGAAAGGTTTATTATGAAAAGCAAATACGTTTCATATGCAATATGGTCCAAAAGTCTGAGTCTACCATCACCATCACCATTGAAAAGTAGTAAAATATTATAATCAGTTTATACAACTTATTCAGGAATACATTATTTATCACTGAGGTAAATCAAGTTTTTTAAATCGCTTTGTTAAATCTTTATGTGAAATTGCCATTTATATGGATATCCACTTTACACACTATTTGCTTCTAAGTTTTCAAAACTGTTGTTATACTATATATTTCATCCAAAGGATAACATCCTAGCACACATGAGATTTATACCCGATATTAATTTTATTACTATGGTCCTGCTTTTGCTTTAAGTAGTGCTACTGCAAGTGCTCCTGTTAGGGCCTTTGAAGAAGGATATCGGCTGAAATACATTTTGTAATTATGTCAAAGGAGCTTAGTGAAGCAAGTCAATGACAAGTTTCTCTCCTGAGTGCTGAAAAACATTTCTAGAACCATATTATACAGTTGTATATTTCTAAGGGGTTAGTATAACGTACACTTAAGAGATTTTTGAAACCAAATCAAGAACAGACAGACATAAAGTGACCCCACCATCAGAAGACCAGTATATGTGTGGAGATGCTTGACCTATTCTGGATTTGGTGACTTGTACAAGATCAACTACACTTTGACCAAAGAGAAGTATCACTCTATTCTGAAGAGGCATGATATCCCTTCTGGTTTAAGAAAGGGACAAAAGAAGGGGGGCGCTCCCTGTGTTGAATCTTCAGATATCACTTCACCACCGCCAGATCACCCGATGGGTATATACTCACAATAGTATTGGCTGAGGAATTACATATATAACTCATAGCAACATTGCTTTTAATTTACAATAACAGCAATCCACTTTTAGGGTAGCTGCTTCAAACATCACATCTCCCTCCATGACATGAAAATATATATATAGCAAAAACAGAAAAGAGAGAAAGGCGCTCAATAGTGTAATATATTCAGCAATAAATCCAAGTTGTATTCACAATTTTTGTCAGAGTTTTACCCCCCAACCCAACCTGCCTGTGGAGATCACCAACCTGTCTCCACTCAGGTATCAAAGCCACCATGTCAAATAAACTGTTGCTCCAATTGTAGACAAATGCATGAGATTTTTAATAATGTACTAAAAATGACATGAAAATATAAAAAAATATTTATTTGGTCTGCGGGCTTTGATACCTGAGTGGAGACAGCTTGGTGATCTGCATAGACATGTTGGGTTGTGGGTAAAATTCTAACCAACAGAAACCGTGAGTACATTAATGATTTATACAACTTGGATTTACTGTTGAACATAGTTCACTATTGGGCACCCTTCTCTCTTTTTTGTTTTTGCTATATATACCTTCTGGTTTAAAGTTGCGTGGAAGAGAATTTACTTTTCAGCAGGACAACAATCCTAAACACATAAATCAAAGCTGTGCCAGGTGTATCCTGAAGTCCAAGGAAGAGCAAGGAATGCTAATTTTCATGACTTTCATCCCACAATCACCAGACCTTAACCCCAATTAACATTTTTGGGAACATAGTAACATAGTACATAGTAACATAGTAAATTAGGTTGAAAAAACACAGAAGTCCATCAAGTTCAACCTTCGCCTCATACCTCAGAACTGAGAATTTTATAGCTTTCCTGCTGCCATTTAAATTAGTCTTTATCAGACCTTCCTGATCAGCCTACTGATAAACAGTATAACTCTGTATGTTCGCTTTTGAAAGAAATGTATCTAATCTTCTCTTAAATGCATCCATTGTATTTGCCATAACTATCTCCCTGGGCAATGAATTCCACAATTTAACAGACCTTACCGTAAAAAAAACCCTTCCTCTGCTGAAGTTTAAACCTCCTTTCCTCTAATCTCAAGGGGTGTCACCTGGTCACCTGATCAGGCCTTGGAATAAATAGCTCACCGCAGAGATCCTTGTATTGACCTCTCATATACTTGTACAATGTGATAAGGTCTCCTCTTAGTCGTCTTTTCTCTAGAGTAAATAAACCAAGATTGTTTAATCATTCCTGATATGTCAAGTCCTCCATTCCCTTAATTAATTTTGTTGCTCTTCACTGTACCCTCTCTAGTTCTAGTATATCCTTTTTCAGAACCGGTGCCCAAAATTGCACTGCATACTCAAGGTAAGGTCTTACCAATGATTTGTATAATTGCAAAATAATGTTGTCCACTCTTGCTTCGATACCTCTTTTTATGCAAGACAGGACTTTGTTTGCCTTTGCTACTGCTGTTTGACACTGGTCACTGTTTCCAAGTCTGTAGTTGACAAGGATACCCAGGTCTTTTTCTAGCAATGAGTCACCTAAAATTATTCCATTAAGTTTCTAAGTAGCCTTGGGATTGTATCCTCCCAAATGCATGACTTTACACTTCCCCACATTAAACTTCATATTCCACAGGTTTGCCCAATCTGACATTTGTAAAGAGAAAAGACGAAACATACTGTGTGATCACTAGACACTCTCATTGACACTCTAAAGCAGTGCTGGAACAATGTGGATTGTAAAATGCTGCACAAACTTGTGGAATCAATGCCACACTGATTTATAGCAGTCATTAAGGCAAATGGTGGTCATACCAAATATAGAGAATTCATGATTTTCAGTATGCACTAACAAACATATTTTTTACTTTTATTAGTGAAAATTATGTATTTTTGTTTGAGAAATATTGTACATTCTGTCAAGCAAATTCATTTTTCAGAAATGTTGAAATAAAAACAGATTGTGTTAGTGGACTCACTTTTGGACCCTCTTCTATATAGACATAGATTTTCCTGTTGAGTAAAATGACGCTCAAGATGTTTTATTCAGAAATGGTGGAACGGTTTGTTGGCGCTATATAAATAAAGATTAATTAATTAATTATCACATTTTATGGAGTGGGCAGTGGTAAACCCCTTGTGTGCCTCTAAGGTGAGCGTCCCAAAACTGAAAGCATTAAAGAGGTGTTTTGGAATAACACCGGCACCATGTAGCCCTGTCCTGTTCTAATTATTGTTTAACTCTTTCAGTTCTAGTTCGCTCACCAGTATTCTCCTTAGGTAGAACTCTGTTTACCTCTTATATAACGCAGTAGAGAAACTAGATATCAGGTGAGCTGCAGTTTAACTGTCTGGACACTAGGTTGCACTGTTAATATAAAATAAATTGGTTTCAACTGTTATAACCTTGCAAAAACACCTCTCAAAATAGCAGCTTGTCTTTATCAGCTGGAAAACCCTTACAATATATGTATTTCTCCTACAGTCTTTATTATTCATTTAATCTATACTTTGATAGTAAACAAATCCTGAACTGGACCTTGGGGATGGAAATAATGTGCTGTGATAGTCAGGAAACATAGTTTGTTTTATAATTGAATGTTGACTGCTCATGTGGTTTCCTCAGATTTATGGAAGAAACAAGAAAGCATTCTGCGCTAGAAATATGTGTATGTTCTGCATTAGAACAGGGGGGCCTGTCTTGGGAAGAAAATTATGTATCTTGAATTTCAATGCAGATGGGATGGGAATTTTTTTTATTAATTTGTCTTTTTTCAGCGTCATCAACTGTGTTACTATGTATGTTACTCATTAACACCATCTCGACAATGAACGTACATGTACGTCCCGCAGAATCTGTCACTTAGTGACAGAGGATGTACATGTACGTCCAGGAAGTCATTGAAGGTAATGGGGTAAAAAAGTTCAGCGGGCGTTAAGTGTCGGCCTCGTCCGCATGCGTCTGGTCACTAAGGGGTCAATTGAAAAACTAATTCATAGTAAATATCATGATTAAAACAATATGTTCAGAGCCTGTTTTTGTAATTCTAGAATATAAGTTGAGTTTACAAACACTGAGTGAATTGGTTCCCCAAAATGAATATTTAACTCACCCTTTGAGTGCCAGAGAGAGGCATCCAACGAATTGCAGTAAATAGAAGAGGCTTCAGTGGGGAAAGGTTTGGATTCCAGTAACAAAGAATCATATCTGCCTCAATGGACATGATTAGGGATGGGCGGACATTTTTTCCTCAAACTGAAATCGGCAAAAAATAGTACTTTCCACTTGGCAAAAAATGGTCCCTTGAAAAGTGCCGTTTTTCCCACTTTTTTTTTTCTAGTTCATTGCATTGAAATTAATGGGTAGAAAAAAATGTCTTCACTACACGAAAGTTTTCTACAGCCATATAAAAGGGAGTCAATCTCACAGCAGCCATTCTGTGTGCAGCCATATAAAAGGGAGTCAATCTCACAGCAGCCATTCTGTGTACATACATATAAAAGGGAGTCAATCTCACAGCAGCCATTCTGTGTGCAGCCATATAAAAGGGAGACAATCTCACAGCAGCCATTCTGTGTACATACATATAAAAGGGAGTCAATCTCACAGCAGTCATTCTGTGTGCAGCCATATAAAAGGGAGTCAATCTCACAGCATCCATTCTGTGTTTGTGAGAGGAGAGAGCAGCATGTTTTTGAGCTACAGAAGATAAGCAAATAAAGGGGAATTGAAGCTTAGTTTAGGGAATTATTTAGTTAGGAAGAAGGTTGACCCAAAATACCCCAAATTTCAGTGTGACTGACTGGCAAGACACAGGCAGCTGGGGTCCAAATTACTTGCTGATTTTACTTTTATTGTCTCTGGGCTGGGGAAGTCTGGGGAAAGAAGTTGTTGATTTTGTATTTTTAGTTCTATACACATTTTTTTTTTTGCACTAACTGTGATAAGATAGGGTGGACAACTCAAAAATACAAAACAAAAAAAAAAAAAAACAGCTGACTGGGAGCTCTGTGACTGAGGCAGACATGATAGACAGCAGACAACATTGAGAATTTTGATGAGGGCCAAAACAAGACATCACACTGTATCAGTTGCATACTGTAGAGAATAAAAACACACACAGTAGTTGAGTAATGTCTAGCAGATGCACAAGTGGGAGGAGGAAAGGTGGAGGAAGTGCAGGAATGTGGGAGTAAAGTGTTAGTACAAAAACTAACTGCAGAATGTACAATAACTGATGATGATTCCTCTCCTCCCGGGTGGATGCAGCTTGTCAAGGTCCCACCAATCACACCATGCCAGTGCCCCACCACCATTACCATACACATCTACCACATTGTAGGTTGTACTTTATTTAATCACTTGACATAATCATGAATATGTGCCAGTGCCACTTAATGGGATAGTAATACTTCGTTTTAACTTTATTTTCTTTTGTAGGCATTAAAAAAACATGAAGAACAATATAAGTCTTATCTCTCAAAGCTTTATGGTTTGAGAGATATTCACAAGCAAAGTTTCCCCTCCCGCCCCTTTTACCTAGTGTAAGCCATCTCTTCTCAGATGTGGAATCCAGTCCATAGACCAGACAGATAACAGCAGGGGACAATCTTCTTCCTAAGAGAACAATGAAAGCACTGCCCCCCTTGACAAGGTTTTCAGGTTTTTCCCTTATCTTAATTGAAGATTGTCCCTCTCTGCAGTCTACCTGGGCACCTCCCTTCTGATCTGGCTGAGCAGTGTTACATCAGTAAAAGGGGCGGGAGGGGGATACTTTATCATTCAATTACTCTTGTACTACAACTCTGACATAATTGATATAACACTCTCCAAAGTCCAACTACTATGATGATTAATTAGAGCTGCTTTTATTATGAAACATTACTATCCCTTTAAGCAGGAAGTAAGTGTTGTGGGCAAAGGACAAAAGCACTCTGCATGATAACACATTTACACAAGGTCTATGTTGCTGTAGGACTCACAACTTTGACTTTCAGCTTCTTATTTCTCCACTACAGCCCACATGAGAAGTAATATTGTGCTGGGAAATGTTGCACAATATTAAACATAGGAGAAAATTGTGTTGGAATAGGTGAAAATGTGTTAATAGGTAAAACATGCTTTATAATAGGAGAATAAAACATTGGAACAGGAGAATAATGTTTGGAATAGGAGAAAAATTTGCTGAAACAGGTGAAAAAGAGTAACATTTTGCAATGAGAAAAGAAGAAAAATTTCATGGAAAAAATAAAAAAAAAACATCAGTTATGCAGGAAATTTTTCTAATTTTTCGCCCCCCCCAGACATGCTATCAGTACTCCATAAAGATGAATTTAGAGGAATTTATTCATAGAGACCATTGGGACGTTCTGCCCAGTGTCTCTGGGTTTTAGAGAACATTGGCTGCTCGTGCGCAGCTCCACAAATGTGGATAATTCTTACAGATCTCACACAATAACACCTACCTGCATGTAATGAAAACCTAAACATCGCACATAAAGGTACAAACCACTGAATTCCACACACAGGTGCATCTCAGAGCCCTTGACACAGTGCAGCTGTGGACATAGAGAAGAGATGAGGGGCTGGATTCAAATGCGGGTGCAAATTTTATCTCTGCTTTTATCTCCAGGTATCCCCGTAGATTTCAAAAGCAAAATGTTTGATAAAATGGGAAGTAACATTCATCTCCTACATTTAAATCCAGCCCGAGGTTGGGCTACTAGGACAGCACAGAACAGAGAGAAGGTGTGATTACTAGGACAGTACAGAACAGAGAGAAGGTGGGGTCCCTAGGACAGTACAGAACAGAGAAGTGGTGTGATTACTAGGACAGCACAGAACAGAGAGGAGGTGGGGTGACTAGGACAGCACAGAATAGAGAAGAGGTGGGGTGACTAGGACAGTACAGAACAGAGAGGAGGCAGGGTTACTAGGACAGTACAGAACAGAGAGGAGGTGGGGTGACTAGGACAGCACAGAACAGAGAGGAGGTGGGGTGACTAGGACAGCACAGAACAGAGAAGAGGTGGGGTGACTAGGACAGCACAGAGCAGAAAGCAGGTTGGGTAAATAGGACAGCACAGAGCAGAGAGGAGGCAGGGTTACTAGGAGAGCACAGAACAGAGAGGAGGTGGGGTTACTAGGACAGCACAGAACAGAGAGGAGGTGGGGTTACTAGGAGAGCACAGAACAGAGAGGAGGCGGAGTTACTAGGACAGCACAGAACAGAGAGGAGGTGGGGTTACTAGGAGAGCACAGAACAGAGAGGAGGTGGGGTGACTAGGACAGCACAGAACAGAGAGGAGGTGGAGTTACTAGGACAGTACAGAACAGAGAGGAGGCAGGGTTACTAGGACAGTACAGAACAGAGAGGAGGCAGGGTTACTAGGACAGCACAGAACAGAGAGGAGGCAGTGTTACTAGGACAGCACAGAACAGAGAGGAGGTGGGGTTACTAGGACAGCACTGAACAGAGAGGTGGTGTGATTACTAGGACAGCACAGAACAGAGAGGAGGTGGGGTTACTAGGACAGCACAGAACAGAGAGGAGGTGGGGCTACTAGGACCGTACAGAACAGAGAGGAGGTGGGGCTACTAGGACCGTACAGAACAGAGAGGAGGCAGGGTTACTAGGACAGCACAGAGCAGAAAGCAGGTTGGGTAAATAGGACAGCACAGATCAGAGAGGAGGTGGGGTTACTAGGACAATATAGAACAGAGAGGAGGCAGGGTTACTAGGACAGCACAGAACAGAGAGGAGGTGGGGTTACTAGGACAGTATAGAACAGAGAGGAGGCAGGGTTACTAGGACAGCACAGAACAGAGAGGAGGTGGGGTTACTAGGACAGCACAGAACAGAGAGGAGGTGGGGATACTAGGACAGCACAGAACAGAGAGGAGGTGGGGATACTAGGACAGTACATAATAGAGAGGAGGTGGGGTGACTAGGACCGTACAGAACAGAGAGGAGGTGGGGTTACTAGGACAGTACAGAACAGAGAGGAGGCAGGGTTACTAGGACAGCACAGAACAGATAGGAGGTGGGGTTACTAGGACAGTACAGAACAGAGAGGAGGCAGTGTTACTAGGACAGTACAGAATAGAGAGGAGGTGGGGTTACTAGGACAGCACAGAACAGAGAGGAGGCAGTGTTACTAGGACAGCACAGAACAGAGAGGAGGTGGGGTTACTAGGACAGCACAGAACAGAGAGGAGGTGGGGTTACTAGGACAGCACAGAACAGAGAGGAGGTGGGGTAAATAGGACAGTACAGAGCAGAGAGGAGGTGGGGTTACTAGGACAGCACAGAACAGAGAGGAGGTGTGATTACTAGGACAGCACAGAACAGAGAGGAGGCGGGGTTACTAGGACAGCACAGAACAGAGAGGAAGTGGGGTTACTAGGACAGCACAGAACAGGAAGGAGGTGGGGTTACTAGAACAACACAGAACAGAGAGGAAGTGGGGTCACTAGGACAGTACAGATCAGAGAGGAGGTAGGGTTACTAGGATAGTACAGAACAGAGAGGAGGTGGGGTTACTAGAACAGCACAGAACAGAGAGGAGGTGTGATTACTAGGACAGTACAGATCAGAGAGGAGGTGGGGTAAATAGGACAGTACAGAACAGAGAGGAGGTGGGGTTACTAGGACAGTACAGAGCAGAGAGGAGGTGGGGTAAATAGGACAGTACAGAACAGAGAGGAGGTGTGATTACTAGGACAGTACAGAGCAGAGAGGAGGTGGGGTAAATAGGACAGTACAGAGCAGAGAGGAGGTGGGGTAAATAGGACAGTACAGAGCAGAGAGGAGGTGGGGTAAATAGGATAGTACAGAATAGAGAGGAGGCGGGGTTACTAGGACAGCACAGAACAGAGAGGAGGCAGGGTTACTAGGAGAGCACAGAACAGAGAGGAGGCAGGGTTACTAGGACAGCACAGAACAGATAGGAGGTGGGGTTACAAGGACAGCACAGAACAGAGAGGAGGCAGTGTTACTAGGACAGCACAGAACAGAGAGGAGGTGGGGTTACTAGGACAGCACAGAACAGAGAGGTGGCAGGGTTACTAGGACAGCACAGAACAGAGAGGAAGTGGAGTTACTAGGACAGCACAGAACAGAGAGGAGGTGGGGTTACTAGGACAGTACAGAACAGAGAGGAGGTGGGGTTACTAGGACAGCACAGAACAGAGAGGAGGCGGGGTTACTAGGACAGCACAGAACAGAGAGGAAGTGGGGTCACTAGGATAGCACAGAACAGAGAAGAAGTGGGGTTACTAGGACAGTACGGAACAGGAAGGAGGCGGGGTTACTAGGACAACACAGAACAGAGAGGAAGTGGGGTCACTAGGACAGTACAGAACAGAGAGGAGGCAGGGTTACTAGGATAGCACAGAACAGAGAGGAGGTGGGATTACTAGAACAGCACAGAACAGAGAGGAGGTGTGATTACTAGGACAGTACAGAGCAGAGAGGAGGTGGGGTAAATAGGACAGCACAGAACAGAGAGGAGGTGGGGTAAATAGGACAGTACAGAGCAGAGAGGAGGTAGGGTTAATAGGACAGTACAGAACAGAGAGGAGGTGTGATTACTAGGACAGTACAGAGCAGAGAGGAGGTGGGGTAAATAGGACAGTACAGAACAGAGAGGAGGTGGGACTACTAGGACAGTACAGAGCAGAGAGGAGGTAGGGTTAATAGGACAGCACAGAATAGAGAGGAGGCAGGGTTACTAGGACAGCACAGAACAGAGAAGAGGTAGGGTTAATAGGACAGCACAGAATAGAGAGGAGGCAGGGTTACTAGGACAGCACAGAACAGAGAAGAAGTGGGGTTACTAGAACAGTACAGAACAGGAAGGAGGCGGGGTTACTAGGACAACACAGAACAGATAGGATGTGGGGTTACTAGAACAGCACTGAACAGAGAGGAGGCAGGGTTAGTAGGTCAACACAGAACAGATAGGAGGTTGGGTTAATAGGACAGCACAGAATAGAGAGGAGGCAGTGTTACTAGGACAGCACAGAACAGATAGGAGGTTGGGTTAATAGGACAGCACAGAATAGAGAGGAGGCAGGGTTACTAGGACAGCACAGAACAGAGAAGAGGTAGGGTTAATAGGACAGCACAGAATAGAGAGGAGGCAGGGTTACTAGGACAGCACAGAACAGAGAAGAAGTGGGGTTACTAGAACAGTACAGAACAGGAAGGAGGTGGGGTTAATAGGACAACACAGAACAGAGAAGAGGTGGGGTTACTAGGACAACACAGAACAGAGAAGAGGTGGGGTTACTAGGACAACACAGAACAGACTGGTGACTGGGATACAAGGACAGTGCAGAACAGAGAGGAAGCTGGGATACAAAGGACAACATAGAAAAGAGAGGACGCTAGGATAAAAATACAACAAAAAACAGGAAGGCGGTTACTAGGACTGTACATAAAATGGAAAGAGTCAGGGTTATTGGAACTGCACAGAGAGGGGAGGGGGTTGGGGTTACTAGTGTTGCATTGAACAGGACAAACACCAGTAAACATGTATTTACAATGCAGCTCTGTGATTACTGGAATAGCGAAGGTAAAATGGTGAATGAGAGCTCTTGTGTAAAACATCCTCTGGTGCAAAATACAACATTATATTTTAACTGAAAATAACCTGTAATGTTAACCAATGTTGACATGTATATGCTATGGAGGAGAGAAGAGAGAGGGGATATGATATATACGTTATACATGAAAGGATTCAATATAGTGCAGTAGGGAAGTATGTTATAAAGGATGAAAAATGTGAGTACAAGAGGCCATAGTCTAAAACTAGAAGGACAGAGGCTTAGATGTAATTGAAGAAACTATACTTCACTTAAAGGGTGGAAGATACATGGAGTAGTCTACCAGCCATGGTTAATACAGGGGTAGGCATAAGGATGTCCTGAACAAGACCAAGGACCAAATAAGGTTTGACATTTTTACAGTAGGAAAAAAGGGCAGAAATAGATGGGCCGAATGGTTCTTATCTGTCATCCAAGTCTGTGTTTCTAAATATATATACTCCATGACATTATTTATCATATCATCTGTCTTTAAAGGGATAGTAATACATCGTTTTATCTTTATTTTATTTTGTAGGCATTAAAAAAACATGAAGAACGATATAAGTCTTATCTCTCAATCCTTTATGGTTTATGAGATATTCACAAGCAAACTTTCCCCTCCCTCCCCTTTTACCTAGTGTAAGCCACCTCTTCTCAGACGTGGAATCCAGTCCATAGACCAGACAGATAACAACAGGGGACAATCTTCTTCCTATGAGAACAATGAAAGCCCTGTCCCCCTTGACAAGATTTTCAGGTTTTTCCCTTATCTTAATTGAAGATTGTCCCTCTCTGCAGTCTACCTGGGCACCTCCCTTCTGATCTGGCTGAGCAGTGTTACATCAGTTAAAGGGACGGGAGGGGGATACTTTGTCATTGAATTACTCTTGAACTACAACTCTGACAGAATTGAAATAACACTCTCCATGTCCCAAATACTATGAAGATTAATTAGAGCTGCTTTTAATATGAAACATTACTATCCCTTTAACCTAGTTATATATTTTCTAAGTCTCTGCCTTGTTCTGCCCACTCTTGTGTTCCATGTACTTCCCTGTCCAAAGGCTCCCAATCTGCCCACCCTGGTTAAGTCCTTCACACATTATGATGCAAATTACATTATGTGAACAGTCCCATCCCCTCCATCCATGACTTTTCAGGAGATTTCAACATGAAAATTCCAAGATATGGGGATAATTATTAGGAAATGTTAGTGGTCTTTTAACAAGTAGAGAGTTTCACGTGCAATATAAATGAGAAATCCATCACATAACAAGAAAGAGCACAGTATCTTTATTCCTAAATCACCTCTCAGCTCCAAACACTCACCAGTGATTAACCACCATCGTCCAATTATCCATTAAGTTGCAAATACTTTGAAGTCCTGCCCCTATTGTGTTAAACCACATATCATGACATATCATTGGCTAAGCTGTTAGTCACCCCGCCCTAGGGTGTGGCTGCCACTGACACAGAAACTGGTTAGCCCAGAAATAGACTAGATATAATCTGGGAATGTTGGGAAAGATGATTCACTGTCTGACACCCCATCCTTGGTCCGCTGGTATCCACAGAACCACCCATGCACTGTCCGCTCACTGACCGCTCACTGTCCACTCTCTGTCTCTTACTGGGGAAAACAGGTGGATTAATGAACAATTTTAGTGCCTGAGGGAAGTCCATGGATTAGAAAGCAATGCTTTGCCCACCCCAATGGTAATTGAAGGGTTAACCCTATGAGCGCTAAGCAATGAGTAGGACACCTTTCTGGCTTTCAGAGGGTGGAAAGGATTGAGAAAAAATCCCATTGCGCTAAAGAGGTATTTTACCCCCTTGATTCTGGGCTGCAGGGCACTTAAAAAAGTGTCTGGTGAGTACAGCTTTCAGTGTTTGGGAGGTTCCTGCTGGACACATGTTTTTAAGATTCCTTTCTCCACTGTGGGTGGCAGCACTGACAGGGCATTCTTGCCCTGGGGTTCAGGGGTGTTCGGAGGCCATGCCCTTCCGCACCCATTAGAAGACTTTTCTTTTTCTCTTTTTTTACACTCTTTAATGGGAGATTGTTTAGATTAGAGGTGTGAATGTTCGATTCTTAAGGGCCACTAACAGGCCAGGAATTAAGGATTTTCCTGATTAAACACAGATGAGTTAATCAGTTTCTAATTCATTTTGATTGGCCCAACTGTGCTCAAACAGAGAAATCCTTAAATCCTAGACAGCCAATATCACTAGAGGATCAAAACTTGACAGCCCTGGTTGAGCACCCAGACAGAGCTCATATGCTGCAGACCACGGGATGTAAATTATGCAATTAGATTCATAAAGGCAGTGGGAAGGGGGTGAAAAGTGGGCATAACAGGGTTGAAAGGAGGGGTGGGCTGGAACTGGGAAGAACAGGGTGGAAAGGAGAAGATGGCGGGAAGAATAGGGTGAGAAGGAGAAGTTGGTGGGAAGTGGGAGAAAAAGGGTGGGAGGCAGGGGAAGTGGGAGGAACAGGGTGGGTATGAGGGAAGTGGAAGGAACAGGGTGAGAAGGAGGAGAAGTGAGTGGGAAGTGAGAGACACAGGGTGTGAAGGACGAGAAGTGATAGGAACAGGGTGAGAAAGAGAAGTTGGTGGGAAGTGGGAGGAACAGGGTGTGAAGGAAGAGAAGTGGGTGGAACAGGGTGAGAAGGAGGAGAAGTGGAAGGAACAGGGTGAGAAGGAGAAGAAGTTGGTAGGAAGTGGGTGGAACAGGGCATGAAGGAGAAGAAGTGGGAGGAACAGGGCATGAAGGAGGAGAAGTGGGTGGAAAGTGGGAGAAATGGGGTGTGAAGGAGGAGCAGTGGGAGGAACAGGGTGAGAAGGAGGAGATGTTTGTGTGAAGTGGGAGGAACAGGGTGAGAAGGAGGAGATGTTTGTGTGAAGTGGGAGGAACAGGGTGTAAAGGAGGAGAAGTGGGAGGAACAGGGTGAGAAGGAGGAGGAATAGGGTGAGAAGGAGGAGAAGTGGAAGGAACAGTGTGAGAAGGAGGAGGAATAGGGTGAGAAGGAGGAGAAGTGTTTGCTTTTTGAAGATTTATTATCACTAAAAGCAGCATGTACTCATGCTGAACAATTTTCCTCCAAGCCTCTTTCTGGAGAGACAAGAACGGTGATTGTTTTCTTTCAAAAAGGGAAGTGGTCATACCACTCAACATATCTCTAGTTAGACCTCACCTAGATTATTGTGTACAGTACTGGAGACCCCATCTCCAGAAGGATATAGATACTCTAGAAAGAATTCAGTGAAAGGCTACTAAAATGGTGACTGGTCTACAGGAAAAGAAATATCAGGCTAGACTAAAGGATATGAACATGTATAGCTTGGAGGAGACAAGAGAGAGAGAGGGGATATGATAGACACATTCAAATACATGAAGGGATTCAACAAAGTACAGGAGGAAAATATATTTCAAAAGAGTAAAAATGCTAGGACAAGAGGCCATAGTCTAAAACTAGAGGGAGACAGGTTTAGACGTAATGGAAGAATGTTTTACTTCACTGAGAGGGTAGTAGATAAGTGGAATAGCCTACCAGCAGAAGTGGTAGAAGTTAATACAGTGACAGAATTTAAGCATGCATGGGATAGGCATACAGCTGTCCTTAATATAAGTAAAGAGACAAAGATTTGTGAGGAGCACCCATCGAGCATGAACAAGATAAAGTGTCTTGTTCTTAGGCGTGGTAGCCTCTCAATGGTGCTACAACTCACGTTTTTCACTTCCATGTGCCATTGCAGAGAGGAACTCTCCATATCCATATCAGACTGGTCCCGCCCACAGACAGTCCAGCTCCGAAATGTCAGGCAAATCCTCTCCGCACGAGAGAAACAGCATAACCACAGACGTACATTTCGGCCTATGTGGGCCTCTTCGGTGTGGTGCAGCTGCTAGGGATCCGTGGGGTGCCGGCTCAGGTTATGGTGCTAGCGTGCGGAGCTGGGGTGCAAAGTTTGGGAGCGGTGATGGCGTGCCGGGTACTCCTTTGCTGCAGCTGAAGCTGTCTAAAGGTGCTGGTCGTGAAACCAGATTGTTCCACCCCAGTTGAGCCGGGGTGCAACCAGGATAGGAGTACCCAGGAACCGTTGGAAAACCAGGCCAGCAGGACGGGCGAGATACCAAGCAATGAGGGCTGAGCAACAGGAATGGTCAAGCGAAGCTGAGGTTCAAGCTGGGAGCGGAGTTCAAGCGAGGTCAGGAGCAGAGCCAAAGGTCAAAACCAGGAGCAGAAATCTAGGGTGGTCAGGAGCAGAGCCAAAGGTCAAAACCAGGAGCGGAGATCTAGAGTGGTCAGGAGCAGAGCCAAAGGTCAAAACCAGGAGCGGAGATCTAGAGTGGTCAGGAGCAGAGCCAAAGGTCAAAACCAGGAGCGGAGATCTAGAGTGGTCAGGAGCAGAGCCAAAGGTCAAAACCAGGAGCGGAGATCTAGAGTGGTCAGGAGCAGAGCCGAAGGTCAAAACCAGGAGCGGAGGACAAGAATGCTGATCTGTACTTGACAGGCAGAGGTCCAGAGCTCAGAACCTAACCAGAACACTAACTTATGGAACGGGCGCCCTATGCCTGGGCAGCCCGTTTAAATACCAGGGCTGACCAATGGCCTGGTGAGTGAGAGGGGCTCAGCTGGGAGCTGCAAGGGAATAGGAGGAGGACTGGCCAATAGAGCGCCGGGCTTGGCGCATGCGCACCCGCCAGGCTGAAGGCGGAGGAGATCTGCGCATGCGCAACCCGATCGCTTCAGCAACCTGGAACAGCCACGAAAGAGGAAGAGACACGGCCCGGGAGCCGGTGCAACGGTGACACATAACAAGTAATAATATTGTTAATAATAAAAAGCTTCTTTTAATAATCATATATGATTATTAGCACATGTCAGCACATGACATTGTGTGTACTTAAAGTGTTAGTAATGTCCAACAAAAAGTTTTTTGCATTTAGAAGAGCTTAAAAAGCTGAGCTAAATGCAAAAAAACTTTATCTCTCAAACCGCTGTGGTTTGAGAGATACGGGCGTTTAAAGTTCGCTATCTCCTACTGACAGCTGTAAAGCTGTCAGCAGGAGATCCATGTCGGTCGACACGCTGGTGCTTGAGAAGTGCCGAGATCTCGTTATTTACACGGAATCCCTTCTTTGGAATGGTCTAAAATGTGTGCCTAGTGTTCAGGAACACGTTTTAGACCATTCCAAAGAAGGGATTCTGTGTAAATAACGAGATCTCGGCACTTCTCAAGCGCCTCCGTGTCGACCAACACGGATCCCCTGCTGACAGCTTTACAGCTGTCAGTAGGAGATAGAGAACTTTAAATGCCTGTATCTCTCAAACCACAGCGGTTTGAGAGATAAAGTTTTTTTGCATTTAGCTCAGCTTTTTAAGCTCTTCTAAATGCAAAAAAACTTTTTGTTGGACATTACTAACACTTTAAGTACACACAATGTCATGTGCTGAGAGCAAAACTATTCATCTTGTTTAATGCATTGTCCCTCAAGACTGTGGAAACCTCTGTAGCATTCAGTGATTAACTCTTTGAGTGCCAGCATTGCTTTGCAATGCATTGCATACTCGTATGGCACTCAAAGGGTTAAAGTCCATTAAAATCAATGGGAATGTTTATTTGTCTCCTACGCTACATTTGATTTTGTGCAGGGCTGTCTTCCCTTTAATTATAATCCCAAGGTCACAATGTAAGTTCCAGGATGAGGACAGCTGGCTTCAGTGCAGATGCAAATGAATTGCTGGAGGCAAGAAGACAGACAATTTCCGTTTTGGAGTCAAGGTGGAGTTCTTTTTTACTCCTGTGAAGATCTGGCAAAAAAAGCAAGCTCATGTTTGTTTTCCATTTTCATCAATGCAGACATTATAAAAATGTTCTGGATGTTGAATCCACTTTTTTTTTGTTTCCTAAATGTTGTTTCTAAAATGTTTTTTTTCCCCATTTTGTTAAACTTGATGGACTCATGTCTTTCAGCGTCACCTACTGTCCTCAAAAAGTGCAGAGAACAAGCAATAAAATGAATTAAGGGAATGGAAGTGTGAAGGATGTAGTTTTTTGTCTCTATAGAAAAGATTCCTAAAAGGCGACTTAGTTATACTGTATAAGTATATGTGAGGTCAATACAAGGATCTCTCTAGTGAGCTTCTCAGTCAAGGTCTGATCAAATAACTAGGATCCACCCCTTATGATTAGAGAAAAGGATCTGCAGCGGGTTTTTTTTATAGTAAGGCCTGTTAGGAATTATTTAAAGTGATAGTAATGTTTCACAAAAAAAGCAGCTCTAATTAATCTTCATGTATGTATGTATGTATGTATGTATGTATATCTTTATTTATATGGCGCCACACAGTGTACGCAGTGCCTTACAATAGACATATGTTACAATAAATAAGAGGGGATGAAATAAGTGCCACATTCATAGAAACAATGGGAGAGAGGTCCCTGCCCCAAGGAGCTTACATTCTAAATGGGTAAAAGGAGACATACAATGGGGTAAGAGGGTGTTAAGTGCTGAGATTACAAGTGCTGTGTTTGGCCAAAAGCAGTGCATGGTCCTACTGCTCCAGAAGATAAGATAGCAGGGTAGACTTAAAGACAGAGGGGGATTTCTCTAGACGTAGGGAGAGGGGTATGGAGTTCCATAGGTATGGAGCAGAAAGTGAGAAAGGTTTGAGACGGGAGAGGGCAGAGGGTGTGGATGGTGCAACAAGAAGTGCGTTGTGTGCTGAGCAAAGGAAATGGCCAGGAACAAAATAGGAGATGAGGGAAGAGATGTAAGGAGGGGTAGCAGTGTGGAGAGCGTTAAAGGTCAGAAGAAGGACTTTGTAATTGATGCACTGCTGAATTGGGAGCCATGACAGATGTCTGAGAATTATGTGGGCAGGTTAAATGTTTGGGGAGAGTGTGGTGATTCATGCAGCTGAGTTTAAAACAGATTGCATAGGTGAAAGATGAGGTCATTAACAAGCTAAGTCTGTGCCTTTACAATGACCTGGACATGCATTTGCAGGAGAATGTGTCAGGTCGTATGCCAGAATCCTCTGTCATTGAAGGTGGGAAAGAGGCAATACTTGGGCAGGGGAAAAGAGGAAGATTGACAGGCTGCAGGACTGAGCTGTACCCACAGTCTGTATTGAACTACATAACTGGCTTAACATTAAAAGGCAATATCTCGGCCAATAAAGATTTATAATGAAAAATAAAACCTGATAACAGCTTCACTAGAAGGAATCTTTTTGTTACAGCTTACCTTAGTTTCAGCATCATCTACAGGTGTGAGGCTTCAAGCATGCAGCAGGCCTCTGTTTTATGTGTTTGCTTCCTGTAGTCTCCTCCTACCTACTTCCTCCTACCTACTTCCTCCCTCTGAGCTGCTTTTCCCAACTACTTCCTGTGGAGGGGTTTAAAGGGCAGTCTGAGTCCTGACTCAGTTGCCCTTGCTTTGTTGTTCATAGCAGTTCTATTACCTTGGGCTCTGTGTATGACCTGGCTATTCTTTTGTCTATCCCTATAGTGGACATCCAACCTGGTGCAGACCTGTGGCTCTGTCTGACTATTCTTTTGTCTATTCTTATAGTGGACACCCAACCTGGTGCAGACCTGTGGCTCTGGCTGACTATTCTTTTGTCTATCCTTATAGTGGACATCCAACCTGGTGCTGACCTGTGGCTCTGGCTGACTATTCTTTTGTCTATCCTTATAGTGGACATCCAACCTGGTGCTGACCTGTGGCTCTGTCTGACTATTCTTTTGTCTATCCTTATAGTGGACATCCAACCTGGTGCTGACCTGTGGCTCTGTCTGACTATTCTTTTGTCTATTCTTATAGTGGACACCCAACCTGGTGTTGACCTGTGGCTCTGTCTGACTATTCTTTTGTCTATCCTTATAGTGGACACCCAACCTGGTGCTGACCTGTGGCTCTGTCTGACTATTCTTTTGTCTATTCTTATAGTGGACATCCAACCTGGTGCTGACCTGTGGCTCTGTCTGACTATTCTTTTGTCTATCCTTATAGTGGACACCCAACCTGGTGCTGACCTGTGGCTCTGGCTGACTACCTGAACTGTGTATGACCTGGCTTGTCTGACTACCCGCTCTGTTGCTGACTTGTAGCTCTGACTATTCTTACCTGTTCCTTGTACCTAGCAGACATCCAATCTAGTGCGGACCCGGGGCTCTGGTAGACTAGCTCTGATTCTGACTGCAGGCGTGAGTCAGGTATCCATTTCCCCATACGGACTGCAGGCGTGAGTCAGGTATCGCTCACTACTGACTGCAGGTGTGAGTCAGTACTCTCGCTTTGTCGGATCAAGATCCAGTGTTCCTGTTCCTGTTTCTGCAGAGACTACCAGCGGCTGAGGCCTAGTCTCCAGCAGAGTGGTCAAGCTTGGCAGCCTTCTATTCCTGATAGCAGTGCTTGCTGACTTGTAACCCTCTGCTTGCTACTTGTGTATATAGTGTGCTCTACTTTTCTGTTATTAATAAAGTTTACATTTAACTATACAGTACAGACTCCTGAACGTTATTGTTAACTGTGACACTTTTAAATGAAGGCAAGTTTAATAGAGATGAGAGCTCCCCTTTAAGGACCAATGATGTGATTTAGTGATCACAGAGCTACTCAGGGAGTGCTACGATCATGCCGTGGAGGCTGTAACTGACTGCTTCAGGACTGGAGCAGTCTGTTTCAGCTTTTCTCCAGTTTCTCCCCGCATGTGATCTCTGCTGCAGCAATCACATGTACTAGTGGAACCAATTACAAAGGCAATGTATGTAAACATTCCAACTGTCACTGTTCTCTGCCTCATTAGAGGAAATAGAGGAAAACATGGTTGAACAAACACATACTAAAAAGGCCAAAATTACTCTGGTGCTCTATTGTAAGGGGTTAAACATTGCAGTACTTGTAATTGTATAACTGTTATATAGACAATTAATTGTCCAAGTGGCATTGGCTATGTGAGACAAACCAGCAGAAAATTAAAGTCAGACTAAACAAACTTAATTCTACCATCAGGAAATATGATCCCCCAAAGCATCCAAAAAGTTACCTTGTTTCGGCATAAACAACATCAGATGGCATATCTTAGACGCTTCCACTGAGGAGTGGTAATAGTCACAGGTTACTGAGTCAAGAGGGAATGAAGATATTACTTGAAATGTTTTATTTAATGATCTTTGTCTCCACCTGCAGTTGATCTAGAGAAGTACACTTTACTTTGATCTTACAATTATGTGTCTTGTTGTTTATTATTATTAATAGTTTGTTCATAACCTTTATGTTATGCCTCCACTAAGCCAATAATAATGTTGCCAATTCATTTGCTATTCTTATTTTTTATTTTTTTTTAATCTTTTTTGGCTCTTCTTATAATTTAGCGAATTGACAGGGTTGTTTTGTCTTCACATAAGTGGATGATTGCATCTCATGTTTATTGAGCTATGCTAATTTAATTACACCCTGATAAAACTATTCTGTTAGTATCACACTGTGCTAAATACTGCTTAACCCTTTGAATGCCAGAGGTGTACACAACACATTGGTCTGAAATGTGTTGCATACCTCCCTGGCTCTCAGATGGTTAATTAAGTATGTTATTATACTAACTAGTGTGTTGATACACTTCTTGGTTCACTTAGCATCTTTAAGGTCAGTTGGTGGGTTATTGCATGTCTGATGACAGGAGGCTTTGAGTCCCAGAAACATTAAATTGTTTTGCTGGTTTGTTGTAATTGTGGCTCAGTTGGTTAAAGCACCAGTTGTAGAATCTCATAAGGTTGCAGGTTCTAGTCCTGGCAATGTTACCTCAATCTTTCAACCTTCTGTGGTAGATAAAATAAGTCCAGGACATATTTAAAAATGAGGGATAATCTCAGTGTATTCTTCCTGGTAAAAAATACTTGAAAAAATAAAAATTAAACTCCCACCTGTTGGTGGAATTTCTGCAGACCAATGAGTGTGTTCTTCATCATTTCATTCATTGTAGTTTCGACCCAACAGGAGGCAGTAGGTGAACTGGCCCCAGGTCAGAAATGATGTAAAATATTTATAGTGTACACCTGCAACTTTTAATAACCCAACTGACCCTTTGTGTACCTGGCAAAAAATTCTGCTGTGGAGTTAAATAATAAGAGCTAACACTTAAACAACGAAATGGCTATTGAGGAAGCATCTGGCAGGTATTGCTAAATAACTTTACATAACGCTGCTGACTAAGTTTAACCCTATACGTATAGGTTAAGCTCAAGAAAGGTTTCTCAGTCTATATTTGGTAGAGCTATTACCCCCTAAAAAGTGGATGTTTTTAATATAAAAATGAGAAAGGGGGTGCCTCACAGTCAATATTTTTTAATATATTAAAATTGTTTTAAATAAAAAATAAAAGGTTAAGTTATAATCATAATGTTTGGAAATAAAGTTAAATGTGTCTCATGGCAATAGGCATATAAACGCCAGATCACTGTAGGTGAGATATTAGAGGGTAACACATATGATCACTATGAGGGGTTTTTTTTTTGGCTTCTTTTCGATCTACGATGGTAAACAGGAATAGGAAAAGGGTTGAACTAGATGGACGCAAGTCTTTTTTTCAACCTAAATTACTATGTTACTATGTTACTATATTGGATTAACCCTTGAAGATTATCATACCTGTTTTCTTTTGGTTATTGTTTAAAGGAGCAGTAAACTTTTTTTTTATGAAAACACATATTTTACAGAACATTTCCTGCTGAATAAAACAAAGTAACTCCCATCGCTGTTAGATATTTTATTCAAATATTATAGCAGTTTAAATAATCAGGAAGTGAATTTACTGTGTTTACTTCCTGATAGTTCTAACTGACAGGAAGTGAATTTACTGTGTTTACTTCCTGATAGTTCTAACTGACAGGAAGTGACTCAGCAGTTTCTATCACATTCTATGTAGAACTGTATATCTCTGACTTTTCTGACTTTCCTCTCCATTAGTATCTAACAGGAAATCTAATTAGAATTTGACCACTAGAGGGCACTGCTAATGTAAAAAAACATGGGTTTAAACTGTAATACCTCTGGAAATATAAATCTCTCGGCAGTGGGAGTACCCTACAATATATATTTTTTCATTAAAAAAGTTTACTGCTCCTTTAATTATATTTTTGAACTGTACACGTCCATCTCAGTGAATAAATATACCAATCTTATGTGTGGTTAAAGGATAAGTAATTTATCCAAATAAGAACCACCACTTACCTTACTATGGAAATACAATCTTAATGACTATGAATTTTGTGCTTGTGTTTTGCTCAAGAGATAACAACTGCAATCAATACTGGATGCCATGTTTATGCTTGAAGCTTTTTCAAAGTGAATTAGCCTAGTTAACCCTTTATACAAACTGTTTTTTAGCCCTCTGTTCCATAAGGGTTAGGTTTACTTTGTACCTTGGGCAGAGTTTGGGGTTCTGTGGTCCTGCTAGCAACTGTCATGTCCTTTTCCATGAACATGACACCCAAGAGTGATATTCTTCTAAAATGCTATCATTTAGCTCAACCTTCTTGAAACATGTGCGCTCACCAAACTATGATTATATATATATATATATATATATATATATATATATATATATATATATATATATATATATACTAGTGTTAAAGCCCGTGTACACGGGCCAAGGTCCGCGTAATGTTAACCCTTTGAGTGCCACGCAACGCAGTGCTTTCTCCTCTTGCCTCTTTCTACCCCCTCTTGCCTCTTGCCCACCATGCCTTTTTCTCCACCCTCTTGCCCCATGCCTCTCTGGCAAACCCTCTTGCCCCCCCATGCCTCTTTCATCACCCCTTTGCCCCTTCCATCACCCTCTTGCCCCCATACCTCTTTTGCCCCCATGGCTCTTTCACCACCCTCTTGCTCCTCACACCTCTCTTGCCCCCCATGCCTCTTTCACCACACTTTTGCCCCCCCCAATGCCTCTTTCACAACCCTCTTGCTCCCCTTACCTCTTTCACCACACTTTTGCCCCCCCCCCCAATGCCTCTTTCACAACCCTCTTTCCCCCATGGCTCTTTCACCACCCTCTTGCTCCCCATACCTCTTTTGCCACCCTTTTGACCCCCATGCCTCTTTCACAACCCTTTTGCCCCCCCATGGCTCTTTCACCATCCTCTTGCTCCCCATACCTCTTTTGCCCCCCCATGTTTCTTTCACCACACTTTTGCCCCCCCATGCCTCTTTCACAACCCTTTTGCCCCCCCATGCCTCTTTCACCACCCTCTTGCCCCCCCATGCCTCTTTCAAAACCCTCTTGCCCCCCCCATGCCTCTTTCACCACCCTCTTGCTCCCCCATGGCTCAGCCGGTCGCTAGGGCAGAGTGTGAGAAACAGTTATGCGCGTCCACATGCTCAGAGGGCTCCCACAGTGCATGTGGACGCGCATAACTGACAGGCAGCCGGTCGCGAGGGCAGAGTGTGAGAAACACCAGCTGCCAGCCCTCTGAGCTCTGCCAGCCTTGTCACCTTGTACGTGGACGCCAGGAAGGTATAACTGACAGGCACCCGCAAGCGCGAGTTCCTGTCAAAAACGCGTCCATAGTTACTGTAGACGGTGCGGTGGGGGGGGAGCAAGTCACGTGTCTATGTGAGTTAGTGCTTCGTGCTACGCTCACAGGGAGAGACGCATTCTTATACTTTATAGTATAGGATATATATATTATGTATTATAAAAAAAAATAAGACTGCATTGACATTGGGAGAGAGAGAGAGAGCAGTGTCTGCCTTTTGACACTAGCTACAGACATGATAGGGACAGTTTAAAAATTATATATATATATATATATATATATATATATATAAAACATATTTGGTGACAAAGACAAGGACCTTCATGTAAGCTGTTGCTGACAGATACTATAAGGGAAAGATAATGTATATGATAGAGTATTTTGTAAAGGGCAAGACATCATCTGAAATCAGATATGTTGTATACTTTACTGTTAAAATCCACACTAGTCTGATAATATCCAGTAAAAGTACTAGGGGCTGGGCTAGAGGAAAGGAGTAGGATCAGTGCAGAGACCTTATACTAAAAGTGGTAGTCCAAAACTAACAGGAGCAATGGTTACTGAAACATGTGCAATAAATGATGTTGATCCTTCTGCTGAGGAGGCTGATAGTTAAAGTGACATAAAAAGATCCTCCACCATTAACAACAGTATTAAGAAACCACTTTAAAACACTGACAACAAGCAGCATTTTAGATATGAAAAATGAAGATGAAGGAGTCACAACCAACTGCTGCATCTGACAGTGAGACTTACAAGAATAGCATCTCTCCTGAAAGTAGTAGTGAACATTTGGAACATGTGTCTAAGGGGAAAAGTAAAAATAAGTTGTTTGAGACTTCAAAAAGACAAAAAGAGTTGTGAGGAGCACACATCAAGCACAAACAAGATTAAGTGTCTTGTTCTAAGGCATGGTAGCCTCTCAATGGTGCTACAACTCACGTTTTTCACTCCCATGTGCCATTGCAGAGAGGAAATCTCCATGTCCATATCAGACTGGTCCTGCCCACAGACAGTCCAGCTCCGAAATGTCAGGCAAATCCTCTCTGCGCGAGAGAAACAGCATAACCACAGACGTACGTTTCGGCCTATATGGGCCTCCTCAGTGCGGTGGCGCTGAATCCCTCTAGGCACACGGTTTTGTCAGTTTGTTGGTTTTGCCGGTTCTCACTTAATCTTGTTCGTGCTTGATGGGTGCTCCTCACAATTCTTTTTGTCTCCCTGAGACTTCAAAAAGCCTAGATGAATATAAAATTAGTGGGTGATACTAATGATGACCTAATAATTGGAGATAATGCTGATCTAGACTATATACCTCCAAATGCATATGAAGATGAGAGTGACAGATATGAAGACATAGCCAGAAAGATAGCTGAAACAAAAAGGCTCAATCATCTACCACTGAAAAGGAGAACTCTGTCTGTTTATGAAGTGCTTGAGAAAACTATTGGAAATACTTACACTTACTAAAAATACACAATCATCCTTTCATTCCTCATCAACATAGGGCCGTATGTTCAAAGGGATAATGATAAAACATTGTCGTATGAAAAACAAAAATTAAGTCATTGAATGCATGAACGACACACTTTCTATAGAGTAGACGACAAAAAACTAGTAATGTCCATTGTGTACGACACAACTCCAGAATTGATGGACAAAGGGGCGTGGCTAAACTATTCTCCAGTGTCATATAGAGGAAAAGATAATTTGACGTAACTAACGACAAAAAAAGTCTTTCAAAAGACAAAATTTGTAGGTTAAGAAAAAAGTGGAGGGAATGTGTTCTGAATGTGAGATTTTTTGTCTTTACTTAAGACATTTTTTGTCGTTAGTTAAGACATTTTTAAAGACATTTTTGTTGTTAAGGCATTTTTTACTGCATTTTTTTGTCGTTCCATACAACATTTTCAGTCAGGACAAACAACGTATTTCCAATCGCAACCAACACTCTCTGAAAATATTAATGATCCCAACGACACTGTACTTTGAAAAATCGTTACAAATGACAAAAGCTATTTCACTACTTCTTTTTTTTTTAATTTAAAAGTTTTTTATTTTTAGAGGCAAAATAGAGTAATACAAAGCAGTCACATAATAGTAACAACATTATGTCACAAAAGTGTCGAACAAGCTTATATTCAGGATACACATATCAATTGACCCAAAAGCCTCCAACATTTTAGTAAGTCAACCTAATAACAACCCAACTAACCCTTAACCTAAACCCCCTGCAGCAGCCAGCATCACACACCCCCAGCCCCCCCAGGAGCGACCCACCACAACACATCTATTTCACTACTTCTTTGAACATATGGCTAATAATCATCATCATGACCAAGATCAAACCTCCCCAGCCACATACACTAGAGCTGATTAGCATCACAGGTCATAATAGAAGTTCTGTTGATGTGTCGGAGAGTGTGCCAAGATTTTGAAATAACACCTGTGGCTCCTTTTGCAGTGGAGTATCTCTCTGACTTTGTTGGAGGAGATGACAAGGGTCATACAGTACCCACATATGCCATCACCACCTCCACAAGTCATGTTGTTAAAGCAAATTAAGTTACAAAGTTCTTCTTCCGTGTATTGCCAACCCACACTTAGTTCTTTTTTTTCTCTCCTCCTCTTTTATACTCTACTATTTTATCTTTCCTCTTTTCCACCAGCTTCTCTTCCCTCTATCATCCACTCCAACTTCTGCCTGTATTGAAAGTATCCCTTCTGAATTGCCAAGGCAACTTAATTTGTCTCTCTACCTCTTGTGACCTTTACTTGAGATGTCTTGTACGTGAGACCAAATCAATATTCTATTGTACTGTTTGAAGTGATCATTATTTCTAAGTCCTGAAATACTCTGGATTTTGTACTGTAGTTGGAAGTAAATGACAGACTCAATGTTATTTTGATTGATATCTTCTAGGAATTGACATAAGGATCATTCATCATCTTTCCAAATGATGAAGATATCATCTATGAACTGGAAATATAATTCCAGATTTTGATGGCATTTATTCCAGATATACAGATACTCCCAGTACCCCATAAATAAATTGGCCATTGTCATACCACAGATCTTAATATAGTGTTCCTCTTCAAACATAAGTGATTGTGAGATCAAATAAACTGGATTCCATCTAAGAACAAAATGCCTTTTTTATGTGCCATAACTGCATGATAGTACAAAAATAGGACACTGCTTGAACTCCTAAACTATGTGCTATGTTGGTAAATAAGGCAGTCCCATCACAAGTTACCAAGAAGTATCCTAGTTTCCAGGACATACTTGAAAATAAGAGAAATCTCAATGTATTCTTCCTGGTAAAACATTTTCTAAATAAAATAAATTTCCATTGGATATTCTGTAATTTTTCTAAGACACGTCCTGTATCTTTAACATAAGAAGGTAACCTTTTGACATACTGTTGAAGATGTAAATCAGCTGTGATAAGTTGCTTGTTAGAGAATTGATACTTGAAATAATTGATCATCCAGGAGGATTATTTGTGTCTTTATGTATCTTGGGTATGTTGTAGAAAATGGGAATATTTGGATGATCCTGTTTGAGAAATTGAATTTCTTTTTTGGTAGTTATTGGTTCAGAAAATATATTATATTTTAGAGATAAGTATTCTTCTTTGTGTGCACGGCTGGGATTATGATCCAATTTAGTGTAAAATGTTGTATCTCACAAAATTCATTAGGCTTCCTCTAAATATTGCTTCCAAGTTTGAACCACCAGTGCTCCACCTTCATCAGCTTCATGAAATACTAAATCTGGATTTTTCGTAAGAGTTTTTAAATTCATTTCTTCTTTTTCGTCAGGTTCTTTTTGATTTTAATGCAAATTCCCTTTGTAGATCTTGTATTACTAATTCCCTGAATGACTCCATGAATGTTCCTCTCAATTGGGTTGGATAAAATCTAGATGGTGCTTTGAGGTCACTATAAATGACTTCTTGTGTAGTGGTATTGCCATTCTCTATTATATTAGTATCTACATGACCTTCTTCTCATAAAATAGCTAAATCACAAGGACCAGTGAGATCTTGTGTTAGATCTATATGTTCTTTACATATAGACTCTTCCCGCATAGGTTTTGAGTTATATTCTTCTTTTATATTGAAATGTCTGGTAAATGTGAGCTTGCTGATAAATGTATTGACATACACATAAGCTTCAAACTGGTTGTGCATCTGGGTGCAAATTTGAATCCCTTTTGGAGTAGATTGATATCTGCTTCTATGAATATGTATTCTGCTAGACTGTAGATGTCTCTTGGGTTGATATAATCTCTGATCCCTGGTACCTTTTTGTGTGTCTTTCTTCCTCCTCTTTTTCCTCTTCTTTCTGCCTTTTTCTTCTTCTTCTTCCTTGTGTTTTTTGCTGTTTTTGTTTGTGTAGCAGCTGCTCCATTGTTCCTTGACCAATTTGTGGATTGATGTCCTTGGTCCTTTTGCTGATGATGAGTTGTTTGATTTCTTTTGGGTATAAATACTGTATTGACTGATTGAATGGTGTTAGTATTTCTTGGAATACTACTTTTTGGAATAGATGTGAAATGTAGTTCTACTGTAGATGAAGAAACATTGATTTGTAGGACTTAGACTTGTTTGGCACAAGCCACAGGGGTAAGGAAACATTGATCTGTAGGTTTTAGACGAGTTGGGAGCAAGCCCTAAGGGTAAGGAAACATTGATTTGTAGGACTTAGACTACAAGCCCTTAGACCATTGATTTGTAGGGCTTGTTAGAACCAAGACCCCAACAATTGTTTATTTTTTTGTAGGCCTACTTTTTATTTTTTTTTTAAAGCACAAGCCCTGAGGAAAAAAGTTCCAGAAGATCATGATGTGTTGGCCATTGGCCACTGGCCTTTGTTCAATTCCCTGATATAATTGCAAACTTTGAAAATGCTGTTCTTGCTGTTGCTGCTGCTGAGTTGTTTAAACAGCAGAATGATTAGACCTCTCAAAGGGAATGGGATCAACAACTGCAGTAACATGGGTGATGGATGATGAAGGTTGCACTGGCCACGATTAGCTCTAGTGATGTGCCTGAGGAAGTAGCAGCACCATAACTAGCCCCCACCACTTCAGGGTTCTGTGGAGAATAGAAACAGTTGGCCAATGATGCTTCTCCACTTGTTGAGAATAGAAATGTTTCCTTTGAGAGAAGGTACTATCGTCAACTGTAATGTGCACAGTGAAAATAAGGGAATGACTGGGAAGTGGCACAATGGGTACGACTGCACTCACATGAAACATCTGACACAACTCTGTTCAAACACCACTTAGAATCCCAAATGTGAAATCCCCCCACCAGAAACCAAATTCTGCTGCTGTCACTATGCCCTTTGTCGACATCCCCACTTGTAACGGTTTTCAGTACACTCAGAGGCAGGCTGTTTGGTAAAACACAGTTTTATTGAAACCGGACAGAATAAAGAAACTCTTGCGGGTCCAGCAATAGTTAACACGTAATACTGACACAGGACAGGTTACAGAATAACATTAACCCACACGGGTCCAGTACATATATCTGAGAGCAAAATATATATTACTGACACAGGTCAGGTTACAGTTCATGTGAATCACTGAGACAACAATATGAAAGTGCTATTAGGCCGGGAGGCTGATAGGCCCTAATAGCGGAAGGCCCAGGAAACACTCTCTACAGAGAGTGACAAAATAGCTACTTCGACACAATGGGTAAGAAAGGCCCTGAGGAAATCACTGACTACCGGAAACAGTATCACTGTAACCGGAGGAACAGTGTAACGCCAAACCGAACCAGCAGGAACTGTGACCCAAGGATAATGGCACCAGACAGCAAGGGTTAACGGACGCTCAGGCTTGATGGTGACTGCCAGGTAGTAGAGACAAACTAAGGTGCCCAGGAGACCAACCTCGGTAGGAGTGCACTAACAAGCCAAGCGTACAGTGTGCAAGCAAGAATAGCTCCTACCCGGGGGTATGGAGATACAATGCAGAGAGCGTAAATGGGTTGCAGTAGCTGAACGGCTAGCAGCAATCAAGGCAACCAAACGGGTCTAGCAAGACCTGGACAGAGGCACCGGAAAATTTCCCCAGCTGGATAACCGGACGAGGTAGTAAACCGAGCCTGAGATACACAGAGCAGGAGTCTCAGCCAATCCGGGTCGATACTCAGAACAGGAACGTCTGCCAGGCCGGGTTGGTACACAGAGCAGGAGCGCCAGCCAATCCGGGTCGGTACACGGCGCAGGAACGTCAGCCAGGCCGGGTCGGTACACAGAACAGGAACATCAGCTAATCCAGGTCGGTACACGGAGCAGGAACGGAATCAGGCAGAGTAGTCAGGCAGTCCGGGTCATACACAGGATTCACACAATATAAACAGCAAGCACTAAGCAACGGGAACACCACGAAAGCACCCTGCAGAAGTGACAGGGCTCAGTACTTAAAGGTTACCACTGGGTGGAGCAACATCACGCTGGCCAATAAGAAGTCATCAAGAAACAATGCTGTCAAAATGTCGCCAGCAATACATGGGCACCGTGATACCACTAAGGACACATGTCAACTTGCTGACAGTTTAATAGTAATGACGAACCCTCCCTGCCACCAGCTTAGCATATTCTGTGGGATGGAATCTCCTCAGATGTCGCTTGACGCCCTGCTTGTGATTCTTCTCCACTACACTGCCATCTGTGGTCAGTGAACCACACAGTGTGCAATGGGGGAACATGAACTGCCACATCCTAAGATCTGCAGAGTGGCTATCACTTGGCATGGGAGGTAACTATAAACAAGGTGGATTGGCAGAAGATGTAGTTACCCTAGAGCAAAAAGGTGATGGTGAGCTAGTTGTTTTGCTCATCATTGAACTTCCAGCTTCTGGCTGAGCTGCTCTATTCTTCCTCTTTGATTTCCACCTTGCGTCTTTCTTGAGAGTCAGGGGGTACAGCAACAGCGGTATTCGATTTCTGGTGTCATGGTGCCTGTGTTTCATGTGTGTTTTCAGAGCAATTGTGCCAAGGCACATTCCCATCTTTCTCCTTCTCACTGACTTGTCACAAATTGTGTACCATGCCATTGGCGATGACTGCACTCTGCCTTTCCCAAGAGGAAAATGGTTTCACACACATAACTTCAGGGGGAGGGGAAAGGTGGAGAAGAATGGTTTCTTTCTTCTCCTCCACATTCCTCTTCACTGGCTGGGGCAGAGGATGTTTTTGCTGCTGTTATTACCTCAGAACAATACTACAACTATTATCAGGAGTATTGTAAAACTGCTCTAATTCCTAACTGCAAGGGTGGCAGGATGCTGAGGATCAAGCTAGTGTGCCACAGACCACTGTGGACAAAGTGGGAATGGGGTTAACAAGTGATGCAGGGCTAGGACACGTTCTACTTCCCAGCCTCACCAATACTCCTGGTCCTATTTGCAGTGCTGAATCTGAGGCAGTAGCAGCAACAGCAGTAACACTATCCACTGCCCCAGACAGTGAAGGGAAATGTGGAGGACAAGATGAAAGAGGCGATTCTTCTCCATGGGTGTGGGACTATTTTTCTCTTGGGGCAGGCACAGTGCAGTCATCACCAATGGGACTGTGTGCAATTTGTGACAAGCCAGTGAGAAGACAAAAGGAGGTAACACACCTTGGCACAAGCTCCCACATGAAACATAGACACCATGACATTTATGTCAAACATACATGTTAAAGCCAACAACCTACCACAGAAATCAAGCACCGCTGTTGCTGTCCCTGACTCACCAGAAAGGCAACAAAAGTGAGACGGAGATCAAAGAGGAGAAAGAATAGAGTAACCCAGGCAGAGACTGAAAGTTACATGATGAGTGAAACAACTAGCTCACTATCACCTTCTAGGGTAACTTCATCTTCTGCCAATCCACCTCGTTCATTGTTATCTCCTCCGCCAAATGATAGCCACTCTGTTGATGTTAGGATGTGGCAGTTCATCTCTACCCATTACACAGTGTGGTGCACTGACCACACATGCCAGTGTGGTGGAGGAGAATCGCAAGCAGTGCATCAAGCAGCATCTGAGGAGATTCCATCCTGCAGAATATGCTAAGTTGGTGGCAGGGAGGGTTCATCATTACTATTAGGCTGTCAGCAAGTTGTCATGTGTCTTTAGCGGGTGTTGAAAATGGTACAGTGACAGCGGCAGTACTTGGTTTCGGGTGTCATGGTGTTTGAATACAGTTGTGCCCCCAGTGTGCATTGCAGTTGCTGGTGAGAGCCACAGTTCCTGCTCTCAAGTGAAAAAAATGATATTCTAATAACAACACACCCATGATTTTGGAGGTGGGGCAGGTAGAGAAGAATTAATGGCCAACATCTTCTTTTTTCCACATAGACTGCGGGCTACTTATTGCGCTGCTACTGCCTCAAGGGCATCAGTGAAGATAGTCATGGCAAGTGGAACCTTCATCATCCATCTTCCATGTCACTGCTATTCTTGATCCCATTCCCTTTCAGCTGCCTAATCATCCTGCTGCTTAAAGGGATAGTAATACGCAAATATTACTATCCCCCATCTTGTAGCCCTTCAAAAACTGAGTAAAATGAGCCCAGCGGCATCTCTCACTAGCAGAAGCACTAACAGGACTATAGTAATAAATTAATATTGGGTGTTAATCATTAAAAGACAAAAACAGGTGACATGCATGCTAAGATGTTACCCTTTGAATAAAATATATAGTTTAACAACAGTTTTGAAAATTTAGAAGCAAATGTTGTGTAAAGTGGATATTCATATAAATGGCAATTTTACATAAAGATTTAACAAAACGCTTTAAAAGTTTTGATTTGTCTCAGTGATAATGTATTCCTGAAAAATAAGTATAAACTGATTATAATATTTTACTACTTTTCAAGAAATGAACAAATCAAACCAGGTGGTGATGGTGGACTCAGACTTTTGGACCATATTGTATATAAAATGTAGTTGTTTATCATAATAAACCTTTCCTGACCCTTTCATTGTCGAGCAACGAATGAGACTTTGTATTCTATGGGAAAATTTATAAACCCAGTCAATTTTGGAGCAACATCATCCTCCGTGAAATGCGTCAGTGAGGTCAGTGTGAAGTTCTGCAGGATGCTGGTGAAGAATAGAAAAAGCTCCATACGAGTTAGGCTCTCCCCAGGGCAACTGCGCTTTCCTGGAAAGAGACAAAATATTTTTATTGAATGAATCTGCTCCATAAGATCTGAGAAGTCCAACAAAAACAAATATATCAGAGTTGGTCTTTTATTTTTGAAGGTTAACGATATATTGTGGTGCATTGATGATGCTTGGTATTATATGATCAGGAAGGTCGGGGAGTTATGTGAAGGAATCTAGTCAGACCTTTTAGACTTGTATGTTCATCCCCTGTTGTGATTGTGATCCACACGGCATACACACACACACACATATATATATATACACACATACACACACATACACACCTACCTAGCCACACTTACAAATATATATATATATATTTATATATATATATATATATATATATATATATACACACATACAAAATGGATATCTCTGTTTGTAATAATAGCTTTTTTTTATTGGACTAACATTATATTTTCAGGATGAGCTTTTGACAAAAGAGCTGGCAAATTCAAACAGTCAATATGGGTGAATCACTTAAAGGTTTTTTTCTTATCCTGTACCCTTGTGCAGATGTTGATTGCGTGTATATATTTTTAATAAAGAATTTTCAGTTCATATACATTTGAGTAATTCTTGATCCATATGAAGGTGTGACATTGATTGTGGATTTGGTAAGACATGGATGACCTATTTTGTAAAATATATTTTAATGTGATCTTTTACACAGTTTGAGTGACTGAGTAATACATAATGTGACTAGATCACCATTTTAATGTGAGAAGCTTGTTAATTCTCTTTATGCAGGACTCAGGGAAACCAGTTTAATGTGTGAATGAAATAGTTAGTTACGCAGCTTGAGCTTCTAAGTTCCTCTCCTAATGTGCATATTAATATACACTCTCTCAATCTTACAGTCTCGTTCTTACACTTACACATACACATAGTTACATAGTAGTTTAGGTTGAAAAAAGATTTGCATCCATCAAGTTCAACCCTTTTCCTATTCCTGTTTACTGTCGTTGATCCAAAGGCAAAAAACACCCTCAATACAGTAATTTCAAATTCTGCTTTGAATGGGGGGGGGGGGATCCTTCTTGATTCTAAATGGCAATCAGATGTCTCCTTGGATCAACAAGCACTAAATAAATATTAATCAGGTATTTGCAGAACCCTTTGTATGGGCCCTGAACATATTTATATAGTGTTATCATATCCCCTCTAAGACACCGTTTTTCTAGTGTGTACAAGTTTAACTTTCGTCATAACTAAAACTTTCCATTCACATAGTAGTTATGAAGAAAGGCTAGAAAAGTTAGCTTTCTCTAGTTCCATAATGTCCTTTATCAGAAAAAGAGTCCAGAATTGAACAGCATATTCAAGGTGGGGTCTTACCATGGACCTGTAAAGAGGCATAATAATATCTTCCTCCCGTGAGTGAATATCCTTTTTAATACATGCCAATATCTTATTGGCCTTTATAACCGCCAGCTGGCACTGCGAATTACTGCTAAGTCTGTTGTCTACCATTACACCCAAATCCTTTTCATTAGTAGATTTCCACAAAGAAACACCATTTAAACTATATGTTGCATTTTTATTATTATACCCAAAATGCATAACTTTACACTTGTCTATATTGAATCTCATTTGCCTGCCCAGTTACCCAATCTGTCCAAATCCTCTTGTAATGAAGATACATCCCGTTCAGACTTTCTTTACCTACTTAATTTTGTATCATTGGCAAACACTGATACATGGCTCCCTATGAAACAAATTAAAAAGAAGAGGTCCCATGACAGATCCCTGAGTTACTCCACTTATCATTTTTGTCCAGTTGGAGAACTTATCATTACCACCACTCTTTGCATTCTATCTTTCAGCCAATTTCCAATCCACACACAAATGTTTGCCCCTAAGCCTATTTCATTCAATTTGTACAGTAACCTTTTGTTTGGAACTTTGCCTTGGCAAAGTCTAAATAGATCACATCAACTGCTGCACCCAAATCTATATTCTTACTCATTTTTTCATAAAATGCAATCAAGTTAGTTTGACAAGACCTGTCTTTCACAAAGCCATGTTGGCTCCTGCTAATGATATTCCTGTTCAAGATAAATTCCTGAATATATTCCCTTAGCAACCCTTCAAACAGTTTCCCCACTACAGATGTCAAGCTTACAGGTCTGTACTCTCTCGGCTGGGATTTTGATCCCTTTTTAAATATGGACACCACATCTGCTTAACACCGATCCGTGGTCACCATACATGAAATAAAAGAATCCCTGAAAATCAAAAATAACTGTCTGGCCAGGTACCGGCCTAGCTCTTTAAGTACCCGTGGGTGTATACCATTCGGCTCCAGGGCTTTGTCTACCTTAACACCATTTAATTGTTTTAACACTTTGTCTTATGTCAGCCAATCCCATGTTTGCTGTGACTGTTCTGTAAAAGGTAGTTTGCAGGTTCTTGTCCATTGGGTCTTACTTGGTAAAACAGAAAAAAATAAATTATTTAAAATATCTGCTTTCTCTCTTTCACCACTAACCATCTCACCTGTTTCAGATAACAAAGTTCTAATATTATCAGACTTAAATTTTTTGCCATTAATGTATTCAAAAAAATGTTGGGGATTTCTCTTATTCTCACACACACACACACACACACACACACACACACACACACACACACACACACACACACACACACACACACACACACACACACACACAGGTCATATCATTATGACTGAGCCTCTGTTTATCTCACCTATACAAAAGAAAGATAAATCATAAAAACATGTGGGGAGACAAAGCGTTGAAAAAGAGGTGATAAAGTGGAGATAACTTCTCCAGTGATATCACTTCTCCATTCCTGTTATTCTACAGAGCCTATGCACTTGTAATTTTCACTTCTATTGTGAGAGTGGGTCACACATTTACACATAAACGTAGTATTAATATATCTATACTATAAATGAAGAAGTGGTCAGGTGGCCACAAATTCTATATCCGTGCCACACACACACCAGGGCGGCAGCTAAGAGAAGAGTTGCATATCTCCTACACATTGACTGAGCCCAGTATTATACACTCAATTATAAAACACATACCCTGGGGCTGGCATGTAGCAGGACATATACAGATCTCCTCCATACTAGCTGAGCCCAACATACACACCCCGGGCACAGCTAGGAGGAGATTTGCATATCTTCTACACACTGCCTCAGTACAACATATACAGCCACTTCATTTTCCACACCCATCACTACCTGTTCAGAAAAACAAAAATAAGCCTGACTCTCACCTGTCGATGTCTAAAATGTAAGCCAACATCACATTCTGTTTTTGCTGCAAACAGCACAAATACCATTGGAAAACCCCCCAGTGATTGACGTAATGATTGGGGGATTCCTGTATACTTTGCTAAGTCACATATATTAATTTATTCATAAATCTGTCTGCTTAAGTGATGGAATGAAGCCTCCTGGCCACTACTCCTATGGACCAGGAACAATAAATAGGAAGACAGTCATAATGATTCAGATATCTCTGTGAGGCTAAGCTTATAGGGAAACTCCACTTAGTGTTAGTGAGTCCCGTGTACTGCCTCATTCAATCAGTTTAAGTGCTGCTAAATGGAAGCCAATATTAGGTTTCAAACCAAGGGCAGACTCTGTGCACCTTAACTCCTCAGATTCTCTGTTTATATTGATATATCAAAGTTTCCATATATATCACTACTAACGCTTATTGCAATGCAGAGAGGTTGCAAGTCTCCCTCGCATCTCAATGCTTTTATGTAACAAATTACAAATTAAAATAATACCGCTTGCAGTCTACCAGTGTAACGGTTTTGTACGACACTCAGACCCAGTAGGTTAGAATAAAACACAGTTTTATTAAAAGACACGAAATAATGCCCACTACAGGCTTATACAGAATGGCAGGAAAATAACAATCATGTACATATGCCCTCTCAGGCCCACTATACAAGGGAGAAAATAGATACTGTCACAGGACTGGCATAATCAAGCAATTCCAGCACAACATGGGTTAAAGTTTATGGAAGGTAATCAGTCTCTGTTGTGGTGTGTTTGACAATGCCCAGTAAGAAGTAAAGGTAGCAAGAGACTGTGGTGCGAGATGTGAAAGCACCTAGTGTGTAAAGCAGAACTGAGACTACTCCCTGTACTGAGCAGAATCGGAGACCACAATACTCTGCTAGAGCTAGCACTACCTGGAGCCGTGAGCACCCGACCGATGCGGTAACGGAGACACTGTAAACTGCAAGAGCTGAGGGACTAGAGCCAATAGCACCCAACCGGTGCGGTAACGGAAATACTGTACACTGCAAGAGCTGATGGAATAAGAGCCAATAGCATCAGACCGGTGAGATAACGGAGACACTGTACACTGCAAGAGCTGATGGAATAGGCCAATAGCACCCAACCGGTTCGGTAACGGTGTCACTGTGTATAGTAACATAGTAACATAGTAAATTAGGTTGAAAAAAGACACAAGTTCATCAAGTTCAACCTTCACCTCATACCTCAGTAACTGAGAATTTTATAGCTTTCCTGCTACCAATTAAATTAGTCTTTATCAGACCTTCCTGATCAGACTACTGATATACAGTATAACTCTGTATGTTTCCTTTTGAAAGAAATGCATCTAATCTTCTCTTAAATGTATCATTTGTATCTGCCATAACTACCTCCCTGGGCAATGAATTCCAGAATTTGACAGACCTTACCATAAAAAAACCCTTCCTCTGCTGAAGTTTAAACCTCCTTTCCTCTAATCTCAAGGGGTGTCCCCTGGTCACCTGATCAGGCCTTGGAATAAATAGCTCACGGCAGAGATACTTGTATTGACCTCTCATATACTTGTACAATGTGATAAGGTCTCCTCTTAGTCGTCTTTTCTCTAGAGTAAATAAACCAAGTTTGTTTGGTCATTCCTCATATGTCAAGTCCTCCAATCCCTTAATTAATTTTGTTGCTCTCCTCTGTACCCTTTCTAGTTCTAGTATATCCTTTTTCAGAACCGGTGCCCAAAATTGCACTGCATACTCAAGGTGAGGTCTTACCAATGATTTGTATAATGGCAAAATAATGTTATCCACTCTTGCTTCGATACCTCTTTTTATGCAAGACAGGACTTTGTTTTCCTTTGCTACTGCTGTTTGACACTGGTCACTGTTTCCAAGTTTGTAGTTGACAAGGATACCCAGGTCTTTTTCTAGCAATGAGTCACCTAAAATTATTCCATTAAGTTTATAAGTAGCCTTAGGATTGTTTCCTCCCAAATGCATGACTTTACACTTCCCCACATTAAACTTCATATTCCACATGTTTGCCCAATCTGACATTTTATGTAAGTCCCTCTGTAGAGAGAAAATATCCTGTTCTGAATTAATGTCTTTGCATAATTTAGTATCATCTGCAAATATTGATATTTTGCTTTCTGTATCTATTTCCAGGTCATTTATAAACATGTTAAAAAGCAGCGGACCCAATACTGAACCCTGAGGTACTCCACTCTCCACTTTAACTGTATTGGAGAATTGTCCATTTACAACCACACACTGTTCCCTATCCTTCAACCAGTTTTGTATCCAATTGCAAGGTTATCTCCTAGTCCCAATTTCCTTATTTTATACTCCAGCCTTCTGTGTGGCACTGTATCAAATGCCTTTGCAAAGTCTAGATATACTATATCTACTGCCTTGCCATTGTCAAGGTTGCTGCTTACCTCCTCATAGAAGCTGAAAATATTAGTTTGGCATGATCTATTCTTCTTAAAACCATGTTGATTCGTGCTAATGATCTTATTTTTTGTGTTGTAATCCTGAATATAGTCCCTTATTATCCCTTCTAAAAGTTTTCCCACTACAGAGGTCAAACTCACTGGTCTATAATTCCCAGGTTCTGTTTTAGTTCCCTTCTTAAATAGAGGCATCTTTAATAGAGGAATCTTTAAAGAGTAAATATAGGGGTTTTGTTAACACTGCACTAAGTTCTTGAAGAACCCTTGGATGTATACCATCAGAACCCGGTGCTTTGTCGGTCTTAATTTTGTTCAGTCTTCCTATGACATCTCCTTGAGTTAACCCAATATCTATTAATTGTATTGTTTTATTTGTTACTTGCGGAGGCTCTTCTACCATTCCTTGCTCCCTTGTATATACTGATGCAAACAAAGTGTTTAAAACATCGGCCTTTTCCTTATCCTCACTAACCAACTCACCCATCTCATTTTTGAATGGTCCAATGCACTCCCTCTTAAGTTTTTTGCTATTTATATATTTGAAAAACTTTTTTGAATTAGTCTTGCTTTCCCTTGCAATTCGAGTTTCATTATCTATTTTTGCTACCCTAATTGCCTTTTTGCAATCTTTGTTGCACTCCCTGTATTTTAAGAAAGATTGTTCAGTTCCTTCAGACTTAAATAATTTGAATGCGTTTTTTTCCTTGCCATTTCCTTCTTTACATGTGCAGTTAACCACATTGGCTGTGACTTACTTCTTTTGCATTTGTTCCCCATTGGTATATACTGTTGGGTACATTTCTGCTAAATTTGAATTCTGACCATTTTTCCTCAGTATTTTTGCATTTAAATAAAGTATCCCAGTGTATGTGTTGCATTGAAGCCCTTAACAATTTGAACTTAGCTTTTTTAAAATTAAGAGTTTTGGTTGAACCTATACATTTTTGCTTTGCCAGACTGATCTCAAATGTAACCATGTTGTGATCACTGTTTCCCAAATGTTCTCTTACCTTAATACTGTATACCATTTCTGTGTAATTAGTGATCACTAGGTCCAATACATTGTTATTTCTTGTCGGCGCTTCTACCATTTGTGACATGTAGCTTTCATGAAGTGTGTTCAAAAACCTGCTACTAGTGTTGAGCGAGCACCCCGATGCTCGGGTGCTCGGGTGCTCTGACCGAGCACCCCCTGAGGCTCGAGTGCTCGGCCGAGCACCCGAGCCCCATTGAAATGCATGGGGCGACACGAGCATTACACCAGGCACCCCCTGCTCTGATGAGGGGAGGGTGCCTGGTCAATGCCCCCCTTCATCTCCGCTATGCCCCCTTCATCTCCGAATGCCCCCTTCATCTCCGCAATGTCCCCCTTCATCTCCGCTATGCCCCCTTCACCTCCGCTATGCCCCTCTTCCACAATGTCCCCCTTCATCTCCTCTATGCCATAGAGGAGATGAAGGGGGACATTGTGGAAGAGGGGCATAGCGGAGATGAAGGGGGACATTGTGGAAAAGGGGCATAGCGGAGATGAAGGGGGACATTGTGGAAGAGGGGCATAGCGGAGATGAAGGGGGACATTGTGGAAGAGGGGCATAGACTCTATGCCCCTCTTCCACAATGTCCCCCTTCATCTCCGCTATGCCCCTCTTCCACAATGTCCCCCTTCATCTCCGCAATGCCCCCTTCATCTCCGCAATGCCCCCGTACCTCCAGTCCCTGGTGGTCCAGCGGAGCGTCTTCAGATCTGTGCCTCTTCCGGCACAGATCCCCGCCACCCGAACATGGCGGGCGAGCACATGGCGGTACTCGACGAGTACCGCCATGTGCCGAGCAGAGCGATGCTCGAGCCGATCCGAGCATCGGCCGAGCACGCTCGCTCAACACTACCTGCTACCCTTAGCACTCTGACAAGTCTCATTTTTCCAGTTGATATCTGGACAATTAAAATCTCCCATAATTATAGTATGCCCAAACTGGGCAGCTTTCCTCATTTGCAATAGCAGTTGGGCCTCATCATTGTCATCGATATTTGGTGGTTTGTAGCATATGCCCACCAACAACTTTTTTTTACCTTTTACACCACATTTAGTCTCGATTTCTACCCACATGGACTCCACAATTTGGCCAGTTTCCTCACTAATATCACCTCGCAAAACTGGATTTAGTTCTGTTTTCAAATATAAGCACACACCTCCACCTTTTCTATTAATTCTGTCTCTTCTAAACAGGGAATAGCCCTCTATATTTACAACCCAGTCATGTGCATCATTCCACCATGTTTCTGTTATTCCAATTATGTCCAATTGCTCATTAACCACCAGCAATTCTATTTTATCTACCATACTTCTTGCATTTGCTAGCATACAATTAATTTTGAAGTCTTTAATATATTAATCCCTACATGCCTTTTTTCTACACCTTCACTTACTAGGTGTTCCTCCCTACTGACTAAATTTTTCCCCACCCTTTCTCCACCCCCCTGGTCATTTACTTGGACTCTGTTCCTATCTGCTCTATTTACCCCATTTTTGCTATCTATACCCTCCCCCCCTTTCCTAGTTTAAAAGCTCCTCCAAGCTTCTTAGCATTCTCTCCCCTAGCACAGAGGCTCCTCTACCATTTAGGTGCAATCCATCTCTTCCATATAGATTGTACCCAAGAGCAAAGTCAGCCCAGTGTTCTAAAAACACAAAACCCTCCTTCCTACACCATTGGTTGAGCCATGCATTAAGCTCCCTGAGCTCCCTCTGCCTACCTGTACTGGCGCATGGCACAGGTAGTTTTTCAGAAAATACTACCTTAGAGGTCTTTGCCTTGAGCTTGCACCCTAAATCCCTGAAATCATTCTTTAGGGACCTCCATCTTCCTCCTACTTTATCATTGGTTCCAATATGTACCAAGACAGCTGGATCACTTCCAGCCCCTCCCAATAATCTGTCAGCCCTGTCCACAACATGCCGAACCCGAGCACCCGGGAGACAGCATACTGTTTGGCATTCACGTTCCTGGCGGCAGATTACCCTATCTATCCTAATAATAGATTCCCCTATTACCACCACCTGCCTTGGTTTCTGCCTGCTCTGCATCCCATCTAGCCTGGAAGGAGGACTGTTCCCCTGGCTGCTAGAGGAATCAGCCCTCTCCAGTGTTGCCAATTCTGAGCAATTCTCATCAACATCTTCACACAATCTTGCAAATCTGTTAGACTGAGTCAACTCAGAACTGGCCTTCCTCTTCTTCTGCCCACTACCTCCCCTCCTTACTGTTACCCAGCTGCCTACCTGTCGCTCCTCATCTACAACTCCACCCACTTCACCAATAACCTCACATACTACCTGCTCTGTGAGTTCTAAACTCCTTTCCAGGTTTCCAATGTCTCGCAATGTTGCAATATTTCTCTCCAAATCCAATATCTTAGACTCTAAAGAGAAAATATGCTCACACTTGGAACAGCAGTATGACCCCTGGAATGATTGCTCCAAGTGTTCAAACATGTGACAAGATATGCACTGCGTGAGATTGGCTAACCTGCTATCACTCGTGCTTGGTTTTACAATTCAAATAGCTTTATATTATCCTCTAATGCTCACTCCAAGGTAAGTAACCAACCTTAAATGTGAATGCAATAAATCCTTTGAAATGATAGTCACCTCAGAGCTCTTCTGATTTCCAACTCCTGATTCTATTCCAACTCCAGATTCCTTCTAACTCTTCACTTGAAGTAGCAGTCACTTGAAATAGAAGTCTCACAGAGCCAGCTCCACAGAGCTAATGGACTGTATTTATAGTAACTAGCAGCCAGGTGACATCCCTTAGCAATCACCCCTAATCACACAGACCAGAGCAAAACTCAGTAAACAGTTTTTTTTAACTCTTGCAATACCCACACAATTTATTTTTTCTTTTTAAACCTTAATAAAATACCAATAAAACACCAAACACACTCTTATGTACTTAACCAGATTCGTTCTAACTCTTCACTTGAAGAAGCAGTCACTTGAAATTGCAGTCTCACAGAGTGTCTGAGCATGTTCAGATTTGTCCAACCAACATGGCTGACTGTGATTATGCTCAAGTTAATATAAAGACGTAGAGGAGATATATGACAACACACGAAGGGGCTGATATTCAACAGGATAATGGATTTGACATCACAAACCTCGAACAGGATATACAGGGAAGTGACATAATAGACATGGGAAGAAGAACGTAGATAGGTTATTACATCACAAAAAGGGTGGGATACCTACAGGATGTTACTGGGTGGGGTAACGGAGAGGGTAAAGGAGGAGAGTAAGAGGAGTATTACCATATAGGGGCCAAAAAGTGAGTGAGGCCCCTGCCAAAATGTGTTTGATGAGAAAGGGGTATGTTACACTTCTATTATTAACTCTTTGAGTGCCATTGGGGCTTAGGAATGTGTTGGGAATCACTGGCATTCAAAGGGTTAAAGCATCTGTTGCATCTATTTGTCATTTCATGAGGCATCATACCCGCAGAGAAAGCCATCATGGCGTCATTCTTCTTAAATCTTCCCTGCTCATCCAGGAAGTGATCAGGATTGAATTTGTAAGGAGTAGAGAAATATTTGGGATCACGGTGGACGGTACAGAGAAGTGGAAATACTTCAGTGTCCTGAGAATAAGAAAAGAGGAAAAGGAATTTAATTATACATTGACTAGTGATATTATACATTGACATAAAGTACCATGGTCCAAATGGACAAGAAAAAGTGGTGAAATTGTGAAGCAAACCAGCTGGACCACCGGTGACAAGTACAAATTATCAAAATTTCTTTAAAATTTTCACACCTTGAGTGTGTAACCCCTTAAGAGTTGAGTATTTTAAAACATCTGTATATATCTTTGTCTCCTATAGTGCACTGTCACCTATCACTTATTTTTAATGTAAAAACAAAAATGTTGTAGGTTTTATCCCCCTGAGTAAAACAAGGGAACACCCACTGCTGAAATATAGTTTATTCAAAAGTTATTACTGCTCATACTTGACTTGAGGTGCAGTATCACAATGGCATAAAATTGTAGAGTAGCGCTGTTGCTACATAATATTATGGAGATTTATGGCCAACTGACCTGGGTTGTCCATAGAATGCTGTAGCAACAGTGACACTCTATAATTTCAGGACACTGTGATACTGCACCTATCAGCAGTGGATGTACCCTTGTTTTACTCAGGGGAAACCCCTACAACATGTTTTTTTTACATTTTAGGTATTACTATACCTTTAAGACGTCTTTCACATCCACACTTCCTGCCAGGGCCGGTGCAAGGATTTTTGTATACACAGGCGAAGGTGCATTTTGATGCCCCCCCCCGACCTTGCCACAATCTCCTGCCCCCGCCCACATATTTACCTCCACACTCTCCCCACCTCCACAATGCCCCTTCCACAATGCTCCCTTCATCTCCACAATGCCCCTTCCACAATGCTCCCTTCATCTCCACATTGCCCCTTCCACAATGCTCCCTTCATCTCCACAATGCCCCTTCCACAATGCTCCCTTCATCTCCACATTGCCCCTTCCACAATGCCCCCTCAACTCCACAATGCCCCTTCCACAGTGCCCCCTCAACTCCACATTGCCCCTTCCACAGTGCCCCCTCAACTCCACATTGCCCCTTCCACAGTGCCCCCTCAACCCCACATTGCCCCTTCCACAATGCCCCCTCAACTCCACATTGTCCCTTCCACAATGCCCCCTCAACTCCATAATTCCCCTTCCACAATGCCTCTTCATCTCCATAATTCCCCTTCAACAATGCCCCTTCATCTCCATAATTCCCCTTCCACAATGCCCTCTCATCTCCATAATTCCCCTTCCACAATGCCCCTTCATCTCCATAATTCCCCTTCCACAATGCCTCTTCATCTCCATAATTCCCCTTCCACAATGCCCCTTCATCTCCATAATTCCCCTTCATCTCCATGATTCCCCTTCCACAATGCCCCTTCATCTCCATAATTCCCCTTCCACAATGCCTCTTCATCTCCATAATTCCCCTTCATCTCCCTACCTTGAGTCCCTGGTGGTCTAGCGGCGTGCCACAGCTTAGAGCTCTGTGCCTCCTTCGGCACAGAGCTGAGGCTCCCGCGCAGTGCTCTCAGTAATGCAGAGCGCTGGGAGATGATGTCATCTCTCAGCGCTCTGTATTACTACAGAGCCTGGGTCTCTCTGTGGTGTGTAACATAGACGCTACGAGGGAGCGCTGATTTACACTACCAAGTGCTGCCTCGCGGCGTCTATGTGACACACTGCAGGGAAAAAAAACCCCACAACTTACCTCTTTTCGGCGCCCCTCCATTGCGGCGCCCTAAGGCAGCTGCCTGTTCTGCCTTAATGGCAGCGCCGGCCCTGCTTCCTGCACTCCACCTATCTAGACAACAACTGGCTACACCAATATTCCTTAAGCCAAGTAACTCCAGCTACCTATCATTGCTTGTTTGCCCTACTCTAGCCAGTGCCAACATTTCATCAGCTTTCCCTCTCCTCCCCCACAACATACAGAGTAAGAACATGGGCAAGCTACAAATCTTGAATTGAAATGATAGGAACCATTTACCTTTGGGATGGTAAATCCTCTGAAGTAGGTGTCCTTTGTGACTTTATGTGGGATATTCAGGGGAGCAATATCAGAGAATCTTTGGATCTCATTAATCACAGCTTCTGTGTAAGGCATCTTGATCTGATCATTCATGTTTGATGCACGTTGTCTTCCAAACACTCTGTCAATTTCCTCATGAATTCTGGCTGTTAATTGGGAAAATATATGTAAGAATCACATTTCTTGATTTGCAATTTTTTATGATGAAAAAATCAATAATTGTAACAGGTCACAGCAGAGATTCCTTCAATCAAAGACAAGGCAAAGTAGAACACTATTTAAAAGTAGTATTAAGTTGAGATGAGTAAAATATGATTTTGCAACATAATTTTGAGGACCTATATAACACTTTGGATCCATCTGAATGGATTCAAAGGAATTGCTTATGAATAGTGAAATTGGAAGAGAGGGACAAAAGAAGAATGGGTGATGTGTGTAGGAGGGGGGTGCTCTGGAAAGCACTGGAGATAGGGGTATAAGAGGGATTGAGGAGAGTGTTGTTATTGTTTTTTTTGTTTGCTTGTTTTGTCAGTTGGACCTTTCAGGAAGTAATCACTCTGTAATTCACTTCCTGGCAGTTTGAACTGTTAACACATTTGAATAAAACAGCTGACAGCAGTGGGAGTACCCTAGTTTTATTCCGCAGGAAAAAACTTATAACTATGGTCATCTGCAGATATGTTTTGGGGGAGGTTATAGTCTAATTCCAAGATATGTCCCCAAGGCACACCTGCACAGCTCTGAACAGTTAATCTGACCCGGAGGGGTAGGGAAAGTGACCTATCTTTTTCCCCTTCCCCCACCAATGCCCATGCCTATAACAATATAGGTTTTCATAAAACATTTACTACTCCTTTTAAGGGTTATGTTGGCGCCATTCTTCATTTTGAAAAATGGCTAGCAACTGCCATGTCCGCCTCCATGGACATATTGAAAATGTCTTGGCGACAGTTAGGTAAGTGGGGATTATTGTTAGGAGGTGTAGCCTATCCTTTAACCCTTTGAGTCCCAGAGAGGTACCCAACGCATTGCAATGAAAGGTGTTGGATACCTCTCTGGCACTCAAAGGGTTAATGTTCAGGGCAGAGCTAACACCCACTGTAAAGACTAGTATTATCTGACTCTGTACCTTGTATGTGGGGGTATTTCACCATCAGCAGGATCCCATGTCTCAGAGTGGTGCTGACTGTCTCTATCCCTCCCAGGAACAGACTGTAGATGGTCATTAAGCTGTTCTTCATAGTGAATTCAGAATCAGGGTTCTCCTTCTCCTGTGGAGACACCAGGCACAGTCACAGACTACACAGTATGTCACACTCACAAAGCAACACAGGGAAAATCATTCCAATTAAGTCATTCATTGTAAATAATGTTATTGCTGCTCTACTGCAGAGCCTCCATGTCGGCCGACACAGATCTCCTGCTAACAGCTTTACAGCTGACAGCAGGAAACATTGAACTTTAAATGCAGATATCTCTCAAACTATAGCGGTTTGAGAGATATGTTTTTTGCTCTTTGTTCAACTTTTTAAGGACTACACCATGAAAAATATTTTTTCTGGGACATTATTGTCCATTTAATTACTTTAGCTGTATGTTTGAGGTCGTTATAATGGTGGTATGGCATGATGGATAAGTATCTGCCTATACATCTCAGCATTGAGAACATTTATTCTGACCCAATCCCCAACTCTATTTGCAGAAATGCAGCCCCAAACTTGCAAAGAGCCTCCACAATGCTTCACTGTTGCCTGCAAACACTCATTCTTGTACCGCTTTCCAGCTCTTTAGCAAACAAACTGCCTTCTGCTACACCAAATATTTCAAATTTTGACTCATCAGTCCAGAGCACCTACTGCATTTTTCTGCACCCCAGTTCCTGTGTTTTAATGCAGAGTTGAGTCTCTTGGCCTTGTTTCCACGTCGGTGGTATGTTTTTTTTTGGCCTCTAGTCTTCCATTAAGACCACTTCAGACCAGGTTTCGCTGGACAAGAGTGATCACATCAAATATCGATTTTATTTAGGTTTTTCTTTTGTTCTCACTTTGCATTTTGTTAATTGATAAAAAATAATCTATTAACATGTCTGTCATGGAAGCCTTCATGCCCTGGGCTCCTGGAAGGACCTGGGGGCCAGCTCACTCCCTACAGACTATGGACTCCATTCACCTTCCCAGTTCTCTCTTGGGTTTAAGTCACCCTGTGCTTATTGGGGCCACAGGGTGACAAAGACACCCAGTCTGGTCTGCCCAATACAGAACTCTACAGCTATGGGGTAGTGTTTTTGTTGACAGAATTATGCTCTGGTCTGATGTTTGTCATTTGTCATGATGTAATTATGTGTGATGTAATCATGTTTGCTGTTCACAGTCCTTTCTCCCTCCCTGTTGAGGCTCTATAGTATGACTTGTGTATTGTTCCCATTGTGCCGCTTTGTATTTTGTGCACCTCCACCACCGGCCCCATTGTCTTCCCATATGTAGTTTGCAGTAACCTGTATGCTATTGTATTCTAATATGTGTGGATAACTCAATATGTGTGTATATAAACCCTGTGTGTTCTATAATAAATCATTTCTTATTCTAACCCCTACACTGGTCTTGCCTGGTGCTTGAGGTAAATTGTGATATACCAGCACAGCAACCTTGCTCAGGATTGAAGGAAGCAGCGACTGATGGGGACAACCAAATGGGATGTTCACTGGTATCGTCACATTTGGTGGCAGCAGTGAGATTGCTTCCTTGTGTATGGAACATCCAAACCACCACTGGGTCTGTTTCAACTCAATCAGATGGATCACCATTACAACAGGCTGAAACAAAGCATGTTGAAGGATATCTGGGAATCCAGAGGGCAAGTGGCTAGCAACAAATCTAAAGCAATTCTGATTTCGGAACTGATGGAGGGCGACCAAGCTAGCAACTCCTCATCTATGGCAACCAACATGTCAGAAGTACAGGGAGAGGTCCAGTGGCATCTGGAGTGTCTATGGCTTTACTCTCCCCCAGGAGTTTATCACCCAGATTCTAAGTGAGTCCACCAACCTGCAGATGGCTGAACTCTGGTGGACTAGGGGGGAAGCCGACGGCCACCTGACCCAGTGGTATGGCCAGAAAGAAATTGCTCTACTCCGCATTCAAAGCCTTCACCAATACGGAGGATGAGATTGACAGTTACCTGCAGACCTTTGAAAGACAGTGTGGCCTGCAGGGAGTCAAAGAATCAGAATGGGTCACCCTCCTTGTCAGTAAACTGTCAGGGAGGGCAGCAGAGGCATAACAGGCTGTGCCCACAGAAGACTGTATGGACTATGAGCAAGTCAAGGAACGACGTCTCAGCTGGTATGCCATCACCCCGGAGGCTCATCGCCTAAATTTCCACAGCCTATGGTGGAAAGGAGGACAGCCTTTTATGGACTGGGCCTATCAACTGGCCAGGGAGGCAGGCAGCTGGATGGCCGGTTGTCAGGCTGTCACCTTGGCGGATGCCCTGCAGCTCATCCTCCTGGAATAGTTTCATGGCCATTCTCCAGTAGCAATTTAAGAGTTCTTATTCTAACCCCTAAACTGGTCTTCCTGGTGCTTGGGGTGAATTTCAATATTCCAGTGGAGTAGCCTTGCTCTGGATCGAAGGAAATAGCAACTGACGGGGACACCCAGACAGGTGTCCACTGGTACTGTCACAATGTCTATTTTTACACTTTACAGCATTTTTTCACACCTGCCTAAAACTTTTGCACAGTACTGTATATATATATATAAAAAAGCAAATTGTGTACATTAAAATAACATCAAATGGATCAGAAATACAGTGTATACATTGTTAATGTTGTAAATGACCATTGTAGCCCACGCAGAACCTCAGACATATGTAAATAGGACCCAAGGTCCCTCTGGAGCTGCACACTGTGTTGTATACTGCCCTACTCCAGATCTCGAGACTAGGGAAGCGTCTCAAGTGGGACAACAGAAGAATGGTAGAATATGTGTAAGTCACCACTTGATCTGTGAAAGGAGGCAATAGAGAGCAAAAGCAGACCAGAGTCAGGAGGCACTGAGACTACAGGTCAGGCAAGCAGGCAGTGTAGGGAGTGAGTAGGCAGCCAGAATGACAGGTCAGACAAGCCAGGGACTACACAGAGCGAGAGTAACGAGGCCACTGGTCAGACAACCGGAAAATATGCTGAGCGAGTAGGAGCCAAGGCCACTGGTCAGGCAAACCAAGGACTACAAGGAGCGAAAGTAACCAGACCCTCAGGGAAGGAAACCGGAGATTACACTGAGCGGGTAGCCATGGCCATTGGTCAGGCAAGCCGGGGGCATACACAGAGCGAGTAGTCTGCCAGAGCCACAGGTTAGAACCGATGTGGGTAGTAAGACAAGCCAGGGTCATAAACAGAGAGAAAGATTTTCAGGCAAACACGATTCACAACAAATAGCAAAGAGTAATGAGCAGGAACACCACGTAAGGGCAATGACTCCTAGCCCCAAGGAGGATTATAAAGGAGCAGAAGGAGGCGGGGCCCAATTAGGCCACCCAGAATAGGCCCATAAACAGGCTTCTGAGCCAGTGCCCGTAACAGACATAGTAATGCATCGGAGGCTGCAAGGATGCCAGCAGACAAACCACAGAGGAAGGAGGCACAGGCTAACTAGGCCTCAAAGGTAGACTGTGATATATTGCTTATCTCTGTGGCTATTTCTTCCTGAAAAAAATCTCACTAGCGATGGAACTACTTGCTCCAATCCACCAGTCTGACTGTGCCCATTTACCAGACCAGGGGATAGCAGGCATATGCAAAAAATGTGTCCTGAACTGGGACCCAGCATCTAACTTTCACCTTTATATATAGATCTGTGACTTCTCTTCACAAGGACTTAAAAAAGAAGTTTGTACAATAATTTAAGCTACATATAGAATCCCTCCTAATTGTTCCATTTAAAAGTCCATAAACCTTATTTTACTGCTATATATAACATCTCTCCATATCTCATTATGGGCACAATCTACAAAGAAATTCCAATCACAAAAACCAGAATGTATTTAGCTCTAGTGAATTAGTGAATTCACAAAGCAGCATGTTTTTGTTCATAACAATAGTAATCATAGATACTATTCCTTTACCATTCACTAGAACAATTCCAGTCACAAGAATTAAGTTTTGCAGTAAAAACAACTGCAAAAAGACTTGCTACTCTGTTCATGTTTAGACCCCGTCCACTTCTGGACACACTAAAAATCTTAATTGCAAAGGATCACAAATACAATTGAAACAAATAAACTGTCACGGTTTACTGAACACTCAGACAATTTGGTTAAGGTAAAATAATGAATCTTTATTAGACAAATAATACAGAACTGAAATGCCCTTAACGGTTCCAGACCCAAACAGAGGATCGCACTATAGAATCTGACACAAGTCAGGGCATTAACAGAATAAAACAAAATACAGAAATGTAAAAATGACTGGAACAGGAACTGGAACAAAACCTCAGCAGTACAGGTAAGGAGAAGCCCTAAGAGGAGCTGGTACTGCAGGGCAGACACCCCAATAGGTTGGGGAGCGGATAGGCTCTACCGGCCTTACCTATAACCGGGTAAGGCAGCCCACGTGACGGTACAAATGAGTATACAGAGGAGATGCCCGGAGGCAAGCAGAATAGGCACAGGTAGTATAGTGACAAACGGAGGCTACAGTGAGGTAGTCCACAATGTGGCGAGTATACGGTCTGGAGGGATAATAGGCACTGGTACAGAGTCAGCTTCTGGGTCCAAACCAAATTGTCTGGACAAGGCATCAGCCCGTACATTCTTAGTACCAGGTAAGTAGGAGAAAATGAAATTGAAACGAGACAAAAACAGTGCCCATCTATCTTGTCTTGGGGATAGCCTTTTAGCCTCAGAGAGGTACATGAGGTTTTTATGATTGGTCAGAATCAGTATGGGCGCTCTAGTACCCTCCAACAGATGGTGTCATTCACGTAAAGCCAGGATAATCGCCAATAGTTCCCGGTCCTCAATGTCATACAGGCTCTTGGCCTTTTTTAAAAAAAAAAATCCGCTTGGCCTCAACATCTTATCAGGACCTGGTCTTTGGCCCAATACTGCCCCTACTCCGGTCTCAGAGGCATCCACCTCCAATGTAAATGGTAACCCAGGAGTAGGATGCGACAGAACTGGGGCAGTGGAAAATGCGGTCTTCAGAGTTTCGAATTCCCTGACCGCCTCTGGGGACCATTCTGAGACTTTGGCACCCTTGTGGGTCATATCAGTGAGTGGCTTAACGATTCTGGAATAATCACAAATAAATTTCCTATAATGATTTGCAAACCCTAAAATTCGATGCAAGGGTTTGAGGCCCGTGGGGCGCGGCCATTGCAGCACCGCTGCAAGCTTGTCCTTGTCCATAGTGAAGCCCTCCTTAGAGATCACATAACCTAGAAAAGCCACATTAGACCTATGGAAATCGCACTTCTCGAGTTTGCAATATAGCTTGTTTCCTCTGAAAGACCACCGAGACATGCCTGCAGTGAGTCTCCAGGTCAGGAGAATATATCAAAATGTTGTCTAGGTACACGACTACACAGGATTGTAACAAGTCCCTTAATACATCATTTATGAATTCCTGAAATACCGCCGGGGCATTGCAAACACCAAATGGCATGACCAAGTACTCGTAGTGCCCCGTACGAATATTGAAGGTCGTTTTCCACTCATCACCCTCCTTAATCCGAACTAGATTATATGCCATCATCAGGTCTACTTTAGTAAAGATGGATGCGCCCTTTAACCGATCGAACAATTCGGTGATGAGTGGAATGGGATAAGCATTCTTTATCATTATTTTGTTGAGACCCCTATAATCAATACAGGGTCGGAGCTCCCCGTCCTTCTTTTTAACAAAAAAGAATCCAGCCCCCGCGGGTGAGGAAGATTTACGAATAATGCCACGAGCCAGGGCGTCACTAATATACTCCTCCATGGCCCGGTTCTCGTCACAGGACAACGGGTAAGTCCTTCCCCTAGGGGGCATAGCGCCTGACACAACATCAATAGCACAATCCTATGGGAGATGCATAGGCAGAGTGCTAGCCTCTCCCTTACTGAATAAATCCCTGAATGATTGGTATTCAAGTGGTAGGGAGGGAGAGGTACTCAAGATCTTAGTAGGATGTCTTAGACAATGAGTGTTACAGTGTTCGGAGCAAGACAATATCTTACATGTCTTCCAGTCCATTCTGGGATTATACTTATGTAACCACGGAAAACCCAAAATGACTTCAAAATGAGGAGACTGGATTATCTGGAACTGTAAGGTCTCCTTGTGAAGTGCTCCAGTGCCCACAGATAACGGGCATGTCTCCTGAGTAACTTGTGGAGTTTTTCACATAATTGGCGGCTCCAATATTTCAACGGAACTTCAAAAATTTAACTATGTATTCAAAAAGGCTGTAGTCCTTCACAATCACAACCATGAGAGTGTGCTCACGATGTGCCGGTCAAGGGCTCTCTTTACCCTTACACGCATATCCAAATTCAAACATGACCGCACCAAAAGAAAACACTCACTCTTGGATTGAATAAAATCATCTTTGCGTACCTTTATTGTTGTTGTAATAAAATCACAGTGAAGTTGGTGATGGGCTGTATGGCAGAGCTGTACACTGGTGACCCTAACAGAGAGATGCCCCAACGATCCGATCAACGCGTTTCGCGTATAAAACGCTTAATCCTGATCTCTATCGTACGTCCACAACTTCCGTCCTTTTGAAATTGCAACAGCCTATCAGAAAGGTTATATCTTGCTCACATGGTTCGTACAATCTAAGCCCATAGAGAGAACTTCCCTTCATTACCCGGATCTAATCCACCATCTTAAAGGGGAATTCTCTTAAAGGCAATGTGGGCACGAAACCTATCTGTATCAAAAGACTGTTAATATTTGTTTCAGACTTAACTGATAGTAAATGCAATCGCAAAAATAGACGGAAGATGATGACTAGCCCCTAAAACAAATGTTTAAACAAAGTTGACATCATACATATATAATAAAATCATCCTTTTGATACCAAAGTATAGAATAAATCATCTCATATAACTCACTTTATCTATATACCTCTTTAATGAAGAACTCTTTATGACATTAATATATTCTATAAGATGTAAATAATTATTACTCAATATATTTGCCTGAAAACATCAATTGGGAGAATATTTAAACATAACAAGAAACATCATAGCTCTTATTAAAGCCCTCAGGGAATCTGGTACCTAAGGTGAATATCCAGAATGCTTCTCGACGTAACAATTTTGCATCTAGATCTCCACCTCGTTTACCTAATATAACCCTCTCAATCCCTTGTATGTTCAAAGAATCTGTATTTCCATAATGGATTTCTTTGAAATGGTTAGCTACCAAGGATTTAAAGCTTAGGTTCCTTATATCACTCAAATGCTCATTTAGACGTTCTCGTAACGTTCTAAGGGTTTTCCCCACATATTGGAGCCTACAAATGTTACAAGACAACAAATATACTACACCTCTAGTGGCACAGTTTATATACATACGCATCTTATATTTTTTGCCATTGGTAGTAGAATAAAATTCTTTCGTAATATTCATAAAGTTACAGCAATTACATCTGTTGCTGCCACATCTGTAATTTCCAATTGTGGACAACCAATTCCCTGAGTTTGATTTTCTATCACTAATATACATACTTGGTGATAATAGGTTCCCCAAGGTTAATCCTCTCTTTGCTACATATTTGAAACCTTCCAAAACTACTTTATGTAGTTCTAAATCTGCACTCAAAGTTGGTATATGTTTTATTAATATATTTTTTATCCTATTGAACTCCAGGCTGTATTGAGTGGAAAATACTACTGATGATTTATTGATCTCCCTTCTTGTCTTCGGTTTATATTTTATTAATTCTTTCCTTTCTTTTTGGTCCACTATTTTCTTGGCTCTATCCAACATCCACCTTGGATATCCCCTTTGTATAAATCTTCTATAAAGTTCAATTGATTGTTTCTCAAATTGTTCCTCAGAAGAACAATTGCGTTTTAAACGCATAAATTGTCCAACTGGGATACCTCTAATGGTATAGGCAGGATGACAACTATCTGCCCTAAGTAAACTATTTCCTGCTATGGGTTTTCGATAAACATCTGTATGTATCTCTCCTGTTACCACATCTCCTATTAGTATTAAATCCAAAAAATGAATAGTAGTTTCATGACATTCATAAGTAAAACTTAGATTTTTCTCTTGGTCTTCTATATAGTTTACAAATAACATTGCTTCATCTTTAGTACCCCTCCATATAAACAGGAGATCATCGATAAATCGATTGTATATCACAATATTGTTCCTATAGGGGTTATCACATCCAAAGACGCGGGACTCCTCCCACCAACCCATAAAAAGGTTTGCGTAGGATGGTGCAAATTTTGCACCCATTGAAGTCCCGCGTCTTTGGAGGTAAAACTCCCCATCGAACAAAAGGTAATTATGAGTCAACAGATACCAAGTGGCTTCCAATAAAAAGCCCTTCAAATTTTCTCCATATGGACTATTAAGATCTAGATGATAACGTAATGCTTGCATTCCATATCCGTGTGGGATGGACGAATAAAGTGACCTCACATCACATGAAAGCCAGATCAGCTGTTCTGACCAACACACACTCTGCAATATCTGCAAAACATTAGTGGTGTCTTTAATATAGCTAAACAGTCTAGTGACCAGGGGCTGCAAATGTAGATCAACCCATTCACCCAAGGTCTCATTCAATGATCCTATGCCCGATACTATGGGTCTACCTTTCACTTCACTCAGGGACTTATGTACCTTGGGGAGGTGATGAAATATAGGAATAACAATACAATTTGATAGTAATGTGAAGATGAGTAACAATCCACCAATAGAAAAACTAAATTTGAAACTTACTTCTACGTCATGTTTTTATCCTATCAGTTGTAGGGGAGCAGTTATTGATAGTTTCCAACAATTGGTAGAACGAGATTTGATGATTTTGCACTCTAGTTTGTCTAATGAACCCATGACTCATAATTTGAGTGTAGAGGAGAGGCAGGCATTGCAACATTTGTGTGGGATGGACGAGATTGTGATAAAGGGAGCGGACAAAGGCGGATCGGTTGTGGTTTTAGACACTAGTCATTATCATGCGGAAGCAATGAGACAGTTGGGTGATCAGGAGGCTTATGAGAGATTAACTCATGACCCCACTGAGGTCTTTAAAAGACAGATCCATATACTTATTGATGAGGGAGTTACTTTGGGAGTGATTGAAAAGAAAAATGAGGAATTTCTTAAGATTAGAAAACCAGTTATTCCTATATTTCATCACCTCCCCAAGGTACATAAGTCCCTGAGTGAAGTGAAAGGTAGACCCATAGTATAGGGCATAGGATCATTGAATGAGACCTTGGGTGAATGGGTTGATCTAGATTTGCAGCCCCTGGTCACTAGACTGTTTAGCTATATTAAAGACACCACTAATGTTTTGCAGATATTGCAGAGTGTGTGTTGGTCAGAACAACTGATCTGGCTTTCATGTGATGTGAGGTCACTTTATTCGTCCATCCCACACAGATATGGAATGCAAGCATTACATTATCATCTAGATCTTTATAGTCCATATGGAGAAAATTTGAAGGGCTTTTTATTGGAACCACTTGGTATCTGTTGACTCATAACTATTTTTTGTTCGATGGGGAGTTTTACCTCCAAAGACGCGGGACTTCAATGGGTGCAAAATTTGCACCATCCTACGCAAACCTTTTTATGGGTTGGTGGGAGGAGTCCCGCGTCTTTGGATGTGATAACCCCTATAGGAATAATATTGTGATATACAATCGATTTATCGATGATCTCCTGTTTATATGGAGGGGTACTAAAGATGAAGCAATGTTATTTGTAAACTATATAGAAGACCAAGAGAAAAATCTAAGTTTTACTTATGAATGTCATGAAACTACTATTCATTTTTTGGATTTAATACTAATAGGAGATGTGGTAACAGGAGAGATACATACAGATGTTTATCGAAAACCCATAGTAGGAAATAGTTTACTTAGGGCAGATAGTTGTCATCCTGCCCATACCATTAGAGGTATCCCAGTTGGACAATTTATGCGTTTAAAACGCAATTGTTCTTCTGAGGAACAATTTGAGAAACAATCAATTGAACTTTATAGAAGATTTATACAAAGGGGATATCCAAGGTGGATGTTGGATAGAGCCAAGAAAATAGTGGACCAAAAAGAAAGGAAAGAATTAATAAAATATAAACCGAAGACAAGAAGGGAGATCAATAAATCATCAGTAGTATTTTCCACTCAATACAGCCTGGAGTTCAATAGGATAAAAAATATATTAATAAAACATATACCAACTTTGAGTGCAGATTTAGAACTACATAAAGTAGTTTTGGAAGGTTTCAAATATGTAGCAAAGAGAGGATTAACCTTGGGGAACCTATTATCACCAAGTATGTATATTAGTGATAGAAAATCAAACTCAGGGAATTGGTTGTCCACAATTGGAAATTACAGATGTGGCAGCAACAGATGTAATTGCTGTAACTTTATGAATATTACGAAAGAATTTTATTCTACTACCAATGGCAAAAAATATAAGATGCGTATGTATATAAACTGTGCCACTAGAGGTGTAGTATATTTGTTGTCTTGTAACATTTGTAGGCTCCAATATGTGGGGAAAACCCTTAGAACGTTACGAGAACGTCTAAATGAGCATTTGAGTGATATAAGGAACCTAAGCTTTAAATCCTCGGTAGCTAACCATTTCAAAGAAATCCATTATGGAAATACAGATTCTTTGAACATACAAGGGATTGAGAGGGTTATATTAGGTAAACGAGGTGGAGATCTAGATGCAAAGTTGTTACGTCGAGAAGCATTCTGGATATTCACCTTAGGTACCAGATTCCCTGAGGGCTTTAATAAGAGCTATGATGTTTCTTGTTATGTTTAAATATTCTCCCAATTGATGTTTTCAGGCAAATATATTGAGTAATAATTATTTACATCTTATAGAATATATTAATGTCATAAAGAGTTCTTCATTAAAGAGGTATATAGATAAAGTGAGTTATATGAGATGATTTATTCTATACTTTGGTATCAAAAGGATGATTTTATTAAATATGTATGATGTCAACTTTGTTTAAACATTTGTTTTAGGGGCTAGTCATCATCTTCCGTCTATTTTTGCGATTGCATTTACTATCAGTTAAGTCTGAAACAAATATTAACAGTCTTTTGATACAGATAGGTTTCGTGCCCACATTGCCTTTAAGAGAATTCCCCTTTAAGATGGTGGATTAGATCCGGGTAATGAAGGGAAGTTCTCTCTATGGGCTTAGATGGTACGAACCATGTGAGCAAGATATAACCTTTCTGATAGGCTGTTGCAATTTCAAAAGGACGGAAGTTGTGGACGTACGATAGAGATCAGGATTAAGCGTTTTATACGCGAAACGCGTTGATCGGATCGTTGGGGCATCTCTCTGTTAGGGTCACCAGTGTACAGCTCTGCCATACAGCCCATCACCAACTTCACTGTGATTTTATTACAACAACAATAAAGGTACGCAAAGATGATTTTATTCAATCCAAGAGTGAGTGTTTTCTTTTGGTGCGGTCATGTTTGAATTTGGATATGACTTGTGGAGTTACCAGGGGCCTCCCATCAATGGCCTCAATATCAAGAGGAGATTCTCTGTTCAACAATGGAATTTTATGCAGAATAGCGAAGTCCCTGTCCATAAAATAACCGGCCGTACCGGAGTCAATAAGGGCAGGAGTAGTCACGGAATCAGAAGCCAAAGAGACAACAATATTGAGTACCGGTTTCTTTAATGTGCCTTCCGGGGACTGGTTTACGCCACCTAGGATCTGTCCCCTACTTGAGCATAGGTGCGAGCATTTCCTGGCTGCACAGGACAGGTCTTTAGCAGGTAACCCCCCCTGCCACAATACATACATAGGCCCTGTTTGTGGCGAAAGGAGTGTTCCTCCTTGGACAATCGTGTGAAGCCCACTTGCATAGGTTCGGCACTCCCAGTAACATGACCTGGAGGTATGGGAGGAGAGGGAGGTAAGGGTGGGAAATTAACCCTAGTAACCAACTAGCTCGTGGATCTTGATTTATGATCTTTATATATACTCCTCTCCCTTATGCGGGAGTCAATCAGGATAGTATAATCAATGAAATTGTCTAGACCCTCTTGTAAGTCTGTGGCCGCAATTTCATCTTTAATCCTATCCTCGAGACCTTGTGCGAAAGCAGCAACAAGAGCCTCGTTGTTCCAACCTACATCTGCTGAAAGTGTGCGAAATTCAATGGCATAATCGGAAACAGAACGTGTGCCCTGTTGGATTCTCATAAGATGCTTGGCAGCAGAGGTGGCACACCCTGTAATTTCAAATAAACTACAGAAGGCCCTTAAAAACTCGGCAAAGTTATTAGTGATTGGTTTACCGGTCTCCCAAATCGGATTTGCCCAAGCTAGAGCCTTGACCGTGAGTAGGGAGATCATGAACCCCACCTTGCTCCTTTCACTAGGAAATGCCTGCGGTACCAGTTCAAGGAAGATCTCCAGTTGGTTCAGAAACCCTCGGCACAAAGTTGGCTCCCCATCGTATCTCAGGGGAAGGGGGGCGGTAGCGGAAAGCCCTTTAGAGGAAGAACTGAATGTATTTGCCTGTGCCAATGGTGCCGGAAATGGAGTGGCCCCCAAAGGCTGAACAGGTCTCTCGAGACAGGCAGTGCGCTCCAAAATAGTCTGGATAGCCATAGATAACTGGTCTAACCATTGTTAATAAGCATCCATTTTCCAGAGGAGATTCTGAGATCTACCTTCACCAGTTTTGTCTGAGGTCATGGCTCTTTCGTACTGTCATGGTTTACTGAACACTCAGACAATTTGGTTAAGGTAAAATAATGAATCTTTATTAGACAAATAATACAGAAATGTAAAAATGACTGGAACAGGAACTGGAACAAAACCTCAGCAGTACAGGTAAGGAGAAGCCCTAAGAGGATCTGGTACTGCAAGGCAGACACCCCAATAGGTTGGGGAGCAGTTAGGCTCTACCGGCCTTACTTATAACCGGGTAAGGCAGCCCACATGACAGTACAAATGAGTATACTGAGGATTGGGAAGTGGATAGGCTCTACCGGCCTTACCTATAACCGGGTAAGGCAGCCCACGTGATGGTACAAATGAGTATACAGAGGAGATGCCCAGAGGCAAGCAGAATAGGCACAGGTAGTATAGTGACAAACGGAGGCTACAGTGAGGTACAGGCTGTAAGGTAGTGGAACCGGAGGCAGCGGAGAAGTGCAGACTGACAGGTGGTAGAACCGCTAGTCACCGTAAAGCACAGGCTGTATCGTATGCAAACGGAGACTGCAGGGAGGCACAGGCTAAGCGGTAACACAACCAGAGGCAACTTAATGGTGCAGACTGACAGGTGGTAGAACTGCTAGTGACCGTAGAGCACAGGCTGTAAGTATACAAACAGAGGCTGCATGGAGGCACAGGCTGAAAGGTAACGCAACCAGAGGCAACTTAATAGTACAGACTGGCAGGCAACTGTATGGCAAAGGCAATAGACACTAGACTAGGACAACAGGAGCGCTAGCGATAAGCGGACGCTAGGTGAGTAGCTAAAGCCTGGAATGGTGCACTGAGAGCGGTAGTCAGCCAAAGCCTGGATCGGTACACAAAGAGCGGTAGTCAGCTAAAGCCTGGATCAGTACACAGAGAGTGGTAGTCAGCCAAAGCCTGGATCGGTACACAGAGAGCGGTAATCAGCCAAAGCCTGGATCGGTATACAGAGAGCGGTAGTCAGCCAAAGCCTGGATCGGTACACAGAGAGCGATAGTCAGCCAAAGCCCGGATTGGGACACAAAGAGCGGTAGTCAGGCGAGCCGGGTCAAAACAATACGGGCAACAAAGACAGGAGCAAGGTCAGATGAAACCGGATCATACATGGAACAGGAACACAGCAACAAACGTCTGGTCAGGAACACCATGAAAGGGCACCGGTATAGTGACAGGAGGACGTATATAAAGGCAAGCCCTGGGAGGGGTTGAAAACCCCGAGCCAATAAGAAGCAGCCAAAGCAAACCCGGAAGTAAGAATGTCGGTCAGGTATAATCACGGGCACCATGATAGAAACATAGAATTTGATGTTAGATAAGAACCACTGAACCCATCTAGTCTGCCCACTGAAAATCGCAATCCACAGAAAAATTAATCACACCTACTACAATAGCTAGATAGCGACATTTTTGGGCATGTGATCTCTTTGTGGATCTGACTCTTTTGCTGCATGTAAAACCTCCTTATATCTCCTCCTATTGCTCCATATAACTCCTCCTATTGCTATATATACCTCCTCCCTATAACTCCTCCTATTACTCCATATAACTCCTTCTATTACTCCATATAATGGCTTACTATAACTCCTTCCATTACTCCATATAAAGGCTCACTATATCTCCTCCTATTGCTCTATATAATCCCTCCCTATAACTCCACCTATTATTCTACATAACTTTTTTCCTATAACTCCTCCTATTAATCCATATACCACCTCCTATTGTTCCATATAACTCCTTCCTATAACTCCTGCTATTGTTCCATATAACTCCTCCCTATAACTCTTCCTATTGTTCCATATAATCCCTCCCTATAGCTCCTCCTATTGTTCCGTATATCTTCTCCCTATAACTCCTCATATTGTTCCATATAACTCCTCCCTATAACTCCTCCTATTGTTCCATATAACACCCCCCTATAACTCCTCCTATTGTTCCATATATCTTCTCCTATTGTTCCATATAACTCTTCTTGCGTTCCATATAACCCCTCCTATAAATCTTCCTATTGTTCCACATAACGCCTCCCTATAACTCCTCCTATTGCTCCATATAACTCATCCCTATAACTCCTCCTATTGTTCCATATAACTCCTCCCTTTAACTCCTCCTATTGTTCCATATAACTCCTTCCTATAACTTCTCCTATTGTTCCATATAACTCCTCCCTATAACTTGTCCTATTGCACCATATAACTCCTCCCTATAACTCCTCCTATTGTTCCATATAACCCCTCCCTATAACTCTTCTTGTTGTTCCATATAACTCCTCCCTATAACTCTTACTATTATCCCATATTACTCCTCATATTGCTCCATATAACTACACCCTATAACATCCTATTGATTCATATAACTGATGCTTATTACTTTACTTATCGATCTATATAACCCCCCTTATTATTCCTCCTAATTTTCCATATAACGCTTCACTTTATTTTTCCTGTAAGTACTCCATATAACCCATCTGTATAACTTCTTTGGTTGTTTTGTATCAGAATTGTTCACCAATTGTTTGCAGCCAAAGTCTGGCTATTTCCTTAATATCTTAGGTGGTTTGATTCTGGTAACTCTAAGAACTTGTATTGGGTACAGAAAGAAAGAAAATCCGTGCTGTCCCCAAATGCCCAACATAAAACTAGTGCTATGCAGACGTCCTGTATATCTCAAGTATTAGATACCTGCTGCATTTTTATCAGGAAACTATCAGTCAAGTCTCTGGGAAAACTGGGATCCAGTGTCCCTTGGTTAGATTTCATTCTCTCATTTGTAAATGAAACCAGTTCTTGTGTGAAAGTTGTATTCTTCTGGTGAGGTCCTGGTATGAGCGCCATCAGTTTAGGAATAATCAATTCCAGCTGCAGGAAGATATCAAAATTTAGCCTTGAAATAAGACACTTTTAATTTGTTTAACCCTTTGAGGACTAAAGCAAATCAATTTATTGCTCACCCTCTAGCCTTCTAGAGTTTAACAGAAAGACTTGCCTAATGCCATACTTGTAAAATGGTGCAGTGTCTGCAGATATAACTGACTTCTGTATGTTGGATTCCTACCTAGGTAAGTCCTTCAGTTACACACAATAAATATATGGATATACCTGATTGCTGTATTATGGACACCTACCTAAGTCCTTCTGTTACACACAGTAATTATGTAGATATACCTGACTTGTATGGTGGACTCCTACATAGGTAAATTTATTATGCTTTACCTTCTTTACTGTCACCCTCAGCAGCAAAGAAAACCTTATTTCAATATCACAAATTAGCAGAAAAACTTGCTAGTATAACATCCCCCCTCTCCACCTATCATATGTCTCCTTTCTCTCAAAACTGAGGTGCAATAGCTTCCTGTTCCTCTTTCTTTGCTGCTCCTTCAGATAAGTTTTTGTCTCCCTTGGGTATAAATATTGTGTATTTGTATTTGACTTTGATTGTGCCTTATTCCATTGGGTATTTCCATTTTGTATGTTAGATTGTGTTTTTTCTTTAAATTTCTGGGACTTATGTCTACATATTTTATGATTTGGGGTGGTTTTAGTTTCTTCCCCCTTGGTTTATGCAATTTTGGTCATTTTCGGTGTTTACCTTGTATAGTTCTGGTTGTTTGTTACTCCTATGGGAATTTCCTTTGTTTTAATCAACATCTTTGGACTTTGGTTTGCTTATATGTGACATTATCTATGTTATTTCTTTGTTTTGGTGCATTTATTTCCATAGCCTTTGTGATCGCTGTTTAGCCTGGCATTTCTATGCTCTTACTTGGTTGTTCATCTGTTTTTATCTCATTATGAGATCTCCTTTGGGATCCTCCTTTGTTTTGTGGGGAACTCATGTGCTATAGGAGGACTCGTTGGTCTGATTTCTTGCTGCATAGGGAGCGCATGTGCCTTGGGAGAGAGTGATTCATAGGAACAGCCTATAGTGTCTTTGAGCGTGTACAAGGTGGCGCTTCTTCTTATATGCGTTTTTTGTACGATGGAGTTGCTTTGTATTACGAGTGCCTAACTTCATTTTACAAAGGAGTTGCGTTTTATCACTAGTGCCTTTGTCCTTACCTCTTGGACAGCATCTAATAGTAATTATTTTATCATTATTTGTTTGTTATTACCTTAGTTTCATTTATCTTCTGGGAGCTCATTGGGTCTTTGTTTGTTTTTATTTAGGGGTTTGATGTCCCCTTGGATATTGGCTATCATGTCCAATTCTAGTGATGAGAGTGACAGCCCTAATTTGTCAGTCACTAATCATCAGAATATTTCAAATGCTGTGCATGATATGAGAAGGATACCAATCAGGAATTTCTTTTTTCCCTCAATCCTCATGATGTACAATTTAAGAGGTTCATAGAACAGTCTGTGCATTCTGCAGTGCAAAAATGATCCGATTCCTTTGTGGAATCCTTTACTTTGGCTTTAAAAAATAAGACCCCTACCATGGGAGGTAATAATAATGGAGGTAATACTAATAAGTCTTTAGGCCAGCCAGACAGGTGTTGGCCAGCTGAGGAGTCACGGTCTGACAACAAAGACAGTATTAAGAAAGGGGAAAAATGTTCTCAAAAGAGAAAACATATTACTAAGGAATTTTCTAACTCAAAATCTAGTAAAAGAAAAGCACCTGAATCTAGGGATAAAACATCTTTTTCGTGATACTACAACATGAAGGCAGTTCAGAATTGCGTGGCTTGGATCCTCGAACAAAATCCTCATCTCAAGAGGAAGAAATGTTGAGCATAAGAAAATAAAAATGGGTTAAACCTAATCCTTATTGTTCCTCATTGAATGAGGACAGTCCTGACAAGGATTGGGTACAATCCTCAGAAGATGATGATTATGAGTTGGATGCAGCTAAGATTATGAGACAAAAATCTAGGCTCTTTGTTAAGTTTGATGATAATAATGATCCAACAAAAATATTGTATGATCACGGTAATCCCCTATTTGACTCTGATGAAATTAGGCATCCAAGATCATCTGAATGGTCTCCTATTGCTTATGTGGCTACATATATTGAAAACTGGGTGAGGAAACCTATGAATAAAAATACCCGGAACAAACTGAGGACTGAGTGCCCAAGACCACTGATTGACAACAGTTCTTGTGAAACCCCAGATCTGGATCCAATGGGCCAGTTTCTTGATGAATAGGGTGTCTTATTGGTAATGCTAATTCTGCTTTGCCATCAGAAAGACGTAGGGCTATTCTATGGAAGATCGATCCTAAGTTGGAGGAAATGGTTAATTCTGAGCCAGGACCTTCTGCAAAAGGGCAATTACTTGGTGACTCTTTTATAGAAGAGTTAGGGAAATTTGTGATGTCTTTCACTGCTTTGGACAAAGCGCAGACATCATTGGAAAGGGTGTTTTAAAATATAGTTTTTGGTAGGGTCGGGAGAGGAAGGGGTTGTTTTCCCAGCTGTTGAAATCAGTCACACCAAAGATTTCAGGGTCAGAGGACAGTAGTTTCAGGACAGAGGAAAACCTGGGACCCTTCTTTCCTTAGAGAGGTAGACCATGGAGGTAGTGCAGTCATCAACAGCGGCACTGTGCACAATTTGTGACAAGTCAGTGAGAAGGGGAAAAGAGGGAATGCGCCTTGGCACAACCACCCTGATAACACAAGTGAAACACAGACATTATGACATATATTTCAAACATGTTAAAGCCAAACACCCACCACAGAAACCAAGCACCTATGTTGCTGTACCCCCTGACTCTCCCAAAAGGCAACAAGAGGTGAGGTGGAGATCCAAGAGGAGGAAGAACAGAGCAACCCAGGCAGAGGCTAGAAGTTCGATGATGAGCGAAACAACTAGTAGGCCATCACCTACTTGCTCTAGGGTAACTTAATATTCTGCCAGTCTACCTCATTCATAATGACCTCCCCCTCCAAATGATAGCCACTCTGCAGATTTTAGGATGTGGCAGTTCGTGTCCACCCATTGCACACCGTGTGGTGCACTGACCACACATGGCAGTGTGATAGAGGAGAATCACTAGCAAGGCATCAAATGGCATCTGAGTAGATTCTATCCTGCAGAATTTGCTAAGATGGTGGCAGGGATGCTGGTTTGATTGATGTGTATATTAAGCACTTCCCAAGCAAGACAGGGTTCACATGCCATAGAGATAATAGTAAGAGTAAAATAGGACTCTATGGAGACAGCCCTTGTACTGTCTGCAGTAGAGTTCTCTGACCACCTTATTCTATCTGTATCTTTGAATGTTTCTAAGACCCCTCAGAGAGGCAAAGGCCTTTGGCATCTAAATTCAGCACTTTTCAAGGAAAAAGGGGTAAGAGTCTTTTTTAGATTTTCTCCAGGTTCAGGAGTTATTACATCTGTGATACCAAGTCTGAATGGTGGGAGATGGTTAAGGTTAGAAGAGAACCTGCAAGCTCTTTTAAAGTCTATCTAAAAGGAAGGAATTTGGTAAATATTGGGCCTATATCTGTCTCAAGCGGAAACTGGACTTGTTTGTATTGGGTAAAGGAGATTCAGTGGAAATTTCCATGGTTAAATCTCTCATGAGAGACTGTCAATAAAGTTGGAATGCCTCTCTTGTTCAGGAAAGGCATTATGGGTTTGCCAGATACCTACCTGAATTGCAGAGAAACCACATCTTGTAAAAATATTCATTGCCTGCGTGATGCCTTAGAGTCCCCTGTTAGGTCTAGGGAGGGGATGCTGCAGGTCATCCAGGATTTCTTTTCCAGTCTATCAGGGGAGCGGAAGCTCAGCCAAGTCAGAATTTCTACTTTCCTGTTGATGATTTGACAGCAGACATAACAGTCTTTAAGATTTCAGAAGCCATTGATAGTTTAAGTTAAAAGAAGTCTCCAGGCCCAGATGGACTATAACTGCTGAGTTTTATAAAGAATTTAAGGATATCTTTTCTCTTTGGCTCATGGAGGACTTTAGAGAGTGCCTGACCAAGGGATTTTATTTTTTTTTAATTAATATTGAGGTGGTTGGAGGATGTTTTTTGACAGGGATCCCTCAAGATCCAGCGCAGGCCTTGAGATGTGTAGCCTATGCAGACAATGTCACAATGGTTGTGCCAAGTGGGGTGGAGGCAGACCTCGTGGCAACAGAAGTCCATGAATACTCTGAAGTTTCTGGGTCTAAAGTCAATCACAAAAAGAGTGACGTTTTCTGGATTGGTAAGGAGGGAGAATAATTCCCCCAATCTGAAATTAATATCTTGGGAATCTATTTTGTGACAGGCGATTATAGCCTCAGGAATTGGAATTTGAGAGTGGAGATTGCCTCTGTTAAGATCAAAACCTTTGTGTTTCCTGTTTTTTTGTACATCTGCTATGTTTGCCTTTTACCAGAATTTCTCTATACGAGAATCTACAGCATATTTTTCCAAATGTTGTGGGAAATAGATTGACTTTCGTCAAGAGGAATATTACATATTTTCCTAGGTGTGACAGTGGGCTGGCTATGGTTAACTCTATCATCTTTTTTGCAAATCCTTTTTTTAAATTTAACTACAGAAACCTCTTTGTGGAGAATACTCCTAGGTGGACATGTATTCTTTGAGGTTGGGTATCTACTTTCCTTGACAAATGTTTATAAGAGGTAGCATGAAGAGTAGACTGGTGCATCATCTGCCTGCTTGTATTGTCCTGAGCCTGAAGTGCTTGAGACAATGGAGGGTGACTATGGAAGAGATCAGAACAGTCTCTAGGAAACAAATTGAGTTGAGAGTTCTGGCCTCTCATTTTTATTCTCCATTGGCTTTAAGAGACTGCCCAGAAAATATACTTAGGTTAGGGCCTGCCAGTGTGGTTTTAAATAGGGTTCCCCTCAAGTTTAGAGATGTAGACTGGAACTCTTTCCATGGAAAACTCTATGTCAGGGGAAATCTCAAGTGTAGACGCACTTATGATCATGGTTGTCCAAGAGAAGAGTGTTCTGGGGAAGAAGAGTCTATGGACCACTTCCTATTGAGATGTATGCAAAGGGGGAATTTAGGCCTTTCTTGTGTCTTGAGGTTTAGTTACTCAGAATGGGTCTATGGAGATGTTCAAGAGTACAAGGGTTTTGCTTTGATCACCATTTTTGTACTTAGTGCAGGAGTACATTATTATACTTAGACAGCATTGTGTTATGTATTCTTTAGGTGAAAAGTCTTCCCCTGTCAGGCAGTCATGAACAACATTCAGAGTGAGGTGGGGAAACTTCGGGATCTTTAAAGATGCTCCTTGGTAGAAGCAAATTTGTGGTGTTGCTGTCTTTTTTTCTCTTTTACAGAAAGGCTCATACAGTAAATGAGTACTTTTGTTAGTTGGTCTCTGTCTATGTAAATATGTTGATATGTAAGTTAGTGTATTGATATGTTTTTACTTTAACATCACATTTCTATTCTCTTTTTTATATGACCTGTATTTTGATGCTTTTTACAACAAATAAAAAAGATCCTACCTAGGTAAGTGCTTCTGTTACACACAGTAATTATATAGATACACACGACTGTTGTATCATGGATTCTTACCTAGGGAAATCCTACACAGTAATTATATAGATACACTTGACTGTTGTATGATGGACTCCTACCTAGGTAAGTGCTTCTGTTACACACAGTAACTATATAGATACACCTGACTGCTGTGTGATGGACTCCTACCTAGGTAAGTGTTTCTGTTACACACAGTAATTATAGAGATACACCTGACTGCTGTTTGATGGAATCCTACCTAGGTAAGTCCTTCTGTTACACACAGTAACTATATAGATATACCTGACTGCTGTTTGATGGAATCCTACCTAGTTAAGTGCTTCTGTTACACACAGTAATTATATAGATACACTTGACTGTTGTATGATGGAATCCTACCTAGGTAAGTGCTTCTGTTGCACACAGTAATTATATAGATATTCCTGACTGCTGTTTGATGGAATCCTACCTAGGTATGTCCTGTTACACACACAGTAATTATACAGATACACTTGACTGTGGAATGATGGACACCTAACTAGGCAAGTTACTCTGTTACACAGTAATTATATAGATACACTTGACTGACGTGTGATGGACTCCTACCTAGGTAAGTACTTCTGTTACACACAATAATTATATAGATATACACCTGACTGCTGTGTGATGGACTCCTACTTTGTAAGTCCTTCTGTTACACATAGTAATTATATATATATACTGAATGATGTATGATGAACTGCTACCTATCCAAGTGCCTATGTTACACACAGTAATTATATAATTATCCCTGAGTGCTGTGTGATGCAATCCTACATAGGTAAGTGCTTCTGTTACACACAGTAATTATATAGATACACCTGACTGCTGTATGATGGACTCCTACATAGGTAAGTACTTCTGTTACACACAGTAATTATAAAGATACACCTGACTGCTGTGTGATGGACTCCTACCTAGGTAAGTGCTTCTGTTACACACAGTAATTATAAAGATACACCTGACTGTTGAATGATGGACTCCTACCTAGGTAAGTCCAAGTATTTAGACATTTTCACCCCGCCCCCCCAGCACTTCATTAGATTGTAAATTCAAGCCAGCAGGACTAATTATGGGCCAAACAATCCTTTTAAAGACAAATACAAATTCCCTTTGATTTAAATGGCACTTTCTATCCCTTGATTACCAGAGAGGTCTACAATGCATTGTTTCCAGGCCCTTTTAAATCAATACAAATTTAGGAAATGTTTAGGGAATGATCATAGGGTGAAGTTGGTTTGCTGCAATTTTCCTTAGTACATCAGTTTCAGTGTGATCAACATCTGACTTTAACAAAATGTATTGTCATATCATGAAAGGGTAAAAAGTAATTTGATTACAATACTTACTATTATTAATAATAATATTGTTAATCTTGAAAATGAAAATAATTTACCTGACCCCAAGGGCCACTTAAAAAATGGGACTTGTCTTCCAAGATGGCAAGCAGCTTTGAAATCCTCTCCCCACTGTATTCCATACAGTCTCCAAATAGGATGGAGCAGAGGATATTGGAGACAGCATCCATGATCATCTTGGTTGGATCCACTGGTGTCTCTGCAGTAGAAATATGTAGGTATAATGCCACTTATAGATTGAAAGCGCACTGGAGGTCCTGGGTATTATCAGATAGATATCAATAGAAAAAATAAGAGGATAGAAAATAAGGTATTTCCTATTTTAAGGTATAACAGCCACAGTACGATACTGTTACACCTCACATACTAGTATGTAAGGGGACTAGTTCAGTGCTGTTCAAATATAAACTAATTAGTCATTAAATTAAACAACTGGGCCAGTTCATACTTATTTTCCACCTTGCCCATTAATGAAAATGTGGGAATGGGAATGTTTAATGTATTTACACAAATGTTATACTACTACTGTACTGCTACTACACAAGTTTTTCAAAACAAAGGATCCAGAAAAAAAAATTGGATGGATAGGATCAGGTGGCATTAAATTTGGAATATCTGTTAAAGGGACACTAATATCCCATAAAAAAATCTAGTTTTGTAGAGGATAAAATAAAAAAACTATGTGACACAAATGCTATCTCTCAAGCCACTATGGTTTGAGAGATATTCGCATTGAAAGTTCCCCCCAAACTCCCCTTCACCTGAAGTCAGCGTCTAGCTAACGGCAGGAGATCCAGGTACAGGAACCAGCCAGCGGCTCTGCAGCAGAGCTGAAATCGCGTTATTTCAAAAGAATCATTTCATTGGAAAGGTCTGCAAAATGTGCCTGGTTTGTTAGAAACAAACACCCAAAAATTGTTTATTTGTTTTGTAGGGCTACGTTTTTTTTTTTTTTTCAAAGCACAAGCCCTGAGGAAAAAATAAAAATGCCTTACTGGCCTAGTGCCAGCAGGTCATGTTGGCCACTGCCCACTATCAAATGTCCTCCTGAGTACATAATTGCAGAATTTGAAACTGCTGTTCTTGCTGCTGCTGCTGCTGAGCTGTTGCAGCTGAAATGGAATGGGTTCAACAATAGCAGAAACATGGGTGATGGATGATGAAGGTTCCAATTGCCACAACTAGCTCCAGTGATGCCCCTGAGGGAGTAGCAGCATGATAAGTGGCCCTCAGTATATGTGGAGAAAAGAAGAAATTGGCCAATAATTCTGTGGCTGTCATCAGCAACTGCAATGTGCACAGTGTCAGTGGTAAATAACATCTGGGGGCACAATTGTATCCAAACACCATGACACAAGAACCCAAGTACTGCCGCTGTCACTATACCCCTTGTCCCGACCCCGTTAAGGACACATGACAACTTGCTGACATTTTAATAGTAATGATGAACCCTCCCTGCCAGCATCCTAGCATATTCTGTGAGATGGAATCTCCTCAGATGCCATTTGATGCGCTGCTTGTGATTCTTCTCCACCATACTAGCATGTGTGGTCAGTGCACCACACAGTGTGCAATGGGTGGAGACAAACTGCCACATCCTAACATCAACAGAGTGGCTATTATTTGGCAGGGGAGGTAACGATGAACCAGGTGCGTTAGCAGAAGATGTAGTTGTTACAGTAGAGGAAGAAGGTGTTGGTGAGCTAATCGTTTCGTTTATCATGGAACTTCCAGTCTCTGCATGGGTTGCTCCATTCTTCCTCCTCTTTGATCTCCACCTCACCTCTTGTTGCCTTTCTGAAGAGTCAGGGGATACAATAACCGTGGTGCTTGATTTCTGTGATAGGAGTTTGTCTTTAACATGTTAGACATAAATGTCATGGTGACTGTTTCATGTGTGATATCAAGGAGGTTGTGTCAAGACGCGTTACCTCCTTTCCTCTTCTCATTGACTTGTCACAAATTGTGCACAGTGCCATTGGTGATGACTGCACTGTGCCTGCCCCAAGAGAAAAATAGTCCCACACCCATAACTTCAGGAGGGAGGGAACAGGTGGAGAAGAATGGCCTCTTTCTTCTTGTCTTCCACATTCCCCTGGCAGCAGATGATGTTGCTGCTGTTGCTACTACTGCCTCAAAATCATCACTGCAACTAGGTCCATGACTATTGCTGGCTCTGGCAAGTGGAACCTGTCCTAGTCCTGCATCACTTTGTTGAGCCCATTCCCGCTGTGTCCACGGTGTTCTGTTGCACAGTAGCTTGCTGCTCAGCATCCTGTTGCCTTTGCATCTCAGCATCAGAAGGAACTAGAGCAGTTGCAAAATCCACAAATTCCAAAAGCTCATTGTTAGTGGTGGTAGTGGTGGTGGTGCTGTCCATCCTCATCCCTGTCTCCCATTCCTTCTCATTTTCTGATAAAAAGGCCATCAATGTCTCTTCCACCCCAGCTTCTCCACCATCATCATCACCACCACCACCACTTGTCCCTATGTGCTGCTGCTCTATTACAGACATCTCACTGCTACATGGAGGATGTGACGATGATGAGCAATGTGTCAGAGGGTCCCCTAATGTCACACTTGGCATTTCTGTTTGACCTGAAGAAGAAGGAAGACTGGCAGCAGTAGTAGCAGGCACATGCAGCTCATCTGTGCTCCTGGTGGTAGTGGTTGCATTAATTCTGTGCCTGCTCTTCCCCAACAACAGTTGTGGCCTCTTCAGGATCCTGTTCACTTGGACACTGTAGTGAAGGGAAGAGAAGTGAAGGGAAGGGGACTCCCAGAGCCAGCGGAATGGTGTGGACTCACTTGACAGTTAGTCTGGACCCTCTCAAATGCTTCTCCTACCACTCCCCTAACACTAGTACCACCGGCTGCTTCACCATCACTGTTCCTACTACTACTAACACTACACACATCAAGTTCAGCCTTAGAATTTTCCTCCTCAGAGTCACTAGTAATATGAGGATATTGATTACTCCCTCTTTCATTCCTAACACTAACAAGTTGCTGTACCTTTTTAGTAGTAATAGTACTAGCACTGGCAGGACTGCTTGGGGATGGCAAGGGAGACTTAGGGTCCCCTGCTGTCAAACTTGGCATCATCTACTCCTTCCCCTCCTCCTGAGTATTACAAGACACACAGCTTAAGCACTGGTGGTTAGACATGTGCGAATTCATTCGGAGACATTCGGATTTCGTCGAAAATGGGGTCATTCGGAGACATTCGGCCAATCCGAAACTCAAGGGTCATTCGGAAAAAATGATCCGACTCCGAACAGCCCAGGTCTGAAATTCGTCGAAACTTTCGGACGTTTCGGCAATCAACACATTTCCAAAAGTTTTGACTTCTTTTGACCAGGACTTTTTTGTACTTCCTGTGCGCGCTCAATTACTTTCCCTCCATAATTTTCCCTCCATGTCTCTAGTCCAATTCCATTCTCCGTTTCATGCACTACTTCCCTCTTTTGTCTGTATTCGAATATCCTTCTTCGTTTCATGATGGGGGTTGGACTAATGACACAGTCACACAGACAGACAGCCTGCATTTCCTCATTGGGTTGTTGGAGCTCAGAGAGAAGAGATTAGAGAGTGTACAGTTGTTGTGTAGGCAGGCAGGTAGCATTAGGCTAGGCATAGGTAGGCAGCCAGCATTAGTTCCAGTTATTGCCACTGCAAGAGCAAGTAATATTTGTTCCTGTGCAAAATATAAAAAAATATTAGGTATTTGTTCGAATACAGGGCCGGCCCTTACATGGGTCCCAGTGGGTCCATGGACCCAGGCGGCACTTTGACAGGGGCGGCAATTTGCCATCCCATAGCATGTTTATTTTGTTCTCTTTCGCCAGTTCTGTGTTGCAGGGTGTCCCATCAGTGTGACTGTCAGCAGCCGGGCAGCCCTATGCTCACTCAGTGGCGATGCCTGCTGGCTGCTTCTGTGACGTGAATTATGTGATAGTGAAACATTATGCCTATTTTGTATTGTTTATTGCCCACCTAAAGTCAAGACTTGAGTAAATAGGTCTACTGTCCCAGATTTGCTAGAGAGGTTTTACAAATACAGGAGGGTGTCCCCTGTACGAAATGAGTCTAAACATTTGGGATCCCTAGTATGAGTGCACAACAGTGCATGATGTGTCCTGAACAGGATTGCTGTGAGGTGTCTCCACCCAGAAGGTGCTGGCCGGGCTGAGCTTCAACATTGCGACAAGTGACCAACTAAGAGCACCGTGCCAGACTTAATCTGCAGCCATAGCATCATCCCCTCCTACTCTCCGGGTCCCGCTGACTGGCAATAACAGGTGAGTCACTAAGAGATCTGAAGCCTTTCTGGAAGTCCTTTCACTTGGAAAGGGGCTAGGTATTACTTGAGGGAGTTGCCTCATGTGTAAATAATTTCTAGGTGGGAGATGAGTGTGCATCACTTATGTGTTTCCTAACAGTAGTTAGAATACAACTCCCATCATCCCCTGATTATGACATTGGGAAATGCCCAGCAATTACCGTAGAGCCCTGTATTGCACACTCACGGAAAACGGTGATATTGCTATACTAAGACAATGCTGTGGACCCCTCTTCAGTATAGATGTCAAGCATTTTTTTTTATTTCTCTCCTGTGTTGCAGTTTGTTCACAACAGAATGTCTCAATTTTTCTTTTTAACACATTACATCTATCACATTACAATCATTGATGTTTATTATTGATGTAGTACAACAAACAGAAAAAACAAAGGAAAAAGTATGAGCTTTGGATTACAACTAATCCCTAGTGTCGCTGCATATATAGAGCCCGTTCAGTGCTGTATCCCAACAACTTCATTTGAAACGACACTCGTAAAACATAAACTTTTATTAAATATTTAGTTAAAAAGAAGAAAAAGAAATGAACAGTAGTTGGCCACTATTGTATAGAGCCTATTAAAAATGGTGTTGTATAGAGCCTAAAGGACCGAGACCCAGACACTTCTGGTACTCGGTCTCTCAGGCTCCCACATTCACCTCATAAAACCAACATGTATTCGGGGTAATATCTCCTGCGGGTTTATACAGTCAATGATAAGTCTCCGTTGTGTGATTGGATGATCACTTGAACTAACGTTTAAGGGTGATCAACAGTATATACAGCATCGCAGACCGCCCGTGTTAGAATATCCACGTGACTACTGCTAGTATTATCAAAGAGGCAGTGTTACAATGTCTACTAGTGTTTTCTCACAGTATCCTTGTAAATGTATGTTATTAGTCTAAGTGGTTATCGAGTATAACGCAAAGGCTATCAGTAACCAGAATTTCAAAAAGCCGTTGATGCTGGAGGTTCGTGTCAAGTTTTCACGGACCTCCTGCTAAACACTTGATATAGCGCTAATTATAATTCGTGACTTAGAATTTATCTATAATCCTGAGCCGTTTACAATAGAAGAAAAATGAGGCCCTACAGTGTGGAATTATAAATAAGGAAGAATTGGAATATCTGTGGACGGAAAATCCAATAATTTCAACTTTTTATATTATTCCAAAGGTCCACAAAAATGCCAATACTCCACCAGGCAGACCAATTGTATCGGGAATAGGGAATTTAACAGAAAAATCAAGCATCTATATTGATAAAATCCTTAGACGATTTGTAACAGGTTGCCCTCTTATATTCGAGACTCCCAGGATGCTTTGAGACATTTTGATGGCATATATTTGGAAGATGACCACTTTTTGGCAAGTTTGGATATAGAGTCATTATACACTTTTATAATACATGAAATAGGGTTGAGGGCAACACAAACGTTTCTTGCTACTAGAGGAGATCAATATAAAAAACATAATGACTTTGTGTTACAGTTGCTTGAATATGTTCTTACTCACAACTATTTCCTATTCAATGGAGCCTTTTACCACCAGATTCAAGGTACTGCCATGGGCAGTACCTGTGCTCCCACCTATGCCAATCTATATCTTGGCTGGTGGGAGCACAATTTTGTTTTCACAGAAAAATTGTCTAAATATGTAGATAGGATTTCATTATGGCTTAGATTCATCGATGATGTGGTATTAATATGGAACGGCACATATGAGGAGTTTCAAGAGTTTGTTGCTCTATTAAATACCAACACGATAAATCTCAAAGTTACATCAGTCATTGATACCACTTCTCTATCATTTTTGGACATAGAAATACGACGAGGTCCAAATAATAAAATACAAACTACATTATTTCGAAAAGATACTGCTACAAATAGCCTTTTACATGCAGAAAGTGCTCATCCAATACCTTTGAAAAGAAGTATACCAATTGGACAGTATCTTAGATTGCGGAGGATCTGTAGCGACACTGATGATTTTAAAATTAAAGCGAAAGAGTTACAAGCGCGCGTTAAAGAACGTGGATATTCTAACAGAACCCTTAAATTAGCATATCAAAGGGCATTAGGATCTGAGAGGAATGAAGTACTCTATTCAATACCAAATGAGGTATCTGGTAAGAAAGAAGAGATGCGGCTAATTGGAACATTTAATAGCCAACATCGTGCTATTACTAATATTCTGAAACAGCACTGGAATATTTTAACTACAGATAAAGATATTCTGGACATAGTAGGGACGAGACCTAAAATTACTTATAGAAGAAGCATGAATCTAAAGGATCATTTAGTACATAGTCATTACCAGACTGCCAGAAAGAAAACTTGGCTTGATACAGGACTACAGGGATTTTTTCCATGTGGTAACTGTATGGCGTGTAAATACACCACAAAAAGTAAAAGATTTCAGAGTACTCAAACTAATCAATATTATCAAATTCGTCATTTCATTAATTGTAAATCATAGGGAGTAATCTATCTGCTTACATGTAAATGTGGAAAGCAATATGTGGGTAAAACATCAAGAGAACTGAGACGTAGGATTTTAGAACATCTGGGAGATGTGAGAAACAAACGTGACAAACCAGTGGCGAAACACATTAATCAAATGCATAATGGAGATTTAATAGCTTTCCAATTTTTGGGCATCGACAAGGTCCAAATGAACCAACGTAGAGGAGATATTGATCAGAAACTGCTTCAAAAAGAGGCAAAATGGATCTATTATCTCAAAAGTAGAGCTCCAAGAGGAATGAATGAGGGCTTCACTTTTGCTCCATTTGTTTAAATCATTGAATCAATAAGTAACTATCCTTTTTGATATAGTGTACAAAATAAAGGGTTCTCTTTAAATCATAAATTATATATGTGGCTTAATAGTTAAATGTCAATGATTTATATATGAACTTATGCTTCTTTGATTATCTCACTTGAATAAATATGTGAAAGTTATGATATAAATACGTATATAATTCAGAACTGGTAACATTGCAACAAATACACTAAAGTCGTTTGTATAGTAACAATCTACATAGGCTGATAGACCTGTCAATCAAACTAATGATGCAACATTGTTTCTTCCCCTCCCAGGAAGTTATACTATTTAAATCCGAATGTCGGAGCACTCGGTAACACATAAGCCCCTGATGAAGCCGGTACCTAATACGGCGAAACGCGTTGGTCAATTGGGAAGGGGGGACTGTATATCTCCTGGGGAGCATTAGTTAATTTATAGGAGCTTATTGTCATGAGTGATTGGCATGACTAACTGAACTAAGGAGTTGACCGTGATTAAGCTGTCTCTCTAGAGAACTAGCCGAATAGATAGCTGTTGAGAGGAGAGTAATGAGATATAAGTGTAGGCACTATAATAGGGTCAGTTAGTCATCTACCTAAGAATAGCAATATTGTAGGTTATAGATGGGCAGTGTGAGTCTTAGATACTCAGTACATGTCGGTAGCTAGCGGTAGTAAAGGATTAGCTAGCTATTAGTTATACAGTTTTCTTCTATTGTAAACAGCTCAGGATTATAGATAAATTCTAAGTCACGAATTATAATTAGCGCTATATCAAGTGTTTAGCAGGAGGTCCGTGAAAACTTGACACGAACTTCCAGCATCAACGGCTTTTTGAAATTCTGGTTACCGATAGCCTTTGCGCTATACTCGATAACCACTTAGACTAATAACATACATTTACAAGGATACTGTGAGAAAACACTAGTAGACATTGTAACACTTCTTCTTTGATAATACTAGCAGTAGCCACGTGGATATTCTAACACGGGCGGTCTGCGATGCTGTATATACTGTTGATCACCCTTAAACGTTAGTTCAAGTGATCATCCAATCACACAACGGAGACTTATCATTGACTGTATAAACCCGCAGGAGATATTACCCCGAATACATGTTGGTTTTATGAGGTGAATGTGGGAGCCTGAGAGACCGAGTACCAGAAGTGTCTGGGTCTCGGTCCTTTAGGCTCTATACAACACCATTTTTAATAGGCTCTATACAATAGTGGCCAACTACTGTTCATTTCTTTTTCTTCTTTTTAACTAAATATTTAATAAAAGTTTATGTTTTACGAGTGTCGTTTCAAATGAAGTTGTTGGGATACAGCACTGAACGGGCTCTATATATGCAGCGACACTAAGGATAAGTTGTAATCCAAAGCTCATACTTTTTCCTTTGTTTTTTCTGTTTGTTGTACTATATTATCTGCTAGTAAATAGCAATAAGCCTGCAGTGCGGCAAATTGTATTGGGTACTGAAAGGTGCCACTATCATTTTGAAATCTTCTTATTCTTGATGTAGTATGAAACATTACAATGTATATACACATAGAGTTATCTGATATGAAGGGAAATCAGGATAGGAAAACGAGAGAGAGGAATTTGGGTACTAAAGAGGGACAGTAGGGTAGGAGGCTGGTACCAGAAAATGAAACCTTAATCTTTACCCATGTACTAACATAGAATGTGACATGTAGTTTGTCCATGTTCGCGTCGACCACTTATGTTGAGTAGGATGTGACAGGCATTGGTTTTCGATGTCGAGCATATGCTAAACTGAATGACAGGCATGGGGTGTCGATGTTCGAACATATGCTATATTGAAGGACAGGCATGGGGTTTCGATGTTCGAACATATGCTAAATTGAATGACAGGCATGGGTTCTCGATGTTCGACGTTTGCATTGTGACTGGCATCCCATGCTGGAGTAGAGGTGACATGCACAGCAATGTATGACAATGTCTGTTTTTGGGATGGATCTTTTTCTAAATGCACACCCTGTCTGCAAAGAATGATAGCAGCGTGCACGGAGGCGCACTGCTATAATTTAACCCATGTTAAATTCGTCCGAAATTAGGATCATCCGAATTAGAAAAAAAAAATTAGTCCGAATTCGAATTTTACTGAAAATTTTGCCCGTGCACAAGTCTACTGGTGGTAACAGCTTCAACACTGGCAGCAGGCACAGCCCTGGTGGCATTGGCAACAGGGGCAGCACGTCTGACAGTAGGTACAATATTGGTGGCAGCAGGTTCAGCACTGGCAGCAGGCTCAGCACTGATTACAACAGGGGCAGCATATCTGACAGCAGGAACAGCACTAGTGGCAGCAGGGGCAGCAATGGTGGCAGCACATCTATCAGCAGGCACAGGCAGCTAACCTGTCCTGCTCTCACTAGTACTACCCTTTTCTCCTTCCTATACTCTTTTCTACCTCCCTTCCCATTAAATTTCCCAAGATCCCTTGGGGTGATTTAGGGGGACTGGACAGCATTGCTTCTGTAGTGCTCACTTCCTCCTCTTTCTCATCAGACTCAGTGGACACATAAGGGTCCTTCCAGGTCCTCCATTTATTATTTTTAAACCTGCTCATAGTGGTAACAGTCACTATGAGCCTCTACTGCCTCACAGCTGATTGGAGGAGATGAAGAGCAATGTGACAGTGAGTGCCCTAATGTCACACTTGGCATTTCCTTTTGCCCTGAAGAAGAAGGCAGACAAGCAGGAGTAGAAGCAGGCACAGGCTCTTACTGATGGTATTAATTCTGAGCCTGCTCGTCTCCCCCAACACCAGCTCTGGCCTCTTCAGGGTCATGTTCTACTTAGACACTGTAGTGAAGGGAAGGGGAGGAGGACTCCCATAGCCAGAGGAATGATGTAGGCTCCCTTGACCACTAGTCTGGACTCTCTCAAATGCTTCCCCTACCACTATCCTAACACTAGTCCCACCCTCTGCTTCACTATTACTGTTACCACTAATACTGACACCAACCACATCAATTTCAGCCCCAGAGTCTTCCTCCTCACGGTCACTATTAATATGAGGATATTGATTACCCCCTCCTTCATTCCTAACACTAACAGGCTGATGGACCTTCTTAGTAGTAGTAGTACTAGCACTGGCGGGACTGCTTAGGGATGGCAAGTGTGACTTAGGGTCCCCTGCTTTCACACTTGGCATCATCTTCTCCTTTCCCCCCTCCTGAGTATTACAAGACACACTAGCAGCAGGCAAAGTATTGGTAGCAGTAGGTTCAGCACTGGCAGCAGGTACACCACTGGTGGCAGCAGGGGCAGCACGTCTGGCAACAGGTACAGAACTAGTGGCAGCAGAGGCAGCATGTCTGGCAGCAGGTACAGCAATGGTAGCAGGGGCAGCACGTCTTGCAGCAGGTACAGGCAGCTGACCTGTCCTACTCTCACTAGTACTACCCTTTTCTCCCTCCCTTCCCATTCCCTTTCCTCCTTTCCTTCCCTTCCCTTTTCTCCCTCCCTTCCCATTAAATGCACCAATATCCCTTGGGGTGATTTAGGGGGACAGAACAGCATTGGTTCAGTACTGCTAGTCACTTCCGCCTCTTCCTCCTCAGACTCAGTAGAAACATAAGGGCCATTCCAGCTCCTCCACTGATTATTTTTCACCCTCCTCATAGTAATAGGAGTCACTATGAGCCTCTCCTGCCTCAATTTTTGCAAAATATCACAGCAGAACAGCAGAGCATGTCTATCTCGCTCTGTAGCTTCTTCTATTGTGTCTGTCGTCCACAAATACGTCATGTTTTTATAGCCGAAATTAGAAAACAATGCAAATTAATGGGCGGAAACATTTTAGCCATTGAAAAAAATGGCAAAAAATGTTGGCCAATGGGGTAAAAATGCAGAAATATTAATCGCAAGTTTTAAAGAGGATTTTCCTGTGAAAAAGCAGACAACGTGATTTTCGTAACATTTTTCACGGGAACACGACAACTTTCGCCCATCCCTACAGCTGACCTGTCCTGCTGTCACTAGTACTACCCTTTTCTCCTTCCGTCCTATTCTCTTTTTTGCCTCCCTTCCCATTAAATTCCCCAAGATCCCTAGGAGTGATTTAGGGGGATTGGACAGCATTGGTTCAGTACTGCTAGTCACTTCCACCTCCTCACAGTCAGAATCATTGGACACATAAGGGTCCTTCCAGGTCCTCCTTTAATTATTTTTAACCTGCTTACAGTGATACCAGTCACTATGAGCCTCTCCTGCCTCAATTTTGGAAAAAGATCACAGAAGAACAGCACAGCACGTCTACCTCACTCTGTAGCTGCTTCCATTGTGTTTGAGTTGAGCAAATACTTCACGATTTTATAGCAAAAAGGTGAAAACAACGTAAATCAATGGGCTGAAACCTTCTAGCCATTGAAAAACAAATGTGGCCAATGGGTGAAAAATGTGTAAATTTCAATCACTAGTTTATGCCCACTCCTAATTATGACATCAATTCAGTTGAGGCCAGAAAAATGTCTGGTAGGGCAATATTGTCTAAAGGCCCGTTAGCAAAAAGTGCTACCGGAGCTATTCAATTGCTCTACCAGCTGACACCACAACAGACATTGGGCCAAAGAAACTAACTTATTTCCATATGTCCATCTTGTGTTTTAAGTTCCCAAAACTCATGCTTAATAGTTTAACGGGAAAATCAAAGGAAAAGGGTTAACAATCGGTGCCTGACACACTGTCAAGCACTGATCATGAGCTCAACACACAGTCACCCTCCCTAACACTAACCCTACATTACCCCAAATAGTGAAGTGCAACAATACTACCCCTAACACTAGCTTAACACCCAAATCTGTATATCACTTACCTGTAGGGGTGGGCAAAAAGAGTAAAACATTTCCTGCATGACTTTTCAAGAAAACTTGCCGATTTTTCACTTTTCTTATGAAAAATGTAGCCTTTCCGCTTATGCAAAAATGTCCTCCTTTTTGCCTATTTTAACTCATTTTTCACTTATATTTCCTATAGGTACTACATTTCCCACTGTAATATTACTTCTTCTGAGGGCTGAAGTTTAGAAATAAGTGTTTGGAAGTCAAAGTTGTGACTCCTACAGCAACATATGGCTTGAAAAATGTGTTATCATGCAGGATGCATTTGTCCTTTGCCCACAACACTAACATCCTTCTTAAGTGACACTGGTACATATTCATGATGATTCAAGTAATAAAAAAATAAAGTAAAACCTACAATGTGGCAGATGTACATGGTAGTGGTGGTGGTGGTGGAGGACTGGCATAGTGTGATTTGTGTATGTATATTGTTTTTACCATTGTCATACTCTATCTTCCTTCTCAGATTATTGACACAAATTACTCATAGCATGGTGGCAATCCTTCTTCACATCCCTCCTCCACCTCCTCGTCTGTGTTGCTGTTACTATATTGTCCTGGCTTTGTCTGCCATACTCCTCTGCAGCAGGAGCCATAGGTGTTATTTGGACTGAACTAACTGATGGCACTGGTAGTAACACACTCTCTGACACATAAATAACTTCAATACTTCTTTTTTTCTACCCTAGAGCCCTGGAAACTGTAAAAGTGCTTCTGCTGCTGCTAGTCGTGTCCCCTTTGGACTGCTGATAGTGTGTCTCACAGTCAGACCTGTGGTTGTGCTTCAGGTGGGATCTCATAGACGAGTTGTCTAGGTGTGAGCCTGCTTTCCTCCTGCTCACTTGCTTTTTTGCACTAACAACAGATAGCAACATGCTTAGCTTGAGGATCCTGAGTGAAGTATCTCCATACTGTGAACTTCATGGAATGAGGAGTTCCTGAGGTGGTGCTGCTGCTGTTACTACTACTACTACTACTACTGGGGTTAGATTTTGATGTAATTCTACTGCCACTACTACTAGGTGTCAAAGGTGCAGCACTCACAGCAGCAGTAGCAGCAGAGGCACTCATCATATCTAACATTGTGGATGTTAACCTGTGTTGCTGTTGCTAGGAACTCAAAACAGGTGTGTGTGTGGCTGAGTGGGACTTGGACTTTGACGAGACAATGATGCTGATGATGACTGATAGGGTGACTGTGTGCTTTTGACATCTGTACTTATCCAGGGTCAGACTTTCCAATGGCTTTGTCAAACAGTTTATAGACACACACAGAGCTACTTAAAAGTGGTGGAAGATTCATCCTTTGACTTTCTGCTAACCTTATAGCCCTGTCACCATCCTCACTCTCAACTTCATCTGTATCTGAACAAGACAAGGATGCTGGAGGGATATCTTCTAGATCTGCATCATCAGTCATCATTAGGTCATCCTCAGCAGCATCAGCATCACCTGACAGTTCTTACCCACTACTACCCTTATATTCCTCTAAGCTTTTAGAGTCTCAAACAATTTATTTTTACTTTTACTATAACAAAGTCCCCTACTCCTTTGAGGATGGGTGTTTTGGTGCTTGTTTGTCTCACTGTCTGATGCAGCAGGCAGTTCAGCTGCTACACCTTCCTATATTATGCCATTGCCAGCATCATCTTGATGTCATCTTCAGTGTTCTTATGTGGTTCTTTATTTCTACTGGCACTGGTGGTGCTGGAACTAATTTTGCTGGGACCTTGACAAACTGCATCCTCCCTTGGAGTAGAGGGATCATCATCATTGATTGCACACGCTGCAGTAACAATTGCTGTAGTCGGTTTTTGAACTACTACTTTACTCTCACGTCCCTGCCTTGTTCCACCCGTCCTCCTTCCCCTTGTGCGTTTGCTGGACACTACGCAACTATACTGTGTTTTTTTACTGTATGGAAGACAACACAATCGATGGAGCTCTATGATGTCTTGCCTAAGACCAGTCAGCTGTTTGTCACTGTCACCTAATATATTTAGTTCTTTATTCTTTTTTTTAAGTTGTCAGGGAATGTCAGTTTGGGTGAGAAGGCAGAACTCTTTGTGTTAGCATTACCCTCGTATGTAAGGGATTCCCAGGATGCCATTACTAAGCTTGAGGGGATTCCCTTAAGGAAGAACCATTTTATGGCATTACTGGAGATTGAATCCCTCTGATGTGGGAATTAGAGCAACAAGGCTCTTCCTAGAAACTAGGGGGAAATCTATTTGCTGACCATAATACATTTGTTCTGGGTCTAATAATATGTTTTAACATAATTATTTTCTCTTTGATGGTCACATTTTTCAACAAATAAAGTTCCCCCACACACACACAAACTTATAGTTAGGTTGGTGGGAGGACAGATTAGTGTTCTCAGACGACCTTGCCTTCTACACAGAGAAAATATTAGTTTGGCTTAGATATATTGACAATGTGGTGATGACATTGGAAGAATTTCAACAGTTCATTGATAAACTCATTCATAATGATCACAACTTGAGAGGTACGGGTGAAAATGACCAAAACGAACAATCATTTCTTGATATAAAACTTGTAGGAAATTAAATGGATATGATTACCACAAAGGTGGTTTCGCAAACCAACTGCAGCTAACAGCTTGCTGGCCACAAACAGTAATCACCCTGAGCCCCTGATAAGAGGCATAACAGCAGGTCAATACCTCTGGATAAGAAACCTCTGTACTACTCTAGAGGATTTTAAAATAGAGGCTAAAAAACTATAGAATTGCTTCTTATCAAAGGGCTACAGTAGTATTAATGAAGGCATACCAGAGAACCTTAAACAGTAATCGGGATGAGGTATTTCATAAACCCAGACAAACGCAGAGTGTATCTTAGGAATTTAGGGTACTTGGTACCTTTAACCAAAAACCCAACATCAGCCCATCCATTCTGACTGAACACTTGCCGATATTAAGGTTGGATAAGGACCTGGCAGAAATTTTACCAGAGTCCTCAAAAATTACTTCCGGGGTACAAAAACCATAAAGGATTATGTAGTCCAAGGTCCTTTCCAAAGGAAGAGATCAAATTATTGGCTGACTTCAATGCCAATCTTAAAAGGGTACTTAAAAATGTAACTCATGCAAAGCATGTCCCTTTGTATAGTAGACAACTACACTTTATGTTTATGATCACTATAATAAAAATCTGTTCCATATTCACAAATGTTTTAACTGTAAGACCCCAGGAGTTATATATATGATGCACTACAATTTGGAAATTCAGAGAGAGAAACCTGGAACACATTGATGATGTAAGGAATTCAAGGTATACCTCTGTGGCAAGACATGTACATGAACACCATAATAATGCTGTCAAAGTCATATATTTTAATGGACTGGAGAAAGTGGATCCATCTCAAAGAAAGGGTAATTTCAATAAAAAGTTTTTACAAAGTGAATGTCATACCGCCATCTCGGCGTCCCTCGCTGTCTCGGCTTTCCCAGATGACTTCCAGGTTCTTCGACCATGTGCATTGCAAGGATCCAGCGGGCACATGCGCAGAGTCCAGACACTAGTTAAATAACCTGCGGTGGTGTATCATAACGCTGGTTGCATTGCCGGGATGTCGGCAGCCTGCACTATATAAACCCTGAGCACCAGGACACCTGTGCTCCGTTATCTTTAAGCTTCCATCACTTAAAGATTGTTCCCTATGCCTGTCCATAACCTGTTCTTGGGCTTTCTGTTTGGTCACTGTTATTTCTGTTCTTGGTGTTGCTGACCCATCTAGCTTGTCTGTTGCTGACCATTGCCTGTTACTAGACCATCCTTTGCCTGCTGACTTGGTACTTCACTAGCCTGCCTGTTGCTGACCTCTGGCTATTACCTGGACTCTTGAACCTTGCTGCTTGCCCTGACCTCAGGCTTTCATAACCTCTGAGTATTGTTTTTCCTTATCCACTGTTCTCTTGAGCTGTGTGTTTTATCGGAAGACTAATAAACTATTGCTGTTTTACCCATAGTCTCGCTCTTGGGTTCCTTCCCGTTTGCACCTTCTCAGACTAGAAGGTTGGAAGCGTGAAAATGAACCTTCTGGATTTATACATTAAGATCTCTAAATCCCCAGGGATTAAATGAGGGATCTACATTTAGACCTTTTATTACATAACCATCTTTGTTGAATTAAAAGCTCTCATAAAGATTAACAACCTGGGAGAAATAATTATAAATATACTGTAACTGAATCCTTTTATCTTCGTATTTTCATAGATGAGGTTGTTCAACATCCATCTGTATGGTTATTGAAATATGAAGGAAATATTATATCTTAGTCATGTCTTTTAATTAATTAGAGGATGTATTTGAGCTATTTTCTGATAATGTGTATTTCATTGATTGCATTGTTTGTATCTGTCTGTGGGACCTTCGGCCTCTGCGAAGAGGTGAGGTGTCTGACTGAGGGAACCTTTATAGATAACTTATTCTTACTATGTGCACCTGGTATATACCTCAGGCCTAATCTTGGATGCTTAGATTTAGAGCACCAGGTGGGTGAGCTCGTAGAGTGTCCTAAGTCTAATAGGAAATGAGGCTACATGTGATACTTCTAAATATTATTATTAATCTTTATTTACATAGCGCCAACAAATTCCGCAGCGCTTTACAGTAGGGAGTAGACATACAGAGGTATTAAATAGTACAATCAAATGTGGAGAACAGAAGGATCAGTGGACCCTGCTCGTTAGAGCTTACAGTCTAGAGGATGGTGGGTTGGACACAGAGGGAGTAAGTGCTATTGGGTATAAGTGCCTCCTGCCACCTGACCTGCCGGTCAGTGGGCGTGAGTGAGAAGTGCTGTTGCGTGCAGTGGTCAAGGCGAGGGGTGATTCTTAATGATATTGTATATGGAAGCAGTTGATAGGCTTCTCTGAAGAGGTGAGTTTTCAGGGAGCGTCTGAAGATCTAAAGGCCTGGGGAGAGTCTGATTGGGCAGGGGAAAATATATATATATGATCCCATATGCAAAACGGATGCCTAGCTATTGTGTGATCCTATACTTAATCTAATGAATGTGAAACCATGGAATATATAGTTGAAGTGTATTTCTAATTTTTGGGAGCCCGGTGTTAGTGGTTTGTGGGGAGCTCGGTAGCTCCGGTATACTGCTGGCCGTATGACCTTCCGAGTGGATGGCATAGAGCTTGTGCTCATGTTCGACCTGGAAGCGTTTGACTTGCTTCCCGCATCTTGCCTGCTGTGAATATGCTGAAGGCTGCTGCTGTATGCTGTTAATGTGGAGTGGATTGATCGGCTGATACCTGGTTGTTTTACGGAGCTCGGTTGCTCCGGTATGGGCTCTTACGATGTTGACCGGTATTAGTATTTTGAGTATCTTATCTCGCACTGGATATGGAAGCGGAAGTGACTTAACTCATGTCTGATGAATGCTGACTGAGACAAGAGACGCTGCGTCAGTGATGATTGTATGGATGTGCAATTGACAATGCATCCTGTGGGAGAGGCTGCAGCCCAATACTTAAGGGCTTGCAACCCCTCCCACAAATACAGGCCCAGCCTTTCACGTATCATATAACCAGATTTTAGACACACCGAGCAGATCATACTGTTCATATGTTGCAATCATTTCTAGTTCCCCCATCTTATCAGCCAGACTACGAGCTTTTGCATGCATAAATTTTGCCATTTTGAAAGATTTCATTCTTTGTCAAATGTATCTGCCTTTTATCAGGCTGTAACAATGGCAACTCCATTAGTTGATCTAGCCCATTCCCCCTCTCCACCCCCCATGCCCCTTCTCATCCCATTTCCTCAATTAAACTACCTTCTCCATCCTGTGTTGCAGCAACCCCCCTTTCTAGTTTAAAGTCCCCCCTCCAACCCTCTAACCATCATAACATCTTGCACAGTGGCCCCCCCCTTCTGCTAAGGTGCAATCCATCAGGACTATAAAGATTGTCCCCAAGGTAAAAGGCTGCCCAGTGTTCCTGGAACCCAAACACCTCCTGCTTATTGATAAATTAAACATTCCCATTTCCAAACTAGTCCCCTTACCTACTAGGGTGTGAGGTGTAACAGTATTGTAACGTAATGGGAACCAAGGACGCCGCGTTTCTCCCTCCAGAAGGTGGCTACGATTGGGTAGCCTGGCCAGTAATTCTGGAACAACGAAAATGTGGATGGGGTCAAAGGGGACCCTTTACACCATTCAGAATTAAAAGAACAGTACACACTTTTAGTTCCAAAATGAATCCTCTTTTATTGCAAGGGTTATATAGCTACATTTCAAGGGAAGGGATGATACAATCAACATGCAGTAGGGTTCATACAATCAACACATTAAAATAGAAACAGGTTTTACAGACAATAACGACACCTTACTAATCATACAGAAGACAACAGTGTATACACAACAGAGGTGAAGGGATTAGGAAAGTGAAGCCTAATCAAAACCTGAACCAGACATATACAGTTTGGATAGCATTGCAACAACACAACCATTTAACCCCTACAGGCCCATGTAAGATTGTAGGCCCACAATTTCTTAACACAGGGGGTCCAGCATCTGTTACATGTATTAAAGTCCATGACAACACATTAAAACATTCACATACCATTTAACATAAAATGGTAGGCAGCCAATCAGAATGGCACCTACTTTTCAACATGGATGACGAGGAATTTAACATGCCCAGCCGCATTTCTGTTGCTACCCAGCCACCAGGAGCTGGGATTTCAACCCACGCTATCCAGTCTTTTGTGATAATTTCCCTGGCATGTAAAAGTGCCCACAGTAATGGCCCACAGACCGTTACACGTATTTTGGCTGTTATACCTTAAAATAGACAATACCTTCTTTTCTATCACCTTGTTTTTGTATTGCTGCCTAGTCTCTTCAGTAGAAACAGAAGACAAAACTCAAGAGACTAATTTAGGTCCAGATTACACTGCAGCTGAAATGTGTTAATACTGATCTTATTTATCATATTCCCATTGAAGTTTATGGAAACATTCTCACACAAAACCTTTGATTATTTTATCAGCTGCAATTGAAGCCAGGTCTTAAAGGAGACCAAACACCTCATAATAATTACACCTCACTTACCTTATTATGGCTAGAAAATCCTAATGGCCCCAATGAACTTTGTCCTTGAGCATCTTTTCAAAAGATAACCTCATCAATTAGTTAAGAGTGTATGAGTGTCTGAGGCTAATTAACTATAAGCAATATGTTGCAAGGCCCTCTCATCCTTAACTTGTTAAGATTACCAAGTGCAGTAAGTAGAGTTTTAGGTCTTTTGGTCCTGCTGCAGATCGTCACCTCCATGGAGATTTCATCAAGACTGATTGAACATGTTGGGGAGATTCACTAAAGCGTGATAAAGACGTAATGATGTGGAGATGACGTCTCCAGTTTATGTCTTCTCTGGTACCTATGTTATTCTATGGAGCCTATGCACTAACATCTCCAAAGTCTAAGAAATCTTACTGCATAGGCTCCATAGCCTATGTCTCCCGTTATCTCTTAAACAAAGGAACAAGGGTAAAATTGATAGGAGATGTCTAGCTTTCTGTTCATAGTAATGAGATGCATCTCTGTAGTCCTCCATTAAGATGATGTTGTCCAGTACTAATTAAAGATTAATTTTGCGGAACCTTCATCAGAAAAGTGTTCAATAGACTCCATAGTGATTTAAAACGTTGGAGTGCCACAGAGGTATCCAACTCTATAGAGCTCTATATAGAGTTTATTGGGACTCATTTATCTTATTGGCCTCAAAAAGCTTTTTTTTATAGTAATATAAAGGGAAAGCCCTAGATCGCATTTAATAAGCAATACTGAGGCAAACGAGCTTCCTCTTAGAGGACAAATAAAAATGTAGTCTTAACCTTGTGAGTGTCAAAGAGATATCCACCTCATTGCTTTGAAATACACTAATACCTCTACGGCACTCAAAGGTTTAAGTGACAGAAGTATGTGATGCTGAAGTCCTGCAGAAAGGGTCCTATCTACCTATCAACACAAGGAGTTGGATACCTCCCTGTCACTCAGAAAGTAAATAATAACCTATTTTATATAGAGCTTTATATAGAATATATAGAGATGCTGTTACCCAACTTAAAAGGTCTAATTTATCTTATTGGCCTCAAAAAGATTTAGGGCTGAGAAGAGACGAGAACCTGGGATGAGAGCCTGGGACCTTAAACTGTTATTACAGATGTTGTATCAACCAAATGAGCTATTTCACCCAGTTTTCTGCTTATAGTGAAGAAAGTGCAGGTCAGTATTAGGTGTTAGTTCTCCATTCTGGACCAAACAGGCTGCATTGTAGGAGACAATTAAAAATGTGGGTTTAGTTTGAGGAGTTGGGATTCTAGGGTTTTGAAGAAAGTCTATCTTTGTGGACATGGAATCCAGTACTAATTAAAAAAACTTATTTTGGGAAACCAGTTAAATATCTGAAAAAAACACTGTTGAGCTCCACATATGAAAGATATCTTGGATCAGTAAAACTATAAATCACAGAAATATTCACCAATGCTCAGTACAGACCTTTAGAGTTCCTCAGCTCTTCCACCAGACACTGTGCCTCCTCTTGGATTTTCTCCTCAATGCTTTTCCTTCCCATCCCAAGATCCCTCAGGCTCTTAAGTGTAAAGTTTCGGATCTGCCTCCACCGTTCCCCATTACTGAAAGAAAGTCCTTATAGAGAAACAAAGGATTAGGAGTGTGTCCCTGAACTGAGGGCCTGGATTTGTGTTTTGTAAGAAACTGATAATTGAAATGTCAGTATCAAAAAGAATATCTAAAACAAACAAACAAACAAGATGGTTCGCACCAGTAAAATATCTATAGGTAACCCAATGTAGGACTTCAATAGGCTTGGTGTTCTCTAGGCCAAACTCACAAGATACATAACAAATGGGAAGTCACAACAAAGAGGCAAACTGTGTAACAAACACAAGACAGAAGCCTAATAAAGTAGAGGAACACAAAAAAGATTTCCAAAATATAAACAAACTTTATTTGACAAAAATATAAAGGGAAACAACACTAAAAACAACTAAAAACATCCCAAGCTAGCCATGGCTGTGAAATAATGATACTCAGAAATGAAATTAACCCCTAGCTTGAATGCTCTAATCATACAATTGGATAAGATACCTCCATAAAATATTCTTTCAACTCTGATAATCAATACAGTTAACCATAAAAATTAGGTATAAATCCTTTTAAATAGTTATGGAAAACCTACTTCTGAAACGAACATATATAAAAAATAAAATAAATAGACTGATATCCTTATAAATAAATAAAAGATCTTAATAGGTGTAAAGTCCTTAATCAATTTTTCACTACTTTCTCCAGAGTTTGCAGCTTGTCCTCACGGGCTGCCGAATTCACCCTCCACGCATGTGTTCAATCACCAATGTGAAAAACAAAAAAGACAGGACAGCGCACCACTCCTCTAAGCGTTATCTATGTTGCAAGTAGTGTCAGACATATAAAAAATGAGTACTCACAAGTAGAGAGGCTACTACCACCTCTGGGAATGACACTTTCGCTGGATCAGACCTCCAGTCACGGGTCTCCAATTGGTATAGTCTCTCCCTCGTATTGTCCAGACGATCTTCACTTCTCTTAGATAATAAGCGTACCAAGCTACACTGTGAGCTTTTTGATGTTGCAAGTACTGCTCGCAGACGTTATCTAAGCTTAGAAGCGTTCTCGTCTATAATCTTAAAGGTACAGGACACCATATCCATTTAAAGATGATTTAATATAATAATAGCATAAAAATGTTGAACAAACATAAAATAGATATATAATATATCATATGAAAAATAGCCTATATAGCCCAACGTGTTTCGCTAACACTATGTTGCTTCGTCAGGGGCATTAAACCGTTCGATAACCTTTTCCTTCCGGTCTCTTCCTCCACATGTCATCTACTTTGTTAACCCTAACCTCCTTGAAACTCCTATTGTATCGTCTGGAGGCTTATTGTCAGTATATGCATTATTCTAATCCTAAACGCTACCAACTCCCCCAAATTTACTAGATGCTACTTATACAATCCTATTGGTATTTAAAGTCTGTGATTGATCAAACGTCTAATAAAATTGCTTGCCTCTAGAAGACCTAATTTATAACCAGAGCTATACAATGGGGATGTGAGTGGGGAGGGTTTGGTAGAATGCATGTCTATCTCTTTGGGTTTGTCATAGGTATTAACACCTTTAAAACTAGAGTGTTCATATTGATGTGATGGTGGATGTATGTACTGTGCCAGTTCTTTATCGTTGGGCAGTAGCCAAAGGGATATAGAGAGGGGATGTTGTAGTGTCAATTTTTTTAATTGGACCCATTATTTAATGTGTGAAGCCAATGCCAAATATTTGTCAGTAGGATATCCTGATAATATTTTACCAAATTCTGGTCTCCTGGACCCCCATGCGGTCTTCCTTTAAATAGATGGGTAGACGCAACTTGTCAGGCTTGTGATTCCAGATGAACCTGTTGCTCTTATGTGAACAGTTTTAAGATAAGTTTGGGGATGATTAGAATCAAGGTTTGAAAAATAAACAGAATTTTGGTTATGGGGATCATTTTAAAGTGGAACTTTCACCAGCGATATGCAGAGACTTAGATTTATTGTCAAGAACAATTGCTGCATAAACGAAAAATATAACCTTTTATGCAGGCAGGCACAAGCTGTGACTTTGCTGTAGGCATTCTCTCTGTGCCTGCACTGTCAGTCCCTTCCTCTGCCTTTAAAGGGATAGTAATACTTTATTATTACTATCCCCCATATTGTAGATATTTGTAAAATAATTAAATAGCCCCCAAGTTCATCTCTCAAACCTTTATGGTATGAGAGATAATTGAAGACAAAGTTTCCCCCTCCCTCCCCCCTCCCTGAAGTCAACATTGTGCTGACTGCAGGGGAAGTCTGTCATACGACAGGCTTGTGGCTCTACAGCTGAGCCGAGATCCCGTTAGTGAAAAAGAATTATTTCACTGAAACGGTCTTCTACGTGTGCTTGGTTTGCTCTTGGTTTGCAAGTACACGTAGAAGACAGTTTCAGTTAAATAATTCTTTGTCACTAACGTGATCTCGGCTCTGCTGCAGAGCCGCCTGATGAAAGTCAGACCGGATATCCCTGCAGTCAGTACAACGCTGACTTCAGGGAAGGGGGTGGGAGGGGAGAACGTTTCCTTCTTTTATCTCTCAAACCATAAAGGTTTGAGAGATGAACCTGGGGGCTATTCAATTATTTTGCAAATATGTACAAAATGGGGGGATAGTAATAATAAAGTATTACTATCCCTTTAAGCACAAAAGGCATTTAACTCACCAATCGTGGAGTTGAAGGGGACGGACATCTCAGACACAGAGATGCCAGCTCTGCAAGATGTCTGCACTGTCCTTCATTGTCTGTCTGCTTAAAAGGTTCTATTTTTCATTAATGCATCAATAATTCTCGAAACTAAAACTAAGTCTATGTAAATCGCTATTGTAATTATCATTTGCGGTGTTATGTTAATCTGGTGAAAGTTTAACTTTAAATATGTTGATCTGGCTTATCCATGAAAGTTTTACTAAACTCGCTTTAACCAAATCAATTGTGATTTTATATAGGAGTGAGACAAAATGGAGTGAAAATGGTTGGGACCTGGGAATAATGAGAGGTAATATTGTCTACAAAATATTATTTATGTTTTTAGCTGATTTAAAAGGGGTTGATTTAACAACTGCTGCTCTAGTCTCTGGACTGAAATTTATGTCAAGGAGTTCAGATTATTTAGTTTTTGCTTAAATAAGAAAACTTCAAAAGAGTTTTTAAATTTCCGTAACCATGAGTAACAATGTTTTGAGATACTTCAGAATGATATCATCAGTAGAAATGGAAAAAATGTTCATATGCAAAAGAGGTAGTCAGAGGTGCTCAACTAGGAATGAGTCTGACCTTGATAAGTATCCTACCCATGGTGCAATCTCTTTTAACTCACTAGTGCCTTTCACAGAGAGGAAATATCCTAAAGCACATCATACTGATCCCACCAAAAGGCAGTCCAGCCACAAAGTGCCAGGCAATTCCTCTCTGAACAAGATAAGCAGCAAACTCCAGACGAATGTTTCTGCCTTGTTGGGCCTTTTCAGTGATGTGCAGCTGATCTTTCTAGGCACTGTGAGCAAGGGGTTCACGTCTGGATTACCTTGTTACCCTTTGGGTGACTAGACCCAAGGGCAATTTGCATATGCAAAAGAACTAGTCAGAGACGCTCAACTAGGAACGAGCCTGCCCTCGAAATGATGAGGCTCTATAGGATAAGTATCCTACCCAGGGTGCAATCTCTTTTAGCTCACTAGTGCCTTTCACAGAGAGGAAATATCCTAAAGCATATCATACTGATCCTACTAAAAGGCAGTCCAGCCACGAAATGCCAGGCAATTCCCCTCTCAACAAGAGAAGCAGCCAACCCCAGACATACGTTTCGGCCTTGTTGGGCCTCATCAGTGAGGTGCAGCTGATCTCTCTAGGCACTGTGAGCAAGGGGTCCACGTCTGGATTACCCTGTTACCCTTAGGGTGACTAGTCCCAAGGGCAATTTGCATATGCAAAAGAGCTAGTCAGAGACGCTCAACTAGGAATGAGCCTGCCCTCAAAATGATGAGGCTCTATAGGATAAGTATCCTACCCAGGGTGCAATCTCTTTTAGCTCACTAGTGCCTTTCACAGAGAGGAAATATCCTAAAGCATATCATACTGATCCCACCAAAAGGCAGTCCAGCCACAAAGTGCCAGGCAATTCCTCTCTGAACAAGAGAAGCAGCCAACCCCAGATGTACGTTTCAGCCTTGTTGGGCCTCATCAGTGAGGTGCAGCTGAACCCTAAGGGTAACAGGGTAATCCAGACGTGGATCCCTTGCTCACAGTGCCTAGAGAGATCAGCTGCACCTCACTGACTAGGCCAAACAAGGCTAAACTGTACATCTGGGGTTGGATGCTTGTCTTGTTCAGAGAGGAATTACCTAGCACTTCATGGCTGGACTACCTTTTGGTGGGATCAGAATGATGTGCTTTGGGATATTTCCTCTTTGTGAAAGGCACTAGTGAGTTAAAAGAGATTGCACCCTTGGTAGGATACTTATCCTATAGAGCCTCATCACTGTGAGGACAGGCTCATTCCTAGTTGAGCGTCTCTGACTAGCTCTTTTACATATGCAAATTGCCCTTGGGACTAGTCACCCTAAGGGTAACAGGGTAATCCAGACGTGGACCCCTTGCTCACAGTGCCTAGAGAGATCAGCTGCACCTCACTGACGAGGCCCAACAAGGCCGAAACGTACGTCTGGGGTTGGCTGCTTCTCTTGTTCAGAGGGGAATTGCCTGGCATTTCGTGGCTGGACTGTCTTTAGGTAGGATCAGTATGATGTGCTTTAGGATATTTCCTCTCTGTGAAAGGCACTAGTGAGCTAAAAGAGATTGCACCCTGGGTAGGATACTTATCCTATAGAGCCTCATCATTTCGAGGGCAGGCTCGTTCCTAGTTGAGCGTCTTTCACTATCTCTTTTGCATATGGAAAAAATGTTCACCTCAAACCAAAATAAGTGAAAATAGCACTTCTTGCATAGCATACACCAGTTCCTTTGTGGTGACCTGTCCACATGGTGAAACTGGATGGGGGTGTGTTTTGTGACATCATATCATTTAGCTAATAGGAAATAAGGGGCAGGGCTAGGAAGTTGTTAAATGATAGAGCACACAGCTGCTCAAGGTACTTATCTTCTTATCCTGTGGCTTCAAAGTTGTTTCTCTCCTCCTTTGTCTTCTTTCCTGCCTCCCCATCCCCCTCTGTTTGTTGACTTGTATGCAGGCCTGGAATGTTTGCTGAATCTTGGGATCTCAGGTAATATATCTTAATGCAGTATGGGGGAGAAATAGGGAAATAGTTTGCCTAGTACAGTTTGAAGGAATTGCACTCTTAAGAATGTAAATATCTGTATTTTTACTTCTATATTAAATACTACTCATAAGTAGACAAACCATTGAATTTTGTATTTATTATATACTAGTTGAACAGCCTGTTACACGGGCCACAGTGTCACAGCCACCCGGTCGCAGGGCAGTCACGAGCAGTAGAGACTGCCCGTGCCGCGGCTGATACAGAGCTGGGCGCTCTGAAGGCAGTGACTGCAGCACGAGCAGCAGTGTCTACTGAGCATGTCGCGGCGTTACACACGATTTAGCGAATTATTATATAGGATAGGTACATTTCTATTAGTTATTACCACAAACTTCAATACGGACCCGTGTGATGTGGATATGTAATTTCCTCTTTACATCTCTTTGAAGTATGTGTATACTTTCGCAGAATATTTGTTTAGTCTCTCCTTCTGTGTATATTGCTCTGTTGTATTCCAGCGTTCCTGCGGACGTTTTGTGAAGGAGTGATTGACCGCACATCGTAATATCCCCCACAAGTGTGTTTGCTACTATATTGATAATAGCAGCAAAAGAGGAATGTATCACAGTGCCCATGTATTGCCGGCGACATTTTTACTTTGTTGTTCCTGATGCCTTTTTTATTGGCATCACCCAGCGTGAGCCCTGTCACTACTGCAGAGCCCTTTTGTGGTGTTCCCGTTGCTTAGTGCTTGCTGTCTATATCGTGTGAATCCTGTGTATGACCCGGACTGCCTGACTACTCTGCCTACTACTAATGACGTTCCTGCTCCATGTACCGACCCAGCCTGGCTGACATTCCTGCTCTGTGTACTGACCCGGATTTGCTGACATTCCTGCTCCTTGTACCGACCAGGCCCAAGCCCTGAGAAACAATTGATTTGTAGGACATAGACTTGTTAGGCACAAGCCCTGAAGAAACACTGATTTGTAGGACTTACACTTGTTAGGCCCAAGCCCAGAGGAAATGTTGATTTGTACAACTTAGTCTTGTTAGGCCCAAGTCCTGAGGAAACAATGATTTGTAGGGCCCTGCTTGTTAGAGGCACAATCCCTTAGGATCTGGTGTTTTTTTGGATTCAGGATTGTTAGAGGCACAAGCCCTGAGAAAACAGTGATTTGTAGGACTTAGAAACAAACGCCCCAAAATAGTTTTTATGCGTCTCTGTGATATATCTAAAGAAAAAGCCTGTGAAAAAAATATATTCCCTACTGTCCTAATACCAGCAGGTCAGTTATGGTTGGACACTGGCAAATGACTGTCATTGCGGAATTTATTACTGCTGTTCTTGATACTAATGCTTATTTGTTTAAGCGGAAGGGTGATTAGGCATCTCCAAGTGAATGGGATCAACAATAGCAGTGATATTGGTGATGATGATCATGGTTCCACTTGCCAATAGCTCCAGTGATGTGCCTGAGGCAATAGCAGCACCACAAATAGCCCCCACCACTTCAGGTATTTCTGGAGAAAAGACATTGGCTAATAATGCTTCTCCTCCTCTAATTCCTCCAAAATCATGTGTGTGTTGGAATACAATGTTTTCCCTTGAGAGCAGGATGGGACTGTACCTTTCATTAGTAACTGCAATGTGCACAATGTGTGTAGGAATTAGAGGAAGGACTGGGAACAATGGACACATCTACACTCAGCTCAAAAAACTGGAACAACTGAAAGCCAACACCTTGGTGCTTAGGTCCGCAATGTTAAATCAACCCCCAGAAACCAAGTACTGCTGCTGTCTCTATGTTCCTTGTCCACTCTGCTAAGGACATGTGACAAACTGCAGTCTTAATAATAACAATGAATCTTCCCTGTCACCAGTTTAGAGTATTCTGCAGGGTAGAATCGCCTCAGATGCTGCTTGATTCCATGCCTGCAATTATAGTCCACTACATGAACATGAACTGCCACACCCTCACATCTACAGAATCTCTATCAGCTGGTGGGAGAAGGACAACAACAGAGGTGGCTCACCTGAAGATGGTCCTACAACTTCTCGTACTCAGACCCTAGCGTCAGAAGCTGATGGCGAGCTAGATGTTTCATTCACCATTGAACTTTCAGGCTCAGGCTGGGTTTCTCTATTATTCTTCCACTTTGATTTACACCTTGACTCTTGGCAGCCTTGGGGAGAGACATGGGGATTACAGAAACAAAGTCCACTGATTTCTTTTGTGGGGCATTTTGGCTTTACCACGGGTAGCATAAATGTCATGGTGTCTGTATTTCATGTGTGTTATCAGTGGAGTTGTGCCAAGGTGAGTTCCCTCCTTTCCCCTTTTCACTGACATCACAAATTGTGCACAGTGCCATCACTGATGACATCGGTGTGGCTATCCCAAGAGAAAAATAGTCCCACACCCATGACCTCAGGGGGAGGGAAAAGGTTTAGAAGAATGGCCTCTTTGTTTGTTCTCCACAATCCCCTTCACTAGCTGGAGCAGAGAATTATGCTGTTGCCTCAAAATCAACACTACAACTAGGACCAGAAGTATTCCTGACAAGTGGAACTTGTCCTAGTCCCACATCACAACTACTGATGGAACTAATTCTCACAGTGGCCACGGTGGTCTGTGGCACATTAGACTGCTCCTCATCAGCCTACTGCCCTTGCAACTCAGTAGCAGCAAGAATGACAGCAGCAGCAAACTCTTCAAATTCACAGCTGGTAGTGGTGGTGATGTCCATCCCCATTTGCATATCTGTCTCCCATTCCTTCTCGCTTTCAGCTTAAAAGGCCACTAATGTCTCTTCTATTCCAGGTGCTCCACCAGAACCATCATAACCACCACCAGTCCCTCCTTGCTGCTGCTCTATGAAAGTCGCATTGAATGGCGATGATGACATATGTGACAGATGGTCCCCTACTGTCACACTTGCCATCTCTTGAGGTGAAGAAAGCAGACTGGCAGCACTAGCAGCAGGCACAGACAGCTGACCTGTGATGATGTTAATACTGATAGCAAGTTCTGCTTTCCTCAGCATCAGGTCCCAGTAGGCTTCCTTGACTGCTAGTGTGGCTGCTGGACTTCACTTTCCCTTCCACCTCAGCAGGCGGATATATAGCCGTCACACTAGTCCCACCACCAGCTTCTTCACTAACATTACCTTCACCACCACCCCCTCCCTCACCTCCAACACTCTCTAGCTGCTGCGTGGTAGTAAAGGGACTGCATGAGGATGGCAAGTGTGACTTAGGGTCCCCTCCTCCTCCTTCTTCTTTACTATTTTCATATTCTTCTAGACATTTTGATGTCTCAAAAAGTTTCCTTTTACTTTTTCCTCTTAGGGGGATTTAAAGAACATTGACTATTACTTTATTGTCAGATGATACTGCCACTGTCAGACCCAGAAGATCCCTTAAAAAATAACTTGAAAACGTTGGGCCAATGACATATTCCTTGAGTGTATTATTCATCAAGATCCTATGCATTCATGCAAATGCTTTCTCATCAATGACTGCTATCAGTTTTAATTCCGTATGCCTCATTAATTAAATCTGCAACCTTAATGGCATTGCCCATAGCTTCATATCCTTGGACAAACCCTTCCTGGTCCACGTGTACTAGATTTAGTGAAAGTTCTTTATTCTATTCACCAATGTTTTGATGTAGATCTTTATATATAAACTTAGGTGTGATATACTACATCAATTACCACAAAATGTTGGGTCTTTCCCTCCTTGGGTATCAAAGTAATGAGCCTCTGTAATATATGTATCATTCTTATAAAGACTTGATGAAGGATACAACTAAAACCTCATCTGAGTTTGAAAAATAGACAGAAGCAAATATATATGTGTCTTCCTATTTGAATATTGATATTACTGATGCAGTTTTCCTTTGAACAGAAACTTACAAAGTTTAATGAATAAAAATACACTCTCCTATATTACATTAAGGGGTCATTTGTATACATACATAAAATAATTAACAAAATACCATTGTCAAGAATCATCCCCTACATTTTCCTGTTTGAATTCCACATCTTGCATATTTTCTTACCATAACCTTGGGCTACTCTTTCAATTGAACTGATTGTTCCTCGATCACCAAACTCCTCAGCCTGATCGACAAGCGCTTCCTTCACTGCGTCATATCCACACAGAATAATCACTGGCTGTGAGCCAAAATATAGGGTATAGACAGGACCATATTGCTTCCAAAGCTGGAAAAGAAAGACCATAAGAATTAATACATCTAAAAGATGTAGACAATGACAGTCCAAATGTAGGAAACTAGAAACAAGAGTGAAGGGGGCATAAGAGGAGGAGAGAGAGATACAGAAAAATAGATAAAAAGATACATAAAAGCTTTTCACATTATATTCAGTTCTTAGATACACAATCAGTCTATCCTGATACCCTGTGTCATGAGACCATTCGCCAATTTAGTGTCTATTCTCTGACCTGCCTCCAGTTTAGTAATGGCTTTTTGGAGATGGGGGTCTCTGAAATGTACACAGTACTCTAGATGAGGCCTTATCAATGATTTATAGAGAGGCATTAGTACCTTTTGCTTCTTGTTGCTAATGCTTTTTTCTGTACAACCAAGAACCCAGTTTGCATTCCCTACTGCTTTATTGCATTCCTTGCCTACCTTTATGTCATCTGAAAAAAATAACACCTGAGTCCCTTTACTCTGATGCATTTTTAGCCCATTACCATTACGCCTGTTTTCTACTTTATTGTTTCTGTGTCCTAAAACCATTATCTTGCTAATTTCAGCATTAACTATAGATTCCAAGCACCTGTCCATTCCTCTAGTTTTCTTAAAGCCTCATGCATTTGGTTTATCCATCCTGAAGAGTCAACACTCTTGAAGATTTCTATACAATTTACAAAAAGGCACACTTTACCTTGTACACCACTAGCAATATAACTAATGAAGATATTGAAGAGAACAGGTCCTAGCACTGACTACTGTGGTACCTGCTGTCTCCTATCCTTCAGCCAATTGTTTATCCACAATACATCTGAGTTCAGACCCCATTTTATGCATTTTATGAATCTGCTTCTTGCATGGTACAGTATCAAAAGTTACTGCTCTACCCATATTTGAGTCCTTTTTCACAGTGACACTACAGTGTACATTTTCTAGTCAACTGGAACCATTCCAGTCAACAAAGATTAGATAAAAATCTCAGGTAGAGGTGCTGCAAACACAGACCTAAGTAGCTGAAATTATACTTGAAAAACGTATTGCTTATGTAACATTGGCACAACCATACTTGAAAAATCATCCTCTATAAATGGACTAGTGCCTACAGGTTTAACATTTACAGTTCTTCTGTTTAATAGGGTGTCCCCTTCTTCACAACCTTCTGTAAATATTGGTTTTCTTTTTCACTTACTTTTGTTTACATGCCTGATGTAGAAGTGCATTGCAGATAAAGTTTAATGTTTTTATTATTAGCATTGTTCCTTCACACCGTGATATGTTGTTAACCCATAAGAAAAAAAAATGCTCTTCTAAAATCTAATACCTTTGTTTTAGCTTTGCTGCTCACAGGCATTACCAGTAGGGATGGGCGAAAAGACAGAGACATTTCCCACAGGAGTTTTTGTAAAAAAAAAAAAAGATTTTCTGTTTTTTTTGCAAAAGTTTTCTTCTGTAGACAATTCATAAAATGTTCTCCTTTTCGCCACTGCCAATACATTTCCTACCAGAACGTTGCCATATTTAGTCTATGTTTTCTATGGCAGCATGTGTAGACATGCTATGACTCTTGTCATCTCCAAAAACAGAGTCATGAACCTCTACAGCAGGAGCAGAAAATATTAGCACACTCTCTGACACATCAACAGCACTTCTATTATGCACCCCACAGCCCTGGGAACTTTTTGCCTAGGTGTGAGCCTGCTATTTCCCTGCTCACATGCATTTTGAATGGACAACAGATAGCAACTAGTGATGAGCGAGCACCCCAATGCTCGGGTGTTCGGGTGCTCTGACCGAGCACCCCCTGAGGCTCGAGTGCTTGGCCGAGCACCCGAGCCCCATTGAAGTCAATGGGAGGACTCGAGCATTACACCAGGCACCCCCTGCTCTGATGAGGGGAGGGTGCCTGGTCCATAGGAAAAGGGCAGAAAAGGATGGAAACACCACAGAAATGGTTCAGGGACAGCATAGGGAGGATGTCTGGATGCATCTTGGACTCCAACATCGCTGCTGGGAACGATCTTTCGCCCGTAGTACGCCATTTTACAGACTGACCATAAAACACACAAAAAGGAAAATAAAAACGACTTTAGGCGAAAAATTGTTACCAAACAATATTTGCTGTATATTTACTTGTATATCATCTGCAAATTATCCCAAAAATTTCCTTGATTTTCTGAAGTGAGGCCATGATTAAGAGGGAAACGTGCGCAGAGGCAAATTATCCCAAAAATGTCCTTGATTTTCTGAAGTGAGGCCATGATTAAGAGGGAAACGTGCGCAGAGGCAAATTATCCCAAAAATTTCCTTGATTTTCTGAAGTGAGGCCATGATTAAGAGGGAAACGTGCGCAGAGGCAAATTATCCCAAAAATTTCCTTGATTTTCTGAAGTGAGGCCATGATTAAGAGGGAAACGTGCGCAGAGGCAAATTATCCCAAAAATTTCCTTGATTTTATTGAATTGAGGCCATGATTAAGAGGGAAACGTGCGCTGAGCTGACCATCTAAAACATTATGGGTGAGGGTCTGCTGCAGAGCTGACCATCCTAAACATTATATGCGAAGGCCCGCTAGTGAGCTGACGCTATAAAACATTATATGCGAAGGCCCGCTAGTGAGCTGACGCTATAAAACATTATATGCGAAGGCCCGCTAGTGAGCTGACGCTATAAAACATTATATGAGAGGGCCCGCTAGAGAGCTGACCCAATAAAACATTATATGAGAAGGCCCGCTGGTGAGCTGACCTATATAAAAATTGTCAAACAGGGCCCGCTGGTGAGCTGGCCCTATATAAAAATTATATCACAGGGCCCGCTGGTGAGCTGGCCCTATATAAAAATTATAGCACAGGGCATATGGAAGAGGAGGAGGAGGATGAGAAGATTAAGAGTCAACCATATACCCGTTTTTTGGGTGGAAGGGGTGAATGGGAATACAGAGTATTCCCATCATTGTAAATAATATATGTAAAGTGAGTTTATGTTCCCCCGGGGCTTTCCTCCAGTGGAGTGGAGAAGTCAGGGGAAATCCAGGCCTTGTTCATTTTTATAAGTGTCAACCTATCAGCATTGTCGGTGGAAAGGCGGATACGCTTATCTGTTATGATGCCACCAGCAGCACTAAATACTCGCTCAGACAGAACGCTGGCGGCAGGGCAGGCCAGCACCTCCAAGGCGTAGAGTGCCAGTTCATACCACGTGTCCAGCTTGGACACCCAGTAGTTGTAAGGCACAGAGGGATCATTGAGGACACTGACACGGTCTGCTACGTACTCCTTCACCATCTTCCAAAACTTTTCCCTCCTTGTGACACTAGGCTGCGCATCAGGGTGAGGGTGCTGGCGGGGTGTCATGAAGGTGTCCCACGCCTTGGAGAGTGTTGCCCTGACTTTGTCGGAACTGCTGTGTGCTCCCCTTTTCTCCCCTTCTCGGTTGGCCAAGGTAGCACGTACTCTGCCGCCAGCGTTGTCAGATGGAAAATTTTGGAGCAATTTTTCAACAAGAACCTTCTGGTATTGCACCATTTTGCTTGTCCTCTCCACCGGAGGAATGAGAGATGAGAAATTCTCTTTGTAGCGGGGGTCCAGAAGGGTGAACACCCAGTAATCCGTGTTGTCTAAAATGCGTACAACGCGTGGGTCACGGGAAAGGCAGCCTAACATAAAGTCAGCCATGTGTGCCAGAGTACCAACAGGCAAGATTTCGCTGTCCTCACCAGGAGGATGACTCTCAATATCCTCATCCTCTTCCTCCTCTTCTGCCCACCCACGCTGAAGAGATGGAACTAAAGTTCCATGGCTACCCTCTGTAGCGGAGGCAACCGTGTCTTCCTCCTCCTCCTCCTCCTCCTCCTCCGCCTCCTCCAATTGTCGCTGAGAAGACGAAGTGAGGGTGCTCTGGCTATCACCTTGTGTAAGCTCTTCCTCCCCCATTTCCACCTCTTCCACATGCAAAGCGTCGGTTTTAATTGTGAGCAGCGAGCGTTTCAGTAGACACAGAAGTGGGATGGTTACACTGATAATAGCGTTATCGCCGCTCACCATCTGTGTCGATTCCTCAAAATTGCGTAAAACCTCGCAGAGGTCTGACATCCATTCCCACTCCTCACTTCTGATTACAGGAAGTTGAACGGAGAGGCGACGACCGTGTAACAGCTGCTACTCCACTACTGCCCTCTGCTGCTCACAAAGCCGGGCCAACATGTGGAAGGTGGAGTTCCAGCGCGTGCTCACGTCACACAGCAGCCGGTGAGCTGGCAATTGTAAGCGCTGCTGCAGCTTCAACAGGCCGGCCGAAGCTGTAGATGACTTACGGAAATGTGCACACACGCGGCGCACCTTGGTCAAGAGATCATGCACATTGGGGTAGGTTTTTAGAAATCGCTGAACCACTAAATTAAATACATGCGCTAGGCATGGTACGTGTGTGAGCTTGCCGAGCTCCAAAGCCGCCACCAAGTTACGCCCATTATCACACACAACCATGCCTGGTTGCAGGTTGAGTGGCAAGAGCCACTGCTCGGTCTGGTGACTAATCCCCTGCAACAGCTCTGAGGCCGTGTGCTGTTTGTCCCCAAGGCAGATCAGCTTCAGCACGGCCTGTTGACGCTTCCCCACTGCAGTGCTACACTGTTTCCAGCTACTGGCTGATGGGGGAGTGGCGCTGCGTGTAGAGAATTCGAAGGTGGAAATGGAGGAGGAGGAGCCAATAACGTAGGTGCTGGCGGAAACCCTGATGGAGGTAGGGCCCGCAATCCTCGGCGTGGGTAGCACCCGTGCCATCCCAGGGTCCGAGTCGCTCCCAGCCTCCACGACATTCACCCAGTGTGCCGTCAGGGAAATGTAGCGTCCCTGGCCACAAGCACTTGTCCATGTGTCAGTCGTTAAGTGGACCTTCCCAGTAACTGCGTTGGTCAGGGCACGGGTGATGTTACGGGACACATGGTGGTGTAATGCGGGGATGGCACACCGGGAAAAGTAGTGGCGGCTGGGGACCGCGTACCGAGGGACAGCTGCTGCCATCAGGCTGCGGAAGGACTCAGTGTCCACAAGCCTAAATGGCAGCATTTCGATGGCCAGTAATTTGGAAAGGTGTGAGGTTAGTGCTATGGCCTGTGGGTGGGTGGCTGGGTATTTTCTCTTGCGCTCAAATGCCTGGGGTAACGACATTTGGACGCTGTGCTGGGACAGGGAAGTGGATGTGGTCGCTGATGGTGCTTCAGATGGTACAGGTGCAGGGCGGGAGGTATGCGGGCCTGCACCTTCGACAGGCGATTGGCCGGCACCGAAAACAGGGGAAGAGGAGGCAGTGGTGTGGCCTGCAGACACAGATGGGCGATCAAGGCGTTCCTCCCACTTATTACGGTGCTTGGATGCCATGTGTCGGATCATGCTGGTGGTGGTGAGGTTTCTAGTGTTCATGCCTCGGCTCATTCTGGTGTGGCACAGGTTGCAAACTACAATTCTTTTGTCGTCCGCACTTTCCTTAAAAAAACGCCATACCGCGGAACACCTACCCTTTGGCAAGGTAGATTTACGCAAGGGGGTGCTCCGTGGAACATTTGCGGGCCGGTTTGGTGCGGTCCGCCTTCTTTCTGTAGCCACACCACTGCCTCTTCCAGCCTGTTGCGGTGCTGCAGATGGCTCACCCTCAGGACTGCTGTCATCTCTCGGCTCTACACCTTCCCAGGTGGGGTCAGTCACCTCATCGTCCACCAAGTCCTCCTCCACTTCCTCACTCTGATCATCCTCCTCATGTCTTGATCCCACCACATACTCAGTCATTGACAACTGTATAACATTCTCCTCAACAAGGTCTTGAGACGGAAATAGTGGTTGATTTAATGGCAACTGTGTCTCATCATCATCATCATCATCCACTACTTCCTTTGACCTTAAATGCCGTTCACATCTGTCATCTTCTTGTGATTGGGTACCCTCTAGAGGTTGTGAATCAGGGCACAAGATGTCATGTTCCTCTGCAAGCGTGCTTGGAGAGAGGGTCAAATGAAGGATTGGTGATGAGACGAGCTCCTCACTATATCCCAGTGTGGGATCACTTCTTTGACCAGACCGTGTATGGTGGGAGGAAGGATGATCAGAGTGAGGATTATGTTGACCAGACTCTTGGCTACTGAGAGTGGACTTGGTGGAAGACAGGGTGGTGCTTAACCGACTGGAAGCAGTATCAGCTGTCATCCAACCGACCACCTGTTCGCAGTGGTCGGACCTCGAGAGTGATGTCCTGCGACGCCCTGTAAAATTAGACATGAAGCTAGGTATGGTGGATGTCTTTCTTTCTTCTGCTCTGGCACCAGGCACAGTTTCTCCGCGTCCTGACCCGCGCCCTGAACTATCAGGATCACGTCCACTTCCCCGTCCCTTTTTACCCACCTTCTTCATCTTACACGGAATATGTGACTTTAATATTTGAGTTTGAAAACTTAACAGTATTTCTTCCTATTCTGCAACTGTGCAGAGTACACAGAATAGGCTGCTAAACTGCGGTGACGAACACAGAATGGAATATGTGACTTTAATATTTGAGTTTGAAAACTTAACAGTATTTCTTCCTATTCTGCAACTGTGCAGAGTACACAGAATAGGCTGCTAAACTGCGGTGACGAACACAGAATGGAATATGTGACTTTAATATTTGAGTTTGAAAACTTAACAGTATTTCTTCCTATTCTGCAACTGTGCAGAGTACACAGAATAGGCTGCTAAACTGCGGTGACGAACACAGAATGGAATATGTGACTTTAATATTTGAGTTTGAAAACTTAACAGTATTTCTTCCTATTCTGCAACTGTGCAGAGTACACAGAATAGGCTGCTAAACTGCGGTGACACACACTGAATGGAATATGTGACTTTAATATTTGAGTTTGAAAACTTAACAGTATTTCTTCCTATTCTGCAACTGTGCAGAGTACACAGAATAGGCTGCTAAACTGCGGTGACGAACACAGAATGGAATATGTGACTTTAATATTTGAGTTTGAAAACTTAACAGTATTTCTTCCTATTCTGCAACTGTGCAGAGTACACAGAATAGGCTGCTAAACTGCGGTGACGAACACAGAATGGAATATGTGACTTTAATATTTGAGTTTGAAAACTTAACAGTATTTCTTCCTATTCTGCAACTGTGCAGAGTACACAGAATAGGCTGCTAAACTGCGGTGACACACACAAAATGGAATATGTGACTTTAATATTTGAGTTTGAAAACTTAACAGTATTTCTTCCTATTCTGCAACTGTGCAGAGTACACAGAATAGGCTCCTAAACTGCGGTGACACACACTGAATGGAATATGTGACTTTAATATTTGAGTTTGAAAACTTAACAGTATTTCTTCCTATTCTGCAACTGTGCAGAGTACACAGAATAGGCTGCTAAACTGCGGTGACACACACTGAATGGAATATGTGACTTTAATATTTGAGTTTGAAAACTTAACAGTATTTCTTCCTATTCTGCAACTGTGCAGAGTACACAGAATAGGCTGCTAAACTGCGGTGACACACACTGAATGGAATATGTGACTTTAATATTTGAGTTTGAAAACTTAACAGTATTTCTTCCTATTCTGCAACTGTGCAGAGTACACAGAATAGGCTGCTAAACTGCGGTGACACACACTGAATGGAATATGTGACTTTAATATTTGAGTTTGAAAACTTAACAGTATTTCTTCCTATTCTGCAACTGTGCAGAGTACACAGAATAGGCTGCTAAACTGCGGTGACACACACAGAATGGAATATGTGACTTTAATATTTGAGTTTGAAAACTTAACAGTATTTCTTCCTATTCTGCAACTGTGCAGAGTACACAGAATAGGCTGCTAAACTGCAGTGACACACACTGAATGGAATATGTGACTTTAATATTTGAGTTTGAAAACTTAACAGTATTTCTTCCTATTCTGCAACTGTGCAGAGTACACAGAATAGGCTGCTAAACTGCGGTGACACACACTGAATGGAATATGTGACTTTAATATTTGAATTTGAAAACTTAACAGTATTTCTTCCTATTCTGCAACTGTGCAGAGTACACAGAATAGGCTGCTAAACTGCGGTGACGAACACAGAATGGAATATATGACTTTAATATTTGAGTTTGAAAACTTAACAGTATTTCTTCCTATTCTGCAACTCTGCACAGTACACAGAATGTGCTGCTAAACTGCGGCGAAGCACACTGAATGGAATATGTGACTTTGATATTTTAGTTTGAAGACTTAACAGTATTTCTTCCTATTCTGCAACTCTGCACAGTACACAGAATGTGCTGCTAAACTGCGGCGAAGCACACTGAATGGAATATGTGACTTTGATATTTTAGTTTGAAGACTTAACAGTATTTCTTCCTATTCTGCAACTCTGCACAGTACACAGAATGTGCTGCTAAACTGCGGCGAAGCACACTGAATGGAATATGTGACTTTGATATTTTAGTTTGAAGACTTAACAGTTTTTCTTCCTATTCTGCAACTCTGCACAGTACACAGAATGTGCTGCTAAACTGCGGCGAAGCACACTGAATGGAATATGTGACTTTGATATTTTAGTTTGAAGACTTAACAGTATTTCTTCCTATTCTGCAACTCTGCACAGTACACAGAATGTGCTGCTAAACTGCGGCGACGCACACTGAATGGAATATGTGACTTTGATATTTTAGTTTGAAGACTTAACAGAATGTGCTCTAATCTGCAACTTTGCACACTAAACAGAATGTGCTCTAATCTGCAACTTTGCACACTAAACAGAATGTGCTCTAATCTGCAACTTTGCACACTAAACAGAATGTGCTCTAATCTGCAACTGTGCACACTAAACAGAATGTGCTCTAATCTGCAACTTTGCACACTAAACAGAATATATGTTTTTGTTTTTTTTTTTTTTTCCCCCCACACAAATAACCTGCTGCCCCCACACACAGTAGTCCTAAAAATGACTTTTGGTTCTTTTTTTTTCACAATTTTGCTTTTTTTCCTCCCTACACTGACTTTCCCTTCCTATCCTCAGCTCTCCCTGGCTAAGACTGAGCCGAACTCGCTGGTCAGGTGCTATACAGCACCCGACCACGGGTTCTGGCCAGCCAATCAGTGTAATGCCAGCAGCCAACATGGCTGCTGGCATTACACTGATGTCAGAGCCTCCCTGCACGTTTATTGGCTGCGCAGCTGCCGCAAAACGTGCGGGGAGGAGACCCGAACATGGCGGGCGAGCACATGAGGTACTCGTACGAGTACCGCCATGTGCTGAGCAGAGCGATGCTCTAGCCGATCCGAGCATCGGCCGAGCATGCTCGCTCAACACTAATAGCAACATGCTTATCTTTAGTATACTTAGTGACGTATCGCCATACTGTGGTCTTCATGGACTGCTGGGATCCTGAGGGGCTGCTACTACTACTGGGGCTTGATGTTGTTATAATTCTACTACTACTAGGTGTCAAAGGTGCAGCACTTCCAGCAGCAGAGTCACTCATCATAGTTAAGGTTGAAGATGTTAATAAACTGTGTTGTTGTTGCTGATGATTTCTCAACACTATAGTGTGTGGCTGAGTGGGTCTGGGACTTGGGAGTGGTGATAATATTGACAATGATGATGAAGATGACTGACAAGATGACTATGTATTTTTGTGCATCTTTGATAGTACATGCTCATAGTTTTCAACTGTTTCTCAAACAGTTTATAGACAGACACAGTGCTCCTTTTCAGTGGTACAAGATTGAGCCTTGGCTAACTTTCTGGCCATATCATCATCTCTCTCACTCTCAATTTCATCTGTATCTGAAGAAGCAGAGGATGCTGGAGGGAAATATTCTAGATCTACATCATCATCATGCCTACTACCTTTATATTTCTATAAGCTTTGGAGATCTCAAACAATTTCATTTTACATTTACTTTCACAAAATTTACTACTACTTCGAGAACAGTTGTTTTGGTTCTTGTTTATCTCACTGTCAGAGGCAGCAGTTGATTGAGTTGCCAAACTTTCCTCTTTTATGTAATCATCAACACTAGAATGTGACTCTTCATCTTCAGTGTTCTTCTTACATTTTTTTATAGTATTGCCACTGTTGGTGGTGGAGAAACTTTTGGTGGGATCATGACAAACTGCATCCTCACTGGGAGAAGAAAGACCATCATTATTTATTTCACATGCTGCACCAACCATGGCTGCAGCCAGTCTTTAAACTGCCACTTTACTTCCATGTCCCTGCACTGCTCGTACTCCTTTCTCCCTCCTCCTGTCCCTTGTGCCTTTGCTGGACATTATTCACCTACTGTGTGTTTTACTGTAAAGTACACAACAGAACTGATGAAATGTTATATCTTGCTTGGGCCCTCAACAAAATACTCAGTCCCATCTGCTATCAATCAAGTATGCTCAGTCACACAGCTCACATCAGGGTCCCACTTTTTCTGTTCTTTAACCCCTTAAGGACCGGAGGTTATGGGACATTTCCGTCCCATAACGACCGCATAGGGGCACGTTGACACGCCGGTACACGTGACCTGTCACGTGTATCGGCAAGTCACTATGGGGCTTGAAACAGATCGCTCCGATCTTGGAGCGGTCTATTTCATGCCCTATTTTTACTTACAGCGCTCCCGGTAGAGCGCTGTAAGTAAAAAGTATGTGACGTACCAGGACCGTCAAGGGTCGTTCGAGCAAATTTACCCTTGACGGTCCTGGTACGTCAAGGGTCCCTAAGGGGTTAAACTGTTGTACACTATATGCTCTCACTGTCCACAAAAATAAAACTCTCTTCAACAACAACTAATTTTCCCAGTCTCCCCCAGCACAGAGTTAACAACAGCAAGATCAGCTGGCGAAATCAAATTTTACCGAAAATTTGTGCCGTGCACAAGTCTAGTCGATGTGCACCTCCAATGATTTGTAGTAGGTCTCCAATCATATCTTGGAGACTCTGCACAGCTGTTAAATGAGGTTGAGCAGATAGACTGGAATCCTGGATATGTTTGGATTACTATGGATGTCCAGTCTCTCTACTCGAACATACCACAAGAAGATGGTCTTAAAGCTATAGAATATTATTTGAGTTCAGATCCACTGGTGCCTGAAACCCAAAGAATTTTTATTTTACAGTTTATATGTTTTATTTTAACTCATAATTTTTTTACTTTTCAAGACAAATACTACTTGCAAGTTAAAGGGAGCACAGTGGGGACCAGGTTTGCCCCGAGTTTCGCCAATTTATTTATGTGTTACTTTGAGAAGACCCATATATGGCGAGACAATCCATTTGTGGCAAACCTGGTCCTCTACAGATGGTTTATTGATGATATTATTATTATTTGGCACAGTGATGTTGAACAGATTACTGATTTTATTTATTACGTTAATGGGAACGAGTCTAGTTTGGTTTTCATGGCGAATATACAGTCATCTAAGATTGAGTTTTTGGATATTAAGTTGTATGTTGCAATAATGATCGTATTGAGTCCTGTACATTTTTTAAGATGTCGATTGTAACAGCTTTCTAGACTACAATAGCAGACATCATGTAGCCTGGCTCTCAAATGTTCTGTACAGCCAATTCAGGCTGCTAAGACGTGATTGCAGTAATCTTATAGAATTTGACAGACAGTCGCTTATTTTGAAACAGAGATTTATGGACAAACACTGAACTTGTTGAGAGGGACTATTTGAGAGCTAGGAGTTTATCAAGAGCTTCTACCCTTAAGTATAAGAATAGCACAAATAATTCCAATAAAAAGAAAATGTCTGATAATGTTAGATTTGTTACCAGGTTTAATGAATCAAATAGGGATTTGGAGACTATACTCAGGACTCATTGGAATATTTTGCAAATGGACCCCTTTTTGTGGAATTCTATAGATGCTAAACCTAGGTTCACTTATAGAAGAGCGAAGACCTTGAAGAATAGTCTAGCGCCCAGTATATTGAGAACAGGTAGGGATATCAATAGGAACAAGAATAATAACAATCTTTTTTTTTAACATGTAGGGAGTTTCAAGTGTGGTGTTTTAAGGTGTGCCACATGTCCCTATATATTGAATAGCGCCACTAAATTTAATTTAATATTAGTTCTTTTATGAATTGTGCTTCAACTCATGTAGTTTATCTGATCAACTGCAGGTGCGGCTCCAGTATGTTGGGAGGACCACGCAGACGTTGCAGGACCGTTTTGGTCAACATAGACTCAATGTGGAGCATGAGTTCTCCCAGCATAGTGTATCCCGCCACTGCATGTTAATACATAGTTGTGATCCTAGTTTCTTGACAGTTATATTTTTACACTTGTTATATGATTTATACAGTCTGTTTGTTTTTATTTTAATCATATATTTTTTCATATATTTTATTTTTTTGATGTTCAGAAGTATCTGGCTTATTGGTGTCCCTGTCTTACAATATATTTTACAATGTGATTTTTGGTATACAATGACAGATAGGTCCTTTGTAGCTGCATCCAATAGTTGCCCCTGTACCGCATGTGTGTGGAGACATTTATTAGTCAAAATGCCCATGCGTGTTTTAAATTTAATCTCAGGTAGACTGGAACACCAAATGTGATCCAGCTATGTGACTGATGGGGACTTCTTATTTGGTGCGCTAGTATAGGAAGCTTTCATTGGGGGTTTCCTTCATCTGAATTTATGTTTTGCGCATGCACACTTGAGTTCCAATTGGTAGACGACGGTTTGTTGTTGTTATTCTTGTACGCATGTGCAAAATTTTTCCGACTTCTTCCATGTCCATGTTGGATCGAAAACTATTTAATGTGAGACGCCAACAGGTATGATCTTTTGATTTATATATTTATATGTAGCCAGGTAGCTCTTGACAAAGAAGCAGCAGCTTTGAAACGAGTTGAGTGTTTCTGGCACATTTATTATCTACATTGTAAATCTTTATATTTTAGTATTAAACATTTTAAATATATTTGGACGAGCGGACTTTATATATATAATTTTTTTCACTCACTGGAGGTGGAACTCCGAGCAGGGTGGATAGTTAATCCCTGCATGCTATCATTACCGGCTTTAACAAGATTAGCCGGTGGGACATATCCTGTGAGTATTATATCAAGTGTGATTTATATATCAAATTTGTGGATTGCTCCCCTTCTGGTTGTTGTGTTTTTATCTCTCAAACCATAGCGGTTTGAGAGATAGGATTTGTGGCATGTAGTTTATTTTTTTAACCTCTACAAAACTCTAAGTATTTTGTATGGGACATTACTGACCCTTTAAGGGAAATTTGCCATGTGCTTGGTAGAAATTCAGTCTTCCCACAGGTTTCTATGCAATGAGCTAGGAAAGTGGCACTTTTCAGGAAAAAGTTTCTGCTTGGTGGAAAGTACCATTTGTTTTTTTCTGTTTTGCTATTGAGGCAAAATGTTTCACCCATCCCTATTACCAATATAGTAAACTACACTAACGATCATTACTGGTTCCCAGTCTCACATACACAGACACATCTGACACTATATCAATATTTGTGACCATCAAATAAAGTGTTTTTCCTTGAGAGTTGTCTCCTTTGCTAACTGTATAAAGGATAACTCTAGGAAGGAATCCAAAATGAAGGATGGGCAAACATCCCTCCTCAAACATGAAACAGGGAAAAAACATCACTTTCCTCCAAGCAGGAAATTTTCCACCAAAATGATGATTTTTCTTTTTTTTTTTTTTTTGCTTATGTACTGCAGTAAAATCAAAGGTAGAAAAACATTTTCACCTTACATCTTGAGCAATGAAAATATATATAAATCCAAAAAGTTAATGGATAGATTGGTGCCCACCCAGCACCACTGTATCAAGTTAAAAATAGTTATCTGTCGCTACAATCTCACTGTGTTACGGTTGGCAAGCAAGACAAGGAGTCAGATGGTTTAGCAGAGGCGTAACTAGAATCCACGGGGCCCTGGTGCAAGAATTGCCTTGTGCCCCCTTCCGACCACATTGGCCCCCCTCAATCATTACCTCCACATTGCCCCTTCCACAATGCCCCCATCACAATGCCCCTCATGCTCCACATTTCCCCCAATCTCCACAATGCCCCTCATGCTCCACATTTCCCCCCAATCTCCACAATGCCCCCATCACAATGCCGCTCATGCTCCACATTTCCCCCCAATCTCCACAATGCCCCCATCACAATGCCCCTCATGCTCCACATTTCCCCCCAATCTCCACAATACCCCTCATTCTCCACATTTCCCCCCAATCTCCACAATGCCCCCATCGCCACATTGCTCCTACTGACCTCCGTCCTCCTACCTCCTGGTGGTCTAGCGTTGTGTGTGACAAGCTCCCGCGCGGTCCTTAGTAATGCAGAGCGCTGGGAGATTATGTCATCTCCCAGCGCTCTGCATTACTCGAGCGCTGGCCGCCGGGACGTCAGCTGTGCTGCGGGCAGGTGGTGAGGGTGTCGCAGGGGGCGGCCGGGCCCGTCAGGTGCGACCCCTGCGACCCCTATTGTTACGCCACTGCAGTTTAGTTAAGATCACCTTTATTAGAATAATAATAACAGTAATGCAAAAAGATAAATAACAGACAGAGGGTGACCGAGGAGGCTATGACTCAATAAGATAGAGCCCCAGGTCTGCACTAGGATGAATGTCTGTGGAGCGGGAGCCAACACACATAGGAAACAGACAGAACCCCTAGTCAGCACCAGCTAGGATAGTCAGACAGGCCGGGTCATACACGGAGCAGGTAGTCAGCCAGAGCCACAGGTTTGCACCAGATAGGATATCCACTGGAACGTTTGTATGCTGGATGCGCAGTGGACAGAGCCCCAGGTCCACACCAGGATGGGTAGTCAGACAAGCCAGGTCAAACATGGAGCAGGTAGTTACCTAGAGCCACAGGTTTGCACCAGATAAGGTATCCACTGAAGTGTTGAAATGCTGGATGCGCAGTGGACAGAGCCCCAAGTCAACACCAGGATGGGTAGTCAGACAAGCCAGGCCATACACGGAGCGGGTAGTCAGACAGAGCCACATGTTTGCACCAGAAAGGATGTCTAAGCCAAATTGGAACGCTCAAAGAGAATGGTCAGACAGAGTCACAGGGCAACACCAGGATGGATGGACAGACAAGCCGGGTCAAACACAGGGATCAGGAATACAAATCAATGAACTGTACAGAACACCAACGTAAGGTTAACTGATACACAGGCCCAGAGAGGTTTATAAAGGAGTAGGAGAAGGTGGAACCAATTAGGTCCCCCAGGCTGGGCCTATAACAGGCATCCAGGCAAGTGTGTGATTCAATCCTGCCAGTAACAAGGAACCAGACGGCTGCAGGAAGAGAGGGATGCGACTAGTAATGCCGGAGCATCAGTCAAGAACCTTGTTCCCGGCTGAATGGCACAGGCCGAGGTAAGGCACAGTGACACACTGCCCTGTTAGTGTGCAGGGAAATAGAAATAGAGAGAGAAAGATATTAGGAGAGAGCTAGATACTCTTTCAATTATCAAAGCAAATACTTGTGCAATATCAAACAGTATGGACATATAATGAAGGCACGTAATAACAATGTAGAACAGTGATATCTCCATAGTTTTATGTTTTTTTATTTAATTTTTTATATTTCTTTATTTTTTTCTTTTTTTCCTTTTTCTCTTTACTTGTTACGGTGATATCACTGTTCTACATTGTTATTAGATGCTTTCATTATACGTCCATACATAGGGTTTTTTTATAAGATTTATGATATTGCAGCAATTTGTCTAATAAACTATACTGTTTGATATTACACAGTATATGCTTTGATAACTGAAGAGTATCTAGCTCTCTCTAGTGCAATATCTTTATCTATCTATCTCATATCTATCTATCTATCTATCTATCTATCTATCTATCTATCTATCTATCTATCCTAGCAGCGCTACTTCAAAGAATTTTAGTGTCATGCAGGATGTCAGTCTGTGCTTGTGGGTGAGTGAGGGTTATTTTTAATTTTTTTATTTTATATTATTTTCTCTTATTTGGTTTATTATTTCTATGTTCATGATATTGGTGATGGTCAAATTACTAGCTGGGCCACACAGCAATTGAAAGTGAGCAATTGTAAGTGTACAAGGCGATATTCTGGAGATCTATTTTGTATTCATTTTGATGATATTTATTTTTCTCTTTGACAGGTAAGAATTTGTTTGAATCTATTCCTAAATAATGTAGACAACTGAGGGTTGATTAGATACTTGGTAAGGAATCTGAACACTGAGTCATTAGTTGGGATTGATGTGTTAATTAGTACCTGTTAGATCTAGTTAGATACTGTTTTGCTAATTAATGGAAGTTGCCTTCTGTGTATGTAAGTGGGTTTGTTATTAGCTGGGCTAATTACTAGCTGGGCAATACAGTAATTGAAAGTGAACAATTGTATATATACATGGAGATATTCCATATAATGCTGGTCGCACACAGTGTTTTTGGGTTCCCATGGCCTCTCAATCTATTTATCTATCTAATCGGTTTCCCCTTGCCGATATGCATGGTAGCATAAGGCTGATTGCACAGAGTGGCTTTGGGATCTCATAATTTCGCTCATTGCTTGTCCCTCACTTATGGTCTTTTTTAGTTTTATTCATGTATTCACATAGTTGATGTCTTTTATGTTTCCAAAGTGATTTAATATACTGCTTTTTATTTAATTTAATTGTATTTTTACTTATGCAGTTTTTTTTATATTAACCTATTTTATAATGATGTTCATAATGCTATGACTCTTTTACCATGTCACATGTTGTAATTTATTAATTACTAGCAATTTGGGAAGGCGTTGCCAGTCATGTTATGCAGGGAATTTTTTTTTAAATAAATGTTATGATAGTGGAATATAGCGTAGGGTGTATTGTCAGAAAGGTACACACAGTGATACACAGACACATGTGCAAACACACACATATACAGGGGGACACACAGTGATAGACAGAGACGCATGCAACACACATATACATACACACATGCACTGAAATACGCCAACAGTGACACACAGATGCAAATCAGAACATACATACAAGTGTGAGCAGTGTAAAGCAACATACCTCCCAATATTTCAAATGGCCAAAGAGGGACACTTGTGTTTTAGGTGGTGTTACTGGGGGCGTGACTGGTGGTGTATTTTAGAGAATTTTTAACCCTTTGAGTGGCAGAGGGTAAGCAATGCATTGCATACCCCTCTGGCATTGAAATGGTTAAGTTACTCTTTCTGTAAGTGAATGATTTAGAAGAACATGAAAGTATTTTTTACACAGACTAATTTAACAGATATATACAGAAGTTTACACCCGCATTACTGTGGGTTTTATTGATGTGGAGCAATCTGATCCACTGGTATATATACCACACAGTGTGATCTCCTAAATAGAGGAGCAGAGGGATTTGGGTCTCAAACAGGGACTGTACCTCCTATACTGTATAGTGCCAGTCCTTATACACAGACACATGCAGACTGTGTGCTATACAGTGCCAGACCATATATAGATAGTTTGTCATACATGCTATACAGGGAGCTATGTACAGCATGGAGATGATTGCAGGAACTGGCACCTCTACTTACAGACAGACTGACAAACAATCTGTTTTGTTTTTCTCTCTCTTTCTGCAATATATAAATACAGTCACAACCATGTCTCTGCCACTTACCAGCTCAGCTGAAGCCCTGCTCTGCACTGCCTGATCATGTCTGTGCTGTTGTTCCACTTTCCCAGCTTCTCTGTGCTAGCAAGTCAGCTCCCCAGCATCCTGCCTGATGATTGTTTAGAAATCAGCTCACTTTAGTAATTGGCAGGGCTGTGCAGGCTCACAGACAGGGAATGAAGAAGCTGCATAATACAGATTGGACCATGGCCTTCCAGCTGTAGCTTGAACATAGTTCCCATCATCCTCAGCTGCTCAGCGTGCATGTCTCTGTATGAGTGTGTGTATATGTGTGTATGTGTCTGCCTGTGTGTGTGGGGCCATTTTTTTTCAGCCTTAGATAGTGGCGGGCGGGCTGGATATTAGGGGCGGGCCAAAAACCACACCCCCATTGAATCACCCAATGGGAGCAGTAATCCGCTTTACTGCCACCCCTGGGTGTGTTTTGCCAGGCACAAAGTCTTCTTTTATATATATAGATATGTCATTGGGAATAAGAGTATATATAGTCCCTTTATGGGACTATATGCTTCTTGCACCTCTGAGGAAGTGGAGCCTTACCTCCACCACACACATCTGGTTCTCCTATTCATTACCTAATTGTCCCTCCTGTGACCCATTTGAGGTTCCTTCTCCCTCCCTTTAGCTAGTCTTGCTACCCATATCACTCAGCATTGAACTACAACTACAAGGACATTTGAGCTTTTGCCTGGTGCTGCTGTGTATGGACAACATCTCTTTCTTGTTTGATGCTATACTATTATACCAGCGCATACTGAGGAACTTTCATATCAGGACTAACACTGCGGGCATTGCGGATCACATCTTCCAGACTCAGAAAGGAAGGCTTTCCAGGGACACAGCTTGTTAGCTGTTAGAGGAAGGGACCTCTTAGACACATAAAGCCCAAGATGGGCAAAATCTGAGTGCAATCATTGTGGTTTCTTTTTGTAATTTTTATGAAGTTTTTATCCTCTCTTGTGTTTCTCTCTCTGGCTTTGTTCTGTTACGATATTTGCATTTTCTTTCTGTGAGCCTGCTGCTATGCTTACAAACCATTATTTTTAAATGAAAATAAAGTTAAAACCTAAACTGAATATGGCAGATGTGTATGGCAGTGGTGAACTGGTGTGATGTGACCAATGTGTAAATATATCATCATGGTTCATAGGACCGAAAGCTAGAATAATAATTTCTAAAATTTCTAAAATAAAAAAAACATAACATCTTTGTGTCTGTTAATAGTGTTGAGCGAGCACCCCGATGCTCGGGTGCTCGGGTGCTCTGACCGAGCACCGCCGGAGGCTCGAGTGCTCGGCCGAGCACCCGAGCCCCATTGAATTGAATGGGGCGACACGAGCATTACACCAGGCACCCCCTGCTCTGATGAGGGGAGGGTGCCTGGTCAATGCCCCCCTTCATCTCCACAATGTCCCCCTTCATCTCCACAATGTCCCCCTTCATCTCCGCTATGCCCCCTTCATCTCTGCAATGCCCCCTTCATCTCTGCAATGTCCCCCTTCATCTCCGCTATGCCCCCTTCATCTCTGCAATGCCCCCTTCATCTCTGCAATGCCCTCTTCATCTCTGCAATGTCCCCCTTCATCTCCGCTATGCCCCCTTCATCTCCGCTATGCCCCCTTCATCTCTGCAATGTCCCCCTTCATCTCCGCTATGCCCCTTTCATCTCTGCAATGTCCCCCTTCATCTCCGCTATGCCCCCTTCATCTCCGCTATGCCCCCTTCATCTCTGCAATGTCCCCCTTCATCTCCGCTATGCCCCCTTCATCTCTGCAATGCCCCCTTCATCTCTGCAATGTCCCCCTTCATCTCCGCTATGCCCCCTTCATCTCTGCAATGTCCCCCTTCATCTCTGCAATGTCCCCCTTCATCTCCGCTATGCCCCCTTCATCTCTGCAATGTCCCCCTTCATCTCCGCTATGCCCTCTTCATCTCTGCAATGCCCCCTTCATCTCTGCAATGTCCCCCTTCATCTCCGCTATGCCCCCTTCATCTCTGCGATGTCCCCCTTCATCTCCGCTATGCCCCCTTCATCTCTGCAATGCCCCCTTCATCTCTGCAATGTCCCCCTTCATCTCCGCTATGCCCCCTTCATCTCTGCAATGTCCCCCTTCATCTCCGCTATGCCCCCTTCATCTCTGCAATGCCCCCTTCATCTCTGCAATGTCCCCCTTCATCTCCGCTATGCCCCCTTCATCTCTGCAATGTCCCCCTTCATCTCCGCTATGCCCCCTTCATCTCCGCAATGCCCCCTACCTCCAGTCCCTGGTGGTCCAGCGGAGCGTCTTCAGATCTGTGCCTCCTTCGGCACAGATCCCCGCCACCCGAACATGCCGGGCGAGCACATGGCGGTACTCGTACGAGTACCGCCATGTGCAGAGCAGAGCGATGCTCGAGCCGATCCGAGCATCGGCCGAGCATGCTCGCTCAACACTATCTGTTAAGCATGCTTGTCATAAAAGTGGTGCCAACAGTGGTGGATGGTAGAACACTTAATTGTTCCTCCTCATTCTCCTTGGTACTGCTGATAATAGTATGTGTCATGGACTTTCCTGTCTTGTGTGGTTTTGTCCACATCTACTTCCTGATACTCAGATTTTATTAGATGTTGGTTCATTTTTAGAAAGTCTCCAAACACTACTGCTTGATAGCCATGTCCTGTGGTCATTTTAAAATATAACCAGCTGCACTGAAAATCCACACAGACTGCACACTTCCTGATGGGTTTCCACAGCAGTATGTATCAGTGTGAGTGGCTACACACACTGTTTTTTGTTTAACTTTAGTCAATGGGGTCATCATCCCATGCAGTAGGACCACTCCCAAGGTTGTTCCTGTGTATCAGTTACCAACCCATACTTTGGGAGCAAATTTCATAGAGATGTGTCACAATCAGCACCACCACAAATATTAGATTGCTGCCCTGGCTTAGTCACATGAACTGCTTTGTGTGGTGATGATGATGACAAGTGTTCCGAAATATGTTGGGATATTCTTATTGATGTTGTTGCTGCTGCTGGTGGTGGTATAAACACTTTGCTCCACAATACAAACCTCCACTCAATCTAGAAGCACATCTATTCTTTATATTCTTTGGCAGAATCTGGTAAACTTGATCATGCTTTGGCAGAAATTCAGAAATTAAATGTTTAAATATGGGGTCCAGCAATAGTTGTATTAATGTAGATTTTATGATATTATTTATATAAATAACAACTCCTCCTCCCTGTTGTTTTTTTCTGTAAAGATTGTATCCAGGTATATCATGAAATTCATTGTACCAAGGTTCAGTCATAGCCACCAGATTATCTCTAGTAATTATCTTAATAGGACAGTCTACATATGATTTGAAATGCAAGCTTATAATTATATTCTAGGAACCTGTACAGAAAGTCATATTTTATGGTTTCCTACTGGTCATGAGAGAGTTAATTCTACTGCTGCTCTAGTCATGTAGCATGAGCTACATAGACATAATATACAGCCATAGTGTAGACAATTTAGCGTAACCATATATGGTAATAACTAGGGAAGGGCGAAAATTTTCGCCTCAAACTGAAGTCGGCAAATAATGGCATTTTCCTCTTGGTGAATAATTTCCCAGCAAAAAACGCAGTTTTTCCGATTTTTCCCACCTTTTTCGCCCATTGAAATCAATGGGAAGAAAAATATTTCTCCACCACACAAAAGTTTTCTACAGCCATATGAAAGGCTGTCAGGCTCTCTCGGCAGCCATTTTGTGTTTGTGAGAGGAGAGAGCAGCACCTTGTTTGAGTTAGAGGAGATAGGAGAATAAAGGGGAATTGAAGCTTAGTTTAGGGAGTCATTTAATTAGGACATTTGTTCTCTGTATTAGGGGAGTCTGGGGGCACTGTAGGGGATATGAAAGAAGGAAGGATGTTGACCCCCAAATACTACAAAATTCCATGTGACTGACAGGCTGCAAGACACAGGCAGCTGTGGACCTATTTGCTTGCTGATCTTGCTGTTATTGTCTCTGTGCTGGGTGGGGAAGTCTGGGGAAAGACATTGTTGATTTTGTTTTTCAGTTATAATTTTTTTGGACAGACTGTGATAAGACAACAGGGTGGACAACTTTAAGAAAAACAAATTAAATAAAAAAGAATAAAGAACTAAATATATTAGGTGACAGTGACAGACAGTTGACTGGGCTTAGGCAAGGCATCATACGGCTCCATCAGTTGTGTTATGCACTGTACAGTAAAAAAACACAGTGTAGTTTCGGAATGTCCAGCAAACACACAAGGGGAAGGGTGAGGGGTGGAGCAGTGACGTGACGTGAGAGTAAAGTAGTAGTCCAAAAACTTACTGCAGCAATGGTTGCTGCAGTGTGTGCAATCAATGATGATGATCCCTCTACTCCAAGGGAGGTTGCAGTTTGTCAAGGTCCCAGCAAAATGAGTTCCAGCACCATCAGTGCCAATAGAAATAAAGAACCATATAAGAAGAACACTGAAGATGACAACAAGTTGCATTCAAGTGTTGATGATTCTGGCAATATCATAATAAAGGAAGGTGTAGCAGCTGAACTGCCTGCTGCATCAGATAGTGAGACAAACAAGCACCAAAACACCCATAGTGGGGAACTTTGTTACAGTAAAAGTAAAAATAAATTGTTTGAGACCTCTAAAAGCTTAGAGGAATATAAAGATAGTAGTGGGCAAGAACTGTCAGGTGATGCTGATGCTGCTGAGGGTGACCTGTTGATGAATGATAATAACAAAGATCTAGAATATATCCCTCCCAAATCCTTCTCTTGTTCAAATACAGATGAAGTTGAGAGTGAGGATGATGACAGGTCTATAAGGTTAGCAGAAAGTCAAAGGCTGAATCTTCTACCACTTTTAAGAAGCACTCTGTCTGTCTATAAACTGTTTGAGAAAGCCATTGGAAAGTCTGACCCTGGACAAGTACTGATGTCAACAAGCACACAATCACCCTATCAGTCCTCAAGCAGCAATGTTGGGAGATTAACATTCTTAAAAATGTATCAACATCTCATACCATTAGTATCAGGTAGCAGAAACCACACATGACAGACAAAGCCAGGACAAATATATTAGCAGCTGCACAGATGATGTGGTGGAGGAGGGATGTGAAGTAGGGTTGCCACCATCTACCCACTTGGGACCACTGCTATGACAGATAAGTAATGTGTGTCAATAATTTGAGAAGGAGAATAGTGTATAACAATGGTAAAAATACATATACAAATCACACCATGCCAGCCCCCCGCCCACCACTACAATACACATCTGCCACATTGTAGGTTGTACTTTATTTTTTTTTATTACTTGACATCCTCATGAATATGTGCCAATGTTACTTAATCAGGACGTTAGATGTAGATCTAGAATATATCCTTCCAGCATCCTTCTCTTGTTCAAATACAGATGGAGTTGAGAGTGAGGATGATGACAGGGCTATAAGGTTAGCAGAAAGTCAAAGACTGAATCTTCCACCACTTTTAAGAAACACTGTGTCTGTCTATAAACTGTTTGACAAAACCATTGGAAAATCTGACCCTGGACAAGCACAGATGTCAAAAAGTGCACAGTCACCCTATCAGTCATCATGAGCATCATCACCTCTTCAAAGTCCAAGTCCCACTCAGCCATACACACCTGTTTTGAGTACCCAGCAGCAGCAACACAGCTTAACACCCACAATGTTAGATATGATGAGTGCCTTTGCTGCTGCTGTAAGTGCTGCACCTTTGACAGCTAGTCGTAGTGGCAGTAGAATTGCATCAACATCTAGTACCTGTAGTAGTAGCAGCAGCAGTGTTGGGAGACTAACATTCTTAAAAATGAACCAACATCTCATACCATCTGAGTATCAGGTAGCAGAAACCACACATGACAGACAAAGCCAGGACAAATATATTAACAGCATCACAGATGAGGAGGTGGAGGAGGGATGTGAAGAAGGGTTGCCACCATCTACCCCATTTGGGACTACTGTTATGAGTGACAAGTAATGTGTTTTTACAATGGTAAAAACAATATACATGCACAAATCACACCATGCCAGTCCCCCCACAACCACTACAATACACATCTGTAACATTGTAGGTTGTACTTTTTTGTTACTTGACATCATGATGAATATGAGCCAGTGCTACTTAAGTAGGAAGTTAGTGTTGTGGGCAAAGGAGAAATACATTCTGCATGCTAACACATTTTTCCAGCCATATGTTGCTGTAGGACTCACAACTTTGACTTTCAGCCACTGATTTCTAAACTTCAGCCCTCAGAAGAAGTAATATTACAGTGGGAAATGTAGTACCTATAGTAAATATAGGCGACAAATGTGTTAAAATAGGCAAAAAGGAGGAACTTTTTGCATAGGTGGAAAGGCAATATTTTTTGCCGGAAAATCGAAAAATCTGCAAGTTTTCATAAAAAGTAATGCGGGAAATTTTTCACACTTTTTGCCCACCCCTAGTAATAATATGTGATAGGTTAGCAGTATATTTCCTTAGGGTGCAGTCTGTGATGAACTAGTTGTGACACGTCTCTGATCCTCAGAGTCATTTTATGGAACAAGAATGTGTCTATCTAACAGATACACTGTGGGTATTCATGTGGAGGTATCACGGTGCCCGTGCTTTCTGTCAGTCTTTGTGTGTTGCGCTCCTATTGGCTGAGCTATGTTTGGCCCGCCCAGTATGGCCTTTTTATACTGGGCTCTGGCACCTGTCTGGTGCCCTTTCGTGGTGTTCCTGTACCAGTTCTGACTTGAGTTGCTGTGTTCCCATGTACCAACTTGGCCCGTTTTACTACTCTGCTTCTGGTTCCTGCTCCGTGATCCGACCCAGCCTGGCTGACGTTCCTGCTCCGTGACCTGACCCGGCTTGTCTGACGTTCCTGCTCCGTGATTCGACCCGACCTGGCTGACTTCCTGCTCCGGGACCTGACCCGGCATTTCTGACGTTCCTGCTCCGTGATCCAGCCCGGATCTCCAGTTCCTGCTTCATTGTCGCTTGGGCGACATTCTGACTTCCGCTTGTCTGGGCCCTCCAGACAGTGTGTCCGTGCTGCCTCCGTTACTGCTCTGGCAGTGTGCCTTTGGTTGCGTTTCCGTTCAGCTCTTGCAAAGTACTGTTGCCTCCATTACTGCACCGGCAGGGTGCCCTTAGCTCAATTCCATTCAGCTCTTGCAAAGTACTGTTGCCTCCATTACTGCACCGGCAGGGTGCCCTTGGCTCTATTCCATACAGCTCTTGCAGAGTATTGTGTGGCCTCTGTTCACTGCTACGGCAAGGGGTATAAGTCTCAGCTCTGCTACGGCAGATCTATAGTGCTCTGTCTCCATTCTAGCACTACAGTCTCCTTATCGCTGTTATTCCATCATACTGGGCGTTACTGAGAACTCACCACATCAGAGACTGATTATATGTATTGGGACTTTAACCCATGCTGTGCTGGGTTTTCACCCTGTCATGCCTGATCTGTGACAGTATATGAACTCTCTCACTTACTATTATACTGGGCCTGTGTAGGCATAAGTCTAAGTCCTGTATTGCACCTGTCTATTCTGCTGAGATACACTATAGCCCGTAAGGATAATTCTCATTGTGTTTTATCCTAACCCACTGTGTCTGAGTGTTGAACAAACCGTTACAGGAGGGCTCTCCCATACTGAAGAATCTAGCAGTAGCTAAGTATCTTTTCTTTTGTTGATTTTACCTATAATAAACTGTTTTGTAGTTGTAGCTACTATTGTGTGTGTGAGTCTATTAATTTCTAGTGGAATCCTATGGAACTTTTGTAACAGAGCCTAATTTGAATGATAAAGTATTCCCCTCCTGCCCCTTTTACTCACCCCAGAGCAGCAAGACTGTCGTGGTGGATCGCAGAGAGGGACAATCTTCAATGAGCATAAGAAAAAAACCTGAAAAACCTGTCAAGGGGGCAGGGTTTTCCTTATGCTCACAGAAAGAAGATTGTTCCTTACTGTGATTTGTCAGGTCAAGAGACCAGATTGCACATCTGAGGGGAGGTGGTTTACACTAGGTAAAAGGGGCGGGAGGGGGATACTTTATCATTCACACTCTTGAACTACAACTCTGACAGTATTGAAATAACACTCTCCATAGCCCAAATACTATGATGATTAATTGGAGCTGCTGTTTTTGTGAAACATTACTATCCCTTTAACTCATCAAACAAGTTACTCTCATTATGTCATTCCCATTGGGAGTAGTTCCTAACATCTACAGAGCCAATTGTCTATGCTTGTTTTAGACAAGTGGTCGCAAACTGCATTCCTAGTGGAACATGAATAGGGATCTCCCTGTTTTTACACAGGTGTCAATCAGTTTCTCAATGGTTTTCACTGAACTACCACTGCAAAATTAGGGATGTCACAAAAATCTGTATGGTCTTGGCTCTTTTGAATGCAGTTTGTGACTAATGTTCTACAACTCGAGTGCTGAAAACGGTTCTTAGCCCCCTCCATCATTGATGCACTTTTGCAGGCTTTCCTTACATGAACACAAGTAAATGAATCAGTGGTCCAAACATTCTGAAAGATCTGCCAGTATTAATAATATTAATTTGTATTTAATTGAGAATATCCTGAAAATATGCACTATTAGGTTGGTGGGGGCTGAGGACAGATTGGAGCTCCCCTGTTCTAGAGTAACTATCATGAAAAGCATATGTAAAAAACCAACCTTCATAAGTGAATTAACCAGCTCTCCTTTCTTTATAGACAGCAAGTTTCCAATCACAGGGCAGGGGATAGGACCTGGAGGGAGGTTACATTTTCTGTACATCGAGTTCCAGGTGGAGTGTATGAAGATGCTGATGTAGAGCACAAGGAGAATTGTCCCCAGCAATGCTATAATATCCATGATGGACTCCGGAACAATTACACAGTTTTGTGTTCTCTGAAAGTGTCTGTCTCAAAAACAGAGATAATTAGTAGGTGTGTATGTAATTCACTTTGGGCTCCAGAAGCAGGTAACATCAGTAACAAAATTATTCTGCTTGGGTGGAGACATTGTGGAAACCTTATTAAACAGGCTGATACTGGTTTTTACATGTTAAAAGGATAGTAATGTTTCAAAATAAAAGCAGCTCCAATTAATCTTCATAGTATTTGGGCCACGGAGAGTGTTATTTCAGTACTTTCCGAGTTGTAATTCATGATAAAGTATCCCCTCCCACACCTTTTACCTAGTGTAAGCCAAAACCCCTCTTAAGACCAGACAGATCACAGCAAGGGACTATCTTCTTACTGTGAACATAAGCAAAACCCTGCCCCCATTGACAGTTTTTTCCCTTATAGTTGAAGATTGCCCCTCTCTGCAATCCATCCGAACACCATCTTTCTGCTCTGAGGTGAGCAGTGTTACATCAGTAAAAGGGGTGGGAGGGGGATATTTTATCATTCAATTACTCTTGAACTGCAACTCTGACAGTATTGAAATAACATTCTCCATGGCCCAACTCCTAGGAAGATTAATTGGAGCTGTTTTTATTTTGAATCATTACTATCCCTTTAAGTGATATATATGGAAGAGCCCTGGGGCCAACAAAAAAAAAATCTAATTTGGACTTTTAAAAGTCAGAATTCTGACTTTTAAAGTCAGAATTCTAAGTCAGAATTTTGACTTTTAAAGTCAGAATTTTGAGTTTAAAAGTCAGAATTCTGACTTTAAAAGTCGAAATTTTGACTTTAAAAGTCAAAATTAGAATATTTTTTTTTGTTGGCCCCAGGGCTCTTCCGTAGATATAACCAATAGCAGACACAACAAGAACATGCTCTTTAATGAATGACTTTGCAATCTGTTTTTAAGTTTATTTCTTCAGAACAGGGATCTGCATTTGGTTCTCCAGCTGACAAAGACTATAACTCTTGGGAATGATGGGAGTTGTAGTTCAAAACAGCTGCAGGTCCAAGAGATGACAGCACCTAGTCTAGAATATTTAGTTTATTCTGTCAATGAAGTGTGGGAAGTATACACAAAACAAAGAGGAGCAATTCTGGACCTATGCAACTGTACCGTAGGGCAGGGGCATGCAAGTTTTTTCAGCCATGAGCCAGATGATCAGAAAGCCATATGGGGGCCACATTATTTTTCATTGATAACAATGGTGAAATATGGATTTATTTATTTATTGATCAAGACAGTGACAATACTGATATATAACAGACATCTACTCTAGAACTGTGCATTACTGACAGGCGGGCAATTAGGTCTTCCTGGCCTACCAGTTCATGTGTCCTAGTTAATTGGGTATAAAAATATATATTTCTAAAATCTCAGGAGGGCTGCTTCCTAGGGTCAGGATGCATTTGGGCCATGGAACACACTTTGGATACCCATATATCTGAGCTTATTAAGCTTGATCCAGTTTGTGTTGGGACTGAGAGGGTAGGTGATGCTGTCTTTGTTAGAGTTGGGTATTTTAGGATTAGGTAGTGTGACAGAGTCCAGGACCATGTATACATCAGCCATAGGATATAACAAGTAGTTTATCCCAGCGATTAAATGGTTAAGTTTTGTCTTTTGCCTCTGCTAGCACACCTGCTCCTGGTTAATTAGCACAGACCTATATAGTAGGTCTGAAACAACATGGTGGGGTCAGACTGCACTGGCATAGTGTGTTTGGGGTCACACTGCACTGGGTTAGTGTGTTTGGGGTCACAGTGCAGTGGGATAGTGTGTTTGGGGTCAGACTGCACTGGCATAGTGTGTTTGGGGTCAGACTGCACTGGCATAGTGTGTTTGGGGTCACAGTGCAGTGGGATAGTGTGTTTGGGGGTCACACTGCACTGGGATAGTGTGTTTGGGGTCACAATGCAGTGGGATCGTGTATTTGGGGGTCACACTGCACTGGGATAGTGTGTTTGGAGACCTGCATGCTGTCTGTCTGCCTCTGAAACCAAGTAATGGTGAGAAAGCTTCTGAACTGAAAAGATTGCATTTCTGGTTATTTTACTTTTTGTACTGGAACCCAGAGTAGCTGGGTCAAACTGGTAGTGAGGGAACTACTGTCAGTTAGCCTCATGAAAGAAGTAGGCCTGTTTATTTCTGGTGTCAAAAACCTGTTTGATTTAAAGGGGAAGCATACCCTAAAAGTGGACTTTTCTTTGTTGATGCTGTTTACAATAAACTGCATTGTAGTTACAACCTCCTGGCTGTCCTGACCGTGTTTGAAGGGACCTTACCACAGTAGGTAAACTTAGGGTTGCTAAGTTAGCGGCTGTTGGTGTTGTTAGACTTGGGTCTGGGGCTGTTGACATTGGATATAAGGTGACTGACCACATATTCCTTTTTTTTTTTTTAAAACATTTTTGTTGACAGGACAGTAAGGAAACATTACATAATCGTAGATAATTCAAATAATAATCAAATAAGAGACACAACGCAGGTAGTCAAATATGTATCAGAACATGGAGATACAGCTGTCCCAGTTTAATTTTTATAATTGAAAAAAAATAAACGAAACCAAAACTCCCCTCCCCCACCTCAGTCCAAACCAAATCCCAAACAGGAAAAATTCCCTCCCACCTTCCCTCCCTCCCCGGGAGATGAGCACAACCTTTCTCTCAATAATTATTATGATATGTAGCAGATAGCAGCGTAGACATCAATTAACAGATACATGTATAGATAGATAAGTAGCCAGATTGTCCAGGGACACCACACACTGAACAGAACTTAATAAGGAGTCATCTCATAGCCCTCATTGGTAGAGAGTTCTAGAGTTACAATAAGAGGTCCATTGACCCCATATTTGGTGAAATTTGTTCAGGGTACCCCTGTGTAAGTAAAGTCCCTTATAATGAGGAAGATTATGTGCTACCAAGGCCATCCATTGGTCATGCTTGGGGGTGGGGTATTCTGACATCCATGATTGTGTCACCACCTTTCGTGCCATAATCAGCAGTTCCCTAATCAGTACAGTATGAAAATTTGAGTGGAGTTGATCAGGAAGAATAGAGAATATGCATATTTTTGGAGAAAGCGACACATCCCACTGCACTATAGCCGACACAGTGTGCAACACATCCTCCCAAAACCCTCAGACCTGAAGACACTCCCACAAAAGGTGTAAGAAAGTGGCGCCTGCCCCCCCACACCTTCTGCACCGGTCATTATCCACCTTGTCCATCTTAAAAAGATGCACAGGAGTGTAGTAAGATCTGTACAAGATTTAAAGTTGAATTAATTGATGCCTGGCTGTAGCAGCTACCTATCACGGTGCCCGTGCTATGCAGGCGACATTCTGTCAATCTGGTTCCCAGCTTACTCCTATTGGTTGCTGTGGTATTGGCCCGCCCAGTATGTGTCCTTAAATACTGGGTCCTGTCACTTCGCTGTTGCCCTTTCATGGTGTTTCTGTACCAGCGCTTGTTCCAGTTCTCGTGTGATCTCAGTGTATGACCCGGATTGCCTGACCACTCTTCTGCTTCTGTTCCTGCTCTGTGCACCTATGTCACGGTTTTTTAAGACACTCAGACTAGTGTTGAGCGAGCACCACGATGCTCGGGTGCTCGGGTGCTCTGACCGAGCACCCCCTGAGGCTCGAGTGCTCGGCCGAGCACCCGAGCCCCATTGGAATGAATGGGGCAACACCAGGCACCCCCTGCTCTGATGAGGGGAGGGTGCCTGGTCAATGCCCCCTTCATCTCCGCTATGCCCCCTTCATCTCAGAATGCCCCCTTCAGCTCCGCAATGTCCCCCTTCAGCTCCGCTATGCCCCTCTTCCACAATGTGCCCCTTCATCTCCGCTATGCCCCTCTTCCACAATGTGCCCCTTCATCTCCGCTATGCCCCTCTTCCACAATGTCCCCCTTCATCTCCTCTATGGCATAGAGGAGATGAAGGGGGACATTGTGGAAGAGGGGCATAGCGGAGATGAAGGGGCACATTGTGGAAGAGGGGCATAGCGGAGATGAAGGGGCACATTGTGGAAGACGGGCATAGCGGAGATGAAGGGGGACATTGTGGAAGAGGGGCATAGAGTCTATGCCCCTCTTCCACAATGTCCCCCTTCATCTCCGCAATGCCCCCTTCATCTTCGCAATGCCCCCGTACCTCCAGTCCCTGGTGGTCCAGCGGAGCTTCTTCGGATCTGTGCCTCTTCCGGCACAGATCCCCGCCACCCGAACATGTCGGGCGAGCACATGGCGGTACTCGACGAGTACCGCCATGCGCCGAGCAGAGCGATGCTCGAGCCGATCCGAGCATCGGCCGAGCACGCTCGCTCATCACTAACTCAGACTAGTATGTAAAATAAAACACAGTTTTATTTAGCAATAATAACACATAAGGTCGCCCTCTAGTGGCGGTAGGGTGTACAACAACGATAGTGACTGGAAAATACAAATGTAAATGCACAAACGGAATACAAGTACAAATGTACCGCAGAGGAAGGGGTATAACCACAGAGGGTTAAGTCCTTGATCAATAACAGTTTCACAAGGAACTGTTTGGCATGCCCTGGGTGTAAGTAAGCTGAGCTTAAGGTAACCACAGAGGGTTAAGTCCTTGATTATGGTCAGTCTCTTGAGTGGATGTTTGGCACGCCCGAGGTGTAGATAAGCTGTGCTGAAGAAATGTTCACCATAAAGTGGATAAGGACTGTCTCGCCACGGTGTGTAGTAAAGCAGAGCCCAATAGCCCCCACGGGCGTACCTACTGGAATGGCTACTGCTAGTGCAAGTGATCTTAGCCCCACGGGCGTGTATCGAACCGGCCTGCAATGCAAGAGCTCTCAAGCCTCCTCAGACTCTACCGGAAAGAGTATAACGAGACAGGGCCAATAGCCCAACTGAAGTAGTACCAGAATGCTAGTGCTGAAGCCTGTGCCCGTCACCACTCGGTATAACGGAATCGCCCAGTGTATACAACGAGAGAGAGAGCCAAAGCGCCCTACCGGCCTAATCGGAAGTGAATACTCTACTGGGATGGTACCGAGTTGCCGACGGAGAGCAGCCAACTCAGCAGGAGTATCACTAGGAACGAGGCTCACACTGGAATAAGGAGAGTGGGACCAAGGCAGCACTGGTAGGGTTAAAAGGCACGTTTACACAAGGCTTTTCTGCAGTAGCACAGCTCTGCTGTCTGAGTGAGGCGTACACAGCTCTGCACGATAGTAACACTGCACTGCACGAAGTAACACCAGGCAAGACAGCCACACAAGTACTGGAACAGTGGAGGATAATGTCGCGACGGCGACAACCGGAACGTAGGTCTTCTGGAACACGCTGTCGGTTGATCTTGCAGGAGGAAGTCAGCCGGGCCGGATCGGAGCACGTAGGAGGTAGTCGTACAAGCCGGATCATATACAAGCAGGAACGTCAGCCAAGCAGAGTCGAGATCCGAAGGAGGTAGTCAGACGAGTCGGGTCATACACAAGCAGGAACGTCAGCCAAGCAGAGTCGAGGTCCGAAGGAGGTAGTCAGACGAGCCGGGTCATACACAAGCAGGAACACTGGAGAATGGTCAGGGCTAGCCAAATCGGTACACAGGAATCAGAAACGCAGCAACAGAACAACTGGCTCAGAAACACCACGAAAGGGCACCTGACAGATGGAATAGTCAGGTATAAAAAGGAAACCAAGGGGCGGGCCAAACTAAGTGAACAAATCACCCTCAACCACAGAAGAGAGTGACAGCTAGATCACAGGCACTGTGATAACCTACCCGGCCTGGCTGAAGTTCCTGCTCCATTACCGACTCGGATTGGCTGACGTTCCTTCTCTGTGTACTGACCCGGCCTGGCTGTTGTTCCTGCCCTGTGTACCGATCCAGTTTGGCTGACGTTCCTGCTTGTATACCGTTTGCGGTTGGCTGTTATTCCTGCTCTGTGTGCTGATCCGTTGGGCCTCCGTTGCTGCCTGTCCAGGGCTGCCAGCTGCTCCTTGTGTCTCCATTGGGCTTGGCATACGGGCACTGTTGCTTCCAGCACACTCATTTATGGCAGTCTGGTTTCGGTTATTCTCCGTGAGGCGCAGATGACACTCCGGTTTTGAGCCTTATACTGCAGCCTGGTCTCGGTTACTGTCCGTGTCGCTCGGGCGACATTCCGGTGTGGATTCCATTCCGTGCCTCTGTACGCTAGACCTATACTCCTGCCATCAGCTGAGGTTGGGTTTCATTGGGCGCCTCAGGCTACTTCCATCGCGGTCTCAGTGTTTATCTATACTCACCTGGGATAAGGGCCGTTCTCCACCGGTTCTTGGCATTATGGTCTCCGTTGGGCAACCTCTGGGCATACAGTGCATCCTCCTCTACTGCTACGGCAGCATATAAGTTTGCTAAGGGCCTTAGCTTATTCCTGGGGCATTACTTGCTATTTGTACTCTCCCTCCCTAGGAGGAGCCTTAAGGGCCTCACTCTGATAGGGCCTGTCAGTCATCCTGGACTATCAGTAACCCGTTCCTTGCTGCCTTGTCTGAGAATCACATGTAATACCTGACCTGTGTCAGTACATTGTTTATATTTGTCTGTACAATTACTGGACCTGTGTGGGTATTTCTTTCTGTAACCTGTCTTGTGTCAGTATCACATTGTATTTACATTACTGGACCCGTGAGGGTTACTGCTATTTTACATTGTTCGATAAAACTGTGTTTTTACCTCAACTACTGTCTCTGAGTGTCAAACAAACCGTAACAGTACAAAAGGGCCATGACCTCAGACGGTACAGGTTAAGGTAATGCACAAAGCATCCATTGGAGGATGGATTTGCATGAGCAGCATTTGGACCAGTGGGCACTGGCAGTACAAACTATTCTAGAATGCACTGCTCATCTAGAAAAACAGGCTCAAGCCTCGGTGGCCCCCCCCCCCGTTTCAACACCGGGAGTTCAATCCCAGACTCATGTGGCCTCGAATAAAGGGTTAACCGCCACAGCTCCATTACCTCTAAGATATGATGGCGAACCCACCCTGTGCAGAGGGTTTATCAATCAACTCGAAATATACGTGGAGCTGACTCCCCATGCCTTTCTGAATGACCAAGCTAAGGTGAGCTTTATGATTTAGTTACTGACGGGCAAAGCCCTGGCATAGGCCAAACCCTTGTAGGAGGCTGCTAAACCATGTACACAAAACTTCAGGGATTTGTGCGTTCCTTCCACAAGGTATTCGAAGTTCCAGGTACAGCCGCCTCTGCTGCCAAAAGATTAATGGAGATACAACAGGGCTCCCGTACAGTGGCGGATTATGCTATTGAATTTTGTACGTTGGCAGCAGAGGTAGGATGGAACAATGAGGCGCTGGTGGCAGCTTTTGCTCAAGGACTTGCTGACTGTATCAAAGATGAAACAGCAGCCAGAGATGTGCCTAACAGTCTGGATTAATTTACTGATTTTGTTATATTGATTGATTCCCGCATCCGTGAACGTATGGCGGCCAGAGACCGCAAGCAGCGGGCCAGGAATTTGGGGCAGGCAAGTCAAAATTTCCCACCCATGCCTCCCTTGCCTCCCATGCCTCCTGACCGTACCCAAGAGAATGGTGAACCAATGCAGCTCGGTTTCACCAAGCTGTCTAAGGAGGAACGGGCACATCGCCGTAGACAGGGCCTCTGTCTGTATTGTGGCCACCCAGGACATATGTTGCACTCGTGTCCAGTACGGCCAGTACTCGTGTCCAGCACACCTAGGTTACCTTGGGGGAAAGGCCCTAGGTGGCGTTCAGCAGTTCCTAGATCCAGTTTGTTAGAAACCCACTATCAAGGTTGTGTTCTCCTGGGCAGAACACTCTGAGGAGGTTCTGGCCCTGATTGACTCCGGGGCAGCCGCATATTTTATGGATAATTCTTTTGCTGCGCTACACAAGATTCCGCTAGTTGAAAGGGAATCTCCCCTAGTGATTAAGGCTATTGATGGTAGGCCATTTGTTCCCGCTCAGATTACCATGGAAACAATGCCATTATCCTTTAAGATTGGGGCTCTCCACACAGAGAAACAGTGGTTTCAGATCATCCAGTCTCCGCACCATGCAGTCATCCTGGGGTTTCCATGGCTACATTTACACAACCCCAGGTTTGACTGGCAGACTTGTGAAGTTATGTCATTGTCCGAATATTGTATGGAACACTGTCTCTCCCACCCTACTAGGATCATGTGTACCGCTCCCTCTGTGCCAGCTGAGTATCGCCAATTCAGTGACGTTTTATCACGGTGCAGTTTCTCCTTCATGTCACTCTCGCTTGTGCTGCACTCCGATTGGTTGAGCCTGTTTGGCCCGCCCCTGGTGACCTTTTTATACTGGGCCAGTGGCACTTGTCAGGTGCCCTTTCATGGTTTTCCTGAGCCAGTTTTGCTGTGCTGTGTTCCTGCGTTCCTGATTTCTGGTGTACCGACTTGGCTTTCTCTGACTACGATCATGAGTTCCTGCTCCGTGATTTGACCCGGCCTGGCTGATGTTCCTGCTCGTTTCCTGATCCGGCTTGTCTGAGAACCTGCTCCATGATTTGACCTGGCCTGGCTGACGTTCCTGCTTGTATCCTGATCCTGCTTGTCTGAGAACCTGCTCTGTGATTCGACCGGCTTGTTGACGTTCCTGCTCTGTGACCTGCACCAGTTACTCCTGCCCGGCCTGCGTTCCTGCCTCCTCTGTCACGTCTGCGACACTGTCTCACTTTACTGTCCTGAGCGGCTGCAGTGGGTACCCATGCTGTGCTAGTTCCTGCCTCTGAGCCGCTTCCTGCAGAGCTGTGTTACAACCATCGAGCCGTTAACCCGTGCAGAGCTGTGTTCCAACTATCGAGCTGTTAACCTGTGCAGAGCTGTGTCCCGGTTTCTGAGCCTTCAGTCTAGTACAGAGAGTTGCTTGGGTACTGAGCCGTTCCTCTCCTTGCCATCCGGTGTAGCTCGTTACCACGCCCGGTAGGATCACGGCTCTGGCTGCTTCTGTGCGCGTCTCTGTGGTTACGCCCGTGGGGGCTATTGGCTCAAGCTCTTGCAATCAAGTTCCTTCCATTACGCCCGTGGGGGCTAGTGGCTCCAGCTCTTGCAATTCAGTTGTCTCCATTACGCCCGTGGGGGCTATTGGCTCAAGCTCTGGCAGTCTACTTTCTCTGTTCATACGCCCGTGGGGGCTACCATTCAAGTACAGCAGGCTCCGGGTGGCAGGTTCCTCTTTGCTGGACAGTTTCCTCAGTATTACAGACTGTTGGTGTTGAGTCTTCTTCACCATTCACTGCCTTTAACACCTTGGGCGTGCCAAACATCACAACTGAAACGGACTGATTATTCTGTTTACCCTTGTATATCAATACTCAGTGTCTGTCAGTTGCCTGTGCTATTTTTTACTATACTTGTATATTGGTCATACTATTGCCTTCCTGCTGCTACGCACTGCTGCCTATAGGGGGCGATCTTTGTCATTTATTTTGTTCTTAATAAAATTGCATTTTATTTCACCTACTGGTCTGAGTGTCTTGAAAACCGTGACACATTTTCAGTAAGGGAGAGGCTAGCGCATTGCCTCGGCATCCATCCTATGATTGCGCTATTGATTTACCTCCTGGCGCTGCCCCCCCGGGGACGCACTTATCCATTGTCGTGTGAAGAGAACCAGGCCATGGAGGAATATATCGCAGATGCCCTCTCATGGGGTATTATTGGGAAGTCTACCTCACCGGCAGGGGCTGGGTTCTTTTTCGTAAAAAAGAAAAATGGCGCGCTACGACCCTGCATCGATCATCGCGGCCTGAATAAACACATGGCAAAAAACGCCTACTCAATACCACTCATTACCGAATTGTTTGACAGGTTGAAGGGCTCTTCTATTTTCACCAAGCTTGATCTACGGGTCGCCTATAACCTGATGAGAATAAGAGCTGGGGATGAGTGGAAAACGACGTTCAATACTAGATCTGGTCACTAAGAATACCTTGTCAAGCCGTTTGGGTTATGTGAATTTCACAAGTCCACAGTGCCCTTCCTGGGCTTTGTGATATCCAAAGATGGCATCGCTATGGACAAGGATAAGCTTGCAGCAGTGCTGCAATGGCCACGACCTAAGGGACTCAAGGCAATCCAACGCTTTCTCGGATTTGCCGATTATTATAGAAAATTTATTCTAAACTTTTCCACGATTATTAAACCTTTGTCTGACCTTACTCATAAGAGTGCCAACCCCTCCCAATGGTCTGAGACAGCTGATCGGGCCTTTGTGACACTGAAGTATGCCTTTGCTTCCGCTCCTGTGTTATCCCACCCTAACCCCTCTATCCATTCACATTAGAGGTTGATGCCTCTGAGACTGGGGTAGGGGCAGTACTGTCACAGCGTCCGTCCCCTGGGAGTATTCTAAGACCGTGTGGATTATTCTCAAAAAAATTATCCAATGCCCACAGTAATTATGAGATTGGGGACAGAGAACTCTTGGCAATTATTCTTGCTCTCAAGGAATGGTGCCACCTGCTGTAAGGTACTAGAAATCCTGTATTGATCTTGACTGACCATAAAAACCTGACATACCTTTCAGAGGCCAAGAGGTTGTGCTCTCGACAGGCCAGATGGGCCTTGTTTCTGTCCCGATTCAATTTTATTGTTTCCTATCTGTCTGGTTCCAAGAATGTTTGGGCAGACGCCCTGTCCAGGCAATTTGGTCCTGAAACTGAGAGAGATGAGGTTCCTGTACCTATCATTCCGCCTGATCGCATTTTAGCTACCCTGCGTACCAGCATCACTTCCCCCCTGGGAGAGGAGATTCTTTCCACCCAAAATGCTGCACCCCCTGACACCCCAGTGGGCAAGTGTTTTGTAGCCGAGCCACTTCGTACCCGCCTACTTGAAGTATATCATGCATCACGAGCTGCCGGGCACATTGGTAGAGACCAATTGATCTAGTCTCTTTCTCAGTTATTTTGGTGGCCTTCTCTACGTGCAGACTGCACCACATTTACTGCAGCTTGTACAACATGTGCCCGTGTCAAGTCCCCTAGACACCTCCCAGTTGAGTTATTTCAACCAGTACCGAATGGCGAGCGTCCCTGGTCCCATGTGTCTATTGACTTCCTGGGACTATTGCCAGTGTCTAGGGGTTATCCTGGTGATAGTCGATAGATTTTCTAAGATGGCACACTTTGTGCCCCTTCCTGGCCTTCCCTCGGCCCAGGAGCTGGCGATCGTATTTGCCAGAGAAGTATTTCGATTGCATGGGGTACCCAGCATCCTGGTATCTGACCGTGGGAGCCAATTTGTATCCAGATTTTGGAGAGCATTCTGTGATCAGATGGGCATACAGTTGTCCTTTTGTCTGCCTACCATCCCCAGACCAATGGAGCCGCTGAGCATGCCAATCAGGGATTGGAGCAATTCCTGCGCTGTTTCGTGTCCGATCATCATGATAATTGGGCCGACCTGTTGCCGTGGGCTGAGTTCACTAGGAATTGTGCAGTTAACTCATCATCTGGTAGCTCCCCGTTCCTCATCAACTACGGGTTTCAACCTTGCTTGCTCCTGGAGTCATATCAGATGCAGCAGATTCCAGCTCTGTACGAGCATATCGAGCAACTTCGCTCCACCTGGGAACAGGTTCAGAGGTCCCCCAGTAATTCATTCCAGCGTTATCAGTGCCATGCTAATTGCAGACATCTGCCAGCGGTCTCCTTCCAGGTTGGGGACAGGGTATGGTTATCCTCCAGAAACCTCAATTTGCAAGTTCCTTGTAATAAGTTGGCTCCCCGGTTCATTGGCCCGTTTAAAGTCATTCACAAGGTTAACCCTGTCTCATACTCTCTAGACCTTCCAGCATCCATGCGTATTCACAATGTGTTTCACGTATACCTCCTTAAGCCATTGATATACAACCGTTACACTACCACTCCTCCGGTCCAAGTGCAAGGTCAGGAGGAGTATGAGGTGCAAACTATCCTTGACTCCCGAAGGTTTAGAGGGAGGTTGCAATACTTGGTACATTGGAAAGGCTATGGACCTGAAGAACGTTCCTGGGTCAATCAGAACGATCTCCATGCAACTAGATTGCTGCGTATTTTTCATAAGAAGTTCCCCCAGAAGCCTGGTCCCTCCTATGGCAGAGGGGGTCTTTGAGAGAGGGGTACTATCACGGTGCCCATGCTATGCAGGCGACATTCTATCAATCTGGTTCCCAGTTTACTCCTTTTGCTTGCTGTGGTATTGGCCCACCCAGTATGTGTCCTTAAATACTGGGTCCTGTCACTTTGCTGTTGTCCTTTCGTGGTGTTTCTGTACCAGTGCTAGTTCCAGTTCTCGTGTGATCTCAGTGTATGACCCCGATTGCCTGACCACTCTTCTGCTTCTATTTCTGCTCTGTGTACCGACCCGGCCTGGCTGAAGTTCCTGCTCAGTTACCGACTCAGATTGGCTGACGTTCCTGCTCTGTATACCGACCCGGCCTGGCTGACGTTCCCACTCTGCGTACCGACCCAGATTGGCTGACGTTCCTGCTCTGTGTACCGACCCGGCCTGGCTGACGTTCCTGCTCTGTGTACCGACCCGGCCTGGCTGTTGTTCCTGCCCTGTGTACCGACCCGGTTTGGCTGACGTTCCTACTTGTATGCCGTTTGCGGTTGGCTGTTGTTCCTGCTCTTTGTGCAGATCCGTTGGGCCTCCATTGCTGCCTGTCCAGGACTGCCAGCTGCTCCTTGTGTCTCCATTGGGCTTGGCATCCGGGCAGTGTTGCTTCCAGCTCACTCATTTATTGCAATCAGGTTTTGGTTATTCTCCGTGTCGCGCTGGCGACACTCCGGTTTTGAGCCTTATACTGCAGCCTGGTCTCGGTTACTGTCTGTATCGCATGGGTGACATTCCGGTGTGTGCATTCCATTCCGTGCCTCTGTACGCAAGACCTATACTCCTGCCATCAGCTGAGGTTGGGTTTCATTGGGCACCTCAGACTACTTCCATCGCGGCAGTCGACATTGGTCTCATTGTTTTTCTATACCCTCCTGGGATAAGGGCCGTTCTCCACTGGTTGTTGGCATTGTGGTCTCCGTTGGGCAACCTCTGGACATACAGTGTATCCTCCACTACTGCTACGGAAGCATATAAGTTTGCTAAGGGCCTTTGCTTATTCCTGGGGCATTACTCGTTATTTGTACTCTCCCTACCTAGGAAGAGCCTTAAGGGCCTCGCTTTGATAGGGCCTGTCAGTCTTCCTGGACTATCAATAACCCATTCCTTGCTGCCTTGTCTGAGAATCACACGTAATACCTGACCTGTGTCAGTATATTGTTTATATTTGTCTGTACAATTACTGGACCTGTGTGGGTATTTCTTTCTGTAACCTGTCTTGTGTCAGTATTACATTGTATATACATTACTGGACCCGTGAGGGTTACTGCTATTTTACATTGTTCAATAAAACTGTGTTTTTACCTCAACTACTGTCTCTGAGTGTCAAACAAACCGTAACACTACTGGTCCAGGACTCCTCAAAGCAATTTCTCATTCATAGTCCTCAAGGGCACCCACATCAGTCACCCATCTAAACCTAAGCCCGTCTTCCGCTACTATTGAAGTCCTATCTAGCCATGTATATATTAACAAGACAGGTTTAAGGGACTGTCTCTTCTTAGCCAATGTAACCAATGGAAATTATTTTATGCTTGGAGTGTTAATAGCCCACAAGGCATTCAAAGCATGTCTCAGCCGTAGATATGAATAGAAGAAAGTAGTAGGAACATCGAATTACTCGCGCAGCTGATCAAAAGTTTTCATAACATTGCCCTGGTACAAATGACCAAGTGTAGAAATACCATATGTCGACCATAGTCGACCAAACTCCAAGTGCCGAAGGTGTTCCAACCCCTCTGACCCCCAGAGAGGAACATCAGAGTCTTTTGCCTCAAAGTTTGAAATAGATTGAATAAGTGACCACATGCTACAGGTCGTCCAAAATGTGACAGGGGGATCACTAAGCACACCTGGACCTAGCAAAGGGATGTGCGACAAAGAGTAACCTGATTTGAGCAGAGATTCAGCAATTTTATGAAAGGTGTGCAGGGTATCAGGTAGAACGTATGCCAGTGCGAATTGTCCCTGTGCAGCCAGGTAATATTTGTAGAAATCAGGGAGGGCTATTACACCCTCACTCACTGGGCGCCTAAGAGTGGATAAATAAATTCTAGATGGGCCGACTGACCAGAGAAAATTCCTAATTATCTTGTCAATTACAGTAAAATATCGCTTAGGGACAGATTTGGGAGAACCCTGAAAGACGTACAAAAACCATGGGAGAAACACCATTTTGATCAGGGTTGGAATGACCAATAACATTCAGCGGTAGTGTAAGCCAAGATGTAGTTTTACACCGAAATTGATCAATTAGCAGCTCCAAATTGTCTCTCACATATCTGCCTGCTGAAGCAGTAACCAGAAGCCCTAGATACTTCACCGAATTTTCGTATTTTAAAGGAGCAGACAATATAGGTCCCCCATTCACAACCGGATCTACAGGAAGTTTGGATGATTTGGCCCAGATTATTTGTAATCCTGAATAGTCGCAGTAGGTATTTACCAGATCCAGGACACACGGAAGAGACCAAGAGGACTCTCCCAAAACCAATAATATATCATCCGCATATAATGCCGGTTTCTCCTCCCTACTGCCCATCACAAACCCTTCCACCATCGGGTCATTATGGATCAACCTGGCTAGCAGTTCAATAGCCAGTGCAAACAAACCCGGTGACAATGGGCATCCTTGTCGCTTGCCTCTCTCAAGCGAGAAATACCCAGACTGGACTGACCCAGTCAAGACTGTAGCAGTTGGATCTGTATAAAGAAGTTGTACCCATTTCAGAAAAGTTGGCCCAAATCCAAACCAGCGTAGTGTACACCAAAGATAACCCCACTCCACGGAATCAAATGCCTTAGATGCATCTAGTGAGACCACCAGTCTGTGACCAACATTATCATATTTTGTATGCAGATAAGAAAATAGTCTCCTAAGGTTGTGGAACATTGATTTCCCAGGCATAAATCCCGCCTGATCCGGGTGAATTAGATCTGAGATCTCTACATTAAGCCTAGTTGCCAACACCTTGGCCAAAATTTTAGCATCTGATGTAAGCAAAGAGATAGGTCGATACGAGTCAAACTTGGTTAAGTCCTTACCCGGCTTAGGAAACACTGCTATTGTTGCTTCAGTAAGGGACAGTGGTAGCCTACCCACGTCTAAAGCTTCATACAAAGTGTTAAGCAAGTGTAGAGCCAATATGTAGGCATATCTCTTGTTCCATTCAGCTGGTAATCCATCACCCCCAGGGGACTTACCTGCCGGAAGGGAGTCAATGGCCGCCATAACCTCACCCAGCAGAATGGGAGAATCCAACATTCGTCTCTGGTCAACAGACAAGGATGGGAGAGAGATTCTTGCAAGATAATCCTCCACCTGCCGAGAGGTAGAGTTGGCTTGTGTCCTATATAAAGTAGAATAAAAGCCTGTAAACACATCACTAACGCCCATTTCATCGTGTATAAAATCCCCAGCTTTGATAAATATAGTCATTATACAGCATCTGCCCTCCCTGGCTCCCACTAAGTGAGACATACGTTTTCCTGCTCTATCCCTGTTTTCAAATAGTTTCTGTTTCTGAAACTTCATAAAATCTACATTCTTTTCCATTAGCGCAGTATTATATACAGAGGAGGCAAGTAGGAAGGAGTCGTAGGAAATATTGTCACCTAATGTCAACATACATTCTTTCTACCTCGCTAGTTTCCCTCTCCAATTGGTCTATTTTATCTCTTGTTTGTTTTTTTGTGTGTAGCAATTAATGAACCAAGTGAGGACTGCCGCAACAGAGATGGGCGGAGTGGCGGAGGTGGGCCTTGTAGGCCTCGGTTACGACCTGGTGCATCGTCGGAGCCACGACTACCTTCCTGGAGATTATGGACAAGCATATTATATATTTTTTGACTTTCTGACATTTAGCATTAAGTTTTACAATACTGCCCTGACTTTTTTGCTACTGAAGAAGCATTGGCTTCAAAATGTGTTTAGTGTTGGGCTTATTTAACTTATAGTCACATTGTATTTTATACATTTATATGTTTTAATAAAGTTTTGATCTATTGCAATTGGGTTCTGGTACATTTTTTGAGATCCAGAGAGAAGTTTATCCATATCAGGGAGGATATATATCCCTGTTTGCTGAACCGGTTGTGATTGGGATCAACCGGGCATCTCTTACATTGTGAGTATCAGTCTTGTTTTATATACTGTTATTTTTTTGGAGTGGAGTTGCGCCCCTTCTGGTTTTCTTCTACAGTACGTAGAGACCTGAGCCAGAGAAACAAAATCACCTTAAATGCTCCCTTGGCCTGAGCAAAAGAGTAAAAAAACACATGTATTTATGCTTTTATTTTGTCCCAGAGACAATTGACGTATACCAACTATATCATTAGAAATTCTCAAAACTGCCACCCACCCCACACCCTGTACACTCCCTGAGTTCCCAGTTTAACAATCTATCATCACTCACGCCCAAACCACACCATCAGGTACACAGTATATCACTTTTTAATAGTCTCTCTCAGACAGATAATAAGGGAAGGCAGATAAGGAAGGGATGTGAAAGATACAATTATAGTTTCATATTAACCTTTCCTAGTAGCATTTAATAAATTATTTCACCTGCTGGCTTTTAAATAAGTGAGAAGTACTGCAGACATTTCAACATAGCAATATACTCTATTTGTGTATCATGTGCAGTAGTATCAATGGATATATCACACAAGTTGTCTTTCTTTTTCAGAAATTTTGTTTGTCTCATAATACAGATGTAGCCTTACTCATTGTGAGTATTGTCCCTCACTGTCTGTACATTCTCTGTGTTAGAAAACATGTTAACTAAAGACAACTTATGTTTGTTATAGAAACAATTCAGTTTTGCTTATAGGTTGAACTAACCATTTTTCTGCAAAATAAATATTTTTTAAGAAATTAACCTTTATGTTTCACTGGCACAGTGTGGTATTATGCTCATTACTTGCACAGTATGATAATTAGCTCTGTTTGAGGCCAAACTTTCTCCCCATTGTGCTATTACAAATGAACCCAGTTTGTGGGTACAGTCCAGATTCGTTCACAAAGCCGAGAGTTGTAACATCAGGTCCAGTAAATAAACAGATTAACATACAGTGCCAAATTTTGCCACAAACAAGTAAAGGTTTATTTCTCCAGATAAATGGATAGCACAGTACATATGCAGGTTCTAATTATCTTTAAAATTTCCTAAACGTACCTTAGGATGACAGGTTCTCTTTCGAGGTGGGTGAAAACTGGCAAACAATGAAGCTTCCCTCTTGGTGAATAATTTCCCTTGAAAAGTGCCATTTTTGCTCTTTTTTCTCATAGCTCATTGCATTAAAATCAATGGGAAGAAAATATTTTCACCCACCACATGGAAGTTTTCTCTACTTTTCTGCAGCCATATAAAAGGGTACCAGGCTCTCACAGCAGCCATTCTGTGTACAGCCATATAAAAGGGTGTCAGGCTCTCACAGCATGCCATTCTGTGTACATACATATAAAAGGGTGTCAGGCTCTCACAGCAGCCATTCTGGGTACAGACATATAAAAGGGTGTCAGGCTCTCACAGCAGCCATTCTGTGTGCAGCCATATAAAAAGGTGTCAGGCTCTCACAGCAGCCATTATGTGTTTATGAGAGGAGAGAGCAGCATGTTTTTGAGCTAGAGAAGATAGACAAATAAAGGGGAATTGAAGTTTAGTTTAGGGAGTCGTTTAGATAAGACTTTTGTTCTCTGTATTAGGGTAGTCTGGGGGTACTCTGTGGAAGAAGAAGGGAGGAAGGAGGCTGACCCCAAATACCCCAAAATTTGGTGTGACTGACACAGGAACCTGGGGTCCAGATTGCTTGCTGATTTTTCTTTCTTTCATTGCCTCTGTGCTGGGGAAGTCCTTAGAAAGATGATGTTGATTTTGTTTTTCATTTATATATTTTTTTGGGGGGACTGATTGTGATACCATAGAGTGGACAACTTAAACATAAATAAATACAATTTAAAATTTAAAAAAAATAATACATAAAAAACATGATAGATAGCAGATGACATTGAGAATTTTGTTGAGGGCTAAGGCAAGACATCACACTCCATCAGTTATGAGTAAAAACACACACAGTAGTTGAGTAATGTCCAGCAAACGCACAAGGGTGAGGGAAAAGTTGGAGCAGTGCAGGGACATGGGAGTAAATTGGTAGCTCAAAAACTGACTGCAACAATGGTTTCTGCAGTGTACAGTAAATGAGGATGATCCCTCTCCTCCTGGGCTGGATGCAGTTTGTCAAGGTCCTACCAATCACATCACGCCGGTCCCCCACCACCACTACCATACACATCTGCCACATTGTAGGTTGTACTGTATGTTTTAATCACTTTACAGCATCATGAATATGTGTCAGTGTCACTTAAGCCGGAAGTAAGTCTTGTGTACAAAGGACAAATGCACTCTGCATGCTAACACATTTTTCCAGCTATATGTTGCTGTAGGACTCACAACTTTGACTTTTAGCAACTTATTTCTCTACTACAGCCCTCAGAAGTAATATTGTGCTGGGAAATGTTGCACCAAATGAAACATAGGAGAAAATGTGTTGGAATAGGAGAAAAATGTGGTGAATAGTAGAAAAATGTGTTGGAACAGATGAAAAGGAAGAACATTTTGCATTGGAGAAAGATTTCTCCTTTCATGAAAAAAAAGATAAAAAACCATCTGCTTTTTCGCAAAAAGTCATGCCGGAAAATTTTCTCACCTTTCGCCCACCCCTAGATATAAGTTTTTGTAAATATCCTCATGAAAGTCAAGGAAAGTTCCTTATTAGAGCTAGACACATTCACTCAGGAACTGTGACATTAAGGATGACTACATCTGTTGCTATTTCTTATTAATTTTAATTTCTGCTTTTCCTTCCACTTTCAGTAATGTGAGTGAGGACACTTACAGCCAATGTTACTGCCCTCCTTGGAGGGAAAGGTTGCGTGTGCAGCCCACAACTGTATTTGAGTTTGACATGTCTGGTCAATGGGTACATGAATAACAAAGAACAGGAGATAGGAGTTCAGGAGTTCAGTCTCTTCTCATGAGATCAGTGATACCATTGATCCAACAGGGCTTAAAATGCAGCCGTAGTTTCATTGGCAGTTCTGTTCCCAAAGAAGCAATTATTCCCTGCAAGGATCTCCTACCTTGATTGATGAGTAGTTAAAGGCTCATTTATTGTGTAGAATGTTTAATAATGGATATACATAAAATTTGACCTATTATAATTTAAGGGCCTGAACATTGTCAGTGTCATTAAGGGTTTAAGAACTATTGATATGAATTCTCCTAATTCAAATTTTTACTTTGTAGAAGTCTGTGATATCCCAACTAATAACAGAGATGTGCAGGGCTATGAGTATTAAGATGTAACACATGATGTGTTCTCTTTGGGAATGTTTCCAAATTAACCCCACCCAAAGAAAACAGTTCACAGTGCATATTGTGATAGGGATCATTTGCACTGGAGATAGACAGGATCAGAGAGTGTAAGACTGGTGGATCTTTTGAACTGGCACCATGGATATCACAGCACTGGGGATGCTTCTCATTGCACTCCTTTCCTGCCTCTATATCTACTCCACATGGAACGCAATGTACAAGAAACGCAACCTCCCTCCAGGTCCTACCCCCTACCCTGTGATTGGAAATTTGCTGTCTATAAAGAGAGGAGAGTTGGTTAAATCTCTTATGAAGGTTAGTTTTTCACATTGGTTGTTGTTGTTGACGTTCCAGTAGAAATGGGCTCAGTGGTACCATAATGACAGTGACATGTTTAATGTGTACATGGAATGTTCCCCAAATAGGGGGAAAGTGGCCTAATGACAATTATTTATTTAATGAGTTAAAAGGACAGGAGTAAAGTGACCTAATTACAGTGACATTTTTATGGGTTATTTGAATGGTCAGTCTCATGTAAGAGCAAAAGCAGAAGAAAATCTATAAAGCTCTAAATAAACTGCTAAAGATATTAAATAGTCCCGTGCAGGTTGGCAGATATTTGACTAGAACCTCAGACCCTGAGATATCAGCAGATTTCACAGCTGGTGCACTAACCATTGAGATATATATGTATCTGTGGAAATTACTGTAATATCTCAGGTATAATATGCACCTCTGTTTAATATGCAGGTATAACTTTGCACCTAATATTTTAGGAAAAAAATAAGTATTTGTGTATAGTACGCACCCCTAATTCCAGCATCACAAACTACAGTATCTTTTGCAAGCTTTCACTGAACTGTTTTAATGGTTGAGTAATAAAAAAGGCTAGTATTTTTTGTAGCATAATATAGTAAAGTATTTATTATTTAGGAGCCAGACTAAGTGTAATAGGTGAGATCATCTCCTGCTAGAGTGTAACTCCTGCAGGGAGATATAGTATAGAGAGTGTAAAGGGGAAGGGGACATAAAGTTGCACGAAAGAAGGAAAAGTGTAACTGAATTTAGATAAGCACATTCAAAGAGGGGGATGAGGAATTAGAGATGGCTATGTGTTATAGTGACATAGTAACATAGTAAATTAGGTTGAATAAAGACACAAGTCCATCAAGTTCAACCTTTGCCTCCTACCCTAGTGACTGAGAATTTTATTGCTTTCCTGCTACCAATTAAATTAGTCTTTATCAGACCTTCCTGATCAGCCTACTGATAAACAGTATAACTCTGTATGTTCCCTTTTGAAAGAAATTTATCTAATCTTCTCTTAAATGTATCCATTGTATCTGCCATAACTACCTCAATGGGCAATGAATTCCACAAATTAACAGACCTTACTGTAAAAAAACCCTTCCTCTGCTGAAGTCTAAACCTCCTTTCATTATGATGGGGATGGAGTCATTGTGTAAAGGTGGACAAAGTTTTTTTTATGTATAAACATGACTAAAAACAAAACAGTATCAGAATGAATGAGCCGGTCCCTAACATGTCACCATATCAACGTTAATCTGGTCTTGAGATCAGTACATAGAGCTGGTAAATCACCAGACTGCCAAACACCAGCTCCATTATGCTCTGAATATATGCTTAACCCTCTGAGTGCCAGAGAGGTAACCGATGCATTGGATACATTTCTGGCACTCAAAGGGTTAATAAAAGGAGTCAAGCTGGTGCTGCTCCAAAGATGACGTGCAGCCGCCCAGTGTGTGGTCTCTACGTAAATCTCCTCATCGGGATCTCAGGCAGCAGTGAAGTACAGACTGCAGAGGGACAGGCTCACACTTCCTGACAATGAAGCCCTTAGCTTTTTTAAAAATCTTATTTATATTTCCAAAACCTCTGCCCATCCCTACACACTGACTGAATATCCATTTTAATTACACCAGCTCTCAGGTTCGTTATCCCCCCCCCTCCAAATACACAAACTATTTAACTTTTTCCTTCTTTCACTGAACTTTACATCCCCTCCACTTCATGTCCACTATGATCTCTTCTCAGCTCAGCGCCTTCTACTGCCATCTATCTTCCTGCAGGGATTTTTGTTTTTATTAGTAATATGTGAAGTCCGGGCACCAGGGGACCATAGAAACTAGAAAACGTGACCTGGCACCCGGTGCTTGTTGAAGCCTGTCCTACACTCTAGATAAAAAAGGGGGGCTTGAATGCCAGAGATGTAATTACAAAGTTAGATTGGACAGCTATTGCCTTAACCCTTTGAGAGCTACACAACTCATTGTTTGTGCTGTGCAACCCTTTGGCACTCAAATGGTTAAGGCAATAGCTATCCAGTCTTATTTATTTTTATAGAGAGAAAGTGATATTATTATCCCCACACAGTGCAGCAGTGGTACCTGTGCATGAGAAGCAGGGAACAAGTATTGTTATTGTTAGTCTTCATTTATATATTTTATAATATTTTATATATTTATTTATATATAGCGCCAACTAGTTCTGTAGCGCTGTACAACAGTATTAGTCCCTCAGTCTTCTCAGCACTTTGGTTGCCACTGTAACGCTGGGTCATTTCCCTCTTGTGACCCAGTAGCTGTATTCCTGTTCCATCTTAACAGGCAGAGCAGCCCTGTTGGCTACTTTACAAACCAAAACTAATAAAACCAAATAAACCCAGTAAATAGAGGCACACTTAAAGGTATAGTAATATAAATATAATATTTTATTAAATACTACATTTTATTACAAGGCAGTATCATAAAAGCATTCATGTTTGCTACTTCAATTACTCTTGAACTACAACTCTGACAGTATTGAAATAACACTCTCTATGGTTCAAATACTATGACGATTAATTGGAGCTGCTGTATTGTGAAACATTACTTTCCCTTTAACGTTAAACCAGTGGACATTAAAAATTTTACAAAGGAAACTGTGTGCTACAAATATCAAATTTGAAAGTGGCAAAATCAATTAGTCCAGATGAGATTTATCCAAGAGTACCTTTACAACTTTAGATGACCTTTTAAATCAATCTCTAACAGATGTGGTTCCGCATTTCTGAACTCACAGGCAGTTGATTGGATAATAAATTGACTAAAGAATAAGTGACATTTTGTCATAGTCAACAGTATTAATTCAAAAAAGGGTCTGATTACTAGTAGAGTAGCAAAGAAATCAGAAATCAGTGCTACAGACTGTTCTCTTCAGTATCTTCATTAGTGATATTACTAGTGGTATTAAAAGAAAAATATGTTTTGCAAAACTCTGAAATAGGGTTCACTCTCCAGGAGAGAGAAACCAAAATCATAAGGATTAGGAAAATGTGATGAATGGACAATGGGAGTATGGGATCTAAAATGTAATGCGGAAAAGTGCAAGATAATGCATTTAGGACACAGAAACAGAGGTGGAATACAGGCTTCAAGGTGATTTGCTGGACAACACATCAGAGGAAAAATACTAGGGAGTTATTATTTCAGAAGTCAAAGGTAGGCAAGCAATGGAGTAAAACAGTGGGGAAATTCAGTTGGATACTGGTTTTTGTAGGAAGAGGCATAAGTAATGTTAGTCTATAAATCACTGATTGTTACAGCTTACCTTGACTTCAGCATCATCTGCAGGCACAAGGCTTCAAGCATGCTGCAGGCCTCTGTTTTATCTGTTTTCTTCCTGTAGTCTCCTCCTACCAACTTTCTACTTCCTCCCTTGGAGCTGCTCCTCCTACTTCCTGTGGAGGGGTTTAAAGACCAGACTGAGACCTGACTCAGTTGCCTTTGCGTTGTTGTTCATAGCAGTTCTGTTACCTCGGGCTCCTTGTATGACCTGGCTAGTCTTCCATCCATTCTAGTGCTGACCTGTGGCTCTGTCTGACTATTCTTTTGCCTAACCCCTAATAGTGGACAACCAGTATGGTGCAGACTTGTGTCTCTGGCTGACTACCTGAACTGTATGACCCGGCTTGTCTGACTACCCTCTCTGGTGCTGACTTTTGGCTCTGTCTGACTATTCTTTTGTCTTTTCCCCTGGTGATCAGACACCCAATATAGTGCGGGCCTGGGCTCTGGTAGACTTGCATAGCTGACTGCAGGCGTGAGTCAGTTTTCACCTTACTTCTAGTGACTGCAGGCGTAAGTCAGTATTCACCCTTACTGGCTCCAGGTGTGAGTCAGTGATATTTTCTTCTGACTGCAGGCTGAGTCAGACCTCATTCCTCATTGGATCAAGATCCTGGGTTCCTGTTCCAGTTCCTGTTCCTGGTTCCAGCTGAGACTTCCAGTGGCTAAGGCCTAGTCTCCAGCACAGTGGTTTAACATTGCAACCTATTGTTTCTGATAGCAGGCTTGCTGGCTATTACCCTGTGCTTATTCTTATTGTATATATTGTATATACCTGCTGTATGTCATTTGTTAATAAACTGCATTAACTAAACCGTACTGACTCCTGAACTTCTCTGGGTAACCGTGTCACTGATAAGGCTTCACCTGGAATATTGAGGACATTTCTGGAAACCTCATCTCTAGAAGGACGTTAATACATTTTAGGAAGTTCAAAGAACAGACACTAAAGTAATGTATAATCTTTGTTACAAACATCACCAAAATAGACTCAAAGAACTTAAAATGTATTTGAAAGAAACAAGGGAGAGAAGTTATACAACAGAAACCTTTAAATATAAGTGACTTCAAATAGTTCAAGAAGGAAACATTTTTCAGAAAAAGAGGAATACTAGATCAACAGGTCATGATGAATGATCTTAAGTTAGAGAAAGGAAAATTCAGACATAATATGTGTATGCGTTATGTTAGAGGAAGTGTATTAGACATATGGAAAAGCCTTCCAGTAGAGATGGAAGTCATTATTATTGTAAGGGAATTCAAAAATGCCTGCTATACTTGTATCTTTAGTATGAACTATGTAAGATTGTTAATTTTCATTATATAGGAAAAAGGGCAGACTGGATGGGTCATCTGTTTCATACCTGCTGTCAAAAGCTAAATTTCTATGTAATGAATCCAAGCCATATTTAAAGGGATAGTAATACTTCGTTTTATCTTTATTTTATTTTGTAGGCATTAAAAAAACATACGTTATAAGCCTTATCTCTCAAACCTTTATGGTTTGAGAGATATTCACAAGCAAAGTTTCCCCTCTCGCCCCTTTTACCTAGTGTAAGCCATCTCTTCTCAGATGTGGAATCCAGTCCATAGACCAGACAGATAACAGAAGGGGACAACCTTGTTTCTATGAAAACAATGAAAACCCTGCCCCCCTTGACAAATTTTTCAGGTTTTTCCCTTATCTTAATTGAAGATTGTCCCTCTCTGCAGTCTACCTGGGCACCTACCTTCTGCTCTGGCTAAGCAGTGTTACGTCAGTAAAAGGGGCAGGAGGGGGATACTTTGTCATTGAATTACTCTTGAACTACAACTCTGACATAACTGAAATAACACTCTCCAAAGTCCAAATACTATGATGATTAATTAGAGCTGCTTTTATTATGAAACATTACTATCCCTTTAAGAGAACTGTAGTTGGTGGAACTCCACACATCTTAGTGCTTGTTTCTGCATCTTGCAGATAAAACACACTCTTCCGTAGACTTTGTTCATGATAAAGAGGGTGTTAGGAGCATTGCAGGTAGTAATTCCTATGGGCTTTCTCTTACAGCTTTGGGAGAAACATGGCTCTGTCTTCACCTTCTACTTTGGCTCTCAGCCTGTGATAATGCTGTGTGGATATGATACAATGAAGGAAGCGTTTGTTGATCAGGGCGAAGAGTTTGGTGGACGAGGACATATAAGTTCAATTAATAGAGTAGCCCAAGGTTATGGTAAGAGAGAGAGAGAGAGAGTTACAATCTGAATATAACACATAAAAATATTGGGTATTATTCAATGCAATAAACATCTTATGAATACTGTATACATGCAGATTACATTAGTTCTGATAAGTTCTGAAACTTGTATATAGGGAAACTACAAGGCAATGTTGGGTATAGATGACATTTTTAATAGGACAGTAAACTGTTTTAATGAAAACATTTATGTTTCAGGGATTCTCCAGGTGACTGAAACAATTAATTCAAAATGTACCTTTTTTTTGTTAACTGGAATTTTTTGTTTTGGTCACTGGTCATCAGTGGTTTTGCTTTTTCTTCTCATACTATTTTGAGCTGTATTCTATTGATACAAAATCTCCAGAACTGATGGCATTAGTAGAGTATAGTGAATTCCCAGAGGACAATCTTCACCATGGTTAATATCAGCAAACCCTACACTCCAGCCCCATAGCGCACACACTGATATGATGTGTTTAGCATATTAACTTTAACAATGCTTAGTGAAAAGAAGCACCCAAAATGCCCACAGACTGTCCTGCTGTACTGCCCTTTATGTAAGTGGTGTTAATGGGAAGGAATTAGTGTATGTAGCTTAGTAAATTCATACTCGGCAAGAATAAGGACTGTATGCCAATTCCAGCAATTTTGTTGCTTGAAATCAGTGTGGTACGTTTGGACCTGTAACCCAAGCTTCCCCAGGGAGTGATTTATAAAGAATTTTAGTTGCCTTTAATGTAAAAATGCTCCATTTAAATGTATAGGATGTTTGTAAATGCTAATTGCTTCCCCATGGAACAGTTGATAAATCATATCCACTGTTGCTTCCCTTTTGATCTGATTTACTAAGAACTGGAGTAAACCTGGAGCAAAACCACTGTCCCATGGGGACAACTAAGTTCTCCTTCATTTAAATGGAGCTTTTAATTGGTAGAATGCCCAACAGAGGGATCTGACTCTTTGCTTTGAATCAAGTATATATATTTATATGTTGTTGAAAGTGTTATTACATTCATTGTGAAATTTGTATTTGTCTCTTATACAACAGTTAGTTTACTACAGATTTACTACAGTGAGCAGCGGCACTAAGGAATGGGCAGACAACCCTGGTCATCCAGATCTACCAACAGTGCATGTTTTCAGGTTATCACTGAATTAACCTATGTAGACCAATTAAAAGACCCACTAATTAGTTCACCTTTGCTCCAGTTGAGATAGACAGAAAACACGCACCGATTGTAGCTCCTGAGGACTAGGGTTGGTTACCCCTGCACCCAGGTGAGATAAAAAGGAGATAACTCTCTGTTTACTGTGTTATTCTATGGGAGAGCTTTGGTTATAAACTATAGGGTGAGATACACTAAGGTGTGATAAAAAGGAGACAACTTCTCCAGTGATATAATCTCCCTTATTCCTGTTATTTTAATGGAGAGCTTTAGTTACAGACTACAGGCAGATATGTACTAAGGTGTGATAAAAAGGAGACAACTTCTCCAGTGAGATAATCTCTCCTATTCCTGTTATTCTAATGGAGAGCTTTAGTTACAGACTACAGGCAGATATGTACTAAGGTGTGATAAAATCGAGAAAATGTCTCAAATTAGGTAAACTCTAGAGTTTCTATATTATTGAATTTCAGTGCTTTACATATAGATTACAGAAAGGGAGATCTTAGTGCATGAGCTACTTAGAATAACATAGGAGCTGGAGAGTTTATAAGATTGGAGATGTTATCTATCTCCTCTTTATCCCACATTAGTACATATTTCCCTGTTGTCTATAACTAAAGTTCTCCCATTGAATAGCATAGGAACCGGATGGTTTAGTACACTGGAGACATTATCGTCTGTTTATCACACCTTAGTACCTCTCCCCCTCTAATCTATGACTAAAGCTCTCCCAAAGAATTACAACGGAAGTGGAGAGTGTATCACACTGGAGAAGTCACACCTTAGGACATCTCCCTCTGTACTCTATAACTAAAGCTCTGGTGAGATGGCTCCGTTGGTTAAGGCACCAGCTGTAGAATCTGCTCAATCTGCAAGGTTGCAGGTTCTAGTCCCGGCAAGGTCAACTCAGCCTTTCACCCCTCTGTGGTAGATAAAATGAGTCCAGGACATACTTGAAAACAAGAAACAATATCAATGTATTCTTCCTGAATAAATACTTTCACAAAAATAAAAAGCCCACCCATAGGAACTGGAGAGTTTATCATACTAGACAAAGCATCTCCTCTTTATCTCACCTTAGTACATGTCCCACTGTCATCTATAACTAAAGATCTCCCATAGAATAACATAGGGACTGGAGAGTTTATCTCACTGGAGAAGTTATCTCCTCTTTATCACACCATAGCACATCTCCCCTGTAGTCTATAACTAAAGCTCTACCATAAAATAACATAGGAACTGGAGAGTTTATCACACTGGAGAAGTTATCTCTCCTCTTTATCACACCTTAGAACATCTCCCACTGTCCTCTATAACTAAAGCTCTCCCATAGAATAATATAGGGTCTGCAGAGTTTATCTCAATGGAGAAGTTATCTCCTCCTTATCACACCATAGCACACCTCCCCTGTAGTTTGTAGCTACCACTCTCCCATAGAATAACATAGGAACTGTAGAGTTTATCTCACTGTAGAAGTTATCTCATCCTTTTCATACCCTAGTATATCTCCCCTGAAGGTATTAGTAAAACACTTTCCTCTTTGTCTTTAAGGGCTTAGTTTCAGCAATGGAGAACGGTGGAGGCAGATGCGACATTTCTCGCTGAGGACCCTAAGAGATTTTGGAATGGGAAGGAAAAGCATTGAGGTGAAGATTCAAGAAGAAGCTCATTATCTGGTGGAGGAATTCAGGAAATCTAAAGGTCTGTATTGGGCAGTGGTGAATACAGTAGGAGTAAGATCAGAACAGGCTGTATAAATACAAGACAAGGTTACTATTGACTGGTGTTATAAAACACCACCTTACATCAATGGTTGCTACTAAACAAATCTTGGAATCCAATTGCATTAAACATCAAAATACTCACCCCTTGACTTTAGGGTCCGGTGGGTCCGGTGCTGCCCCCGTAAATCGTAGCAAGTGATTTCCACAGACAAGAGGACCACTGGACGGGAGCGCTCACGGAACCACCGTGGCAAAGTAACCACTCCAATATAGTTAAAACTTTCCGTTTATTTCCACCATTTAAAATCATCCATTGCATTATGCAGACAAAGATTGTAGGTACATCCACGTATGCCTAACGCGTTTCGTGTAAGACACAATATGCACACTTAATCATAAGCTATTGACTGGTTAGTCTTGATACAGGATGGGAGGAAAACTCATCTTGTTATATTTGGAAATAGAACTAAAAACATTGGAATAATTTCAGGTTATCAGGGAAAATCATGATTAGAACTTTCTGGCCATAGGAAGTTTGGTGGAGGGATATATTTAGAAGCTATTTCTTTCCCTTAAAGGAGAAGTGAAGAAATTCTGGGAAATTCTGGGAACTAATAAACATTTTTATTGATTTAAATGGGGCTGTTTACCTCTTGAATGCTTGAGACATTTTTAATGCATTGATTTGTAATGAACTGGAAAGCTTACTAACATGAAAGAGTTTAACTTTCCGAGGGCCAGATGTGTGTCCAACAATGCTTCAAACTCCTCTCTGATACTCAGAGGGTTAATACCTTCCTTTAATTCAGAAGGAAGACAGGGCTAATTGAGATACTCTCCACGGTGATGTTGTTTTTGACCAGAATTTCTCCAGGTCTCTTTGTTCATACGGTTATAAGTGTAAAGGTCCTAAATGTAGTTGTAAATGGAAGTGGTGTATGTGTATATGAACGTGTGTGTATATCCTATATTATAATTCGCTAAGGATGTTTGTCAGAAGCCGTCATGCGCAGTAGAGAGAGTTGCTGGCACTGCAGTCATGAGCAGTACAGACTGCCCACGCCACAGCTGATATGGAGCGGGGCGCTCCGAATTCAGACCGGAGTCCTCTCTGCGCACCTTCCTATGACCGCTTGGAGAGAGAGATAGAGAAAGAACCTGAAGAGTGGTCAGTCCAAGAGGTCGATTCAATATGATCAGAGGTGAGATTATGAAGTAGAAATTGGGGGATGAAGATATAATCTATTCCCCTGTATGAGAAGTGTGCAGGTGAGTAAAAGGCGTAATCTTTTTCTGTGGGATGTACTGATCTCCAAGCATCCACCAAATGACAGTCAGTTAGATTATGCTGTAGTCGTCGTAGGTGAGATTTGCTTGATGACCTATTAAGATCAGGATCAAGTGCTAAGTTGACGTCCCCCACTACTATCAGCCGACCCAAGAGTTCCTCATCCAGTAGAGTGAGTGTCTTATGCAAAATGGGCAGTTGTCTGGAGTTTGGGCAATATAGACTGAGAATTGTGAAAGGCATGTTAAATAGCAGTCCTTTAATTAATAGGAATCTACCCTCCTCATCCCTGGTGATGTCAGTCAGAGTTCAGGGGAGAGTAGATATTATCAAAATGCCAGCACTAGTGTTGAGCGAGCATGCTCGGCCGATGCTCGGATCGGCTCGAGCATCGCTCTGCTCGGCACATGGCGGTACTCGTACGAGTACCGCATGTGCTCGCCCGCCATGTTCGGGTCTCCTCCCCGCACGTTTCGCGGCTGCTGCGCAGCCAATAAACGTGCAGGGAGGTTCTGACATCAGTGTAATGCCAGCAGCCATGTTGGCTGCTGGCATTACACTGATTGGCTGACCAGAACCCGTGGTCGGGTGCTGTATAGCACCTGACCAGCGAGTTCGGCTCAGTCTTAGCCAGGGAGAGATGAGGATAGGAAGGGAAAGTCAGTGTAGGGAGAAGAAAAGCAAATTTGTAAAAAAAAAGACCCAAAAGTCCTTTTTAGGACTACTGTGTGTGGGGGCAGCAGGTTATTTTGTGTGTGGGGAAAAAAAACAAAAAAAAAAAAAATTCATATATTCTGTTTAGTGTGCAAAGTTGCAGATTAGAGCACATTCTGTTTAGTGTGCAAAGTTGCAGATTAGAGCACATTCTGTTTAGTGTGCAAAGTTGCAGATTAGAGCACATTCTGTTAAGTCTTCAAACTGTAAAATATCAAAGTCACATATTCCATTCAGTGTGCGTCGCCGCAGTTTAGCAGCACATTCTGTGTACTGTGCACAGTTGCAGAATAGGAAGAAATACTGTTAAGTCTTCAAACTGTAAAATATCAAAGTCACATATTCCATTCAGTGTGCGTCGCCGCAGTTTAGCAGCACATTCTGTGTACTGTGCACAGTTGCAGAATAGGAAGAAATACTGTTAAGTCTTCAAACTGTAAAATATCAAAGTCACATATTCCATTCAGTGTGCGTCGACGCAGTTTAGCAGCACATTCTGTGTACTGTGCACAGTTGCAGAATAGGAAGAAATACTGTTAAGTGTTCAAACTGTAAAATATCAAAGTCACATATTCCATTCAGTGTGCGTCGCCGCAGTTTAGCAGCACATTCTGTGTACTGTGCACAGTTGCAGAATAGGAAGAAATACTGTTAAGTCTTCAAACTGTAAAATATCAAAGTCACATATTCCATTCAGTGTGCGTCGCCGCAGTTTAGCAGCACATTCTGTGTACTGTGCACAGTTGCAGAATAGGAAGAAATACTGTTAAGTCTTCAAACTGTAAAATATCAAAGTCACATATTCCATTTAGTGTGCGTCGCCGCAGTTTAGCAACACATTCTGTGTACTGTGCACAGTTGCAGAATAGGAAGAAATACTGTTAAGTCTTCAAACTGTAAAATATCAAAGTCACATATTCCATTCAGTGTGCGTCGCCGCAGTTTAGCAGCACATTCTGTGTACTGTGCACAGTTGCAGAATAGGAAGAAATACTGTTAAGTCTTCAAACTGTAAAATATCAAAGTCACATATTCCATTCAGTGTGCGTCGCCGCAGTTTAGCAGCACATTATGTGTACTGTGCACAGTTGCAGAATAGGAAGAAATACTGTTAAGTCTTCAAACTGTAAAATATCAAAGTCACATATTCCATTCAGTGTGCGTCGCCGCAGTTTAGCAGCACATTCTGTGTACTGTGCACAGTTGCAGAATAGGAAGAAATACTGTTAAGTGTTCAAACTGTAAAATATCAAAGTCACATATTCCATTCAGTGTGCGTCGCCGCAGTTTAGCAGCACATTCTGTGTACTGTGCACAGTTGCATAATAGGAAGAAATACTGTTAAGTCTTCAAACTGTAAAATATCAAAGTCACATATTCCATTCAGTGTGCGTCGCCGCAGTTTAGCAGCACATTCTGTGTACTGTGCACAGTTGCATAATAGGAAGAAATACTGTTAAGTCTTCAAACTGTAAAAAATCAAAGTCACATATTCCATTCAGTGTGCGTCGCCGCAGTTTAGCAGCACATTCTGTGTACTGTGCACAGTTGCAGAATAGGAAGAAATACTGTTAAGTGTTCAAACTGTAAAATATCAAAGTCACATATTCCATTCAGTGTGCGTCGCCGCAGTTTAGCAGCACATTCTGTGTACTGTGCACAGTTGCAGAATAGGAAGAAATACTGTTAAGTCTTCAAACTGTAAAATATCAAAGTCACATATTCCATTCAGTGTGCGTCGCCGCAGTTTAGCAGCACATTCTGTGTACTGTGCACAGTTGCAGAATAGGAAGAAATACTGTTAAGTCTTCAAACTGTAAAATATCAAAGTCACATATTCCATTCAGTGTGCGTCGCCGCAGTTTAGCAGCACATTCTATGTACTGTGCACAGTTGCAGAATAGGAAGAAATACTGTTAAGTCTTCAAACTGTAAAATATCAAAGTCACATATTCCATTCAGTGTGCGTTGCCGCAGTTTAGCAGCACATTCTGTGTACTGTGCACAGTTGCAGAATAGGAAGAAATACTGTTAAGTCTTCAAACTGTAAAATATCAAAGTCACATATTCCATTCAGTGTGCGTCGCCGCAGTTTAGCAGCACATTCTGTGTACTGTGCACAGTTGCAGAATAGGAAGAAATACTGTTAAGTGTTCAAACTGTAAAATATCAAAGTCACATATTCCATTCAGTGTGCGTCGCCGCAGTTTAGCAGCACATTCTGTGTACTGTGCACAGTTGCAGATTTGCAGCAGATATTCTGTGTAATATGAAGAAGGCGGGTAAAAAGGGACGGGGAAGTGGACGTGATCCTGATAGTTCAGGACGCGGGTCAGGACGCGTAGAAACTGTGCCTGGTGCCAGAGCACAAGAAAGAAAGACATCCACCATACCTAGCTTCATGTCTCATTTTACAAGGCGTCGCAGGACATCACTCTCGAGGTCCGACCACTGCGAACAGGTGGTCGGTTGGATGTCAGCTGATACTGCTTCCAGTCGGTTAAGCACCACCCTGTCTTCCACCAAGTCCACTCTCAGTAGCCAAGAGTCTGGTCAACATAATCCTCACTCTGATCATCCTTCCTCCCACCATAGACGGTCTGGTCAAAGAAGTGATCCCACACTGGGATATAGTGAGGAGCTCGTCTCATCACCAATCCTTAATTTGAACCTCTCTCCAAGCACGCTTGCAGAGGAACATGACATCTTGTGCCCTGATTCACAACCTCTAGAGGGTACCCAATCACAAGAAGATGACAGAGGGGAATGGCATTTAAGGTCAAAGGAAGTGTATGATGATGATGATGAGACACAGTTGCCATTAAATCAACCACTATTACTGTCTCAAGACCTTGTTGAGGAGGATGATATACAGTTGTCAATGACTGAGTATGTGGTGGGATCAAGACATGAGGAGGATGATCAGAGTGAGGAAGTGGAGGAGGACTTGGTGGACGATGAGGTGACTGACCCCACCTGGGAAGGTGTAGAGCCGAGCGATGACAGCAGTCCTGAAGGTGAGCCATCTGCAGCACCGCAACAGGCTGGAAGAGGCAGTGGTGTGGCTACAGAAAGAAGGCGGACCGCACCAAACCGGCCCGCAAATGTTCCACGGAGCACCCCCTTGCGTAAATCTACCTTGCCAAGGGGTAGGTGTTCCGCGGTATGGCGTTTTTTAAGGAAAGTGCGGACGACAAAAGAATTGTAGTTTGCAACCTTTGCCACACCAGAATGAGCCGAGGCATGAACACTAGAAACCTCACCACCACCAGCATGATCCGACACATGGCATCCAAGCACCGTAATAAGTGGGAGGAACGCCTGGATCGCCCATCTGTGTCTGCAGGCCACACCACTGCCTCCTCTTCCCCTGTTTTCGGTGCCGGCCAATCGCCTGTCGAAGGCGCAGGCCCGCATACCTCCTGCCCTGCACCTGTACCATCTGAAGCACCATCAGCGACCACATCCACTTCCATGTCCCAGCGCAGCGTCCAAATGTCGTTACCCCAGGCATTTGAGCGCAAGCGAAAATACCCAGCCACCCACCCACAGGCCATAGCACTAACCTCACACCTTTCCAAATTACTGGCCATCGAAATGCTGCCATTTAGGCTTGTGGAGACTGAGTCCTTCCGCAGCCTGATGGCAGCAGCTGTCCCTCGGTACGCGGTCCCCAGCCGCCACTACTTTTCCCGGTGTGCCATCCCCGCATTACACCACCATGTGTCCCGTAACATCACCCATGCCCTGACCAACGCAGTTACTGGGAAGGTCCACTTAACGACTGACACATGGACAAGTGCTTGTGGCCAGGGACGCTACATTTCCCTGACGGCACACTGGGTGAATGTCGTGGAGGCTGGGAGCGACTCGGACCCTGGGATGGCACGGGTGCTACCCACGCCGAGGATTGCGGGCCCTACCTCCATCAGGGTTTCCGCCAGCACCTACGTTATTGGCTCCTCCTCCTCCTTTTCCACCTCCGAATTCTCTGCACGCAGCGCCACTCCCCCATCAGCCGGTAGCTGGAAGCAGTGTAGCACTGCAGTGGGGAAGCGTCAACAGGCCGTGCTGAAGCTGATCTGCCTTGGGGACAAACAGCACACGGCCTCAGAGCTGTTGCAGGGGATTAGTCACCAGACCGAGCAGTGGCTCTCGCCACTCAACCTGCAACCAGGCATGGTTGTGTGTGATAATGGGCGTAACTTGGTGGCGGCTTTGGAGCTCGGCAAGCTCACACACGTACCATGCCTAGCGCATGTATTTAATTTAGTGGTTCAGCGATTTCTAAAAACCTACCCCAATTTGCATGATCTCTTGACCAAGGTGCGCCGCGTGTGTGCACATTTCCGTAAGTCATCTACAGCTTCAGCCGGCCTGTTGAAGCTGCAGCAGCGCTTACAATTGCCAGCTCACTGGCTGCTGTGTGACGTGAGCACGCGCTAGAACTCCACCTTCCACATGTTTGCCCGGCTTTGTGAGCAGCAGAGGGCAGTAGTGGAGTACCAGCTGTTACACGGTCGTCGCCTCTCCGTTCAACTTCCTCTAATCAGAAGTGAGGAGTGGGAATGGATGTCAGACCTCTGTGAGGTTTTACGCAATTTTGAGGAATCGACACAGATGGTGAGCGGCGATAACGCTATTATCAGTGTAACCATCCCACTTCTGTGTCTACTGAAACGCTCGCTGCTCACAATTAAAACTGACGCTTTGCATGTGGAAGAGGTGGAAATGCGGGAGGAAGAGCTTACACAAGGTGATAGCCAGAGCACCCTCACTTCGTCTTCTCAGCGACAATTGGAGGAGGCGGAGGAGGAGGAGGAGGAAGACACGGTTGCCTCCGCTACAGAGGGTAGCCATGGAACTTTAGTTCCATCTCTTCAGCGTGGGTGGGCAGAAGAGGAGGAAGAGGATGAGGAGATTGAGAGTCATCCTCCTGGTGAGGACAGCGAAATCTTGCCTGTTGGTACTCTGGCACACATGGCTGACTTTATGTTAGGCTGCCTTTCCCGTGACCCACGCGTTATACGCATTTTAGACAACACGGATTACTGGGTGTTCACCCTTCTGGACCCCCGCTACAAAGAGAATTTCTCATCTCTCATTCCTCCGGTGGAGAGGACAAGCAAAATGGTGCAATACCAGAAGGTTCTTGTCGAAAAATTGCTCCAAAATTTTCCATCTGACAACGCTGGCGGCAGAGTACGTGCTACCTTGGCCAACCGAGAAGGGGAGAAAAGGGGAGCACACAGCAGTTCCGACAAAGGCAGGGCAACACTCTCCAAGGCGTGGGACACCTTCATGACACCCCGCCAGCACCCTCACCCTGATGCGCAGCCTAGTGTCACAAGGAGGGAAAAGTTTTGGAAGATGGTGAAGGAGTACGTAGCAGACCGTGTCAGCGTCCTCAATGATCCCTCTGTGCCTTACAACTACTGGGTGTCCAAGCTGGACACGTGGTATGAACTGGCACTCTACGCCTTGGAGGTGCTGGCCTGCCCTGCCGCCAGCGTTCTGTCTGAGCGGGTATTTAGTGCTGCTGGTGGCATCATAACAGATAAGCGTATCCGCCTTTCCACCGACAATGCTGATAGGTTGACACTTATAAAAATGAACAAGGCCTGGATTTCCCCTGACTTCTCCACTCCACTGGAGGAAAGCCCCGGGGGAACATAAACTCACTTTATATATGTTATTTACAATGATGGGAATACTCTGTATTCCCATTCACCCCTTCCACCCAAAAAATGGGTATATGGTTGACTCTCTTCCATATACCCTGGGATATAATTTTTATATAGGTCCAGCTCACCAGCGGGCCCAGTGATATAATTTTTATATAGGGCCAGCTCACCAGCGGGCCCTGTGATATAATTTTTATCTAGGGCCAGCTCACCAGCGGGCGCAGTTTGACAATTTTTGTATAGGTCAGCTCACCAGCGGGCCTTCTCATATAATGTTTTATTGGGTCAGCTCTCTAGCGGGCCCTCTCATATAATGTTTTATAGCGTCAGCTCACTAGCGGGCCTTCGCATATAATGTTTAGGATGGTCAGCTCCGCAGCAGACCCTCACCCATAATGTTTTAGATGGTCGGCTCAGCGCACGTTTCCCTCTTAATCATGGCCTCAGTTCAGAAAAATCAAGGAAATTTTTGGGAGAATTTGCCTCTGCGCACGTTTCCCTCTTAATCATGGCCTCAGTTCAGAAAAATCGAGGAAATTTTTGGGAGAATTTGCAGATGATATACAAGTAAATATACAGCAAATACTGTTTGGTAACAATTTTTCGCCTAAAGTCGTTTTTATCTTCCTTTTTGTGTGTTTTACGGTCAGTCTGTAAAAATGGCGTACTACGGGCGAAAGATCGTTCCCAGCAGCGATGTTGGAGTCCAAGATGCATCCAGACATCCTCCCTATGCTGTCCCTGAACCATTTCTGTGGTGTTTCCATCTTTTTCTGCCCTTTTCCTATGGACCAGGCACCCTCCCCTCATCAGAGCAGGGGGTGCCTGGTGTAATGCTCGAGTCCTCCCATTGACTTCAATGGGGCTCGGGTGCTCGGCCGAGCACTCGAGCCTCCGGGGGTGCTCGGTCAGAGCACCCGAACACCCAAGCATTGGGGTGCTCGCTCATCACTAGCCAGCACCTTTCCTTTTGTCTTGTACTGAAGAGAAGTAAGAGGTGAGAGGCTGAGGCTGAAACGTGTGTTTCCTGGACTAGAACTATGTCCGCTTTTAGGAGATCAAAATCCCTCAGAGCTAATGCATGTTTTCCAGGGGAGTTCAGCCCCTGACATTAACCAATATTATTTTAAAAGATTATTTAAGTGATGGTCAAAGGTGTCTTCCAGAGGGCAGACCAGTCTCTGGCTCCAAGAAGAAAAAAAATAAACAAAAAAGTGAGGACCCTGGGATGGCAGGGGATGTTAAAGTGTAAAGGAGGGGAAAGAGGGAGAGGGAACCATGAGCAAAGGACATAGGTCAGTTAGCCAAATGTAATGATGAGCAAAGGACATTCTCAAAGGCCTTACTGGAGTGGCTGGATATGGAGCCATGGTCAAAGGTCCAGGTGATGGCAGCCGAGGCAGACAGAGTATGCAATATATAATACAGTGAATGGGGATATAAAATAGAGTCTACATGGGGGGAAGAGGCATTAAAGAGGGACAGTAAGTTTACGGATAAGCCTGCGGTATATTTAAAACAGGGGATATTTATGACTGACAAAAAATTGGGACATAATTAGAAACTGACAGAGTCACGGAATGTAAGCAACCGAAAGAGGCAGAAGAATTGGGGGGATAACAGGATCATTCTAAGTTGAAAGGGTAGTTCTGATGAGTCGGGTAGAGGTGACAGGGGGGAGAATAAGGTAGAGGTGCCCTCAAGTTGGAGTGTGTGGAATATATCTCTAAGGACTTCTCCTCCAAAAAGTGAAAGTATCCTCCACAGAAAGTCTGGAGGCCATATGTGTGTTCATAATAGTGGCAAGAGTACATAGGTAGACCCACAGTGCGTAGTAAAGGGTGTGAAGCACCAATTAATCTGAATAGTTGGTCTTAGGTTAAAGTGAGTGCAGACTATAGCGTCTGTCTCCAGGAGGCGCAGGCTGGCCTTTAAGAATGTTAGTGTTATGAGACAGGGCAGATTGGCTTAAAATGTAGGGGGACCAGTCAGAAAGGTACCAGGGCAGATAGTTCAGATATGTAGTCAGAAATAAACAAATTTGTGTGGGAGAAGGCCAGAGTGTCCACGCAGAAGGTCTGATCTAGAGCTGTATAGAGATAACATTGGCATAGAAGCTATGCAGTAAGTCATACTAACTGGAACATAGGAGCAGCGTCCCAATAGGAAGTAGAACAAAAATGATGGCAGGGGACCAAGGAGGTCCAATAATTTGTAGTAGGGGGTTTGAGGTCCCATTTTGTCTGACAGATGGCTCAATTGGTCCAAGGTTAAATCTAGTGCATGTCAGGTAGGCTCGAGCTCTTATCTCCTGGTGGGGCAGGTTGGCCCTTGGGCAGACATTATTTTCAATACCCACTGCAGGATCATTATTAAACAAGATTGAAAAACATTGAACCCAGGACTGAACCCTGAGGCTCCACTTCAAACTTGAGGCCAATTTGAACAGGCTCCATTTTCGTTAATTGCCAGCATTCTATTATGCACTTTGTTTTGTTTAAATGCACAGATATTGACTCCCAATCCAATCCCTTTTAGTTCATGCAGTATATTTTGTGTGTTCAAACATTATGAATACACAGAAATATCACTGTCCAATTTACTATTCTGTCGTAGAATGAAAATATGTTTGTTTGACATGATCTATCCTTTGTAAAGTCATGCCGACACTTACAAATAAAACACTGAACACTGTAGATTACTAATACGTCTAGGCCTTACCTACTGTGCTTATCAAACTTACAGCCTAGGGCTCACTCCCTTTGTGAATAATGGTACTACCTCTTCTTTTGTCCTATCACATGGCACTCTGCTTGATGAGAGTGAATGATAAAGATTAAAGGGATAGTAATGTTTAACAAAAAAAAGCAGCTACAAATAATCTTCATAGTATTTGGGCCATGAAGAGTGTTATGTCAATACTGTCTGAGTTGTAGTTCAAGAGTAATTGAATGATAAAGTATTCCCCTCCTACCCCTTTTACCTAGTGTAAGTTGTAGTAATCATTTATATACTGTACCTGGATATAATATATAATAAATACACAACTCCGATGGTCCGTCTAAGTTTGGCAATATTTAATATAGAAGTTAAACTACAGACATTTACATTCAAGAGTGCAATTCCTTCAAACTAAACTAGGCAACCCATTTCCCTTTAAACCAGGTAAACAGACATAAATCACAAATCACTGACCTTCTCAGTACAAAAGTAGCCAAGGAAGAATCCAGCACCAAACAGAGGGGAATGGGAAGGCAGGAAATGGGGGAGGGGCAGGGAGAGACAGAAGAGAGAAACACAGCCTGGAATCCACAGGATAAGAGAACAACTAGCACAGCTGTGCTCCTACTTTCCAGCCCCGCCCCTTATTTCCTATTGGCTCATGGTTATGATGTCACAAAACACGCCCCCATCCATTTCCTAGTATGCCAAGTCACCGTATTCCCCCACTTTTAGCTATGTTGCCCAGTTCCCAAGTATCTACCCCCAGTGCAGGAAAACCCAGTGGGCGAGAAAAATCTTTTTGAGGTGAAAAATCACCTACCGTCCATCCAGAGCAATTTCCTCAGCGACATGAGATTCCTTTCAAACTTCCTAGGTTGGATATTTACTCTAATATCTGTCAGTAATTGCACCATTCTGTACAAAATATACACATATTTACAAATTCTATGTTCAGTTATTTGCTAAAATGTCTGTACAGGAATGTGACCATGGTCAGTTCATGTTTGTATGGATGATTGTCTGTGAGTCATCTGTCTCCCATCACTCTGTTTAGCATCGGTAGATTCCCTGCAATTGAGGCCCATGACATCCATTGAGATCCACATGCCAAGCATGTTGCAACTATTTAGCCCTGTGAGGAAGTTCCACCATTGTCCTTCAATGAGTTCCATCTCTATAACATACAATGAATGCTGTAAGAGAAAGAGAGAGAGAAGAGAGCAATGAAACAACAGATGAGAGAGAGAAAAAAACAACTTATAGCGAAAGAGAGAGAAAAAAGCAGAGAGAGAAACAAACAAAAGAAAATTAAATCCTGAATGGAAATCCTGTCTCTGTCTTCTCTTCCACTATTTTCAGTTCTGCTTGTCTCCTGGAGAAATGAGAGAGAATAAAAAATTAGTATCCCCCCCCCCACACCCCACACATTACCTCATTACCTCCCTGAGATATGTGGGATTATTGTGAGCAAAACCGCACAACAGTGTTCACCCTCCATCCCCGTACACACATACACACCCACAACAGTGTTCACCATCCATCCCTGTACACACATACACACCCACAACAGTGTTCACCATCCATCCCTGTACACACATACACACCCACAACAGTGTTCACCATCCAGTCCTGTACACACATACACACACACAACAGTGTTCACCATGCATCCCTGTACACACATACACACCCACAACAGTGATCACCATCCATCCCTGTACACACATACACACCCACAGCAGTGTTCACCCTCCATCCCCGTACACACATACACACCCACACAACTTTTATGTGCCCCCCTAATTCCTAAAAACGACACAATTTTATAATACAGAAAAAACAACTAACTACAATATTACTGCACCCTCTCCTCACTATAACAGTATGGGAATGTGCAAAAATAGAGATTGAAAGGGAAAATAATTATAATTGAAGTTGTCTTTTAGACCACTGTCAAGTCACCCTGCTTAAGGTGTCATAATTCTGCCTCAAGCCTGGTAAGTTGCTCTCTTAAGAGATCACCTTCAATTTTAATTTTAGTGTAATCATATAGAAGTTAAGCTACAGATATTTACATTCAAGAGTGCAATTCCTTCAAACTACATTAGGCAACCCATTTCCCTTTAAACCAGGTAAACAGACATAAATCCCAAATCACTGACCTGATCTTCTCAGTCCAAAAGTAGACAAGGAAGAATCCAGTACCAAACAGAGGGGAATGTGAAGACAGAAAATGGGGGAGGGGCAGGGAGAGACACAGCCTGGAATCCACAGGATAAGAGAACAGCTAGAGCAGCTGTACTCCAAACTTTACCTACGTTCTAGCCCCGCCCCTTATTCCCTATTGGCTCAAGGTTATTATGTCACAAAACACTCCCCCATCCATTTCCTAGTATGCCAAGTCACCACAAGTCACCTCCTCTCAGATGTGGAATCTGGTCTCTTGACCGGACAGGTCGCAGCAAGGGACAATATTCTTACTGTGAGCATAAGGAAAACCCTACCCCCTTTACAGGTTTTTCCTTATGATCACTGAAGATTCCCTGGACAGTCTTGCTGCTCTGAGGGGAGCAGTGTTACATCAGTAAAAGGGGCTGGAGGGGAATACTTTATCATTCAATTACTCTTGAACTACAACTCAGACAGTACTGAAATAATGCTCTTCACAGCCCAAATACTATGAAGATTAATCTGAGCTGCTTTTTTAATTAAACATTAATATACCTTTAAGCATATGACCTGGCAATTACTGAACAAAGTTCACAGTGAGTGTATGCCATCAGGTACATGTGTGTTGCTTCACTAAGTAAAAACCCACAAGACTGTTTGATGACTTATGTTTTTGCAGTGAATTTTTAGCTTCTGTATTTGGTGCAGGAATGCCAACAGAGCCACACAAGGGAATTATGGATGCCGTTTCCAATGTCTTCTGTTCCATCTTATTTGGGAATCGCTTTGAATACAGCGATGAGAAATTTTCCAAGCTGCTCTGCATTGTAGAAGAGATGTTTCGTAATATTAGCAGCACTTGGGGTCAGGTACAGTAAATAATAATAATAATGCTTTTACATCATATACGGTAGTAACGTATGACATGGAACACAATCTGTATAATAATAATTATTATTATTTATCCTTCTGTTCAAAATATTTTCAAACTCCCATGGATTTAATTTGAACTTGTAATCCCTTTTAATGCCAGAGAGGTCTCCCACACACTGGGGGAGATGCACTAAGGAATGATACAGAGGAGATCACTTCTCCAGTGATATCAATTCTTCAGTTCCTATATTATTCTATGGAGCCAATGCACTAAGATTTCTCCAGCTTTGGGTATCTTAGTGCAAAGGCTCTATAGAATAACATAGGAACTGGAGAAGTGATATCACTGGAGAGGTCTTATCCACTTTATCACGGCTTTATCATGTCATAGTGCATCTCCCTCAATGTCTCACAATCCACTGGTGACCTCTCTAGCATTCATTTGGGGTTATGCACTAAAGTGTGATAAAGAGGTGATAAAGCAGAGATGACTTCTCCTGTGAAATCTCTTCTCCAGTTCTCATGGTAATCTACAGATCCTATGCATAAGATCTCCAAAGGTGGAGCAATAGGAGGAGTTATAGGGAGGAGTTAGATGGAGCAACAGGAGGAGTTAAAGGGACCAATAGAAGGAGCTATAGGAAGGAATAATATAGAGCAATAGGAGGAGATATATGGAGGGATTATATGGAGCAATAGAAGGAGTTATAGAGAGGAGTTATATGGAGCAATAAGAGGAGCTATAGGGAGAGGGTAAATGGAGCAATAGGAGGAGAAATAGATTTAAGTTATATGGCACAACAGAGAGGATGTATAAGGAGGGGAAATAAAGTGCATGGATATATGGAGAAAAGGAAGATGTTTTGTAGAGGGATTATAGGGAGGAGTTATTTGGAACAATAGGAGGAGTTATAGGGAGGAGTTATATGGATCAATAGGAGGAAATATAGGGTGGGGTTATATGGTGCAATTGGAAGAGTTATATGGAACAATAGTAGGAGTCACAGGTAGTGGATATAGGGAGTAATTGGATGGGTTATAGGAAATAATAATATATAGTAATATGAGTTATAAGGCTGATTTATATGGAACAATATGAGGAGTTACATTGAGTAAGAGGAGACGTTATAGGGCTGGGTTATATAGAACAATAGATGGAGTTATAGACAATAGTTATAAGGAACAATAGAAGGAGTTATAGGGAGGAGTTATATGGAACAATAGAAAGGGTCACAGAGTGGGGTTATATATAGCAATAGGAGGAGTTATATTAGCAATAGGAGACGTTATAGAGAGGACTTAACTGGAGCAATAGAAGGAGATATAGTGAGGAATAATACGTAGCCATAGGAGGAGTTATAGGGAGGAGTTATATGGAGCAATAGTAGGGGTTATAGGGCAGGGTTATATGGAGCAATAGGAGGAGTCATAAGGTGGTGATATATGGAACAATAGGAGTTATAGGAAAGATATATACTGTACAATAGGAGGAGTTATATTAGCAATAGGAGGCGTTATAGAGAGGACTTAACTGGAGCAATAGAAGGAGATATAGTGAGAAATAATATGTAGCCATAGGAGGGGTTATAGGGAGGATTAATATTGAACAATTGGAGGAGTTATAGGGAGGAGTTATATGGAGCAATAGGAGGAGTCATAAGGTGGTGATATATGGAACAATAGGAGTTATAGGAAAGATATATATTGTACAATAGGAGGAGTTGTCAGGAGGAGCTATATGGAGCAGTTTGATGTGCTATATGAATGAGGTATTATGGAGCAGTGGGAGTAGTTAAATGGGTGATTTATATGGACCAATAGGAGGAGTTATATGGACCAACAGAAGTTAATATAGAGAGGAATTATACTGAGTAGTAGTAATTATAGAAATAAATCTTATGGACCAATAGGAGAAGTTATTGCAGCTTTTTCTATGGTCCAGAATTTTATCATGTCTCCAATGCTACAGATATGACCATTTGATGATAAACCTATATAGGATAGTATAGCAACAGCGGCACTGTAAAATTTCAGGCCATGGAAGTACTGTACTTAAACATGCTAGCTTGAGCTGCAACAACTTTTGAATAAGACATCTCTCAGTAGTTGGAGTACCTTTGTTGTACACAGCAGGATAAAAACATAACTATCATTTGAATGCTTAAGACTTTTTGAATGCCTGCCAGTTATCCAACGGATTGCTAAGCATTTCATTGGAGCATTCCATAGCATTTCAACTGTTAAAAGTTGGTGCAGTTGGTTTGGTCCAGAGTGGCTGCTCTTTGGCATGATAAATAAAGTTCACAGCTTTTTATTTTCCTGCAGTTAGAAAACCTTCTTCCAAAGCTCATGGCGTTAATCCCAGGACCTCACCAGAAGAGTGTCACTCTTGGTCAAGAACTGGTTTCATTTATTTATGAGAGAATGAAGGCCAATGAAGAGACCCTGGATCTCAGCTCCTGTAGAGACATGATTGATAGTTTCCTGATAAAGATGCAACAGGTGAAGTAACTTAACTGTGCCATGAAATGTATGAGGTTGTTTAAAGGAATAGTAATACTTCTTTTTATCTTTATTGTATTTTGTAGGCATTAAAAAAACATGAAGAACGATATAAGTCTTATCGCTCAAACCTTTATAGTTTAAGAGTAGTGATGATCGAGCACCCCGATGCTCGGGTGCTCTGGCTGAGCGCCCCCGGAGGCTCGAGTGCTCGGCCGAGCACCCGAGCCCCATTGAGGTCAATGGGAGGACTCGAGCATTACACCAGGCACCCCCTGCTCTGATGAGGGGAGGGTGCCTGGTCCATAGGAAAAGGGCAGAAAATGATGGAAACACCACAGAAATGGTTCAGGGACAGCATAGGGAGGATGTCTGGATGCACATTGCCCCTTCCTCAATACCCCCTTCATCTCCACACTGCCCCTTCATCTCCACGATGCCCCTTCCACACTGCCCCTTCATCTCCACACTGCCCCTTCATCTCCACATTGCCCCCCTTCATCTCCACACTTCCCCTTCATCTCCACAATGCCCCCCTTCATCTCCACCATGCCCCTTCCACAATGCCCCTTCCATCTCCACACTGCCCCTTCCATCTCCACAATGCCCCTTCATCTCCACACTGCCCCTTCCACAATGCCACCTTCTCCACACTGCCCCTTCCATCTCCACACTGCCGCTTCCACACTGCCCCTTCCATCTCCACAATGCCCCCTTCATCTCCATCTCCACGATGCCCCTTCCACAATGCCCCCTTCATCTCCGCAATGCCCCTTCCACAATGCCCCCTTCATCTCCGCAATGCCCCCATCTCCACTTCACCTCCACATTGCACCTTCATCTTCACATTTCCCCTGGTGGTCTAGCGGTGTACTTGACAGATCTGTGCCTCCTTCGGAACAGATCTCTTTGACTGAAGCTCCCGGTGCCACTGTAGTAATGCAGAGGCTGGGAGATGATGTCATCTCCCAGCGCTCTGTATTACTAGAGCGGCGAGATGAGTGAGAGATCAGGTAAGCTGCGGGCGAGGGGGTTGAATCTCCCGGCCAAATGAGGGAGGCCCAGAAAGCCTCATTCAAGTTGAATGAGGCTTTCCGGGCCCCCCTCATTTGGCCGGGCCCTAGGCAGGCGCCTTGTGTGGGGAGGAGACCCGAACATGGCGGGCGAGCACATGCGGTACTCGTACGAGTACCGCCATGTGCCGAGCAGAGCGATGCTCGAGCCGAACCGAGCTTCGGCCGAGCATGCTCGCTCATCACTATTTAAGAGCTATTCACAAGCAAAGTTTCCCCCTCCCACCCCTTTTACCTAGTGTAAGCCATCTCTTCTCAGATGTGGAATCCAGTCCATAGACCAGACAGATAACAGCAGGGGACAATCTTCTTCCTATGAAAACAATGAATTCCCTGCCCCCCTTGACAAGTTTTTCAGGTTTTTCCCTTATCTTAATTGAAGATTGTCCCTCTCTGCAGTCTACCTGGGCACCTCCCTTCTGATCTGGCTGAACAGGGGGAGGATACTTTGTTTGTGAATATCTCTTAAACCATAAAGGATTGAGAGATAAGACTTATATCGTTCTTCATGTTTTTTTAATGCCTACAAAATAAAATAAAGATAAAACGAAGTATTACTATGCCTTTAAAGTGGATGTATCACCTATGCACAACATCCTCTAAATAGTTAGGTGACACATCCAATAGCATTAAAACATTATTATTATTTTTTAAGCTTCCGTTTGGTTTAAATGTAACTTACAAAAGTATCTGCTGCAGCCATTTCTGGGTGACTGCAGTTCTCTGCGGTTCTCCTCTGTTACAGAGCTCCACCTCTGCTCCCCTCCCTCCTCCAATGACAGAGGTGTCTGTCAGTAAACTGGAGGGGTCTCATTGGCAGAGATCAATATCTAGCCAATGCGACCTCTCCAGCTCACAGACAGAAGCCTCCGTCATCGGAGTAAGGAGGAGAGCAGAGGCAGCGTGTCGGGCTGCAGTCTACATGGAAGTTGCTGCAGCCCAGACTTTTATAAGTTACATTTAAACCAAACGGAAGCTTAAAATAAAATAATAATAGTGTTTTAATGCTATCGGATGTGTCACCTAACTATTTAGAGGATGTTGTGCATAGGTGATACATCCACTTTAAGTCATGCCTCTCCTTACCGCTGGCCTTAGGTGTCTGTGGGAGCGCTATTTCTATCTAGCACTTCTCTTTCTTCTTCTTTACTGCATTTGTAGCTGTGACATCACTTCTGGCCAGAACTCCCTGTTTGAGCCTTCATATAGCATGCACCGGTTACCTCGAAGCATGATTATAGCGTTCAGTGTAGTGTCTGTATTGTTCCTGTGTTTGACCTTGCCTTCTCTCTTGGATCCTGAATTTTCCTGCCCTTTGACTACGACTTTCTGCCTGCCAGTTTTGAACCTCCTGGCCTGATAGTTGTTGACCCTGTCTGCTCCTGGCACTAGAGAGCTAAAATGTGATGCTCTCGAGCAGTGACTAGCCATAGAACAGGCAACATTGCTTTGTTCATGCGCAAAGCCTCTCACATCTTTTGGATATGATGCTGAGGATGACCTAATGATGACTGATGATGATGCAGATCTAGAATATATCCCTCCAGCATCCTTCTCTTGTTCAGATACAGATGAAGTTGAGAGTGACAGAGATGATGATGACATGATCATAAAATAATCAGAAAGGCAAAGGCTGAATCTTCCACCATGGAAAAGGAGAATTATGCCTGTCTGTAAACTGTTTGAGAAAATGATTGGAAAGGCTGACCCTGGACAATCAAAGATGGCAAAAACTACACAGTCACTCTATCAGTCATCATCAGCATCATCACCTCTTCCAAGTCCAAGTCCCACTCAGCAACACACATGTGTTAAGTACCCAGCAGCAACACAGGTTATTAACATCCACAATGTTAGAAATGACAAGTGCCTCTGCTGCTGTAAGTGCTACACCTTTGACACCTAGTGTCACAAACCAGGCAATCACAAGAACTATCTGAACCAGACAAATGGTAAAGAATAGTCTGACTTCTCCAACAAGGGTTTGCAGACTGAAGGCTTGAGTGTGGCGATTGTGTGAGGCTCTCACTGATGTAGGCCCCACGTGGTGAGTTGTGCTGTGGCCTGGGCTGTGCAAAGTTGCAGGCCACAAAGCCATGTGACCCACTTCGGTTGAGCCGAAGAAGGCCCAGGATAACCTACCACAAAAAGGTCTAACACTACCAACCCCAGGGAGGATGTTTCCAACAATATTAAGTAAAGGAGTAGGAGACTCACCAACAGGAGCAGTTCCCAATGGTAGCAGCACAGAGTCCAGGTACAGCTGAGTCTACAACAAGGCAGGAGGCAAGGTGTCCCAATCAGCAGGCTACAAGAGAGGTCAGAAGCCAAGCAGAGTCAGCAACAGGCAGACAAAGAGTGGTTCAATACATGCAAGGTCAGCAACAGATAGGGTATAGAAGAATCCCAATCAGCATGCAGAGAATGGTCAGGTGTATGCTGGGTCAGCAACAGGCAGGATACAGGGCTAAAAAGAACAGGTTAGGAATACTGAGAAGCTAGAAGCACCACAGAAAAACAGCCTGGAACACTATAATCATGCGCCTGAGAGACTAGTGTGCATCCTTATGAAGGCCAGAGCCAGAAGTTTGGTTCAAAAACAATGCTGTAAGTTGTGTTAGAGGAAAGGAGGACCATAGAGTCCCCAACGGTCACAGAGTGCAGCCACAATGTGGTGAAGATACAGGGCACACACAACACTTAGTAGTAGTAGCAGTAGAATTGCATCAACATCTAGGACTCAATTCTATTACCAGAGCTGAAAAAAAAACAGGCGCTGTGTTTTTTTAAGTCAGATTTTGGTATCCTATTACCCGACATGTGAAAACAAAATCAGCGGTAATTATACTTACCGCCAGTCCAAAAAAAGCCCATAGGAAACAATTAAAAACAACATGCAAGTAGTATTCTATTACCCACGCTCAGTATTAGCGCCTGTTTTGTTTATACAATTTAAGTTGGAAATTCTGCACCTCAGGGGTTGAGGAGTAGAAGCCACAATGACAGTTTCAAAACCATGGTTGTTCGAACAAAAGCAGTGCAGAATACAGTGCACAGCATAGAAATCCAACATAAAGTGCCCCCCTTCGACATATTAACCTCCCCTTTTAAAATTCCACTACAGTTCTCCCATGACTTTCTTTCACCATTTAAATCTAACAAATATTGTTCACATTCAACATTTTAGCCCTTCCCCTTAAAATTTGACTTATAGTGTTTCTATGACCTTCTTTCTCCATTTTAATTTGAATAACATTGCTCCCTTTCAACATTGTTTATTCTCCAGTTTTACTGCAAAATACAGACTCTTTATGTGTCACAGTGATTCCTGTGCAACAAAGCATAACTTGCCATGCTAAGTGTGAAAGACCTCTCACTCCTACTATTTGTTGGCTAAACCAGTTTGATGTGTTAATACTACAATAAGAGGTGATACTAACCCCTTCTTTACTGTTGTGAGGAAGGTTACTGAATAAGTGCGACCCAATTTACATAACAATAATTGAAACTATTATAAAAAGAACCAAAACCAAAAAGAAGAAAAAACAGCTCTTCACACTTCACATGGCAAGTTATACATTGTTGCACAGGAATGATTGAGACACATAAAGAGTTTGTATGTAAAGTGATAGAGATAGGAACCCCCTGACATAAGCTGCCACTGGGGTGGACTGATACTTGACATTATAGAGTATTTGGCAGAGGATGATTTGTTAGATGTGTTGTTAGAGGCCCAAGCCCTGAGGAAACATTGATTTGTAGGACTTAAACTTGTTTGGTACACGCTATAAGGAAATATTGATTTGTAGGACGTAGGCATGTTAGAAACAAACCCCCAAAATAGTTTTTTGTTTGTAGGACTATGTTTGTGTCCTGAGAAAAAAATGCCCCACTGGCCTAGTGCCAGGAGGTAATGTCCTGTTGGCCAGTGGCCACTGGCCATAGTCCAATGCTCTGATATAGAAGAGGAATTTGTGACCACTGTTCTTGCTGCTGCTACTGAGTTGTTTAAGCAGCAGGATGATTAGGCAGCTGATAGGGAATGAGATCAACAACAGCAGTAACATGGATGATGGATGATGAACATTCTAGGCCTGTTCCCTCTGTCTATAACAATAAGTCACTCTGATCTCTCTGTGTGACCTACTCCTCCCCAAGATCCCCAGTCTTTCCTGAGCACTCTCATACAATTATGATAACTGGATCTTTCAGGTGATCATTACCCATTTATTCATGTTTCAGTCATTGCTTCTACAGAGAAAAGACGAATAAGAGGATACCTTATCACATTGTACAAGTATATGAGAGGTCAATACAAGGATCTCTGATGTGAGCTATTTATTCCAAGGCCTGATCAGGTGACCAGGGGACACCCCTTGAGATTAGAGGAAAGGAGGTTTAGACTTCAGCAGACGAAGGTTTTATTACAGTGAGGTCTGTTAAATTGTGGAATTCTTTGCCCAAGGAGGTGGTTATGGCAGATACAATGGATACATTCAAGAGAAGATTAGATACATTTCTTCCCAAAGGGAACATACAGAGTTATACTGTTTATTAGTAGGCAGATCAGGAAGGTCAGATAAATACTAACTTATTTGGTAGCAGGAAAGTTATAAAATTACTGGGGTATGAGGAGAAGGTTGAACTTGATGGACTTGTGTCTTTATTCAATCTAATTTACTATGTTAATATGTTACTATGTATTTGTCATTAGTGGGGTCTGGACAAGGGGTATAGTGACAGTGGCAGTACTTGGGTTTCTGGTATCATGGTGTTTGGATACAGTTGTGCCCCCAGATATTATTTACCACACACACACTGTACAATGTAGTTGCTGATGAGAGCCACAGTTCCTGTTCTCAAGGGAAAAATATATATTCTAATAACAATGCATCCATGAATTTGGAGGAGGGGCAGGTGGAGAAGATTTAATGGCCAACTCCTTCTTTTCTCCACATAGACTGGGGGCTACTTATTGTGCTGCTGCTGCCTCAAGCGCATCACTGGAGCAAGTCGTGGCAATTGGAACCATTATCATCCATCTTCCATGTTACTGCTATTGTTGATCCCATTCCCTTTCAGTTGCCTAGTCATCCTGTTGCTTAAACAACTCTGCAGCAGCAGTATGAACAGCAGTTGCAACTCAGGACTCAGGAGGACATTTGACAGTGGCCACTGACCAACATGAACTGCTGGCATTAGGCCAGTAGGGTATTTTTATTTTTTTCTCAGGGCTTGTGTTTTGAACAAAAATTAAAAAAAAAAAATAAAACTAGTCCTACAAAAAAATAAACAATTTTGGTGGTTTTGTTTCTAACAATCCTAACTCCTACAAATCAATGTTTCTTCAGGGCTTGGGCCTCTAATAAGTCTAAGTCCTACAAAGGCCTCTAACAACAAATCTAACAAATCATCCTCTACCAAATACTTTGTCAAGTCAAGTATCAGTCCACCCCAGTGGAAACTTATGTCAGAGGGTTCCTGTATCTATCACTTTAAATAAAAATGTCTTATTTTATTTTATGGACTTATTTTTTCTATTAACTGCCCCCCAATAGCAGTCAAGAACCCCCCCAAAACAAATTCCCTGTTCAAATGATTCATTCATTCACCAACACAGGCACCCTCATCATACCCCATTATACCATGTCTTATGGTTTTTATTTTATTTTATTTAGGAATTCTTTTTTATTAAGTGCCCCCCCAAACCAAGTAAACAACCCCCCCAAAAATCATTTGTTGTTCAAATGATTTTTTCCCCACACCCCACCAACACAGGTACCCTCATGCCCCTTTTATACTATACATTTGGAAAATAAAATAATATTTGCTATGTGTTGTGAGTAACTTCATTGTTCCCATTGATTTCAATGGAATGAGCTAGGCGAAAAAAGTGGGAAAAAGCATAAAATTGGCACTTTTCACTGGAAATTTTTCACCAAGCTGAAAGTGCCGTTTTTCTCCGATATAAGTTTGAGGTGGAAATTTTCGCTCGTCCCTAATTGGCAGAGGGGATTGATGTTAGAGAAGTGATGAGTCAGGTAGATTAGTTGTGCAGGGGAGTTCATTACAGGCTGTAGTGGAATTAGTCGGGTGAGAGGAAGGCCAATTAGGATTGAGCTACAGTAGTCAAGACGGGACATGATTAGCATTTGGATTAGAATTTTAGTAGTGTCTTGGGTGAGGAAGGGTCAGATTTAGAGATGTTGCAGAGGTGGAGGTAAGATGAGTTGGAGATTGACTGGATGTGAGGAATGAAGGATAGGGCAGAGCCAAATGTGACCCCCAGCATCATGCTGTAGGGTTTGGTGTGATGGTAGTGGTGTTAACAGTGAGGGTAATATCTGGGATAGTGCTGGCTGGAGAAGGAAGGAAGATAACTAGTTCGGTTTTATCAAGGTTAAATCAGAGTTGACAGGAGGACATCCAGGAAGACACAGCAGACAGACAATCAGATACCTGGGACAGGAGGGAAAGGGAGAGGTCAGGGGAGGAAAGATATATTTGAGTGTCATCAGCATACAGATGATGGTGAAACCCAAAGGAGTTTATTAGTTTGCCAAGGGATGAGATGTAAATTGAAAAGGGCATGGGGCCCAGGACTGATCCTTGAGGCACTCCAACAGACAGTGGAAGGGGTGGGGAAGTGGAGGCATAGTAGGAAACTCTGAATGAGTGGTTGCAGAGATATGATGAAAACCAAGATAGGGCAGTGTCACAGAGATCTATGGATTGGAGGAGGAGTGGGTGAACTGCTGAGTCAAAGGCAGCTGACAGGTCCAGGAGAATGAGTAGGGAGTAGTGGCATTTTGACTTAGTGGAGAGCAAGTCATTGGCCACTTTAGTGAGGGCAGTCTCAGTGGAGGGATGAGGGTGGAATCCAGATTGCAAGGAATGTAGCAGAATGGGAGCAGAGGAATTTAGTGATCCAGTTATATGCGAGACACTCAAAGAGCTTGGAGGTGAACGGAAGTAGAGAAATGGGCCGGGAGATTGACAGTGAGTTTGGGTCCAGGGAGGGTTTCTTTAGGATGGGTGTTATTAGTGCATGTTTGAAAGAGGATGGGCAGGTGCCATTGACAGAGAGAGGTTGAATAAGTGAGTAAGTGGTGGTGTTAGTAGAGGTGAAAGTTAATCAATGAGCTGAGATGGGATTGGGTCAAGAGGGCATCTGGTTATGTTTGAGCGAGAGAGGAGAAGGGAAACTTTGTCCTCAGTGACGGGTGAGAAGTAGCTTAGTGTGTATGTGGGAGAGGTGACAGGGCTAAGTTGGATGGGTGGCAGTGGTAGTGATGAGATTTCACATCTGATGGAGTCAATCTTGTCCTTAAAGTGGGTGGTGAGATCTTGGGCAGAGAAGTTAGTGGAAGGTGTTTGAATTGGTGGGCGTAGAAGAGATTTGAAGTTTGAGAAAAGGCTTTTCGGGTTAGAGGAAAGATTAAAAATTAGAGAGGAAAAGTATGACTGTTTGGCCAGGCAGAGAGCAGAGGTATAAGAATGGAGAATTAATTCTTAGTGTATGAAGTCAGCTGTGGAGCGTGATTTCCTCCATTGCCTTTCGGCCGTGCCTGAGCACCATTGGAGGTATTGTGTTTGTCTTGTGTGCCAGGTTTGTAGAGATGCAGGTGCAGCTGTGTCAGGGGCTGTTGTGAGAGTGTTGTTGTAGACAGCAGTAGTTTTTTCTGGGCAAGAAAGCGTGAGGATGGGGTTGAGAAGAGGTTGGAGGGATGTGGAAAATTATTGCAGATCAAAAGTATGCAGATTTCACTACATGCTCTTGATCATGGTGGGGGGGATGGATTTACGTGGTACAATGAGGTTTCCAGTGAGGAGGTGGTGGTCAGAGAGAGCAAAGAGAACATTAGAAAAATTGGGGACCGAGCAGAGGTTACTGAAGGCCAAGTCAAGGGAGTGACAGTCACTGTTTGTAGGAGAGCAGGTCCACTGTGATAGCCCAAAGGAGGTTGTTAAGAAGAGAAGTTTGAGGGCAGGGGGTGTGTTATGGTTGTCAACAAGGATTTTGAAGTCTCCCAGGATGAGGTTAGGGACATTAGAGGACATGAAAAGAGGGAGCCGTGAAGTGAAGTGAACAAAGAAATTTTATATAGAAATATATGCTGATTAGTATGGTGAGACATCCCTCCCAAGGGTCACTCTTTCACACACAACTCTCTCTTTCTCACCCTGCTGTCCCTGTGTTTAGGAGAACAGACTGTGTGGTATGTGTATATAAGTGTATCACCCTGGTGTCCCTGTGGTTAGTAGATCAGTCTGTGTGATGTGTATATAAGTGTATCACCCTGGTGTCCCTGCGTTTAGGAGATCAGACTGTACGGTGTGTATATAAGTGTATCATCCTGGTGTCCCTGCGTTTAGGAGATCAGACTGTGTGGTGAGTATATAAGTGTATCGCCCTGGTGTCCCTGAGTTTAGGAGATCAGACTGTGTGGTGTGTATAGAAGTGTATCACCCTGGTGTCCCTGCATTTAGGAGATCAGACTGTGTGGTGTGCTTATAAGTGTATCACCCTGGTGTCCCTGCATTTAGGAGATCAGACTGTGTGGTGTGCATATAAGTGTATCACCCTGGTGTCCCTGCGTTTAGGAGATCAGACTGTGTGGTGTGTATATAAGTGTATCACCCTGGTGTCCCTGTGTTTAGGAGATCAGACTGTGTGGTGTGTATATAATTGTATCACCCTGGTGTCCCTCTGTTTAGGAGATCAGACTGTGTGGTGTGTATATAAGTGTATAACCCTGGTGTCCCTGTGTTTAGGAGATCAGACTGTGTGGTGTGTATATAATGTATCACCCTGGTGTCCCTGTGTTTAGGAGATCAGACTATTTGGTGTGTATAGAAGTGTAACACCGTGGTGTCCCTGTGTTTAGGAGCTCAAACTGTGTGGTGTGCATATAAGTGTATCACCGTGGTGTTCCTGTGTTTAAGAGATCAGACTGTGCGGTGTGTATATAAATGTATCACCCTGGTGTCCCTGTGTTTAGGAGATCAGACTGTGTGGTGTGCATATAAGTGTATCACCCTGGTGTCCCTGCATTTAGGAGATCAGACTGTGTGGTGTGCATATAAGTGTATCACCCTAGTGTCCCTGTGTTTAGGAGATCAGACTGTGTGGTGTGTGTATAATTGTATCACCCTGGTGTCCCTGTGTTTAGGAGATCAGACTGTGTGGTGTGTATATAAGTATATCACCCTGGTGTCCCTGTGTTTAGGAGATCAGACTATTTGGTGTGTGTAGAAGTGTATCACCGTGGTGTTCCTGTGTTTAGGAGATCAGACTGTGCGGTGTGTATATAAATGTATCACCCTGGTGTCCCTGTGTTTAGGAGATCAGACTGTGTGGTGTGTATATAAGTGTATCACCCTGGTGTCCCTGTGTTTAGGAGATCAGACTGAGTGTTGTGTATAGAAGTGTATCACTGTGCTGTCCCTGTGTTTAGGAGATCAGACTGAGTGTTGTGTATAGAAGTGTATCACCCTGGTGTCCCTGTGTTTAGGAGATCAGACTGTTTGGTGTATATAGAAGTGTATCACCCTGCTGTTCCTGTGTTTAGGAGATCAAACTGTGTGGTGTGTATATAAGTGTATCACCGTGGTGTTCCTGTGTTTAGGAGATCAGACTGTGCGGTGTGTATAGAAGTGTATCACCCTGGTGTCCCTGTGTTTAGGAGATCACACTGTGTGGTGTGTATATAAGTGTATCACCCTGGTGTTCCTGTATTTAGGAAATCACACTGTGTGGTGTTTATATAAGTGTACGACATTGTTCCACGGCAATAAAACTCACAATGTTACATTAAACATCAGTATATGTGTTTATATATTAGTCTGTGTAAATAAAATACTTTGCTCTTCCACTACATAATTTATTCAATTACACAAACAGGTGACAGTAGGTCATTAAATAACATAACATTTTTCTCTAATGCCCAGCCTTCAGCAACATCACCTAAACCAAGTGTCCCTCTTTGGCCATTCCACATTTTGAGAATTATGATTTTATGTGTCTCCCCAGTGTGTGTGTGTGTGTGTGTCTCCTTATCGTCAATGTGTCTCACAATCTTCAAACCTACTTATCACTTTCAGCACTTTTGCTTTCCATATAAACCTGGAGATCCCACTTTATATGAGGCCAACACTATTGTACCAGGAAACTACAGGAGATCTGTCACTTTCTCCCTATTTCTCCTTTTCACTTCATTACTAAATACTGTTGAACACATATTTTTTCTAGTTCAAGCTTTCTAATCCTGTTTTTTTATACTATTTATACCTTCATAATCACTCAGCCCAATATTCTGTAACATCCTTTTTTTCAGCATCACTAATACAAGGACAGTTATAGCCTGAGAATGGGCAGGCTGAGAATTTACTCCTGTAACAATAAACTGTTATGAGGAGTTATATGGAGTAAAAGGAGGAGTAATAGAGAGCTGTTATATAGAACAATAGGAGGAGTTAAAGGGAGGAGTTATATGGAACAATGGGAGGAGTGATAGGGAGGAGTTATATGGAGCAATAGGTGGAGTTATAGGGAGGAGTTCTATAGAACAATAGAGGGAGTTATAGGGAGGAGTTATATGGAGCAATAGGAGGAGTTATAGGGAGGATTTATATGGAGCAATAGGAGGAATTATAGGGAGGTGTTATATGGAGAAATAGGGGAGTTATAGGGAGCAGTTATATGGTGCAATAGGAGGCGATATAGGGAGGAGTTATATGGAACAATGGAAGGAGTGATAGGGAGGAGTTAACTGGAGCAATAGGAGGAGTTATAGTGAGGAGTTATATGGAGCAATAGGAGGAGTTATAGGGAAGAGTTATATGGAACAATAGGAAGAGTTATATGGAGTTATATGGAACAATAGGATAAGTTATAGAGAGGAGTTATATGGGACAATGGGAGGAGTTATAGGGAGGAGTTAACTGGAGCAATAGGAGGAGTTATATGGAGAAATCGGAGGAGTTATAGGGAGGGGATTTATGGAGCAATAGGAGGAGTTATATGGAGCAATAGGAGGAGTTATAGGAATGAGTTATATGGAGCAATAGTAGGATTTGTATAGAGAAGTTATATGGAGCAAGAGGAGGAGTTATAGGGAGGGGTTTTACGGAGCAATAGGAGGAGTTATAGGGAGGAGTTATATGGAAAATATGGGAGTTATATGGAGCAGTTATATGGCTCAGTAGGAGGAGTTATAGGGAGGAGTTATATGGAGCAATAGAAGGAGTTATAAAGGAGAGTTATTTGGAGCAATACAAGGAGTTACAGGGAGGAGTTATATGGAGAACTAGGGGGAGCTATTTGATATTTATAGAACAATAGGAGGAATTATGGGGAGGAGTTACATGGAACAATAGGAGGAGTTATAGGGAGGAGTTATATGGAACAATAGGAAGAGTTATATGGAGGAGTTATATGGAAAGATAGGAGGAGTTATATGGAACAATAGGAAGAGTTATATGGAGGAGTTATATGGAAAGATAGGAGGAGTTATATGGAGAAATTGGGGGAGTTATATGAGATTTATAGAAAACTAGGAAGAGTTATATGGAGGAGTTACATGGAACAATAGGAATAGTTATATGGAGGAGTTATATGGAACAATAGGAGGGATTATATGGAGGTGTTATATGGAACAATAGGAAGCATATTCGGAGGATAATTGGTCTGATTATAAGTGATCACAGGATAGTGCAGATCCAATGTTTTTCCATTTTTGCTGTGTGCTGTTACAATTGCACCCTCTGCAACCCCTATAATTACACTCCTGCCAAGAATTACTCCACTTGTACTAAATATATCAGTCTCACATAGTTAAATATATTTGCATTTTTGTTATCTCTACAGGAGAAGGATAACCCCAATAATGAATTTACTATGAGGAACGTCTTAATGACAGTTTACAGTTTGTTTCTTGCTGGGACAGAGACAACCACCACTACTCTGAAACACGGACTTATCCTGCTTGTGAAGTATTCTGAGATACAAGGTATGGAAGGGGAAGGAGGAGAGGTGCTAAAACTGGGGCCACAGGAATTAACTGAAAAACAGAATAATAACATGATATGAAAGCATCATACATTAAAATATCCCTGAATAAAGGGTCACTAGGGTCATTTTCCCACAGGCAAAGCAACACAGTAATGATGCATTGGTTATGTCGCCCATGGAGGAAGGCATGCTGGTAAACTAATATGAGTGCACCAAATTCCAGTGTGTAGACACATACTGCAATATTTGTGCCTGCACAGAACTGCTGTCTACAAGGAGTAATGGTGGATGGGACTGGGAGGGAATACTTTGGATGTGTGTGGAAGTTGAGAGGGGATCTGGTGGTGGTGTTGGCAGTGTTGGTGGAAGCAAATATTGATTATGGATTGATTATGGATTGCTGCTGGCTAGTATGGAATTGCTATAGCCAATTTAGTCATCTTAGTGGAGGTTTTCTTGTGCGCACATTGGTGATGAGGCGTAGCAGTAGAGACAGCAGTGGCTGCACAAGTGTGACGCTTATTCATTTTTTACGCATAAACATCAGCATGTCACTGCTGCATATGCTTGACTAATCTAGCTGTGCCAAGCTTTCACACAGGGTACACAGGGCATGTTAGGTATCCTGCACTGTTCCTACCCCATGAGAAATATGTCCATAACCAGAACTTCAGTGTAGAAGGAGAAGTCACTGGAGTACCTGCTGCTGATCCAGAGTCTGTCTCTGCTCCTAATACACATTGGTAAAGCATGGTACTGTGTTAACCACAGGCTAACTGAGTGGCTTTGAATGCAAGTTTTCAAGCCAACTAACTCTCTTCTTCAGGCATAATAAGAATGAAGAGTAAAAGCACAATGTAGGACTTTAAACACATGCACATGATTTTATCATTTAAATTCCACTGGTATTGTTTATTCTTATCAGTGTTGATCATAGTTTATCCGCTAGGCTCTAGTCAAGTCTCTTTGAAGTGGACTGGAAAATGCAAACAAGATTCATTTCCTTTTTGATGCTTCATTGAAATTTAGCCTTTATTCAGAGATGGCTAAGGCTATAGAATGTAAGGGTTAACCCTCCAAGCAACAAAGTGGCCCCTTGGCATCCAAAGGGACCACAATATATTTACTTTGTTGGATAATGTGGCATAAATTCCTTGTCACGGTTCAATCCACAGATCAATGGTTATTAATGTATACTCCCAGATCTTTCTGTCTCTCTGTGGAGGACTTACATTAAATTACAGCAAACTGAAGGCCCAGTTGCGTATGGCATACAAATACAGTGAAATACAATGTGACTTATCCAGTGTTGCCATTGTGTGTTCCATAAACCTTCAATATTGTTATTTTACCCAGTAAAAGATATAGGACCTTATGTATAAAACAAATTATACTATTCAGTAGGAATGGCCTAAATGATTTCCCTCAAATGTGAAACAGGAGAAAAATGTCACTTCAGGCCGAGTAAGAAATTTTCCATGAGAAATGAAGATTTTCTGCTTTTTTTCTAGCTCATTACATTTAAATAAATGCTAAGAATGAATTCCCCTATCACCCCATGTTGACTTTCTCTTCTTATCCCACAAGCAAGTATAAAAGGGGTGTCACATTCTCTCAGAATGTCATTCTGTGTTTGTGAGAGAAAAAACACCATATTTTTTAGTTAGCAGCAACAATTTTTGCCTCAAACTGACATTGGCGAAAAATGGCACCTTCCGCTTGGCAAAAAATTTCCAGAGAAAAGTGCAGTTTTTTAAAATTTTTCCCGCTTATTTCACCTAGTTCATTGCGTTGAAATCAATGGGTAGAAAATTTGTTCTCCACCTCACAAAAGTTTTCTACAGCCATATAAAAGGGTGTCAGGCTCTCACAGCAGCCATTCTGTGTACAGCCATATAAAAGGGTGTCAGGCTCTCACAGCAGCCATTCTGTGTACAGACATATAAAAGGGTGTCAGGCTCTCACAGCAGCCATTCTGTGTTTGTGAGAGGAGAGAGCAGCACGTTTTTGAGCTAGAGAAGATAGGCAAATAAAGGGGAACTGAAGGTTAGTTTTTAGCCTTTTAGGGAGTCATTTAGGCAGGATATTTGTTCTCTGTAATAGGGGAGTCTGGGGGCACAAAGGGGAGAAGAAGGGAGGAAGGAGGTTGATCCAAAATACCCCCAAATTTGGCAAGACAGCTGGGGTCCAAATTGCTTGCTGACTTTACTTTTATTGTCTCTGTGCTGGGGAGATCTGTGGAAAGTTGTTGATTTTGTTTTTTAATTATATATATCTATATATATTTTTTTGGGGGACTACAAAAAATAAAAAACACAAATAATTAAACAAATATATTAGACAGCTGGCTGAGAAATCTGTGACTGAGGCACAGACAGCAGACTACACTGAGAATTTTGTTGAGGGCCAAGGCAAGACATCACACTCCATCAGTTGTGTACTGTAGAGAGTAACAACACACAGTAGTTGAGTCATGTCTAGCAAATGCAGAAGCGGGAGGGGGAAAGGTGGAGGAAATATAGGGGAGTGGGAGTAAAGTGCAAAAACTGACAATAAATGATGATGATCCCTCTCCTCTGGGGGTGGATGCAGTTTGTCAAGGTCCTACCAATCACACCATGCCAGTCCCCCACCATCACTACCATACACATATGCCACATTGTAGGTTGTACTTTATGTTTTTTATCAGTTTATATCATCATGACTATATGCCAGTGTCACTTAAGCAGGAAGTAAAAGTTGTGGGCAGTGGGCAAATCTGTTCTCTGTATTTGGGGAGTCTGGGGGACTCTGCAGGACAGGAAGAGAGAAAGGACATTCACTCAAATACTCCAAAATTCTGTGTGACTGACAGGGAAGACACAGGCATCCATGATCCAAGTTTCTTCCTGATCATACTGTTACTATCTCTGTGCTAGAAGTGGGTGTGTGCAGGGAACATAGATTTACCCTAAATACCCCAAAATTCAGTGTGAATAACTGGGAAGACACAGGCATCCATGATCTTAGTTTCCTTCTCATCTGACTGTTATTATCACTGTATTAGGGGAGGCTGGGGAAAGAAGCATTTGAACAGGGAGTGTGTTTTTTGTTTTTTGGTGACATAGGGATATGGATAGTTAAAAAAAATATATAAATAAAAAAATAAATAGTTTGACTCACAGGTGACTGAAGTGATTTTTAACTAAGGCAGATTGATACTAGAAGAGTTATAGTATTCTGTAAAGAGCAAGACATCACACACACAATCAGTGCTGTTGTTTACATCACTGTTAAAAAATGTCCATCAAATATACTAGTTGCAGGGGTAGGGTGAAAGGAGTAGTAGAAGTACAGGGACATGGTTAGTAAAGTGGTAATCCAACAACTGACTGCAGCTTGTGCAATAAGTGATAAAGATATTTCTTCTCCTGAGGAGACATATAGTTAAAGTCGCATAAAACCTTCCACCACCCGAAATATAAAAAAAACATGAAAGAACACTTAAGACAACAACGAGTGTTGATGGCATGATGGAGGAAGGGGTAGCAGTTCAACCATCTGCTGCATATGACTCTGAGAGTACAAGTCCTTAAAGTAGCACCATTGAGGGGTAGGAGGTTTGCTACCATATACCACTTATGGACCACTGCTAAAACTACTCATTAATGTTTATGAATAATATTGCAGTAATGGAAGGATACATAGGATGTTGATCCACAGGGAAACATCCAACTGTCATTTGGAGAGAGGCAAGGAATTTAAAGCCCACTTAGGGCTGACTTGGAAATGGCTTTAAAGGTTTTGTTTTTTCCTTTCTCTGGCCCACCAGGGTGATGGATATGGTGATGCATATGGATATGCATATGGATATATGCCATCAGTTAACAATATTTTTATTTGTCTCTTTATCATTTTTTAAATATAAATTATGCCTTTTTTAAATTCAGCAAATTACTTGCTATATTATGTCCTGCCAGATATAATTTGCAGGCACATCAAACATATTGATATGTACCTGTTTCATTATATTTATTTTGTTGATAGGCGTAAGAGGATGAAAAAAAGGGGAGTGTTTTGCTGTTTATTACATATAATAGTTGTCACTGTGATTTATTCACTTTATTGTTTTCTTGCTTGACTCACAGTAGTCCAAAAAAATTGCCATAATGAAATTAGGGCTAGAAATATATTTTGTTTATACAATAGCCTACACAGTGTTAAGCCAAGAAACATTATTTGCAGGTGGGAAACGTAACCCCATAATATTGAATAATGTACCACTGATTTCTGTACTTTAAGGACCATTGATGGTCCTGGCACGTTATAGGTTAGGTGAGGTTGTAATTAACTACTCTTGGACTGGATGTCATGGCTTCTGGGTTTTTTTCGTCCTTTCTGGGATTTACTGCTCTCCTTCTTGGATTTCTTTAGTCTCCTCCCTTTTGTTACAACCTTTGTTTTGGACCTGTATCTAGCACCGACACTCTTGTGTCGGTGAGAGATCAAAGCGTTTGTGTTTTGTGAGTTCCTGATTCAGTTCCAGCGTTTCCTGTTTATGATTCGGCTTTCCTCGACTTCGATTCCATCTTCTGATTTGGCTTAGTCTCCTGTCCTGCTCTAATCCGACCATGGCCTGTCTACAGCTATTCTCTTGTCTCCTGTTCTGGTACTGTACTGCTCGACTGGTTTTGAACTTGGCTTGTTCGATTATCCCTCCTGTCTCCCCCTTAGGTTTTGACGTCACCTGCCAGTTACTGACCCTGATTTGTCTAGTGTCGAGTCTGTCGTGCTTTTCTACCGTCGGGTTCGACTTCCATGTCTCTTCGACTCCCCGTCGTACGAAGACCTCCCACGACCCTCAGTCATACTTCGGGAACCCTCGACCCACAGTCGTACGACTGTTTATTGCGACCCTCAGTTATACGGTTTCCCTGCGACCCCTGCAGCTGCTCCATTCGACAGAAGCTATCCTTACTACTGGTAGGTGTCTTAAGCGGTTTCCTGACCCGGTGAGTAGCTGTCTGTCTCCTAGGTGGTTATCCAGCCATCAGGCTTTGTGGCCTGCTACCCCACCTGGCTCCAGCCACAGCAAGATCACCTGGGAACAGCCACCAACCTCCAGCAATGCTCTCCACTCCCGCACTCCAGCTCCTAGCTCACTGGGGCCTACACAGTGAGTATTACATATAGCTTACTGCCTGCTATTATTACATTGACATCAAAGTAGCAGCTTGCCACTCCTATTGGGGTTATCTCCCCTCTAGGGGTTCTCTAGCCGCTTACATCTGGGCGCATAGGGCCGAGTGTGACACCCGAGTAGTCAGGTTCAGAAAGCACATGTGGTATTTTTTTCAAGAAATGCACTTTGATGCCTCTGCTCAACCGAAGTTTTGTAACAATGCTTTGACACAGCAAAAATGGAGTTTATTCCATTCTGTCTGGTCCCCGTGGCTTAATTATGTACGTTCTTACGGCCCATCTTGAATTGCTTCAACATAGGACTTTCTTGTTTCTATGAGTCTCCCTGTTCCCTTTCCTGGTTGTCCCACCACCGGGAATGATCTCTACCTGTCTTCTTTCCTTTCTACCTGTTTTTCCTTTTCTTCCTATTCTCTCTCTATTTTCTTGTTTTTCTTCTCATCTTTTTCTTTTTATGTTTCCTTTCCTTCCTCCAATTTCTTCTTCTTCTTCTGTGTTTGTATTTTTTATTTTTATTCACACCCTTAGTACAAGTGATAACTTGGTTCTACATAGATGTCTCCTGTGGGTCTCATTTCGATTTCTTAGACACAAGCTTTTCCTAATCAAGATTTATTCTTGCCTATTCAGCTTGTGTTGCGCTACACAACTTCTAAAATGCTCTGTTTTTACTGATGATGCATAACTAATAATTTACTCATATGGCTTTGTTGTGTTTTGTTATTGGCATGATGTCAAGTCAAAATGTGAGTTTTATTACTGTGGATCAGTGTGATAAATTATATACACAACACATACTCTGAGCACCTAAAATAGGGACACCAGAGAGGGAATGAGGAACACAGAGATTTCTGCCTAAGAGGCACAATACCCTTTAAAAAAGGGCATTAGGGAGATATGAACATCCATTCATATTTTTTTATCCAGTACCTATTGCTAATTTAGGGAGAAACCAATTATTTATTTTATTATGTTTCACTTTTTTTATTTTATCAAATGAAATGGCGAGTTATACATATAAATGAAATGTGGTATCAAAATAAAGACCTACTTTTGCTTAAAGAGATGGCATATAGTTTGTGTGAGTGAACTAAATTAATTTGAGATAAAGGGCTTGATCAGGTGAGACCGACAGAAAAAAAATAATCCGACAGTTTTGAAAGCACCCTAATCCATTCAATTAGCCATCTTATGAACAGCTAACAGCAGTTTTAGAATCACAACGGATGATAATATAACATCCATTGAGACCTATGGAACAATTGAGGGAGATATTGCTAACGCCCAACAAACTGGTACATTTTACTAGGGAAATTCTGCACCCAGTTTTCTTGGCCGTACACCACACGACAGATAAAAAAATGCCAATGGTCAAAATAAAAGCAGAGAAACAGCAGCTCACACCACACAGCTTATAGGACAAGTCCAGCAATGGTAACATTAACCCCTGCAAAGCCAAGCAAACACACCAACAATGCCCATGCCCTACAAACAAGTCACAGACAAACAATAAAAACATATTAACCCGCCGAGAAAAGGCCTTCACAGAGCATCCCAAGCCATCATAACACACCCGGAACAATGGGGGTTAATATACAACAACCACACCTGTCGATCCAAAGTAAACCAAGCTCACCTGTGCAGCATCAACAGCCCATGGAGACACAATATGCACCTGACAACTTCACACACACACCTGACAGCTACACAGCAATCACAACAGATAAAAAAAAACAACATGCACACTGACAACCACTAGTTACCCCATGAACGTGCCTGGACAATGCCCCACTACTGTCTTAAAGGGACATCTTGGCATCCTCAGACATGGCATGTTTACAGTGAGACCACTTAGAGAGAGGTTAAGAACATCATGTTCACATGCTTATTTCTATGGAGATGGCAGAGACAAACGCATGTGAGGGCCAGGACTCACCATTCTCCCCCAAGCACAGCTGTTGAAGCTGATGCTCCACCTGGACAGTCAGACAGGAGTCCATCTCAACCATGAGAACCATGCCAGGCAGCGCCACCACAGCTGCCCCAATCGGATATCCCACAGCTGCCACAGAGATGTATTGGGCAGCACAGGAATGACAGAGGTCCGCACAGACCTGGGATATTATGTACAAAGTTCAAGCACCTGGGATTGATGGACGTCGAAGTCAGAGGCAGGTACAGGTTGACCTCCCAAAGCATCATCCAGTTATATGAGGTGATCAAAGATGTCATCAACCCCATCTACTAGAACAAATGTAGATAGAGGGAGGAAAAGAAAGAAATCTTCATCTATCAACTAAAGTAGACCCCTATTTATAGAGGCACACAACCCATAGATATGGAAAAATACAAAATCTTTTATTGAGACAAGATAAGTCAAATACAATAGGACTCATAAAAACATAATAAAAACAAGCAATGGAACAATGGAAAAGGGAATCCTTCAAGTACACAGACTAGAAAAATAGAAATGACAAATAACCATATGCCAATAAATCATTAGGCCTAGTCAATACAGGGGAGCCTCATATAATTCCTAAACTGCAGTTAAAACGTACATAGTGAATAGCCACAAACTCAATGTAAATATAAAGTGCAAAAGTGTAGTCAAAATGCAAATAATACACACAAAAACAATGTATATATACTTATCAAATAAGCTATACCGAAATTGCTGCAGGAGGAAAACAGAGGCCACGAGGAGAGCCTTATCACACACCACTCTCATCCAACGCGTGTTGCCTGAATGGCTTCATCAGGGGATGAATATCCGGTGGTTATAATGCAGTTTAAAAATGGGAGAGCGCCCAATGGGAGGACCACTAAAAATTCACATGATACAAGACCAGGAAGTCAGCGAACACGAGTCCTAGGACACATGACCTGCATCTGCCAAAAAATCCCGGAAGTCAATGAACACGAGTCACTAGATCACGTGACCTGTATTCACCGAGATCCTGGAGAGATGGCCTTCAGAATGTAGTGATGCATATTGGAATAAAACCAGGAGAGACAAAAGTATCTCAATGAAATTACATCCAGCAAATGTGTTAATGCATGTAATTAATTGGCTGCTACAACCACATAGGTGCTACAGGATGCAACCCATGCAGCATCTCTTCCATGAATGTGTTAGTTTGAGAGTGTGGATTCAACTAGCATCTGCTATTCACAAGGCCATGATGATATTGCCACTTCAAGGATTTCATACATCCCTCTGAGCAAAAGGTAAGGATGAACTGACAGCCAAAAACATATGTTGAGTTGAACAGAACCATGACAACCCTAAAACCCTTGGAGAGATAGAGGGATATCCAATGCAATGGCAAGCGATGCATTGTATAACTCTCAGGCATTCCAGGGGTTAAAGCGGTATTGAAGTTAGCATGACAACAATAGTTGCGCAAAGCCCCATAAAGAACAAAAGGGGAGGATATACAGTGTTACTGTTTTCTACCACATCAGGGTAACTATTTGACAGTTCTGTTGCAAGGCCCACCATGCTGACCTGTTAATTTCTGTGTGCTTAGGACATTGACATTGCAATGCCAACACCCTCTGCTTCATGGGGCTTTGGTCACATACTAATGATGCATTGTTTCAAAGTCCCTGTCAGACATACATATGGCTGCTTGCATACCCTTGTTGCTAAACTTATGGGTTCCACAGGGGTAAACAACCCACTGCAAAGCAATACGTTGTCTATACCTCCGGAATGCAACAAGTTATGTCATAATGATGCTTCAAACTTTGCATGACAGTCAGACTGTGCAGTTCCAAATCCTGTCATCCCTTCCCACAGGCATACTTGGCATCACCCATCATGGAACAGAGGAATGTCCAAGTGACCCTGATGAAACTTGACTTCATGTCCATGTAGCTCACCTCCTGATGTTCTTCGGTTCTGTTGTTTGGTCTTTGGAATGACTGCCTTTGTCGCAACCCCTGAAAAAATCTTTAACCATGACAAAACATGTTAATGTATATGTGTATGTTTCCCCTCAGATGTAAGGGGAAAACATGTACAGCAATCCTTCTCCTCTTCAGAGTTCAAAATACTCTTGGAGAAAGTATGAGCATATGTGCAAATGTACCCTATGTTTGCCGATAGAATTCTCCCACCAGAGGAGACTAAGCCTGACATCCTCCGAGATGAGGACAGGAGCCTCGAGATGGTCGTGTCAGCTGTCCCATTGGTCTAGAAATGAGACTCAGAGAGATCTCAAGAACCACTGTGTCCACTTGATTACTGGGATGGTCGAGGAAATAAGGCCAAGGATGCTTATGAATCTCCTTGCTGGCACCCAGGATTCCTGTCTTAGGGAATGAACCTGAAGTGATAGAGAGAGAGGAAACAAGCCTTTTTGAGAGGGAGGAGTACCTTTGACCTCGAGGTATCGAAAATCATGCCCAGATAAGTTAACTGTTGGGTGGGTTTTAGGGTTTTAGGCTTGAAAGGAAATCCATTGTAAGATCTCTGTGGTGAAACAATCCCAGTCCTGGTACAGAATCAGGATATCCTCCAAATAATGCAAGATTTGAATCTCACCCTGTCTGAGGTTGGCAACCAGAAGCAGAAACATCTTTGTAAAGATTCTGGGAGCAGTTACAATGCCAAAAGGAAGACACTGAAACGGATAGTGGCGATTCTTGATGGAGCTCAGAAAATGCTTATGATTCTGGAAAAGAGGAATGTGTAGGTATGCGTCCTTCAAGACCAGGGAAGTCATCCAGTCTCCTGGAAGTCCATCAAGTTCATCAGACACATGAGGATTATATAGGTTTCCTGCTGCAAAATAAGTTAGTCTTTATCAGACCTTCCTGTATAAACTTGTATGTTCCCTTTTGAAAGAAAGGTATGTAATATTCTGTTAAAAGTATCCATTGTATTTGCCATAACCACATCCTTGGGCAATGTATTCCAAAATTGATCAGACCTTGCTGTAAAAAACCCTTTCCTCTGCTGAAGTTGAATCCTCCTTTCCTTTAATCTCAAGGGGTGTCCCCTGGTCATCTGATCAGGCTTTGGAATGAGTAGCTCACCACAGAGATCTTTGTATTGAGCTCTTATATACTTGTACAATGTGATAAGATCTTCCTCTTAGTTGTCTCTTCTCTAGAGTAAATAAACCAAGTTTGTCTAGTCGTTCCTCATACTGCAAGTCCTCTATCCCCTTAATTAATTTTGTTGCTCTTCGCCGTACTCTCTCCAGTTCTATAATATCCTTTTTCAGAACTGGTGACCAAAACTGTAGGTGAGGTGAGGTCTTACCAATGATTTGTACAATGGTAAAATGCTCACTGTTCCCAAGTTTGCAGTTTACAAGGATTCCCAGGTCTTTCTCTAGCACAGAGTCCCCTAAAATTATTCCATTAAGTTAATCAGTAGCTTTGGGATTCTTTTCTTTCCAAAGACATTACTTTACACTTTCCCACATTAACCTTCATATTCCATTTGGTTGCCCAATCTGCTATTTTATGTAAGTCCCTCTGTAGAGAACAAATATCCTGTTCTGAATTTATTACCCTGCATAATTTAATATAATCTGTAAATATTGATATTTTGCTTTCTATATCTATTTCCAGGTGATTTATAAACATGTTAAAAAGCAGTGGACCAAGTTCTTAATGCTGAGGTACTCTGCTCTTAACTTTAACTACATTGGAGAAATGTCTATTTACAACCACACACTTTTGCCTGTTCTTCAATCAATTTTCTATCCAATTGCAAAGGTTATTCCCTAGCTCCAATTTTCTTATTTTATACCCCAGCCTCCTGTGTGGCACTTATAAAAACAAAAAGAAAGAGAACAAGGCGCACTTTCGAAGAGCAAACTGTATAAAAACAAAAAGTCTCTCCCGTCTTTGAGCATTTGTCTCATTGAAGTTGCTACACAACTTTGTATCACTCGAAGAGTTCTCTGGTGATTTGTGGGATACGGCTATTCCTCTCTGATACAGAGTTACTCTTAGAAGAGTGTATATGTTTTTTACTCATTACAGCATCAATGCACAGTTGCAGATCAAGTGACCCTTCGGATATTGGGACTGATCACTTTCTGGCACAATGGGAGACATAGAGAACCGTCTTGGAGTGACATCATCATCACAAGGTTCTTGTTTGGGTTACAGATACAAGAAAGTATCCAGTAAGTGTATCTCATTTAAGCGGAGAGACTTTTTGTTTTTATACAGTTTGTTCTTAGAGAGTGCACCTTGTTCTCTTTCCTTTTGTTTTTTTATATGCATTAAATGGCTGTGGTGACACTGAGGACACCGGACGAAGGGGCTGCACCATAAAAGCATGGATGTCTGTAGAGATTCAGACATACATTCAGAGGACTTTTCATTTGTATGGACTGGGATAGGATCGCTAATACACCTATATACCTTTGCATCCTGTGTGGCACTGTATCAAATGCCTTTGCAAAAATCTAGATATGTTACATCATTTGCCTTACTATTGTCTATGTTGCTTCTTACTTCTTCATAGAAGCTGACAAGATTAGTTTTCATGATCTGTTCCTCATAAAACCATGTTGATGTCTGTTAATTATCTTATTTTTGAGGTGTAATCCTGAATATAATCTCTTATTATACCTTCTAGGTCTATTATTCCCAGGTTCTGTTTTAGTTCCCTTCTTAAATAGAGGCACTACAGTGGCTTTACGCCAATCTTGTGGCACTGAGCCTGTGGTAAGAGAATCTTTAAAGAGTAAAAAGACGGGTCTTGCTAACACTGCACTGAGTTCCTGAAGAACCCTTGGATGTATACCAGAACCCAGTGCTTTGTCAGTCTTATTGTTGTTCAGTCTTCCCATTACCTCTTCTTCTGTTAACCCAGTATCTGATAATGGTATGGTTTTATTTGTTACTTGTTCTACCATTCCTTGTTCCCTTGTATATACTGTTGCAAAGAAAGTGTTTAGAACATCGGCCTTTCCTTATCTTGTCTAATCAACTCACCCATTTCATTATGCTTATACTCCTGCTCCTCCTCTAAAATCATGAGTATGTTGGGATACTAATTTTTTTTCATGAAAGCAGGAAGGAACTGTGCCTTCCATCATTACAGGAGCAGGAAAATCCTAATAAATACTTAATACTGGTGGTGTAAGTGATGCCTATCCTCATTTGCATCTCTTTCTCAAATTCCTTATTGCTTTCCACCAAAAACACCCTCATCCACCATCTCACTCTCTCTCATCACCACCACCACCACCAGTCATTTCTGCTATTTGGAACTGGTTGGGGATGACAAGTATGACACAAGGTCCCCTGCTGTCTCAGTTGTCATCTCCTCAGAAGTAGGTATACTGGCAGCAGTAGATGCAGGCACAGGCAGCCGATTTGTGCTGCTGCTCTTTCTGCTAGACAGTTCCACCTTCTTCAATATACTGCCCCAGAGAGACAATGCTGGGGAAATTGGAATCATTCTGACAGGGGTATGTGGGCTCCCTTTACCACTGGTCCTGCTTACTTCCACCGCTGTATCAGCAGCATCAGAAGTATCAGGGTCCATCCATCTTCTATTGCTACAGATTATGCTAGCCACTGCACTCCAAATAACTTTTTTTTTAATTTGAAATTGTAATTTTCTTTCTTTCTCTCTCACACTCAAATTTTGCCTGATTCCACTCATTTTCACTTCTAAACTACACTGTGCTGCATGGTGGGAAGTTTTGGGTTTTAATAGTATAGAGGTGGGAAGTTTTGTTGCCAATGGAAACTATAGGAACGAAATGGAACTATTTTTGAAGGAAATTCTGTGGAGTCAGCGAAACAGTAGCAAATCTACTTATTTCTCTATGGGAGGAAAATCCCTTAGGAACAAAATGTTACTTTTTATCCATCCCTAGTGATACACTGTTCAATTCCTATGTCAATCTAAGGAGTCTGTGCACTAATATGTCTCCAACCTGAAAGCTGCTAGTGTATTGGCTTTTATCAGAGTTTATCATACAGTGCATAAGCCTGCAGAAGTTTTCTTATAATACAAATATATTGAATATCCTTGAAATAAGTTCATGTGTTCTTATAGAAATGTAAACTGTCATGTTTCACCAAACAGACAAGATTCACGAGGAAATTGACCAAGTCATTGGAAGAAATCGAGCCCCAAACATGAATGACCGGAACAAGATGCCCTACACTGAAGCTGTGATAAATGAGATTCAAAGATTTGCTGACGTTTTACCCTTGAATGCCCCACACAAGGTCACAAAAGACACCCAGTTCAGAGGATATACAATACCCAAGGTATCAAGCTCTAATAATCCTGCTGTTAAAGATGTAGTAAACCATTATTTTAGAAAAGTAAAATGGGTAAAACCAAGGCTCTCCCACTGCTGGTAGTTGTTTTATTCAAAAGTTATAAACAATCGAACTGTCAGAAAGTGATTTCAAACTGTCAGGAAGTGATGAAGCTGTTACTTTCACATTCTATGGACAACTTTTTAACCAGAGGCTCATCCCTTCATCATAATGCAGAATAATAACAGGGGTACTGTAAGTGAGCTCTCTGAATACCAAATCTTTGATATAATAATGCTTGTATTGTTAACTGAAGTAAGCATTCAGAGTAAGTGCTGTCTGCACAAAACCAGTTGGTCACTGCTGGCAGATGTACACAGGATACTTGCACCATTCATTGAGTTTCCTTTGAATGATTGCACAGTTGTGGTCACACTCTAAGTGCTATATATATATATATATATATATATATATATATATATATATATATATATATATATATATATATATAATATACATTTATGTGGAAAACCTTTAGGCAGGTGTAAAAAATGGTGTAAAGTACGAATGCTTTAAAAAATAGACATGTTAATAGTTTATTTTTATCAATTCACAAAATGCATAGTGAGTGAACAGAAGAAAAATCTAAATCAAATCAATATTTGGTGTGACCACCCTTTGCCTTCAAAACAGCATCCATTCTTCTAGGTACACTTGCACACAGCTTGTGAAGGAACTCGGCACGTAGGTTGTTACAAACATCTTGGAGAACTAATCACAGTTCTTTTGTGGATTTAGGCAGCCTCATTTGCTTCTCTCTTGATGTAACCCCACATAGATTTAATGATGTTGAGATCAGGGCTCTGTGGGGGCCATGCCATCACTTCCAGGACTCCTTATTCTTCTTTATGCTGAAAATAGTTCTTAATGACTTTGGCTGTGTGTTTGGGGATGTTGTCATGCTGCAGAATACAGTTGGGGTAAATCAGATGCCTTTCTGATAATATTGTATGATGGATAAGTATCTGCCTGTACTTCTCAGCATTGAGGAGAACATTAATTCTGACCAAATCCCCAACTCCATTTGCAGACATGTAGCCCCAAACTTGCAAGGAACCTCCACCATGCTTCACTGTTGCCTGCAGACACTCATTCTCCAGCCCCTAACAAACTGCCTTCTGCTACAGTCACATTTTTCAAATTTTGACTCATCAGTCCAGAGCACCTGCTGCAGTTTTTCCACACCCCAATTCCTGTGTATTCATGCATAGTTGAGTCGATTGACCTTGTTTCCATGTTGGAGGTATGGCTCTTTGGTCATAAGTCTTCCATGAAGACCACTTCTGACCAGAATTCTCCAGACAGTAGATAGGTAATCCAGGGTCCAACAGTTTTCTGCCAATTCTCAGCTGACGGCACTGCTGCACATTTTCTAATTGTGAAGGGAAGTAAGCATGATATGTCTTTCATCTGCTGCACTAAGTTTCCGTTGGCTGACCATCGCGTCTACTGTCCTCAGTGTTGCACATTTCTTTGTGCTTTTTCAAAAGAGCTTTGATAGCAAATCTGGAAACCCCTGTCTGCCTTGAAATTTCTGCCTGGGAGAGACCTTGCTGATGCAGTATAACTACTTTGTGTCTTGTTGCTGGGCTCAGTATTGTCATGGTGTATGACTTTTGACATTAAGCTGTCTTCAACAACCTCACCTTGTTAGCCGAGTTTGGCTGTTCCTCACCCAGTTGTATTACTCCTACACATCTGTTGCAGTTAATGATTGTGTTTCAGCCTACATATTAAATTGCTGATCATTAGTACATTTTTGGTACAACTGGTTAATTATATACCTGACTATATGCCTAAAAAAATCCCTAACTTTGTGGAAGTGTAACTAGAAGAATTGATTCTGTTTTGAAAGCAAAGGGTGGTCACACCTTATATTGATTTGATTTACATCTTTCTTCTTTTCACTCACTTTGCATTTTGTTAACTGATAAAAATAAACTATTAACGTGTCTATTTTTGAAAGCATTATTACAGTATTTTTTCACACCTGCCTAACATTTTTGCACAGTACTGTGCATATATATATATATATATATATATATATATATATATATATATATATATAAAGATGCTTTGTTTTTATGAGTTTGCAGTCTTAAAGTGATTTTCTATATGATGGAGAACTTTTCTATTTTTCTTCTACGGTGAAGCAAGCATTCTCCCACTGCTGGGAAGTTCTTGATTCAAACAATGTCCATTTAATTTTGGTGTGAAGGTGACTTTGGAGTGAATATATGAATCTACCAGTAATGCAGCTCCACTGGAGTTAGTCTGTCTCATATCTATGTATCTAACTAATATCTATCTATCTATCTATCTATCTATCTATCTATCTATCTATATCTATATATCTAGCTTGTATCTCTCTATTTATCTATTGTAAAGCAATGTGTTTGAGACCTCTCTTATAATTCAAGGGGTTAATAACTATGTATATCAGTGTAAATTTGGGGACTTTTTAACTGTCCTCTGTGGTAAGTTGGTTTGCCATAGAAATGATTCCGTTTTCTTACTACATCTGCCTCACTACGGAGAGCTGTACCTATGATAGTTCTGTTAGTGTGTTAGTATTATATATTAATAGTACATCTATTCGGTAAATAAAGTCTTGTCCTTCTTTTTCATCCTCAGGACACTGAAGTCTATGCATTGCTCTGTACTGTTCACCGTGATCCTAAATATTTTTCTTCCCCTGACAAATTCAATCCTGATCATTTCCTGGATGAGCAGGGCAGGTTCAAGAAGAACAACGCCATGGCGGCTTTCTCTCTAGGTACGATCCATCATTAGAAGACTTTCAATGATTTTTAGGTTTTAATGGGATTGTGAAAATAAGAGGAGAACCATCATCTCCTAATAGTAACCGCCCATCCATTTATGGCCAGACAATCCCTATATCCCTTACAAATGTAGTTCTTGTTGCTTACTTCAAGAGATAATAGATTAAATTAGTCCTGTATATAATGGTCATGGACAGCTTCTAGCAGGAACAGAGGACCTTAAACTCCCAAACTCTGTCCACAGCACACAATAATATTAACCTTGCACTCTGATTGCTTCCATTTTGAAAAAACTATCACCAACTGTCATTTCCACCTCCATAAACATGACATCCAGAACTGATTGAAGATGTTATCTCTTGAATAAAGGAACATGGGTAAAATTCATAGGGACCACTAGGATTTTATTACCATACAAAGGTAAATGGGGACTATTATTAGCATTGTGATATGAAGCAAAGCTTTGGGCAACTTTCTAACATTTAAAAGCACAGTTGCCTCCTTTAAGTCAATTGACACTTCGGAAAATATTATTTTTCCCCTACAGTCCAGTTGGTTTGCTCCAGAATTATTCCAGGAGTAAGACACAATGGTGAGACAAAGGTAAGATAAAGGTGAGATATATGTTCCATTGGTTTGTCACTCTAAGGAACCTCTGCATTAATATGTATCAAGTTGGTGAGAGTTTAGTGTACAGGCACCATAGAATAACATATGAACATTTATCTCACCTTTATCTCATCTCGGTGTACATCCTGACCGCCCGTGTGATCTCTTCCTACAAAACTCTTTTCTGTTCCTCCAGGAAAGCGGAGTTGCCCTGGGGAGGGCTTGGCTCGTATGGAACTTTTCCTCTTCATCACCAGCATCTTGCAGAACTTCACTCTGACCTCACCAACGCATTTGACTGATGATGATGTTACTCCGAAACTCAAAGGATTTGTAACTCGCCCTATCCAGTACAAGGTCTCATTTGTTCCTCGCTAACTGAATCAAACTTTGATAATGAAAAAAAAATGCGTAAACTGGTTCTTTTCTAGTTTGGAAATACAGGCTGTGTAAGAAGTATTAATTATACAAGGGGGGGATTTTAGCAATTATTTAGAGAGAAATGAAGACAACAGGTGTTTTCATCCTAAGAAAGATGAATTAAGCCATGGAACCTTGTTTATATGATGGTATTCTGCTCCATAAAAGGGTTATGATATTTTGCTAAGCTATATTTGTACTTGTACTTGCAAAATATAAATCTAAGAATGTGAACTAATAATAAATATCACATTGATGAATCCTCAGTTTTCAGAGCTTGTTTTAAAGGAAATTGTTTGCCTGAGTAGAGTTTACACGCACTAAATTCATCAGTTTTCTTTTATCTGATAAAAGGATTGATGTACATCTCTCACATTTGTTAAAAGGATTCATGTAATCTGACACCTTTCCAAATCGTCACATCAGTGGTATCATCCATCTTGACAACATTTACATGAATATTGTTCCACATTAATTTATTCCATGCATTTGGTGGGAGCCTGGCAGCCTCAGAAGGAGTGAGGATTAGGGAGGCAATTTTAGGATAGGTGAGTAAGCAACTATACAGGGTGTGTCATAGAGGTAAGAGAACTCCACTGTGCAAAAGTTAAAGAGTCCCTAACTACTAAACAAAGAGGGATTGCTTTCAGTTAGGGGATAGTGGGGTCCAACCCCACTTTATAATATCCCCACTTGGTTAATTGCATGCTGAAGTGATGTGTGAAGTTTATCTATGAGTCAGTGTTTCTCCTGCTGAGTTGAAAAGGCCAATAACAGAACACTGCTTGACATAAACCTACATGTGCAGGAACCCCTCAATGGTAATTGCTATCCCCAACTCTATGCTTTTTAAATTCTCCCTTAGATATTGGTTAGACTCAGGACTAAGGGAGCACTGCTAAAGCATAGGGATGGGGATAGTAAATAAAATTACCATTGAGGGATGCCCATACACATGTGCTTAGAAGAAGTCATGTGCTGTGATTGGCTATTTCAACTCTGCTACAGAAAAAAGGAGTCAGGTATAAACAACTCTAATCCCCACAGCAAGAGCTACTTATGCACAACCCCACACTTGTATAGGAGCATGCATAGGCAAGTTAAGTTGGTTGGAGGCTAAGTCTTATGTGCTCAGGTCATTCACACAGTCACATCTGCACACAATCCAGCCCAGCAATGTGAAATGATGGAGCTCGACTACACACTTCAATGACATGGTTAGGATCAAGCTACTCCACTAGCTAGAAAGGATTAGAGAAGGGTGACATTTTTGCCTCAAAAGCAAAACACGTAAAAAATGACATTTCCTGCCAAGACGATTTGCCACTTTTTCAAGTCTAGCTCACTGCATTTAAATCAATGATAAGACTTAATTGTCCCCCTAATTGGCAAGTTTCCATTCTTTTCCTTAAGGTAAAATATAAAAGGGCTGTCAGGTTCTCACAGCATGTCATTCTTTGTTTGAGAGAGGTAGAGAAAGCAGCATCATTTTTGATATAGTTAGGCAAACAAAGTGAAGTTGTAGTATAGTTCAAGTAGTTTTTTGGGCATGCAAAAAAGGGTGTCTCTGGGGGAGTGTGAAGGGACAAAGCAGGTTTACTCAGGATACACCAAAATCTTATGTGATTGAGAAGGCACAGGCATCTGTGATCCAAGTTCCTTCCTGAGCTGACCAAGCCTCTGGCAATGGCTGACTGACTGACAAAATATTTAGCAGAGTGACACTCAATTGACAGACAAGTTCAACTGACACTGGATCTAGAACACAAACAGAAAGAAGGTGCTCCTGGTGCAGCATATTCAGTTAAAAGGTGAATCACCTCATCACCACCAAAGGAACTTTACAAAAAAGAAGAAAAGAGGCGCTTCCTTGTGAGATAGCTTCAGTTCAAAATTCCATCCCTTCACCACCACCAGTGAAAACCTACTCACAAATTGGGTGGCTGGAAATGTACTTATGTGCAATCCAGCAAATGGGCTTATGGATTGTTAAAGTTGTTCCTCAAACAGCTCTCTTGAATCTTCTATAATAAGCTGGCAGCTCTCCCCTGTAACTCGACTCATGAAAAAGACATTTACAAACCAACAAGAAAACAAAGAAAAAGGAGGCTCCAATAGTGCCTTATCACACTAGTATAGTTATGGCATATAAGACAATAAAATATTGCACTCACACTTCTCAGTAGCTGTGAATATACATATACGTACAAGAACAGCAATGTAAGCACGCAGAGAGATTCTTACTGTCTCTGCTCAGTATACTGGGTGCTGTCACCTGACTCCTCATAGCTGTAGGATAGAAGAAAAGGACTTCTCCAAAAATCCAAAATGCAATCTTGCAAATTAAAATGTATTAGATAAATAAAATCAATTAAATCATGGACCTACAATTCAGTGCATTTCTCAGTGGTCTATGCTGCTTTTTGAAGATACGTAGGTTAAAAAGATTTGGTAGATGGACAGAATGGCTATTTAAAAACTATTCAGATCACTGATTAGGCAATTTGTGTGGACTGAGTGATAAATCGCACAAGAAACTTTACTCACAAAAATAATGGCTGGAATCACATATATATATATATGTACTCCAGCTAAATGACATAGGGGATTATTCTCTGCTCCCTCAGCAGACCTGTAGATCTCTCTCAAAATAGTTTGTCCAGCTCTAACGTCAGAAAGTCAACTCACACTGACTCCTGCAGCAGCCAAAATAAGAGGGGGCAGCATTTGAAGTAAGGTCTATCATGATCATTTCTACTTGAAAAAAACAATAAAGACTACAATGACATTGTAAGAGAGAGGAAGCAGCAGCTGAAATCCTCTTGACATCAGCTAAAAGCAAAACATGGAAGAAGCAGTTATAGAAGGCATGTGGGTTTTTTTTGTGTGGTTTTTTTTTTTGTCGACAGTGACAGCCAGGGACAGTTAATTAAAAAAAAAATGTAAACATTAAAAAAAAAAGTAAAGAATTTAAATTAATAGTTTGTATGTTAGGCAACAGAGACAGGGATCTAGATGTGAGCTGAGACTGAAGCCAACTGATAATAGAAGAAATAGAGTATTTTGTAAAGGGCAAGACATCACATACAATCAGTTCTATTGTGTCCTTCAATATTGTTAACCCTTTACGTGTATGAGGGGTGTACAGCACATAGTTACACAATGTTTTTCAAACCCCCTCTTACACCCAAGGGGTTAAAATATACACAATAGATTAATAATGCCCAGCAAATCTGCTAGGGGCAGAGGGAGATCAAAAGGAGTAGGATTATTGCATTCATGAGTTAGTAAAGTGATAGTCCAAAAACTGACTGTAGCCCTGGTTGCTGCAGCATTTCCAATAAATGATGATGATCCTTCTCCTCATGGCTGTTTGTCAAAGTCCCATAAAAAGTTTTACCATCCCCCAGTAATATAAATAGACCATCTAAGTACACTGAAGATGACAACCAGTTGAGTACTAGTGCTGATGACATAATGGAAGAAGGTGTAGCAGTTCAACCAACTGCTGCATCTGAAAGTGAGACAAACAAGTACAACACTTGTACTAAAAATAGTAGCACATGCTGTGAAAATCCATCTAAAGAGAAAAAGCAAAAATAAATTGTTTGGGATGTCAAATAGCCTCGAGGAATATAAAAGTAGTAGGGAAGAAGCGGTAGGCAATGCTGAAGATGACATAATTACTGATGATGATGCTGAGCTAGAATGTACCACAACAGAATCTTCTTCAGAAACAGATGGAGTTGAGAGTGAGAGGGAAGCTAACATGACCAGAAAATTAACTGATGGGCAAAGGCTCAATCTTCCACCACTGGAAAGGTGCACTGTGCCTGTCTATAAATGGTTTGAGAAAACAATTGGAATGTCTGACTCTGGGCAAGTAAAGATGCAAAAACTACACAATCATCATCACTGCTTCCAAGTCCAAGCCTCACTCAGTCACACACACTACTAGTGTTGAGTAACCAGCAGCACACATCATTAGCAACATCCACAACCCTAGCTATGACAAGTGGCTATTGGAAGTGTAACACTTTTGACAAATAGAACCAGTACAATTACAGCAACATCTAGCCCCAGTAATAGTAGTAGCTCCTCAGGAATCCCACAGTCTATGAAGTTCACACTATGAAGATACTTCACACAGGATCAACAAGCTAAGCATGTTGCTATTGGTCGTCTATGTAAGAAGCATGTGAACACAGGAAAAGCAGTTTTACATCTAGGTACCAAGTCATTGAAATCCCACCTGAAGCACAACCATAGGTCTGATTGTGAGACACACCATCAACAGGTTACTGGGGCTCTGGAGTGCATAATAGAAGGGATGTTGATGATGTGTGAGAAAGTGTGTCAAGATTTCATTAATTCGAAATAACACCTATGGATTCTACCACAGAGGTGTATTTCTCTGAGTAAGTTGTAGGAGAAGACAAATGTCATAGAGTGCCCACACATACCGCCACCACCCCAGCACCTCCACTAGTAATGATGTTAAAGCAACAAAGTTATAAAGTTCTTGTGTCATGCGCTGACAACCCACACTGACTGAGTTCTTGGGAAAGAGTCAAAAACTTCCCCAAAATAATCCCAAAGCGATACTTGGAGTGGCAAAGTTACCAAGATGTTTCACTCTTGGAACACAGATCTTATACAATCTTATGCACGGAAAATCTAGTCTTGAAGAGATTGAACTATGGAAAAAGAACTTGTTTAATCTAGAAAACTTAATTTCTAAATATATGAGTAGTCACTCGGTTTATAACATTGAGAAAAGAACACATTTACAGTCAGATTTAGTAAACTAATTATATCAACTCGTTCTATACTAAAAGAAGTATTAATAGTCCTTCTAATAAAGCTACGGGATAAGGGCATAGTGAGCTGGCTATCTGTGTTAAGCTATTTACCAAAAATGTCTGAAATCTATCTGCTTATACAATCTAACATGCATTATAACATACTATTTAGTCTTTATGAATTACTCCCTCTCAACTTCACTATCTCCTTGAGGAGGTCCCACATTTCTCAGCGCATCACCTAAAAGCTTTTTCCAGCCCCTAACCTATTCGAGAAAAAATGTACCAACAATTTTACCTCTGGAACTTACTTAATGTATATCTACTTAATTAATAGCATTACTAATATGAAAATTTGAGAGTATTAATTACCAAAATCTGCTACTGTTCCCATATGAACAATGGATACAGCAAAGATAACTCCATGAGAAAGGCAAAAGCATGAAAAGGAATATAGTCCTCAATCAGCGTATTTTCTAAAGTCAGTTCCAATCTTGTGATGTAGAAGGAGTAGGTTGGGTGCCATTGTCCAGTCTTTTCAGCTTTTTCTTGTTTGTAGGCAATCCGGGCGACCATTCTATTCTTCTCTGAGACTTTTGTGCGGGTGTCAAAGTTGCATTTTTCTCAGAAGGAGGTAGAGAGATCCCCAATTTAGTACAGAATACTAAAGTCTCTTCTATGTTACTCAGTGAAGCAGTAACACTGTTATACGTAGAGATTAGAGCAAAGGGGAAACCCCACTTATACTTTATGTTGAGGTTTCTGAGGTGAGCTGTCAAGGGTTTAACTTGCCTTCTAAGATAAAGGGTATGAGGTGAAAGATCGTTGTAGATTTGAATGTTTGCTCCAGCCCAAGGAGGAAGATTACCTTCTCTACTCCTTTTGATTATTCTCTCTTTGATATCATATTTTTTTTATATACATTTTATTATCAGATCACTCCATACACATCTCATATACAGAAAAATACATGTAAAATTGTTCAGATACAGCAAAAATATGTAGACATATGTAACAATGAAAACGTTGATATCATATTTAGTAATACACATCACAATATCTCTTGGTTTCCCATCTTCTCTCATTTTCAGTGATCTGAGTATTCTGTCAAACTGTATTTGAGAGATTCGGTTATCTCCTAAGAGTGTACAGAGATATTGATTTATTACTTCTTTCAATTGTGTGGGGGCGACTGTCTCTGGAACATTTTTAATTCTCAATTTATGTCTTCTTCCTCGATTCATAGCATGAGGTGATTTATTGTCTCCGTTTGCTCTGCAATTTTCTGCTCCAGGTAAGTAGTATATTCTGTATTATTATTATATTATTAGTTGTATCAACGAAGCTTGAATGTTATTTATATCAGCCATAATTGAGGATTTTAGATCGTCTGCCATTAATCTTATGTCTTCTTTCGTAGGAAATCCAGATATTAATCTTTCCAGGTCTGCCATGTTAATCGGACTCGACATGACTTCAGTCTTGGAGGACTGTTGATGGAGTTCTTCACCTGTTTCAGGTATTTGAGTGTCTACTATATTTTTAGATGCTTGTATGGAAGAATTTGAGTTGTCTGCTGCTTCTAAGGAATCTGCTTTAGAATCTCCATATATATTAAAGTAAGAGCTAATCAGATTCTTGATTCTTTGTTTTTTTTTCTCTCTTTTTTTCATCAGGATCCATTCAGGTATTATTCACATCAGGTAATGTGATGGTGTTGATATGGTAATATTAAAAAATTCCCATTTAACATTTATATAGTAAGTTCGGTGGTCAGGAGCTCCCAAGTTAAGCAACCAACTCCATTTCCAGTCAGGCCACGCTCCAGAGTTTTAAAGAACTTATGTCATGTGTGGGTCCCCTGGCATATCCCAAATCTCAGTTATTTTTCTAAGGACAGCTGTACCAGAAATGTACAAGCAGTTAGTGTGGTGGGCAAATGGATGGAAATCTCATATAGAAAGTGGACTTAGCTGGTAACAAATATGTGGACAAGATGTCATCGTCAGACTATGTGGCTGTCATTGCTCGCTGGGTTTCCCTCCCACCAGTGGTCTACTGTAACTTTCAGCATCAGGTCACCCATACCCCTGGAATGCCTCTTTGTGCATAAAGAGTTTTCAGACAGAGTCCCACAAAGCTATAAATGTGTTAAATGAATTAGAGCAGGTGATAGAGGAATGACTTGTACTCCTTATTCTCCTTGAAAACTGGATCTGTGTCTTCAATTAATGGCTCCAACTTTATAGATGTATAGAGAATTGGTGACACGGTGCATGCACCTGGCTTTGCCCATGAACAAAATTTAGCTTTGAGTAGCAGGAGTAACACCTGCCCCATTACCAGATGAAAATTGAAGTTCTAACCAGGTGGAATTCCACACTGTACATGCCAGAGCATTTGTACAAGTAGAATAAGGCCATTAGCTAGTATACAATGCAAAACTGGAATGCTTTGGAGGGTGCCTCTTTGTCACCTGGGCAATGGCAACCAATGTGTGATGAATGTGAGCTACTGAAAGCTATTGAGGAGGGCAACTTGCTGTTGTGAAGGGGAAGGAATTAGAGAGATTCTCCAACTGATATATATTTACTGCAAAAAAACAAAGGACCATAGCAGATGAATCTTTCAATAATGACAACACTGACATAGTACTGAACAGGGGATAGAAAAGAAAGAGATAGAAAGGATCAGATACAAGATTAGGGGAAGGCAAGGTGGAAAAGGAATAGATGAATGGCCTAGGTGGACCAAAGAGGAGGCAAGAGTAAGAGTAAGCAAATTGCAGAGCAGACGTGAATCACTAGAGAGCAGACAAGAGCAGATAGCAGGGTAAGGTGAAAGCAAAGTAAAGAAGGAAGAGGACCAAAGAGAATATTAGAGTGAGAGTAGGCAAATTGCATAGTAGTAGCAGACCACTAGAGGGAGGACAAGAGTAGGAGAGGGAAAGCACAGATGGAGAGAAGAGAAAGTGGAAAACCGTAGAAGTGTAAGGGGAAGTCAGACAAGTGCACTCAGAGTGCACTCTGGAAGGAGGCAAAGAGGTGAACAGGGATATATGCCAGTTACAGTCTTCTTGCATGATATGAAGAGACTAGGTTGTCCTAGCTAAGAGTTTAAAGCTGGATACAGATGAGATTCCAGGTTGGAAGCCGGAAGAAGTCAGTAGGGAAGCCAAGGCTCAAATCAATGATCACTGATGCAGGAACAAACAAACTGATTCAGAAAACTAGTTTGTAGAACAGGCACAAAATACAGCAAATGGACAGGCTATAATGGACAGATAGCTTAGGAAATAAAAGGCAGAAAAGGGACTCACCAGCTGGTGCATACAGGAGAGTCCATTTTTCCCCTGAGAGCAGCTGAAAGGAACTGTGCCTTTCAACAGCAACTGAAACGTTAAGAAATGGAGAAAAACTGGGTGGGGAGAATCACAACTACAACTAAAAAGGCCATGATAAAAAACAAGCCCTGTACAAAATGTATTTGTAGGTTACAGGCTTGCAAAAAACAAGACCAGAAAAAAAACATGCATTATTGACCTAGTGCCAGGAGTGGTAGATGCTGTTGTTGCAAATGCAACTTATGCCATTCTGGTATTTGCTACTGCTGTAACTGCTGCTGCTGAGTCATCTAAGCAGCAGGAGGAGGATTAGGCTGCTACATGGGACTGGAATCATCAGCAGTGATATAAGACAGGTTGTGGTGTAATGATGCTTCTATTTGTCACTAGTCTAAGACTGATGAGGAAGCAGCAACACCACAACAAGCCCCTACACCACTTCCAGTGCATCTAGAGAGAAGAGGTTTGCAAATTATGTCTCTCCTCCAGCCCCTCCTCTAAAATCATGGGTGAGGTGGAATACAAATGTTTCCATTGAAAGCAGGAAGGAAATGTGACTTTCATCAGCATTTGCAACAAGCACAGTGCACGCAAGGGGAAGGACTGGGAGTATCACAGTAACTGACACATCTGCTCACATATTAAGCACAACTGCAACTAATAATCTTGAAGCTTAGGTGCGCAATGTAAATAAATCCCCTAAGAAATCAAGCACTGCTGTCTATGTCCACTTAACTAAGGACATGTGAATTCAAGATACAAGACAATAAAGATAACGAATCCTTCCTGCCGCAAGCTTAAAATATTCAGCAGGATAGAATGTCGGCAGATGCTCCCTGATAAACTGAATTTGATTGCTCTCCACATTGCCATGTGTGGCCAGTGCACCACACAATGTGAAATGGGTGGACACGAACTGGCCGATCCTCACAAGGGGACGGCGAAAAAATGAAAACATTTTCCACATGACTTTTCGTGAAAAACAGACGATTTTTCACTTTTTAACCAAATGTTTTCTATTTTTCTCCAATACTAAATTTTACTCCTTTTTCGCCTATTACAGCAAATTTTTCACCTATTCCAACACATTTTTAACCTATATTTCCTATGGAGCAACATTTTCCAGAAAAATATTACTCCTTCTAAAGGCTGTAGAGGAGAAATAAGTAACTGGAAGTCAAAGCTGTGAGTTCTACAGCAATATTTACATTGAAAAATGTGTTAGCATGCAGAGTGTCTTTGTCCTTTGCCCTCAACACTTACTTCCTGCTTAAGTGACACTGGCACATATGACACATATTCATTATGTCAAGTATTAAAAAAAAATAAAGTACAACCCACCATGTTGCAGATGTGTATGGTAGTGGTGGTGGGGGACTAGCGTGCTGTGATTGGTGAGGCCTTTACAAACTTCATCCACTTTGGGAGGAGAGGCATCATTATCATTTATTGCACATGCTGCAGCAACAATTGCTGCAGTTAATTTTAGAACTACCACTTTACTCCCATGTCCCTTCATTGCTGCACCTTTCCCCCTCCCCCTGCCCCTTGTGCATTTGCTGGACATTACTCAACTACTGTGTGGTTTTATTTGTATATATCACTGTAGAAAAGTTGAGATAACTTTCATGTGGTGGGAAAAATGCAATGAGATAGGTGATAAAAGAGGGAAAACTGCATTTTTCATGGGAAATTATTTGCCAAGCTGGAATGCTATTTTTGCCATTTTGGTTTGAGGCAAAATCTTTCAAGCAACTGTACTCAGGAGCCCCGCAGTCCATGATGTCAACAGTCAAAAGCTAAGATGTTGCTATATATATTGTCTGTACAAAAAGCATGTGAGCAGGGGGAAAGCAGGCTCACACCTTGGTATTTCCTCAATGAGATCCCACCTCAAGCACAACCACAGGTCTGACTGGGAGATACACTATAAAAAGATCAGAGGTGCCACAATTAATAGCAACAGAAGCACTCCAAAAAAGTCCCCAGAGTTCTGGGGCAGATAAGAGTAGTAGTGATGTTATTGATGTGTCAGAGAGTGTGCCAACAGTTAATTCATTCCAAATATCACCTATGGTTCCTGCTTCAGAGAAGTATGACTATGAGCTTTCTGTAGGAGATGGTAAGAGTCATAGACTGCCAACTCAAGCTGCCTCCACCTCCACCATATCCTGTAGTCATTTTGATTAAACCCATCATTACAGGGTTCTTCTTCCATGTACTACCAACCCACACTTACTGAGTTCTTAGGAAGGAGTGAAAAACTTCACAAAAACAATCCAAAAGTTCATCTGTTGCCAGCATGTTAACACTGGGCACGCTGTGATATTTATTTCTTGAAAACCAAGGACTTAGAGAACTGATGTCATGTGTAGCTCCTCACTGTCACATCCCAATCCACAGTTATTTTCCCAGGGCTGCTATGCCAGAATTGTACAAGCAGGTGGTTAGAGTGGTGGGCAAAGGGTTGGAAAGCTCGTACTGCAAGAAAATCCACCTGACAACAGATATGAGGACAAGTGGGCAGAACACAGACACTCATGACTGTTACAGATCATTGGTATTCCCTCCCACCTCCACCAGTGGGCAACACTACTAGCTTACAGCATCAGGTGGACTGCCAGTAATTTTGCCTCATGTTCTGGCAGTATGACTAAAAGGAAGCAGACGGATAGCCCACAACATAGTCGCACACCCTTGTGCATGAATAGTTTTGAGTGAAAAAGCCATAGATGTATTAAAGTGGAACTATCAACTAAAATCAATATTTTACCATGTGTTTTAATGTTTAACCCAACATTATTGCTGTTTGTGTGTGTTCTTCACGTTGCCTGGTATTGGAGATATTTGCCCTGCAAAATCAGACACTTCCACGTTCTACGGAAGCATTGTAAATGGAGTTTGCTGTAACGCTACATCACAGAAATCCAGCTTCGAAGGGGAGAGTGAACGAGCTCCCTGGGGCAGCTGGGAAGTCCTGAGGCATCATGGAGTCCCGTAGAATGTGGAAGTGCACAATTTTGCAGAGCAAATATCTCCACTACCAGGCGACTTGAAGAACAAACACAAAGCACTAATGTCGGGTTAAACATTGAAATGCATGGAAAAATTTAGTTTTAGGTGATAGTTCCGCTTTAAGTAAAACATGCTACTGGTGATTTCCGATTGTAGTTCCATTTATCTAGGACCTTATGCCTCTTGATGATTCCCTCTGGTTTAGGATTATCATTGTGAGTAAAATTTTTTGTATATTGAATTTTAGATCATCAATTAATTATATATAACTAGGAGATCATATTGCTATTGTTTCTTTCAAATCACATTTTTAATATTCTTTGAAATCATTCTTCTTTGATGAATTGCATTGATGTGTGCGTATTTAGTTGTTAAATTATATGTGGTATAATTTTTTTATACTAACACTTACCTATTTCACCCACTTGTTTCATATCTCTGGAGCATATTTAATTCTGTCTTCTTTTCAAGGACATGGATGTCTTTGGGACACAGAAGAAGAAGAGAAGATAGAAGATGAACAGAAAGAAGACGAAGGAAGATGACAGTAGAAGAAGGACAATACTAGTTGACCATGGTGCTGAAGACCCCCTGGTCATCAGGATTACAGGTGTTTTCATGTGATGTTGTTAACTTAGTCAGATTAAACCTATGAGTGCCAGTGGTGTTCGAAACACTGTGCAATGCATTTTATACCCCATTGGCACTCATAGGGTTAATTTTACTAATATTAGACCCATTTTTTGGAGTACTTTGGATGGCTTAGGGCCTCATATCAATACATCCATTGGTCACTTACTTTTTTTTTTTTTTTTTTAGCTTTTCCCCTTCAATTCCTGCGTTAGCAGGTTAAAACATGCATTAGGGGACTCTGTACCCAAAAAAACTGGGTTCAGATTTTCACCCATTAGAGTGGGCCCCTTAACACATCTTAATGCCTAACACATGGAATTAAATGGAAAAATGAGAGGTTAATGGGTTCCAGTGGGTGCTAACTTTAGTGCCTGACATGCTTTTTTTTAACCTCTATTTCTTCATAGCACAGGTAATTGAGTGGCTTACCATACTTGAAAAAATACCGTTGCCTATTTTTTTGCTGAAGGGGCCAATTGAATTGAGGCTTACATATTCTCACTTGTGCAATATGTAAATTAAAAAATTAGGCTGATTGTCTTGATAATAAATGCTAATTTACAAGAGGGAACAAGCATTATATGCACAAATTGACAGATTAACTTTTGACTGGAGGCATGTCAGGTCAACTCCACCCAAAAAAGAAAACAGACGAGTATCTGCTGAATCATCTGGGTATATATAAGTTGTTTGTCTCTCAGTCGTGTAACATGGATATTATAGTGCTGGGGTGCTTTCAAGGTTCATTTTCTGCATCTTTATGTTATTTACATGGCATACACCGTACAGGAAACAGGACCTCGCTCAGGTCCAACTCCTCTCCCTGTGACTTGAAACGTGCTGCAGTTAACCCTTTAAATACCGGAGGGGTTTGCAACACATTATGAAGAAATGCATTGTGCATCCGCCTGTCACTCAAAGGGTTAAACAGAGAGGATATGGTAACAAACAGATAGTCATGGTGTTTATACGTGTGGTGTGTGTCAGTCCCACATAGGAGCAAAGTGACTTTATCACAGTCACATGTTTAATGGGTTAAATGGTCAGTCCCTCAAAAGAAAAAAATGTCCTAAAAGAAACAGGACACCAGAAGGGGCGCAAACCACAATAAACATTAGGTGCCATACTCCTATTTGAAGAAATACTCACACCTTGGTCTTGATACCGGTTATAGAATACAACTGGTTAAATCAAACAGGTATTTTGGATCAGCCTCGATTCGGATAGCACTCCTCAAAATTTTGAATAAAGAATCCTCTGTAGTTCCAATAAAAAGTATTTAATAAAAATAGATGTTTGTATAGCAATTCAATAAATCACCATAGAGGTTGATGCATTTCAGAGCACAAAGGTCTCTTCTTCAGGACCCAAAATGGCATAAAAGAATTATATGGGGGGGTAGCATTTGTGCCCCTCTTCCTCAGTGCCCCTCTTCTAAAGTGTCTCCAAGAGTTTAACCACTGAGTTATTGGGTGACCCATTCTCTTTTCTTCTCATCCACAGGTATGAACATTCTATCATCTGCCTTATATTAATATTAACCCCCCTGTGTGCCTGGTGCATCTGGAGTTATCTGTCTGGGTATGAACATTCTATCATCTGCCTTGTATTAATATTAACCCCCTGTGTACCTGGTGCATCTGGAGTTATCTGTCTGGGTATGAACATTCTATCATCTGCCTTGTATTAATATTAACCCCTGTGTGCCTGGTGCATCTGGAGTTATCTGTCTGGGTATGAACAGATATTAATATTTTGTGTATCTAATTTATCAATCCTGTTAGCTCATAGACTGTGTGTCTGCATTCCCTTGGAGAGTTAATTTCCCTCTCACACCTTCCATTTCCCTCAGCCTTTTGCTCAATCCTTTGATATGTTGATAGTTTGATTGCTAATCACTAGTTTGGGGCCTATATATCTGGGCACACACTGGGGGAAAGCATTTGCTTGGGGGGTAGCATTTGTGCCCCTCTTCCTAAGTGCCCCTCTCCTATAGTGTCCCCAAGAGTTTAACAACTGAGATCAACAACGAGGACAACACACAAGGCACCAGAACTCCTTCATTACTTGTAAAGAGCACCTGTAGGAAGATAATCAGCAAAGACATTTCTTCTCTGCCATCAGATTTGGACTTGCAATGTTTACATTTGCTATTTATTTTGTTGTTATATGTTCAGTGTTCCCCAGGATTCTTATCAGTCTCAGCTCTCCCACTGACTTTACAAGCTACATCCACATCTCCTCCTCTCTCCTCCCCTTCACAACTGTCTGCTCTTACACACTTTTCCAGATTTTAACCCCTTCTCCTTTCTGCACCCTTGATTTGTTCATGTGGAGCTGCATCCATTCTCCATTGAGGGATTGACAGAGTGGGGCTGTCCTGAATCCCTTTTATGTACATCTGTCCACTCATAGTGGAAATACATATTGTGAGTACGGTGGTGTAGTGATGGTGGTTCAAGTGGATTACTTTATTTCACTAGGAGTGCCCTTTTTTATTTTCTCTGTCTGAAAATGACCTAATGACAGTGACATATTTAATGGGTTAAATGCACAGTTCCTTGTAGGAACAAAGGGGCAGATTTATAAAAGTGGAGTTAACGGAAAAGAAGCTGTCAGGTTGGCTCTGGTAGTTATAAAAGTATTTAAGGACAGTTTAGGAGGACAAAATGACATGTAATATTTTTTCTATAAAATGGAGTTATGTAAAAATTGGCTCAGTGAATTTATACAGAAATGTCTCTGTTTCTATCAGCCATGGAAGTATGTCTGTAGGAAGTATGATGATTCAGCCACTGCAGAGCGTATTGGCCATGCACTGCAAGGTAGTGATGAAAAAATCCAGAAAGGATACCCCACCTTTTTTTCCAATGCTTTTTTGAGGGTCTTAAGTCCTAGTCTGGATTTATTCCTACCTCATAAGAAATAGGAGGCAATCCTGTCAAAAGCTGTAAAATATTTTGTGGTATATGAATCAGAGGGGGTGATTTTGCTATATTTCTGCACTGTTGCAAAAAAAGGTTATTACAGTATCTAACTTTACTGTAAGAAATTATGAAATAGGATTAGTCTTCATGATGCCTAAATATTTGAAAGCATGAGTCTAAACACAAGTGTAGTCAGCTGCTTCTTGCTGGGGAAGTCAACCTGTAACAGAAATACCTAGACCAATTCATGTGAATGCCAATGTAATCACCAAATGTTTCCATTACCTCTAGAATATGACATAACGTTTGCGCACAGAGCCAGTTTGTCTTTGTGCTCTCCCTAGGTGGAACCCACTCATGTCCTAATCATCACCACCAGGGGCTCCATAGCTAATGTGAATAAGCTAGGACATTCAAAACATTCAAAAACCTCCCATAGATAATCGTATTCTAGAGAATCAAATGCTTTGGTAGCATCCAAGAATACTATAGTCTTATTCCCTGTTTTTTCATGAGGAGTAAATAGATGCACATATAAGCATTTTAGATTATGTGAGGTGGATTACCTGACAAAAAATCTGTTTGGCCTCTGTGTACAATGGAGGGCACAACTACTGTAAGCCTGTTTGCCATAGATAGTAATTTAATATCTACATTTAAAAGGAATATACGTCTATAAGAAATACAGAGTTGTGGATTCTTCCAAGGCTTGGAAAGGACTATAACCATGGCTTCATTCATCAAGGGTGGTAGTTAGTGATGATCGAGCACCCCGATGCTCGGGTGTTCGGGTGCTCTGGCCGAGCGCCCCCGGAGGCTCGAGTGCTCGGCCGAGCACCCGAGCCCCATTGAAGTCAATGGGAGGACTCGAGTATTACACCAGGCACCCCCTGCTCTGATGAGGGGAGGGTGCCTGGTTCATAGGAAAAGGTCAGAAAATGATGGAAACACCACAGAAATGGTTCAGGGACAGCATTGGGAGGATGTCTGGATGCATCTTGGACTCCAACGTCGCTGCTGGGAACGATGTTTCGCCCGTAGTACGCCATTTTTACAGACTGACCGTAAAACACACAAAAAGGAAGATAAAAATGATTTTAGGCGAAAAATTGTTACCAAACAATATTTGCTGTATATTTACTTGAACTATCAGGATCACGTCCACTTCCCCGTCCCTTTTTACCCGCCTTCTTCATATTAAACGGAATATATGCCGGTAATCTGCGGCTAGGCACACGAAACAGAATGTGACGCTAATCTGCGGCTAGGCACACTAAACAATATGTGACGCTAATCTGCGGCTAGGCACACTAAACAATATGTGACGCTAATCTGCGGCTAGGCACACTAAACAATATGTGACGTTAATCTGCGGCTAGGCACACTAAACAATATGTGACGCTAATCTGCGGCTAGGCACACGAAACAGAATGTGACGCTAATCTGCGGCTAGGCACACGAAACAGAATGTGACGCTAATCTGCGGCTAGGCACAGTGAACGGAATATGTGACGTTAATTTGTGAATTTGCACACTAAACAGAATGTGACAATAATCTATGGCTAGGCACACGTTTAAAATGGCCCTTTTTGTCGCTGCGTTGTAAAATCATTGGCCCTGTGCACCTAACAGAATATGTCAGCTTGTCACTGCACTGTGAAATATTTGTCCCTGTGCACCTAGTACAATGTCACCTTAGAACATGTCCCCCCCCACAAAAAAATGAAATTCTGCCACCCCCAAAAAAAAATAAATGCTGCCCCCACACACAACAGTCCTAAAAAGGACTTTTGGCTCTTGAAAGAGTTTCAACAATTTTATTCTCCCTACACTGACTTCCTGTGCATCTAGTATTATATGTCACCTTATAAATATCCCCCCCCCACAAAAAAAGGAAATTGTGCCCCCCAAACAAAATATAAATGCTGCCCCCACACACAACAGTCCTAAAAAGGACTTTTGGGTCTTGAAAGAGTTTCAACAATTTTATTCTCCCTACACTGACTTTCCCTGCCTAAGCGCATCTCTCCCTGGCTAAGAATGAGCCGAACTCGCGCGTCGGGTGCTATACAGCACCCGATCACGGGTTCTGGCCAGCCAATCAGTGTAATGCCAGCAGCCAACATGGCTGCTGGCATTACACTGATGTCAGAGCCTCCCCGCACGTTTATTGGCTGCGCAGCAGCTGCGAAACGTGCGGGGAGGAGACCCGAACATGGCGGGCGAGCACATGCGGTACTCGTACGAGTACCGCCATGTGCCGAGCAGAGCGATGCTCGAGCCGAACCGAGCTTCGGCCGAGCATGCTGGCTCATCACTAGTGGTAGTAAGTGTTTGTCAAAAGCATCGTAATAGGTATTTAGTAATTGTGGAGCTAGTAATTCACTAATTTTAGTACCATTCAATGCGTAGGTCATCTGTGCCCTATGTTTTGCAGGTGGAGAGGGTGATGATGACTGACATCACCTCTGCTAGCATAATAATAGGGGATTCCAGCTTTTGTTTGTCCTCCCTTGATAGCATTGGAGTACGACAGTGCTGAAGATATGCACCCAGCTCTGAACCAACACCTGGAGATCTAGATATCTATATATATATATAAAAGAAGACTTTGTGCCTGGCAAAACACACCCAGGGCAGTGGTAAAGAGGATTACTGCTCCCATTGGGTGATTCAATGGGGGTGTGATTTTTGGTCCGCCCCCACTATCCAGTCCGCCAACCACTATATAAGGCTGAAAAAAAATGTCTGCCACTCACTCCTACACCACAGACACACACACATGCCCCCCACACACTGGCAGACACATACACACATATAAACACACTCATACAGAGACACACACACACACACACTCATACTGAGCAGCTGAGGATGAGGTGAACTATGTTCAAGCTACAGCTGGAAGGCCATGGTCCAATCTGTATTATGCAGCTTCTTCATTCCCTGTCTGTGAGCCTGCACAGCCCTGCCAATTACTACAAGTGAGCTGATTTCTAAACAATCAGCAGGCAGGATGATGGGGAGCTGACTTGCTAGCACAGAGAATCTGAGAAAATGGAACAACGGCAGAGACATGATCAGGCAGTGTACAGCAGGGCTTCAGCTGAGCTGGTAAGTGGCAGAGACATGGGTGTGACTGTATTTTTTTATTGCACAAAGAGACAGAAAGAGAGCAGATTGTTTGTCAGTCTGTCTGTAAGTAGAGGTGCCAGTTCCTGCAATCATCTCCTTGCTGTACATAGCTCACTGTATAGCATGTATGACAAACTATTTATATATGGTGTGTCATTGTATAGTATACAGTCTGTGTATAAGGACTGGCACTATACAGTATAGGAGGGACAGTACCTGTTTGACACCCAAATCCCTCTGCTCCTCTATTTAGGAGATCACACTGTGTGTTGTGTATACCAGTGTGTCGGATTGCTCCACATCAATAAAACCCACAGTAATGTGGGTATAAACTTCTGTATATATCTGTTAAATTAGTCTGTGTAAAAAATACTTTCATCTTCTTCTAAATCATTCACTTACAGAAAGAGTAACTTAACCATTTCAATGTCAGAGGGGATGCCATGCATTGCTTACCCCCTGGCACTCAAATGGTTAAAAATTCTCTACAATGGTCTGGCACTGTATAGCAGTGGTTCTCAACCTGTGCTCTCAGTGGTTATTAACAGGCCAGGATTTTAGAATTTCCTTGTAAGAGCAAAGGTGAGTTAATCAATACGACTGAGCCTCTGATCAACACACTTGTGTTCTAGCAGGGAAATTCCTGAGTCCTGGCCTGTTAGTGGCCACTGAGGGCACGGGCTGAGAACCTCTGCTGTATAGTATACAGTCTGCATGTGTCTGTGTATAAGGACTGGCACTATACAGTATAGGAGGGACAGTCCCTGTTTGACACCCAAATCCTTCTGCTCCTCTATTTAGGAGATCGCACTGTGTGGTGTATATACCAGTGTATCAGATTGCTCCACATCAGTAAAACCCACAGTAATGTGGGTATAAACTTCTGTATATATCTGTAAATCATTCGCTTACAAAAAGATTAACTTAACCATTTCAATGCCAGAGGGGTATGCAATGCATTGCTTACCCTCTGCCACTCAAAGGGTTAAAAATTCTCTAAAATACACCACCAGCCACGCCCCCAGTAACACCACCTAAAACACAAGTGTCCCTCTTTGGCCATATGAAATGCTGGGAGGTATGTTACTTACACTGCTCACACTGTATGTATTTATGTTCTGATTTGCATCTGTGTGTCACTGTTTGTGTATGTCAGTGCATGTGTGTGTGTATGTGTGTTGTATGCGTCTCTGTCTATCACTGTGTGTCCCCCTACGCTATATTCCACTATCATAACATTTATTAATAAAAAAATCAAACATTCCCTGCATAACATGATGGGCAATGCCGTCCCAAATTGCTAGTATATATATATATATATAAAGTCAGGAAAGGATGGGGCAGCGCCTGTGGGACTTTTCAACCAATTTATTGAATATACAAGACAACAAGTATCGTCAACATTTCAGTCCTAACAGGACCTTTCTCAAGACGAAACGTTGACCATACTTGTTGGATTTTTGCAAACATAAAATGAAAAAAGCTAACTATCTGTGACTGACATACTGTCAAGCACAGATCATTAACCTTAAATCTGTATTATATTTACCTGTCATCCACTGTCTGTCTGCTGTCTTCCTTCTTTTTCCACTGTTTTGTAGCTGTAAAAAAAAAAGCTGCATGAATAAATGTTTCCTTAAAATAACCTGTATATTTATGCATAGTTTAACCCCTTTAGTGCCAGAGGGGTACACAAAGCATTGCACAGCAATGTGTTGCATACCTCTCTGTGGCTTAAAGGGTTAAACTGTGTATAGGTGTGTGGGTAAGTTGTACATACAATGTCCCAAGTTATTAAAGGGATAGTAATACTTTGTTTTATCTTTATTTTATTTTGTAGGCATTCAAAAAACACAAAGAACAATATAAGTTTTATCTCTCAAACCTTTATGGTTTGAGAGGTATTCACAAGCAAACTTTCCCCTACCGTCCCTTTTACCTAGTGTAAGCCATCTCTTCTCAGATGTGGAATCCAGTCCATAGACCAGACAGATAACAGAAGGGGACAATCTTCTTCCTATGAGAACAATGAAATCCCTGCCCCCCTTGACAAGTTTTTCTGGTTTTTCCCTTATCATAATTGAAGATTGTCCCTCTCTGCAGTCTACCTGGGCACCTCCCTTCTGCTCTGGCTGAGCAGTGTTACATCAGTAAAAGGGGCGGGAGGGGGATACTTTGTCATTGAATTACACTTGAACTACAGCTCTGACAGAATTGAAATAACACTCTCCAAAGTCCAAATACTATGATGATCTATTAGAGCTGCTTTTATTATGAAACATTACTATCCCTTTAAGAAATTGTGCCCATGTTTTTTTTAAAACATCCTTATTATTTGTAATAAAAATATTATTGTCCTGTTCTATTTCTCTGCCGCTGTATGCAGCCATGGAGGGGGTGGAATCTGAACAGAGACTGACTGTTCCCTTACAACCATTGGCTGGGATGTGTGTGTATTCACCTCCCAGCCAATCAGCTTCAAGCACCTCTGCCTGAAGAGGAAAAGAGAAGAAAGATGAGAAAAAAAAAAGATGGAGAGTAGCTGACCGGGATACTGAAGACTCTGCTGGACATCAGGATTAGTGTTTGTTCTCAGGGTAGTTGCTTTGTTACTTACTTGGATTAACCCTATGAGTACCAGCAGGGTAATTTTATCCTACTGGCACTCATAGAGTTAATTCTACTAACACTGGAGACAGACAGTTTGGGTATACTTTACATGTAATGATATGGGGCTTAGGGCCTCATATCAATATATCCACTGGGGACTTAGGTTTTTTTGTTGTTGTTTTTTTTTTACTTTTAATTGTCGACTGATTAAAGATCCGATAAGGACCTTCAGACAGAAAAAAACTAGGTCTTAAATGTAAGTGATAAAGTGAGTCCTTTATCAGATCTTAATGGCTAACACAGTCAATTGAATTGCAACTTGTGGCATTTGCTTTATTTTTTCAATGGGCCAAAACGCTTCTTTCTTTCTGGAACCAACAGTATTGAAAGCCACCAAGTTTAATGGAGTAAACCAGCATCCGCACGCTGGGACCAACAGTATAGGTAACCACCAGGTTTAATGGAGTAAACCAGCGTCCGCACGCTGGACCAACAGTATAGGAAACCACCAGGTTAATGGAGTAAACCAGCGTCCGCACACTGGAACTATGTTTCTATAAACCAGCGTCCGCACACTGGAACTATGTTTCTATGTTTCTATGAACCAACAGTATAGGTAACCACCAGGTTTAATGGAGTAAACCACGTCCGCACGCTGGGACCAACAGTGTAGGATACCACCAGGTTTAATGGAGTAAACCAGCGTCCGCACGCTGGGACCGACAACATGGAAAACCACCAGGTTTAATGGAGTAAACCAGCGTCCTCACTCTGGAACCAACAGTATAGGTAACCACCAGGTTAGGAATATCGCCGGAGCGAATAGAAAGCAATGTCGCCACAGCGACTGCAGGAAGGGAATACTGAGACCAGGCTGAGATACAATCAGACGAGCACCGCTGCAGGCAACCGGAACAACAGCAGTCACGGAGAACAACCGGAACCGACAGGAACAAGTAGATTCAGGAACTCAGGAACTCTGAAACACTGGAACGCTGGAACACTGGAACTCTGGAGCTCGGCCCAATCAGCAGGACAAGGAGAACAGAAAAGGTACTGTCAGAGACACCACGAAAGGGCAACCAAAGGGTGCCCGGACTGAGTTTAAAAATGCAATGTGAGGCGGGCTGACAATAGGCAGCCAATGGGAGCCCCTTGCAGGTGATAGACGTAGGATAGCACCAATCACGGGCACCGTGATAAGGCTGTATAAAGGTGCTGGTCATGAAATCAGATTGTTCCTCCCCAAGCAAATATTAAGTACAAATGGAAGTTTCCAGTTATGGTTGGTTTGGAGATCTGTATTTAATTGGAAGGACCAATTTGGGGGCTTAGTTTCATGGGAAAGTAGAACTCGTTCTGATGGTAGATCTGATGTTATTTTTGTCCAGCCTTGGAGAGGTCTCACTGCTTAAGGTTGTGGGAGGGTTTCAAGGCTGGACGGATTTGGATGAATAAAATTGGGACGACTATACTCTCTCTTTAGAATATTCTGAGATTGGAGTCATCTTCTTTGGTTAAAGGGAATTGATGGATGGAAAGGAGGCAATGGGTGATTTGAGAAAATTAAGATCCGCACCTACACGCGATTGAACCTCGTTTTTAGAATGGGGCAAATACAGCATGAGGATTGTTCATGCATTGATGGACAGATAGGTATGGATGTGTATTGGAATTAATGGTCTCGCAGTAGAAGCATGCATTTGAGGAGGATAGATAGGGGGTTTTTGAGGCACAGGTTTGAGAAAAATGACACTTAAGTTGGTGTCTGTAAATTCCCAGGGACTTAACTCTCTGTATAAGCTTTCGTATTTGTATAAAGAGAATGTAGATATTTGTTTCACTCAGGAGACACATTTGAATAAAAAAACAGTAAATTATTGGAAGTATAAAAGATATCCCTTATTATTTGACTCTAGTTTAAAGGAAAAAAAGAAAAGGGGGGTGGCTATTATGATTAGCGCTAGGGTCAAATTTGAGTATATTTATTGTGAAAAAGATATGGAGGGACAATATCTTATTTTGATTTGTGTGCTAAATGATATTATATATACGTTGATTAATGTGGATGCACCAAATTTCTCCTCTGTGAAATTTTTGAAGAAGAGTTTTGAAAGATTGCAGGAAATACAAAACGGTTATTTAATTATTGGAGGGGACATGAATTGTGTACATGAAGTAAAATTAGATAAAAGCTGTATGAAGGGGATGGGATATGATTCTAGGTTAAACACGATAGCAAAATCCTTCTCAATATGCTTTAATCAGAGTGATCTATTCAACATATGGCGGGTTCAAAATCCGAATGATAGAGAATTTGCATTTTATTCATCGGTACATCACCCTGATTCAAGAATAGATATGTTTCTGTTGGATATTAGAATGTTAAGGGCCTGTGAAGCATCATCAGTATGTAATATAATTTGATTGGATCATGCACCTGTATTTATTACAGTTAAGAATAATATGGAGTATAAGGTTAAAGCAAACTGGAGGTTGAAATAATCATTGTTGCATTCAGATAAAAACAAAGAAAGGCTTTTAGATTATGGTCAAAAGTTTTTGAAAGAGAACAATAATGGGTCAGTTCCTGACGCAACCTTATGGTGCTCCATGAAATGCACATTACGAGGATATCTAATTAATTTAGGAGCGGAATAAAAATAGAAAAGGGGGTTAGAGCTTTCTGATTTACAAATTAAATTGGCTCAATTAGAAAAGATCAATTAGTTTGATCCAACATTTTTAATGGATAGACATATAAATGAGATTCAATTAAAAATTAAAGATAAATTGGTGGAAAAAACTAGACTCTCTAAGGCAGAAATGGTACTATAGTAGTAACAGAGTTGGTTCAAGAATGACTAATAAGTTAAAGGGAAGGTACGGTAGGATTAGGATAAATAACATTGTTAAGAACAGTAAAGTGTATCTCTCCCCAATGGATATTGGAGAAGCTTTTCAGGAATATTATGAGTCCCTTTATAATTTGCCGGTCCCTAAGGGGAGTGTTGAACAAATGAAGAAATTTCTTTTAAGATTGAATCTTTCCAGACTATCCGAGAAGCAACAGACCTGGTTGAATGACCCAATACAGATATATTAAATTAAGGTAGTGATTCATGATTTAAAAAATCAAAAGCCCCTGGTCCAAATGGATTTTCTGCACTTTTTTATCAGAGTTTGGTAGAGGCTGTATCTCCTTTGTTGTTGAGAGTTTTTAAGGGGTAATGGAGGGGAAACAATTTCCAGTAGAAATGTTGCAAGTATTTCCCAGATTCAAAAGCCCAGTAAAGAATTAAGTAAAGTTACAAATTATAAACCGATTTCTTTGATTGATTTAGTATCATGGTCCCCGTGATTCCCTGTCAATCTTTGCCGTGTTACCTGTGCATTGGAGGAAGCTGATTGGCCCGCCCAGAATGTTCCTTTATATACTGTGTTATGGGCACTTGTCGGTTGCCCTTTCGTGCTGTTCCTGAGTCTGCGCCTTGTTGCTGTGTTTCTGCGTTCCTGAGTACCGACCCGGCTAGTCTGACCATTCTGTTGTTCCTGCTCTGTGATTGACCCGTCTCTGGCTGACGTTCCTGCTCTGTGATTGACCTGGCTCTGGCTGACGTTCCTGCTCCGTGATTGACCCGGCTCTGGTTGACGTTCCTTCTCCGTGATTGACCCGGCTGTGGCTGACGTTCCTGCTCCGAGTACTGACCTGGTTCCTGTTGGATTCCTGCTCCGTGATTGTTCCTGAGTTCCTGTGTATCCTGGTCACCGGCTGGCGACATTCTGAACTGTGTTGTGTTGCTCTGGCTAATCCTCTCTCTGTCCTCTGAGCTGTTGCCTGAGCCTGACCCAAAAGCACTGCTGAGCTGTAGTCTTCCTTATCGAACCTGCCTTAACCCTAGCTGTGCAGGTTGCCTTGGTTATCTGAGCCTGTTCCTTTTCACTTGCCAAGCCTGAGAGTACCGTTTGAGCCAGTTAACACGTTCAGAGCCTGGGCAGTATCGACCAAGCCTACCTTTCGCACTGGCAGAGCTGTTGTCCTTCCCCGGTGCCCATGTGGGCGCAACCGCGCCGGTTGGCGTTGGCACCTCCATTGGCTCTTGCAGTGTGTGTGCGCTGTATGACACCGGAAGGGTGTCCCGGCTCTGGTCACCAAGTGCTCTAAGTGTTCTATCCATCTACCGTATCTCCATTTCTTGGCTCATTATCGCTTGTGCAGTGATTGCTCCGTTCCGGCACCCAAGGGGTGTGTGCGGCTCTCCTCCCGTTGGCACACGCAGGGTTACATCGGTAATACTATTAAGGGCGATTCAGGTTCTGGTTCGTTTGCCCTGCAGTGGCTTTACTACTGACTATTCCACTAAGGTGGTCTAGGCTCAGCTCTGGGCATTCGCTGGTCAATCTGGGCGTTCATGTGCAAAAGTATCTGAGAGTGATTAGTTCAGGCTCACATTACATCCTTCTCTGCACCATCTAGAGACTCATATCTACTTCTGGGCGTTGGTCAATCAGTTTACTAACCAGTCAATTTCTCTATTAACCCTGTATCTGTTGGGCTTACCTGTGCTATATATCACTGCTATACTATTGGGCTTGAATCTCACCATTACCATTTCTGGCCCCTAGGGGCACTGTTCATTCATTTTTATTTTCAATAAAACTGTGTTTTTACTCAACCAGTGTCTGAGTGTCAGAAAACCGTAACATTTAGCTATTAAGATATTTTCTAAAATTGGGTTATAGCACGGCTTATCCATCCAGACCAGATGGGTTTTGTCATTAGAAAGAGTGGTGAATATAATACCAGGAAATTGTTGAACTTGATCTATGAAACTCAAAGTAGTAGTCAACCAATGGTATTTATGGCATTAGACACCGAAAAGGTGTTTGACCGGGTCAGCTGGTAATTTTTATCGGAAGTCTTGGGGAGGTTTAGTTTTAGGGGACTGTTTTATGATAATATTATGGCATTGTACAAGTCGCCGCAAGCTAAAATTTGGGGTTCATATTTAAATTCCTCGTTTTTTTGTTATAAGTAATGGGACTCGTCAAGGATGCCCATTAGCTCCATTGTTGTACGCCTTAACTTATAGAGCCTTTAGCAGTTATGATTCGTCAAGAAAATAAAATTCAAGGAATTAAGACAGGTTCACAAATGCATAAAATAACATTATATGCGGATAATGTTTTGTTGACATTGACTAACCCAGAGATATCAATTCCGGAAGTATTAGTTAAGATCAAAGAATTTGGTATGTATTAAATTATAAGATCAATTTAGTAAAAACGCAGGTCATTCATACTAACTTAAGGGCTAGCCAATTGCAAGTTTTGAGGTGAGAAATTGAATTTGATTGGGACAAAAAGATGATAGATTATATGGGTATTAAGTTGGGTTTCAGTTTTAGGGAAATTATAAATAGAAGTTATTGTAGTTTAATGAAGGATATAGGGGATCTCTTGATGGTATGGAAAAATTATGAATTTTCCTGGCTCGGAAGATTAAATATTATCAAGGCATACATTCTTCCTAAATTGATTTATCTATTTAAAATAATTCCTTTAAAGGTCCCATCACATATTCTGCACAAGTTTGAGGAAATGTTTTTGAACTATGTGTGGTGTTATTAAAAAAACAAGAGTTTCATCTATAATATTGAGATGTAAATTGTCCCAAGATGGTCTTAATTATCCAAATATCATTGAAATATATAGGGCAAGTATGTTTTCTCATTTTTTGGCTTGGGATATAAAAAGAAATTCTGGTTTGGGTTGGTATAACTGTGAAAAATGGAAATGTAATATTATAGAACCGTTTAATTTGTATTGGATGAATATAGATATACTTAAGCAAGAAGGGATTATGAATCCAGTTATTTTGGGAATTGTTGAAAATATGATTAGATTCAGGAAGCGGTTTAAGGATGAGGGTTTTTTGACAAGGTCTACCCCTATAATTGTGTTTCAAACATTAATTAAGGATACTGATCTGAAGGGCTAGAGACAGGTGGGGATTGAACAAATAGCCGACATTTATTCAGCTAATCTTATGGTGCGTTTTGAGGAATTGCAGTTTAAATATGGGCTATTGAATAAAGAGCGATTTACTTATATTAGAATAAAAAGTTATATAGATACTAACTTTGTAACATCTTACTCATCTTTGGACAGCTTTGGTGGAGGCTCATCATAAAAAGAATGTTATTTCCAAAATAATACATCTTGTGGGGGAAGAGAAGGATATCGATTAAACTAGAACTATGATTAAATGGGAATTGGATTTAAGAATCTTGGTTTGGAGCATGGTCTAGAACAAGGAAGGCAGTTCATTGTATAAGTTTGCATGAATTACAATTTAAAATTTTACATGGCTGGTATTTAGTAGCAATGCGAATGCATAAGATAAATAAATCTGTTTCAGATAGCTGCTGGAGATGTTCTAAGGGACTAGGTTCAGATTTACGTGTTTGGAGGAGTTGTGAACAACTTTTATCTATGAAATGTAGAAAATCTAGGTAGAAGGATCTTTTTTGTTTCATACAGACCTATCAATAAAAGGGAGAAATAAAGAGTATTTTGTTATTAATATATTAGCTGTTAAGATTTCTATTGGTAGGAATTGGAGGAAAGATGCAATACCCTCTTGGAGAAGTATTATCAGGGCCGGATTTATAATTAGGCAGAGTAGGCCCCACAGAGGGGCGCCTGTCATTGGGATCATGTTGTGCTTTTTTATTTTTTTTTTAATACGGCTCCCCAGCCGTCCAGCGCTGCAACATGGTGAAGACAGGTCTATGCCTTCTTCAGCACAGACCTGTAGCTGCTGAGCTCCTTTGTCAGGTCTTTAGTAATACAGACGCTGGAGATGACATAATCTCCCAGCGCTCTGCATTACTGAAGCCTGATGGGGGGCAATGTGGGGGCAATAAGGTATATGGAGATGGTAGGGGCAATGTGGAGTTGATGGGGCAATATGGAGCTGATGGGGGGCAATGTGAGGGCAATATGGCATATGGAGATGATGGGGGCAATGTGGAGATGATGGGGTCAATATGGAGATGATGAGGGGCAATGTGGAGATTAGGAGCATTGGGGAGGTGTCCAGTGGAGATGGCCAATGGGGGGGGGGGCGTTTCAGATTTCTGTGCCTACAAGCTCCTGAGATGTAAATCTGGCCCTGAGTATTATAAACCAAATAAATTACTAATATGAAATGGAACAAAAGTTTTATAATCTAATTAAAAATTGGAGCGTATATAAGGAAATTTGGGCTCCATGGGAGGTACTATCTGAAAATCAGAAAATGAGTTGTGAGCTCTATTAAAAGAAGTACCCTGGGAGACTCCCTCTCTCTCCCTTTTAGAGTTTTGAATAATTCGAGACTCCAAACATTTTTATGGGAATAACTAATGAGTTATAATTAAGGAATTAATTGGATTTTAAGGCAGACTAATACTGCGAGAATATGAATGAGGATTGTATGGGTTATGATAAAGTATAATTATGATTTATGTATTGTTTTGATCATGTATGGGAAGACTGTATGAGAAATTGTAATTGAGTTGTTAAATAATTTATAATGTATAAAAAAATAAATGTTATATTTTTGAAAATCAAATTAAAAAAAAAAAAAGATTGTTCCTCCCCAGTTGAGCAAGGGAGAAGTATAAGTATAAAAGCAGGCACAGTATTGAAATGTATATAGTGCTCTCATAAGAATATTATAGAAGCACCAATTCATACGTGTTAAATATATGTAGAGGTACAAAACAAAACCGTACCTACCAAAACACTCAGAGCTGGATTAGTCAAAATAAGGAAGCTGAAGCATTGGCCATTGCAGTGAATGGTCCAGCACACAGTTTCCACACAAGCAGCACACATTCCTTATGCACAGCTGTCTCCGTGGTATTCAACTTGGGCAATGTATCAACTGAGTCTTCCAAGGCAGGATGGGTCATATAGTGTATATATGTTCAGTTCAAGCTGCCCAAGCCTGAACAGCCGCAACAATGCTGCCAACACTGCCCCTCCATACCTGAGGGAAACTGTTGTCAGCAACTGCAGCCCTAGAGTGAGGCTTTGTGTCAGGGCATCCACACAGTACAGTGTTCCACAGTCTCAGGGGTTTACCACACTGATATTAATGAGGGAAGTCTCACTTTCCAGCTTGCAAGAAAATAGGCCACAGTTCCAACTGTCCTTGTAGACCTCAAGCAACAGGAAGCCAGGTAAGTCATGCTGTTGATACAATAATGGTATCCAGACATTGCTCAGGTTATTCTTAAGGCATATAACACTATGTCTACTGTGCCAAAGGCATGAGACAGGATTATTGTTGGCATAGCACAGAGTCACAGGCACACACATCTTATTGGTATGGTGTTCAACCAGAAGTTGTCACATGTTTAATGGGTTAAATGGTCAGTTCCATGAAGGAACAAAATGACCTAATGATGGTAGCATGTTTCATGGGTTAAATGGTCAGTCTCATGTAGGAACAAAGTGAACTGATGACAGTGACATGTTTAACAAGTTAAATGGTCAGTCCCATGTAGGAACAAAGTGACCTAGCTGATGAGGCTGAAAAAAGACATGCTCCCATCAAGTTCAGCCAATGCCAAATCACCTCTGTTGATCCAGAGGAAGGCAAAAAAATAGAAAAAAAAACACTTTGAAGCCATTTCTAATTAATCCCAAGTGGTTAAAAAATGTGTTACTGACTCCAAATGGCAGTCAGATAGTTCACTGGATCAACAACCTATCTGCTTTGAAGACCGTTATCATAATTCTCAATATTGTTCTTTGCAGTCATTACGCAGCTTAGAGTCATCAACAAAGACTGAGAGGCTACTTTGAATTCCCTCTTCTAGATAATTAATAAACAAATTAAAAAGCATTGGGCCCATGACTGAACTCTGTGGCACTCCACTTATAACTTTACACCATTTTGAAAAGGTGCCATTTACAACTCTCTGTCATCTATCTTTTAACCAGTTCTCAATCCATGTACAGATACAGTTCACCACCCAAACCAAAGCCTTTTAATTTATACAGTAACCTGTTGTGAGGTACTATATCAAAAGCTTTTGCAAAATCCATGTATACTACATCAACAGCAATTCCCTTGTCCAAATTACAACTTACCCTTTTGAAAATGCATGTAAATTAGTCTGGCATGATCTATTTTTCATAAAACCATGCTGTCAACTACTAATAATATTGTGTGTCTTCATATAGTTCACAATACTGTTAGTTAGCAACCCTTCTAATATCTTACCCATTATGGAAGTAAAGCTCACAGGTCTATAATTTCCAGGTTTTGATCTTGCCCCTTTTGAACAATAGTACTACATCAGCTTCCCTCCAATCATATGGCACTATGGCTGAAGAATCAATAAATATTAATTATAATAGCCTTGCTATTACTGATCTATGTTCCTTAAGTACCCTTGGATGTATACCATCAAGCCCAGGTGCCCTATTCACCATAACATTTTCCATTCTCTTTTGGACTCAGTAAGTCATGTACATGATGGAGGAAATTCTGTGGTATTGTCTGCTTGCCCATAGCCTGTTATTATTGTTTCCTTTGTATACACAGAAGAAAATAATGTGTTTAAGGTGTCAGACATAGCCTTCTCCTTACTAATCAATTTACCTGTCTCTGCCTTAAGAGGACCAATATCAACCTTTTATCTTTTTGTGATTAATATACTTGTAGAATTGTTTGGGATTTTTCTTGCTCTCTTTTGCAATACTTCTCTTATTCTCAATTTTAGCTAGTCTATTTGCTTATTTGCAGACGTTATTACAGTCTTTATATTTTTTTAATTATACCTCAGACCTGTCTGACTTAAGTGCTTTAAAAGACTGATTCTTATTTCTCATTTTCCTGCAAATCTCATTATTAAAGCACATTGGTCTTAATTTGCTCCTCTTGTGAGTATTCACCAATGGTATAAACTGTATATTGACGTGTGTATTTGTCTAAGAGCATCTTATACAAATTCCATGATTCTTGTGCATTATCTTGGAAGATTACATCACACTGATTATCCTTTAATACTGCTTTTTGAAAAATTCTCCTTTTTAAAATTGAGTGTTTTGGGTAAAAACTATTTTTGAGTTTCTCAAAACAGTTTTCAAAATCCATATTGTTAATCATTCCAGAATTGTTTGGTTTATTACAAAAAGATGAAGTATGCACTGTAGATACATTGAATTGAAAATCTCATAGCAGTGGATGAGCCCTAATGTCAGCAGGAAAATCTATAACATATTTGTCCATAAAGTAACGCATACTGATACTTTAAATAAATATTTCACTACATATATCTCATTCATGATATTTTATTATTCCGGGTCTCATTAACATAAACAATTCCGAATGATACCTATGTAATTAAAGAAATTACATACAACATTACATTATGCATTTGATAATATTTTAGTGCAGAATCTAAACCAATTTTTCACATTTTAGGTCCACTCTTCTGGACACATCATTGGGCAGTGTAACCAGGCTGGGAGAAGCAGACACTGTATGTATAATTCTGTGGCTACCAATGAACTAAGAAACAAGGCTGGTGAAGCAAAACACTGTATGTATGACAAACACTGTATGTATGGCTACCACTGGACAGTGTAACAAGGATGGGATAGAATACAGTATATGATTGATTCTGTGACTACCAGAGGAACAAGTCTAGTATATTAGATAGTGTATGTGGTTCTTTGATAACCATTGGGCAGCGGAACAAGGCTAGCAAAGTAGACTGTGTATGTGCAGTTCTGAGGCTAAAAGTAGAAGAATGCACAGGTAGCAGACAGTCTATATGTGATTCTCTGAATACTAGTACACTAATGGACAAGGATGCAGATAGAGTGTGCAGTTCTGTGGCTATCAATGTATGGAGGAAAAAGTCTTGAGTAGCTGACAGTGTATCTGTGGTTCTATGACTACCTGTGATACAAGGATGACAGTGGAATAAGGCCAAAGAAGCAAGTACTGTAATTGTGGTTCCCTAGCTGTCACTGGATAGTGGAACACATTTGGAGAACCAAACATTGTATATGTGAGGTTAAGGGGTTAAGAATTTCTAATTAAAATGTTTATTTTGTAGAAGTTTGTTATGTTCCAACTGTTAACAGAGATTTGCAGTGCTACATGTATCAACAAGTTGAGTGTTCTTTGGGAACATTTTGAAATAAACTCCACCCAAATAAAGCAGTTCACTGTAAACATTGTCTAGGCAGTATGTGTAGGAATTATGTGCACTGGAGATAGAAAGGATCAGAGAGTGTAAGACTGGTGGATCTTTTGAACTGGCACCATGGATATTACAGCAGTGGGGATGTTCCTCATTGCACTCCTCTCCTGCCTCTATATCTACTCCACATGGAACACAATGTGCAAGAAAAACAACCCCCCTCCAGGTCCTACCCCCTACCCTGTGATTGGAAACTTGCTGTCTATAAAGAAAGGAGAGTTGGTTAATTCTCTTATGAACATTAGTTTTTCACATTGGCTGTTGTTCTTCATGTTCCACTACAAATTGGGTCAGTGGTACCATAACGACAGTGACAGGTTTAATGAGTACATGTAATGTGGATACCATATAGGTTGAAAGTAGCCTAATGACAGTGGCTTGTTTAATGAGTTATAAGGTCAGTTCTATGTAGGAGCCTAATAACATTGATGTGTTTAATGGGCTAAATGGCCAGTCCTATGTAAGAGCAAAGGAATAAAAACTCTAAAGCTCTGAATAAGCAGGCAAAGACAGGGACAAAACATATCAATAAATATATATGCATTGTGTGTGTGTGTGTGTGTGTGTGTATTGGGTGTAGTCTGTGTGTTTATAATGTGTGTATATATTTTTGTGTATATTGTGTATGTGCATTGTGTGTGTGTGTGTATTGTGTGTAGCATGTGTGTATATTGTGCATGTGTGTGCATATGTATTGTGTGTGAGGGTGTGTGGTGAGTATTCTGTGAGTGTGTATAGCATTTGTGTAGTTGTGTATTCTGTGTGTATTTTGTGTATATACTGAGTGTGAGTATGTGTGCAGTGTTTATTGTGTGAATTGAATTGTGTGTTGTGTTTGCATCTGTGTATTGTGTATTTTGTTGTCTATAGAAGGCCCTCTTATTCCTTCAAAGGAGTGTATGTTGTGTGCGTATTGTGTATTGTGTATTGTGTGTGTATTGTGTTTGTCTATAGGTCCCCTGGCCACTCCTGTTAAAACTGAGCACCATGAATAGACCTATGGGTACGGATGGGCAAAAACTTACTCTTCAAACCAAAATCGCCAAAAAATGGCACTTCCTGCTTTTTTCGGCTAGCTCATTGCTTTGAAATCAATGGGAAGAAAACATTTTCCCACCACAAGAAAGTTTTCTACAGACATATAAAAGGGTGTCAGGCTCTCCCAGCAGCCATTCTGTGTTTGTGATAGGAGAGAGCAGCATGTTTTTGGGATAGAGGAGATAAGCAAAGAAAGGGGAATTGAAGTTTATTTTAGTGAGTCTTTTAGGTAGGACATTTGCTCTCTGTATTAGGGGAGTGTGGGACACTTCGGGTGAGGAAAAAGGTTTACCCCAAATATCCCAAAATTATTTGTGACTGATTGGGAACACACAGGCAGAGAGGATCAAAGTGTCTTCTAGATGTGGCTGTTTTCTCTGTGCCACGGGACTCACGAGGCATGAGAAGGGAGTAAAGGAGGGTTACCCCAAATACCACATAAATGTGTGTCACCATGTAGACACAGGATGCTGTGATCCAATTTCCTTCTTGATCTGGCTATTATCTCTGTGTCAGTGGAGTCTGGGGTAGGGATGGGCAAAAATTTCTGCCTCAAACTGAAATCGGAGAAAAATGGCACTTTCCACTTGGCAAAAAATTTCCAGTGAAAAGTGTTGATTTTCTGCTTTTTCCCACTTTTTTCACCTAGCTCATTCCATTGAAATCAATGGGAACATAGAAGTTACACACAACACATAACAAATATTATTTTATTTCGCAAAGGCATAGTATAAAAGGGGCATGAGGATGCCTGTGCTGGAGGCTTCTGGGCCTGCTGTTCCTGCTGATCCTGCGTTTCAGTGTTCCAGTGTTCCTATGTTCCTGTATGCTAGTGTTCCGGTGTTCCTGTGTTCCAGCACCCAGCGGGTTAATCTTACTGAGTTTCTGAGTCTCCTGTGTCTCCAGTGTTTGCACCGGCGGTTCCGGTGGTTCCAGTCATCTGTCAGTGCATCAGTCTCGCCCTGGTGGACTCCCCGTTGGAGTGCAGGGCTCCTGCTCGAGCCCCGTCGCTCCGGCGACATTGTTCTTCTCGCTGCTGCTTATACATTGTTGGTTCCAGCGTGCGGACGCTGGTTTACACCATTAAACCTGGTGGCGACACTTACTGTTGGCTCTAGTGTGAGGATGCTGGTTTACTCCATTAAACCTGGTTGCGATATACACGGTTGGTTCCAGCGTGCGGACCCTGGTTTACTCCATTAAACCTGGTGGCGACACTTATTGTTGGTTCCAGCATGAGGACACTGGTTTACTCCATTAAACCTGGTTGCGATATCACTGTTGGCTCCAGCTTGAGAACGCTGGTTTACTCCATTAAACCTGGTTGCGATATACACTGTTGGTTCCAGCGTGCGGACGCTGGTTTACTCCATTAAACCTGGTTGCGATATCACTGTTGGTTCCAGCGTGAGGACGCTGGTTTACTCCATTAAACCTGGTTGCGATATACACTGTTGGTTCCAGCGTGCGAACGCTGGGTTACTCCATTAAACCTGGTGGCGACATTTACTGTTGGTCCCAGCGTGAGGACTCTGGTTTACTCCATTAAAACCTGGTGGCGACATTTACTGTTGGTCCCAGCGTGAGGACGCTGGTTTACTCCATTAAACCTGGTTGCGATATACACTGCTGGTTCCAGCGTGTGGACGCTGGGTTACTCCATTAAACCTGGTGGTGACATTTACTGTTGGTTCCAGCGTGTGGACGCTGGTTTACTCCATTAACCTGGTGGCTATACTCTGTTGGTTCCAGTGTGCGGACGCTGGTTTACTCCATTAACCTGGTGGCGATATTTATTGTTGGTCCCAACGTGCGGACGTTGGTTTGCTCCTGATCTATCCAGTACTGAGGCTAGGTCGCGGTCCACTCCTATGCAGTCGTCCGATTTTCCCTGGCAATAGACTTCTGCTGAGTAAGACCTTAGTTCCTATTCCTCTCTGCTGTCATAGTCATCTGACAGCTGGTCTACTCGCTCAGGCTGCCCTGCCCGGTATTGGTAAGGACGGTAGAACCTTTGTCGTTACCATCCTTAAGGTTGCCTTACCCGGTATTGGCAGGGTCGGTAGAGCCTACTACAGTGTTCCTCAGGCTGCCCTGCCCGGTATTGGTAAGGCCGGTAGAACCTTGTACTTTACCATCTTTAAGGTTGCCTTACCCGGTATTGGCAGGGCCGGTAAAGCCTACACTCAGTACTCCTTTGGGCTGCCTTGCTCGGTATTGGTAAGGCCGGTAGAACCGGTATATGTCATCTCACGGTTGCCTTACCCGGTATAGGCAAGGCCGGTAGAACCTATTGTATGGACTATTATTGTTGTATTGTTATGTATGTTTCCCTATGGGGATTGCCTTAACTTTTCAATAAAGTTACGTTTTTACCAAACCTTATGTCTGAGAGTCTTTAAAAACCTTGACAATACTATACACAATTATATAAAAAAATAGTACCACATGGTATAAAAGGGGTCTGAGGAGGGTACCTGAGTTGGTGAATGAATGAATCATTTGAATAGTGAATTTGTTTTGGGGGAGTTTTCTTGACTGCTATTGGGGGGACAGTTAATAAAAAAATACATCAACAAAATAAAATAAGAAATTTGTATGTAAAGTGATAGAGACAGGAACCCCCTGACAAAAGCTGCCACTGGGGTGGACTGATACTTGACATGATAGAGTATTTTGTAGAGGAGGATTGTTACATTTGTTGTTAGAGGCCCAAGCCCTGAGGAAATATTGATTTGTGGGACTTAAACGTATTAGAGGCCCAAGCCCTGAGTAAACATAGATTTATAGGACTTAGACTTATTAGAGGTCCAAGCCCTGAAGAAACATTGATTTGTAGGACTTAAGCTTGTTTGGCACAAGCCCTAAAGAAACATTGATTTGCAGGACTTAGGCTTGTTAGAAACAATCCCCCCAAATTGTTTATTTTTTTGTAGGACTAGTTTTTATTTTTATTTATTTATTTATTTATTTATTTATTTTTTAAAACACTAGCCCTGAGAAAAAAATAAAAATGCCCTACTGGCCTAATGCCAGCAGTTCATGTTGGTGAGTGGCCTCTGACAAATGTCCTCCTGAGTCCTGAGTTGCAACTGTTGTTCGTACTGCTGCTGCTGCTGAGTTAAGCAGCAGGATGATTAGGCAGCTGAAAGGGAATGGGATCAACAATAACAGTAACATGGAAGATAGATGATGAAGGTTCCATTTGCCACGACTGGCTCCAGTGAATAACCAGCCCCCAATTTTTGTAGAGAAAAGAACAAGTTGGCCATTTAATCTTCTCCACCTGCCCCTCCTCCAAGATCATCATGGGTGTGTTGTTATTAGAATATATTTTTTCCCTTGAGAGCAGGATCAGTGGGTCTCCTCAGCAACAGCAATGTGCACAGTATGTGTGTAGTAAACACCATCCAAACACCATGACACCTGAAACCAAGTACTGCCACTGTCACTGTACCCCTTTTCCACACCCGCTAAGGACACATGACAACTTGCTGACAGTTTAATAGTAGTGAGGAACCCTCCCTGCCAGCATTTTAGCATAATCTGCAGCATGGAATCTCCTCAGATGCAGCTTGATGCACTGATTGCGATTCTCCTCTACCACACTGGCATGTGTGGTCAGTGCAACACACAGTGTGCAATGGGTAGAGATGAACTGCCACATCCTAACATCAACAGAGTGGCTATCATTTGGCAGAGGAGGCAATGAATGAGGAGGATTGGCAGAAGATGTAGTTACCTTAAAAGATGATGGCGAGCTAGTTGTTTCACTTGTCCTGGAACTTCCAGTCTCTGCCTGGGTTGTTCTATTCTCCTCCTCTTTGATCTCTGTCTCACCTCTTGTTGACTTTCTGGTGAGTCAGGGACAGCAAAAGCGGTGCTTGATTTCTGTGGTGGGTGTTTCGCTTTAATATGTTTGGAGTAAATGTCATGTGTCTGTATTTCATGTGTAGTATGAGGGTGCTTGTGCCAAGGTGTGTTTCTTCCTTTCCTCTTTTCACTGACTTGTCATAAATTGTGCACAGTGCCGTTGCTGATGACTTGCCTGCTCCAACAGAAAAATAGTCCCACACTCATGATGTCTTCAGAGGGAAGGGGAAAGGTAGAGAAGAATGTCCTCTTTCTTCTGGTCCTCCACATTCCCATTCATTGTCTGTGGCATCGGATAATGTTGCTGCTGTTCCTGCTACTCAGCACTGGCAGCAGGTTCAGTACTAGCAACAGGTACAACACTAGTGGCTGCAGGATCAGAAATGGTAGCACTGGCAGCAGGGGCAGCATGCCTGGCAACCGGTACAACAGTAGTGGCTGCAGGATCAGAAATGGTGGCACTGGCAGCAGGAGCAGCACGTCTGGCAACAGGTACAACACTAGTGGCTGCAGGATCAGAAATGGTGGCACTGGCAGCAGGGACAGCACGTATGGTAACAGGTACAACACTAGTGGCTGCAGGATCAGAAATGGTGGCACAGGCAGAAGGGGCAGCACATCTGGCAACAGGTACAACACTAGTGGCTGCAGGATTAGAAATGGTGGCAATGGCAGCAGGGGCAGCAAGTCTTGCAGCACTCCCTTTTCTCCCTTCATTCCCTTTCCTCCCTTCCTTCCCATTCCCTTTTCTCCCTCCATTCTTATTATATTCCCCAAGATCCCTTGGGGTGATTTAGGGGGACTGGACAGCATTGAGTACAGCTAGTCACTTCTTCCTCCTCCTCGTCTTCAGACTCAGTGGACACATAATAAGGGTCCTTCCAGTTCCTCTTTTTGCTGCTCATAGTGATAGGAGTCACTAGGAGCCTCTCCTGCTTCAATTTTTGCTAAATATCACAAGAGAACAGCACAGCACGCCTATCTCGCTCTGTTGCTGCTTCTATTGTGTCTACCTTCAGCGAAAACGTTACGTTTTTATAGCGGAAGTGCAAAAACAATGTAAAGCAATGGGTGAAAACTTTTTAGCCATTGAAAAAATGGCGAAAGATTTTGGCCAATGTGCGAAAGATGTGAAAATTTTAACCTCTAGTTTTAAAGTGGACTTTCCCACGAAAAAGCGGATAACAACATGGTTTTTGCGAAATTTGTCACGGGAACACGGCAACAACTTTCGCCCATCCCTACTGAGGATGACCTAATGATGACTGATGATGATGCAGATCTAGAATATATCCTTCCAGCATCCTTCTCTTGTTCAAATACAGATGGAGTTGAGAGTGATTATGATGACTGGGCTATAAGGTTAGCAGAAAGTCAAAGACTGAATCTTCCACCACTTTTAAGAAACACTGTGCCTGTCTATAAACTGTTTGACAAAACCATTGGAAAATCTGACCCTGGACAAGCACAGATGTCAAAAAGCGCACGGTCACCCTATCAGTCATCATCAGCATCATCGCCTCTTCAAAGTCCAAGTCCCACTCAGCCATACACACCTGTTTTGAGTACCCAGCAGCAGCAACACAGCTTAACAACCACAATGATAGATATGATGAGTGCCTCTGCTGCTGCTTCTGTAAGTGCTGCACCTTTGACACCTAGTAGTAGTGGCAGTAGAATTGCATCAACATCTAGAACCTGTAGTAGTAGCAGCAGCAGTGTTGGGAGACTAACATTCTTAAAAATGAACCAATATCTCATACCATCTGAGTATCAGGTAGCAGAAACCACACATGACAGACAAAGCCAGGAAAAATATATTAACAGCAGCACAGATGAGGAGGTGGAGGAGGGATGTGAAGAAGGGTTGCCACCATCTACCCCACTTTGGACTACTGTTATGAGTGACAAGTAATGTGTGTCAATAATCTGAGAAGGAGGATAGCATATGACAATGGTAAAAACAATATACATGCACTACCATATACATCTGCCACATTGTAGGTTGTACTTTTTTGTTACTTGAAATCATGATGAATATGTGCCAGTGTCACTTAAGTAGGAAGTTGGTGTTGTGGGCAAAGGAGAAATTCACTCTGCATGATAACACATTTTTCCAGCCATATTTTGCTGTAGGTCTCACAACTTTGACTTTCAGCCACTTGTTTCTATACTTCAGCCCTCAGAAGAAGAAATATTACAGTAGGAAATGTAGTACCTATAGGAAATATAGGCAAAAAATGTGTTAAAAGAGGCAGAAAATGTGCTAAAATAGGCGAAAAGGAGGACATTTTTGCATAGGTGCAAAGGAGAATTTTTTTGCGGGAAAAGTGAAAAATCTGCAATTTTTCTCAAAGTCATGCGGGAAATTTTTTCACACTTTTCACCCATCCCTAAACACCACACTCATCCAATACACAAACACAACACTCACACGCAATACACAATATACCACAACACACACACATGTACAACACACATGCACAAAACACACTTTGATAAACCATAAGCAGGTGGGCAGCAAGCACAATCTTCTAGGATATCACACACAGTCCACATTTCTTAAAAAGGATTTGCAGGTTTATTTTGACATTGTATCAAACACAATCAGCAGGCAGTGTTTTACAAAACAAAATGAAAACACATAACAAATAAAAACCTAGCTCAATCTGAGCACTTATTTTATTTGTAGTAGATTACTCCTCTACTTCAAGGTTCTAAACTAACAAAAATAGCATAGGTTTAACCCCATCGCGACCATGGACTTACCAGGTACATCACGCAAAAATGTCACTTAGTGACAGAGGACGTATCTGGTAAGTCCAGGAAGTAATTTGCTATAATGTGAAAAAAAAAACACCGTCGTTAAGCACCGTCCGCGTGCGCGTGCATCCTGTCACTAAGTGGTTAACCTACCTTTTCAAGTCCTGCTTTGTTGCACTGTTCTGCTCTGCACGTCTTGCTCACAGCAAGTCAAACTCAATTTTCTTTTTACAAACTTTGCAGCCTGGAATTCTTACAGTTTGATAAACCTGTCAATTGGGACAGGTGGAGGGGTAGGATTCCGAGTCCTAAATATCTTCCTCCCATACATTTTGTCACAACACACACACACGCATATAGAACAGACAATATTGATAGAGACACAATATATATGCGGAGACAGTACTGCAAAAATGCTGTATGTATAACACAATCCAGACAATGATATACACAGAGAGCTATAGGATAGGCAGGTGAGGAAAGGGTAAACATGCTGAAACATGTGATAGTTTAATAGTACTACAACTCCCATAATCCTTACCCATCTTCAGTGAAAAGGGTGATTTTAGCAGACTTAATTGGCTTTATTAGTTAGTGGATGTGAGGTAATCTGTGGGATGATGACTGATATGTGAAGGCACAATGTTCAAAAGTGTAACCCTTTGAATGGCAGAGAGGTTTGCAATGCATTTCTCTGCAATGTGCTGCATACCCCACTGGCACTCAAATGGTTAATAACATAGTTTAAGTGAAAATACAAAAATCACGCCCCTTTGTATGTTGTAGAGTGGCAGTAAGGAGGAGACATAGATATCTCCTCCTTACTGCCATCCCTGGGTGTATGAGGCTGGAGACGCAGGTTTTCTCTTTTATATTAATAGACTAGAATACCAACAAGGAATAAGGACATTTCAAGGACTGGTTTACAAAAACGAACAAGAATACTTTTTATAGATCCTCCACAAAATGATCTTATGACATTGACATGTTTATTTATATATTTATTTTTTAAAATTTTCAAAGCTTTATTGAAGTAATACACAGTACATATAAGTACAAACAGTATAAGAAGTCAAAAACACACATATTTCTCAACTTGTAGCATAACAAGAAATCTCTGCATATCAGTACTGAACAAACTGCGTAATCAGTAATATTGCATTAAAGATGAAAACTATGAGAATATGAGTGTAGTTCAAAGAAAGCTAGGCCAGAATAAACCAGTACCATGGTCAATAAAGAGGTGTAAGGCAGAAGACTACACAGATAAAGGGAAAAGCAGTCTAAGACAAGAAAATGTAAGGGACAGGTAAGAAAGGCAAAAAGAAGCTATGAAAGACTGCATTGACGTAGATACTTAACCATAAAATAAGCGCAAATTACCAAATCTGCCAACATGTAACATCCTCGCATTTCCACATATCTGTATCATGAAACTTTAGAGTGGTGACATTTGCCATATAAACTACCCTAAGAAATTGAGAACTGAGTCTGAAGGTAGCATGGTCAGAACTGAGACATAGAAAGACAAAAACAGAAAATTGAGAAATAGGGCAGTTCAGCATATGAAGAAGGAAAGAACAGACAGGGTAAGCAAAGAGAAGCTATGAGAAACTGCATGATACAGAGTCTACAAGGAAGAAGAAGATAGAAGAAAGGAAGGATGGAGAAAACGTGGACCAAGAAATCAGGCCGACAAGGCCCGGTTCTCCGTAGAACTTGCACGTAGTGGCCAAAAGGCCCAGGGGGAGGATGCATATCAGCATAAAATAAAAGATGGGCACACTAAGAGACCTCCGTCTTTGGTCATACTCGCTAGGAGTAAGATTATAATTATGGGACAGTAGTGGAGTTTCAAAATAAACCTGGGTACCACTTAAGAAATAAATATCCCATATTCAAAAGCATACATACACAAAAAACAGTCACCTTAATATATGAGCAAGACTTACATATACATATAACATTAACATTAGGCCAGAGGACTCATAATGCAGTATAAGCATCGCTAATCCTAGAACTGAAACGTAAAAACAAATTCCAAGGCGTATGTCCTAATACACACCGTGAGACAACACTTTAGATGGGGAAAATGCTTAAACTATAGGACACAAAAGTTTGAGCAATGACAGAAAATGTCCCTCCAGTTCCACCTTTCTATTTAACAAACCCTTGCCCCTTTAAACAAAGTAGGTCGTGGGAAGGTAAAGCAGTTCAAATCACAATAAAGGACAGCAGGCGGTCCTAGTCAACCCTCCCTGGGCCCAAGGGAGAAGACAGGACACAGTGTTCAAAATGAGGCATGAAGCATAGAGGTGCATAATCATCACATGAAAGGATGAGAAATCCATAGCCCCCATGAAAGCATCTTGCATAATACAGTCATACAAAAACTCAGTACATCAAGGGAAAAGACCGTAAGTCACGTTTGTATATCCACATCGGCAACCGGACTCTGCAACTCAACAGGGTAATTCCTAGATCCCAAGGTGAGACATCTCATTCATAGTCCATGCCCCTCGATAGGAGGAGGAGAGTAGCCCGAAATGTTGGTTGAGCAACAAGATTGAACTCAGGTCCCGGACCTGTTGGCAGCATCTGCCTAAGGATTGAGCTAGGTAGGCCCGGCATGAGAGGAGCCGGCATGTACTCTCTTTGTACATTTATAACAGCTGCCAGTCAACTCTCCAATAGTGCGCAGTGACTCAGGTGCCCAACATCCATGTGTAGACTAGCAAATACCTCGCTTATATAATCTCGAATCTCTCCCAGAAAGGCTTGAAATGGGGGAGTTTCAGTGGGTGCAGTAACTCTGCTGTAGCGGGATACAGAGGAGTGGTATTAGATAGTATGTTGAGGCAGCTCAGGAGGTATATTTTCGAGGTCACCAGCATGGGTTGACAAATGTGTGGGCACCGTTCCCCTTCATACAACCAGATCACCATCCAACATGGAGTTCAATAATGTCCTCCGGCCAGAACGGCGCAAAAAGAATCAGCTTGTTAATGCCCGCTTGGCAGGCTTAGTACCATGGACCATGAGGTATGAAACGATTCCTCATTGGGCAGAGAAGATGTCTGTTAGGATTATCAGCAATTTGAGAGCAGTTGCAATTAGTAAAACAGGATTAGTTGCTTGTGGCACTAAGAGCTGTAAGATAATGTGTCCATCTTGGTCCTCAGCTAGCTCCGCCCCCTGACACTGATATGTTTAAGGGTTAAATGGTCAGTCCCATGTAGGACGAAAGTGCCCTGATGACAGTGATATGTTTAAGAAATGTGTGCCATTGCTATTTCCAGTGTGAAAATCACCAACAAATAAGTTTGCTCATATGTTCTTGAATTGCACATAAAAACTCAAAATTAGCAAACAGCTGCACATATTTTTGTGGGATTGGTCATGCAGGCGTGGTCAGGATTAATCTGTCTGAGCAGAATAGCAAATGCATCTAATACAGGAAGTTGCATTGCACTCCATTTTATACATCTGTGGGGGTTGTTGCAAGAGCTAATTTTCTATGCACAATTCAAGAAGTGATCGGTATATTGCTTCCTGGATGAGAATATGAACAATATATATTTACTCAGGAAAAATGCCTTTAGTGCATGTGCAGGTTTCTTGCATTCCACCCCAAGTGGCCTAATGACAGTGACATGTTTAAGGGTTAAAGGTCAGTCCCATGTAGGAACAAAGTGACCTAATGACAGTGACATGTTTAATAGGTTAAATGGTCAGTCCCATGTAGGAACAAAGTGACCTAATGACAGTGACATGTTTAATAGGTTAAATGGTCAGTCCCATGTAGGAACACAATGATCTAATTACAGTGACATGTTTAAGGGTTAAAGGTCAGCCCCTTGTAGGAACACAGGGACCCAATGACAGTGACATGTTTAATGGGTTAAAGGGTCAGTCATATATAGGTACAAAGTGACTTTATGAGGTCTATAGTTAATTAATACATTTTAATTGATTTAGATAGTCTTTTACTGAGAAGAATAGATTTCTTTTTAGAATTAAGTATGTTCTGGAAACCCTTTACAGTACAGTTACAGATTTACACAAACAGTATAAAGAAATAAAATATAATAAATTCATAAAAAAAATAACATGTTAAGTTTTATATACTGTTCGTTCCAAATACATTTACATAATGACATGCCTTTTAACTCTGTGAGGGCCAGCGTGGTCTCCAACGCTTTTTCAATGATCTTTAGCCCTTTCTAGCATCCAAGGGCTTAAAGTTTCCATTTGGATTGGTGTCCTCTGTGACGCAATTGACTTGCCCCATGATCATTTCAGTTTTGTCATTAAAGGGAAAGAAACACTTCGTTTTCTCTTTATTTTATTTTGTAGGCATTAAAAAAACATGAAGAATGATATGTCTTATCTCTCAAACCTTTATGGTTTGAGAGATATTCACAAACAAAGTTTCCCCTCTCGCCCCTTTTACCTAGAGTAAGCCATCTCTTCTCAGATGTGGAATCCAGTCCATAGACCAGACAGATAACAGCAGGGAACAATCTTCTTCCTATGAAAACAATGAAAGCCCTGCCCTCCTTGACAACTTTTCAGGTTTTTCCCTTATCTTAATTGAAGATTATCCCTCTCTGCAGTCTACCTGGGCACCTCCCTTCTGCTCTGGCTGAGCAGTGTTACATCAGTAAAAGGGGTGGGAGGGGGATACTTTGTCATTGAATTACTCTTGAACTAAAACTCTGACAGAATTGAAATAACCCTCTCCAAAGTCCAAATACTATGATGATTAAATAGAGCTGCTTTTATTATGAAACATTACTATCCCTTTAACATAAACAGGACCATTTGTAGGGAATCTTCCTGGATCCCAGTGAGAGAGGTTTCAGTGACGATGTGTCCAGCAGTGCACAGATCCATGGAAATAATGTCTTGAGATAATACAGGAAGGTGCAAAGGCACCATTAAGGGAGAGTAAACTTACAGTGGAACGATCACCTCTGAACATCATGCTCCCATACGAAAATGGAAGCAAAAAACAATTGTATGCAGTCATTTATTTTTTTTTTTAAAATGTTCTGGTTTTTATTAAATCCACTGACAAATAGAAGTGGAGATATCACCTTGGAGTTTGCCTGCTATACAAGCTGTACCACAGGCATCTAATTGTTATGCTGACGGTCCCCCTGTGGCCTTGTATGCCCACCCACCAACTTCCCATTTATCCAAGTGCATTGTGTCTAAAGAGCTGCCTGCACGAAACATTGCCATATAGGAGCAAGCCCGACAAAGATTATATATTAAAAAGTAACGTCCTGCACTGATAAGTGCACTGATATATGCAGGATGTTGCTTTTTACTGTGTATTCATGGTCTGGCTTACTCCTTCATGTCACTGTTTTGTGCAGGCAGCTCTTTAAACACACACCACGCGTGGTGGACGACTCTCTGCCCCTTTAATCACTATCTCTATATCATGACTGAAGGCTTTCTCCCTTTCTGCTCCCTAACTCTAGAACTCCCTACCACCCATCATTCACCAAGCCTCAACCCTCAGCAACTTCAAATCAAAGCTAAAAGAGCACCTCTTAAATATAGCAGTACCGTAATTAGGGAAACATTATCTCAAACTGCAGTTCATCCTCTACCAGCTCGTATCTGTATGTCACCCATCCTATATTTAGATTGTAAGCTCTACGGGGCATGGACCTTCTACCCTAATGTATACTCACCTTGTGTTCCCCTTATGGTTGTCTTTATAAGCACTTAATCACTGCACTTATTGTATCCCTTCTATCCTACATGTAATCTGTAAAGTGCTAAGTACACTGGTTGGTGCTATATAAATAAAATATACAATACAATACAATACATAAGGAGGAAAAGGGGCAGGACGAATGACTGGGAAAGTGATGCTACTCATGTTCTACAAAGTTAAGATGGCAGCTCTCTCCATCGTCTGAGAAGAAAATGTAAAGTATGTGTTATCTGTTACAAACTGTTGTAACAAATGAGAGGTTTTTTTTTCATGAAGATTATTTGTAATTGATTAGGGGGTTATGGTACCTGATAGTTCCACTTTAATAGTGAAGCACTGAGCACGGTGGTTTAGTGGTTAGCACTGTTGCCTTGCAGCGCTGGGGTCCTAGGTTCAAATCCTACCAAGGACAACATCTGCAATGAGTTTGTATGTTCTCACTGTGTTTGCGTGGGTTTCCTCCGGGTACTCCGGTTTCCTCCCACACTCCTAAAAACATACTGATAGGTGAATTTAGATTGTGAGCCCCAATGGAGACAGGGACCAATATGAGTGTAAAGTGCTGCGGAATCTGTGTGCGCTATATAAATAAAGAATTATTATTATTAAGAATTAATAGTGAATAACTAACTATATATATATATATATATATATACAGGCCATACCCTGCAGAATAAAACAAGGTATTCCCACTGCTGAGAGACCTTGGCCTAGATGCACTAAAAGTCGATGTGGTATCGGTATGATCGTGTCAATGTGTTCGGGTCACTCCTACAATTCGATCTGCACACACATTGACATACTCCCCAAAATTGTCGGATGGAAGGGGATGGTTGGAGAAGGTCCCTATTAGCATACACAATTGTAGAAGGATGTCAATGTGGAAGGGATGTCCTCCCCTCACACATCACCAACACTACTACAATTCTGATCAACATTTTTCCTGCTTCCCTACCTAGCCAGTAGGGCAGTGATTCTCAACCAGGGTGCCATGGCACTTTGGGACACCATCTTAGGGTGCCCCACATTTTCTATGAAGACTAACAAAAATGGACTTTTAAATAAAGATTAATAGAAATTGTTTAGCAAAATAGGTTTAGTTTTATTACTATGATTATAAGACCTAATAATAACTGATTATTTATGTATTGTACCCTTCATTATGCCCTTGATAAAGTACATTAAATATGTTAGGGGTGCCCCGAATGTTCTAGATTATGTGTTAGGGGTACCCCGAACAAAAAAAGATTGAGAACCACTGCAGTAGGGGAATAAAGAGAAGTCTTTCAGGACCATGGACAGCATCAGATGCCATAAGGATGTGCATTGTTCATCCCTGTGGCACTCAAAGGGTTCAAATAAACCTTCGACATATTAAACCTCCTCTTAGTCATTCGACATATAATGCCCATATTCTTCATACTAAATCTGTTGGTCGTACACTTCACTTTAGCCAACAGACATTCTCCGACTTACACTTCACTTTTTTCAACACTCAACCCTTTGAGTATCAGAGAGGTAGCAAATGCAGTGTATGTTGGATAAAGTATGTCAGATAAAGTGAAGTGTAGGACCAAAAGAGTTAGTATGGAGAATACAAGCACAATATGTTGAATGACTAAGAGGGAGGTTAATATGTTGAAGGTTTATTCAAACCCTTTGAGTGCCACAGAGGTGAGCAATACACATCCCTATGGCATTTGATGCTGTCCTTGGTGCTGAAATCCTTCTCTATATTCCCCTACTGGCTGGGGAGGGAAGCAGAGAGAACGCTGTTCAGAATTGTCGTAGCTCTCCCTGCTGTTACTCCATAGGAAAGTACAGGGGAGATCCCAACTACGACAGCATGAATTAGGTGAAGTGGAGACTGTGAACTCCAACACAGAGGCTGCTATCAGAGTTTAATGAATGAGTCTAAGTGTTACATTATAATACCAACATACCTCCTTGCATACAAATGTGTCTCATTATACTTCATTTCAATATGGAAATGAGCAATTCTCGATGCGAAGAGGAGAAATTTGTAAACCAGTCGAAGGAATGTCGGGTTGGTGTCGATGTCGGCATTTTTTGTTGGAGTCATGTCGGTGTGATGTCGTAGAGACTTTGGTGAATACTGAGGATGTGCCTATGACCCTGCTCCAAAAGTACATCGACATTTTACCCCTCTTCAACCTTTATTGCATCTAGGCCCTTGTATTCAAAAGTAATTTCAGCTCAAATTCACATTTTGGGGTGCAGTACTTCCATGGCCTGAAATGTTATGGGGGCGCTCTTGCTACAACAGTGTAATGGAAAGCTGTGGTCAATTGACCATAAACCTCCATAGCTTGACGTAGCAACTGCACCACTGTAAAATTGCAGTCCATGGAAGTACTGTACCAAAATAAAAATACAAAGTCTGACTGCAATAACTTTTTAATAAAACATCTCTGTGGGAGTACCTTGTTTTGCTCATTAGGATAAACCTTGCAGTGTACATTTTCTCAGTAATAAGAGTTAATATCTCTCTATCATTAGAGAGATCAATAGACCATTATACTGGTAAAGCATGGTACCCTGTTAGTCATAGAAAAATCAGGAGACTATTGGAGTAAAAACGATTCCTTTATTGAATAACTGAGTGATTCTAGGATATAAGTTTTCAAGACAACTAGATCTCTTCTTCAGGAAATACAAGAATGAAGACTGAATACACAATATTGACAGGTTATCTACTCATACAAATTATTTTAACATTTAAATTTAAATTCCACTGGCAATGAATATTCCTATCAGAATTGTCTCTAATTCGCTGTCTAGGCTCCAATAGAGTCTCTTTATAGTGCACTAGAAAATACAAACAAGATTTATTACCTTTTTGATGCTCCAGTTAAATTGAATCTTTAGTGAATTTAAAGGGATAGTAATACTTTGCTTTATCTTTTTTTTGTAGGCATTAAAAAAACATGAAGAACAATATAAGTCTTATCTCTCAAACCTTTATGGTTTGAGAGATATTCACAAGCAAAGTTTCCCCTCACTGACCAAAATGGTCAAATCTGCCATCTAGCTGTCAGATTTGGAATCCAGTCCACAGATCAACCGGTGGCTCCTCAGCAGAGCCGAGATCGCAAGATATAAAAATAACTATTTAATTGGAAATGTCTAAAAAGTGTACTTGCAAACCAGGCACACTTTGTAGACTATTCAAATGAAGTGGTTCTTCTTATATCTCGCAATCTCGGCTCTGCTGTAGAGCCACGGCCGGTCTGTGGACTGGATTCCAAATCTGACAGCTAGATGGCAGACTTGACCGTTTTGGTCAGTAAGGGGAAACTTTGCTTGTGAATATCTCTCAAACCATAAAGGTTTGAGAGATAAAAAGTATATCATTCTTCATGTTTTTTTAATGCCTACAAAATAAAATACAGAGAAAACAAAGTATTACTATCCCTTTAAGTCTATAGATAGGCATCTCTGGCTAAAGACTAAAATTACCTGGAGCATCACAAACGTAATCATTTGTGTTTGTATTTTCTAGTCCATTACAAAGAGACTTTATTGGAGTCTAGACAATGAATTATAGACAAAATTGATAAGAAAATTCACTGCCACTGGAATTTAAATGTTAAAATAATTTGTGAGTGTTTAATTTGTCAAAATTGTTTATTCAGCCTTCATTCTTATTATGCCTGAAAAAAAGTTGTATTGAAAGTTTGCATCCTAGAGTGACTCAGTTAGCCAATAAAGGTGTCACTTTTGCTCTATGAGTCTCCCACCTGTATGAGACCAGCATAGAATTGCACAAAGGAGAATTGCAGAGCATTACTCCAGAACAACAGACTGGTCTTCCGCTCACCCGACTAACCCCATTACAGTCCATAATTAAATCCTCTGCACGACTAATCTACCTCACCCACCGCTTCTCTAACACCACTCCCCTCTGCCAGTCCCTACACTGGCTCCCATTAGCATACAGAATTAAATTCAACATTCTGGTTCTAACATATAGATCTGTCACTAACACTTCACCCCCCTATATCTCATCTCTCATTTCCAAATATTCTCCCACTCACCATCTTTGATCTGCACATGACCTTCTCCTCTCCACAGCTCATTACATTCTCCCACTCCCACCTACATGACTACTCCCACTCCCGCCTACAGAACTTCTCCCACTCTCACCTACAGGACTTCTCCCGTGCTGCACCCGAGCTCTGGAAATCCCTTCCCTGTCCCATCAGACTCTCCCCAGCCTTCAAATCTTCAGACGCTCCCTGAAGACTCACCTCTTCAGGGAAGCCTATCAACTGCCTCCATAAACATCATCACCAAGATTCACCCCTTCCCATGACCACTGCACTCACCAGCACTTCTCTCTCCCACCCACTGACTGGCAGTTCATGTGGCAGGAGGCACTTACACCCAATATCACTTACTCCTTCTGTGTCCAACACACCATCCACTAGACTGTAAGCTCTCACCAGCAGGGGCCTCTGATCCTTCTGTTTTCCACATCTGATTGTACTATTTAATATCTCTGAATGTCTATTCCCTATTGTACAGCGCTGTGGAATAAGTTGGCCCTATATAAATAAAGAATAATAATAATAATAACATAGCTTTATATCAGTACATGAAATAATCAGAGCATTTCACCATTACAAGAAACCTGCAGAATGTGTGTGTGTGTGTGTGTGTGGTGTGACAATGGTTAAGATTGGTATGTCACATAGTGTATGTGTGGTTCTGATACTACCAGTGTAACAAGACTGGGGTGGCAAACAGTGTACGTGTAGTTCAATGCTACCAGTGGAACAATGTTGGGGTGTCAGCCATTGTATGTGTGTTTTTTTGTGACTACCACTGGACAATGGGACATGGATAAGGCACCACTCAGTGTATTTGTGGCTCCATCACTACCAGTGGACAGAGGGACAAGGCTGGGGTTTCAGACAGTGTATGTGTGGTTCTGTGACTACCACTGTAAGACATCAGGGGTCTCAGATAGTGAAACTATGGTTTTGTGAATACCAGTCAACAGTGGAACAAACAAGTCTGGGTGTCAAACAGGGTATAGGTGGTTATGTTACTTACAGACCAGTGGACAGTGTAACAAGGCTGGGGTGTCAGATAGTGTATGTGTGTTTCTGTGACTACAGAACAAGGATACCAAGGATGGGGTGACATTCATTGTATATCTATGTGTGGTTCTGTGATTACCAGTGGGACAAGGCAGGGGTATCAGATTGTGAGGCTGGTGTAAAAAACAAAAATATAGCATTTGTGGAGCAGCCTGACTGCACTATCAGGAACACATACTATTTCCCCAAATCCTCATTGATTTAAATAGGGCTTTTAAATGCTAGAATGGTCTCCAATACATTGTTTAACAATGCATTGGAGATCTCCCTAGTACTTAAAGGGTTAAAAACCACATTTACATCAATGGTCATTTAAAATTGTTTCCAGTGTGTTTGTCCCAGAATTACTCCTGTTCCACTCAGATTCCACAAGAGGTTGCCTCAAAATGTGAAACCTTCTCTGATGCACAAATGAGCAGTAGTGATGAGCGAGCACCCCAATGCTCGGGTGTTCGGGTGCTCTGACCGAGCACCCCCTGAGGCTCGAGTGCTCGGCCGAGCACCCGAGCCCCATTGAAGTCAATGGGAGGACTCGAGCATTACACCAGGCACCCCCTGCTCTGATGAGGGGAGGGTGCCTGGTCCATAGGAAAATGGCAGAAAAGGATGGAAACACCACAGAAATGGTTCAGGGACAGCATAGGGAGGATGTCTGGATGCATCTTGGACTCCAACATCGCTGCTGGGAACGATCTTTCGCCCGTAGTACGCCATTTTTACAGACTGACCATAAAACACACAAAAAGGAAAATAAAAACGACTTTAGGCGAAAAATTGTTACCAAACAATATTTGCTGTATATTTACTTGTATATCATCTGCAAATTCTCCCAAAAATGTCCTTGATTTTCAGAACTGAGGCCATGATTAAGAGGGAAACGTGCGCAGAGGCAAATTCTCCCAAAAATTTCCTTGATTTTCAGAACTGAGGCCATGATTAAGAGGGAAACGTGCGCAGAGTCAAATTATCCCAAAAATTTCCTTGATTTTCAGAACTGAGGCCATGATTAAGAGGGAAACGTGCGCAGAGGCAAATTCTCCCAAAAATTTCCTTGATTTTCAGAACTGAGGCCATGATTAAGAGGGAAACGTGCGCTGAGCTGACCATCTAAAACATTATGGGTGAGGGTCTGCTGCAGAGCTGACCATCCTAAACATTATATGCGAAGGCCCGCTAGTGAGCTGACGCTATAAAACATTATATGAGAGGGCCCGCTAGAGAGCTGACCCAATAAAACATTATATGAGAAGGCCCGCTGGTGAGCTGACCTATATAAAAATTGGCAAACAGGGCCCGCTGGTGAGCTGACCCTATATAAAAATTATATCACAGGGCCCGCTGGTGAGCTGGCCCTATATAAAAATTATATCCCAGGGCATATGGAAGAGGAGGAGGAGGATGAGAAGATTAAGAGTCAACCATATACCCGTTTTTTGGGTGGAAGGGGTGAATGGGAATACAGAGTATTCCCATCATTGTAAATAACATATATAAAGTGAGTTTATGTTCCCCCGGGGCTTTCCTCCAGTGGAGTGGAGAAGTCAGGGGAAATCCAGGCCTTGTTCATTTTTATAAGTGTCAACCTATCAGCATTGTCGGTGGAAAGGCGGATACGCTTATCTGTTATGATGCCACCAGCAGCACTAAATACCCGCTCAGACAGAACGCTGGCGGCAGGGCAGGCCAGCACCTCCAAGGCGTAGAGTGCCAGTTCATACCACGTGTCCAGCTTGGACACCCAGTAGTTGTAAGGCACAGAGGGATCATTGAGGACGCTGACACGGTCTGCTACGTACTCCTTCACCATCTTCCAAAACTTTTCCCTCCTTGTGACACTAGGCTGCGCATCAGGGTGAGGGTGCTGGCGGGGTGTCATGAAGGTGTCTCACGCCTTGGAGAGTGTTGCCCTGCCTTTCTCGGAACTGCTGTGTGCTCCCCTTTTATCCCCTTCTCGGTTGGCCAAGGTAGCACGTACTCTGCCGCCAGCGTTGTCAGATGGAAAATTTTGGAGCAATTTTTCAACAAGAACCTTCTGGTATTGCACCATTTTGCTTGTCCTCTCCACCGGAGGAATGAGAGATGAGAAATTCTCTTTGTAGCGGGGGTCCAGAAGGGTGAACACCCAGTAATCCGTGTTGTCTAAAATGCGTATAACGCGTGGGTCACGGGAAAGGCAGCCTAACATAAAGTCAGCCATGTGTGCCAGAGTACCAACAGGCAAGATTTCGCTGTCCTCACCAGGAGGATGACTCTCAATCTCCTCATCCTCTTCCTCCTCTTCTGCCCACCCACGCTGAAGAGATGGAACTAAAGTTCCATGGCTACCCTCTGTAGCGGAGGCAACCGTGTCTTCCTCCTCCTCCTCCTCCTCCTCCTCCGCCTCCTCCAATTGTCGCTGAGAAGACGAAGTGAGGGTGCTCTGGCTATCACCTTGTGTAAGCTCTTCCTCCCCCATTTCCACCTCTTCCACATGCAAAGCGTCGGTTTTAATTGTGAGCAGCGAGCGTTTCAGTAGACACAGAAGTGGGATGGTTACACTGATAATAGCGTTATCGCCGCTCACCATCTGTGTCGATTCCTCAAAATTGCGTAAAACCTCGCAGAGGTCTGACATCCATTCCCACTCCTCACTTCTGATTACAGGAAGTTGAACGGAGAGGCGACGACCGTGTAACAGCTGGTACTCCACTACTGCCCTCTGCTGCTCACAAAGCCGGGCCAACATGTGGAAGGTGGAGTTCCAGCGCGTGCTCACGTCACACAGCAGCCGGTGAGCTGGCAATTGTAAGCGCTGCTGCAGCTTCAACAGGCCGGCCGAAGCTGTAGATGACTTACGGAAATGTGCACACACGCGGCGCACCTTGGTCAAGAGATCATGCACATTGGGGTAGGTTTTTAGAAATCGCTGCACCACTAAATTAAATACATGCGCTAGGCATGGTACGTGTGTGAGCTTGCCGAGCTCCAAAGCCACCACCAAGTTACGCCCATTATCACACACAACCATGCCTGGTTGCAGGTTGAGTGGCGAGAGCCACTGCTCGGTCTGGTGACTAATCCCCTGCAACAGCTCTGAGGCCGTGTGCTGTTTGTCCCCAAGGCAGATCAGCTTCAGCACGGCCTGTTGACGCTTCCCCACTGCAGTGCTACACTGCTTCCAGCTACTGGCTGATGGGGGAGTGGCGCTGCGTGTAGAGAATTCGGAGGTGGAAACGGAGGAGGAGGAGCCAATAACGTAGGTGCTGGTGGAAACCCTGATGGAGGTAGGGCCCGCAATCCTCGGCGTGGGTAGCACCCGTGCCATCCCAGGGTCCGAGTCGCTCCCAGCCTCCACGACATTCACCCAGTGTGCCGTCAGGGAAATGTAGCGTCCCTGGCCACAAGCACTTGTCCATGTGTCAGTCGTTAAGTGGACCTTCCCAGTAACTGCGTTGGTCAGGGCACGGGTGATGTTACGGGACACATGGTGGTGTAATGCGGGGATGGCACACCGGGAAAAGTAGTGGCGGTTGGGGACCGCGTACCGAGGGACAGCTGCTGCCATCAGGCTGCGGAAGGGCTCAGTGTCCACAAGCCTAAATGGCAGCATTTCGATGGCCAGTAATTTTGAAAGGTGTGAGGTTAGTGCTATGGCCTGTGGGTGGGTGGCTGGGTACTTTCTCTTGCGCTCAAATGCCTGGGGTAACGACATTTGGACGCTGTGCTGGGACAGGGAAGTGGATGTGGTCGCTGATGGTGCTTCAGATGGTACAGGTGCAGGGCGGGAGGTATGCGGGCCTGCGCCTTCGACAGGCGATTGGCCGGCACCGAAAACAGGGGAAGAGGAGGCAGTGGTGTGGCCTGCAGACACAGATGGGCGATCCAGGCGTTCCTCCCACTTACTACGGTGCTTGGATGCCATGTGTCGGATCATGCTGGTGGTGGTGAGGTTTCTAGTGTTCATGCCTCGGCTCATTCTGGTGTGGCACAGGTTGCAAACTACAATTCTTTTGTCGTCCGCACTTTCCTTAAAAAAACGCCATACCGCGGAACACCTACCCTTTGGCAAGGGAGATTTACGCAAGGGGGTGCTCCGTGGAACATTTGCGGGCCGGTTTGGTGCGGTCCGCCTTCTTTCTGTAGCCACACCACTGCCTCTTCCAGCCTGTTGCGGTGCTGCAGATGGCTCACCCTCAGGACTGCTGTCATCGCTCGGCTCTACACCTTCCCAGGTGGGGTCAGTCACCTCATCGTCCACCAAGTCCTCCTCCACTTCCTCACTCTGATCATCCTCCTCAAGTCTTGATCCCACCACATACTCAGTCATTGACAACTGTATAACATTCTTCTCAACAAGGTCTTGAGACGGAAATAGTGGTTGATTTAATGGCAACTGTGTCTCATCATCATCATCATCATCCACTACTTCCTTTGACCTTAAATGTCGTTCACATCTGTCATCTTCTTGTGATTGGGTAGCCTCTAGAGGTTGTGAATCAGGGCACAAGATGTCATGTTCCTCTGCAAGCGTGCTTGGAGAGAGGGTCAAATGAAGGATTGGTGATGAGACGAGCTCCTCACTATATCCCAGTGTGGGATCACTTCTTTGACCAGACCGTGTATGGTGGGAGGAAGGATGATCAGAGTGAGGATTATTTTGACCAGACTCTTGGCTACTGAGAGTGGACTTGGTGGAAGACAGGGTGGTGCTTAACCGACTAGAAGCAGTATCAGCTGTCATCCAACCGACCACCTGTTCGCAGTGGTCGGACCTCGAGAGTGATGTCCTGCGACGCCCTGTAAAATTACACATGAAGCTAGGTATGGTGGATGTCTTTCTTTCTTGTGCTCTGGCACCAGGCACAGTTTCTCCGCGTCCTGACCCGCGCCCTGAACTTTCAGGATCACGTCCACTTCCCCGTCCCTTTTTACCCGCCTTCTTCATCTTACACAGAATATGTGACTTTAATATTTGAGTTTGAAAACTTAACAGTATTTCTTACTATTCTGCAACTGTGCAGAGTACACAGAATACGCTGCTAAACGGCGGTGATACACACTGAATGGAATATGTGACTTTAATATTTGAGTTTGAAAACTTAACAGTATTTCTTACTATTCTGCAACTCTGCAGAGTACACAGAATAGGCTGCTAAACGGCGGTGACACACACTGAATGGAATATGTGACTTTAATATTTGAGTTTGAAAACTTAACAGTATTTCTTACTATTCTGCAACTGTGCAGAGTACACAGAATAGGCTGCTAAACGGCGGTGAAACACACTGAATGGAATATGTGACTTTAATATTTGAGTTTGAAAACTTAACAGTATTTCTTACTATTCTGCAACTCTGCAGAGTACACAGAATAGGCTGCTAAACGGCGGTGATACACACTGAATGGAATATGTGACTTTAATATTTGAGTTTGAAAACTTAACAGTATTTCTTACTATTCTGCAACTGTGCAGAGTACACAGAATAGGCTGCTAAACGGCGGTGATACACACTGAATGGAATATGTGACTTTAATATTTGAGTTTGAAAACTTAACAGTATTTCTTACTATTCTGCAACTGTGCAGAGTACACAGAATAGGCTGCTAAACGGCGGTGAAACACACTGAATGGAATATGTGACTTTAATATTTGAGTTTGAAAACTTAACAGTATTTCTTACTATTCTGCAACTGTGCAGAGTACACAGAATAGGCTGCTAAACGGCGGTGATACACACTGAATGGAATATGTGACTTTAATATTTGAGTTTGAAAACTTAACAGTATTTCTTACTATTCTGCAACTCTGCAGAGTACACAGAATAGGCTGCTAAACGGCGGTGACACACACTGAATGGAATATGTGACTTTAATATTTGAGTTTGAAAACTTAACAGTATTTCTTACTATTCTGCAACTGTGCAGAGTACACAGAATAGGCTGCTAAACGGCGGTGAAACACACTGAATGGAATATGTGACTTTAATATTTGAGTTTGAAAACTTAACAGTATTTCTTACTATTCTGCAACTCTGCAGAGTACACAGAATAGGCTGCTAAACGGCGGTGATACACACTGAATGGAATATGTGACTTTAATATTTGAGTTTGAAAACTTAACAGTATTTCTTACTATTCTGCAACTCTGCAGAGTACACAGAATAGGCTGCTAAACGGCGGTGACACACACTGAATGGAATATGTGACTTTAATATTTGAGTTTGAAAACTTAACAGTATTTCTTACTATTCTGCAACTGTGCAGAGTACACAGAATAGGCTGCTAAACGGCGGTGAAACACACTGAATGGAATATGTGACTTTAATATTTGAGTTTGAAAACTTAACAGTATTTCTTACTATTCTGCAACTGTGCAGAGTACACAGAATAGGCTGCTAAACGGCGGTGATACACACTGAATGGAATATGTGACTTTAATATTTGAGTTTGAAAACTTAACAGTATTTCTTACTATTCTGCAACTGTGCAGAGTACACAGAATAGGCTGCTAAACGGCGGTGAAACACACTGAATGGAATATGTGACTTTAATATTTGAGTTTGAAAACTTAACAGTATTTCTTACTATTCTGCAACTGTGCAGAGTACACAGAATAGGCTGCTAAACGGCGGTGATACACACTGAATGGAATATGTGACTTTAATATTTGAGTTTGAAAACTTAACAGTATTTCTTACTATTCTGCAACTGTGCAGAGTACACAGAATAGGCTGCTAAACGGCGGTGAAACACACTGAATGGAATATGTGACTTTAATATTTGAGTTTGAAAACTTAACAGTATTTCTTACTATTCTGCAACTCTGCAGAGTACACAGAATAGGCTGCTAAACGGCGGTGATACACACTGAATGGAATATGTGACTTTAATATTTGAGTTTGAAAACTTAACAGTATTTCTTACTATTCTGCAACTCTGCAGAGTACACAGAATAGGCTGCCAAACGGCGGTGACACACACTGAATGGAATATGTGACTTTAATATTTGAGTTTGAAAACTTAACAGTATTTCTTACTATTCTGCAACTGTGCAGAGTACACAGAATAGGCTGCTAAACGGCGGTGAAACACACTGAATGGAATATGTGACTTTAATATTTGAGTTTGAAAACTTAACAGTATTTCTTACTATTCTGCAACTCTGCAGAGTACACAGAATAGGCTGCTAAACGGCGGTGAAACACACTGAATGGAATATGTGACTTTAATATTTGAGTTTGAAAACTTAACAGTATTTCTTACTATTCTGCAACTCTGCAGAGTACACAGAATAGGCTGCTAAACGGCGGTGAAACACACTGAATGGAATATGTGACTTTGATATTTGAGTTTGAAAACTTAACACTATTTCTTACTATTCTGCAACTGTGCAGAGTACACAGAATAGGCTGCTAAACGGCGGTGACACACACTGAATGGAATATGTGATTTTAATATTTGAGTTTGAAAACTTAACAGTATTTCTTACTATTCTGCAACTCTGCAGAGTACACAGAATAGGCTGCTAAACAGCGGTGAAACACACTGAATGGAATATGTGACTTTGATATTTGAGTTTGAAAACTTAACACTATTTCTTACTATTCTGCAACTGTGCAGAGTACACAGAATAGGCTGCTAAACGGCGGTGACACACACTGAATGGAATATGTGACTTTAATATTTGAGTTTGAAAACTTAACAGTATTTCTTACTATTCTGCAACTCTGCACACTACACAGAATGTGCTGCTAAACTGCGGCGAAGCACACTGAATGGAATATGTGACTTTGATATTTTAGTTTGAAGACTTAACAGTATTTCTTCCTATTCTGCAACTCTGCACAGTACACAGAATGTGCTGCTAAACTGCGGCGAAGCACACTGAATGGAATATGTGACTTTGATATTTTAGTTTGAAGACTTAACAGTATTTCTTCCTATTCTGCAACTCTGCACAGTACACAGAATGTGCTGCTAAACTGCGGCGAAGCACACTGAATGGAATATGTGACTTTGATATTTTAGTTTGAAGACTTAACAGTATTTCTTCCTATTCTGCAACTCTGCACAGTACACAGAATGTGCTGCTACACTGCGGCGAAGCACACTGAATGGAATATGTGACTTTGATATTTTAGTTTGAAGACTTAACAGTATTTCTTCCTATTCTGCAACTCTGCACAGTACACAGAATGTGCTGCTAAACTGCAGCGACGCACACTGAATGGAATATGTGACTTTGATATTTTAGTTTGAAGACTTAACAGAATGTGCTCTAATCTGCAACTTTGCACACTAAACAGAATGTGCTCTAATCTGCAACTTTGCACACTAAACTGAATGTGCTCTAATCTGCAACTTTGCACACTAAACAGAATGTGCTCTAATCTGCAACTGTGCACACTAAACAGAATGTGCTCTAATCTGCAACTTTTCACACTAAACAGAATTTTTTTTTTTTTGTTTTTTTTTTTTTTTCCCCCACACACAAAATAACCTGCTGCCCCCACACACAGTAGTCCTAAAAAGGACTTTTGGTTCTTTTTTTTTCACAATTTTTGTTTTTTTCCTCCCTACACTGCCTTTCCCTTCCTATCCTCAGCTCTCCCTGGCTCAGACTGAGCCGAACTCGATGGTCAGGTGCTATACAGCACCCGACCACGGGTTCTGGCCAGCCAATCAGTGTAATGCCAGCAGCCAACATGGCTGCTGGCATTACACCGATGTCAGAGCCTCCCTGCACGTTTATTGGCTGCGCAGCAGCCGCAAAACGTGCGGGGAGGAGACCCGAACATGGCGGGCGAGCACATGCGGTACTCGTACGAGTACCGCCATGTGCCGAGCAGAGCGATGCTCGAGCCGATCCGAGCATCGGCCGAGCATGCTCGCTCAACACTAGTGAGCAGTCCTTTTCATCAAGCATAAAGAGTATCAACCATAGTGGCTCATCTACTGCAAAATTCATGTTCCAAGGTGCCGTAAGGGTCCCCCTCATAACATCACAGAAATTACAATCTATAATGTGTGAGTTATATTATACCAGAGCTTACAATCTACAATGCATGTCCCACATCGCACCACATAGATTACAGTCTGCAATGTGTGACCCACATGAAATCACAGAGCTTTCAGTCAAAGAAACATTCTCAATGTGGATCAGCTCTTGTGAAGCACAAGCTATTTTGTGCCATATGGTTCACCTACATGACACCACATGCCACACAATACACCACAGAGCTTTCAGTGTAGAATGCACCATCCATATGTTGTCACAGAGCTTACAGTTTAAAAGGAAGTACCACTGTGGATCAAGTTCTGAGAAGCACAAACTCTGTGGAGTTATGATGGTGATCATTAGGGCACCATTTACAATCTATGACCCAGAAACACTAGAGAGGTACAAACAATATGTGACCCACATGGCTCAATGGAGCTAAAAGACTAAGAGAAACTATCCATATTAGGTCATCCTGTGAAGTGTAAGCTCTGCAGTTCCATGTGTGTCACAGTTTGTAGATTGTAAGCTCTGTGTCATCATGTGTGTGAGCCTCACAGCTGTACTGAGCTTTCAGGTCACAGTAAATCATCCACTGTGGGTCATTCCTTTAGACTGTAAGTTCTTTGGTGAGTAACAATTTTTCTAGAGGGTCACAGGGTTTTACAGATAGGCAGTCTCCATGTTACAGAGAGAAACTAAAATGTGTGCCAACCCTTGGGGTTGTGGGATAAGTTCTCACATGGTGCAATCATATGGGATTCGATTAGTCAGAGAAAAGAGATATATTAGGCCAAATTTGTTCCCATAGATTGGTTGGCAAGGGCCACCTTTACATGAAATAGGAAGAACTACATTATTAAATGAGAACAGCAGAGTATTACATGAAAACTTTAGGACAATACACGAACACAAGTAACACAAGAAACCAGCAGTATTACCAGCCTTCTTATATAAGACCAGCACACTAATATACAATAATACATAAGACAAACAAGACACTATAGGATTACATGAAGACAAGGTGAGAGACATCTCTCAAATTCTTATATTACTATATAGAGCTTATTCACTAAAGTCTCTCTCTCTCTCTCTCTCCCAGAAAGTCTCTTCGTCGAAAAAGACAAGAATTGGAAAAAAAATACATCTCCTTCCCCTTAAATCTGACCATCTGTAACCACTCAAAAGAGCAATAATAACAGACAATACTACACTTTCAAGAAAACTTCAAAAGTGTCAAAAGTACAAGCTCCTACCCAAAACCCAAAATGACAAACACAATGTACACCCTGATGACATTTTTGGAAGGTGTTTTTAAAGTGGCATCCTTTCAGTCAGGACAGGAGGAAGGACCAATCAGACTGCAGATGGAAAACAGTCAGAGCCAGTCCTATTTCTAGGTGTCAGTTATAGACTTAAAATGGGAACATAGAATGGCAAGTACATGTACAGTACATACAGGGAACAAAGACATCTCTGTATCATGAGCAGTCCTGACTTCTGTATATGCATGTGCTTGTCATGGTGTATTAATACTTTCTTATGTTTAACTTCATTATTTTCATTTCAATCATTTTTGACCATATTAACCCATGCAGTCTTGACAGACAAGACTTACCTTCTTAGAGTCCTCATTGTGTAGAACATCTTTTAGCTTCCAGCACAGCAGGAGTCAATATTGTTAGGGTGCAAAACCAGGAAAGTCAGAACTACCTCCTCACTGCTTATTAGAAGCAAAGAGTTTTTTTGGGGAAAAATCCATGTTAACTCTTGCAACTCTGGAAGGTCCTTATGGTGCCAATTAGCTGTCAGATTCTTTAACATTGATTCCTTCATGAGCCAGCAGTCAAATGGTTACAAACATATTAACCCATGAAGTAAGCTCAGACATCTGACACATAATTGGCACTATGAAGATGTGGGTCTTACTGTACATAAGTGTAGAAGTTAACATGGATACATAGACTAACCATGTTAACTGCAGTACTGCTGTAAGCTAAGTACTGCTATAAGCTAAGTTATCCAAGTTAAGTACTGCTATAAGCTAAATCATCCAAGACTCACACTCAGCCCCCATTAGGGCGGAAGCCATTTTCTCGTAGCCAAGCAGAGGTCAATTCCTGTCACAGTAGGCAATGGGCAGTTCTCTTTTTAGTAATTAGAACTCTGTGCTCTGGAGTCTTCATCCCGGGACTTTGTATTGCCCCCAAAAGAGGGCTGTCGGGGACATGGGACAGACATTTAACAGGACTGTCCTGGGCTACCCACATACCTCCCAACATTTTAGATTGCCAAAGAGGGACACTTGCTTTTTAGGGGGTGTTGCTGGGAGTGTGACTGATGGGTGGGACATTATATAGAATTTTACGCAGTTTCATTACCTACTGATGCCTACTTCTGTAACCTAATAAATGACTTAGAACAAAATCAAATTATTTTATTTACACAGACTAATTTATAAACACATATACTGAAATTTAAACAAACAATAATGTGAGTTTTATTGCTGTAGAGCAATGTGATACATTTATATGCACACCACGCAATCTGATCCCCTAAAAAGAGGTGACACCAGGGCGAGAAAGAGGGACAGAGGGATTTGGGTCTAAAAGAGGGACCGTCCCTCCTAAAGAGGGACACTTGGGAGGTATGGCTACCCAGGACTTATGGTCACCCTATGCTCCATTCCATGGCCTGTGCAACTGATGTGTTTGCTTCTCCTGCCTGTGTGAGTTATAGTTAAAATGTGATTGTGTGTTTGATAAGTGCAGGGGGCAGGGGAGGGCTGGGCTGGGGGGCAGGGGAGCAATTGCCCCCTGGGTCAGTCATATGTCTGGGCTGGTGGGCCACTCCCTCTTTTTGTTGTAAATGTAGCTACAGTAGTGATACCACAGAGCTTACAACTGAAATGGAGCTACAATCCAAGTGGATCTACATTAGTACCATAACCCATTTCCCTTGTTAGCTCTATGGTATCACTAGTGCAGCTTTACTTACATTGTAAGCTCTGTAGTTGCACCAGTGTAACCCCATTTCAATTGTAAGCTCTGTGGTATTGCTTGCCTTACTTCACAATACTAACCCTTTGAGTGACAGAGGGGTATGCCACGCATTGCGAAGCATACCCCTCTGGCACTCAAAGGGTTAATGGCAATTTTAAAATTAACAAAAGAGGGTGGGCTGGGACAGAGAGCTGAAACAATAGTAAAATCGGGCCACTTGATTGTAGTTGTCCTCCAGGCCACAAATTGCCAGCCCTCCCCTGGCAGGGGGGCACAAATTTCTGATGATATATCTTGGTTCTCCCTTCACAAATCTCTTTATGCTTGGTATCACTGGAAAAGAGAAACAAGATATTTACTCCGAAATTTATCTCACTAGACTTATCAAATAGTACTTTTTCAGCGAAGAGTGCCCCCTGCTGCCTGGTGCTCAGTATGGCTGCACTATCCTTACTGCATTAGAAACAGCACTGAACACAAGGCCTAAAGAATTATGTGTAGATTGGTTCTCCAAAATGAACCTTTAATTTGGACATCATGTTCATGAAGGCATTCTTCTGGGATTACAAGACCACAAAACTGCACCCAGTTAAGCATTTTTTTGCATTTGCTTTGCATTGCATATCACTCCAGCATTCTAGGGGTCACAAAGGAGCCATTTAAATAAGAACTTTCACCTCTAATACACTTTGGACCAGATTTTACAATTTGTGTTAAAATAGACAGTAGGGCCAAAGTGAATACCGGCTGACATAACAAAATGTCTAACCCGGTATTTAAAGGCCCTAACTTGTATCAACTTGTAGCATTTTTTTACTTTTCAATGGGCCAAAATACATGTTAATATAATGGCCGATAGGGTTTTGTTTGCAGGCAATTTTCATAGCACTGATCTTTAAATAGCTTACAGTGCTTGAAAAAATGCACCTGTTTTTTTTGGAGTCGGCTGCCTTTAAATCTGGCCCTTTGTCCCTCCCAGCTCCCCCCTTCACGCTTCCCTTCATATTGATGTGCATCAAGTTAATTGTAACAGCAAGCTCCGTTTTTTATTATACTGAGCTTGTAATAGATGTGATGTAGTGTTGAGCGAGCGTGCTCGGCCGATGCTCGGATCGGCTCGAGCATCGCTCTGCTCGGCACATGGCGGTACTCGTACGAGTACCGCCATGTGCTCGCCCGACAAGCTCGGGTGAAGAGGATCTGTGCCGGAAGAGGCACAGATCCGAAGAAGCTCCGCTGGACCACCAGGGAATGGAGGTACGGGGGCATTGCGGAGATGAAGGGGGCATTGCGGACATGAAGGGGGACATTGTGGAAGAGGGGCATAGACTCTATGCCCCTCTTCCACAATGTCCCCCTTCATCTCCGCTATGCCCGTCTTACACAATGTCCCCCTTCATGTCCGCTATGCCCCTCTTCCACAATGTCCCCCTTCATCTCCTCTATGCCATAGAGGAGATGAAGGGGGACATTGTGGAAGAGGGGCATAGCGGAGATGAAGGGGGACATTGTGGAAGACGGGCATATGCCCGTCTTCCACAATGTCCCCCTTCATCTCCGCTATGCCCCTCTTCCACAATGTCCCCCTTCATCTCCTCTATGGCATAGAGGAGATGAAGGGGGACATTGTGGAAGAGGGGCATAGCGGACATGAAGGGGGACATTGACCAGGCACCCTCCGCTCATCAGAGCAGGGGGTGCCTGGTTTGATGCTCGAGTGCTCCCATTGTATTCAATGGGGCTCGGGTGCTCGGCCGAGCACTCGAGCAGCAGGGGGTGCTCGGTCAGAGCACCCGAGCACCCGAGCATCACGGTGCTCGCTCATCACTAATGTGATGCAAATCAATATGAATGGAAGCATGAACACACTCCCTGGGTGAGCTGGGAGGGAAGTACAAGGAGAATTTTAGGACTGGGAATTCCAGTGTCGCTGTGTCGACATTACCTTCTGTTGCAGAATGCAGAAGTGCCAGCATCAAGTCTACATTTTAGAGCGAATATCTACTAAAGTATATAAGTATAAAAAAACAAACAAGCCAATCCACATACAATTTTACTAGCTTAATCATATGAGACAAGGTGTATTTTTTGTCATTAGTTACGACAAATTTTCTTTTCCTCTATACAACACTGGAGAATAATTTAGCCCCGCTCTTTCCCCACCCATTTGCCCGTCAATTCTGGAGTTGTGTCGTATACAAGGGACATTACTAGTTTTTTGTCATATATTCTATGGAAAATATGTTCATGCATTCAATAACTTATTTTTGTCTTTCATGCAACAATTTTTTGTCGTTATCCCTTTGAACATACGGTCCTAAGAGTTATAGAATGAATAACTATAAAGGGTGGAACACTGATATCATCCATTCTTGAATATTTGAGATTGATTTATGATCAAGTGATTGTAGGAAGCGGATGAGGGTATTTTTGTGCTATATATTAGCGAAATCTTAAAGTGAAACCATATTGAGTGTATTAGTGAAAAAAAAAGAAAAAAAAAGGAAGGGGATAAGAGAGAAGAAAGGGGTGGAGTTTGAGGCACACATCTGGTCAGGAATATCATGTCAAATGTTATATGTCGATTCAGTCATGTTTAGGGCCTCAACTCAACTATTAATTACATAGGTATCTGGAAAGATCTCTGTGATCCATCATGAATTTGGAAGATAGGAAGAGTCTGAATAGGGGAAAATTCTGTCCATTCAGACCATTTGTCCAAATGTTTGTTTAGAGAGTGTTCAGTAATAGCATGATAATATTCCATGGTGACATATTCATTAACTTTCGCAACCCATTCTTGTTGGGATGGAGTCGTTGTCTGTTTCCAATAAAGTGGGATCAGCCCCTTCCTTGCATTTAACAGCGTTTGTATACAGGTCTACTTTCTAGGAGAAGAGAATCCAGGTATATGACGAGTATAGTTAAAAAGATAAATCATCGGGTCTAAAGGTAGTACTATTTTATATACAGAATTCATTTGAGATGCTATTTCAGACAAATACATCACTATCGGGGGACATGACCACCATATGTGAAACATTGATCCAATTTCAGAATTACACCTCCAAAGGGCAGACATGGTATTGACAAAATCTGCAATCTTTTGTGGCATCATATACCATCTAGTGATCAGTTTGTAGTTAATTTCTTGTGTTTTAACATCTCTGGCTTAACCATTAAGAAGGGAGAAAATTTGAAGCCATTAAGAGGTTTCCAACACCAATCCTATCTCTTTCTCCCAAATCCTCAGAAAGAAAAATTTTTCTATTGGGATTTTCTATGACACACAAATGTATTAAAGTTAGTTGTACAGATCCGGTGGCTGGCAAAGCTGGAGCAGCTTTCAGAAGTAAAAAGCAATGAAGCTTCCTCTACTGGCTGAAATAGGTACAGCAGTAAGACTAAATCTACAACATAACAGGTCTTATTTCAGAAAAATAACAGATACTCCACAAAAAAATAATACCCTCCTCCCATAAAAAAACAAAAAAACAGATAACAGGAGGGCCACCTGAATAGAAGTGATCTTCTCATTACTGAAACAGCCGCACACTGCCACCAGTAATAAGTTCAAAAGTAACAGCCTTTTAGTGGGGTGATCTTTAGTGTTGAGCGAGCACCCCGATGCTCGGGTGTTCGGGTGCTCTGACCGAGCACCCCCTGAGGCTCGAGTGCTCGGCCGAGCACCCGAACCCCATTGCATTAAATGGGAGGACTCGAGCATTACACCAGGCACCCCCTGCTCTGATGAGGGGAGGGTGCCTGGTCAATGCCCCCCTTCATCTCCACAATGCCCCTCTTCCACAATGTCCCCTTCCACAATGTCCCCCTTCATCTCCGCAATGTCCCCCTTCATCTCCGCAATGCCCCCTTCATCTCCGCAATGCCCCCTTCATCTCCGCAATGCCCCCCTTCCACAATGTCCCCCTTCCACAATGTCCCCCTTCATCTCCGCAATGTCCCCCTTCATCTCCGCAATGCCCCCTTCATCTCCGCAATGCCCCCTTCATCTCCGCAATGCCCCCCTTCCACAATGTCCCCCTTCATCTCCGCAATGCCCCCTTCATCTCCGCAATGCCCCCTTCATCTCCGCAATGCCCCCCTTCCACAATGTCGCCCTTCATCTCCGCAATGTCCCCCTTCATCTCCGCAATGCCCCCTTCATCTCCGCAATGCCCCCTACCTCCAGTCCCTGGTGGTCCAGCGGAGCGTCTGCAAGATCTGTGCCTCCTCCGGCACAGATCCCTGCCACCCGAACATGGCGGGCGAGCACATGGCGGTACTCGTACGAGTACCGCCATGTGCCGAGCAGAGCGATGCTCGAGCCGATCCGAGCATCGGCCGAGCATGCTTGCTCAACACTAGTGATCTTATCACAGCTCCTTAGCCTCCAACCAGAGCATAAATATCCAATGCAAAGTAAGTGAAAGGAACTCACAGATGATAGGAAATTTCCAATGCTTTATTCTGTCACATATATTTTAGTTTCATACAGGCAGTAATGCTCTCAGGCCATGATGGTACTGCAAGGGCCTCTGAGAGAGATTGCTCCTACTTGGAGTGATCAATTTCAGACCCCGTTTGTGCTTACAGTGCTTTTGCAGGAGTGCGGTAAGCAGGACCGAATTTACATCTCAGGAGTCTGTAGGCACAGAAATCTGAAGCACCCCCCCCCTTTGACCATCTCCACTGGACCCCTCCACAATGCTCCTAACCTCCACATTGCACCCCATCATCTCCATATTGCCCCCATCAGCTCCAACTTACCCTCACAAAGCCCCCATCATCTCCACATTGCCATCATCTCCATATTGCCCCCATCAGCTCCCACTTACCCTTAAATTGCCCCCATCATCTCCACATTGCCAATTTGCCATCATCTCCATATTGCCCCCCATCAGCTCCAATTTGCCCCCCATCAGCCCCATATTGCCCTCACATTGCCCCATCATTTCCACATTGCCCTTCCAGTGTCCGTTTCCTACCTCTTCCCTGGTGGTCCAGCGGCAGGAGAGGACTGTCTGTGCCTCCTTTGGCACAGACCTGTAGCTACTGGAGCTCCCGCGTGGTCTTCTCTTCAGTAATGCAGAGCGCTGGGAGATGATGTCATGATGATGTCATCTCCCAGCACTCTGTATTACTAAAGATCCGATGAGGGAGTGCAGCAGCTACAGGTCTGTGCCAAAGGAGGCACAGACCTTACCGGGTGGTGGGGAGTAAGTGCGGGTGACGAGGCTATGTTTTTTTTTTTTAAAAAAAAGGGTCCCAATGACAGGCTCCCCTCTGTGTGGTGCGCCTGTAGGCAGTTGCCTACTCTGTCTTATGGTAAATCTGGCCCTGGCTGTAAGAACAAAGTATGTGATGTGCCAGGACCATCACCAGTCCTTAAGGGGAAAAAATGGTACTGGCACATCACCGGTCATTAAGAGGTTAAGGTGTATAACAAATCAGTCACATACCGAAACTTGATACAGAAGATTTTTTTTTTCCAACGAGCTTTATTGGAAGAAAAATAGTTTAGTACAGAACAGTACAAAATTACAATAATCAGAATATGCGATACAAAGACATACATCAAAACTATGTTCCCTGTATCACCTCTTTATCACTCACAACACAAAACAGTGTATCACACTCATCATCTATTTGCGTGAATAAATCAGAAATTCCACTCACGGCCAAACAAATAGTAGACTCCTGTGATGTAGGTTATGCCTTCCATGTATGAGGGATACTCTATCCTTGAGTGTGGTTCCACATTGAGACCTGTCTAAACCAACATTTATTCATACAGACACAGATAGAATAATGATGGTTCTCCTTTATTGTGTCTCAAACTACAGTAAAACATACATGTGTTTTCTGCGTATATTACCTATATATGCATTGAACACCTGAATGACCGCACAAAAGGTGCATTTAAACTAAATATGAATACTTTAGGAACACTACTGAACTGCTCATGTGTTGTCCACAAAGTTTGTTAGCTCTGTAGATGAGAATTCTTACTGTACAGGTTTGATAACTGGATGTTGGTAAACACATGAATTAATGTCTTGTGTGGATATGTGAATTTTCCAGTAGAGGTTGCTGTTAACATCAGGTCAAACATTGCATCACCAACACAATCACGTGAAACATCAAGAAGTGAGCTTAATGGAAGTGTTGTCAAGGCTTCAGACCAGTTACATGGAAACTCCTCTGTTCAAGGATGGACCATGCTATGGATGCCTGTGGACAAGAGGACAGGATTTGGAGCAGCACCCTCCAACTGAATGTTATGCAACAGCTTCAACATCATTATCCCTTTAAGCTTTTCTGTTACAGGGGAGTACACAAACCATTGCTTTGTAATGTGTTGTCTACTCGTCTGTAACCCATTATGGAGAGAACTAAGGGGATGTCAACCAACCCTAGGGATATGTGCCCTTAACATGAATACACACATCAACAAATATGTCCTAATAGCTCTATGAAACTCTTATGTGAGAGTGACAGTGACAGGCCAAATGTATTTGTTTCATGGAGCTATTAGGATATATTTGTTGATGTGTGTATTTATGTCAGGGACATACATCGCAGCACACACACACACAGGTCAGCATGGTGTCCCTTGAAATCTGATCTGCATTTCATGACCTCTATGTTGTGTACCAATAGAACTGTAGATCCATCCCCCTGCTGTTCTCAGCTCTAGCAAAGTACAGGTACCATGTTGACTCCAATGGCCCTTTAAACCCTGATGTGACAGATTGTTATGGATAACACACTTTCACTACAAGGGTACCATGGTTGCTATGACTATGATCATGGCAAATCACGTTAGTTGTTGTCAGTCAAGCCCTGGACAATGCTGAATATGGGTTATGTGTTGTACCTTGGTTCTCTTGAGGGTATGTCTGATATCCTTGAGGTAGAAATGTCAATATGGAGAAGGGAATGGAAGATGGTTATGGTATCCCCACACACAATATGCCACGTACATGGTATGGATGATGTTTGGGGCCATACTGCTGCCAGTGTCAGGGCTGTGTCATTGATCCTGTGGGGTGAAACAGAACACCATGTGTGATGTGGTTAGTGTGTTGGCACCAATTCACAGGACTGATGGAGGACTTGCATGGATTGTGTGAATGGTAGACAAAAAACAGACAACAGGGAGCAGATCCTCTATGAGTATATCTGTATAACAATAATGTATGTTTGCCCCCTTATTTCCCTGCTTCACACCAGATCCAACAGTTAAAAGCGCTTATCAGAGTCTCATAGAATCCACGGTACAGCCACTATTGAAATTCTCTTTTATTTCCAAGTTTGAACCATCCAACGCTTTTCATGTCATTAAAACACTTCGTCAGGGATATAAAACATACATTTGCTCACAACTTAAATACCTTTAAGATGTTCATCTCAATGGTGCGATGCTCAGGTCTCAGAATGACTTCTGCGTCTGTATTCTGGGTCCGCGCATGTGCGACATTGAGATCGTATTGTTGGCTTAACACACAACATCATGAAACCACTAGGAAACTTATTTAAAACGCTTATATTTCTACCATTACATAAAATCACTTAAGATTTCTCTATATGAAAATCAAAGAACAAATTTCATCTTTTAGTTATTCATTTTTAACTTATTCATTTTTCACATATAGAAGATATCTTGATTTTACCTAATTTTTCACACATCTTAATATCTGAGACCTAAGGAGAATAGTTCTAGTACCAATGCATCCCCCTCCATAATAACTCCCTCCACAGTATCTGTGGAGACTACAAATCCTTTTGTGATACTGGCAACTATAGAAGATAAAGGAGAGGATGAGTTTGTGAGAAGTGAAGAAAAAGAAGAAGAAGAAAAAGAAAAGATACCGAAACTCCAAACATTACAAACTAAGGAGAATTTAAGAAAAATATGTGTGAATAGTAGCACAACTCAAATACATACAGAATCTCCACAATCTCACCTTGCAGTATTACCGATACCTTCTACCTCTTCAGTCACACCTTCTTTTTTGGGGAAAACTCCAGTAACAACAACAAAGATAAAGAACCCAATACAAGTAATGTGGTAGAAGTGCAGTACAACAACACAATTGAGAAGAAAAAGAGAGTAAGATCAAACTACAGAGGAACTAGAGGAGGTAGAAAATCAAAATCCAAAAAATGCAAAAATCAGCCTATACAACCAGGAACATGCAGAGATGGTATAGTCAATTTATCTGACCATACAATTTCTGAAATTCAGGTTAAAGTTCTGAAAAAAGGTCTTTCCTTTGCACCTAGCCAAAAAACTAATGATTTAAAATTTTTTATAGATCTAAACCAATTTATACAAAAACTAACACTACAGAGATTTTTTAAAAATAAAGAAAAACAAAAGAGGAATAAAATTCCCTCGGATTTAGATATAAATAATACAGAAACGGTTTTGGAGATGTTGGAAGCATTACAAGAAGAAGGAGCAGTAAACGAGACAAGAAAAGTAGTAACCTCAGATCCAAGTATCCCCTTTATTAGAACTAATTTTAAGAAAAAATCTAACTTTTTCCCTTCAAATTTTAAAGGACCCTTTGTAGAAGCCTTCTACAGCAGAGTAATGAGAGATTATAATAAAATGATAAAAAAATAAGAAAATTGAACATAGGAATCTCTCTAGGGCTGGAATGGAAGCAATACAAGAGTTAAAGAAAAATGATTTAATAACAATTAGAGAGGCGGATAAAGGAGGAGCTCTGGTTATCCAGAAGACTACTTAAAAGAAGGTCATAGACTGTTGGGTGATATCGACTCGTATAAAGTATTGGACTCCAATCCGAGTAATGTCTATTTTAAACTTCTGAAAGAATTCCTCATGGAAGCTAGAGACAAGGAAATAATCTTGACGAATACCGTTATCAGCTGATAACATTTCCTGAAGTTGCGTTCTTTTACCATCTCCCGAAAATACATAAAAGAATGGATGATCCGCCAGGCCGCCCTATCATTTCAGGGATGAAAAGTATGATATCTAACCTGTCGGCATTTGTGGATTTTTCCTCCAAAAATATGTAATTCAACTTAGATCTTATATTCGGGATTTGCAACATGTTTTACATCAACTGACCAATATACAATGGGTGGAAGGTAGTTATATGTGGGTGACACTGGATGTAGTGTCCTTATATACATCTATTAGCCATCAATTAGGTCTGGAGGCAATATCATATTTTTTGGATCAGGATTTAGAGTTGCCAACGATACAAAAAGAATTTATCCTGAAAAGTGTTCAATTTATTTTGACTCACAAATTTTTTACTTTTCAGGACAAATTTTATCTTCAAACTAAAGGAACGGCCATGGGGACCAGGTGTGACCCCAGTTACATCAACTTGTTCATGGGATATTGGGAAATTGAGCAAGTCTGGAAAAACAATCCATGGGGAGCGGACCTGGTCTACTATGGTCGTTTTATAGATGATATATTAATCATTTGGAGAGGGACACAAGAAAATTTGCAACATATGATTACTTATTTCAATAATAACTCAAGAGGAATCAGTTTCACATAAGAAATAAGTAATGAAACAATTCATTTTTTGGATCTTGTATTATTTACTGAAGAGAAAAATATAGGAAGCACGGTATACACCAAACCAGTTTCAAGCAATAGTTATCTACATGCAGATAGTTGTAACTTAGAGAGGTGGAAGAAAAATATTCCATATGGACAGTTTAACAGGCTAAGGAGGAATTGTAGTGACATTAAGGAATTTGACACCCATAGCTTAGTATTAAAAGGGAAATTTCTTGAAAGAGGATATGATCAAGCGCTGTTATATAAAACCAAAACAAAAAAAGAGAAAGCGCCAATTGCTTTTATAACACAATACAATTCCTCCTCCAATCAAATTATGTCCATTATAAAGGCGAATTGGAATACTTCAAGAAGATCCATTATTGGAAGATGATCTACCAGAAAAATTAAGCCAGAAAGATTAGATAATAGCAAAGGAAATTTCAATTTTGGTTTAACTAGATGTGCCAATTGCCAGTACATGAAGAACAAACAACAAACATTTACTGGCAACAGAAAGAATGAAGAATTTCAAGTACAACATTTTATTAATTGTGAAACAACATATGTTGTATATCTAATCAGTTGTGGGTGTGGTAAGAGCTATGTGGGATGTACAACTAGAACTTTAAGAGAACATCTGGGAGAACATAGAAGAAACATCATTAATGAATGTGAGGAACACAGTGTACCTAGACACTTTAATACATGCCCACAGGGAGAAATAGACAATCTGAAGGTTATGGGAATAGATTTTGTACCAAGATTCGTTTCAGACAGGTTTACTAGACTATGTAAAAGAGAGGCCTTATGGATACATAAACTGGGAACTCTAAGCCCGGTAGGACTCAATGAAGAAATAGAGCTCAGCCATATAGTTTGATATGACCCAAAAGTAATAGACATAAGAGCAAGGATCTAAGAATTGTTTGAGAGCTATATGATTTAAGAATTGTCTTGAAAGGGATTAATATCTTTATATTCATTATCTCTGTCAATATTAACTCCCATCCTCTCTTTCTTCTTCTTTTTTGGACATCTATACAACTCAATGCATGTTTATATGTGTATGTGTGTGTTCACATATGCAAGCAATTAGATAAGATCTCAGATACTCAGATATTCAGATGTGAGAAAAATACAATTTATATATATATATCTTAGATAATGAAGTGACCTCCAGGATAAGATACAACTAAAAAGTGTCTATCTGCGGATAATTGTTACAAAGATACTTTTTCATAATACTGAAAAATACAAATATCCAAGCTACCACTAGATGTCAGTCCGATCCAGACCATCTTAAGACAATTAGCAATAAGAAAATATACATAAACTAGATAATGAAGAAATACCATACGTCACCATTAACCCATAGCATGGCAAGATGCCAGTACATTGCAACGCAACCAGGATTTAAAGATATATGTAACAACATATGTGACTGATGGTATTAGTCATTAGCTGTTATATAAAAAAAAATACAAAATCATTTAGAATAATTAAATTCTCATGTTGCAACATTAGGCAAAACAGCATAATACACAATATCAAAAGAGACAGAAGTGGATATAACAGACTAAATAGTAGAGGTATTAACACGTTTGTACTAAAACTGACCTGTATTGAACAACTCTGAAGCATATGAACATAATGATATTACATAAATATTCTTTCAAAAACATGAAAAAACAGACATTTACGTATCACTAGCGCTCCCCCAGGGCTCTTTAGAGCAATGATCGTCTGTGTGTACATAATGAATGTGTAATATTCTTTCCCATAGAGAAATATTAAAGATGTTGAAACCAAAGCACATTGCAATCAAAAATAAGGGTCATGACCCACCTCACACAGTCTATCATATCTCCACAGAGGATAAAACAAAGAAGGTCAGTTTGGCACTTAGTCAACTGTCATCAATAACTTGAAGGAAACATATAAGTACTTGTTATCTGTTTCCCAATCACACCGTTGAGTATACCTTAAATTCCTCATCCATGGTCATGTGGTATTGTGCAAGAAATCCTCATAGGAATCAAGGGACCAAGGTGGCATACCCATCAACAACAAGTATACTAGCCCGACTCCAACTTGATAGGATAAATCGATACATGCCTCCTGGTAAGGGATTCTAGGTGAGGTCATCCATCAGCGATGAGTGTCCTATCACTAATCTTCCCATCCTATAACAAAGGCTTATCGTAAAATGCTTTAGAGCACAGAGACCATCACTCTTCTCTTATCCCATAGCCTCCACTAATGAGTGGATTAGAGCTATGTGTACCGGTGTTACATTGTTCCGTTTCCTCAAGAACACTAGCTAAACAGTCCCTCAAGTATGAATCCATCATCACTCAACGCCCTTATTCATAATGGAACCTTATTAAGTATAACATCAAGCTAGGAGTTAAAGCAAGTGCCTACAAGTAAAGAAATAATAATCATTTGACTTCCAAAGAATGTTCAACATGTGGGTATTAGTTGTTATAGAAAACAGGCATAAGAAATATTTAGAGGTAAGAAATTATTGCAAAGAGAGATTTGATGGATCAGAAGATTGAATACATTAGCCCCATTTGGACTGAATGCAAATATTTCTTATGCCTGTTTTATTTATATATATATATATATATATATATATATATATATATATATATATATATATATATAAAATAGCAATTTGGGACGGCATTGCCAGTCATGTTATGCAGGGAATTTTTTTTTTTAATAAATGTTATGATAGTGAAATATAGTGTAGGGTGTACGTGTCAGAAAGGTACACACAGTGATACACAGACAAGTGCAAACACACACATATACAGGAGGACACACACTGATAGAGAAGCATGCAACACATATATACACACACATGCACTGACATACACAAACAGTGACACACAGATGCAAAGCAGAACATACATACATACAGTGTGAGCAGTGTAAGCAACATACCTCCCAACATTTCAAATGGCCAAAGAGGGACATTTGTGTTTTAGGTGGTGTTACTGGACCCGTGGCTGGTGGTGTATTTTAGAGAATTTTTATCCCTTTGAGTGGAAGAGGATAAGCAATGCATTGCATACCCCTCTGGCATTGAAATGGTTAAGTTACTCTTTCCGTAAGTGAACGATTTCGAAGAAGGTGAAAGTATTTTTTTACACAGACTAATTTAACAGGCATATACAGAAGTTTATACCCACATTACTGTGGGTTTTACTGATGTGGAGCAATCTGATACACTGGTATATACACCACACAGTGTGATCTCATAAATAGAGGAGCAGAGGGATTTGGGTGTCAAACAGGGACTGTCCCTCCTATATTGTATAGTGCCAACGTCCTGAAAATTTTACAGTGGGGCTGTTGCTACACTATCCTATGTATGGTCAAATGACCAAAGCTTTCCATAGGATGGTGTAGCAACAGCACCACTGTACAATTTTTGGGACACTGAGATGCTACACCTTACAAATTCAAGTCTGAGCAACAATAAATAAGTTAGAAAGAAAGTAAGCACTCATGGGATCTTTTTAGAAACTTTTACTTGAAAGATGTCAACGTTTCAATGTGTAAACCACATTTTCATTGGAACCAAGTACAAAAACCCCTCACCCCTACACCTTATATACATATTTCAAACAGAAAAACTGCCAAAAATCAGTCCTAAACGTCGCTGATGACGTCATCATGTGTTTCCTTAGTTGTCTGGCCTCCAGTGACCTTTAATCACAAAGAAAAATCCCCATATACAGTGTAAAGTTAATTTCAGTTCATTTAGTATAGAAGAGACCTCTATTGCTCATAGTAAAGTATAACATCATAGTGTTACAATGTGAATCCATTTGTGAAGGAAGGAGATGAATGAAGTTCTAGTAGCAACATAGGCAATCAGAGTGAATCCCTGGGTCATCGCGGTCCAGCTCTCTGGTAGATAGGTATCATATCAGTCCAACTTAGAGGCAACAATGTCTCAGCTTAGTTTAAAGAACAGCTGCTCAAATCTGATTGGCTGGGATGTGCGTAAGAACATCCCAGCAAATGGCTCTGAGGGAATTAATAATTTTGTTTTATTTTACAGTGAGAAGAAAGAAGGAAGTGAAGGCAGAAGATAGAAGACTGAAGAGAAGACAGAAATAGAAAGACAGTGGATAGCAGGTAAATGAAACACAGATTAGTTAACGATCTGTTCTTGGCACAGATCGTTAGTTTTTGTTACTGTTAAGTTCCCAATAATGCTGTTATTAATGGAGTTTTGGGAACTTACTGCACAAAACGGACGTATGGCCACAAGACCATTTTTGCAGTCTAATGTCCGTTGTGCTTTTAGCTGGTAGGACATTTGGATACTGACCAAGACATTTTCTTTTTGACAGTCGGTATCCATTTTACCATACCAGCTTTTTTGGTGGAAACATTTGGATCGAGCCCATAATCTGTTCTCAAAAAAAGTTGAAAATGTATTGACAAATTAGTGATTTAATCCACATTTAAAAAGAAGCTGCTGTTAGTTTAGAGATAGCACCTCACGTAACATGAATTAGTGATATTTTGATGAGCAACATGCAGAAACATATAAGAATACTTTTTATGACTCTCCACGTTTGTTGGAACACGTTGCTGTCATTAGGTCATTTTGTTCCTATATGGGACGGACCATTTGATCCATTAAACATGTCGCTGTCATTATGTCACTTTATTCCTACATGGAACTGACCATTTGACCCATTAAACATGTGGCTGTCACTAGGTCACTTTGTTCCTACATAGGACTGACCATTTGACCCATTAAACAAGTCACTATTGTTTTGTCATTTGGAGATGAACCTGTGACTCTAGTGTCTGGACATGTATTTACAGGTAACTTAAAAAAAAGTGTTTTTAAAATAATTGTTTCAACAAATACTTCACTTAATTGACCTCCTGTTCTTCCCTTCACTCTGAATTCCATTTTGTCCTTCTTCCTTTACATTCAGTATTTTCTGAACAGATCTGAAACAACTTGAGACAAGTTGAATAGGGAATGAGTGTACTTTGCTATCTATCACTGGTGTGTCACAATAGGGTGCTCATCAATCAGTATATGTAAATTGTACTTGCAGTTTACTTGTCTCACTGAGATTATATATATATACACATATTTTCTATTTCCTATTCGGTATCGCTTATCTTGGGTAATTGCTTTGCCAGTTGCAAAAAGTCTTTTTTCTAGATTCTTACAGAGAAAATAAATTGGAATTGTCTGACCTTTATCAAAGAATTAGCCTCTTCATTTCTGTTTAACTGGATCAAGTTTCCAATCAGCGGGAGAGAGGTAGGACCAGGAGGGAGGTTACCCTTCTTGTGCAATGTGCCCCATGTGGCATAGATAAAGAAGCTGGAGATGACAACAAGGAGGAGAGTCCCCAGCACTACAATATCTATGGTGAATATCATAAAGATGAAGCACTTGTTATATATCTGTTATTTTCTGTTGAAATAACAATCACTCCCTGATATAGTTTTGGGTGGAGTTATACTGGAAGGGGTCCAACAGAATGCCAGGTGCTAGTGATTTCTGTTCAGACATGTAACATTATATAACCATAATATTGGGGAGGAAAACATTACCATTAGTATGTTGGAAACCACAATTCCTGTCATCATCATCATCAACATCAGGTTAGGGATCATGGGATTTGTAGTCCAGTTTTCTAGTTGCACTTTAGTGTTAGCAGAGACATCAGCAGTTTGACTATAATACTTTGTGAGGAGTTACATTTGGGGGAGGTGATTTGGACAGGATTGGGGAAGGGCAGTGATGTCCCCATGACACTGTGAGGAGATGGCAAAGCCTCACTGACCAATCCTGTCCAGGTTACTGATGGAACATGCCCGCTGGGACATCTGGACAGAATTGGGCACTAGACTTGTGCACGGAAAAAAAATGTGGTAAAATTAAATTTCGGACAATTTTTTTTTCTTATTTGGTCGATCCGAAAATCAGACCAGACCTGTTCAACTCGGACGAAATTCGGAAGGAATCCAAATTATTCGGCCGAACTCACCGTGCTTTTAAAAATGCAATAAAATCAAAATTAGATAAATAAAAATAAGTGGAACCATTTCCAGGGTCTAAATGAAGATGGTGGAACAGGGTAAGGTGGAGCTTTAACCTTATGGTACTGTAGATAAAGCATGGATGTAGCTATCTGAAGGAAGAAGGAAGACTGAGGATGACTGGTGCAGGGCAGACTCAGGATGACAGCAACACTGGAGATGTAGCCAGCAGCAAACTACAGAACACTGGAGCAGGCAGGACTCAGTAGATAAATATATACGACTTTTCTTAGATTAGAGTTAGACTACACAACTGAGGATGACAGCAACACTGGAGATGTGCTGAACAGCGCACACCCACAAATCTGACATCACAGAAACCCTTCATCATGTTAGGAACCCTGGAGATGTAGCCAGCAGCAAACTACAGAACACTGGAGGAGGCAGGACTCAGTAGATAGATAGACATATGACTTTTCTTAGATTAGAGTTAGACTACAAAAATGAGGAAGCCTGGAGCAGGCAGGACTCATGGACATATACGGGTTTTGTTAGATTAGAGTTAGACTACAAAATTGAGAAATTCTGGAGCAGGCGGGAGTTTACTGATGCCGCCACTTGTTTGCTAGAGTGTGAGTTTAGTTGTCCCCAAGGGAGAGTTACCTGTGTTTGTGTTATTAAAAATATTCATAATACAAGTTATTTGTTTGAATAATCTTCAGCGTCACACAGCCAGTGTCACAGTTGTCGTGTGGGCAGGTTTTAAAGTTGTAAAACTATAATCGTTCTCTACCTACTTATCCGTAATGGATTTGAGTACTAGTGAAAAACCTGATGTTCCTCATCCTGGTACCAGCTGCAGTGACCCAGCAATCACCAACACCACCACAGTGCAGTTGCTTTCAATCAGAGCAAGCAGCAGCAGGTGGGAAAAGAAGAGTACTTTGAGTAGTACTAGTCAGACTCAGCAGCAGCAGTCCAAAACAAAAACTAGAAAGAAGAAGGGAACTGCAAGTCGTTCTACTTCTGCTAGCAAGGTAGAGAGGTCCAGTTCTTCCTCTAAGACCACGAAGTGGCCGTCACCCGTCTCTCGTCAGCTGTTTCGTGATAATCCCCCCAGAACCACCTGCACAATGACTATTGCCACTGTCAGTTCCGTCACCACCTTTGCTACAGCCAGTTTTATAAACCTGGGGACACCTAGTGTGTTGAATATGAACACTACTGGTGGGAAACTGCGGGCAGTCGCAACGTGGGAGTTTTACAGCGAACGTCCGTGTAAGCAGCCCAAAATTGTTGGAGTATTTTGAGAAAATTTCTCCTGCCACCACTGTCACTGACACTGAGAGCATATCGTCTCCAAAAAAGGTTATTGAGGTAGATAATTTACCATTTCCCGGTAGCCACCAGGCAGAAGAGGGAATTCACCAGCTCTCCCCAAAATCTGCTGATGATGATTTTTCTTCTTGTCCAAACCTACAAGAGGTAGAAGAAGAATATTAGAGACCAAGTCCTGCTAAGCTTGATTTTTCCACTGAACATGATTTTTCCAGTGACCTTGATTATTCTCCTGAGCTCCATTTTTCCACTGTTGCCCATAGTACTCCTCCTGTTTCTCCAGCTACAATTCTGTCTTCTATTGATGAAAACTCATCACCTGCCTCTCCAGTTCCAAACGAGTCTCCCAGGCAGGTAGTAGCTGCTAGTGTCTCTGCCACCAGTGTTACTCCACCCTCCTCTAATCCCAGTACCGACATTCTTGCTACCATCTTTGGGTCTACTAGTACCCCTGTAAAGGTACGTAGAAAAAAAAAAGCATAGTGAGGTTGCTTCAGCATGTGAAGATGAAGAAAGTGTCACCTCAGTTTCTTCTTTGGCACCTTCCAAAGTCATCCGTCGCTCCAAATCGTGGGACTATTTTGTGACATTTGGAGATGGCCGGCTAGCGAAATGTAAATTGTGTGGCAGGGAAGTCAGCCGTGGTAGGGTGTTGGGTCATCTATCCACCTCTGGGATGAACCAACATCTGAACCACTACCACAAGCCAGTGTTGATGAGTGCAGAACGTGGTGGCACTACTACATTTACTAGTGTAACACCACCAGTGGACAGGAGAAAGGGCAAGGAGATCATGCCACATCTGGTCCTTGTAAAAGCAGCAGACAGTCACAGCCCATCCCAAAGTCAATACAGGCCACACTGGAAGATTTTGGTGGGTTTCATTCTAAGGGGATGTGCAGACAGCAGTCCAGGAAAATTACACGCCTCATTGCACAGATCATAGCCGCTGGGGTGCAACTTTCAATTTGGTGGACGGGAAGCCCTTCCATCAACTTATGGAGGCTGTTGCACCCCTATAAAAAATTCCATCCCATACCACATTTAGTAGAACTATAGTGCCCTCACTGTACCAGTCGTGCGTTGGTCTTTTGAAGGAACTGCTAGGAAAGGCTGGTGGCCAGTCAGTGCACTTTACCACTGACTTATGGAGTGCTCCGAGTGGCCAGCATGGCTTCCTGTCATTGACTGCACATTGGTGGCAGCCCAATGTGTTGCAAGACACACTGATAGCAACAACAAGTTCAGGTCCAATAGCCAAGCAGGCAGGGCACCACTCTTTCCTTCTCCATGCTGAGGTAATGGATCAGCAGCACACCTCAGATAACATTCGCAAAGCACTGCAGAACATGGTGGCGCAATGGCTAGGGGAGCAGGCAGGTACACAGGCGCAAATGGGGTTTGTGGTTACTGATGGTGCAGCTAACATGATCAAGGCTCTCCGGGATGGCAGATTTGTGGGTGTGCACTGCTCAGCGCATGTTCTGCATCTAGTAGTGAAGGTTGCTCTTGAGGATGGCAGTAACACTGGAAGGTTGTCAGCACTTCTGGAGTCATGCCGAAAAATTTCTGGCCACTTTCATCAGAGCGTCAAAGATAGCAAGCTACTCAGGGAGGAACAGAAAAATTCAGACCTCCCAGAGCACCGCATTAAATAAGATGTTGGGACCAGAGTTTCCTGGAGCAGAAAAAGGCCATTCATGCAATGTCATGTCACCATTTCATTGGCAGTAACAGAACACTGGGCAGGGCTGACTGGGCCCTGATGGAACAGGTAGTGACAGTCCTTACACCTTTCCATGCTTTGATGGAACTTTTGAGCAAAGAGAACACTAGCCTGGCAGATGTCACTATTCCACTATTCACACACCTCTCTTTAAAATTGGACGATTTCTTTTCCCATAGGGAACGCTTGCCTGGTGCTGAGGGTAATATACTTCCTGATGTTGCTGCCCTTCTAAGGAGGCTGAAGAAGGAACTGACACAGCGCATGGAAAAGCGCATGGACAATTGTCCTGAGTTAATGCTTGCCACAATTTGCGATCCTCGAATGAAAGGCAAGATGCCACTTAGTTCCAATTCCCTCACTGCCTGGAGGGAACAATTGATAGCGAGGGTGCGTGAGAGGCAAAGAAAAACTAGAATGCAGTCACAGGAGGTGGGAGGAGATTCCGAAGATGAGCTGAAGGAGTGTGGTGGTCTTCCGTGACCTATTTGTAGCAGCGCCAGTACCACTTTATCTTGCTCCGGTGGAGCAGCTGCTGCTTTTTATGCTGAGGCAATGGACAGATTATGCTTCGGTGAAAACAAACAGCTCCCCATTAATAGATAGAGAAAATGACTTTTTTAAAAGTCAACTTGCCAAAGATGGGTTACCCTGCTCTCAGGTTCGATGCAGATTAGAAAAACAAATAGGACTTCAGACAGCTACAATCATCCATGTTGCTGTCATCCTGAGTGTGACTCACACCTGTCTTCCTCAGTTGCTGCTGTATCCATCTATGGACTGAGTCCTGCCTGTTCCATTGTTCTGCAGTTCTGGCTACATCTCCAGTGTTGCTGCTGTCATCCTGAGTCTGCCTCGCATCGGTCAGTGGTAGTTTTGCTTTAAAGAGAGCTGGGCAATGCTAGTAAGGATGCTAGGAGTTGTGGCCAGTACATAGGGGTGTTTAATTATGCGACATGACAACCTAGAGCTTTTATTTCAAAAGGAAACCGCACCAGTCATTCTCACTTTTCCTTCTTCCTTCAAATTTAGCTACATCCATATGTGTATATAACACCTCTGCTACATATAGTAAATGACAAATGCTACATATTGTGTAATGTATTACCTTAGCTAAAGATGGTAAAAGACAGATGCTCATGCTATAATATATTTCACCTCTGCAACATAAATGGCAAATGCAACAGACAATATTAAAAAAAATTGTCTGAATAATTTTTTTCAGAGTGACACATCAGCCAGTGTGACAGTTGTATAGGCATACAGGGTGCCGTATTGCCACCACAAGGGAGAGTCACCTTTGTCCCTGTGTAAAAAATTAAAATTTTAAGTCATTTGTTTGAATAATTTTCAATGCCACTAAATAGTGGCAGTTTTGGGAACTTCAAAGGAAAAAAAGCTGACGATCGGTGCCTGACATACTGTCAAGTACTGATCGTTAACTAATCAGTGTTACACTTTCCTGTCATCCACTGTTTGTCTCCTTCTGTCATCTCTACTGTCTTGTAGCTTCTGTCTTCTTGCTCTAAAAACTACCCAGAAAAGTATAAGTCCAATGCAATATCTGGCACACTAATACATAGTTTAACCCCTTGAATGCCAGAGGGTTACACAACACATTGTAAAGCAATGTGTTGCATACCTCTCTGGGGCTCAGTAGGTTTAAAGCATGTATTAGTGTGCCGGATTTTCATGCATTGTACTTATACTTTTCTGGGGGGGTTTACAGCAAAAGGAAAGAAGACAGAAGAGAAGAAAGGGGAGAAGACAGAAGAGGAGAAAGAAGGACAGAAGAGGACTGGTATATTGAGGACTCTGTTGGACATCAGGATTAATGTTAAGTGTTACTTGTAATGTTATTATTTTTTTTTTACTTAGTTGGGTTAACCCTATGAGTGCCGGCAGGGTGATTATACCCCACTGGCACTCATGGAGTTAATTCTACTAACATTTGACATTGTTTTGGAGTGCCTTAATGTATTGATGTGGGGTTTAGGGCCCCATATGAATACACCCACTGGGCTCTTAGGTTTTTTATCTCTATTAGATGCAATAAGGGACTAAAGTCAGAAAAAAAGTAGGTCTTAAATTTCCTGCAATAAATTGAGAACCTTATCGGATCTTCATAGCTAACGCAGACAATTGAATTGCAATTTATTGTCTTTTCATTAGTTCCTATGGATGAAAATACTTCTTAACTTTAACACCCCAAAAATGCCGTTGGCAGAAAAGACAGCAGTCTCCATCATTTGAATTGAGCCCTATCAGTCCACACATCTCCCTTTCACTCTTTTACATTCATTCCCTCTGTCCGCCACCTTCCCTCTCTCTCTCCATCCTCTCCTTCCCTTTCTGCCCCTCTGCCACCCTCCTCCTCTGTCAGCTTCCCTTCATGCAAATCTGTGTCTGTCTCCTTCCCTTTTCCAATCTCTAGGGGAGACAGACAAGGGTTGGAGACACACACAGAAGAGTGGGTCAGCAGTGGGGTTATGCACTAAGGTGTTTTCAAATGGTGATGAGGTGTAAGGAACTTCTCCAGTGTGCTAAACTCTCCAGTTCCTGGATTATCCCATGGAGCCAATGCACTGAGAACTTACAGGTTGGTTAAATCTCGGTTCATTGGCTAGATGGAAGAAGCAAGGATCGTTCATCACACTGGAAGGGTCATCTCCACTTCATTACCTCTTCATAACACTTTGGTGTATCTCCCCCACTGTTTGTATCTGAAATAAATGCACAACAACAATGCTGAAGTTTAAAATTTAATAACAAATACAAATAATAATAATAATAAACTTAAAAAAAAAAAAACAGAAAAATCCTCCTCTGGAGGGAATGGGGTCAGTGGGGGGCCTCCTTCCTTCTCTTGTGCGAGGCCCCCATCTGGGAAGGTGGCACCTACCACCACGTGCAGGAGGTAGGGCATCAGATGATTCCAGGCTGCTGTCTGATGAAGAGCTGCTGGGGGCAGGGGCTGGCCCTGGACGCACAACATGCGCTGTCAGGAGGCCCAACATCAGTCTGTTCTGCTCCATAATTTGATGGAGCAGAGCCCTTGACGGTGCATGTCGTTTCTCAGCTGATGCCGTAAGCCCCTGATGTCAGCTGAGATCCCGTATAGGACGTCCAGGGCCTCTGTGAACTCCTGGCTGGAAGGGGGCTGCTGCTGTGGTTAGAGACTCAAAAATGCCTATTTTACAAAAAAACCTTCATTTTGGATGCTATACACTTCAGTTTAACCCACAATAATTTCATCTTTCAAAATAAAAATTATCTACAGATCTGTGGGACAGCAATGGGGACTAGGTTCGCCCCAAGCTATGCGAACTTGTTTATGGGCTATTGGGAAGAAACCCATATATTAACCAAATACAAGGCGAACCTAGTCCTATATGCAAGATTTATTGATGACCTGCTGATCATTTGGAATGGAGGAGAAGAATCTTTAACTGCATTCAAAGAGGATATTAATAGGAATGAGGTTGGAATACAATTTACCTCCGAATATAATAAGGAGAAGATTGTCTTCTTGGATCTAGACATCAGTATTGGTAAGAATATGAACATCATCACCAAGACACATCACAAGAAGGTGGATGTTAATAGCTACATTCAAGCAAATAGTGCCCACCATCCTAAATGGTTGAATAATGTACCTTTGGGGCAATTCTATCGTCTCCGAAGAAATTGTACTGATGATCTCACTTTCAATGAACAAGCCAATGAACTAGCTTCTAAATTCTTTGAGAAAGGATATAGGAAGGAATCTGTTAAGCAGGCTTTGGAAAAAGCACAAAGGAGCAAACGAGATGAACTTTTAAATCCTAATCAAAGAAACAAAGGATTAAAAAAGGCTAGGCACATTGGGACACCTTTTGTGACCAGATACAACAGTGCTGGAAAAAATATAGAGAACATCATTAAAAAGCACTGGCAAATCCTGCTCAGTGACAAACACCTCAGACCTATTCTCTCTGCAAAACCAGAAATTATATACAGAAAAAGACCTCAAGAAAAAACTGGCTCCAAGTGACATTGAAAAACGAAAGGCAAAAAAAGACTTTTTCAGAAGTGTCACCGATGGGACAATAATAAAAGGTAACTACAAATGTGGCCACAACAAGTGTACTACTTGTGGACACATCCGGCACAAACAACAAAGTTTTTGTTCCCAAAGTACAGGAGAAACTTTTGAAATTAGAAATCTTTTCAACTGTTGTTCAGAATATGTAATCTATATGCTGGAATGTTCTTGTATCAAGCAATATATAGGAAGAACGATTCGTCCCATTAAAGAACGCTTCTTGGAACACCGTAACAACATTATTAAAGGCAATACAAAACACAGTTTAGCCAGACATTTCAAAAAATGCCATAATCAAAATCCTAAAGATCTTCAACTCTTTGTGATAGATCATATACCCCCACAAATCAGGGGTGGGGACAGGTTCTCAAGATTAGCAAAACAAGAAACTTTTTGGATCTATAAAATGCAAACTCTCACACCAAAAGGTCTCAATGAAGAAATAGACCTATGGTTTGTTTAACATCAATCTGGAATATTTACCTATCCCTGAGCATTAAGCCTATTATTTTTCTTCTTTAAATTACACTGAATCTCTAACATCCCAATTCTCTTTATTTAAACTTACCATCATTTATAGCTTTTTCTTTATTTTGCTTTTTCTCCATGATCATACACCCCGCATTTATATAGAAATCTCTGTCCCCAATTGAATACAACGCTTTATACATCATATTTGACATCATATGACTTCAATTTAAATCACTGTAAGTCTAATTTTGTATTGGTTAGGCTTGTACTTCACCAACATGATTGTCATTAATCTTATTAACCCCCCTCCTTTTCCTTTGTTTGGGTCTTTAAGGGTTAAACACTACGATTTAAAATGCCATTATTACAGTATATATTTCTGTATTAACATCGTTTAATTGCATCCATATATTTTTGTTTTGCCTTTCTTGTACTTCAACTTTGGGATAGAGAGTGTATCCAGAATGCAACATTGTTACGTTATATCGTATGTCAATCATGGCGTTTTTTATGAACACCCTCACTCCTGATTGGATAAGTGAGGGTTTATTTAGGGTCAGACTAGCGGGCGGACTCATCCGATTGCTCCAGACGAAGGCGCAGTACTGCGCAGAAACGCGTTGAGCTACGAGAAATTATTCCACGTGCAAGGAGGACGCCAAAGAAGATATTGCTTTCTCTTCTTCTGTATTACATCAACGAAGCGGCCATTGAGGGAATTCCGTGACACTACATTCCAATACTGACAACAGAAGGGTGGAGTGGATACATAAGGACGACGGAGATCCGACAGCAAAGAATTGTCTATGAGCAACAACTCAAGAGTGCTTTCTAGTAAGCGGACACCTGTTCACTGATTTTACACTTTTTCATTTCTCTTGTCTTGTCCAGATATCACATATCCACCGATTAGTTGCCATTATTTTGTTGTCAGTATATCCCTCATTTGAGCACTCATCGGATCTAGCTCCTCCTGCACTTTTTATATTACTTATATTGAGCATTAATTAATGTCTCCTACTGTGTTTATTTTTATTCGCTTACATACATTATAGGCAATTATTTATTGCTTTTTATTATATAATCTTCTTATAAATAAATGTTGTTTTTAATGTATAACATTTGAAGTCATAATTGTACTACACTTAGAAAGATATTATCCTGCGCTGTCTACCCCCTCCTTCTTCTCATCAGATGCAGCTGTGGGGAAAGAAGAAATGGAAAGCAGTGAGCACCTCTCTGGCACACAGATGTTTGATGCATTTAGCAGAGTGATTCTCAGCAATGGTCCTGTTGTCTAGGATACACAATCATGTCCTCTAACCACACCAAAAGTGCATGTTGTCAGGATGCGCTCACTTAAACACAAGCGGTATTGACATTCACTTGTGTTCAACTGACAACATACACTGTTGTGATGGTTAGAGGACATGATTGTGCGTCCTACACAACAGGACCATTGCTGAGAATCACCACACAAAATGTGTTAAAGTGGATGTGTCTCCTATTTATAACATAGCCTAAATAGGCTATGTATCGAATACTTCTAAAACGTTGTTCATGTTTTATTTTTAAGTTTTATTTGTAGTAAATTTAACTTTGAAAATCTGTCCCCTACCTACTTCCGTATAGACTGCAGTTACCTGCTCTGTAACTGCAGTCCGTCACTCTGCCTCTGCTCTCCTCCCTCATCCAAAGACGGAGGCTTCTGTCTGCAGGATGGAACGGTCTCACTGGCAGAGATCAATATCTAGCCACTGAGAGCACTCCAGCTTTCAAACGGAAGCATCCGTCATCGGAGGAGGGTGGAGAGCAGAGGCAGATCAGTCTATGCGGAAGTAGGTAGGGGACAGACTTTCTAAGTTAAATTTACAACAAATTAAACTTTAAAAAAAAAAAAAATTAATAAGTTTTACAAGTATTCAATCTGTAGCTTAACTATTTAGGCTATGTTATAAATAGGTGACACATCCACTTTAATTTGAGCGGACGCAGCAACCATGTGGCATTGTTGTGGCCAGAGAACAGGATTGACCACCCCTGCTATGAACAAGCTGACAGGTTAGGTTTGACCTTTAGCCTTGATTGGACACAGGTGGATCAGCTCTGTCATTGTGATTGATCCACCAACACTCAATTAGTGCTAGCCTGCAAACGGGAACGGTAGGTGTGTGATATGGCCTGGAGCCAAGCATACGTGTGTGACAATATCATGGCATGAACAAAAATCACATAATGTTATTTGTTCATGCCATGATACTGTCACAGATATATGTGACAAGAACACAGATCACTACAGGGAATTTGGGGTCTTTGTAAGGGATGGGGAGACAGGTGGAACACACATGGTACAGGAGATTTAGGATTTTACTTACCATGCGCTTCCCCTCCCATAGCCTCAGGAGAAGAGGTAGACACCCCCTGAGGTGGTTCCTCATCCTCCTCACCAGACACAGCCCGCAATGACCCTGAGGAAATACAGGACATTTTTACAAGGGTGAGATAATTGTATGGAGCCTTAACCTATTTCAGTGCCAGAGGAGTGCACAACAATTTTGAGATTGCATTGGGTACCCCTCTGCCATTGAAATGGTTACAACAACCAGAAACACAAAACTCAGAACCCTTTCCACAAACATAAACCAACAACACACAACAGAAGACATATCAGACATTGAACGGATGTACATGTTTTTGCTGGAGGACATATTACAATTTACTATCCTCACCTGCCCTTTCCACGTGGTGGTCCCCAGGTGCACCAACGGGGTGCTGCACTCCGGCATCTTCCTGCTCCCCCGTCCTGCGCCTCCTCCGGCATGTCAGCTGGACCTATTTTGGATATTAAGGGAATTAAAATGTGATGAGAAACACTGATTTCATTAAATGCTTCAGTTGTGTAAGCATTCAGGTTCACAACGGAGAAGCAAATTTGGCCTATGAAGCATCACTGTAATGCATGGCAGGGCTTCAACATACTGAGACATCCACCATGGTGTATTAGCTTGTGTCCATCATGCCTACAATATCATCATGTGAATGGCAGGACCATGACAAACATTTCTTACATATGTGCATGGAAAAAATTGCTTACCAGCCCCATACTCTTCTTCACATTGCGTCTGACGTCACTTGGTGACCTCCATATTGCCCTCAGTCTCCACATTGCCCCCCCAATCTCCACATTTCCCTCAGTCTCCACATTGCCCCCCCAATCTCCACATTTCCCTCAGTCTCCACATTGCCCCCCCAATCTCCACATTGCCCCTCAGTCTCTGCATTGCCCCTGTTTCCACATTGCTCCCCAATCTCCACATTGCCCCCTGTGTCCACTTCCAACCTCCCTTGTGGTCAAGCGGTGTGGCATGAGAGGTCTGTGCCTCCTTCTGCACAGACCTTTTTACTGCTGTTGCTCCCGCATGGTCTTCTCTTCAGTAATTCAGAGTGCTGGGAGATGATGTCATCTCCCAGCGTTCGACATTACTAAAGATCAGAAGAGGGAGCTCAGTTGCTACAGGTCTGTGCCGAAGAAGGCACAGACCTCAGCATGTTGCGGGGCCCTTCAAATCTCCTGGACGCTGTCCTGTCACCTTATGGCCACGGCCAGCACTCCTGCAATCAAGAAGCAACACGCTGCTGCAAGGTGACAGGACCGTGGCTGCGGATTGCCTCTTGATTTTGACGCAGCCCCAGGGAAGTCCAGTGCAGGTGGCCTCCCAGGAATATTACCAGTATCCCGGTAGGCCAGCCTGGCCCTGCCTTGGAGTGCCAGAAGGGTGAACAAAGCATAGCTTAGCAATGCGCTGCTGCTCACCCCTGTAGCAATGCAATAGTTACATAAACTAGATATGGCTAAACCAAGCTGGGGCTGCTAATACACATATGGAACAATTTAACATGACTAAAAACACATTTGTACATGAGGGAGACATCTTAACAACTTACCAGCAGCCACCTCTTCCTCCACACTGGCAGGAGCAGTGGCAGTGACCGACTCCAGATAGAGGGTGATGACTTCTTCTTCCCCCTCCCTGCCAGAGCTAGGTACTCCATCAGGTTCATCTGTAATGAGAAGAGAACACCACATTACAGTACACACACATGAATGGACATTGCATAACAAATGGACATTGCATAACAAAGTACTAAATTACAGTGCACACACATACCTCCCAAGTGTCCCTCTATAGGAGGAACAGTCCCTCTTTGAGACCCAAATCCCTCTGTCCCACTTTCCTACCCTTTTGTCCCTCTTTTTAGGACATCAGAATCAGTGGTGTGTATTACAATGCTCCACAGAAATAAAACATGCATACATGTGTTGTTAATTGTCAATATTTGTGTTTATACATTAATATGGATAATTAAAATACTTTGGTCTTGCTCTAAATCATTTATCAGTTATACAAAAAGGTGCAGATGGGTCATAAAATAACCTAAAAATTCTTGGAAATGCCCCGCCTACCAGCCATGCCCCCAGAAACGCCACCTAAAACAGAAGTGTCCCACTTTCGCCATTTGAAATGTTGGGAGTTATGCACAAACGTGGACATTGCATTACAAAGGATTAAGTTACACAGAGCAGATATGTGTGATTTGCAGTGCTTTACCATACATTGCACACCTGTCTCCTCAGTGGTAGATATTTAACCCTTTGAGTGCCAGAGGGTTACACAACACATGCAATGCATTGCGTACCCCTCTGGCACTCAAAGGGTTAACAACATTACATGAACACATGCATCAGAATACAATTACTTACCAGAAAACACGCCAGCACGGTCTGACTCCTCAGCTGCGGAGATGTCTGGCCCTGGAGTACCCAACTCTGAGGCATTCAGGGAGGGGGCATCACTGCCACTGCTCCTGGCGGAACTGGTGCAAATCATGAGACCAGAGGAAGAGTTGCTCCCTCCAGCTAATGGAGAATGGGCACGTACATCAACAGGAACAGGAGCGGGCACGTGGACAGGGAAGACAGGTGCTGTAGGGGCAGGGGAAGATTCAGGAGCACAGTCATCTTCAGCATCTGAGGATTCCACTGGTCCTGCTACAGGGGTGATGGGAGCTGGTCCAGCATGTGATGGACCAGCAACATCCTCATCACCGCCTGAAGCAGGAGCAGCTTCTGCCTCAGATGCTGCAATGAGGCCATCCAGGACCTGTTCATAATGATAAAATAGAACAGGGCTATTGGAGGCCTCAGATGACCACTCTAGCTCCATCCTCGCCCTTTTCCGTAGCACCTGCCTTCTAATGTCATATACCTTCTTCCTGCACCTGATTGATGTGTGTGGGGACACTGCAACCTCATTGACAGCTTCCACCACAGTATCCCACATTTCGCTCTTATCCACTACTGTGGTGGAAGCTGCCAATGGGCCAAAGAGCTGGGATTAACAGCCTTGCAGTGCCCCCACTAGTGCCTCATTCTCCTCCATGCTGAAGGGTATTTCTCTTCCTCTGGCCATTGCTGCTGTCTCTCTTCTTTCTTGCAAGATGGCTGCTGATCTGTAAAATGGCTGTCTGTTGGGGGCTGGTTCTTGTTTGAGGTATTCCCCACCTTTTTTTCCAGGTCATAGAGTCATCTTTAACTTTTTTGCATTGCTAGTAAGGCACCTGGCCAACCAGCAATGTGAATCCTAAGAGTTCGAAACTTGGGTCAATAGTATTCGAAAGCGGGAGCTGGAATGGGCGATGCCATCTCAATCTATCCAATACGATTCAAGGAAGATATGATATGATGTTGCACACTAAGCAGGGGCAGGAAGTGACAAGATTGTTTGCTCGATGAGCTGTGCAGGGTTGGGTCGGACGGCTTGGTTATGTTTGACAAACTATGCAGGTTAGACTGTGACAGACATATGCTTGTGATGTTCAACAAACTATGCATGGCAATCTGTGATCACTCCGGGGAGGCAACTGAGTGCTTCAGGCCCGGCGCGTTCAGTTTCTTTCAAACATCAACAACTCCAATGTATACTGTACAGAACATTACTGTACTTACAGTGATAGATAGGAAGACACAAGCAGAGCATGGAGCTAACTGGAAAATAAATGGCCAAAAATGGGGGAAATGTATTTTGAATTAGTGGTGCATGGGGCATGGTTGTCGACCTGCTGGTTGAACTCTTGTGAACAAATTACTTAACTCTTTGAGTGTCAGAGAGTTATCCAACGCATTGAAAAGTAATGTGTTACCGCTCTGTCACTCAAAGGGTGAAAGCAGCTAAGGGTTTGGTCAATATAGGATGAAGATTGCTTTGGAGAATGAAACACTAAAAAGTGTGGTTTGTGTTTGAAAGATTACAGCCTAAAGTGGTGAAGGGAGATGGATATACAGAGATCATATATGCGTGTTGCTGGTGGTGTGACTGGTCACTTTGTAGTTAACGTCATAACCTATTGAAAACTCTTTGGGTAAGTGAGTTGATGATTTAGCACAAGATTAATGTATTTTCAATACACAAATTAGTTTAGACACACATACTGCAGTTTAAACAAACAATGATGTTTATTCTTGACATAGTATGAAACACTAATGTATATACACATAGACTTCTCTGATAGGAGAGGAAATCAGGATAGGAAAAGAAGAGAGTGGAATTTGGGTACCAAAGAGGGACAGTAGGGTAGGAGGCTGGTAACAGAAAATGAAACCTTAACCTTTTACCCATGTACTAACATAGAATGTCACATGTATAGTTTGTCGATGTTCGAGTCGACCACTTATGTTGAGTAGGATGTGACAGGCATGGGTTTTCAATGTTCAAGCATATGCTAAATTGAATGACAGGCATGGGCTCTCGACGTTCGACCATGTGCTGAATTGAATGACTGGCATGGGTTTTCGATGATAGACCATATGCTAAATTGAATGTGACGGGCATGGGTTGTCGATGTTGAACACTTGCAATTTGGATTGTGACCGGCATCCCATGCTGAAGTAGAGTTGACATGCACAGACTGGCAATTTACGACAATGTCCGTATTTGGGATGGATCTTTTTCTAAATGCACACCCTGTCTGGAAAGAATGATAGCAGCATGCACGGAGGCACACTGCTTTAATTTAACCCATGTTAAATTCAGCTGAATAATTTGGAATGGGTCAGAATTTAATTTGAATCGAATAGGTCTGGTCCGAAATTAGGATCATCTGAATTAGAAAAATTTTTTTTTGTCTGAATTCGAATTAAATCAAAAATTTTGCCCGTGCACAAGTCTATTACTCAATGATTCCCCTCTTTACTGTCCACATATTACATAGAGCCAGATTGTAACATTTTAACACTCATTGTTTCCTACTTTAGTAAAATGGGCAATCTTTACATCCGACCGTCTACTCCCCATCCCCTTAGATGTGGGATGGAAATTGTGAATTCATTAATAAAAATTAACAGAGACAATTTCCCCCAATTGGTGTGATTACTCAAGGGTTCCCCATTTACTTCTACTCATTATGTAGTGTCAGGAGAGAGAAAAACTAAAAGAATGGCATCTACTAACCCCATTAACCCTTTGTGGTTAAAGGATAAGTAACACCTTCTAATGATAACCTCCATGTACCCTACTATGGCCAGACAATCTTAATGACCGTATTAATTTTCCCTTGTTCCATTGCTCAAGAGATAATATCTTCAATCAGTTCTGGATATAATGTCCATGAAGGAGGACATTACAGTTGTTGGCAGCTTTTATTAAGAAAAGAAGTCAGCATGCATGAGCCTAATTAACACTTTAAGCAATGTGTTGCATATCTCTTTGGTCCTTAAAAGGTTAGGATTACGATGTACAATGAGCAGTGTTTGAGTTATGTGGTCCTACTAGTAGCTGTCATGTCTGCCTCCATGGATATGACATCCAGGACTGGAAATGTCCTAAAATGCCTATTTTTTCATTTATCTCCATCCTCTGGAAATAATTGTGCACACCAGACTAGCATTAGAAAGGCAAATGCCTCATTTTAAGCGATGGGATATCTACTATCAGGTAATGTATTCTTTTAGGGGGTTATTTTGATGCTGACGGGTAAACAAAACTTCAAACTATGTCTAGTGCATTTTGTTTATCTCTATAAATGTCAGCTGAATTTCTGTAATGTATGTTACCAGTTTATATTTTTTATACTGATGACATCAGTTTCTGGCCAGATGAAAATTTACTTTTTGTGAAAAAGCTGAATTTGATCTGAAAAAAAACAGATACAAAAATAGACAGTTTTCCATGTAAAGCAAATAACAAAACAAACCTTCGCTGCTCCATGCAAACAATCCCAGTGTGAACCCTGTGATAGGCAGATATCATACTGGTGTGTTTAATAGGAAATAATAAGGGCTTTAGTTGCATAGTTTGGCCAAAATATTTTTAACATCCTAACGTCACAAAATGTGATGGTTCTGGCACGTCATGGAATTCTGGGATGGCAACGTGGCTGCATGCTGCTCTGCCATCCCAGAATTCATTGCACAAACATAAAAAGTGCCGTGGTACATTAGAGTCGCCCACTCCCCCCATTAAGGGGTTAAGCTTGCTCACCCCACCAAGGTGCAAGTTCTATGATATATAGATATATATAGATAGATAGATATATATATATATATATATATATATATATATATATATTTTTTTTTTTTTTTTTACTAAACACATATGTGTTTATTTATATAATAATCCTAACTAAAAACTATCTACTATCCCTCTAGGTTCAATTTCCCTGCTTCTCAGCAAAAACGATCCACAGTTGGTGAGTGAGCAAGGACCCAGGGGGACCAGCACCCCCACCAGTCCTCCGTATAGGCCCATCCCTCCTCCCCCCACTGTAAACTACATAAAATCTTTTGTGCAAACCATAATTAAGGTCAATACCAAAGTCAGGTGAGCCAATCAAACAATAAGGCCATACACTATGCCTTTAAAATAACCACTTTTGTGCAATGATCGTGTGTGTTAAAACTTAAACATTAAACATTAAAGTAAATATTATGAAAAATCTTATTTATACTTCTGAAATTAAGTAGAATAATAAATGATGAAAAGCATCTGGAATGAGAAGGAGTCTTATCGCTGGGAGTTTTTTTCTGTTTGTTTTGCACACATTGTCTCTTTTTCATTCTAGCTGTTTTCTACTCCATCTTTCCACCACTGACCACCATCTTGACCTCCAAAATGGTACCCCAGATCCTCACTTTTTCTTTTGGGAGGAGAGGGGTATTGAGATATGAATATATGAATTAATTAATATGTTTATATAGAGCCACATGTGTATGTAGCGCTTTACAATTTAAGGCTTTAGAAAATACAGGGTTACAAGTGCTTTGTAGATTGAAATACTGGGTGCGAGGTCCCTGCCCAAAAGCTTACAATCTAAAGTGGTAATGGAGACATACAGAGTACATTAGGGTCAAATGCTGAATACAGTGCTAGTTCTGATGATTATAGAGGACATCAGTAAAGTAAATAATTTATAAGCGCGTTCATTGTACAACATCAGTGCTTTCTAGCATGTTGAGGGTTTATCCAGGAGGTGCATTTTCAAGTGAGACTTAAAGACCATCAAAGAGGTGCAGTGATGCAGGGAGGGAGGTTTAGCATTTCCACAGATACAGAGTGTGACGGAACTGTGGCGACTATGGGAGATATTGGTGTGTTAGAGATATGGGATCTCATGTCTTCAGACTATTTCTACCCAAAAGACTAACAACCATAGACTGAGCTTAGCCATACTACTCTAGGTCTGTGCTAAGGAATGTTAATTGATTCCTGCTGTGCTTCCTTGACCAATCAGAGGAGGTTAATTATGAGCCAGTTAAGAATGGCTATTTTTCAAGTACTAATCTGCATTCTTATCTTGTTAAGGGTGCTGGTGACTGATTGGTCAAGCATAGAAACACTGTCCCAAGTCATCGTTTGCATGCTGAGCTTGATAAGAGTCTCTGTAGTGTATATAAGCTGTGTGTTTGATTCAATAAAAGAGAGTTCTTCCCTTCATCAAATCACGTTACAACTGGTCCGCTTGACCCTTTCATCTGAGCACTGGGCCACCATGTAGGTAGTGTCACTGATTCGTTCCACTACCCGGTAGGGACCCTGCCATGCATCAGTTGTAACGTGACGCCTTATATCATAAGCTGGATACCTCCGTTATAGTTCCTTTCACCCTCAGAGTAACACTCCAATAGTATACCAAATCTCCTATTCTCAAACATCAGCCGAGACTTGATGATGGGAAGAACTCTTTTATTGAATCAAACACACAGCTTATATACATTACAGAGACTCTTATCAAGATCAGCATGCAAACAATGACTTGGGGCAGTGTTTCTATGCTTGACCAATCAGTCACCAGCACCCTTATCAAGATAAGAATGCAGATTAGTACTTGAAAAATAGCCATTCTTAACTGACTCATAATTAACCTCCTCTGATTGGTCAAGGAAGCACAGCAGGAATCAATTAACATTCCTTAGCACAGACCTAGAGTATATTGGAAGCAAAGCCCAACCCCCACTATCTCTGCACTCTAGCAATGTACTGGAAGAAACTATGGCTAAGCTCAGTCTATGGTTGTTAGTCTTTTGGGTAGAAATAGTCTGAAGACCTGAGATCCCATATCTCTAACACACCAATATCTCCCATAGTCGCCACAGTTCCGTCACACATAGCAATGAGAGAAAAAGGTTGGATACGTGGGAGGGTTGTAGACACAAAAGGAGCAGAGAGAAGACAGTCATTGGCTGAACACAAGTAGCGGGAAGGGGTATAGCGGGAGATCAGAGTGGAAATGTAAGAAGAAGCAGAGGAGAGAAGGCTCTACCTTTTTGACCCAGTGGCTCAAACCCTACTTCCTTTTGCCATTCTCCATGAAACCTAAAATCTAACATAACCATAAATTTGCTTATTTGAAAGCTAAAACATATTGTCACAAAGTTCTGCATTCCATCAAATCTCAACTAAGGAGTACTTACGTTGATAACTATATTGAAGAAACAGCAATTTCAAAACTTAGCACTTCCCTAACTTATTAGTAATTAAAATAAACATATATTACTTGGCTTCTACAGATGGCCTGAACTCATAGCTACTAGATGTAACCACCTTTCTTATGAAAACTTCCTGTTAAGTCATTAAACAGAGACCAAAATGCTTTCCGGCAAATTCCTTCCATAAAGTATATTATAAATTAATGCATAGGGCTTACATTTAAACAAATATAACACTCAAAATCAGATGTGATTCCAATAATAATTGTTTAAAATGCACAGATCCATTCTTTGTGAAGGTGTACTGTTGTGTTTAAAAAGTGATGACATTTATCCAGAACAAAAGTGGAGTCCCATTGTGTACAGATAACTGGTTTTATCATAGACTTTTATACTCCCTGAACCGTTATACACTGAAACTCCTCTTGGACACTTTACTCTTGTTGCAATGGATAGACAAAGTCACACAATATATTCGTATTTACTAGCTGCTGGCCTTGCAGGTTGGGGAGGGAGAAGGGTAAAAAATCACTAGAGTATGGCAGCACTTTATTCAATACTTACCTAAGGCAACTCAGAAACAATTCTACTCAGTTGTAGGCATAAAGATTTGCTGGATCAGAGGCATCAAGGAGATTAATACACTGTTTAGCAAACACTCACTGCAGTACAGTTCTATACAGTCATCCTGTACTAACCCTGTTCTACTCTGTGTGGCTGGGATATTCTTCATCACAACAGCTTTCTATTTGGTGAGACACTGGGGTGTGGGTCAGACTGTTTTGTTTGGTTGATCTAGTTTTCTAGTATAGATGAACTAGACATTTTTGTATCTGGTTGGGATTTGACTAAAAAGTTTTGGCATTGGTTGTTCAAGCAGTACTGTGTAGGAACCATCACTCGCCCTGAAGTTATCTTTCACTTCATATTTCCTCATTTGGTCATTCCTTGACTGCTCTGTTCTCATGGCACAGTCAATTAGTATATGCAAAAGAGCTAGTCAGAGATGCTCAACTAGGAACGAGCCTACCCTCGAAATGATGAGGCTCTATAGGATAAGTATCCTACCCAGGGTGCAATCTCTTTTAGCTCACTAGTGCCTTTCACAGAGAGGAAATATCCTGAAGCACATCATACTGATCCTACCAAAAGGCAGTCCAGCCACGAAGTGCCAGGCAATTACTCTCTGAACAAGAGAAGCAGCCAACCCCAGACGTACGTTTCGGCCTTGTTGGGCCTCGTCAGTGAGGTGCAGCTGATCTCTCTAGACACTGTGAGCAAGGGGTCCACGTCTGGATTACCCTGTTACCCTTAGGGTGACTAGTCCCAAGGGCAATTTGCATATGCAAAAGAGCTAGTCAGAGACGCTCAACTAGGAACGAGCCTACCCTCGAAATGATGAGGCTCTATAGGATAAGTATCCTACCCAGGGTGCAATCTCTTTTAGCTCACTAGTGCCTTTCACAGAGAGGAAATATCCTGAAGCACATCATACTGATCCTACCAAAAGGCAGTCCAGCCACAAAGTGCCAGGCAATTACTCTCTGAACAAGAGAAGCAGCCAACCCCAGACGTACGTTTCGGCCTTGTTGGGCCTCGTCAGTGAGGTGCAGCTGATCTCTCTAGACACTGTGAGCAAGGGGTCCACGTCTGGATTACCCTGTTACCCTTAGGGTGACTAGTCCCAAGGGCAATTTGCATATGCAAAAGAGCTAGTCAGAGACGCTCAACTAGGAACGAGCCTACCCTCGAAATGATGAGGCTCTATAGGATAAGTATCCTACCCAGGGTGCAATCTCTTTTAGCTCACTAGTGCCTTTCACAGAGAGGAAATATCCTGAAGCACATCATACTGATCCTACCAAAAGGCAGTCCAGCCACGAAGTGCCAGGCAATTACTCTCTGAACAAGAGAAGCAGCCAACCCCAGACGTACGTTTCGGCCTTGTTGGGCCTCGTCAGTGAGGTGAAGCTGATCTCTCTAGACACTGTGAGCAAGGGGTCCACGTCTGGATTACCCTGTTACCCTTAGGGTGACTATTCCCAAGGGCAATTTGCATATGCAAAAGAGCTAGTCAGAGACGCTCAACTAGGAACGAGCCTACCCTCGAAATGATGAGGCTCTATAGGATAAGTATCCTACCCAGGGTGCAATCTCTTTTAGCTCACTAGTGCCTTTCACAGAGAGGAAATATCCTGAAGCACATCATACTGATCCTACCAAAAGGCAGTCCAGCCACGAAGTGCCAGGCAATTACTCTCTGAACAAGAGAAGCAGCCAACCCCAGACGTACGTTTCGGCCTTGTTGGGCCTCATCAGTGAGGTGCAGCTGATCTCTCTAGACACTGTGAGCAAGGGGTCCACGTCTGGATTACCCTGTTACCCTTAGGGTGACTATTCCCAAGGGCAATTTGCATATGCAAAAGAGCTAGTCAGAGACGCTCAACTAGGAACGAGCCTACCCTCGAAATGATGAGGCTCTATAGGATAAGTATCCTACCCAGGGTGCAATCTCTTTTAGCTCACTAGTGCCTTTCACAGAGAGGAAATATCCTGAAGCACATCATACTGATCCTACCAAAAGGCAGTCCAGCCACGAAGTGCCAGGCAATTACTCTCTGAACAAGAGAAGCAGCCAACCCCAGACGTACGTTTCGGCCTTGTTGGGCCTCGTCAGTGAGGTGCAGCTGATCTCTCTAGACACTGTGAGCAAGGGGTCCACGTCTGGATTACCCTGTTACCCTTAGGGTGACTAGTCCCAAGTGCAATTTGCATATGCAAAAGAGCTAGTCAGAGACACTCAACTAGGAACGAGCCTACCCTGGGTAGGATACTTATCCTATAGAGCCTCATCACTTTGAGGGCAGGCTTGTTCCTAGTTGAGCATCTCTGACTAGCTCTTTTGCACAGTCAATTAGTAGCCTGGAATGAAGCACCTAAACATCTTGAAGCCTGGATATTACTGCTGATTAGTCTGTCAATATGAACATCTGCATATTTTAATTCAAACGATGCTCCTTATACACTGATATTGGACCCAGCTGTCTTTTGTTACATATATGTAATGCCTGTGAACAATGTAATGCCTAATAAACAGTTTATTAAAAAGATATAGATAAATGAATGTTTATGTGTCTGGTCTGCAGAAAGAAGTATGTTACCTATACACCAAATGGGAAATTCCTTGGGGCATCCTTGTTAGAGAATGAGTTCGACTGTGTTAATACCTGGAACAAGTTTGGGACAAACCAGTACCTTGGGGGCAAGTAGAAAATCATACATATCCCTTTAAATCATGAAAAATGAGTTCTGCAGGACCAGACATGGCCAACAGTGGGACCCTGCAGTGTCTGTTTTTGGAGTGTCTCTGATTTGAAGGGAAATGATGTCACCTTAATTGATGCTCAAAGGAATATATAATATATTTTGTTTCATAAAACAAAACTTTTTATTTAATTCTAGGTAGTCATCAACTGGAAGTAGACCTAGCTATCATCTCTTAAAAGGAAAGAATCCCAATTATATTTTCTGGTATAACTTTCAAGCACAGAAAAATGTGAGCAATTCTGGAGTAAACCTGTTGCATCAAAGGGGACCAGTAAATGTTCCCAAAATTCTGAATTATTTAAATGGAGCCTTTACATTTACATAAAATGGCAGATTGGGCAAACAAATGGAATATGAAGTTTAATGTGGGAAATTGTAAAGTCATGCATTTGGAAAGAAAAAAATCCCAGTGCTACTTATGAAGTTAAAGGAATAGTAATACTTCGTTTTATCTTTATTTTATTTTGTAGGCATGAAAAAACATGAAGAACGATATAAGTCTTATCTCTCATACCTTTATGGTTTGAGAGATATTCACAAGCAAAGTTTCCCCTCCCGCCCCTTTTACCTAGTGTAAGCCACCTCTTCTCAGATGTGAATCTGGTTGTAAGACCAGACATAACAGCAGGGGACAATCTTCTTTGATGAAAACAGTGAAAGCCCTTCCCCCCTTGACAAGTTTTTCAGCTTTTTCCCTTATCTTATTTGAAGATTGTCCCTCTCTGGAGTCTACCTGGGCACCTCCCATCTGATCTGGCTGAACGGGGGGGGGATACTTTGTTTGTGAATATCTCTTAAACCATAAAGGTTTGAGAGATAAGACTTATATCGTTCTTCATGTATTTTTAATGCCTACAAAATAAAATCAAGATTATCATTATAGGGGACTCATTGCTAGAGAAAGACCTGGGAATCCTTGACAACTACAAACTTAGAAACAGTGACCAGTGTTAAATAGCAGCAGCAAAAGCAAACAACATCCTGTCTTGCATGAAAAGGGGTATTGAAGCAAGAGTGGATAACATAATTTTGCCTTTGTACAAATCATTGGTAAGAAGTAGTGATGAGCGAGCATGCTCGGCCGAAGCTCGGTTCGGCTCGAGCATCGCTCTGCTCGGCACATGGCGGTACTCGTACGAGTACCGCATGTTCTCGCCCGCCATGTTCGGGTCTCCTCCCCGCACGTTTCGCGGCTGCTGCGCAACCAATAAACATGCAGGGAGGCTCTGACATCAGTGTAATGCCAGCAGCCATGTTGGCTGCTGGCATTACACTGATTGGCTGGCCAGAACCCGTGATCGGGTGCTGTATAGCACCTGACCAGCGAGTTCGGCTCAGTCTTAGCCAGGGAGAGATGAGGATAGGAAGGGAAAGTCAGTGTAGGGAGAAGAAAAGCTATTTAAAAAAAAAAAAAAGACCCAAAAGTCCTTTTTAGGACTACTGTGTGAGGGGGCAGCAGTTTATTTTGTGTGGGGGGGCAGAGATATAAAAAAAAAAACTTCACATATTCTGTTCACTGTGCCTAGCCTCAGATTAGCAGCACATTCTGTTTAGTGTGCAAAGTTGCAGATTAGAGCACATTCTGTTCAGTGTGCAAAGTTGCAGATTAGCAGCACATTCTTTTTAGTGTGCAAAGTTGCAGATTAAGCACATTCTGTTCAGTGTGCAAAGTTGCAGATTAGCAGCACATTCTTTTTAGTGTGCAAAGTTTCAGATTAGGAGAACATTCTGTTAAGTGTTCAAACTGTAAAATATCAAAGTCACATATTCCATTCACTGTGCGTAGCCGCAGTTAAGAAGAACATTCTGTTTACTGTGCAAAGTTTCAGATTAGGAGAACATTCTGTTAAGTGTTCAAACTGTAAAATATCAAAGTCACATATTCCATTCACTGTGCGTAGCCGCAGTTAAGAAGAACATTCTGTTTACTGTGCAAAGTTTCAGATTAGGAGAACATTCTGTTAAGTGTTCAAACTGTAAAATATCAAAGTCACATATTCCATTCACTGTGCGTAGCCGCAGTTAAGAAGAACATTCTGTTTACTGTGCAAAGTTTCAGATTAGGAGAACATTCTGTTAAGTGTTCAAACTGTAAAATATCAAAGTCACATATTCCATTCACTGTGCGTAGCCGCAGTTAAGAAGAACATTCTGTTTACTGTGCAAAGTTTCAGATTAGGAGAACATTCTGTTAAGTGTTCAAACTGTAAAATATCAAAGTCACATATTCCATTCACTGTGCGTAGCCGCAGTTAAGAAGAACATTCTGTTTACTGTGCAAAGTTTCAGATTAGGAGAACATTCTGTTAAGTGTTCAAACTGTAAAATATCAAAGTCACATATTCCATTCACTGTGCGTAGCCGCAGTTAATAAGAACATTCTGTTTACTGTGCAAAGTTTCAGATTAGGAGAACATTCTGTTAAGTGTTCAAACTGTAAAATATCAAAGTCACATATTCCATTCACTGTGTGTAGCCGCAGTTAATAAGAACATTCTGTTTACTGTGCAAAGTTTCAGATTAGGAGAACATTCTGTTAAGTGTTCAAAAAAGTATAAAATATCAAAGTCACATATTCCATTCACTGTGCGTAGCCGCAGTTAAGAAGAACATTCTGTTTACTGTGCAAAGTTTCAGATTAGGAGAACACTTTGTTAAGTGTTCAAACTGTAAAATATCAAAGTCACATATTCCATTCACTGTGCGTAGCCGCAGTTAATAAGAACATTCTATTTACTGTGCAAACTGTAAAATATCAAAGTCACATATTCCATTCACTGTGCATAGCCGCAGTTAAGAAGAACATTTTGTTTACTGTGCAAAGTTGCATATTAGGAGAACATTCTGTTAACTGTGCAAACTGTAAAATATCAAAGTCACATATTCCATTCACTGTGCGTAGCCGCAGTTAAGAAGAACATTCTGTTTACTGTGCAAAGTTGCATATTAGGAGAACATTCTGTTAACTGTGCAAACTGTAAAATATCAAAGTCACATATTCCATTCACTGTGCGTAGCCGCAGTTAAGAAGAACATTCTGTTTACTGTGCAAAGTTGCATATTAGGAGAACATTCTGTTAACTGTGCAAACTGTAAAATATCAAAGTCACATATTCCATTCACTGTGCGTAGCCGCAGTTAAGAAGAACATTCTGTTTACTGTGCAAAGTTGCAGATTTGCAGCACATATTCCGTGTAATATGAAGAAGGCGGGTAAAAAGGGACGGGGAAGTGGTCGTGATCCTGATAGTTCAGGGCGCGGGTCAGGACGCGTAGAAACTGTGCCTGGTGCCAGAGCACAAGACAGAAAGACATCCACCATACCTAGCTTCATGTCTCAGTTTACAGGGCGTCGCAGGACATCACTCTCGAGGTCCGACCACTGCGAACAGGTGGTCGGTTGGATGTCAGCTGATACTGCTTCCAGTCGGTTAAGCACCACCCTGTCTTCCACCAAGTCCACTCTCAGTAGCCAAGAGTCTGGTCAACATAATCCTCACCCTGATCATCCTTCCTCCCACCATAGAGGATCTGGTCAAAGAAGTGATCCCACACTGGGATATAGTGAGGAGCTCGTCTCATCACCAATCCTTCATTTGAATCTCTCTCCAAGCACGCTTGCAGAGGAACATGACATCTTGTGCCCTGATTCACAACCTCTAGAGGGTACCCAATCACAAGAAGATGACAGAGGTGAACGGCATTTAAGGTCAAAGGAAGTGGATGATGATGATGATGAGACACAGTTGCCATTAAATCAACCACTATTACTGTCTCAAGACCTTGATGAGGAGGATGATATGCAGTTGTCAATGACTGAGTATGTGGTGGGATCAAGACATGAGGAGGATGATCAGAGTGAGGAAGTGGAGGAGGACTTGGTGGACGATGAGGTGACTGACCCCACCTGGGAAGGTGTAGAGCCGAGCGATGACAGCAGTCCTGAGGGTGAGCCATCTGCAGCACCGCAACAGGCTGGAAGAGGCAGTGGTGTGGCTACAGAAAGAAGGCGGACCGCACCAAACCGGCCCGCAAATGTTCCACGGAGAACCCCCTTGCGTAAATCTCCCTTGCCAAGGGGTAGGTGTTCCGCGGTATGGCGTTTTTTTTAAGGAAAGTGCGGACGACAAAAGAATTGTAGTTTGCAACCTGTGCAACACCAGAATGAGCCGAGGCATGAACACTAGAAACCTCACCACCACCAGCATGATCCGACACATGGCATCCAAGCACCGTAATAAGTGGGAGGAACGCCCGGATCGCCAATCTGTGTCTGCAGGCCACACCACTGCCTCCTCTTCCCCTGTTTTCGGTGCCGGCCAATCGCCTGTCGAAGGCGCAGGCCCGCATACCTCCCGCCCTGCACCTGTACCATCTGAAGCACCATCAGCGACCACATCCACTTCCCTGTCCCAGCGCAGCGTCCAAATGTCGTTACCCCAGGCATTTGAGCGCAAGCGAAAATACCCAGCCACCCACCCACAGGCCATAGCACTAACCTCACACCTTTCCAAATGACTGGCCATCGAAATGCTGCCATTTAGGCTTGTGGAGACTGAGTCCTTCCGCAGCCTGATGGCAGCAGCTGTCCCTCGGTACGCAGTCCCCAGCCGCCACTACTTTTTCCGGTGTGCCGTCCCCGCCTTACACCACCATGTGTCCCGTAACATCACCCGTGCCCTGACCAACGCAGTTACTGGGAAGGTCCACTTAACGACTGACACATGGACAAGTGCTTGTGGCCAGGGACGCTACATTTCCCTGACGGCACACTGGGTGAATGTCGTGGAGGCTGGGAGCGACTCGGACCCTGGGATGGCACAGGTGCTACCCACGCCGAGGATTGCGGGCCCTACCTCCATCAGGGTTTCCGCCAGCACCTACGTTATTGGCTCCTCCTCCTCCGTTTCCACCTCCGAATTCTCTGCACGCAGCGCCACTCCCCCATCAGCCGGTAGCTGGAAGCAGTGTAGCACTGCAGTGGGAAAGCGTCAACAGGCCGTGCTGAAGCTGATCTGCCTTGGGGACAAACAGCACACGGCCTCAGAGCTGTTGCAGGGGATTAGTCACCAGACCGAGCAGTGGCTCTCGCCACTCAACCTGCAACCAGGCATGGTTGTGTGTGATAATGGGCGTAACTTGGTGGCGGCTTTGGAGCTCGGCAAGCTCACACACGTACCATGCCTAGCGCATGTATTTAATTTAGTGGTGCAGCGATTTCTAAAAACCTACCCCAATGTGCATGATCTCTTGACCAAGGTGCGCCGCGTGTGTGCACATTTCCGTAAGTCATCAACAGCTTCAGCCGGCCTGTTGAAGCTGCAGCAGCGCTTACAATTGCCAGCTCACCGGCTGCTGTGTGACGTGAGCACGCGCTGGAACTCCACCTTCCACATGTTGGCCCGGCTTTGTGAGCAGCAGAGGGCAGTAGTGGAGTACCAGCTGTTACACGGTCATCGCCTCTCCGTTCAACTTCCTGTAATCATAAGTGAGGAGTGGGAATGGATGTCAGACCTCTGTGAGGTTTTACGCAGTTTTGAGGAATCGACACAGATGGTGAGCGGCGATAACGCTATTATCAGTGTAACCATCCCACTTCTGTGTCTACTGAAACACTCGTTGCTCACAATTAAAACCGACGCTTTGCATGTGGAAGAGGTGGAAATGCGGGAGGAAGAGCTTACACAAGGTGATAGCCAGAGCACCCTCACTTCGTCTTCTCAGCGACAATTGGAGGAGGCGGAGGAGGAGGAGGAGGAAGACACGGTTGCCTCCGCTACAGAGGGTAGCCATGGAACTTTAGTTCCATCTCTTCAGCGTGGGTGGGCAGAAGAGGAGGAAGAGGATGAGGAGATTGAGAGTCATCCTCCTGGTGAGGACAGCGAAATCTTGCCTGTTGGTACTCTGGCACACATGGCTGACTTTATGTTAGGCTGCCTTTCCCGTGACCCACGCGTTATACGCATTTTAGACAACACGGATTACTGGGTGTTCACCCTTCTGGACCCCCGCTACAAAGAGAATTTCTCATCTCTCATTCCTCCGGTGGAGAGGACAAGAAAAATGGTGCAATACCAGAAGGTTCTTGTTGAAAAATTGCTCCAAAATTTTCCATCTGACAACGCTGGCGGCAGAGTACGTGCTACCTTGGCCAACAGAGAAGGGGAGAAAAGGGGAGCACACAGCAGTTCCGACAAAGGCAGGGCAACACTCTCCAAGGCGTGGGACACCTTCATGACACCCCGCCAGCACCCTCACCCTGATGCGCAGCCTAGTGTCACAAGGAGGGAAAAGTTTTGGAAGATGGTGAAGGAGTACGTAGCAGACCGTGTCAGCGTCCTCAATGATCCCTCTGTGCCTTACAACTACTGGGTGTCCAAGCTGGACATGTGGTATGAACTGGCACTCTACGCCTTGGAGGTGCTGGCCTGCCCTGCCGCCAGCGTTCTGTCTGAGCGGGTATTTAGTACTGCTGGTGGCATCATAACAGATAAGCGTATCCGCCTTTCCACCGAAAATGCTGATAGGTTGACACTTATAAAAATGAACAAGGCCTGGATTTCCCCTGACTTCTCCACTCCACTGGAGGAAAGCCCCGGGGGAACATAAAGTCACTTTAGATATGTTATTTACAATGATGGGAATACTCTGTATTCCCATTCACCCCTTCCACCCAAAAAACGGGTATATGGTTGACTCTCTTCCATATGCCCAGTGATATAATTTTTATATAGGGCCAGCTCACCAGCTGGCCCAGTGATATAATTTTTATATAGGGCCAGCTCACCAGCGGGCGCAGTTTGACAATTTTTGTATAGGTCAGCTCACCAGCGGGCCTTCTCATATAATGTTTTATTGGGTCAGCTCTCTAGCGGGCCCTCTCATATAATGTTTTATAGCGTCAGCTCACTAGCGGGCCTTCGCATATAATGTTTAGGATGGTCAGCTCCGCAGCATACCCTCACCCATAATGTTTTAGATGGTCGGCTCAGCGCACGTTTCCCTCTTAATCATGGCCCCAGTTCAGAAAAATCGAGGAAATTTTTGGGAGAATTTGCCTTTGCGCACGTTTCCCTCTTAATCATGGCCTCAGTTCAGAAAAATCAAGGAAATTTTTGGGAGAATTTTCCTCTGCGCACGTTTCCCTCTTAATCATGGCCTCAGTTCAGAAAAATCGAGGACATTTTTGGGAGAATTTGCCTCTGCGCACGTTTCCCTCTTAATCATGGCCTCAGTTCAGAAAAATCGAGGAAATTTTTGGGAGAATTTGCAGATGATATACAAGTAATTATACAGCAAATACTGTTTGGTAACAATTTTTCGCCTAAAGTCATTTTTATCTTCCTTTTTGTGTGTTTTACGGTCAGTCTGTAAAAATGGCGTACTACGGGCGAAAGATCGTTCCCAGCAGCGATGTTGGAGCCCAAGATGCATCCAGACATCCTCCCTATGCTGTCCCTGAACCATTTCTGTGGTGTTTCCATCATTTTCTGCCCTTTTCCTATGGACCAGGCACCCTCCCCTCATCAGAGCAGGGGGTGCCTGGTGTAATGCTCGAGTCCTCCCATTGACTTCAATGGGGCTCGGGTGCTCGGCCGAGCACTCGAGCCTCAGGGGGCGCTCGGCCAGAGCACCCGAACACCCGAGCATTGGGGTGCTCGCTCATCACTAGTAAGAAGTCACCTTGAATATGCAGTGCAGTTTTGGGCACCAGTTCTGAAAAGGTATATTCTAGAGCTGGAGAGGGTACAGAGAAGAGCAACAAAATTAATTAAGGGAATGAAGGACTTGACATATGAGGAACGACTAGGCAAACTTGGGTTATTTACTCTAGAGAAAAGCTAGAGAATATAATTAAAGGGATAGTAATGTTTCATAATAAAAAGCAGCTCTAATGAATCATCATAGTATTTGGACTTTGGACAGTGTTATATCAATTCTGTCAGAGTTGTAGTTCAGGAGTAATTCAATGACAAAGTATCCCCCTCCCGCCCCTTTTACTGATGTAACACTGTTCAGCAACAGCAGAAGGGAGGTGTCCAGGTAGACTGCAGAGAGGGACAATCTTCAATTAAGATAAGGGAAAACCTGAAAAGCTTGTCAAGGGGGGCAGGGATTTCATTGTTCTCATAGGAAGAAGATTGTCCCCTGCTGTTATCTGTCTGATCTATGGACTGGATTCCACATCTGAGAAGAGATGGCTTACACTAGGTAAAAGGGGTGGGAGGGGGAAACTTTGCTTGTGAATATCTCTCAAACCATAAAGGTCTGAGAGATAAGACTTATATCATTCTTCATGTTTTTTTAATGCCTACAAAATAAAATAAAGTTAAAACGAAGTATTACCATCTCTTTAAGAGTATATCTTATCACAATGTAAAAGTATATGAGAGGCCAATACAAGGATCTCTCTCTGGTGAGCTATTCATTTCAAGGCCTGATCAAATAACTAGGGGCCACCCCTTGAGTTTAGAAGAAATGAGGTTTAGACTTCAGCAGCGGAAAGGGTTTTTTTGCAGTAAGGTCTGTTAAATTATGGAATTCCTTGTCCAAGGAGGTGGTTAATGCAGATACAATGGATACATTTAAGAGAAGATACATTCCTTTCAAAAGGGAACATACAGGGTTATACTGTGTATTAGTAGACAAAACAGGAAGGTCTGATAAAGACTAACTTATTTGGCAGCAGGAAAGTTATATAATCCTCATGTCTCTGGGTTATGAGGCAAAGGTTGATATTGATGGACTTGTGTCTGTTTTTCAACCTAATTTACTATGTTCCTTTGTAAGTAGCCGAATACTAGAAGGATCTGCAAATCTTTGCTTTTCAATGGATTGGAGACCTTTCTAGCATTCAAGGGGTTAAAAACTCCAGTTAACCCTTTGTGTGCCAGAGTGGTATGCAACACATTGCAAGCAATGTGTTGCATACCTCTCTGACACTCAAAGGGTTAAATTAATAAGGATTTGGGTTGGGTAGGACTTTAAAAGAGGACATGTGAAACATGCTTACTGTATGGATTCATGGGAACTACTATAACCTAATAATTAGCCACTGGAGCCCTGCAATAGGCATTTTTCATATAATTCATCTTTTAAAGGGATAGTAATGTTTCCAAATAAAAGCCGCTCCAATTAATCTTCATAGTATTTGGGCCATGGAGGGTGTTATTTCAATTCTGTCAAAGTTGTAGTTAAAGAGTAACTGAATGATAAAGTATCCCCCTCCCTCCCCTTTTACCTAGTGTAAGCCGCCTCCCCTCAGATGTGGAATCTGGTCTCTTGACTGGACAGATCACAGCAAGGGACAATCTTCTTACTTGGGGCAGCACAGTGGCTCAGTGGTTAGCACTGTGCCTTGCAGCGCTGGGGTCCTGGGTTCAAATCCCACCAAGGACAACATCTGCAATGAGTTTGTATGTTCTCACTGTGTTTGCGTGGGTTTCCTCCGGGTACTCCAGTTTCCTCCCACACTCCAAAAACATACTGATAGGTGAATTTAGATTGTGAACCCCAATGGGGACAGGAACCAATATGAGTGTAAAGCGCTGCGGAATCTGTGTGCGCTATATAAATAAAGGATTATTATTATTACTGTGAGCATAAGAAAAATCCTGCCCCCTTCAGGTTTGTCCTTATAATCACTGAAGATTGTCCCTCTCTGCTATCCATCTGGACAGTCTTGCTGCTCTGAGGTGAGCAGTGTTACATCAGTAAAAGGGGTGGGAGGGGGATACTTTATCATTCAATTACTCTTGAACTACAACTCTGACTGTATTGAAATAACACTCTCCATGGCCCAGATATTATTAATAATTAATATATTATTAATAATTGGAGCTTCTTTTATTTTAAAACATTACTATCCCTTTAAATGGATGATCTGGCAACTTTGCATTTGGGGGACTTTCATTTGTTCCCTCTGGTGTAGGCTGACCAGACCTCACCTTTAACCGGGGACACATAGGAAATAGACATATTTAAGGACTGCACTGAAATCAAAGCAGCCCTGCAGTATGCATTTTTCATATTATTCTTGTCCACAATTGGTCCATAAATCTTGATATATCGGCCTATGTGGATAATGAGAATGGATTGCCTAGTGGCGAATCTGATTCAGCTTTATGTTTGTCTTTATCCCTTCTGAGTGTCAGAGTGGTACTCAAGGCATAGCTCTGCAATGTGTTGTGTACGCCTCTGGCACTCAGTGGGTTAATACCGTTTCTTTTAAACGATTTACATTGCAATTTGGTGCATACCTCTCTGGGACTCAAACGGTTAAAGGTGGGGTCCTATTGATTGGGCAGCGCAGCACCTTTTCCACACACCTTTGTAGATCAACATGAATAATAATAAAATCCCTTAACTACTAGGCTGCTGTGTAATTTGCTTAATTGTGTTCAGCTTCCAGTTTTAATGCAATAAAAATCATACTTTCTCATTAACGATAATGATCAGTACAAAGTGTCACAGCTTTGCCAGGGAAAGCCCTGGAGGCAACAATGCACACACCTGGATTTAGAGATTACTCGCACTGACTAACAATAAGTGAATACGACTTTCAGAGATTTAACCCTTTGCTTTGCAATCCGTTGAACACATAGATGACACTCAAAGGGTTAATTTATGTAATGAGATATAAGGGACAGACACCCTCCTGTTTGACTGCATGGCCATAATACGTAAAGTCAAATCATCTATACTATTAATGTGTTTGATTTATTTTTTAGCTTTAACATTTTTTTCCCATTTTTAGGTTCCTAACAGGGAGCTCCCTGAATGCTTGTTTCCAGAGAAAGTCTGTCAGGGATTCTGAAAGCAAAGATAATGGTAGAATGTAACACTGTCCTTTGCATCAGAAAATATCTCCTACAGTCTAGTAAAAACACAATGCAAACCAACCAGTTCTGCAGGGATATTGTTACATTGTGTAACTATCATAGACATAGTGCATCACTATTCCTAGTTTCACAGTAAGATCTCTAGAAAGAGATTCAGTGAAATTTCTGGGACATAAAAATATAAAAATATAAAGTGATGATGGAAAAAATATTACAAAAAATAGAGGCAAATTGATTTAAAATTGTGCCCAATTGGAGAATATGTAAAGTCAAAAAAGAGGTTGACTGACACTTTAAACTGCATGTGTGCCAGGAAAGGCTGGATCACTTTGTCTGAGATACTTGCTGGGAGGAGTCAGTTCTTTGAGTCTGATTGGGATGTATGAGAATTGTGGCCCCCAACAGCAGAGAGTCAAATGTTGACCTCCCTGCACTAAGTCAAGAATGGACAAGTGCACAACCACCTTGCTGTTAAGGATTTTAAATCCCCAAATCCACAGCCAGCCATTATAGTCTTCAATAGGCCTCAAGCTTCACATCTCTGCAGTAGGCCAGTTACTAAAATGTACATAATCAGAATCGCTTATGGTAATAACTCATTGTTGGTGCAGAGCGGTGGTTCTCTTTCAGTGTTCTGAGGAATCCTAGAGTTCTCTGAAGAAGTAGAGGTAGGCTGACCATATTTCCTTGAGACAAAAATGGGACGGGGTGTGGGACAGACAGACAGTGGGACTCCGTCAATCTGAATCCGATCGTAGTAAGCAGGCAAGCAGGATGAACGCTTTTTCTCCGTCTTTTACTAGCGGTGTTCTGTCTCTCTCTGGCCAAAAAAGTCTGTCCCTGAAGTAAATCAGAACTTCCTTTTGGCCTCCTCTGCCCTTTCGCTTAGACTTGTTGAACTGCATGCTAGGCATATTTTTTTATCAGAGGCATAATATTTTTGAGAATGGTGACAAGGCGGGTAAACTAATGGCTCACTTGGTCAGGAGTAGTAGAACCCCCTCGGTTGTTTCGGCTGTCTTTGATGAAAGCGGCTCTCTGGTTGTGGAGCCTGAGAGGATTCTTAATCAGTTTGTTTCCTTTTACAAAAGCTTATATGAATCTAAATCTACTATGTCAGAGATTCAGATTGATGAGTATCTGGGGTGCTGTGACTTGCCCACTGTGTCGCAGGAGCATAGAAGTATGTTAGACTCACCGATTCTCCTGAAGGAGGTGGTGGAGGCAGTTAACTCCTTACCTTTGGGAAAATCATCGGGCAGGGATGGACTGCCCGATATAAGGTATAATTTACAGTCCTTATAACAGGAGAAATGTAACAAAATAAAGAACTGAAATGGTTCAGTCCTCCACAAGTCCGCTGGTAGTCCCAAACTCTGTTACTAAAGCCTTGCCCCAGTGTCTGCCATTACTGTAATGTGTTCTGTGGAACCTCCTCTACTTAGACTGACCATATGTACTGTTTTAAACCGTTCTGTCTTTTTAATATAAATGTCAATTTTGTCCCGTTTTAATATAACTTATATATAGTTTTTAATTTTTTGTAAAAAACTGAATGTGGCTTGTTAATTTCTCATAAGATAAAGTCAATCAGAATTTCCTTTCATCACACTAGTGGTTTTACTATACACATTGATTACCATAGAGTCTTAAGACTCAAGTGACTCATAACAGTCTAAGACTCTAAAATCTATAGTAAATTACCATAGAGTCTCTTAGACAGTGATATGACGAGGAGTCATAAGACTCTATGGTAATCAATGCGTATAGTAAACACAGTAAAACCACTAGTGTGAGTGACGAAGAGAGGAAGTTCTGTTTTTTTTTTTGTTTGTTTTTTTTTATTGTTTTTTATTAATAGAACGGACAAAGACCAATCAAATATGACAAAGTACAATCAGCAAAGAGACATTATAAAATGTACAGAATGTGCTCTAAAGAGTCATAACTTATAAGAGACATTGGTTTGTGGTACAGGGATGTGTGGCTGGAGTTGTTCTGAATACTGATAGTCGTGTCTAGGAAGTTAATGTTTGTGCGTGAGTGACTGAGTGTTAGATTGATACTGGGGTGGAATGCATTGTAATTTTTGTGGAATTTGAGAAGTTCCTCTTCACTGGTGGTCCAGATGATAAGAACATCATCTATGTAGTGGAGATAGAGCAGGGGTTTTGTCTGTCAGGTGGACAGAGATATCAAGGAGGTAACCATCCTGGGGTTTTTACCAGGAGAGCTTTGTATACTCAGAGGCTGTATCGATAGCCTCCGATTCATGTGAGTAAAACTCCTATAGAGCACGTGGTGAAGGTGTGTCTACAGTCAGAATACTACACTTACAGGATATTCTGTACTGTTGTTTGTTACTTCTTGTAGTTCATTATATTGGTTCATCCCTACCAATCACAACAAGCTGTGAAGATACTTCCTTGTGAATCAATGTTGGACTCTAGAATTGCAATGTATTGTGTGGAGCAACTTTTAGTTTATCATCTGAGTCATCTTGGAAGTGGTTTACACAGAAGTAACTTAAAGGGATAGTAATGTTTCACAATAAAAGCAGTTCCAATTAATCTTCATAGTATTTGGACCATGGAGAGTGTTATATCAATACTGGCACAGTTGTAGTACAAGAGCAATTGAGTGATAAAGTTTCCCCATCATGCCCCTTTTACTGATGTAACACTGCTCACCTCAGAGCAGCAAGACTGTCCGGATGGATCACAGAGAGGGATAATCTTCAGTGATCATAAGGAAAAAAACTAAAAAACCTGTCAAGGGGGCAGAGTTTTCCTTATGATCACAGTAAGAAGACTGTCCCTTGCTGTGAGCTGTCCGGTCAAGAGACCATATTCCATATCTGAGGTGAGCAGTGTTACACTAGGTAAAAGGGGTGGGAGGGGGATACTTTATCATTCAATTACTCTTGTGCTACAACGCTGAAAGAATTGAAATAACACTCTCCATGGCCCGAATACTATGAAGATTAATAAGATTAATTGGTGCTGCTGTTTTTGTGAAACGTTACTAGCCCTTTAAATTTGCATATCTCTATTATATAAGGAATAATATTGAGGCTGATGTCCTAAGTAAAACTGAAGCAACTGAGGACTGCACAAAAAAGTTATAAAATTACCCTTCCCATTGAGCTCACCAGTGATTTTAACCTCTTGAGTGCTAGAGAAGTCCACAGTACATTGCTTCATATGCATTAGGGACCTCTCAAGGATTCAAGTGCTTAGTAGTCCCATTAAAATGAAAGAGAAAGTTCATAAATGAAAATTTTAGTTGATATAAATTTCTGCTTTTAATCTCTGAAATACTAGAGAGTTCTACAAACATTGTTTTTTACTGCATTGGAAGGGTTAACATTACCGCTGAAATCATTGGGAATTTCAATGTACCCCTTATGGTGCAGCTGGTTTGCTCCAGAATTGATCTGCTTTCTTTGTGCATATAGTCACTAATATTTTTGCTATTTTTCTTCATTCAGAAAGCTCCAACATAATCTGTAGCGCTGTACAATAGGGAGAAGACACACAGAGATATATTGCAGTACATGGTGCATTGATTGTCACCTTCAGTCCTCAGAATCCACCAACAGGTCAGGTGTCATTACGTCACTGCTTGTTATCAGGTGGGTAATTAGTGGCTCCGTCATTATGATTGATCTACCTGTGCTTAATCAGAGATATAATTAACCTTCTGAATGCCAGAGGGGTATGCAACGCAAGTGTTAAAACCTGACCTGGCGGCTAATGCATGAACCCATTTTAATGTATTGTATTGTAATTATAATGAGCCTTGATTATGATTATAATACTTTAAGTGACAGGGAGAACCTGTAGAGTATTCAACATTTCCCTGTGATCTACCGCATAATCCATTCAATAAGCCTCTTTTTTTTCCCCCTTTCATTATCCCCTCCCCACACACACCTATAGGACACATTCACAGTGCACTCCTACTAGCCTGGACTTGTCTCCACCCTAAATTACCCAGTGGGCTTACTTGAGACAATGTATAATGTATAGTCTTGTCATCTAGCTGTGATTATGGTTATTGCTTATGGTACTCATTTTTGAAGCTCATCCTATCTTCTACTAATAATAATATTGACTGACAGCACGTTTATACATTGTATATCTGTTTTATCCCAAATAAAGCTTCTTTAAAAAAAAAAAAAACCTAACCTGTTGATGGATACTGAGCTCAGAATAACTGACATAGTCACAGAATTACATTGTTGATAATGCTGAGACATTCATCCATCAAGTCCTATAACATAATTATATAATTTGATGATTTAGCGCAGTGGTGGCGGTTTTAGAGATATCTATATTACAGTGGTGACTCTAATGTTGTTTAGCTGGGGGAGGAGGGATCTGTTTACAGGGATCACGGTTGTGTCCTGTTCTGCAATGATCACAGCACTGACAGACATTAATCAACCCTTCCATAAGCACAAAATTAAAGCTATGGTGCATGCATCACCCATTGTAAAGCCCAAGTCAAAGAGGCGTTAATAAAATATCATGTGATATGTGGAACACAATGTGTGACAAAATGCCTGCTATAGGCATCCTATCAGATAGTGAGTGAGTAGCTTGATTCTAACCAGACTACTTAAGTGACAGTCAAGCTCCACCATTTCTCCTGGCTGCAGTCAATTGCATGTACATGTGATCATGTGAGTGTCTTGAGCACATAAGACTCAGGTGCCTTTTAATATGTGACATGGCATATGGGTAGATCTTTGCAATGTCTCACTTTGGGGATGAGGGTGTTTTATCCCTGAGTCATTTTTCTCCTGTTGCTGAGTTGAAATAGCCAATCACAGCATACAGATTGGTATCCTCTTGTTATAAGCACACAAATGCAGGCATCCCTCAAAGGTAATTTTATTTGCTATCTCCATCCCTATGTTTTAGCTGTGTTCCATTAGTTCTCAGTCTGACCATAAAAAACTGATAAATTTCATGCAGCACCAAAACATGCAATTATCCAAGTGGTGAGATTACAAAGTGGGCATAGACCCCAGTATCCCTTAATTGAGAGTTAACCATGTACAGTTATTAGTTAGGGACTCTTTAACCTGTGTGGCACAACTATATTCAAATTAACAAATTCATTAATTCAGCCTGCATACTTACTCACCTGTCCTGACCTTGCCTCCCTAATCCTCACTTCTTCTGAGGCTGCCAGGCTCTCACCAAAAGGGTGGAATAAATTAACCATGCAAATCCTGTCAAGATGGATAATCCCACTGATGTGAAGATGTGGTAAAATATTAGATTACGTGAATCTTTTTATTACATGTGACAGATGTGTTTTAATTCTTTTATTAGATAAAACTGGTGAATTTAGTGAATGTAAAATCTATTCAGGAAAAAATTCCCTTTAAAACAAGCATTGAACACTGAGGATTCATCCGTGATATATTTTTTATTAGTTTGCTTACTTAGATTAATATTTTGTAAGTATAAATACAGATTTAGCTTAGAAATATATTATAACCCCTTCATGGTGCAGAGTACCATGATATAAGCAAGGTTCCAAAGGTTTAATTCATCTTTCTGACGATCAAAACATGTTATCTTTTATATATATACATTTTCCAAGTATTTGCTACGCCTCTCCCCTTTAACAATCAATTCTTCATACACAGACTATATTTCCAAACTACTAAAAGGACCAGTTTGACATTGTTTTCATTATCTAATCTTGGTTCAGTTAGCGAGGAACAAATGAAACCTGGTAGTTTACAGCGAAATTTACAAATCCTTTCATTTTCGGAGCAACATCATCATCAGTGAAATGCGTCGGTGAGGTCAGAGTGAAGTTCTGCAGGATGTTGGTGATGAAGAGGAAAAGCTCCATACGAGCCAGGCTTTCTCCAGGACAACTTCGCTTTCCTGGAGGAATAGAAAAAAGGTTTCTAGGAGGAGATTACACCGAAGTTTATGTACTAAGAGGATTGTTGGGATATACACCATGGTGAGGAAAAGGTGAGATAAATGTTCTTATTCATGTGTTATTATACAGAGCCTGTGCACTAAAGTAACTTCACCTTGATACATATTAATGCATAGCTTCCTTTGAATATCAAACACATTGGAATGTGTGGCTCATCTTTCTCTTAGCTTTATCACATCTTGACGCCATTTCCAATTAAGCCCCAAGTTCGTAAAAAAAAAATCCTTCCTTACTCCAAATGACAGTCAGATATTTTCCTAGATTAGCATCCTATCTGATATGAAGCCAACTGTCATAATTCTCAATATTGTTCTATGCTAGATAGGTATTCATTACTTTTTTGAAAGCAGTTACAATATCTGCAAGCATAGCATCCCAAGGCAAAGAATTACATAACTTTACTGCCCTTACTGTAAAAAAACCCTACCTTTGTTTTAGTTGAAAGCACCTTTCCTCTAGTCTTAATGGATCTTTGTGTAAATAATTCATTGGATAGTTCTTTGTATTGACCTTGAATATATGTGTAAATGGTAATCATATAAACCCTTATACGTCTCTTCTCTAATGTAAATAAACCCATTTTGGTTAGTCTCTCTTTATAACTCAGATCATCCAATCCCTTTATGGTTCTCTTTGCTTGTCTCTGCACTTTTTCCAGTTCAGTAATGTCTTTTTAAAGAACTGTGTCTCAAAACTGTACTCCATATTCTAGATGAGGCCTTACCGTGGATTTATATAGAGGTAGAATTATATTAGCATCCCATGCATCTATACCCCTTTTTATGCAGGATAGTACCCTATTTGCAGAGTGACTCTGCACACTGCTGTGAAGCCTATTGTCTATCAGTTCTCCTAAATCTTTCTCTAATCAGGATTTCCCGAGCTGTTTCCCATTTAAAGTCTTCTAATGATGGATCATACCTGCAGAGAAAGCCACCATGGCGTTGTTCTTCTTGAACCTGCCCTGTTCATCCAGGAAGCGATCAGGATTGAATTTGTCAGGGCAAAAGAAATATTTAGGATCACGGTGAACAGTACAGAGCAGGGCATAGACTTCAGTATCCTGAGGATGAGAAAATAGCACCTTGAATAGATGTACTATCAATATAAAATACTAACAAACTAACAGACCTTTCCTAAGAACGGTACAGCTACATTGTGGTGGAAACCACACCAACTGGTATCCAGAGAGGAGTAATGATTATTAATGCACTGTATGGGAAGGTATGAGTCTTAGACTACAGATCCCCACAGTGAGGCAGATGTACTAAGGAGCAATTCTAGGGTAAACCAGTTTACCATAGGGGTCAGTTAAAATTTCCCAAATTAACACTGATTTACATAGAGCTCTTAACCCATTAAATACTAGAGAGACAGATAGATAGTTAGGTGGGACACCGATGGACTAATTGTCATGGGTTGTAAATGCCTCCTGCCACACAAACTGCCAGTCAGTGGGTGGGAGAAAGAAGTACTTTTGAGGGCAGTGACTGAGGCAAGTTGTGGGTCTGTTTGGAAAAGGGAACATCAGAGAAGTTAGAGACAGAGCAGAGGTTTGTGAAGGCCAGCTCAGCGGAGTGTCCATCATTGTGTTGGAGAGCCTGTCTACTGTAATAGAACAAAGAAGGTTGTTAAGGGGAGGAGTTTGAGGGCAGAGGGGGTTATGTGGTTATCTACAGGGATGTTGAAGTCTCCCAGGATGAGAGTAGGGACATCAGAGAATATAAAATGAGGGAGACAGGAAGCAAAGTGGTCAAGGAACTGTGTAGTAGTACCAGGTGGTCTGTATATGACAGCATCATGCAAGGAGAAGGGGGAGAAGAAACTAAGGGTATGAACTTCGAATGTAGGGAAGGAGAGAGAGGGAACAGAGGGGATTAACAGAAATGTATGGTTAGAGAACAGCAGGATGCCTGCTCCACCCTTCTGTCTGTTACCAGGCCTAGGGGTGTGGGTGAATTGTAGGCCGCCATGTGAATGTGGAGCAGTGGCAGCAGTGACTTATGATGTAAGTTTTCAGTGACGGCAAGGAGATTTAGAGAGCATGAGATGAACAAATCATGAAGTTAGTTTACTGCACACAGCGGGGCTTCCAGAGACCAAAACAAAAAGAGAGAGGAGGAGGTTAGGTGACATGGGACAGTTATTAGGTTACAGATATTCTGTATGTGAGAGGGTGTTGCAGTACAAGACGGAATGGAAAAGGGGCCTTGGTTAATTGAGAAGTCACCTGCAACAAGCAGAATGAGAAGAGTGAGGGACAGAAGGTGGGAGTGAGACTTAAAGCAGTGAGGCAGTTTTCATGGGTAGAAAGAGATGGTGGTGATAGGGAAAGGAGGAATGAGGAAAAGTTAATGGGAGTTGAGAAGTGGTGAGGGAAGAGGTGAGGGTGCAGTTTGAATGGAATGGCAGTTACTGTGGACACAGGAGGAGGAGAGTCTGTTGCAGGTAAGGATGGTGATGAAAAACAAGAGCCATATTGGACATGGTGAGGTTAATGCATGGGACAGGAGAATCTGTGAACAGTCTGTTTGTGTTCCAGGAGAGTACTGATGACTTGGCAACTCATGGCAGTAAAAGGTGCAGGATCCAGAGACGGTGAAGAGAGTCAGTTGCAGAACTACCAAGTATCATGAAGACAGATGTCAGTCAGGGGTAAAGAATATAATCCATTTGATGTTAAGTAGAGGTAGACATTGATTTCAGTAATAGGGTTTGCAGAAGAAATCTGAGTTAGGATCTTTTCTTTTGTCAGTGGATTTAAAGGCTAACTGTGCAGATTGTGAACTCCCTCCTGGTAATCCTGGTGTCTTGCACTAGATGTTCAGCAGTTTTGATAGAAGATGCAAATGTCAGTGCTTGGTGAAGACAAACATTCCAGCAAGATTAGTTATTTTGTTGATAGCAGTCTGTTCTCAGTTTCCACAGCAGACCAAAGATGTGATTCCAAAATTACTATGAGTAAATTACATATTAATAACTGCAGATTAATAACTGAGATATAACTCTCTGGCTTACTCTCATAAGGAGACTTAAAACCAGGCTTTAAAACAGACACACTGCAGCAGTTATACACTGCTATAAAGGGATATTAGGACATGTGATCAGAAACAACTGGGACCAATAAGGTAATTTGAGCATCAAGAAGGTAGCAATGAAAGTGTGAGCACAGAGAGAGAGCGAGAGAGAGAGAGAGAGAGAGGTAGACAGCCAGAAGAGATAAACGCAATATTACCTGAAAATTGACAACATAAGGTTACAATCAACAGTTCAGCCAGGAAGTACACACATGAGGCCAAATATGTGATTCCAAAATGACTATGAGTAAAGTTCAGATTAATAAATATCTAGGATATAATGCTCTGGCTCACTGTCATAAGGAGACTTAAAACCAGACTTTAAGACAGACATTCTGCAGAAGTTAGATAGATAGATAGATTGATAGATAGTGCAGAAGTATCTGGTCAGAGATACAAGTTTTGCTGTTTTGGATCTGTATTCCAGCACTGTGCATTGGGAATGATACAATGATTAAGAGAATAAAGTGCTGACTGTTTGCTTTAATTTGAGGGTATTTACATCCATAAATCATGTACGAATTACAGCCATTTTTATACATAGTTACTCCATTTTAGGAGGCCAGTGTAACTGCACAAATAAAATCTTAAACAACGTTGTCATATTTAGTACATTGTTGCAAATCCTTTGAATTCTATGACTTTCTGAATTCTGTGACCCATAGACATTACCTGACGCTGAGTGGTGATGCTTTGTCAGTCCTGTCCTGCAGCCATCTTCAGTTCTTGTTTGTTCTCTTCAATCTTCTTGTCAGTCAGCTAGTGAAACACATGGTCAGCTGGATTCAAGTTGGGTGATTGACTTGGCAGTCAAGAACATTCCACTTTTTGTCCTTGAAAAATTCATTGGTTGCTTTAATAGTATGTTTGGAGTCATTGTCATGCTGCCAGGTGAAGTGCCTTCCAATGATTTTTTAGGCATTTGCTTCTGAGTAGATGAGATGTTACTGTACATTTCAAAATTCCTCCTGTTGCTATGGTCAGCAGTCTCACATCATCAATAAAGACAAGTGATCCAGATCCAATGGCAACCATCCATACTCATACCATAGGACTACCTTCACCATCTTTCATAGATGAGGTGTTCTGCTTTGGATCATGTGCTGTTATTTTCTTTCTCCAAACTTTCCTCTTTCCATCACTTGGGTACAGATTGTTCTTCATTTCATCTATCCTTAAGACTTTGTTCCTGAATGCTACAGATTATTTTATGTTGGGTTTTAGCTACATAACCTGACCTTCCTATTGTAGAGGATTACCAGTGGATTGCTTCTTCTAGTAAACCCTCTGTGTTTATGCTGATGTAGTCTTCTCGTTATGGTACTGTTTGACACTTCTATAACTACATCCTGGAGAGTGTCATGACATGTTTAACAGTTGACAAAGTTTTTTGTCATTCTTACAAACATTTTCTGGTTATTTATTACAGTGGCATTCTATGGTCTACCAGGTGGTTTGGTATTGCTGAGCTTACCTGCTCATTCTTGCTTCTAAACAATGTACCACACATTTGATTTTGATGCACCTAACATTTTGGCTAAGTCTCTGATTGATTTATTCAGATTTTTCAATGTCATGATGGCCTGCTTTACTGATATTGACACATCTTCCCTCCTCATATTGAGAGACAACAGCAACAGCATCCAAATGAAAACACCTCTAGAATCACTTCTAGATCTTTTCTTAATGCTCTTGTGCATGAACTCATGAGGCAAAGGCACACTTGGTCAATAAACAGCTGAGCAGGCAATTGTCCACTTACACTTGATCCCAAAATGGAGTGGCGATGTAGTCGAAGGGCAGTATTTTTAACACACTTTATGCATGCAAATACCCTCAAATACAAGCTGACAGCCCACACGTTATCTTCTTAATCGTCGCTTCATTGTCCAAATACTTATGTACTACATTGTATATAAACATGAGGCAGATAGATAGATAGACAGATAGATAGATAGATAGATAGATAGATAGATAGATAGATAGATAGATAGATATGAGACAGATAGCTAGGTATGAGATAGATATTAGATAGATGGATATGAGACAGATATATAGATAGATAGATGATAGATATGAGATAGATACATATGAGTGATAGATAGATAGATAGATAGATAGATAGATAGATAGATAGATAGATAGACAGATAGATAGATAGAGCTACAAACGCCATAATTCCTCACTTTAATGCCGTGTGTGCCATTGGATGGGCAGTGGGTGGTTCAGTTTGTTTCTTTCCTTTGTAACTTGTTTATGGAAATAAATTGAACAAGGCTTAGAAGAAATGGTGTGATTTATCTTAATTCCCCAGCACATGCTTTGAGGCTGGAGCATGGGGCTTGCTGGCATTAAAGTCCTGATGATGGCGGAGATTGTCCATATATATATAATACAGAGCTACAGTGCATACTCTGAAGTGCAGCCACTGGAGTCACAGACTAACTCGGGGAGAGCTGCACTGTCAAATTTGTATATTCGATCCAAAGCCACCTTGTCGCCAAAATTAAATGGGCATTTTTTAATCAGGCATTTCCCCAGCAGCGGGAGAAGGCTTACCACACGCAACAATAAAATCATTACTATATATACGTGTTAAGTTTTCCAGTCAAGCCCTTATGGAGTAGAGGAGTGCACAGCTTACTGTGTCACATTGTGTTCACTAGTCCTTAAGGTGTTAATGCATATATGTATTTTGCCTGCAAAAATTGGTGTTAAAGGAATAGTAAACCTTTATTATGAAAATCTACGTATTATAGGGCTTTTTCTGTTCCAGACTTATATACAGCTGGCAACGGCTGTTGCAAATGTTGTCAACGGCTGTTGTTTTTTTTTTGCCGACAGCATTTTTTCCAGCACAGTAAGCTATTCAAATGCCTGTGCTGTGAGAAAATACCGGCAAAAAAAATGCCAGTTGGTGATAAAGTTAATAAATTAAGAAATTATGAAAATGATGAAAACACAGTCGTTATCAATTAAATTTTCTGCATTAGCCATGAAGATCCGATAAGGGGCTCAATTTATCACAGGAAAGTTAAGACCCAGTTATTTTGGGACTAGAGTCCCTTACTGGACCATCAAATAGCCGACGCAGAAACTGAAAGGAGAAAAAAAGTAAAAAAAAAAAATTAAGCTTCACATCAATACATCCAAAGTATGAAAAATGTGTGAAAAGTTAGTAGAGTTAACCCTATGACTGCCAGTGGGGTATTATTACCGCTCCGGCACTCATAGGGTTAACTTGACTAAGTAACAAATCGACATCACATTACAAGTAACTCTTACCATTAATCCTGATGTCCAGCGGACTCCTCAGCATGCTGGTCATCTTCTGTCCTTCCCTTCTGTCTTCCCCTTCAGTCTTCCCTTCAGTCCTCCCCTTCAGTCCTCCCCTTCAGTCCTCCCCTTCAGTCCTCCCCTTCAGTCTTCCCCTTCAGTCTTCCCCTTCAGTCTTCCCCTTCATTCTTCCCCTTCAGTCCTCCCCTTCAGTCCTCCCCTTCAGTCTTCTTGCTGTAAAAAAAAAAGTATTAATACAATGCAGAACTATCAGGCACAGTAATACACAGTTTAACCCCTTGAGTGCCAGAGGGGAACGCAACAAATTGTAAAGCAATGCATTGCGTACCTCTCTGGTGTGCAAAAGGGTTAAAACTTGTATTATTGTCCATTTGTAATGCCTCCATCTAATCAAATATGTCCAACTTGTTAAAAATGCTATATACAGAAATGCCATAATTAGCTGTATGTAATAATAAAATATGTAGCTCATTTTCATATCTCTGCCGGTGTGTGCATAAGCACATCCCAGCCAATGGCTGTGAGGGAATTTGAACCATATATAAATCATATATATATATTTGCCCATATATAAAGGCAGTCTCTGCTCAGATTGCCTCAGTGTGGAACGGGCATCGGCCGGTGAAGGACAGGACTGTGGACTGTGCCAAGCATCACCGTCTCTACCGCCGCCTCCTCAGCCACACACACCGGCGGAGATATGAAAATAAGCTACGTATTTTATTATTACATACAGCTAATTATGGCATTTCTGGATATAGTATTTTTAACAAGTTGGACATATTTGATTAAATGGAGGCATATTCAGGTTTACAAACAGACAATAATACATGTTTTAACCCTTCTGAGCCCCAGAGAGGTACGTAACGCATTGCTTTGCATACCCCTCTGACACTTAAGGGGTTAAACTTTGTATTATTGTGCCGGATATTTCTACATTGTATTAATACTTGTATTTTTTTTTTTACAGCAAGAAGACTAAAGGGGAGACTGAAGAGAAGAATGAAGAGAAGAATGAAGAGAAGACTGAAGGGAAGACTGAGGAGAAGAATGAAGAGAACACTGAAGAGAAGAAAGAAGAGAAGACTGAGGAGAAGACTGAAGAGAAGACTGAAGAGAAGAAAGAAGAGAACACTGAAGAGAAGACTGAAGGGAACACTGAGGGGAAGACTGAGTAGGAGACTGAAGGAGAAGACTGAGGAGAAGACTGAAGGAGAAGGACAGTGGATGACAGGTAAGTTTAACACAGATTAGTTAACAATTGGTGCTTGACAATATGTCCTTTGAAGTTCCCAATATTTCTGTTATTTAGCGTCATTTTGGGAGCTTTACGCACAAAACGGACATTTGGCCACAAAACCTTTTTTGTGGCCTAACATCCATGGTACTTTTAGCCGGTAGGACGTTTGAATACCGACTTAGACATTTTTCTTTTGTTGGCCGGTATCCATTTTGTCCTTCCGGCTTTTTTATAACCAACATTTGCATTGAGCCCTTAAACTGTTGCTTTTTATATGAACAGTGCCCTCTAGTGTCCACAGAACTCACCTACAGATCAACTGTTATTTTGCATTATATGGAAGAGACAAATCATCTGGCTACAGTTATTCATACAATATGAAAGTAACAGCTTCATCACTTCCTGACAGTTTGAATGGTTATAACTTTTGAATAAAACAACTACCAGCAGTAGAACTGCCTTCGTTTTACCCATTTCCCTTTTTTTAATACTTCTTTAAAAGCTGGAGGCAGATACCTTGGGTATTGCATATCCTCTGAACTGGGTGTCTCTTGTGACCTTGTGTGGGGCATTCAAGGGTATAATGTCAGCAAATCTTTGAATCTCATGTATCACAGCTTCAGTGTAGGGCATCTTGTTCCGGTCATTCATGTTTGGGGCTCGATTTCTTCCAATGACTTGATCAATTTCCTGGTGAATCTTGTCTGTTTGTTGGAAAATGACAGGTTACATTTCTATAAGAACCGCATGAATTTATTTCAAGGATATTAAGTAATTTTTTATTATAAGAAAACTTCTACAGGGTTATACACTAATATGATAGAAGATATCTTATCCAGTGTGATAAAATCTCCCATCCATATATTAAACTCTCCTATCCGTATGTTATTCTAAGAAGCCTATGCATTAACATATTTCAGGTTAGAGACATGTTAGTGCACAGGCTCCATAGAATGACATCAGAAACAAAGCGTTTATCCCACTGGAGAAGTTGATTCCTCTTTATCACTAGTGATGGGTAAAAACACTTGTCTAAATATATAACTGAAAGTAAAGGTTCTCAGTTTTTTTCTATACTGCTCCCATACTGACACCTACGGAGGAGTCAGAGAAATTTCCTGCAGGACTTGCTTTTTTTCACAAACATTTTCTCCCATAGACAATACATGGATGTTTTCCTTTTTTGCCACTGACAATACATTTCCCCTCAGAACTTAGACATTTTCAGCGGCAACATTTCCCACCACAATGTTACTTCTTCTGAGGGCTGAAGTGGATAATAAATAGCTGAAAGTAAAAGTTGTGAGTCCTACAGAAACATTTGCCTTGAAAAAATTGTTAGCAGGGTGAGTGCCTTTTTCCTTTGCCCACAACTCTAACGTCCTGCTTAAGTAATATTGACACAACCATTCTTGAAAAATAACTGCTGCTTGGGATATTCCAGCAGGGAGCAACACATGACATCAGTTTTTTAAAGCCTCTTTTTTTCAACAATGGAAAAGGGCAGCATGTCAACCTCTAACATTTTGGCAACTTTACCATTTCATAGTTATATTTTGGAATTATTTTTGTGCAGGTTTTAACTTCCTTAGTAAGTTCTTATAAGTGTGGGATGGCAGTACATAGTAGAAGAACTGTGTAGCTATTAATTTAATGACATGACTTGTGGAGGTGGTCGGGGTGGTGGCGGTATGTGTAAGCACGCTATGAATCTTGTCATCTCCAAATCCAAACTCTGCAGCAGGAGCAGAAAATCTTGGCACACTCTCTAACACATCAACAGCACTTCTATTATGTGCCCCAGAGCCCTGGGGAAATGTAGGAGTACTTCTGCTGTTACTAGTGGTGGCACCTCTGACCTGTTGATGGTGTGTCTCATAGTGAGGCCTGTAGTTGTGGTACATGTGGGAGCTCATTGAGGAGGTGCCTAGGTGATAGCCTGCATCATGCTGTCCTCTCCGTTGTTTACTATGCAGGCGGGTGCTCTGTGTTCTTTCTCTTCCACCTTCTGCCAGCTCGTCACCACGCTATGCGTGGTGGTGTCATCATTGGCCCGAACTTCCAGGTTGGGCCTTCTTAAGCCGTGCACCACTTCAATGCAAGATTATAGTGTTGTACGTATCAGGTCTGTCCATACTAGAGTCTGCTGATCATCTCGTTTCTGACCTTGCTTGTGATCCAGTTATTCCCTTTGCCTGCCGATTCTGCCACTGCTGACCAACCTGTTGCTGACTCTTGCTTGTGACCTGGAATATCCTTTGTCTGCTGATTCTGCCACTGCTGACCAGCCTGTTGCTGACCCTTGCTTGTGACCTGGAATATCTTTGCCTGCTGATTCTGCCACTGCTCACCAGCCTTTTTCTGACCCTTGCTTGTGACCTGGCCAATTCTCTTTCCTCCTTATATTCTTATCTGTTGCTTTCTAGGGCTAATCCCTCTCTTCTTGCTGATTCTGGTTCTCTGTTCCTGCTATCCTGCTGGGCTTATAGTTATTTATCCTTGTTTCTGTCTACAGAGTGTCCAGCTCTTTTCTCCCGAAATCCAGTCCACTCTTCCTGTATCCAGCCAGCTGCACCTTAGAATCCTGCCTATCCTCTATCACAGTCATGACCCCTGGATCTCCCCCTGGTGAGTTCTTTTATTATTATTATTATTATTATTATTGGAATTGACTCTCCCTGAGGCTGGTGGTGGATATCCTCACTGTAATGCGTTATCCTGGGCCTTCTTCAGTTCAACTGAGGGGGTCATCCGGCTTCACAACCAGCAACTTTACATGGCCTCGGCTGCAGCACAACGCACTACAGGGGGCTTGCGATCACCAGCCACATTACCTAGGAATACACTCTAGCCTTCACTCCACCAGCCCATGTTGGAGAAGTCTCCTTATCCTGGACATTTACACTTGTATTGTAGTCATTGTGGTAGAGGGCATCCTTGACAGCCTGCTTTCTCCCTGTGCACATGCTTCTTACATTGACAACAAATAGCAACACTCTCAGTTTTTAGATCTTGGACTACATAGTCTGCGGGTTTCCAGAGAAGCTGCTACTACTACTGGAGCTAGATGTTGCTGCGCTCAAAGCTAAGGCCGTAGATGCTCATATTTAACCTGTGTTGTTGCTGGTTACTCAACACTAATAGTGGTGTGTCTGAGTGGGACTTGGAAGCGGTGATAATGTTGATGATGACTGATAGGGTGACTGTACTTTTTGCCATCTTTGTTTCTCCAGGGTCAGAGTTTCCAATGGTTTTCTCAAACAGTTTATAGACAGACACAATGCTCCTTTTAAACCCTTCATGACCCTTGACAGTCCTGGCACATCATGGGTAGAATTGCGTTAAGGACCCATGACGTGCCAGGACCGTCATGGAATACTGGGCCCCCGCAAGGCTACACACTGTTCAGGGAGCCCTGAACCGGACACGGTAATACAAAAAAAAATAGTCCGTGGTCCTTAAGTGGTGACCGCATATGCGATTGGCTGTCCTTAAGGGGTTAAGTGGTGGAAGACTGAGCCTTTGCCTTTAAGCTAACTTTCTAGTCATGTCATCATCTCTCTCACTTACAACTTCATCTGTATCTGAAAACAGGAGAATTCTGAAGGGACCTCAGCATCGCTCACTGCTTCTTCCTCACTACTACTTCCTCACTACTTTTAAATCTCTCTCTCTAGGCTTTTAGAGGACTCAAATAGAGGTGGGCGAAAGTTGTTGCTGTGTTCCCGTGGGAAATTTCACGAAAACCATGTTGTTATCCGCTTTCTCGTGGGAAAATCCGTGGTTAAAATTTTTGCATCTTTCGCCCATTGGCCAAAATCTTTTGCCATTTTTTCAATGGCTAAAAAGTTTCCACCCATTGATTTACGTTGTTTTCGCACTTCCGCTATAAAAACATGACATTTTCACTGAAGGCAGACACAATAAAAGCAGCTATAGAGCAAGATAGAGGTGCTGTGCTGTTCTCTTGTGATATTTTGCAAAAAGTGAGGCAGGAGAGGCTCATAGTGACTCCTATCACTATGAGCAGGGTAAAAAATAATCAGTGGAGGAGATGGAAGGACCATTATGTGTCCACTGAGTCTGAGGAGGAAGGGACCACTACTGTACCAATGCTGTCCAGTTCCCTAAATCACCCCAAGGGGTCTTGGGGAATTTAATGGGAAGGGAGGGAGAAAAGAGAATGGGAAGGAAAGAGAAAAGGGAATGGGAAGGGAGGGAGAAAAGGGTAGCACTAGTGAGAGCAGGAAAGGTCAGCTGCCTTTGCCTGCTGCAAGACATGCTGCCCCTGCTGCCAGTGCCACCATTGCTGTACATGCAGCCACTAGTGTTGTACCTGCTGTCAGATGTTCTGCCAATAGTGTTAAACCTGCTGCCAATGCTGAACCTGCTGCCACCAATACTTTGCCTGCTGCTAGTGTTTCTTGTAGTACTCGGGGGGGGGGGTTAAGCCATGTGTGACAGCAGGGGACCCTCTGTCACATTGCTCATCACCTCCTCCAAGCAGCAGTGAGATATCTGGAATAGAGCAGCAGCACGTAGGGACTAGTGGTGGTGGTGTTGGAGAAGCTGGGGTGGAACTGACATTGATGGCCTTTTTATGCAGAAGCTGAGAAAGAATGGGAGACAGGTATGAGGATGGGCATCACCACCACCACTAGCAGTCAGCTTTTGAAATGAGTGGAAATTGCAACTGCTCTAATTTCTGCTGCTGCTGAGATGAAATGGCAGCAGGGTGCTGAGGAGCAGGCTAGTGTGCCACAGACCACTGTGGACACAGTGAGTATGGAGTCAACAAGTAATGCAGGACTAAAACAGGTTCCACTTGCCAGCAGTAGCAATACTCCTGGTCCTAGTTGCAGTGCTAAATCTGAGGCAGTAGCTGCAACAGCAGCAAAACATTTTGCCCATCTCTAGTCCTTTTCCCCACAACACTAACTTCCTGTTTAAGTGACAATGACACATATTCGTGATGTCAAGTGATAAAAAAATAAAGTACAACCTACAAGTTGGCAAAATGTGTCTGGTAGTGGTGGGGGACTGGCATGGTGTAATTGGTGGGACCCTGACAAATTGCATCCACCCCGGGAGGAGAGAGATTATCATCATTTATTGCACATGCTGCAGCAACCATTGCTGCAGTCAGTTTCTGAACTACCACTTTAATCCCACATCCCTGCACTACTCCATCGTTCCCCCTTCCGCTTGTGCATCAGCTAGACATTACTCAACTATTGTGTGTGTGTTTTTACTCTATACAATACACAACTGATGGAGTGTGATGTCTTTCTTTATCCTTCAACAAAATGCTCAATGGTGCCTCAGTCACAGAGCTCACATCAGGCTCCCTGTCAGCTGTCTGTCACCTAATATATTTCTTTCTTTATGTATGTATTAATTTTTTAAAATTTTTTATTTTATTTTTTAAGTTTTATGTTGTCTGCTGTACTTTATCACAGTCAGTCAAAAAACAAACCAAAAAAATGATAAAAAACAAAATCAACATCTTCTTTCCACAGACTTCCCCAGCACAGAGACAATATAAGCAAAATCGGCAACAATTTAGACTCCAGCTGCTGGTGTCTTGTCAGTCAGTCACACCAAATTTTGGGGTATTTGGGGGTCAACCTCCTTCCTCCCTTCTTCTCCCCCATAGTGCTCCTACACTCCTCTAATACAGAGAACAAATGTTCTAGCTAAAATATTCCCTAAACTAAGCTTCAATTCCCTTTGATTTGTCTGTCTCCTCTAGCTCAAAATTGTGCTGACTTCTACTCACACAAACACAGAATGGCTGCTGTGAGAGCCTGACAGCCTTTTATATGGCTGTACACAGAATGGCTGCTGTGAGAGCCTGACAGCCTTTTATATGTCTGTACACAAAATGGCTGCTGTGAGAGCCTGACACCCTTTTATATGTCTGTACACAGAATGGCTGCTGTGAGAGTGTCAGGAGGGTTCTTGTTCTGGAGCCCAGGAGCAGGGATGAGCACACCCATGTACGTGCGCCACTAACCAGGAGGCTGGAGGAACAGACCTGCTGGAGTGTGGGCCACAACACAAGGGCTACTGAAGGTGGAAGAGGAGTAGATGGCCAGCCGTGGCTTGAGAGGCTAGTCTTTTGAAGATACTGGAGTCCAGAGGTAGAAGGTGAGATAGCAAGAGGATAGTTTCAGGTAGCCCTTGGACGGAGTAAGTCAGGTAGCCAGGCAGAGGTCAGGGAGGCCAGAGTTCAGGGTAGTCAGGTAGCCAAGCAGAGGTCAGGGATGCCAGAGACCAGGATAGTCAGGTAGCCAAGCAGAGGTCCGGAATGCCAGAGATCAGGATAGTCAGGTAGCCAAACAGGGGTCAGGGATGCCAGAGAGCAGGATAGTCAGGTAGCCAAGCAGAGGTCAAGGATGCCAGAGATCAGGATAGTCAGGTAGCCAAGCAGAGGTCTGGGATGCCAGAGGTCAGGAGTGACCAGGAGGTCAAGCGAGGAGTAAAAGGAATCAGGAGCTCAGAGACTAGTCCAGGTATAGGCAACAACAACTGAGCCACGAGTAAGGGGCATATCAGGTTTATATAGGGGCCTGTCCAGTACTCACCAGGAGTAGCGCCGCCCCACACTCACCTGTGTTCCAGCGTGGATGTCCTGGAACGCCGGTACGCAGCCATCCCCAGTTCCGGGTCGGCCGCCGATGACGTCACCCAAGGTGCGCACGCCGCTTCCCATTGTGCGGCCGTACGCACACTCGTTGCCAGGGCAGCCAGCCGCGTCACCCCTGGCAACCGGAGGACTGAGGACAGCGCGACGCGGCTGAACACACGGGAGGTGAGCGGCTTTCTCCCTGTGGTTCTGACAGGACCCCCCCCCTTAGATGCACCCTCCGGGGGCATGGAGGTGCTGGGCGTGAAGGATGAAGATGGTGAAAGGCTCGGATTCTAGCGGGAGCATGAACGCCTGCAGCAGCCTCCCAGGACCGCTCCTCAGGTCCATAGCCCTTCCAATGGATCAGGTATTCCAGTCGTCCCCTCCGCAGACGGGAATCCAAGATCTCCTGCACCTCGTATTCCTCTTGGCCATTAACGAGTACAGGAGCCGGAGGAGATGAGTGTTGGTCCGGAAAATGATTACCTTGCCATGGTTTGACTAAGGAAACATGGAAGACTGGGTGAACATGCATGTTTTCTGGTAGTATCAGACGTACTGCGGAAGGGTTTATCATGCGATCTACCTCAAAGGGTCCTACAAATCGAGGCCCCAATTTCTTGGAAGGGCAGGATAGGCGGAGATGAGTGGTGGAGAGCCATACTTTATCCCCGGGACTGAAGCTTGGGGCCACTGAACGATGTTTATCGGAATAATACTTGAATCTTTTCTGGGCGTCCGACAAAGAATTCTTAATGAGAGAGTAGGTCTGGCGTATAGACTGTAGATGTGTGGAAACACTGGGGACAGAGCAGGGTACTGGAGAATTGGGGAGAAGAACAGGGTGTATACCATAATTCGCAAAAAACGGTGTCATGTTGATGGATCTGTGGATCTGGTTATTGTAGGCAAACTCTGCTAAGGGGAGTAAACGAATCCAATCGTCCTGTAGGTGAGTGGCGTAGCATCTAAGATATTGCTCCAATGATTGATTGGTCCGTTCTCTCTGTCCGTTGGACTGAGGGTGGTAGGCAGACGAGAGGGAACGATTAACGTGTAGGCCACTGCAGAAGGCTGACCAGAAGCGTGATGTGAATTGTGACCCTCGGTCGGATATTATTGTTTCGGGGAGTCCATGGAGACGGAAGACTGTATTTATGAAAAGTTGAGCAGTTTCTGAAGCTGAAGGGAGGCCTTTGGAGGGAACAAAATGTGCCATCTTTGAGAACCTGTCAACTACCACCATTATACAGGTATGTCCTAGAGAAAGAGGAAGGTCTGTGATGAAGTCCATGGAGATGCTAGACCAAGGACGATTCGGGACAGGCAGAGGCTGAAGTAATCCAGAAGGTTTAACGTGAAGGCTTTTGGAACGAGCACAGGTTTGACAGGAGGCTACGTATCTCTCAATATCTTTACGTACTTCTGGCCACCAGAATGTCCTTAGAACAAGTTCTTCTGTTTTCTTTTTACCACCGTGCCCAGCTATGGGTGCGTCATGTAATAGCTGTAGGACCTCTAAACGAACTGGCTGGGGTACAAAGATTTGGTTCTTGTGCATAAGGAATCCATCCCGCAGAGTAAGATGTCTGGAAACAGAGAGCAAACAGCTGTTGGAAGACTCTTTGATCCGGTCCCAGATGGAAGAGGACAAGGCTAAGAAGTGTCCCTGCTGTAAAATGGTCTCTGTTTGCTTGGATGGTTCGGTTTCAAGGCTAGTAGTCCGGGATAGGGCGTCCGCCTTCCCATTCTTTGAGCCTGGTCTATAGGTAATGTGGAATCTAAAACGACTGAAGAATAGGGCCCATCTAGCCTGGCGAGGGCGAAGACGACGGGCTGTGCGGAGATACTCCAAGTTTCGGTGGTCAGTAAAGACTATGATGGGATGCATGGCTCCTTCTAGTAGATGTCTCCACTCTTCCAAGGCCTGTTTAATTGCCAAAAGCTCCCTGTCCCCCACATCATAGTTCTTTTCAGGATCGGTTAGGGAACGAGAGTAAAAGGCTACTGGATGAAGTTGTTCTTTTTCGCCTGATCTCTGGGATAGTACTGCTCCTATAGCCGTTTGGGAGGCGTCTACCTCGACAACAAAGGGTCTTGATGAATTCGGGAGGACCAGAACAGGGGCAGAAGTAAAGTAAGACTTGAGTAAAGAGAAGGCGGATTGGGCTTGTCCGGTCCAACGGAAGGGCACATGTTTCTTGGTGAGTTCGGTGATGGGTCGTATGATATGTGAAAAATTTCGAATAAATCGTCTATAGAAATTAGCAAAGCCCACGAACCTCTGGACTCCTTTCTTGTCTGTTGGATGTGGCCACTCCACTATAGCAGATACTTTACGAGAATCCATCCTTAAGCCACTAGGCGATAGGACGTATCCTAGGAACTCTACAGTATCCGTGTCGAAAACACATTTTTCTAGCTTGGCATATAGATTATATTGGCGGAGCCGAGTAAGAACTTTCTGCATGTGCCCTCGGTGTTCCTCCATAGTGGAAGAGTAGACAAGTATGTCGTTGAGGTAGACCACCATGAAGACATCCAAGTAGTCCCGGAACACGTCATTTAGGAAGTGCTGGAACGTGGCTGGGGCATTGCAAAGGCCAAAGGGCATGACGGTGTATTCAAAATGTCCGTATCTGGAACGGAAGGCCGTCTTCCACTCATCGCCTCTGCGGATCCGGACTAAATTATAGGCCCCCCTTAAGTCCAGCTTGGAGAAGACATGAGCCGAACTAAGTCGGTCTAGTAATTCTGATATCAAAGGCAGGGGGTAACGGTTTTTAATGGTGACGTTATTTAGTTCCCTATAGTCCACACAGGGTCGTAAACTACCATCCTTCTTTCCCACAAAGAATATTCCAGCCCCCGCAGGGGAAGTAGAGGGGCGAATGAATCCCTTTTTAAGGTTCTCTTCAATGTATTCCTTCAGCACTTGCAATTCAGGCTCTGACAAAGGGAAAATCCGACCAAAGGGAATAGGAGCTCCTGGAAGCAAGTCTATTGGGCAATCATAGACCCGGTGAGATGGAAGTGTATCTGCCCCTTTCTTCTCAAAGACATCAGAGAAGGAGGAATATTGAATTGGAAGGAGTGGAACTCCTTTGCTGGAGGAGGTGTTCTCCATAGTCAAATGAAGAGTCTTGAGTGATGATAGACATTCGGACTTACATTGGGGAGAACAGAAGGTGAGTGTTCCCAATCTCCAGTCGATTATAGGGTTATGGAGTCGGAGCCAAGGCAGTCCAAGAATGAGGGAGAATAGGGGGGATTGGACCACGTCAAATCTTAGGGACTCTGAATGTTGGCGTCCAAGGATGACACGTAGGGGAACGGTTTCTTCGGTAACTGGTCCGGATTTCAGTGGGCTCCCATCCACTACTTGGATGTGCAACGGAGAAGATTTCCGGGACACAGGGATGTTGAGGGATCGAACAAGTTCAGAATCGATGAAACACCCACTGGCTCCAGAATCAATCATGGCTTGCACGAAGACTGGTCTCCTATTCCACTGTAGAGAAAGAGAGACAGAAAGATGAGGGCACGAGGTTTCTGTTGTTAAAGGAGGATCAATAGTCGATACTAGGATCTTACCTCTGGGTCTGCGAGGTCTCTCTTTACAGTCTCGAAGCATGTGGTCCGGTTTTCCGCAATATAGGCACAAATTCAGTGTTCTTCTGCGAGTTCTTTCAGTAGGAGACAGGGGTCCTCGGACAAGGCCTATCTGCATGGGTTCTTCGGTATCCGCGGAGTTGGTGCTGGAAGGAGAAGGCGCAGTAGGGTGCCGGTATATCGGGGTAGAGATCGAAGCTCTTTCTTGACGTCTCTCCCTGAGGCGCCTATCCAGTTGTATCACAAGATGGATTAGATCTTCCAGAGAGGAGGGCATGAAAATTCGGGCCAGTTCGTCCTTGAGGGATTCAGAGAGGCCGAGTCGGAATTGATCCACCAAAGCTGACTCATTCCAGGTGGTCTCCAAAGCAAACCTCCGGAAGTCGGTGACGTAATCTTCGACCGGACGGCGACCTTGTTTCAAGGCCCTTAGGGAAGCCTGTGCGGTTGTGGCTCTATAGGGATCTTCATAGAGGGACTCTATAGAATGATAGAATGAATTCCATGTTTCAAGGATGGGACTATTTGTTTGCAGTAAATGGTGGGCCCAGGCTTGTGGTTCCCCAGACAGTAGAGAGATTACCGTGCGGATCTTGACAAAGTCCGTGGAGTAAGTCCGTGGCTTTAAGGAGAAGAGAATTTGACAGGAAGTGATGAAGGAGCGGAACTGAGTTCGGTCTCCATGGAATTTTTCTGGCAGCACGGCCTGGGGTTCTGGAGTAGGCATTGAACCATCCATAGGTGGGTTAGACTGAGGTGGTGTGACAGGTTCTTCTGATTGAACTGGTAGAGAAGTGCGCAAATCCTGCAGTTGATGCCGTAGATTCGCCTGCCCAGTTTGGAGAGACTTGACGGTCTGTGTGAGCATGGAGATCTGTTGGGTTAGGGTAGCCATGGCTTGTGCCATCCCTGCGGCCTCCATAAAGGCTCAGTTGTAATGTCAGGAGGGTTCTTGTTCTGGAGCCCAGGAGCAGGGATGAGCACACCCGTGTACGTGCGCCACTAACCAGGAGGCTGGAGGAACAGACCTGCTGGAGTGTGGGCCACAACACAAGGGCTACTGAAGGTGGAAGAGGAGTAGATGGCCAGCCGTGGCTTGAGAGGCTAGTCTTTTGAAGATACTGGAGTCCAGAGGTAGAAGGTGAGATAGCAAGATGATAGTTTCAGGTAGCCCTTGGACGGAGTAAGTCAGGTAGCCAGGCAGAGGTCAGGGAGGCCAGAGTTCAGGGTAGTCAGGTAGCCAAGCAGAGGTCAGGGATGCCAGAGACCAGGATAGTCAGGTAGCCAAGCAGAGGTCCGGAATGCCAGAGATCAGGATAGTCAGGTAGCCAAACAGGGGTCAGGGATGCCAGAGAGCAGGATAGTCAGGTAGCCAAGCAGAGGTCAAGGATGCCAGAGATCAGGATAGTCAGGTAGCCAAGCAGAGGTCTGGGATGCCAGAGGTCAGGAGTGACCAGGAGGTCAAGCGAGGAGTAAAAGGAATCAGGAGCTCAGAGACTAGTCCAGGTATAGGCAACAACAACTGAGCCACGAGTAAGGGGCATATCAGGTTTATATAGGGGCCTGTCCAGTACTCACCAGGAGTAGCGCCGCCCCACACTCACCTGTGTTCCAGCGTGGATGTCCTGGAACGCCGGTACGCAGCCATCCCCAGTTCCGGGTCGGCCGCCGATGACGTCACCCAAGGTGCGCACGCCGCTTCCCATTGTGCGGCCGTACGCACACTCGTTGCCAGGGCAGCCAGCCGCGTCACCCCTGGCAACCGGAGGACTGAGGACAGCGCGACGCGGCTGAACACACGGGAGGTGAGCGGCTTTCTCCCTGTGGTTCTGACAGAGAGCCTGACAGCCTTTTATATGTCTGTACACAAAATGGCTGCTGTGAGAGCCTGACACCCTTTAATATGTCTGTACACTGAATGGCTGCTGTGAGAGCCTGACAGCCTTTTATATGGCTGTACACAGAATGGCTGCTGTGAGAGCCTGACAGCCATTTATATGTCTGTACACAAAATGGCTGCTGTGAGAGCCTGACACCCTTTTATATGTCTGTACACAAAATGGCTGCTGTGAGAGCTGACACCCTTTTATATGTATGTACACAGAATGGCTGCTGTGAGAGCCTGATACCCTTGTACACGGCTGTAGAAAACTAGATAAAACTTTCATGTGGTGGAGAAAGATTTTTCTTCCCATTGATTTCAATGCATAATGAGCTAGGCGAAAAAGAAGAAAAACTGCAATTTTCATGGGAAATTATTCTCCAAGCGGGAAGTGACAGTATTCGCCGATTTCAGTTTATGGTGAATATTTTCTCCATCCTTACTGGAGAGTTTATCTCACCGGAGAAGTCATCTCCTCTTTATCTATATCACTCCTCTTTCACACCTTAGTACATCTCCCCTGTAGTCTATAACTATATCTCTTCCATGGAATAACATAGGAACTGGAGAGTTTATCACACTGGAGAAGTTATCTCCTCTTTATCCCACCTTAGTACATCTCCCCTTTAGTCTACAACTAACGCTCTCCCATAGAATAACATAGGAACTGGAGAGTTTCTCTCACTGGAGAAGTCATCTCCTCTTTATCACACCTTAGTACATCTCCACCTGTAGTCTATAACTAAAGCTCTCCCATAGAATAACATAGGAACTGAAGAGTTTCTCTCACTGGAGAAGTCATCTCCTCTTTAGTCTGTATCACTCCTCTTTATCACACCTTAGTACACCTCCAGGAGAGATCCTGATGACCCCCAATGAGGTCTATAACAATAATAGAAAAATTAACCCTGTGTGTGCCACGGTGGGGGGGGGGGGTTCCAATGCAGACCCCCCCTCCTTTGGCACACACAGGACTTTGGTTTGGATTTATTTTTATTCATAGCTTGTTGGGGGGCCCTGATGTCCCCCAACAAGCTATGAATAAAAATAAAAAAAAATTAACCCTCTGTGTGCCACAGGGAGTCCAATGCATTGCTTTGCAATGCATTGGACACGCCTGTGGAAGACAAAGTGTTTTTTTTTTTCTTTATTTTTACTTTATTTAGACCTCATTGGGGGACATCAGGGATCCTGAAGCCCCCCAACAAGGTGTAAAAAAAAAAATAAAATAGGAAAACAATGTGTGCCCCACAAGGGGGCCCAACGCAGTGCTTTGCAATGCGTTGAACCCCCCCTGTGGCACACACATTTATTTTTTTATTCTGCCCTTGTTGGGGGGTCATCAGAAGAAAACTTGATCCCCCAACAAGGTATGAGTAACAAATATTAAAAAAAAAAAAAAAAATGAATAACAAATATTAAACATTTTTTTTTTTTTTTTTTTACTTTATTTAGACATCAGGGGTCCTGAAGCCCCCCAACAAGGTGTTAAAAAAACAAAAAATAGGAAAACAATGCGTGCCCCACAGGGGTATCCAACGCAGTGCTTTGCAATGCGTTGAACCCCCCTGTGGCACACACATTTATTTATTTTTTATTCTGCCCTTGTTGGGGGGTCACCAGATGTAGACCTGATCCCCCAGCAAGGTATGAATAACAAATAAGAAAAAAAATTAACCCTTTGTGTGCCACAGGGGGTCCAGTGCATTGCATTGTACACCCCAGTGGCGGACAAAGGATTTTTCTTTTTTTCTCAGTTCTAATGCCCTCCAGTGAGGTCTACACAAAAATATATTGGACACCCCTGTGGCATGCACACAAAATGCCTCCAACCCCCCCCCACACCACCACCACATACCCTACCCACCAGCCTAGTTCCACAGCCTACTGGCAGTCCCATTCCCCCAGTCACCCCCAAGCCTGATTCCACTGCCTACTGGTAGACCCAAGTGCCAGTACGCACTGGATTCAGGCTGGGAATCAAACAGTGTGTGAGGGGACTTACAGTGCACACTGGTAACCACAAATCCCCCACATGCACTTACCTGCCCACTATCACCACCGCCGCACTTGCTCACTGCCCACTGGTAGATATACCCACTTATATAGCCTGACCCCTCGTCCCTTCCCCGACCTGGTTTCACTGGCAGACACACTGACTGACCACTGGTAGCAATAGAATCACACATACACTGTTTGCTTTCCCATCCTTGTTCCACCAGTAGCCACGCTCCTGTCACCCAATATGGTATGTCAACCCACAGCAGTGGGGTACCATTTTTTGTAGGCTGGTAGGAGGTCCTCCTAGGAAATCCCATGGTGTTGAACCATTTCCGTAACTTTGAAGTGACTGATTTGTAAGAAAACCCTTTTTTTTTTTTCTGTAGCACCATATTCTAGAAATAGTTGTGCACTCTAACTTAGGGGTAGAAAGGCAAGTGACACCTCATTAGATGCGGCAGGTTATCTTCTTTCCAAAATGTCATTGTTTCTGTACCTTTCCTTCACTTCTGTAGTTGATATAACCATTTTTGTACAGGCAAGTATTATTTGAGAAAATATTAGAAAAATCAGTGGTTGTGGTAGGTGTCATTTTGCACTTCTAGCACCCCCAAAGGTAGGTCAACTCATACCAGTGGGGTGTCTTTTGACTCCTAAGAGCACTAGCTAACGAATGCAGTTGAAAATTCCATGGTTTTCACAGCGCTCCATACATTTCAAGGGGCAGAAATGTAAAAAAATTAAATTTTTTTCCTATATTGTCTCTTTCTGGAAACATTTATGCACACCAGTATTGGGGTAAGAAGGCAAGTGACCCCTCATTAGATGCGGCAGGTTGTCTTCTTTCCAAAATGGTATGGTTTATCTACCTTTTCTTCACTTCTGAAGGTGTTATAGACATTTTCGTACAGGCAAGTCAGGTTTGAGAAAATGTTAGAACCATCAGAGGTTGTAGTAGGTATAGTTTTCTACTTCTAGCACCAACTAAGGTAGGTCAACTCATACCAATGGGGTGTCGTTTGACTCCTAAGAGCACTAGCTAACGAATGCAGTTGAAAATTCCATGGTTTTCACAGAGTTCCATACATTTGAAGGGGCAGAAATGTAAGAAAATGCCTTTTTTTCATTAGCGCCACCTCCTGGAAGCATTTGTGCACACCAGCCTTTGGGTAAGAAGGCAAGTGACCCCTCATTAGATGCAGCAGGTTGTTTTCTTTCTAAACTGGCATTGTTTCTCTACCTTTCCTGCATATCTATTATGGTTATAACCATGTTAGTGCAAGCAGATAATTTCAAAAACAAAAGTGTCAGGTTTACGTACGTGTTCGTAGCACCCACATATTGTATGCTAACCCACACAAATGGGCTACCATTTTTCTCATGTTGGTAGCAGATACTGAATACAGCAGGAAATGTCATGGTTTTCAAAGATTTTAGTATCTTTGAAGTGGTGGAAATGTAAAAAAAAACATGCATTTATTCCCATAGCGCCACCTTTTGGAAATATTTGTGCACTTCAGCCCAGGGGGTAGAAAGGTAAGTGGCCCCTCATTCGATGCGGGAGAATGTCTACTTTCCAAAATGGTATACTTTTTATAACTTTTCTTCATGTCTCTAACAGTTATAAACATTTTAGTACAAGCAGCCATTTTCGAGGAAGCAAACAGGTAGGTGTAGTTATGTGCTTCTGGCAAGCCTAAGGTAGGTCGACTCATTCCAATGGGGTGTCATTTTTCTCATAAGAGCACTAGCTAATGAATACAGTTGGAAATGTCATGGTTTTCACAGATTTCATTACAGATGAAGAGGCAGAAATATAAGAAAATGCCATTTTTTTACTATAGTGCCACCTTCTGGAAGCATTTGGGCTCTCCAGGCTTGGGGTAAGAAGGCAATTCACCCCTCATTAGATGCGACAGGTTGTCTTCTTTCCAAAATGGTATGGTTTGTGTAGCTTTTCTTCAATTCTGTAGTTGTTATAACCATTTTTGTACAGACAAGTAATGTTGAGAAAATGTTAGAAAATTTAGAGGTTGTAGTAGGTGTAGTTTTGCACTTGTAGCGCCCCCTAATGTAGGTTAACTCATACCTATGAGGTGTAGTTTTTCTCCTAAGATCACTAGCTAATGAATACCTTTGGAAATTCCATGGTTTTCACAGATTTCCGTACAGATAAAGGGGCAGAAATGTAAGAAAATGCCATTTTTTTCCTTTAGTGCCACCTTCTGGAAGCATTTGGGCACAACAGGCTTGGGGTAAGAAGGCAATTCACACCTCATTAGATGCGACAGGTTGTCTTCTTTCCAAAATGGTATGGTTTGTGTAGCTTTTCTTCACTTCTGTAGTTGTTATAACCATTTTTGTACAGACAAGTAATATTTGAGAAAATGTTAGAAAATTTAGAGGTTGTAGTAGGTGTAGTTTTGCACTTGTAGCACCCCCTAAGGCAGGTGAACTCATACCAGTGAGGTGTTGTTTTTCTTCTAAGAGCACTAGCTAATGAATACAGTTGGAAATTCCATAGTTTTCACAGATTTCAGTACATTTTAAGGGGCAGAAATGTAGGAAAATAAAATTTTTTTCCTTTAGTGCCAACTTCTGGAAGCATTTGGGCACAACAGGCTTGGGGTAAGAAGGCAAGTTACCCCTCATTAGATGTGGCAGGTTGTCTACATTTCAGAAATATATAGTTTTATATAGTTATTCCACTGTTTTAGGGTAGTTTTACCACAAAAACCCTAGAATGCGCATATTAGTTTATAAAGTTGAAAATGTCATTTTGCGCTGCTGGTGATTAGGGCTCTACGCTAGCCATGAACGTAGGTAAAACTATAAAAATTTGGTATTTTTTTACTCGGGGGACTCGGGGCTTTTTCAAATAATTGAAACTTTTTCAATCGAGGTAAATGTTTTTGATACATAGTATGTGATTTTAGCAAAATAAGTGAATTTTCACTTTTTTGTCATTATGACATCATAGCTTTTTGCATGATGTAAAATTCTCTTCATGTAAGGTATCACGAGAAAGCTCAATTCGTTCTGAAAAAAACAATATATAGTTTTCCATATTTAACTAAAATTCCCCAGAGGAAATCAAGCCTAAACGGAAGGATACCAAAAACGCTGAAAAAGTGTCTGGCCTGCAGGGTACAGGAAATGGCCCAAGCCTCTGGCACTGAAGGGGTTAAATAAAGCCCTTAAAATCATTGCCATTTTCCACCTATTGCCAAAAAGTTTTTGATTTTTTTTTCGGTGGATTCAAACTTTTCGCCCCTTTACTTACATGTACTTCATGTTTTTGCTCCAAAAGCGTGATGTTTCCAGGAAGTGAAACACAATACAATCAGCTAGAGAGAGAGAGAGAGAGAGAGAGGGCGCTAGGCTCTTGTGCTGTGATTCATTTAGTGATTATGGCAGCAGAGATTCATAGTGTGTGCTATCACTATGAGAACCTGGATGACAAAAAAAAAAAGAGGAGCTGAAAGGACCGTGATGCATCTAGTGAGTCTGAAGAGGAGGAGGAAGTGACCACCCCCAGCAGTGAAGGGTCTGGAATCCCTGACTCCCCAGATGCAAAGATCACCAGTCCCCCTAAATCATCTCTTGGGATCTTGGGGGAAATTGTGTCACAGGCATAGGCACAGGAAGAAGTGGGCAGCAGTGTGAGCAGGACAGGTCAGCTACCTGTGCCTGCTGCTAGTGTGTCTTGTAATACTCAGGAGGTGGTTGATGGCAAGTGCAACAGAAGGGCACCCTAAGTCACACTTGCCCTGCTCAAGCAGTCCCACTAGTACTACTACGATGCATGTGCGGAATTCAATAGCAAAATCGGCTACAGTGCATGTGCCCTGTCGTATGGTCATTAGCCATTTTGCTGCAGATACTGCCCTGGCTGGAACATCAAAGACCCTACGGAATTCTCCCACAAATTTTGAGAAATTGTCCACAATAGGCTTCCTTGTCTCCCATAATGGATTAGCCAAATCAAGAGCTCTCCCAGATAGCAAAACCAACCTTGCTTAGTTCACTAGGAAAGGCCTTCGGTACAATCTCCAAGAAAATGCCCACTTGGTTCAAGAACCCTCTGCAGAGTATAGGCTCCCCCTCATATCACTGAGGCAAAGGAGCTGTACCAGACAATACTCTACTGGTGCTACCTTCAGGGTTCGAAGGTCCGTCGGTGCCAAATCTGAGGAGGCCACCGGTTGGCGAGGGGTTTGCCCAAGATGTGCAATTCGGTTCAATAGCGTTTGCATAGCGAAGGACAACTGATTGATCTTCTAATCCTGTGAGCCCATTCTGGCCAGAATACTCTGAACTGGTTCACTTGCACCTTCACTACTCATGGCCCTTTCATACTGTCACAGACTCTCAGTCAAAGAAACACACGAAACAGTACAAGTGAATTTAAACCAGTTTATTGAGCAATAGATAATAAGAATACTAGTAGTAATAATAAACACTTCCTCAGTCAGAGGGGAGATAGATGTGAGGACAGTGTCTACTCCACTGCTCAGGAGCTGACACTGAACCACCGTAGGTCTATGGCTCTACCACTACAGGAAGGAACAACAGGACTAGTACAGGAGCGTACCCAGCGGAGGCACAGAGTGAATTCACCACTGATACCAATAGCGTAACTGGTAGCACCACTCGAGGCATCAGATTAGGTGCTTAAATAGATGCAGTCAGATAGGAACGTACTACTGAGGCAAGGAGCGAGACAAGCTGCACTCTATCTTTCCGAAGGCAACTAGGAGGCACAGAGCATAGGTATCACTGCAAGTGCTAAGCCAGGCAACAGGTAAGTGTAAGAGGCGAGTGCCCAGAAGAGAGACTAGGTTGCACTAGCTGCCTGGAGGCAAATGGAAGGCACCAAGCGGAGGAAACCTGCAAGCGACCAGCTGGTAGCTGAGCTACTAGGTAAAGGAGTGTGCCCTGGATCGACCTAGTTGTAGTCAGACAGGAGTGAGGCACAAATGAAGTGTCAGTCAGACAGGCCACGGTCAGGAACCAGATGGGGTAGTCAGCCACAGCAAAGGTCAGCATGGAGCGGGTAGTCGGACAAGCCAGAGTCAGCAACAGCAGCAGCATCATCCTCTGCCACAGCCAGTGAAAGGGAATGTGGAGGAGAAGAAGAAAGACAATTTTTCTCCACCTTTCCCTTCCCCCCTGAGGCCCTGATTATGGGACTAGTTTTCTCTTGGGGCAGGAACAGTGCAGTCATCAGTGACAGCAATGTGCACAATTTGTGATAAGTCACTCAAAAGGGGAAAGGACGGAACGCACCTCGGCACAACTGCCCGCATAAAACCTATGAAACACAGACATCATAACTTTGATATGAAGAATGTTAAAGCCAAACCCCCACCAAAGAAATTGGACACAGCTGTTGCTGTACCCCCTATCTCTTCCCAAAGGTAACAAGAGACAGGGGAGTACAAGAGGCAGAAATCAAAGTGTAGGAAGAATCGATAAACCCTGCCAGATCCTAAAAAATTGATGGGAGCAAAACACCTGGCTCGCCATCACCTTCTTGCTCTAGGGTCTTAGGGTCTGGGTGCAGGAAGACGTAGCTACCTCTTCTGGCAATCCACCTTGTTCATAGTTACCTCCCCCCCAGCCATTCTGTTGATGTCAGGATGTGGCAGTTTGTGTGCAGCCATTGCACACATGGCAATGTGGTGAATGATAATTGCAATCAGGGCATCAGGCGGCATTTGAGGAGATTCCATCCTGCAGAATACGCTAAGCTTGTGGCAGGTAGGGTTCAACATTATTATTATTAAAACTGCAAGCTGTCACATGTTCTTAGCAGACAGAGGACAATGGGCATAGTGACAGCAGCAGTGCTTGGTGTCTGGTGGGATTATTTCACATTGGGGACTTAAGCATCATGGTGTTTGGTTACAGTTGTGTCAGTTGTTTGATGTGAGTGTAGATGTGCTCATTGTTCCCAGTCCTTCCCCTATTTCCTACACACACCGTGCACAATGAAGTTGCAAATGCTGCAATGACATCAGGGAATTTGCCAGTGGCCAGTGGCCACTGGAAAGCACAACATGATCTGCTGGCACTAGGCCAGTAGAGCATATTTTTTTTCTCAGGGCTTGTTATTTAAACATAAGCCAGAGGCCTACAAAATGCAATTTTGTGGGAGCTTGTTTCTAACAAGCCTAAGTCCTACAAATCTCTGATTCCTCAGAGTTTGTGACTCTAACAAGCCAGAGTGATAAACATTATCTCTGATTCCTCAGGGCTTGTGACACTAACAAGCCTGAGTGCCAAACATTATATCTGATTCCTCATAACGTGTGTCGCTAACAAGCCAAAGTAATATGCCAATCAATGTTTCCTCTGGGCTTGGGCCTAAGTCTGAGTCCTACAAATCAATGTTTCATCAGGGCTAGGGCCTCTAACAACAAGCCTAAGTACTACAAATCATACTCTACAAAATACTCTATTCCATCAAATATCAGGCTGCCCCAGTCACACTTAACGTCAGGGGCTCCCTGTCTCTGTCAGGTACTTAGCAGTTTTTTTAATTGATTTTTTTATGAATTGTCCCCCTAATCCCAGTCAGCAAACCCCTCACCCAAAAAAAAAATCCCAATTTAACTGATTCTTTGGATCCATGGTAACCTCAAAAACAGGGCACAACACAAGAGAGACACATCTAAGTGTAATATGTTTTAATAAATGCAAAGATAAAAAAGAATATAGTTTATGCACTTACAATAGCCCTATTTGGGCTTTATGCATTCCCCTTATAGCCAGAGGACTGTGTCCTCCTGCTCTCCAAACTGTTTGTCCTCCTATTGTTATTGTCTCCAAGCTGGTGAGTTCTCCTCGATGTTACAGAGGCTGTGTTTAAGGATAGTTCTTATGCAGACTTAGAAAGTTGAGAGTCACTGTCTGTGTCTTTATTCCTTAAGAACACCCTTAGGGTGCAATAATTGTTGCAAACAAAATGGGAGTACTAAAATCTCTACCTGCCTCGTGGTGAGGCCCATCCGGAATGCCGGGAGCCGGTGGAAGAGGTGAGTTGGGGGAGGAGCAGGAGATGCTCACAAGGGGACTGGAAGGGACCTGCACTGAAAGGTGTTTATGAGTATAGAAGCCCAAACGTTTGCGCAGACAGACAGTCTGCTTCCTCAAGGGGCGTATAGGAAATGTCAGGATACTGCTAATTGGGTGCTATTTATAGAATGTTCATGTGAAATAATGTCAGTCAACATTAAATAGGTCATTACATTGCATGCACAATACAAATTATTAAAGGGATAGTAATGTTTCACAAAAACAGCAGCTCCAATTCATTTTCATAGTATGTGAGCCATGGAGAGTGTTATTTCAATACTGTCAGAGTTGTAGTTCAAGAGTAATTGAATGATTAAGTATCCCCCTCCCGCCCTATTTACCTAGTTTAACACACTGCTCACCTCAGATGTGGAATCTGGTTGCTTGACCAGATAACAGCAATGGACAATCTTCTTACTGTGAGAACAATGAAAGCCCTGCCCCCCTTGACAGGTTTTTCAGCTTTTTCCCTTATCTTAACTGAAGATTGTCCCTCTCTGAAATCTACCTGGGCACCTCCCTGCTGCTCTGAGCTGAGCAGTGTTATATCAGTAAAAGGGGCAGGAGGGGGATACTTTATCATTCAATTACTCTTGTTCTACAACTCTGACAGAATTGAAATAACATTCTCCAAGGCCCAAATACTATGAAGATTATTAGAGTTGGTTATATTATGAAACTTTACTATCCCTTTAAATAAAATTTACATCCAGATAAAATTAATACATATAGATAAAATCATCAAACAATGTTCCAAAGGCTACAAGCATAATAGAACATGATACTGAAAATATATCTAAAAAATACGTAAATAACGTAAATAAAAACAATGGTATAATACAAAAAATGATTTAAACATTCAAATAAACTGTGTTATGTAAAAGCCGATTCAAGTCGGTTTGAAAGGATGACTGTATGTGAAGTAGAGAAGTTGAGGTATGCTTTGTATTGAAAATGTGACTTATAAATAAATAAATAACTTGTAAATGCTGTGTATGTGCTAATGAATACGGTATTTGAGATGAAGCCATGTTCGAAAACGAGAATGGTTAAATCATTTTTTGTATTATACCACTGTTTTTATGTAAGTTATTTACGTATTTTTTACATATATTTTCAGTATAAACCAAAACACTAGAATATTTGGAGCTCTATAAATTACAACATAAACATATATATATATATTCTGCTGTATCATATAGAATCAATAGGACCAGGTCAGTGCGTCATTGCCTTTAATACAGCTGGCTACAGTACCTGGAACGTGTGTGCTCAATTCTATCCCAACTATAGAAAATACAAATATGGGATAACGCTATCAATAAAATAGAGTAGTCTAACATCTTTCTATATGTAGCAATCTGTGGCAATGAGGCACAACTAAATATGTTTAAAAAATTGTCTTTATCTAAAACCACTAAACAAATTACAATGTACACATCTCTATAATACAAATGCTATAGAGTCCAAACACACTCATGGGCGAGAGATCTCAAGTTCTTTCTTCATGCATGCACCTTGATAAGTATATCCAACCAGTATATTAATTGGAGTTTACTCCCTCGACTTCATGTTTGTATAAACCTATACTCCGTGGGTTCCCCCGTCTATTATCCTCATCCTCCCCCTTATTTCCTTATGTATCTACGAAGCTAACAGTATATTTTATATATATATATATATATATATATATATATATATATATATATATACGTTCCCAAACAGAGGCACTCACGTTAATATTTTGCTAGTGCCTGGGTGCTCGTGTACAAAGCCGTATTATAGATCCAGTAAAAAACAGCAGCACTCACAGGTCTTCAATATCATATGTGTCACATAGTGAATATTGTATTGATCAAAGTTTCGGGTGCATTACAGCAGCCTTCGTCAGGACAAGTGTGAAACAAACATCCTCTCACATTTCAACCCCTTACTCCAGTGTAGCGCCAAAATTCGGCGCTAGTGATTGGTGCATTTAAAACAACAGTATTTACATACTTGTGCTGAGATGGACAGATAACGGAACAACAAGAAGCAATTATCATGGATGTAGAGAACAATAAAGAGAAGGACAAACTGCTGCATTTTAATCGGAAAGTTTTCATGGTATCTAATGTGAATAACCGGGACAGAAGGATCATGTGGATGCCCATTGTGTAATCAAAACCCCTACAGTATATCGCTAACCTCAAAAAGTCTGTGCCTAAATGACTGTGTATACTATCAGTTGTATCGTATGGAATAGAAGATACAACTCAATATACGGGAAAGAACCTGTAAGCAATGTATCAGTAGCTGTGCAATGCGATGGAGACCCGATGGGTCTAGATCGCATGGTGATCACACAGCTCTACAACGTGGCGCAAATACTGCCTAAATATCGAACAGAATGGCACATGGTGTAATATCACAATCATAGATAATATTTAATGTGTCAGACAGCTCTCTGCGATGTGTTGTCAGACTAATAGGTCTGTAACCATAACATCACAGAGCGCTATCATAGCAAAAACACAGAACTAATGTTATAATGAAGGTGTGGGCACAGACTATCAATCTGGACAAAAAGCGCTATTATTCGCGGGTTATCCGGCTAATAAGAAACCTCAATTGTAGGGTATGTTATACATCTTAAATGTAAAGATTCCGAGAACTTGAATCAGAAAGTCATGTTTGACCGTGCAATGCGCGTGTGTGTTCCAAAAAAGCTACATTGTAACACTTCCATCAATGAATGTAGCCAAAGAATTAAAATTGATTTCATAGAAGCAAGTGAGAGATGCGATACAAATTAGAACACTCGGGAGTACCCACAGGCAGCAAAGCAGCCGCAGTGCAATGCGATGAAGACCCGATGGGTCCAAATCACATAGAACTCCCACAGCCCGCATAGTGCCCCAAGTAATCACCGGATATCGGACAGAGTATCACATAATATGAAATCACAATAATGATAAGTGATAGCTATGCATATGAGCGCATTGACACATGTTCTGTGCTTTCGATGTGATGGCGCTTCATAATTTCACATTATGTGATCTATTTGTGCGCCAGCACATCGCACAGTGCTCATATGCATAGCTAATACTTATCATTATTGTGATTTCATATTATGTGATACTCTGTCCAATATCCGGTGATTACTTGGGGCACTATGCGGGGCTGTGGGAGTTCTATGTGATTTGGACCCATCGGGTCTTCATCGCATTGCACTGCGGCTGCTCTGTGTTCTAATTTGTATCGCATCTCTCACTTGCTACTATGAAATCAATTTTAATTCTTTGGCTACATTCATTGACGGAAGCGTTACAATGTAGCTTATTTGGAACACACACGCGCATTGCACGGTCAAACATGACTTTCTGATTCAAGTTCTCCGAATCTTTACATTTAAGATGTATAACATACCCTACGATTGAGGTTTCTTATTAGCCAGATAACCCGCGAATAATAGCGCTTTTTGTCCAGATTGATAGTCTGTGCCCACACCTTCATTATAACATTAGTTCTGTGTTTTTGCTATGATAGCGCTCTGTGATGTTATGGTTACAGACCTATTAGTCTGCCAACACATCGCAGAGAGCTGTCTGACACATTAAATATTATCTATGATTGTGATATTACACCATGTGCCATTCTGTTCGATATTTAGGCAGTATTTGCGCCACGTTGTAGAGCTGTGTGATCACCATGCGATCTAGACCCATCGGGTCTCCATCGCATTGCACAGCTACTGATACATTGCTTACAGGTTCTTTCCCGTATATTGAGTTGTATCTTCTATTCCATACGATACAACTGATAGTATACACAGTCATTTAGGCACAGACTTTTTGAGGTTAGCGATATACTGTAGGGGTTTTGATTACACAATGGGCATTCACATGATCCTTCTGTCCCGGTTATTCACATTAGATACCATGAAAACTTTCCGATTAAAATGCAGCAGTTTGTCCTTCTCTTTATTGTTCTCTACATCCATGATAATTGCTTCTTGTTGTTCCGTTATCTGTCCATCTCAGCACAAGTATGTAAATACTGTTGTTTTAAATGCACCAATCACTAGCGCCGAATTTTGGCGCTACACTGGAGTAAGGGGTTGAAATGTGAGAGGATGTTTGTTTCACACTTGTCCTGACGAAGGCTGCTGTAATGCACCCGAAACGTTGATCAATAAAATATTCACTATGTGACACATATGATATTGAAGACCTGTGAGTGCTGCTGTTTTTTACTGGATATATATATATATATATATATATATATATATATATATATATATCCTACAGACTCTCTAGCAGTAATTAACTGGATCTTTCACAATTCTCCACTGCTACTGTTCCGCTTTTCTTCAACACAAGGGGTAAGGACTGCGGGCGGTATTTGTCTTTTCCACGTGTCAGATGTCGGCTTTTTTCCTTAAACTGTTTGGCAGGCAGAGTTCAAATGCTCATTCTTTCATTCAATGCTAGCATGCTCCTCGCTCCTATGGGTGACTGGTCAATCTCTACCGCACAGTATAATCTGTGTCCTCCTCCAACGCGTTTCGTGCTGCACCCCAGCACTTCATCAAGAATTCTGTGCTAGGAGCATTCTGTGCTTTCGGGCAGTCTCTACAGTGCATGACTGCGTCGGTGGCAGGACGCAGAGCAGGACCAGCCTCTTAACCATTTGAGTGCCAGAGGGGTACGCAACGCATTGCCTCTGGCACTCAAAAGGTTTACATCACCTGGACCTTGGCCCATTTACAAGGGGTTTTACACTAGTTTTACTATATGATTCTTTCATATCATGTTATTATTTTGTTTTTCAGTTAATTCCTGTGGCCCCAGTTTCAGCACCTCTCCTCCTTTCCCCTCCATACCTTGTATCTCAGAATACTTCAAAAGCAGGAGAAGCCCATGTTTCATTGTATTGGTGGCTGTCTCTGTCCCTCCAAGAAACAAACTGTACAATGTCATTAAGACGTTCTTCATAGTGAATTCAGTATTGGGGTTATCCTTCTCCTGTACAGATAACAAGAATGTTAATATATTCAGTAAGCAAGACTGATACCCTAAGAACAAGTGGAGCAATTCTGGGAAGTGGTGTAAGTATAGGGGGTTCAGAGGGTGCATTTTTGAGAGGATCTGGCATCCAAAGTGGAGCATTGGCTCTGTACAATCTTGTGCCCCCTTACAGTCAGACCAGTTTCCCATCTTCCTGGCAGCCAATGACATCCTCACACATGGGAATTCCTGGCCAGTAAGATAAGAACAGCAATAGTAAGCCCCTTCCCGGTCCATGTTTGTGTAGGCAAGGTAGCATCATATTTCTTCCAAGGCCCCAAAAGGTTATAGTTAGGCTCCTGGTTATAGGGTAAACCAATTGCACCATAGGGGAAAAATAACATTATCACTGATAACTCCTCCTATTGCTCCATATAACCCCTATAACTGTTTTATGTGACCCCTCTTTATACTCTTCCTATTGCTCCACGTAACCCCGACCTACAGATCCTCTTATTGTTCCATATAAATCATTATAGGGAGGAGTATAAAGAGGGGTTACATAGAACCTATTAATCTGTATAACCCCTCTATAACCAGTTTTATTACTACTTATATCTCCTCCCTATAACTCCTCATATCTCTCTATATAACTCCTCCCTAAAACTCCTTCTATTGTTCCATATAACTCCTCCATATAACTCCTCATATCTCTCTATATAACTCCTCCCTAAAACTCCTTCTATTGTTCCATATAACTCTTCCCTATAACTCTCCCTAATATTCCATATAACCCTTCCCTATAACTCCTCCTATTGCTCCATATGTCTCCTACCTATAACTTCTCCTATTGATCCATGGATATCCTCCCTATAACTCCTCCTATTGCTACATATAACTCCTCCCTATAACTCCTCCTATTGTTCCATATTACCCCTCCCTATAACTCCTCCTATTGTTCCATATAACCCCTCCCTATAACTCCTCCTATTGTTCCATATACCTCCTCCCTATAACTCCTCCTATTGTTCCATATAACTCCTCCCTATAACTCCTCCTATTGCTACATATAACTCCTCCCTATAACTCCTCATATATCTCTATGTAACTACTCCCTATAACTCCTTCTATTGCCTCATTTAACTGATCCCTATAACTCCTCCTATTGCTCCATAAAACTCCTCCCTATAACTCCTCCTATTGCTCCATAAAACTCCATCCTATAACTCCTCCTATTGCTACATATAACTCCTCCCTATAACTCCTCATATATCTCTATGTAACTACTCCCTATAACTCCTTCTATTGCTTCATTTAACTCATCCCTATAACTCCTCCTATTGCTCCATAAAACTCCTCCCTATAACTCCTCCTATTGCGCCATATAACTCTTCCCTATAACTCTCCCTATTGTTCCATATAACTCCTCCCTATAACTCCTCATATCTCTCTATATAACTCCTCCCTCTAACTCCTTGTAACGGTTTTTTTAAGACGCTCAGACGAGCAGGTAGAATAAAACACAGTTTTATTTAAAAAAAAATAAAGAGTAAAGAACACCCTCTACAGGCAACACAAAAATAATAGCGATCCAAGACTGAGATGCTATCACAGGTTAAGTATACAGAAGCATAAGTATCACATATACTATCTCAGTATAGGTAGACAGTAGCGAGGATACTCAATGGTTAAATACAATGCTCAGTCAGTCTCTGTTGTGGTGTTTGGCACGTCCAAGATCAGGCAGCTATTAGTGAAAGTTCTTAAGGCTAGAATGCTGCAGCCACTACTGAATAGTGGTGGAATCTGCAGAGAAGTTGCAGTGAATAGCCCCCACGGGCGTAGCAATGGAGGCAACTTAATCTGCAAGTGCTTGAGTCGATAGCTTCCACAGGCGTAACAACGGAGACTGCTACAATACAAGAGCTTGCCAATATCCCTCACGGGCATAATAACGGAGACCAACTGCACAGGAAAAACTTGACCCAATAGCCCCCATGGGCGTATACCGGAGACAACCTGCAAGAGCTTGAGCCAGTAACCCCATGGGCGTAACAACGGAGACTGCTACAATGCAAGAGCTAGCCAATAGCCCCCACAGGTGTACTAACTGAGACCACTCTGGGCTGCAAGTATATGAGCCAATAGCCCCCATGGGCGCATACCGGAGACAACCTGCAAGAGCCTCTACCGGGCGCGGTAACGTATACCGACTACTCTGCTGATGGAAGGATGAGCCGCCGTCTAGATTAGGCTTGTAACGCGGCCGGCTCTGCAGAAGTAGCGACCAAATAGTATAGGCTCTGCAAGTTACGTGAAGGCTCAGATAACTAAATGGCAGCACTGCAAGGGTTAAGCAGCTCAAGGATCGAAGGCTCAGCAATCGTGGAAAGTGCTCTGAAAGAGTCAGGGAAGGCTCGGCAACGGAAGCACAACTCTGCAAAAGATAACGGAGACTCAGCACTGGAGGCACAACTCTGCAGGTGTTACAGAGGCAAACGATCACCCCGGTAACCGAGCTCAGCGGAAGTCAGAATGTCGCCACGGCGACACTAGCAGCAGGAAGCAGGAACAAGCAGGTCTCTGGAACAAGCCGGTTCAGGTCACGGAGCAGGAAGTCAGCCAGGCCGGGTCGGTACAAGGAGGTGGTTCTCAGACAAGCCGGATCAGTCACGAGCAGGAACGTCAGCCAAGCCGGGTCGGATCACAGAGCAGGAACACAGGAGCGTAGTCAAGACAGGCCAAATCGGTACACAGGAATCAGGAACGCACGAACACAGAACAGCAACACTGGCTCTGGAACACCAAGAAAGGGCACCTGACAGGTGTCAATGGCCAGGCATAAAAATGTCACCAGGGACGGGCCAAACAGCCTCAGCCAATCAGAGTGCACCACAAGCGAGAGTGACAGAGAGGGATCATGGGCTCCGTGATACTCCTTCTATTGCTCCATATAACTCTTCCCTATAACTCTCCCTGTTGTTCCATATAACCCTTCCCTATAACTCCTCCTATTGCTCCATATATCTCCTACCTATAACCTCCTATTGATCCGTGGAAATCCTCCCTATAACTCATCCTATTGCTACATATAACTCCTCCCTATAACTCCTTCTATCGTTCCACATAACCTTCCCCCTAACCCCTCCTATGATTCCCTATAATTATTCCAGTTACTCCATATAACTCCTCCTATTGCTCCATATAACCCCTCCCTTTACCTCCTCATATTGCTCCATATAACTCATCCTCTTGTTCTATATAACTCTCCCCTATAACTCCTCCTATCCATATAACTCCTCCTATTGTTTCAGATAGCCCAACACAAATATTCCTCCTATTACTCTGTATAATTCCTCTGTAAAGCTCCTTCTATCATTCTCTATAACCAATCCTAATAAGACCTGATTGTCATGTATAAATTATCCCTATATCTCCTCCTATTGTTCCATATACCTTCTCCCTATAACTCATCCTATTGTTCCATATAACTCTTCACTATAACTCCTCCTATTGTTCCATATACTTCCTCCCTATAACTCTCTCCTATTGATCCATATAACTCTTCCCTAGAACCCCTCCTATTGTTCCATATAGCTCTTCTCTATAACCCCTTCTATTGTTCCATATGACTCTTCCCAATAACTCCTTCCTAGATGTCTTCCTACTGTTCTATATAACTCCTCCTATTAGTCAATTAAGCAATATGACGCCTCTATGTCCTTGTCCTCCATGTAACTCTTCCCATGGCTCCATTTAAAATCTCCCCAAGATTATCTCTCTTTGTGTTCTTCTCTCCCACCCCCTTACACTCCACCCTTCTTATATCCATCAGTTTTTTTTCTCCTCCACCCCTTTCTGTCTTTTCCATCCAACCTTCTTTCCCACCATTCACTCTGTTGATAATTCAGACTTTAGATAAAACATGAGTAGACAACATTTGACACTCTAGTTGGTTGGGAACTGCAATTGTCATCATTCTCAATCAGCCAGTAGCTGACTGGGGATGATTGTAATGGTTTGTTCAACACTCAGACACAGTAGGTTAGGATAACACACAGTTTTATTAAAACACAATGAAAATACCCTTAACGGGCTATAGCGTATCACAGCAGAATAGACAGGAGTAATATAGGACTTAGATTTATGCCTACACAGGCCCAGTATAACAGTAAGTGAGAGAATACATATACTGTCACAGGTCAGGCATGACAAGGAGAACTCAGCACAGCATGGGTTAAAGTCCAATTGATATAATCAGTCTCTGATGTGGTGTATTCAGTAACGCCCAGTATGATGGAAGAACAGCGATAAGGAGACTATAGTGCTACAATGGAGACAAGCACTTTAGATCTGCCGGAGCAGAGCTGAGACTTATACCCCCTGCTGTAGCAGTAAACGAAGGCCACACAATACTCTGTAAGAGCTGTACGGAATAGAGACACGGGCACCCTGCCGGTGCAGTCACGGAGGCAACAATACTCTGCAAGAGCTGAATTGAATAGAGCCAATGGCACCCTGCCGGTGCAGTAACGGAGGCAACAGTACTCTGCAAGAGCTGAACAGAAACGCAACCACGGGCACACTGCCGGAGCAGTAACGGAGGCAACAGTAGCTCTGCAAGAGTTAACGGAAGGCTCGTAGCAGTAACTGAGGCAACAGAAGCTCTGCAAGAGTTAACGGAAGGCTCGCAGCAGTAACGGAGGCAACAGAAGCTTTGCAAGAGTTAACAGGATGCTCAGCGGAATGTACACTGCCGGAGCAGTAACGGAGGCAGCACAGACACACTGTCTGGTAGGCCCAGACTAGATGGAAGTCAGAATGTCGCCCAGCGACACGATGAAGCAGGAACTGGAGAGCTGGGCTGGATCACAGAGCAAGAACCTCAGACAAGCCGGGTCAGGTCACAGAGCAGAAACGTCAGCCAGGCCGGGTCGGATCACGGAACAGGACCCAGAAGCGGAGTAGTCAGACAGGTCAAGTCGGTACACAGAAACACAGCAACTCAAGTCAGCACTGGTACAGGAACACCACGAAAGGGCACCTGATAGGTGCCAGGGCCCTGTATAAAAAGGCCATAGTGGGCGGGCCAAACATAGCTCAGCCAGTAGGAGCGCAACACACAGAGAATGACAGAACGCACGGGCACCGTGATAATGATGTAAGTTCTAGCCCCTAACATATGGAGTGCCAAAAGAAATATAAGTAAATGCTTCTGATAAATAGCCTAGAAATGGGATTGTTGACCCCAATGATTATTCTTTGGCTCAGTTACTCATTACTTTAGAAATGGCTTCCTAATGACACTTTAGAACTGGCTACACATTCCTGTCCTAAGACGTCTCGTTAAGCTTACATTGGGCTGCAGAGAATCTAAATCTGGTGATGTTTTTCAAACATCACATAAGCAGCCTCATATATTTCATGTCATAGATAAGTTACTTCACCTGTTGCATTTTTATCAGGAAACTATCAATCATGTCTCTAGGGGAGCTGGGATCCAGGGTCTCTTTGTTGGTCTTCACTCTCTCGTACATAAATGAAATCAGTTCTTGAGCAAGAGGGACAGTCTTCTGGTGAGGTCCTGGGATTAACACCATGAGCTTTGGAAGAACGTTTTCTAACTGTAGGAAAATAGGAGGATACGAGCATCATTTATAAAGTGAAAGAAGCAATCTGCACTATGGCTGGGAGGAAAAATCAGCAAAACTCAGCAAAAACCCATGGATTTCAATTTGGCTTTTAACCTCTTGGTCCTAGAGAGTTCTGCAGTGCATTGCTTTGTAACCCACTGGAGAGACCGGCCAAGCATCCAACAGGTCTCAAACATTCAGAGAAGAGTTATGCTTAATATTGAAATAAAAAAGTATTTTTCAGAGTTTTTAAGATTGTTTTCCATAGTAAGGTAAGTGGGGAGGTTATTATTAGGAGGTTTGAATTGAACTTTTAATTCCTTGAATACTAGAGAAGTCTCCAGTGACTTGAGAGACAATGGGGGAGATTCACTAAGCGGTGATAAAGAGGTGATAAAGTGGTGTTTGTCTCTTCTCCAGTTCCAAAGTTGAAGAAACCTTAGTGCATAGACTCCATAGAATAATATAGGAACTGGAGAAGTGATAAACTGGAGATGTCCTCTCCACTTTATCACCTCTTTATCACTGCTTCGTGAATCTCCCCCAATGTGTGTGTGGGAGACCTCTCAAGGGTTTAAAAGTCCTAATTAAATCCATGGGAGTTTTAATACATTATCCACACTTTTAATAATACATCAGGATAATTATTTTTATTATATAAGCAAGAAAGAGTGAAAGATAATGAGAGAATTCCAGATTTACCACCATCATGTAATAAGAACATTGAAACAGGAGAATGAATTATTATTGTTATTAATATTATTATTATACATTCTGTGTTCTATGCCATAGGGCACTACTATGTATAATGTACTATAAGTAAAATAATTACTATTATTAATATTTTTTATTATTACAATTCACTGTACCTGACCCCAAGTGCTGCTCATAACACGATAAAGCTGGTCTACACTGAAGAGCAGTTTGAAAAACTTCTCATCGTTGTATTCAAAGCGATTCCCAAATATGATGGAGCAGAAGACATTGGAAACGGCATACATGATCCTTTTGCTTGGATATATCGGAATTCCTGCATCATAAACAGAAGCTAAAAACTCACTGTACAAACAGAAGACAACAAATAGTCTTGTGTGTTTTCTTAGTGGTGCAACACACCTGGACATGATGGCAGACACTCACTACTATGTACTTAGTTCAGTAATATATTTAATCTTCAAACAGAGTGCCCTGTGATTGGAGGAAAGCAGGAGTAGAACCATTATTCGCTAGGGGGGTGAGACCTAGGCCTATAAGTTTGATTAACGTAGTTGGTAATACTAGGAAGGATTACTAAACTATAGTGTTAGGAATTATGTGATGACCATCAATTTTATTAGCAAGAGTTAGCATGAGTGAACAAAAGATAGGTTAGACTTGTGCACAGCAAAAATTTTCGGTAAAAATGTTTTTTTTTCCATTCAGAGGATCCGAATTTCGGACTGGACCTGTTCGACTCAGACAAAATTCAGCAATAGTCCGAATTATTCGGCCGAATTTAAAAAAAACTTTAATATATTGAATAAAAAATTAAAATTAAACAAATAAAAATAAAAAATACATTAAAACTAAATTAATAATAATATTAAATCTCTAATGAGACAGGAAGGGGTATTTTATAAACCCCTACTCACTTATTAACCTTAATAGGGCAAATATGGGGTGAGTGGCAGAAATGTAACATGGTTGTGTGATACAAATGAATATACAACAAACACACAAAATAAAGCCCTGCGCACAAAGTCAACCTACAACTGGGCAGCAACAATGTCTATAGTATACATCAGCCCAAAATAGAGAGTTCAAAAAACAAAGAGTTACCTGCGCTCTGTACCAAATCCCTATGCACATTTAAATAATTGGAGGCTTTTAGTTTCACTTTAATGGCCATTTGAATGTAAGCTCACCTACCATGCCAAGGCAAGCCTCATAGGTAAGACCATAAGGACAATTAAATTATTTTGAATTACTTTAATAACACATTATTACTGTGTTTTTTATTTTGTAATTTTTACGTTTTTTTAATAATAAATGAGAATTTATATATGTATATGTCACATCAAATTAAAGCCTTTTCTGCCCTTTAAAAATGGTATATAATATGTGTTTGTGCAATAAATGAGAAAGATAGGAATTATGGTCGAACGCACATAGCAAAAATGCCAAAATTGCTTGTGTCCTTACGTGGTTAATATCTGCACTTTGCATGAACTGTAAAGCACCTGTTTTACCACATCTATTTTTATCAGCATGTAGCAACATTGTAATAGTTTCAGGCGGGAAAGTGCTGTCTGAATTTCTGAAATTTACACCGAAATTTCAGACTAGGTCAGTTTCGAATTCTGAAACTTTTTTGTGGGCGGGCCTTGGCTTTCGGAAGGTCCGAACGATGATGAATACCCCTTATTCGTCTGAATTCCGAAATTGGCCGAACCGAATCACACAAGTCTAGATAAGATTATGTCAAACAAATGTACTTACATTCTATGACAAAGTAGTAATTTGGACAAGGGTATTGCTGTGGATTCAATATCCTTGGATTTTGCCACACAAAATACAACTGCATGAATTAAAAGCGTTTGGGAGTCAATATCTGTGCATTTATAGAAAACAGGCTGAATAATAGAATGCAGACAGTTATTATGAACTGAGCCTGTTCAAGTTGCTCTCAAGTTGCAAGTGGAGCCTCAGGGTTCATTCCTGGACCCAACACTTTTCAACTTGTTCAGTAATGATCATAAAATGCCTATTGACATTAATGTCTGAAACTTTGCTGGTAACACTAAACTATAGGGAAACACAAAGAGAAAGATTTTTTTTTTCCTAAGGAGAAACATTTGGATAAACTGAGTGAATAGGAGGAAAAATTCAGAAGAGATTTAACACAGGTAAATGTAAGGCTATACCTACATATACACTAATGACAAACTACTAATAATATATGTAGACCAGGAAAGTCAGTCATGTTTTTTTTTTTTTTTAAATATATTTTATTAACAGACCATTCCATACACATACAAGGAAAGAAGTACATATAAAATCTTACAGATACTTCAATAGTATGTAAACATTCATAACAATAAAAAGAACAGATACATATGAATAAGGCGTATGGAGTCGATCTGAGTTTTTTATAAGAATACAACCCAAACTCCAAACCTCTAACCTTCCTAAATTTAACCTACAGTACACGATCCCAGTTCCTCTCTCCCCCGAGCCCGCAGCACCCCCCAACCCCGCCCATATGCCAAAGATTCCACAAAAATCCGAGATGTACAGAAATCATACACAAAGATACACACCAAATACACATTCCACCATCCACACAACAAGTGGATATGAGCACAATCAGACAGCTCCAATAGATTGCACATCATCGGGAGGTACAGTAGCATTCGCTCTAGCTGTCCACCAAGTTTGCCATTTCCCCCGGATCTTATCAAATTTGGCCGAATTACCTTGGTGTAGATAAACCAATTTATAATGTGGAAAACATTGTGTAACCAAATTCATCCACGCTCTACAGTTGGGAGCTCTGTTTGACATCCAGTGCAGGGCCACCACCTTCCTTGCCATCACCAATACTCACTCAAGAGAGTCCTGTCATTTGCATCCTCAATCTCATCAGGAAAAACAGGCAATAGACAGATCTTTGGGGTCACAGGAACAGGTCTTCCCAATACCAAGGCCATAGTGCGCACTACATCATTCCAAAACCCCCTCACTCCAGGGCATTCCCAAATCATATGCAAGTATGTACCTTGAACAGTATCGCATCGAAGACAACAATCGTATCCAGAACCTCTCATTTTAAACAGTCTGACCGGTGTGTAATAAATTCTATGTAAAATATTCAACTGAATCATTTGATGCCTAGTCGATGTCGCCACCATAGCTGGTCCCGTCTTAGCCAAATCCCATTCCCAATCTTCCAGTGGACCCAAATCCGTTTCCCACCTAGCCCTGGACGGAAACTCCTGTCGCCCCATATGAGAATCTAACCACTGATAAATGAAAGAGATAGGCCTCGGAGGCTCAAGAGCCATCAATCTAGTAAGAAGCGGAAACGTAGAGATCGTCGGAACACGGTCACCCCACTGAGCTCTTACAGCATGTCTGATACATAGATATGAATAAAAAAAGATTATGTGGTATATGATATTCCTCATGTAGTTGTTCGAAAGATTTCAATTGGTTATCTCGATATAATTGCCCAAGAGAGTCAACCCCAAGTCTAGCCCACAGGGGGCCAAACTCACTATCCAGTAGATGATGTAGTCCCGCAGCGCCCCACAGGGGGGTATCCGGATCCATGGCTATATATCCGAGGAGCTTTTTCAGCTCCATCCACGCCCCATATAGGGCTGTTACTAAAGGAAGTTGAGTTTTAAAAACAGGGGGGCCGCTATGCAGAAACTGGGATAGCCTATAGGCAGGCTGTAATAGTAGTGTATCTATTTGTGTAGTCTGGTAACAGGGTCGGGGAGAGACAAAATCAATTGCATAACGACATTGCGCTGCCAAGTAGTACCTATAAAAATCAGGCAAGGCAATTCCTCCCTCCCGTTTATATCTCATGAGTGTAGTTAGTTTGAGTCTAGCCCGATTCCCCCGCCATATAAATTGCGAAATTATTTTATCTATAATAATTCCCCCGCCATATAAATCGCGAAATTATTTTATCTATACTTTTTGGGAATGGGAATTGGGGTATTTTGAAAAATATATAAAAATAACAATAATAACATTTAAAGGCAGTTGAAGCCATGCCATCGTTTTTTCGCTAAAGTATTGGATAGTAGGTACCAGATTCCGCTCCAAAAAGGAGTCCATTGCAGTCGTCACCCGAATCCCTAGATATGAACACTCAGTCACATAAGAAAGCAGGATGTCAGGTGGGGGAGAATTCCGCAGATCACCATCAATCGGAATTAAAGAGGACTTAGTCCAATTAATTTGAAACCCAGAGTATGTACCAAAATCATCTACCAACTGTAACGTAGTCTGCAAGGAGCTCCCATCATCACCCAAAAAGAGTAAGATGTCATCAGCATACAATGCAAGCCTACCCTCTATTCTGAGTCCCTGAATCAGCGGGTTAGCACAGATTAAAACAGCCAGGGGTTCCAAGGCCAAGGCAAACAGGCCGGGCGAGAGTGGGCAGCCCTGTCTAGTGCCACGGTGCAAAGAGAATGGTTGTGAACTCAGTCCATTCATCACCACAGAGGCCTTGGGCCTAGTTTACAGTATATGAATCCATTTAATAAAGGAAGGACCAAACCCAAAACCCCGGAGAACAAGCCAAAGGTATGGCCACTCAACAGAGTCGAAAGCTTTAGATGCATCAAGAGATGTTATCACCCGACGTCCGGTGTTATCGTGAGGAAGTTGGAGGTGCATAAACAATCGTCTAAGATTATGTGACGTCGATTTTCCTGGAATAAATCCAGTTTGATCCTCATGAATGATGGACCCCAGTACTTTATTCAGTCTGGTGGCTAAGATTTTCGCCACAATCTTTGCATCCATGGTCAACAGAGAAATGGGCCTATAGGAGTCACAAATTCCCGGATCCTTTCCTGGTTTGGGCAACACAATAATAGAAGCATTATTCATTGAATCCGGAAAAAACCGTCATGAATAGCAGCATAAAAAGTATTCAAAAGATGGGGGCCAAGGCATCCGCAAATTCCTTATACAATTCCGCAGGAAGACCATCCACATCCGACGCCTTGCCCATCGGCAAACCACGAATTGCCTCCACCACCTCCCTAAGAAGTATAGGAGCATCTAACATTCGCTTATGTTCAATAGAGAGTTGCGGAAGGTCACAGTGATCAATAAAGTAGGAAATCTGTGCCTCAGAACGGGCAAGTCGAGATTCATATAAATGGGAGTAAAAGAGCTGAAATCGCGAGTTGATCATCTGCGAATCAAGAATCAGTACTCCCCCAGGATCCCGAAGTGCAGAAACCGATGGAGTCCCCCTATGCTGACTGACAAGATGAGCCATTAGCCTGCCTGCCTTATCTCCATTTTCAAAAATATTCTGTTTCAAATAAAAAACATGACGGGCATTCAGTTCAGACAATTTTATAGAATATCGAAGCGAGCAAGAGACGAATCTAGCATATGAGGCCGTGTCCCCGTCTTCCACGAACTGTTTTTCCACTTCTGCAGCAGCAGATTCCAATATCTCCACCTCCCTAGATTTAAGTCTATTTTGCATAGATATGAGAGAAATCAAGGAGCCCCTCGCAGCCGCCTTGGCAGCCTCCCAAACAACACCCTGAGCAGCTGAGCCAACATTATTGACAAAATATTCACCAAGATCCTCCCTATGTTTAGATACCAAATACTCATTGTTCAACCATATGGGGTTAAATCTCCAGACTCTAGGTCGTGGTCCTCGGTCCCGCTGAAGGGTCAGTAGTAATGGAGAGTGGTCAGAAGCCACTCTGGTCAGAAAACAGCAGTCTGAAACCGAATTCAAGGTCATTTGATTAGTAAACACATAATCGATCCTAGACAATGTTTTATACGTGGCCGAGTGGCACAAGAACCCCCGATCCTGCGGATGAAGAGTCCGCCATACGTCTATAAAACCTAGGTCTCTGATATGACTGAGGAAGGCATCTCTATGCAATTTGGAATCAACCGTTGAGCCACCCAATCTGTCTAGGTCAGGGTTAGTAGCTAATATTAAAATCTCCCATACAGATTATATGGTGCTGTGACTTATCAGAGACATAAATAAGCATATCTCTAAGAATTGAGGGGTCAAAAGGTGGTGGTATATAAACATTCATCAAGACAAACAGAGCTCCCTGCAGTGTACATGTCAAGAAAATGTATCATCCCTGAGGGTCAGTCTTAAGGTCAATGAGTTTGAAGGAAACTAGTTTAGAGATAAGAATAGAAACACCTCTGGCATATGTGGAGAAGGTGGCATGATAATGACTCTGTAACCATTGTCTCCTAAGGGACAAAACTCTCCCTGCAGTAAGATGGGTCTCCTGCAACATGACAACCCCCGGAGTCTGCCTCTTAATGTGATTCAAAACTAAAGAGCGTTTTATGGCATCATTCAATCCACGCACATTCCATGAGAGGAATTTACAGGTTAGTGGTGTCATTACATAGAATAAATATGATATTTGCATCCCTGGCCAGACGGCAGGGATCGGCGGGAGCAAGGAGTCATGTTTAGTCCTCCATAGACAGAAATGCTTTAAATCCCCTGCAGCCCAGCAACTCCCTGAACTGTATTTACCTCAGCTTGGGAGCTGCCACCTGCCCATTTACGTGACTTCTGTTCCCTTGAATGCTAGAGCAGTATCCAGCCCATTCCAGTTCAATACATTGAACTCCTTTCTAGCATTCAAAGGGGTTAAAATCCCCATTTAAAGTAAAAGGTATTTTATTTGCTGTCTATGGTGCACTTGGTTTACCCCAGAACTGAATCACTGGTTAGTACATCGACATTCAGCCCCCCTGAAAACACACAGAGTCTCAGCAATTCTGGAGCAAACCAACTGCACCAAGGGAGGGAAAGAAAATTCTGCATGTTCCCATAGCTTTAAATTGGGCTTTTAGTCCCTTGAGTGCTCTCCAATGTATTGCAAGGCTTTGGGATTTAAAGCCCTATTTAAAGGGGAAATCCCACCTGTATCAATGTTTCCTTCATCTGAATGCTCCTGTAGACTGAATCTGTAATTTGTTTAATATAATGCTGTATTCTTTGAGATATTTGTAAAGTTAATCCGGTGGCACTAGTTCTGTTCAGGCTGTGGTACGGCTCTGTCCCTCAGCCTTTCAATCTTCCCCTCTTCCCCTCCCCAGTAGCGTCTTGTTCCCACCTCCTACTGAGGCAGAAGCTTCCTCCATGTGACTTGGAGTGGTCTCATTGGCAAGAGAGTGCTCCAGCTCACATGGAGGAGTCCACTGTCATTGGAGGAGGTGAGAACAGGGCACCACTTCTGGGGAGGAAACAAAGATTGACAGGCTGTGGGACAGAGTTGACCTGCAGCCTGTCCTGAAGTGATGTCACTGGATTAACTTTAAAAACAAATATCTCAAAGAACACAGCATTATATAAAAAAAGATTACAGATTCAGTCCACAGCAGCATTCAAATGAAGGAAACATTGATACAGGTGAGAGTTCCCCTTTAAGTCAATGGGAATTTGTATTTATTTCCTGTTGGTTTGGCCAGAATTGCTCCACATTCCTTGGTATACGTGTGGCACTGAGTTCCTTTTGTCTTTGTGTATTGATGGTCTGTGTGTGTGTGGGGTGGGGGTTGTTGGGGGGCACCTGTTTTTTGTGGGTGAGATCTGATGGGGAGAAGGAGGTTACCTTGCTATTGATTCATTTGATGGAGAGACCTGGCTGATGAAGACAGAGACCAGAAGAGGTGCAGATGGAGACACTTTGGGCTTGATCCAAACGTTGATGTCAGCGGAAAAAACTGGTGACGGTTGTTTTGAAAGCCAAGTAAGCAATGCAAATGTTTCCACAACTAAGAACTAACGGCAGTTTTGAAAACACAAAGCTCGTCAAAATATTGCCCATTGAGGGCAATGTAAAAACTAACCCCAGAACCATTCAAATGTTTGCGGTAGGGATAACGAGACTTAAATTGCAACATTTACCACCAGAAATCTAACACCCATTTTTTAAGCCGCACACACACAACTCAGAGTAGAAAACCACCGTAAAGGAAAACAAAAACAGAGAAGCAGTTCATTCAAGTACATAATCCAAGCATACAGAGGTCATATATTAACCCCTGCAATGCCATGCAAATACACAGACAAGGCCTAGACCAGTTGTTCACAATCCTTCCATCTAAGGCACCTCTAACATGCAATCTGGATTTCTCAGGCCATCCCTTGAAGTTAGAAGGGGCTCAATAAAGGAACAACAAATGGATACATAGTTATCAGTAGGTCTTACGGTGGGGATGACAAGGAGGAGATAATTGTGCAGAATAACCACTAGAAACATACATTAGAGAATACACATCATCAAAGTAGTTGTAACCTGTATGGGAATAGTCAGGTGCCTCAAGCTCACGCTCATAGCACACTAAAGATCCATGGGACAATGGTTACGAAACACTGGCCTAAACCATGCAAACATGTCACAGACAAACAACAAGAACCCAGCAACCCCACAGGGACAAGGGGAACACAAAGCAACACAACATAAGCCATCCCAACACACCTTTGAACAACAGGGGTTTACACAAAACACAACATGCACACCTGTCACTCCAAGAACAAATCAAGCTCTTCTATGTAACCTCAGCAGTCCATAGAGACAAAACACACACCTAACGAGTACATACCAGTTACACATAACCACACCATTAACTACAGACACACCAGAAAACAATTACCTGGATAACACACACCTTACCATTAGTCCATCATGATCGTGGAGGATATGCAGTCACACCAGCCTATGGAGGTCCCTGTTCCCACTGATGGAGGAGTGGATATGTTGAGCGGGACGCAGATGCGAATCAGGCTCATCAGGGACTACCTCACCTGTGAGTACCATACACGTGTGAGCATGGTTATGCTTGTGGAGTGCAGGCAAACACACGCAAACAAAAAATAACCATCTGTTCCACTCCACATGATGACCCAACAACACAGTCCTAGTATGTCAAGGACATCATCCTTCAAACTGGGATCAAAGGTACGCCAAATTGGCCATGTACATCACATACTGAGTTGTACTGATGGAAAACTATATCTACCAAGTTGAACATAGCCATGAAACCTGTAGAACCCTTTGAGTCACAAAGGAATATCCAATGCAATGCCATGCAATGGATGCCACTCAGGAATTCCATGTGTTAACACTTTGAGTGCTATAGGGGACACAAAACATTGCAAGGTAATCAGCTGTGCACCCCCTCTGGTACTCAAAGGGTTCAGGGGATAATGGACTTACCTAACATGTGAGCAATGGTTGGGCAATGCCTAATGGAGCAGAATGAGGATGGTTATTCTAAAAAACTTGATACTTCGGGGTGCTGTGATTGGCTGGGGCACTAGGTAATGTTGAACGTTTGCTTCTTTCTTTGATTGGGATGTATCGCACGTTCTTTATCGTGTGTTTTGAGATGGCAATGAGATCAGATCTTAGGCAACGCAAGTTTTGTAGTTTTCTTGTGTTTTGTAGGGGACATCTGTTAGCCTTTCTGGGTAACAGAGATTTGAATCTCACTTTACACAGTCTTGGTTAACTCGTGAAGGCCTTTTTTTCATGATGGTTTTAACTCCAACGTTTGGATCAAGCCTTTTGTGTGTAGTGGGGTAGAGACTTGTGGATGGATGGGAAGAGTGGCAAAGAGAGAGATCTATGATTAGAAAAAGTCAGACAGGTGTTTCTATGATTCTGTTACTACCAGAGGGACAAGGTTGGGAAAGCAAACAGTGTATGAGTACTTCTGTCAACACCAGTGGACAATGGAACAAGGCTCAGAAAGCAGACAGTGTGTGTATGGGTCCTTCTGTGGATACAATTGGACAATGGAACACAGCTTGGGAAGCTGACAGGGAAGCTGATAGTTGTGACTATCAACAAGGCAGACGTGTCAGACTGTGTATCATAGATTCCAACTGTCACAAGAAAGTAAACACACCCAGTTGTTCATCATTCCACCTAGAGAATCCATCCTGTCTATAACCTTAAAATCAAAATACTCAGTGGAGCCTTCAAAAATATGCAGGAGAGAAAGAAATTTGAAATAAAGATGATTATATATTATTTAGAACAGTAGCCTTTATCACATGGGGGTGGTAAATATATGTCAGGAAATGATAATAAACAGAAAAATCACTATCTTTATATTCCTAGTTAGCCTCTAGCTCTTGGGTTTGCTCTCCTGTCATGGTAATGTTATTTGTAGTATTTTGTCATTCTGTAGATGAGAAAACTCCGTATATAGGGATTGTATGCATTTATGATATGCTGTTATTATCGTGCTCATGAATGAAACTGTCCCCCCACGGCCATAAGAACTCGATGGACATATTTTTTTTTGACTGTGTCTTTTTACTACATATCTGGTTTCTCTAAACCCTATAGTTTCATAGGCATGTTGCTGTTTTACGGGTCATACTGGCTCTCGCATTCAAAACATCTATAGTCAGTTCTTTTAAAGTAATAGGCTAGTCTTCTCCCATGAGAAGGTTGACTTTTATTTGGAGTCCAAATGTATGTTTCTACAGCGAGACTCAGTTTCCAGTTTCATTTAGGCATTTTCTGTCAGTGGTCGATACATATGATCTTTATACCTAGAAACTCCTGTGCCTAGACTCCTCTGCAATATACTCGGCCCCAATTGCCCATTAGAGGGATGGCCAGAACTTTATCCCATATAGTTCCTTGTCGTTATCCAATGTGAACCTCCTCTTTAATTAATAAAGGGCCTAGCCAGGCCAGCTTGAATGACATTCCTCGGACATATCTTGAGGGCTCCACACTGGATCTCTGTGAGTCTGCCCTGTACCAGGAGAATGAGCCCCCGCATTCCATTCTGTCCTTCAAATGATCCTCTTCTAGTGTTACATTTTTTCATTCGCTTTTTGCTTTCTTTCTGCTTGCATAATGTTTTTAATGTTTTATTTGATGTTTTATATGATATATACTCTCCGAATGGATGGGTCCTTCCCCTGTGGCCCACAGTATCCAAAGGATCATACCTTTTAATTAGATTTATGGGCAATATGGAATCCTGCCATTCTACCACCACGACCTTGTTGCAGGTCTTCCTTCAGTATGTATCACACCGTTTAACCAGAATAGTCACAAGATTTCTTTAACTTCTCCATATGCCGCTTCATGTCTTAGCTACTCGTATTAACCTAGCGGAAGTGGCCCAGGGGGATTGAGCCTCACTCATTTGGTCTTATAGTACTCTCCTTGTATGCAATTATTATTCTACCGTATTTTATGGGGGTTTTTTGGGGGGGTTTTTAAGATTTTTATTGAGAAAATTCCAACAGAACAATGTCAAAAAGTTGAAAGAATGACATCTCATTAAATGAAACATAGGTATCCTAACATAAATGTGAAGCAAATGTGGTGGTTATTAGGAAACCCTTATTAAATGGGCATACATCCCTGTGAACGTCTAGTCTAAAGCTAAGGGCACCTACAGTGCTCCTGATCAAAGCAAATACTCTGTTTAAATTGGCATGCGTTTGTTCATTAAGGTTAATAGAGTGTGAAGACATGTATAGGAGAATAAAAGCAGGAATATTTTTGTAGAAATGAGTAGGAATGAGACATTGCAGAGAGGAAGTTAGAAAGAGGAGGGGGAGAAGAAGAAAAAGTAGAAGTCAGCAAATCTCTGAAGGAACTGCGCTTCTGAAGTCAAATAGTATAGTCTAAAACCGTCAGTCATTCAATCAATACCAGAGGAAAGTCTACACTTGCCAGTCTTTCCAGCAAGAGTCATAAGAGGATATGTCAGAATTGGCGATAGCACGGCATCTCTCCATGGAATTAATAACATTAATTTTTACAAGCCAAAGGGGGATAGGAGGGGTTGTCGTTTGTTTCCAGTAGAGTGGTATGAGGGACCTTGCTGCATTCAAAAGGTGCATGATTAAAAGTTTCCGTGGCCCTGAGAGAGAGAAGGGAAGCTGCCGAGAACTGGAGAATAAACAGAGGAGTAGGTCCAAGGGAAGCGATAATTGGAGAGTTGTGTTAATTTTGTGCAAAATTTGTTCCCAATATTGGACTATAACAGGGCAAGACCACCAAATATGTGCATGAGTGCCTACTTCTTTGGTGCATCTCCATCAAATGGGGGAGAGAATGTAGGAAATTTGAGACAAGCGTGCCGGAGTAAGATGCCATCAGGTTAGACGTTTGTAGTTTAATTCTCTGGTAGCCGTGTCTCTTGTCAGACTGAAATTGTTTCTGAGAATGCGAGACCAACTGGGGGTGTCCAAAGTAAATAACAGCTCATTTTCCCATTGTTTCATAAAGTATCATTTTTGTGGATTTGGATTGTGTCTAAGTAATGTGTAACAAAAGGAGAGGGGACAAAAGGGTCCCTCCTTTTTTTGCAATTGTTTTTAAAAAATTGTCAGTGATCTATTTAAGAAACCATTCCTCCAATCTTCATTAAACCAGTGGTGTATCTGTAAATAGCACCACCATGGTGTTGAGGGACATCCAATAACATCTTTCAGTCTGGCAAGGGATGGTGTAGTACTTGAGTCGCTTAAAGCACACGATGTATCAAGATTCCTCTGTTTCAGAGTATGAATAAATGTATGATTCAACCCAGCTGGGAAGCACGAGTTACCATAAACCGATTCATTGGAGAAAGAGTGAGAGCAATATCGGGAGAGTCGCAAATGTCATCCTAAATGGAAAGTACATGACCATAAATTATATGAGCTGTCCCTCCCGAAGGTCGTGTTGATTTCCTGGCCAATAATGTCTGGAGGAGATCATTAGCAACTAAAGCTGGAATGAGGATGCTGACCCACCTTAACACTGGGTCCTTAAGTAGATCAATCACATTGGCTAGGGCAGATGCCCTGTAATAACCCTGGATGTCTGGTAGACCTAATCCGCCCTCTGTGATTGGTTTAGTAAAAATGTCTCGTCTCAACCTGGGGATTTTATTTTGCCAGATATGAATTTATCAAAGTGTTCAGTGCCTTGAAAAATGTGTTTGGAATGTGTATCGGTAAGACAGAGAATAAGAATATTATCATGGGAAGAAGTACCATTTTGAATATGTTGATCCTTCCTATCCAGGATATGTGAAGATGACTCCATCAATCAATTTCATGTGTGAGGGTAGAAATGAGAGGAGAAACATTAATGTTGGTTAAGGTGTCTAGTTTCGGTGAAATCTTAATACCCAAGTACTTAGTCTCTTGTCCATATAAAAGGGTATTTAGTCTTTAGGGAAGTAACCTGTGTCTTTGTAAGGTTAATATTCAATATAGTAGATTTTTAGTAATTTATCTTGGCTTGGGAAAGTGTAGAATATTCATCAAGCAGGCGAAGTAGATGGGGAAAAGAGGATGAGGGGTGTGACAGAAGGACCAATGTGTCATCTGCGTATGCTGAAATCTTTAGTGTCACTCTGCCCTGACTGAGTCAGGTAATGTCCGGAGATAATCTTACCGTATTAAGAAGTGGTTCCAAATATAAGATAAAGAGGATTGGGGATAAGGGACAACCTTGCCTCGTGCCATTTCGTATATCGAATGAGGTGGTTTGTGTACCATTCACCCTGGCTGTCAGTTAATTGTATAAACTTTTTATTCCTGTCAGAAGTTTATTCCCTAATCCGAAGTGTTAAAGAACCCTAACCAGATAATCCCAGCGCACTCTGTCAAATGCTTTTTCCACATCCTTTGAGAGAAAGAGCGATGGGATACCTTGGGTAATTGCATATTGTATGGCAGAAATAGCAAGAAATGTGCTATGTCTGACCTCTCTGCCTGGGATGAATCCATTCTGATCTGGATGTAACAGTTTTAGTAGATTTTTAAGTCTTTCAGCCAGGATCTTGGCGAATATTTTTAGGTCCGAGTTCAAAAGTGAAATTGGGCGGTAGCTAGCAAAATCTAGGGGATTTTACTCTAGTTTATGTATAGCCACAATGTGCATCTTCAAAAATTGAGAAGGAAAGGAGGTGCCTTCTAAAACCTCATTAAATGTGTTGCATAAATGTGGGAGTAGGGATTCCAGAAAGGTTGAGAGATCTCCTCCATCGTGATAGGGGATTCCAGAGTTTCTCCTTCCGCCGGAGATAGTGTGTTGAGCTTCGCTTTTTGTAGAAAAGATTTTAATTTGTCTGATGAGTAACCGGTGGAGTATTTCTGGTTATCTCGGAGATTATAAAGTGTTTTATAGAATTCACAAAATGCTTTGGAAGTCTGGGTAAGAAGAGATCATGATTTTCTGTTGTATTTCAATATGAGAGATTAAGGTAGAACGATGTTTAGTGGCTACAAATCTAGCAAGCATCCTCCCGCATTTGTTACCTGCTAAGTAAGCATGGTATTGCTTCCACATAAAGGATTTTGTAATGTTCTCCATGAGTTCAGATTTTTTGTGCGAAAGTGCTTGCAAGTAATCTGGTGTCGTGAGTTGTATGTGGTTCAGTTTAAGGCGCCTGATGTCTCCTATCAGTTATTGGGTTATCTTCATTTTCTCCCTCTTTTTCCATGCCCCAATTTTAATAAGGTGACCCCTCAGCACACATTTGTGTGCCTCCCATATGTTTGTGGGGGTGGTATCCAGAAAGGAGTTGAGGATGAAGTAATGTAGTATATGTTTCCTTATTGTGTCTCTCACGTGCTCAGACAAGAAGACACATTAATTTAACCTCCAGTTCTGTGAATGAGTAGAATCCGGAGAGAAGTTCAGTGAGATTGAAATGGGGGAATGGTCTGTCCAAGATGATGAAACCCATAGAGCAATTTATGGAACCAATACCATTGTTACTATTCTGTAGATATTTATTTATACATTTGTTACCATATTTGTTACGATATTTCGTGAATTAGCTTAGTAGTGTATTGTTTTAAGCCCTCGCTTTCATTATTTCATTGATTTTGCACTCCATGAGTTTGTAGTTTGAGTAGCTTTTCATAAATTGATCACGGAGTGTTTTTAGCACATTATTTTATATGTTATTAGTTTTGTCAGTTTATCATTGTATCACAAGCACCCTTTATTCTTATTATTACAGTATCAATTTTTTAACTTATTACTAAGTGTAACGGAAACGCAGGATGCCGGGTGGTCCAAGGCCATAGTGCCGGGCTTCTCTCTCCTGATGTTGGCTACAAGATGGATAGCCAGTCCAGTAGACATAGGTAGCTGGCTGGATCACTGGAACCCCCATCTCCTAAATGGGGGTCAAAGGGGACCCTTTAAACCATTCAAGAAAGAAATACACAGAACGCACTTCTAATCCAAAATGATTAACACTTTATTGGAGCGGACAGGGACATTTTATACATAAACTTAGTACAATAACCAATACTCTGGACACAATGGGACAATGGGGAATGTACACAGTAAATACAATGGGCACAATGGTGTAGGGGCACATAAACAATGAAAACAATGAAAGTGTAAACATGAATGGCTCTTTCACAGTGCAAGCACTTTACATGATTTAATCTTGCCGCTCTGAATCCTGGGCAATAGAAATCGGAGAGACAAAATACAGTGGCCAATCTGGACCTGGACCATTGTCTTTGATGACAAGATTGAATTTCCCAGGCCCGGCACGTAACCCAATCCTGTTGCATCGGCCTCCAGCCGTTGGTAGTTGGAGCAATGAAATGCTCTGGACCGGGGAGACCAATAAGCAGAGTGTCTACCTGTCCCATACAGAACAACATACTGTATCTTAACTACCCACATCACACGGGGATGGCAGATGATCTGCAGCATGCCTATTTTCAAAAGAGATGGCACTTTCCTTTAGTCCTGCCACGGCTTCCCTCATGTGAAAAAACAAACAGTCTCTTTGGCCATTAAGTTCCTAGGCCCGATAAGGCCTCCAAGTAATGGCCTAGGGCCAGTTACACCCCACCCTTCAGTCCTAAGCCGTTGGCTGTCTGGGACCAGCGGCTTGATTAGTCCCCTGCAGTGGGGATTCGGGTCTGGTCGGATAGTCAGGCCTGCTCTGTGAACCATTCCCAGAATGGCTTCAAAGTGGAGGAGATTGTCTTCCCATGACTCACTAAAAATGGCAATGTCATCAAGGTAGGCACAGGCAAACTCCTGTGCCCCCCCCCCACTGAGGAGTTGATGCACTAGCCTCTGGAAGGTGTCCGGGGAATTCTTCATCTCAAATGGCATGACTGTAAATTGGTACAGGCCGAAGCAGGTGATGAATGCGTATCTAGCCCTGGCTTCCGAAGCGATGGAGATCTGCCAATACCCCCTGATAAGGTCCAGAGTGGAGACAAACTTGGTTCCAGTGAGTCGGCCCAGAAGATATTCTACTTGGGGCATGGGATAGGCGTCTATGACTGTCTCATCTATGAGCCTCTGGTCTACACAGAATCTAGTGGTCCCATCCTTCTTAGGGACCAAGGCTACCGGAGAGGCCCAAGGACTACTAGGCCCTTCTATCACTCCCATATCCTTCATGTCCTGATTATGTTTCCTGATTTGGACCTTGGCGGCCTTTGGGACTAGGTATGGGGGTTGTCAGGGGCTGTTGGCCAGGTGTTTCAACCTGATGTTGGGTTAGATGGGTCAGTCCGGGTTTAACGGAGAACAGTGTAGGCTATCGGTTGAGGACCTCCCTGATCTGGGCTTGTTGCATTGGAGTGAGCTTTGTCTCCCAAGGAGATGTCTGTTGGGGCAGGGTCTTGGGCCTCGGTCAGTAGGTCTGGGAGCTCCCGGTCTTCTGGTGGTGCTTACCCGGTTGGTCCAGCTCTGGCTCCGTATGATGGCCTGGCACTCCTGGGCCTGACTGGCAGGGTTGAACCAGCTTTGTAGGTTTCCCAGGTCATTTCCTAGCAGAATGTCTTTGGAGAGTCCAGGCATCACTCCTACTTCCCGGTATCCCTGGCCTGACCTCCATTCCAGGTGAACCTGAGACATAGGGAGTCTGTACATCTTGCCCCCGGCCACTCGCACTTCCACGGATCACTGTTTGAGGTAGTGAGGGTCCAAACAATGGAGCTGGATCAGAAAAAAAGTGTGGCCCCAGAGTCCTGCAGTCCCTCTGTGAGTCGGCCATTGAGTTGGACTGGTTGCACATGATGTAGCCTATTGTCAGTGGCCATGTCTCTAGCCAACACAATTTCATGATAGGCACCTGCCCCGACTACACCTAAAGGCATGTATACCTCCACGGGTCTAGGCCACCCTCTTTCTTCCCTGAGGTTTTCCTCCATCTCCAGGGGGTAATTTTCCTCCGCTATGCAGTGCACCTGCCGGTAAGAGGGGGTAGGGGGTCATGGCAGTCTCGCCAAATCAAGAGGGACCTGGTCAGGTTAGGGGGACCTGGGGTCCCAGAGGGTAATTTTGTTTTAGGTGACTCCCACTGTCTGCAGCCGTAGCACTTCGGACCTGGGTCCGATACTGGTCGTGATGTGGAGTGGGGCTTGGCCACAGTCAGGGGTTTAGCCTGGGACAGGGCCTCATTCAGTGGGGGAGTCCGGGATGTTGAAACCATGGGTGCTGGTGGATTGGCCTTTGGGGCCTGGTATCCCATCACCTGGGTATCTTTGTATTGGTGGCCTCGATCAGGGTAGGGGGATCCTGGTCATGAACCCAATCCCTAACCAGGGTGTTGAGGTACTTAAAGAACTGTTCGAGCAGTAACTGCTGCCAACATATCTGAAACATATTAACCCCAGCTTCTTGGAGCCAACTGTGAAAAGCCAGCTCCATGTCATAGGCCCATTCCAAATTGGTACTATTGTTTTTCCTGCGGTAGGTTTCAGGGGTGATGGCATACTGCATCAATTACCTCCTTTTGATCTCTGGGTAGTCCAAGGTGAGCTCATCCAGGACATCTCAGTAAACCTCCGTGGCTTTCCCCTTTAAATTTCCCACAAGGTATGAGACCCAATAACGGGGTTCAACATGATAAAGTTTGCACTGTTTCTCAAAACCTTGCAGAAACCCATCAATGTTCCCGGTATTTTTGTCAAACCACTGGAACATTTGTTGGGTAACCCTGGGTCTAGGGTCCTCAAGCTCCAAATGGGCCATGCTGGCCAGGACAGGTTGTTGCAGCTGCATTTCCACCAAATATTCCTGTAGGGCAGCCTCCATAAGTCACCACACTTCACTCCAGGGTGGATTAGGCTCCAAATATTGCATCCGCTGTTTTATTTTGCAGTCCACGGGATGCAATGTGGCCAGCCAAAGTTCCTCCATCTGAGGATCTGGGCTGTGGGGCTCGGGTTAGCATCTCTGGCAAAGCTGTGCTCCTTGCCTGCTCAGCTGTCTCATTGTCCAGCTCCTGCAAAAGGATGAGTAGCTTTGCCTGTTTCAGACCCCGGCCATCCCGACCTCGCTTCTCTACAATACTCTGGAGCTCCACCACTGAGAGATGCCTGTAGCTCTCAGCCATTGCTGTACCTGCGGGGATGCCAGGTGGTGGTTTGAACCCATCAAAATTTGGAGAGAGCGAATCCCACCACTGGCACCAGTGTAACAGAAACCCAGAACGCTGGGTGGTCCTGGGCTGCCGTGCTGGGCTTCTCTCTCCTGATGTTGGCTACAAGATGGATAGCCAGTCCGGTAGACGTAGGTAGCTGGCTTGATCACTGGAATGCCAGTCTCCTGAACGGGGGTCAAAGGGGAACCTTTAAACCATTCAGCAAAGAAATACACAGAATGCACTTCTAGTCCAAAACGACTAACACTTTATTGGAGGGGACAAGGACATTTTATACTAAACTTAGTACATTAAACAATACTGTGGACGCAATGGGAAAATGGGGAATGTACACAGTAAATACAATGGGCAAAATTGTGTAGGGGCACATAAACAATGAATACAATGAAAGTGTAAACATAAACACAAAAGGGCTCGTTCACAGTGCAGGTACTTAATGATTTAATCTTGCCACCCTGAATCCTGGCCAATGGAAATCGGAGCAACAAGGTACAGTGGCCAATCCGGACCCGGGCCATTGTCTTTGATGATCAGATTGAATTACCTGGGCCCGGCAAGTAACCCAATACTGTCATGCTGGCTTCCCAGCCAGTGGGAGCAGGAGCAACGAAATGTGCTGGACAAGGGCCACTAATCAGTAGAATGCCTACGTGTCCCATACACACTATATACATAAAACACACACACCACACACACATATATATATACATACACCACAAACACAAACACTACATACATAAACACACACATATATATTCACACACAGACACACACATACACCACAAACATACACACTATATACATAAATACACACACACTAAATACATAAACACACATGCATGTATACACAAAAAAATACACATATACACACACGTATACACACACACATTGTATACATAAACACACACACACACACATACACCACAAACACACACACTATATACACACAAACACAGACATAATGAAGAAAAGGGAGATATTAAGCCTTTGAGTGTCAGAGAGGTGCAGGAATCACTGTGTTTCTATGAGTTGTACACACATCTGGAATTGGGAGAGTTAAACACCTGCATGTTGGAAAGGTTTCCAGTTCATTACTGTAATGGAAGCTAGAAGGGACCGCATTACCTTCCACCATCATTCTAGGGTTTCTCCCTCTCGACGCCGAACTGGCTCCATCGGATGCACCGGTCAAACAAATGGACGGACTGATCGAACACTGTGGTGACGCAAACTCCGTGTCGAAGTCAACAAAGTGGTAGTGGCGTTGACTTTGTGTCAGGGTCGGAGGACAGCCAGGCGAAAAGGGAAAGAGTCGAAGGGACGCACAGCCAGAGCTGGGTCACAAACTGGTACCATGGATCATAGAGAGTGAGGCCTCTACTCCTGGTTGAACGGATAACAGGAAAAGTGTCGCAGGAACCAAAGGAAGTCGAAGACGGAGTCCACATGACCGCCTGACAGCATACGATGTTGAGTCGCAGGAAGCTGGCAGCAGGTGGTCGACGATGCAGGATATTCAGCTCAGATGGGCTTCAGAGTGGCCGCTTTATACCATTGGAACATAAGACACCAAGACTCCTTGTTCACTCAGAATAACTCTCAACTTTATTGGAACAAACCACACATATTTATATAACTCAGCTACACTGGAATACATGGGCCAACCAGATACAATAGGGACATAATTCAATCACAACATGTAAGACAAAGGACCAGCAGCAGATGGTCTAGCAAATACAATGACTCAGACATGATTACATTTCAAACACAAAAGGGTTGCTTAACTCAAACAAAGGACACAAAGACTTGAGGGGCTTGAATGAATTAACACACGGCAGGGGGTCTTAATACAGTTCACAATACACTGGCTTGAGTAGCTGGAATACACATTGGAGGTAACTTTGCCCAAACTCAAATAATTAACCCTTACTGACCATTTCCTTGGAAGCAAGCAGTCCATGGTTTTCAGTCTCTTTGGGCCCAGAAATGTCCACGGTCTCTGGGGGTTCTTGGGATAACAGTACCAGGCCCAGGCAAGGGCTCCAGTAACAGACTATGCTCCATTACAATTACCAAACAATATATCAAATACCTCTCCAGCATTCAAGAGGTTAAAAGCCCCATTTAGATTAAGAATAAGTTGTATTTGTTCTCTAGGTTGCTGTTGTTTTTTCACAGAATTTCTTCACTTTTACTTAAAGGGGAAGTAACCCTTTCTAAATATAACTCTTCACCACCTCACTGTGACGGCTCAAAAGAGAATGTCTTCAGTCAGTACTGAATGTCAGGTTTGTGGAGGCGGACATGACAGTTACTGGCAGTTTGGACTGCAGCAGAAAACGTGCACAAACTGAATCCTTAAAGGACCAGAGCAACGCATTGCGCCCCCTTCTGGTTATTGAAGAGTTAAGATTACCTTGTGCAACAAAAGGAGTTTGTGTCCTGTGGTTCTACTAGCAATTGTCATGTCTGCCTCTGTAGACATCACATCCACGATTTTATCTCTTGAGCAAAGAAGCAAGAGAAAATTCATACAGGGCATTAAGATTTTCCATCCATAGTAAGGTAAGTGAGAGTTATTTTGTAGGAGTATTACCAAGCTCATTATTTTCTCTGATAACTTGAAACCATTCAAGGGCGTTTACTTCTCTCTATTTCCAAAATATGAAAATATTTTTCCATCCCTCCCATCCTGTATCAGGACTGACCAATCAATAGTAACCTTGTCTAAGTATTCAGCGAACCTCTGTCTGCAGATCTTACTCCTACTGTATTCACCACTGCCCAATACAGACCTTTAGATTTCCTGAATTCCTCCACCAGATAGTGAGCCTCCTCTTGGATCTTCACCTCAATGAGTTTCCTTCCCATCCCAAAATCTCTTAGGGTCTTCAAAGTGAAACTGTGCATTTGCCTCCACCGTTCTCCATTGCTGAAAGCAAGCCCTAAAAGACAAAGAGGATAATGATCTATAATGAACTATAAAGAATTGGGTGGGTATATACTAAGGTGCAATCAAGAGGAGATAACGTCTCCAGTTCATATGTAATTCTATGGAGCTTATGCACTAAGATGACCTCAACATGAATCATCTTAGTGCATATATCTTCCTGTAGTTTATGTCTGAAGTACTCACATTCAATAATATAGAAACTCTAGAGTTTAGCTAATTTGAGAAATGTTCTCATCTTTATCGTACCTTAGTACATCTCTCCTGTTGTATATAACAAAAGATCTCTCATAGAGTAACACAGGAACTGCTAGCAGTTTAATGTTGATACATGTAAAATAATGCACTTGGGACATAAAATACAAAGACAGAATATAGTATTACTTGTACTGTGCTGCTGGTGACAACAGAGGAAAGGTACTTGGTATTAATTATTTATGATGACTTAAAGCTAGGCAGGCAATGTAACAAAGCAGTGAGGAATACAGGCAGGGCGCTGGGTTGTATAGCTAGAGGTATGTCATAGGTAAAGGTTATGACCCTCCCAAAATAAACACAGACACGTAGCTTGGGTACAACAGATCACAGCTTTATTACATTACTTATACTAGAATTTGTTTCCAACATAATTGTATTAATTATTAAAACTGACAATCCTTGTCACTGTAGACATACTTGAACCAATCATGGCCAAATTGCCTGGGCTCATGCTAGAATCCCAGCCTTCATCAGCATCTTATACCCGACTCCAAAGGAATTACCCCATTGGCTTCAATGGGTAACGTCACACCATGGACCTAAATCCGAGGATAACTTCAAAGGACTTCTGCCCGAGGATAAATCCACATAACCTTAACACATGAGTTATCAATATCTGCAAAGCAGGCAAGGACAACTCACCCTGCTGTGACAAAAAAACATCAACCAAAAAACACATCACAATAGGGAGGGAGGGATGCTGCTCTCTGTACCCTTCACACTTGATTGGCAGACTTCTTTCTGAACAGCTCTCATCAACCCATGTGATTACTCCTCCCACGACACCTAGCCGCTACATCTGGATCCACCCTCCCCATTAAATGCTTCTCCTCCCTGTACACTATGCTTCCCTTCCAAGGATCTCTTTAGAAGTGGAAAGAGGGAAGTGGTCATACCCCTCTACAGATCTCTAGTTAGACCTCACCAAGGCCTAGATGCACTAAAAGTCGATGTTCTGTCTGAGCAGTGTCGTAGACACACCGACAGAATTCATCAAAGTGTCTATGACATCACATCACCAGCACTCTGACAAAAAGATGCTCACATGGACATCAATATGACATGCCTTCACCATGTCTACAAATGTTTACTCATCGCATCAACAATTGCTTATTTCCATATGGAAATGATGCATAATGAGACACATTCATATGCAAGGTGTTAATGTGACACTTCAACTCATTCAGTAAACTCCAAGAGCAGCATCTGCTGTCGGAGTTCACAGTCTCCACTTCACATAACTCAATTTTGAATTTGAAGCTTTACTAAATGTTGATAAATATAAAATGTCCTGCTTGTTTAACAGTATCACTATGCCACATTTTTATTTAAAATTAACAAGATGTGCATCAAAAGAAAAGAGAAAAAGAAATTACCCTTTAGACAGCACCAAACCCTTCCTCCCCAAGACATTAAGTAAATGACAACCATTTGGATTTTTATAGGAATCATAGTGATCTGTTCTACTAAATATATTCTATTATTTTAAAACTTTCAACCTTTATTCATTGATTGAGTAAAATTACTCAATATCTAAGCTTGTCTAATCATAAAAGAAGTGACACAAAAATTATAAAAAGGACACAAAAATTAACAAGATGCAGCATATGTGTTTAATATTAACAAGATGCCACAAATAGTAACCCTTTGAGCGCTGAAGGGCTACCCTTCCTGTTAACAGTAGCACCATTGGGGGAATATTTTTTTATTTTAACAAAACACTAATGGATTTCTTTTTATTTACAGAGAAGAAAGAAGATCAGAGGAAGAAGAGAAAAAAGATGAAAAGAAGAAGCTGGTCGCGACCCCGCTGGACATCAGGATTACTGGAAAGTTTTTAACATGTGTGAACTGTTTATGGATTAACCCTATGAGTGCCAGTGGGGTATGCATTGCTGTATAATGTGTTGCATACCCCACTGGCACTCATAGGTTTAATCTTTTGTTTGTTTCAACCACAAGAATGTGTTGGAAACTAGTTTTCTAACACATACCGGTGGTTTTGACCATCTGTTTTGGGCTCTGTGTCTGCCTTCTCACGGACAGTGGCATAACTATAGGGGTTGCATGGGTCGCACCTGCGACTGGGCCCATCACTCCAAGGGGTCAGCTGACCCCTGTGAACCCTCCGTCTGGCACCTGCAATCTCCCTCCAGCACTCTAGTAATGCAGAGTAATGACATCATCACCCAGTGCTCTGCATTACAGAAGAGGACCGTGCTGGAGCTCAACGCTTCAACACGTCTCTCCTGCCACTCCACTGGACCACCAGGGATTAGGAGGTAGTAGATGGGGGCATTGTGGAGATTGGGTGGGGCATTGTGGAGGGCCTATCGGCCAATGTGGTCGGGGGCCCAATGTGGTCAGGGGGTGGGGGGGCCCATGGCACTTCTTGCACCAGGACTCGGAGGGTTCTACTTACGCCTCTGCTCATGGAGAAGGATCTGCTCCATGAAAAGTGCGTCCTAAACACACGTTGAAGCCACCACATGGAATAGGATTGCAAAAGGAGACTATTTATAGTTAATGTTCAATGGGTGATATTTTCTCACCCATTGAACATTTTTACATGGTTTTTGGTGTTCACAGCATATTTTATAGAAAAGTAAAATGTGCTGTCAAAACCATTACCACATAAAAATAGCAGGGATAATAGTATCGAGTCCCAGGTGAGATAAACTAAATTCATAAGGATTAGGAAAATTGCATGAATGGACAAGAGTATGGGATTGAAATATAATGTTTAGGACACAGAAACTCAGAGATGGAATACAAGTTTAAATGTTTTTTTTGCAGGCAAACACATCAGAAGAAAGACAACTGGATGTTAATATTATTGTAGATGGCAAAGGTAGTCAAGCGGCACAGTAAAGCAGTGAGAAAATTTAACTGGATACTGGGTTGTGTGGGAAGAGGTATTAATATTCTAAAGAGACAGGTTCCAAGCTACTCTATAGATCACTGATAAGGACTCACTTGGAGTATGTACACTATTCTGGAGGAAGTTCAAAGAGACACTAAAATTCAGCATAGTCCTCATGAAAAAGGTATCAGAATAGACTCAGAACTTAACGTGTATTTGAAAGAAATTAGGGAGAGCAGTGATACAGTAGAACCTTTAATAAATACATCAAGTGATTTAATAGAGTTGCATTTTTCAGAAAAAGAGGAATTCTAGAAGTTGGATGATGTAAAATTCAGGCATAATGTGTGTAAGTATTACTTTACAGAAAGGGTGATAGACATATGGAAAAGCCTACCAGCAGAGGTGGTAAGAAATCTATGGAGATTTATGGTCACCTGACCAGAACTGTCTATAGAATGGTGTAGCAACAACACCACTGTATAAATGCAGGCCACTGTGATTGTGCGCCTAAAAAATTCAAGTTTGAGTTGTAATTACTTTTTAATAAAATACTGTACCTTTCAGCAGGGGGAGTCTTTGTTTTACTTGGGGGATACACATTACAATATATATTTTTTACATATTACATATTACTATCAGTTTCATATCTGCTGTCAGGATTTTTATTTTTTATATCGTGTAATTCAGGCCATGGGTAAAATGTTCTCACCTGTTGAACATTTTTATGTGGTTTTTGGTGTTGACAGCACCCTTTATGGAATAGTAAAATGTGCTGTCAAAACCATTACCACCTGTTTAAAAAATAGCGGGGCTAATAGTATTGAGTCCCTTATTAACACCATTTACATGATGCAATTTCCAGGTGTATGCTATGGGGCAGGCATGTGGTATTGCTGATATTAAAATCTTAACCATGGGGAAGATTATCCACTGGGAGTTCACTATATGCAGTGTGCCCACTAACATTAAAGGGTATTGTCAGCAAAAACTGTGATGACCACAACAAAAACTACAGTTTAAAATAAAAACATTCATTTGTACTGTAATAAGTTTTGAATTAATTTTCTTAGTCAACAGGAAAAAGCCTTGTAACATAAATCTCTTCATTAAAAAAAAGTTTACTACCCATGTAAATTTGCATGTATATTTTACCATTGCCCTGTAGATCTCCTTTAAACAGTTTCCTTTCTTGTCCATCAGATGATGGTCTAATCTAATCTGTTTATATACTATACAGATAACATTTTACAAGATGTCTATAGTATAGAATAATTCCACACACCGTCATTTGTAATATTCACATTGTATATCTCTTACCATATCCTTGGGATATTCTATTAAGTGAACTTATATGTCCTCGGCCACAAAAATCTTCAGCTTGATCAACAAATGCTTCCTTCAATGCGTCGTATCCACACAGCATTATCACCGGCTGTGAGCCAAAGTAAAAGGTGAACACTGAGCCATGTTTCTCCCAAAGCTGAAATAGAAAGCCCATAGTAATTAATACCTCCAATGCTCCTAACACCCTCTTTATGATGCACAGCATTTACAGAAGAGTGTGTTTTATATGCATGATGCAGAAAACAGCAATGAGATTGTTGACTTACACAAACCACAATTCTCCTATATACCTGCACTAGCAGTATAGGACGGCGTTGCCCATCTGTTCATTTTTCAACCAGTAAATTAGTACTATCTCTAATAACTAGTGAAGAGAACAGGTCCTAAACTGACACCATTGTTATTCTGCTAGTAACCAGACCTTTTTCTGAATGAATACTTTGGACTATGATGCACTATCACCTGTGCTTTAGCCAATTTCTTATCCACTCAACAGCCTCTGTGTTCTGTCCTAAAGTATGTTTATTAAAAATCAGTTTCCTATATGTTAAGGTGTCAAAACATTTACTAAAATCAAAATAGGCCACGTCTACTGCTCCACCCTTCTCTATCACTTGAATAACATAAATTAAAAATTCAGCTAGATTTTTTGGTAAGACCTTACTGTTGTAAAGCCGTGCTGCCACAGATGTTGCCTTCAATTATTATTTTGATATGATACACAATTTTCCCTTCAACAGATTATCTATTAACTAGTTTTAAAGCCCTTGTACACAGGCCAACACTGGCGGAGCTGCAGTCATGCGCAGTACTGATTGCCCGCTCCACGGCTGATACAGAGCGGGGCACTCCGAATTCAGACCTCAGTCCTCTCTGCACATCTTCCTGAGATTTGGTCCAAGGAAGGTGCGCAGAATGGACTATGGTCTGAATTGGGAGCACCACACTCCTTATCAGCCGCTACGCGGGCAGTCCGTACCTATCATGACTGCAGCCCGCACAGCCGTTTCTACTGTACATGACTGCTTCTGACAAACAGTGGCGTAACAATAGGGTTCGCACCTGCGACCTGGCCCGTCACTCCAAGGGGCCCTGCCACCCCCTGCGAACCCATCGCCACTCGCCCACAGCCCTGCCTGCAGCAGCTCAGCTGATCTCCCGGCGCTCTAGTAATGCAGAGCGCTGGGAGATTACATCATCTCCCAGCGCTCTGCATAACTGAGAGCCGTGCGGGAGATGGAGGTAGGAGATGTACATGGGACAACGTGAAGATGAGGGGGGCCCGGCGGTGGCAATTTCTGCACCAGGGCCCGGTGGCTTCTAGTTACGCCACTGCTGACAAACATCCTTTGCAAATTATTACATAGGATGTCCCAGCTGCTGTTGTCAGATTTATTGTATTTGTCAGAGTCTTCCCTATGTCCCTTATTGTAGAGTGGATCTTCACTGGCAATTTTCCAGTCATCCGGAACAACTCTTGCTAGCGATTGATTTAAAAGCTTATCTAAAGTTGCTACAGACACAGACATACCATCTTTTGATACTCTTGGAGGAATATCATCTGAACCAAATGATTTATCCACTTTCAGATTGATAATATTAACAACAGCGTCCTCTGTAAATATTCTAATGTCCACCAGATTAAAAGTCACAGTTATTCTACTTAATGGGGATTACCTTCACAACATTCTTCAAAGACTTCCAAGATTATCATTCATTTTCTTATCTCCTTCCACATAGCTATCATTTTTACTTAAATCTTATCATACCTCCTTTACTTTTTCTCTTTTTGCTAATACACCTATTTTGTTACCCTTTTTGTAACATATTTTATTATTTTTTTGTTCTGCTTGGGAGTGGGATATAGCATGTCTTATAACATGCTTACACTCACTATTTTCAACCTTGTAAACTTATCTATATTCCTTAAAATAAGTCTTCCAACAGTTCCTATATGAACATTTTTTTAGCCGGAACCAGATTGGTTTTCTTTTTCTTTTACCTTTGTTTATATGCCTCATACAGAATTCCATTCCAGAAAAATTAAAAATGTTTTAGTTGTTCCCATTTTTCCTGCACACCATAATCAGCTAAAGAACTACGTAAGATTTCACCTAGGGGTGGGCGAAAGATCCTGTCATATTCCCAAGAAAAAGTTAGTGAAAACCACATTGCTGTATGCATGTATGTATCTTTATTTATATAGCGCCATACATCTACACAGCGCTAAACAAATTTGAAATAATATAGTACAAAACTACAGAACTGAGTTAAGAGCATTAAGCTTAAGTGCCATAATTGCATTATTTGTGGGGGAACATGCAGCAAGGGAATCATAGACTTGGAAAGGGACTGTGCCCCAATGAGCTTACAATCTAATTAGAATTCATGATGACAAACAGAGACAGTAGGGGAAGGATTATAAGTGCAGGTACAAGGTGTGGTGGAAGAAGTGCAAAAGGATTCTGGTGTGACTATCTATGTGCAAGAGGAGGATATTGCTATTGAGATGCCTCCCTGAGCAAGTGGGTTTTGAGGAGATGCTTGAAAGTGATGAGTGAGGATGACTGGCGAATGGTGATAGGGAAGGCATTCCAGAGTTGAGGGGCAGCCAGTGAGAAAGCTAGTAGTCGAGAGATGGCTTGAGTGGTGTAGGCAGAGGACAGGAAGAACCCTTGAGAAGACCGCAGGGGATGGGAAGGGGTGTAGCGGGAGATAAGAGCAGAAATGTAAGAGGGTGCTGAAGAACAGAGTGACTTACAGGAGAAGAGGAGAATCTTGTAAGAAATATGATACTTTATAGGTTTCCCTTTTTTGCAGAAAAATACACTTTAAAAACATCCATTAAAACCATCGTATTTTTCGCATATTGGCAAAAAATGTTCACCTACTTTTCATTGGCTAGAAAGTTTCTGCCCATTGACTAACGTGTTTTTGCCTTTTCTCTATAAAAACATGATGTATTCTAGGAACTGAAACAAAATAGAATCAGCTACAGAGCGAAGTAGACGTGCTGTGCTGTTCTGCTGTGATCTTGAAGCAAAATTGAGGCAGGATAGGATCATAGTGAATGTTATCATTATGAGAAAGTTTAAAAATAATAAAAGGAGGAGCTGGAAGGACCCTTATGTGTCCACTGAGTCTAAGGAGGAGGATGAAGTGAGTACTACAGAACCAATGCTGTCCAGTGTCCCTAAACAACCCATAGGGATCTTTGGGAAATCAGTGAGAGTAGGACAGGTCAACTGTCTGTGCCTTCTTCCAGGTGTACTGCTCCTGCTGCCACCAGTGCTGTGCCTGCTGCCAGATTTGCTTCCTTTTCTGCCACCATTGCTGTGCCTGCTGTCAGAAGTGTTACCCCTGCTGCCAGTGCAGAACCTGCTGCCAGTGTGTCTTGTAATACTCAAGAGGGGGAAGGAGAAGATGATGCCAAGTGTGACAACAGGAGACCCTAAGTCACACTTGCTATCCTCAGACAGTCCAGCCACTACTACTAAGAAGGTCAATCAGCTTGTTAGTGTTAGGAGTGAAGGAGGGGTACTCACCATATTACTAGTGACTGTGAGGGGGAAGACTCAGGGGCTGAACTTTATGTGGTTCGTGTTAGTAGTAGTAGTAACATTGAAGGGGAAGCAGCTGGTGGTACTAGTGTTAGGGGAGAAGTAGGTGAAGCAATTGAGAGTATCCAGACTAGCGGGCAAGGGAGCCTCATCATTCTCCAGACCCTGACCCTCCCCTTCCCCCCATGGCATTGTCCAGGTGGAACATGATGCTGAAAAAGGAAAATTGTTACCTAGCAACAATACCACCACCACCACCAGGGGCACAGATCAGTCTGCCTTCTTCAGGTAAAAAAAATGGCAAATTTGACATTAGGGGACGCTCTGTCATATTTCTCGTCACCTCCAACCAGCAGTGAGAGCAGCAGCATGTAGGGACTAGTGGTGGTGGTGATGATGATGGTGGAGAAGTTGGGGTGGAAGAGACATTGATGGCCTTTTTAGCCCAGACTGAGAAAGAATGGGAGACAGGTATGGAAATGGGCATCACCACCACCACCAGCAGTGAGCTTTTGGAATTTGTGGAATTTGCAACTGCTCTAATTCCTGCTGCTGCTGAGTTGCAAGGAAATCAGGATGCTGAGGAGCAGGCTAGTGAGCCACGGACCACCATGGTCATAGTGGGAATAGAGTCTACAAGTGATGTGGGGCTAGGACAGGTTCCACTTGCCAGCAGCAGAAATACTCCTGGTCCTAGTTGCAGTGCTGATTTTGAGGTAGTAGCAGCACCAGCAGCAACATCATATTCTTCCCCAGACAGTGGAGGTGAATGTGGAGGAGAAGAAGAAAGAGGTCATTCTTCTCCAAGTTTTCCCTCCCCCCTGAAGTCATGGGTGTGGGACTATTTTTCTCTTGGGACAGGCACAGCACAGTCATCATCAACGGCACTGTGCACAATTTGTGACAAGGCAATGAGAAGGGGAAAGGAGGGAACAGACATTGGCACAACTGCCCTGATACACACATGAAACCCAGACATCATGACATTTATGGCAAACACGTTAAAGCCAAACACCCACCACAGAAATTGGGCTCCACTGTTGCTGTACCCCCGACTCTATTGAAAGGCAACAAGAGGTGAGGTGGAGATCAAATAGGAGGAAGAATAGAAAAACCCAGACAGAGGCTGGAAGTTCCATGACAAGCAAAACAACTAGCTCATATCTTCTGCCAATCCATCTCGTTCAACTTTACCTCCCCCACCAAATGATAGCCAATGTTAGGATGTAACATTTGGTGTCCACTCATTGCACACTGTGTGGACTGACCTCAAATGGTAGTGTGGTTGAGGAGAATCGCAAGCAGGGCATCAAGCGGCATCTGAGAAGATACCTTCCCACAGAATATGGTAAGTTGGTGACAGTGAGGATACATCATTACTATTAAGCTGTCAGCAAGTTTTTATGTGTCCTTATTGAGGTATGAACAAGAGGCATAGTGACAGCAGCAGTACTTGGTTTCTGGTATAATGATGTTTGGATACAGTTGTATTATTTACCACACACACTGTGCACATTGAAGTTGCTGATCAGAGGTACAGTTCCTTCTCTAAAGGAAATCATTTCTATTCTAGTAACAACACACCCATGATTTTGGACGAGGGGCAGGTGGAGAACAATTACTGCTAACTTTCTCCACATATACCTGTAGTGGTGGGGGCTAGTTATGGTGCTGCTACTGTCCCAGGTCCATCACTGGAGCTAGTTGTGGCAAGTGGAACCTTCATTATCCATCACTCATATTACTGCTGTTGTTAATCCCATTCCCTTTGAGATGCCTAATCATCCTTCTGCTTAAACAACTCAGCAGCAAGAACAGCAGTCACAAATTCTGCTTCTACATCAGGGCATTTGACAGTGGCACTAGGCCAGTAGGGCATTTTTTTCTCAGGGTTTGTGCTTTAAAAACAAACTATAGAAAAACATAGGCCTACAAAAAAATACAACATTTTTGGGAACTTGATTCTAACAAGCCTAAGTCCTACAAATCAATGTTTCCTTAGGGCTTGGGCCTCTAACAACAAATCTTACAAATCATCCTCCACAAAATACACTGTCATGTCAAGTATCAGTCTACCCCAGTGGCAGCTTATGTCGGGGGGGGGGTCCCTGTCACTATCAATTTACATAAACATTTCCTATTTTATTTATTTATTTTTTTAACTGTCCCCCCCCAATACTAGCCAACAAACTCCCCAAAACAAATTCCCTGTTCCATTGATACTTTCCCGAGATTTCATCCACCAAAACAGACACCCTCTCCTCAGACCCCTTTTATACCATGTCTTATGGGGGTTTTTAAATTGTATTTTGTATTTATTTTTTATTAACTTCCCCCAAATCCCAGTAAACAAACCCCCCCCCCAAATTTTCTGTTCATCTGATTCTTTCCCCACAACCCACCAACACAGCACCCTCATGCCCCTTTTATACTATGCCTTTGGAAAATACAATAACATTTGCTATGTGTTGTGTGTAAATTCATTGTTCCCATTGATTCCAATGGAATGAGTTAGATGAAAAAAGTGGAAAAACACCACTTTTCACAGGAAAATTTTCAGCAGGCAGGAAGTGCCAGTATTAGCAGTTTCACCCGTAACAGAAAATTTGCTTTAGTGTGGTCATGCACAGACTTACCCAGTATACTAAACCACACTGACTGGTGATCATTGGTCCCAACTGGCTCTTGCTCACAGATAGATCTGACACTGTGTCAGTACAAAGGACTCTATATAAGTATTGATGAGTCTCAAATCTAGCATTTATTTTAAGTTAAATCCTTCTCCCAATGTATAAAGGATACCCCCTATAAATGGATCCAGAATGCTTCTGGGTCTCACTGTTACAGCAATAGGAACATGCTGGTCTACATGTGGCAAAATAAAATGACCCATAAATATTACATTACCTCTTACTGACACAGGTTCATCAGTGCTGTACCTAATGCCTCATTTTGTCCTGGAGGTCTTGAAATTGCTCCTATTCAAACAACCTTATCATTCTTTTTTAATAGCTATTGAAATTATCTCTGATTATCCCTCATTGACCTCTATTAATAATGCATACATACTTTATTATTCAGTACAAGTCCTCACCTATTACTGTGTTTTCTGTAGAAATTGAACCCAGTTTTAACTAGATATATCAGTACTGAGATTCATTGTACCAAGACTCAGTTATAACCACATCCAAATAATCCCTAGTAATTATTGTAATTAGCTCAGGGCATTTATTCCCTAATCAAGAACACATAACACAGTAATTATTTCTAATGTTTTCCCCTGACATTTTTAGTTTTATATACATAATGTGTGCGTTCATCTTATTATTTTTTAATCTAATTGCAATATCCCTGTCTACGTCACAAGAAAAGTACCAGAAATATTCATTGACATCATGTGGGTGGAAACTGCTATATCATACATCATTTGCGTACACCACCCTCTTATCTAGTTCAAATGACAGCTAATATATCTTTTAAATGTATGGTTTAATACCTCTGATCCTATTCTAGAAGGATGTAAACAGCCTCTCTTAAAGACTCCTTTCCCCACACCAATAGTGGCCATGACTATTAAATCCATATCACGTGGGAAATGCACTAAGCTTTGATGTTGTGGTGATGTATGTCTATTGTGTGGCGAGTGCATCGCTTTGCAATGGAGACACACATTGCCATATGCACAAATAATTAAGTATGCAAGGCTAAGAGAGGAGAATTTCCCTATTAAGATGGAGGATTGTCGAACTGTTGGGGATGTGGAAGTGATGCCTTCCCTTACACATCACCAGCAGTCCAAGAACCCTGAAGTCTGAGCACCTTCTATCTCTTCCCCCACATGCTATCTTTTCAGTGCACAGTCTATCACTGAGAAGTGAGCAGTAACTCCATAAAGGCACCTAACCTCATCATCATCATCATCCCCCCTCAGATAAAAACAACTTACAAAGGATTATCCAATAATTAACTTCTTCATCCTGCTGTTATCCTTTTCTTTATGGTTAACAACAGCCTTTTGACTTATAACGGATGTCTCACAAAAGTAGACACACAATGGTTTACATCAGTGCAAGAATTCTTATCTACAAGTGCAAACAAGGGGATTGTGTAAAGGGACCAGTGTTGGAACACATGTCTAATCCAGAACCTTTTCTCTACCAGAGCCAACAGTTTCCTCTGGGGCAGTGGTGTCATGGTACCTGAACAAAACTACATGAGGCACAAAGACATACCATCTCATTCTCACTATTCAGTTTATTTCCTACATATTGAACAATATCCATACTTTTAAAAGTGTTATGGAAAACAACTACCAAACTTCCTCTGTGCTCAAACCATTATAGCTGGGATTGTATTTTTTGTATATAATGATAAAGTTGTCAACTGTGATTGAATGCAGGATTATGTATGAGATAGATCCACTGGTTACCAATTCAATTCCATACTTCTAACAATGGTCTCCATCAATCTTTGGAATAACTGTTGGACGCTACAACTGCCATCATCCGTAACCAGTCGTTGATGGAGGTTGTAGCTAAGTTTTGATATCTAGAGATCCATTGATTGACAATCCCACTTTAGATCAACAGCAAGTGGGTGTCAGACAGTGGAGAACATCACAGGCATAAGAGAAGACACTGATGGACTCAGCTACATGGTTAAAGGGATAGTAATAGGTGAATACAAATTCAGCTCTGATTGATCCTTATATAACATTGGTCATGCAGCTTTGTATTTCAATATTTTATGTTTTGCAGTTCAAAAATAATTCAATTCTAAAGGATCCCTCTCCCTCCCCTTTCACTTATGTCATGCTGAGTCTCTGAGCAGGCCGTATGGAGCGAAGTAAGGGACAATCTTCATTGAGTATAAGGAAAATCCTGCCCTCCTTCGTCAACTAAATTTGTGTATTGTGTGAAGTGTGTGATTTAGGGTTCATTATTGAGGGTCAGACATAAGAAACTTAGTATGGACATTCTAATTATGCAAGTTAGTGTTAGGGCAGTGAGGGATATTCAAATTCAGTAAGCAATTAGGGTAGTGAGGTAATTAAAATTGAGTTAATATTAGGGTAGTTAAGGTCTGTGAAGTGTGTAGTGTGCTACTTTTTTTCTCATTGTTTTTTAAAAATGTTTGTCTTTAATTTTTTTAAATAATACATTTTCCTACAACATATTTTTCTTTATAATATGTTTTCACAATAATAAGAGATGTGCTCAATCATCTCTTCAAGAAAAACTTGCAATAGACATTAAGGAACTGGAGGAGAATCGTTGTCATCTGGTGAGAGCAGCTCACATCTAAATTCGGGTGCTTTCTCTCTTGCCAAGGTGAAAGGAAAGGTACCAATTGTTAGCAGTGCCATTTCTACTGCCACCAGCAGCAGCAACAATGTAGTGGAGCCCCAGCCAGTTCCACCTGCACCAACAATGGTAGTGACACAAGGTGCACCACCCCTTATAACCAAACAACCTGGTAGATAGTGGTGATTCTTCTGATTCTTTCAGTGAACTCCCAAGCTCTCTTCAGCAGACAAGGATGGAGTGAAACATAAAGGAACTAGAATGGGGGAATGAGGACTTGAAATTGGAAGATGTAGTGGAATTGGAGGCAGCCATACTAGATGATATAGATCTTCTTGTGAGTGGGCAGCAGGAGGATATAGTAGAGGATCCTGTGAGTGGGCAAGAAGACCAGGTGCAGATTTCTGTGAGGGGTCAGGGTCTGGCTGTGAGTGGACAAGAAGAGGGATATGATCCTTTAAATGGCCAAGATGAAGAGTGTCAGGTTCCTGTGAGTGGGCAAGAGGAGGGGCAGAATCCTATGAGTCATCAGAAGGAAGAGGGCCAGGTTCCTGTGAGTGGGCATGAAGAGGACCAGGTTCATGCGATAGGGTCTGAAGATGTGTTGGTGGGATTGGTGACAGCATTATAGAGGTTGAAGAGGATAGTCAGAGAGGTAGAGCACAAAGATCATCATGTGCTGGGTAAGACACAGCAACACATTTTCCAGACACAAGAACATCATCTCCTCCTCCTGCACTGAAGTCCTGGGTGTGAAAATATTTATCCCTGGGGTCTGGAACAGTGCAGAAAACTACAAATGCTTTATGCACCCTGTGTGAATGCACAACAAAGAAGGGAAAGGAGGGATCTCACCTTGGCACATCTGTTTTAATTAAGCATATGCAGCATAGACTGCATGTCTGTGCCAAAAAAGTCCCACTCCTATGCCACTGCTGCTGGTGCTGCTCCTATGTCTATTACCCCTTTCCAAAAGTTTGGACAAAAGAAAGACTCCACTAATAAGAAGACCAAATTGGCTGCAGAGTCCCACCATTAGACAACAGAAATCCCCCATCATCCATTGCAGCCACCACCATCCGTGGATCCTCCCCCATTCCCAACTTCCACAACCATTCAGAGTGTTCCCACTCAGTCCCAAATCCCTCCTCCAATGATATTACCCACTCCACACATCAATTCTGCACAGGCATGAATACAGCAATGTGTGTCCAAACACCCTATGTGGCACAATGACTACACACAGCAATGTTGTGGAGACAAACAGGGTGCAGGACATAGCAGAACACTTAAGATCAATGCATCCTGAAGAATATGAGCACGTGTTAGTGGGGAGGGAGAGTTATTTTTTTTTTGTTCCTCTTTTTAATAATTTGTTTGAATGTGACTTCTGCCGTGCTTTTTATGTTTACTTTATACATTTATTTTGCTTTAACTGTCCCACCGCAAAATAATGTTACTTAGCTTACCATCGAGTAGGCTATTATATATACAAAACATCTTTTAGCATTAATTTTAGTATGGCATTTTTTGGGGGAAGCTGTGAGTCAATTAAGAAAACAATAAATCACAGTCACAACTATTATATGTATAAAACAACAAAACACTCCTCTTTCTTGATATCCTATTGAAATGTCTCCCTCTATTTGGCGACCATGAAAAGGGCAAGATCATAATGTCACCTGCATTAAAAGGGCATCATTCTGATGTTGCACACTTAAGGGTCACCAAATTGAGTGCAACATTTCTTATTGGAAACTGTATATTGTAACCAGTGGCCTCTTTTACCATTCATACCAACTGCAGCATGTGTTTCCAGTACAGCCAGCTCCTACACTGACCTGGAGAGGAATGGCAGAGTCAAGGAGTGGAAAGACAATTCCTTATGAGATGTATAGGAACACCCCATGATTACATGGGAGCTCCCATCACAGCACTGACAGCAATGTAATCACAGGGTGAGGTCCAAACAACACAGTCCTACAGATAGGTTTAACTCTTTAAGGAACACAACTGTAATTATGCGAGTCAAGGAGTTGGACACCAAGTGTTGGGGTGGGTAAGTAGAAGCCCTTCAGCTGTTGTGGACTACAACTCCCATAATCCTGTATGATGGGAGTTATAGTCCACAGCAGCTGGGGGGGCCTTAGGTTGCCATACCTGTAGTAGAGCTTTCCAGGATCTCAGACACATCACTCTGTGCTTCCCTGTTGTTAGCATTCTTAGTGGCCCTAAAAGGGATGCCATGTGTAGGGGTGATTCAAGCGTCTGCCCTGCCCCTCTCTCTGTACTCATATGACTTGCAGGTGGGCAGCTAACTTTATCCAACAGCTTCTAATTTGTGGCACATAAATGACAGCTCTACAATTAGAGAGGTGTGCAAAATACAAGAGACCACTTTAGTGCTGGGGTCCAAAGCGGGAGTTGGGAAGGGGCTACTACTTATCCCTCTGGTTATTGTTTCAGAATTACTTGCTTCCTAGCAACTGAACATGTTGTGCTTCCTGTTTTGGGCAGCACTGAAAGCAATGTAATTGTTTTTACGTCACCCGGTGATTACATCGCTGTCAGTGTTGTGATGGAACCATGTGTTCCTGTACAGCTCATCTAGCCTTGTCCCTCTGATCCTCACCTCTGCCATTCCTCTCCAGGTCAGTGTAGGAGCTGGCTGTACTGGAAACACCTTATGTAGTTGGTATGAATGGTATAAGAGGTTACTGGCTACAATATACGGTATCCAATAGGAAATGTCGCCCTCTATTTGGTGACCCTTAAGCGTGCGACATCAGGATGTCACCCTTTTGATGTGGACAACATTCTGCTGTCACCTTTTTGATGCAGGTGACATTATGATCTCGCCCTTTTCATGGTCACCAAATAGAGGGCAACATTTCAATAGTAAACCCTCTTTCTTGCACCCTCTTGTTCCTATCAACAACAGAAATACAATAAAATTGATACATATCAATATATTTAAAGGACCCACCAATTGTATATGACATGACATTAGATAAGCAATTAAATTGCTGAATGTAAGAAAAGACACCATTTATGAAAAAGAAAACATTTATGAAGAGGTCACTTCCCAAAATGTATTTGGAGGTAAATTTATTTTTCTCCATTTTCACACCCCCAGACTTCCCTAGCACATAGATAACATCCAGATCATTAAGAAACTTAGATCACAGCTGCTTGTGCCTTCCTAGTCAGTTACTCAAAACTCTAGATTATTTGGGGTAAATCTCATTTGCTCCCTTCTCACAACACCAGACTCCCCTAGCACAGAAATAATAACATCTATATCAGGAAGGAACTTGGATGATGGTTGCCTGTGTCTAGAGATGGGCGAAAATTTTCACTTCAAACTGAAATCAGCGAATAATGGTACTTTATGCTTGGAAACAATTTCCCGTATAAAAAGCTGTCAGGCTCTCACAGCAGCCATTCTGTGCTTGTGAGAGGAGAGAGCAGCATGTTTTATAGCTAGAGGAGATAGACAAATAAAGAGGAATTGAAGCTTAGTTTAGGGAGTCATTTAGATAGGATATTTGTTCTCTGTATTAGGGGAGTCTGGGGGCACTCTAGTTGATAAGAAGGGAGGAAGGAGGTTGTCCCCCAAATACTCCAAAATTCCATGTGACTGACAGGCAAGACACAGGCAGCTAGGGACCTATTTGCTTTCTGATCTTGTTTATATTATCTCTGTGCTGGGTGGGGAAGTCTGGGGAAAGACATTGTTGATTTCCCTTTTCAGTTATAATATTTTTTGGACAGACTGTGATAAGACAACAGGGTGGACAACTTAACAAATAAATAAATAAAAAAAGAATAGTTAACGAAATATCTTAGGTGACAGTGACAGACAGCTGACTGGGCTTAAGCAAGGCTGATGGATCCATCACTTGTGTTGTGCACTGTACAGTAAAAAAACACAGTGTATTTGCAGAATGTCCGGCAAATGCACAAGGAGAAGGGGGAGGGGTGGAGCAGTGTAGGGAAGTGAGAGTAAAGTAGTAGTCCAAAAACCTACTGCAGCAATGGTTGTTGCAGCGTGTACAATCAATGATGATGATCTCTTTACTCCAAGGGAGGAAACAGTTTGTCAAGATCCCAGCAAAACTAGGTCCAGCACCACCAGTGCCAGTAGGAATATAGAACCATATAAGAAGAACACTGAAGACAACAACAATTCACAATCAAGCGTTGATGATGCTGGCAACAGCATAATAGAGGAAGGTGTAGCAGCTGAACCGCCTGCTACATCAGACAGCGAGACACCAAAAAACCTGTCCTCAAAGTAGTATTGAATTTTGTTACAGTAAAAGTAAAAAGAAATTGTTTGGGACCTCCAAAAGCTTTAGTAGTGGGCAAGAACTGAATGTCAGGTGATGCTGATGCTGCTGAGTATGATCTAATAATGATTGATGATGATGCAGATCTAGAATATATCCCTCAAGCATCCTTCTCTTGTTCAGATACAGATTAAGTTGAGAGTGAGGATGATGACATGGCTATAAGGTTAGCAGAAAGTCAAAGGCTGAGTCTTCCACCACTTTTAAGGAGCACTGTACCTATCCATAAACTGTTTGAGAAAGTCATTGGAAAGTCTGAACCTGGACAAGTACAGATATCAACAAGCACACAATCACCCTATCAGTCATCCTCAGAATCATAGCCTCTTCAAAAACCAAGTCCCACTCAACCACACACACCTGTTTTGAGTACCCAGCAACACAGATTGTGTTAGATATGACAAGTACCTCTGGTGTTGCTGTTGTAAGTGCTGCACTTTTGACACCTAGTAATAGTGTCTGTAGAATTACATCAATATCCAGCTCCAGGAGTTGTAGTAGTAGCAGAAACCACACATGACAGACAAAGCCAGGACAAATATATTAACAGCAGCACAGATGAGGAGGTGAAGAATGGTTGCCACCACCTACCCCATTTGAGACCACTGCTATAACCGACAAGTAATATGTGTCATTTATCTGAGAAGGAGGCTAGAGTATGACAATGGTAAAAATAAATACACAAATCACACCATGCCAGCCCCCCCCACCACCACCACTACAATACATATCTGCCACATTGTAGATTGTACTTAATTTTTTATTACTTGATATCATCATGAATATGCGCCAGTGTCACTTAAGCAGGAAAGTGTTGTGGGCAAATGACAAATGCACTCTGCATGCTAACACATTTTCAAGGTATATGTTGCTGTAGGACTCACAACTTTGACTTTCAGCTACTTATTTCTAAACTTCAGCCCTCAGAAGAAGTAATATTACAGTGGAAAATGTAGTACCTATAGGAAATATATGCTGAAAATATGTTAAAATAGGCAGAAAATGTGTTAAAATAGGTGAAAAGGAGGACATTTTTGCATAGACGGAAAGGAAAAATTTTTCACAGGAAAGGTGAAAAATCGGCACATTTTCGCAACATTTTTCGCAGGAAATTTTTGACACTTTTCACCCACCCCTACCTGTGTCCTTCCAGTCAATCACACAAAATGTTGGGGTATTTGGGGTAATTCTCCTTTGCTCTATTATCACACACCCAGGCTCCCCTAGTAAGGAAATAACAACCAGATCAGGAAGAAACTTAGATCACGGCTGCCTAAGTCTTCCCAGGCAGTCATACAGAATTTTGGGGTATTTGGGGTCAATCTCTTTTGCTCCCTTAACTTTCCCTCAGACTCCCCGAGCACTGAGATAATAGATCAGAACGAAACTTGCATCACGTCTGCCTGTATTTTCCCAGTCAGTTACACAAAACTTTGTGGTGTTTGGTGTAAATCTCATTTGTACCCCAGACTCCCCTACTGCAGGGGTAACAGATCAGGAATGAACTTGGATGACTGCTGCCTGTCTTCACAGTCAGTTACACAAAATGTTGGGGTATTTGAGGCAAATCTCCTTTGTTCACATCTCGTACCCTAGACTCCCTTAGTTCAGAGATAACAATCAGATCAAAAAGAGACTTGGATGATGGCTGCCTGTGTCTTCCCAGTCAGTTACCCAAAATGTTGGAGTATTTGTGGGGTAAATCTCCTTTGCTCCCTTCACACAGACCCAGATTAAACTAATGCAGAGACCACAGTCAGATCAGGAAGGAACTTGGGTCACAGCTGCCTGTCTCAATCAATCAAGATTTTAGGAATTTTGGGTCAGACTTCCTTTTCCCTTCCTCTTCCCAGAGTGCCCCTAGACTCCCCTAATAAAGAAAACATATATCACGCCTAGAACACTCTGTAAACTACACTCCAATTTTACTTTATTTGCCTAATTGTGCTGCTTTCTCTATTTCTCACTAATACATACCTGTCATCCATCTATCTTTTGAATAAAGGTGCAAGAGCAAAATAAATAGTGCTCATTATTATTAGGCAGTGTTAATTCATTGTCCATGTAACTTTGGAATCATCAAATCTTTTATCTACATCACTTTCTCCCATCATCTCTGCATCAGAACACTGACTGGTTATTTCATTTCTAAGTGATTATAGAGACTGCTGTTATTACTTACATTCTAGTGGACTTGTACACTTGGAAACATCTTTTCATTTAATCTTTGCAGATATTTCTTATACAAATAGTTAATTGCCATATTTATCTATCTATCTATCTATCTATCTATCTATCTATCTATCTATCTATCTATTGTCTGTCTATATGCAGATAGGTAGATAGATAGATAGATAGATAGATAGATAGATAGATAGATACAGACAGAGTGATAAAGAGATAGATAGATAGATAGATAGATAGATATGACAACTATTTGTATAATAAGGAAAAAATAATATTAAAATTAAATACTATTAATACAGAGGAAATACCCTCAAAGAATAAATGAAAAGATGATTCCAAGTGAACGAGTCCACTAGAATGTAAGTAATAACACCAGTCTCTATAATCACTTAGAAATGCAATAACCAGTCAGTGTTCTGATGCAGAGATGATGGAAGAAAGTGATGTAGACAAAAGAATTGATGATTCCAAAGTTACATGGACAATGAATGAAGAAACAATGAAAGATGAATAATATTAAAGTGGATTGCTGATAAGGGAAATATTAAATAAGAATTAACACTGCCTAATAATAATGAGCACAATTAATTTTGGTCCTGTACTTTTATTCAGGAGATAACTGGATGACAAGTATGTGTTAGTGAGAAATAGATAAGAAACACTGTAGTTTATACACGTTGGTGTGTATAGAATACCTGTGAGTGCTTGGTTTCTATCTACATTTATTGTGCGTATCTTTATTCCAACTAACAACAGCACCAAGACTTTCATAACTATAAGTGAGAGTGCTGCCCGCTTGCCCTGAAGAAGGTCTGTGTTAAGAACAGAAATGTTTGGCTGTGTTGGAGGCTGTGTTGGATGAATAAACATCACTTTGCTTGCCGCATGTTTGACCTGCGTGTTGTCTCATGCTGGAACTTTTAGCTAAGTATAATTAATAATTTCTCTATGGGGCGAGAACCAATTCATTCATTCATGCTTAATTCAATACTTATCTGCTTTTACTCCTTCATGGGACTGATCATTTAACCCATTAAACATGTAACTGTTATTAGGTCACTTTGCTCTTAACAGGGACTGATCTTCGCAGCCATTAAACATATCACTGTCACTATGCTACTTACCACCAATATAGAACCTACCTGTCACAGTCATTATGGCACTATCAACCTGATGTCTAGCAGAACTTCAAGTACAAAAGCCAATATGAAAAACTAACCTTCATAAGAGATTTCACCAACTCTCCTCTCTTTATAGACAGCAAGTTTCCAATCACAGGGTAGGGTGTAGGACCTGGAGGTAGGTTGCGTCTCTTGTACATTGCGTTCCATGTAGAGTAGATATAAAGTAAGGAAAGAACTGCAATGAAAAGCATCCCCAGTGCTGTAGTATCCATGGTGTCAGTTCAAATGATCCACTAGTCTTACACTCTCTGATCCTAACTATCTCCAATGCAAATAATCCCTAACACAATATGCACTGTGAACTGCTTTCTTTGGGTGGAGTTAAATTCAAAATAATCACATAGCATGTACAGTAGGCGATATGTGCTAATACCTGTTGCACGTCTAACCTCTGTTAATAGTTGGAATGTCACAGACTTCTACGAAATAAAAATTTGAATTAATTATTCTTAACCCTTTAACACTGTTAGTGCCAGAGAGGTACCCATCAGCTTGTGCAATATCTATGTATGTTTCTGTAAATAGCAGTACACAGATGGACAAGGTGTTGAAGTAGACAGGATATGTGCAGTTCTGTGGCTACCAGTGTACAGAGGAACAAGACTGGGGTACTAGACATTTTATTTATGGATCTGTGCCTACCCGTGATACTGTCAGACTGTGTGGAAATGGTTCTGTGGCAACAAATGGACAGTGGAACAAGGCTGAAACAGCAAACACTCTGGTTCTCCAGCGATTAACGGAAAGTGGAACGAAGATGAGAAAGCTGACAGATTTACCCAGAGAAATCATGAAATTGTATGGGACTGCAGTAAATCTCTTATTAGTTTACAAGGCTTACTGTTGATTTGGAAAGGCAAATTCAAACTATTACACCATCACAGCAGAAATAAGAATAACTATATTATTGTAGGTAAGGATGGACCTCACAGAGTTATAGGAACCCCAGATCCAGGAAGGAAGATATAAAGTGAAATAAAGGAGGAACCCAAGGAAAATATAAATTAAATCAAAGGAGGATCTGCCAGTCCCAAAGAACTCTAAAATGAAAGAGTCCATTGAAGGACCCTCTCCTTCATATAAAGGAGGATTTAAACCCCCTAAAATTAGATCCTAAAGTGATGGTTCTAAAACTGAGGATGCTCTTCACAGTATACAGCATGAGATCCTATTATTAAAACACCTGATAAATTTAGTCAAGGTAGAGGGGATGTAGGGGTCTCACATTAAGAAGATTGTCCCTTGCTGTGAGCTCTCTGGTATATGGACCAGGTTCCAAATCTGAGGGGAGGTGGTTTACACTAGGTAAAAGGGGCAGGAGGGGGATACTTTATCATTCAATTTGTCTTGTACTACAACTGTGACAGAATTGAAATAACACTCTCCATTGCCCAAATACTATGAAGATTAATTGGAGCTGCTGTTTTTGTGAAACATTACTATCCCTTTAAGAAAAGTTCTAAAAATTCCTCATCAGATGTGCAAAATACTGCACCCCAAGAATCAATCCAGTTAGGCTAAGAATACATTAAAGGGGAGAGGAATATTTAGGAAATTTTAGTCTCACACAGTATTTTAGAGGATGAATCCTTACATACTGCAACTATAAAGACACTGGAGGTACAGACACACATTTTCCTAGAAATAATCCTTACACACTGTAACCATACAGACACTAGAGGTACAGACACACATTTCCCTAGTAATAATCCTTACACACTGTAACCATACAGACACTAGAGGTACAGACACACATTTGCCTAGTGATAATCCTTACACACTGTAATCATACAGACAATAGAGGTACAGACACACATTTACCTAGTAATAATCCTTACACACTGTAACCGTACAGACACTAGAGGTACAGACACACATTTCCCTAGTAATAATCCTTACACACTGTAACCATACAGACACTAGAGGTATAGACACACATTTCCCTAGAAATAATCCTTACACACTGTAACCGTACAGACACTAGAGGTACAGACACACATTTCCCTAGTAATAATCCTTACACGCTGTAACCATATAGACACTAGAGGTACAGACACACATTTCCCTACTAATAATCCTTACACACTGTAACCATACAGACGCTAGAGGTACAGACACACATTTCCCTAGTAATAATCCTTACACACTGTAACCGTACAGACACTAGAGGTACAGACACACATTTTCCTAGTAACAATCCTTACACACTGTAACCGTACAGACACTAGAGGTACAGACACACATTTCCCTAGTAATAATCCTTACACGCTGTAACCGTACAGACACTAGAGGTACAGACACACATTTTCCTAGTAATAACCCTCACACGCTGCAACCGTACATACACTAGAGATACAGACACACATTTCCCTAGAAATAATCCTTACACACTGTAACCATACAGACACTAGAGGTACAGACACACATTTCCCTAGTAATAATCCTTACACGCTGTAACCGTACAGACACTAGAGGTACAGACACACATTTTCCTAGTAATAACCCTTACACACTGTAACCATACAGACACTAGAGGTACAGACACACATTTCCCTAGTAATAATCCTTACACACTGTAACCGTACAGACACTAGAGGTACAGACACACATTTCCCTAATAATAATCCTCACACGCTGCAACCGTACAGACACTAGAGGTACAGACACACATTTTCCTAGTAATAACCCTTACACACTTTAACCGTACAGACACTAGAGGTACAGACACACATTTCCCTAATAATAATCCTCACACGCTGTAACCGTACAGACACTAGAGGTACAGACACACATTTTCCTAGTAATAACCCTCACACGCTGCAACCGTACATACACTAGAGATACAGACACACATTTCCCTAGAAATAATCCTTACACACTGTAACCATACAGACACTAGAGGTACAGACACACATTTCCCTAGTAATAATCCTTACACGCTGTAACCGTACAGACACTAGAGGTACAGACACACATTTTCCTAGTAATAACCCTTACACACTTTAACCGTACAGACACTAGAGGTACAGACACACATTTCCCTAGTAATAATCCTTACACACTGTAACAGTACAGACACTAGAGGTACAGACACACATGTCCCTAGTAATAATCCTTACACGCTGTAACCATATAGACACTAGAGGTACAGACACACATTTCTCTAGTAATAATCCTTACACACTGTAACCGTACAGACACTAGAGGTACAGACACACATTTCCCTACTAATAATCCTTACACACTCTAACCGTACAGACACTAGAGGTACAGACACACATTTCCCTACTAATAATCCTTACACACTGTAACCATACAGACGCTAGAGGTACAGACACACATTTCCCTAGTAATAATCCTTACACACTGTAACCGTACAGACACTAGAGGTACAGACACACATTTTCCTAGTAACAATCCTTACACACTGTAACCGTACAGACACTAGAGGTACAGACACACATTTCCCTAGTAATAATCCTTACACGCTGTAACCGTACAGACACTAGAGGTACAGACACACATTTTCCTAGTAATAACCCTCACACGCTGCAACCGTACATACACTAGAGATACAGACACACATTTCCCTAGAAATAATCCTTACACACTGTAACCATACAGACACTAGAGGTACAGACACACATTTCCCTAGTAATAATCCTTACACGCTGTAACCGTACAGACACTAGAGGTACAGACACACATTTTCCTAGTAATAACCCTTACACACTGTAACCATACAGACACTAGAGGTACAGACACACATTTCCCTAGTAATAATCCTTACACACTGTAACCGTACAGACACTAGAGGTACAGACACACATTTCCCTAATAATAATCCTCACACGCTGCAACCGTACAGACACTAGAGGTACAGACACACATTTTCCTAGTAATAACCCTTACACACTTTAACCGTACAGACACTAGAGGTACAGACACACATTTCCCTAATAATAATCCTCACACGCTGTAACCGTACAGACACTAGAGGTACAGACACACATTTTCCTAGTAATAACCCTCACACGCTGCAACCGTACATACACTAGAGATACAGACACACATTTCCCTAGAAATAATCCTTACACACTGTAACCATACAGACACTAGAGGTACAGACACACATTTCCCTAGTAATAATCCTTACACGCTGTAACCGTACAGACACTAGAGGTACAGACACACATTTTCCTAGTAATAACCCTTACACACTTTAACCGTACAGACACTAGAGGTACAGACACACATTTCCCTAGTAATAATCCTTACACACTGTAACAGTACAGACACTAGAGGTACAGACACACATGTCCCTAGTAATAATCCTTACACGCTGTAACCATATAGACACTAGAGGTACAGACACACATTTCTCTAGTAATAATCCTTACACACTGTAACCGTACAGACACTAGAGGTACAGACACACATTTCCCTACTAATAATCCTTACACACTGTAACCATACAGACACTAGAGGTACAGACACACATTTCCCTAGTAATAATCCTTACACACTGTAATCATACAGACACTAGAGGTACAGACACACATTTCCCTAGTAATAATCCTTACACACTGTAACCGTACAGACACTAGAGGTACAGACACACATTTCCCTAGTAATAATCCTTACACACTGTAACCATACAGACACTAGAGGTACAGACACACATTTCCCTAGAAATAATCCTTACACACTGTAACCGTACAGACACTAGAGGTACAGACACACATGTCCCTAGTAATAATCCTTACATGCTGTAACCATACAGACACTAGAGGTACAGACACACATTTCCCTAGTAATAATCCTTACACACTGTAATCATACAGACACTAGAGGTACAGACACACATTTCCCTAGTAATAATCCTTACACACTGTAACCGTACAGACACTAGAGGTACAGACACACATTTCCCTAGTAATAATCCTGACACACTTTAACCATACAGACACTAGAGGTACAGACACACATTTCCCTACTAATAATCCTTACACACTGTAACCGTACAGACACTAGAGGTACAGACACACATTTCCCTAGTAATAATCCTTACACACTGTAACCGTACAGACACTAGAGGTACAGACACACATTTCCCTAGTAATAATCCTTACACACTGTAACCATACAGACACTAGAGCTTCAGACACACATTTCCCTAGTAATAATCCTTACACACTGTAACCATACAGACACTAGAGGTACAGACACACATTTCCCTAGTAATAATCCTTACACACTGTAACCATACATACACTAGAGGTACAGACACACATTTCCCTAGTAATAATCCTTACACACTGTAACCGTACAGACACTAGAGGTACAGACACACATTTCCCTAGTAATAATCCTTACACACTGTAACCGTACAGACACTAGAGGTACAGACACACATTTCCCTAGTAATAATCCTTACACACTGTAACCGTACAGACACTAGAGGTACAGACACACATTTCCCTAGTGATAATCCTTACACACTGTAACCGTACAGACACTAGAGGTACAGACACACATTTCCATAGTAATAATACTTTCTCGCTGTAACCATACAGACACTAGAGGTACAGACACACATTTCCTAGTAATAATCCTTACACACTGTAACAGTACATACACTAGAGGTATAGACACACATTTCCCTAGTAATAATCCTTACACATTGTAACCGTACAAACAGTAGAGGTACAGACACACATTTCCCTAGTAATAATCCTTACACACTGTAACCGTACAGACACTAGAGGTATAGACACACATTTCCCTAGTGATAATCCTTACACACTGTAACCGTACAGACACTAGAGCTACAGACACACATTTCCCTAGTAATAATCCTTACACACTGTAACCATACAGACACTAGAGGTACAGACACACATTTCCCTAGTAATAATCCTTACACACTGTAACCGTACAGACACTAGAGGTACAGACACACATTTCCCTAGTAATAATCCTAACACACTGTAACCGTACAGACACTAGAGGTACAGACACACATTTCCCTAGTAATAATCCTTACACACTGTAACCGTACAGACACTAGAGGTACAGACACACATTTCCCTAGTAATAATCCTTACACACTGTAACCGTACAGACACTAGAGGTACAGACACAAGTTTCCCCTAGTAATAATCCTTACACAGTAATCATACAGACTCTAGAGGTAAAAACACTCTTTCTTTTTACACTGATTTAATAAAAATTCTCTTTAGAATTAGTGAAGTATTACATTTATTATTTTCCTGATGCCTCATATTTTATTAAATTTGATCAAACTCCTGACGCTGTCGTATCTATTTAATTTATTTAATATTTAACTATTGCTGTTTAACTTTACTGGAACACCAAATAGTTTCCTCATCTGTTAAGTCTAAAGCTCCCCTACATCAGCGTCTAAATGACACATATTATGTTCTCCAATAATGGGAAAATCAGGCTGGTCATAGAAGAGATCTATACGACCAAATAGCTAAATGTACAATTATGCCTAAAAAGTAAATGTAATAAAATATTACTTCTATTCCCAGTATTCAAATTATTATTGACACAATGGGGGAGCTTCACTAAGTGGTGATAAAGAGGTGATAAAGCGGAAATGACGTCTCCAGTTTAGTACTTCTCCAATTTCTATGTTATTCTATGGAGCCAATGCAGTAAGATTTCTTCAACTTTGATATCTTAGTACATAGGCTTTGGGGCGGGCAAAAGGTCTGGTCGTGTTTCTGCAAAAGAAATTCTGGAAACCACATGGTTGTCTGCTGTTTCGTGTGAAAATTCGCTTTAAGTAAAGCAATGAAAATCTTCACTGTTTTTGCCCATTGGCAAACAATTTTTGCTATTTTTTCAATGCATATTCTCAGTGAGGTTAATCAAGGGAAAGCTTGAAGAGCATCCAAAATGAATCCGGAATTAAAAATGATCAGAATTCTGAATTACATTAATTATGCCATCCCCGATATTATGTGTTAAAAGATACAAGTGAGGTACTGATCCCAATTCCCTATGAAAAGTCACAGTGGCCCTAGTTCACATTACATTACACTAGAAAACAAAATTGTTTCATCCAGTCTCAGTCCGAGGTGTGAAATCTAATTCTTAACACGTTAATTGTGGTAGATCAATGAGAATCAGTGCAGTCTGGGCGGTAGGCTGTAGAAGCCTCAGAACTACCAGGAGCAGTGATCACAGATCTAACAAAAAATGTATTGAGTCTTGAGACTCATCACCATATTTATTCCTCACTTCTTAATCAGCTGAAATTATCAATAGTCTAATATCTTTCTATACATGCTGTTCTATCGCCCCAAAATTATTTACCCTATGTCATAAATTGGTGTCAACTGTGGATCTTTACAGTCCGAATTGATCAGGACCTTAGCTTTGTGGCACACCAAGTTAGGTGGCCACGAGGGATTTATACTAGGGACCTTCTGTTTTGATGCATACTCCTCACTATATTTTTCTTTTTTCAAACGCTTTATTTAGATAAATGAATATCCAACAAATACTGTAAATCGGAGATACAACAACAGTATGTAGTAAACAATATCTCGAGGAAACAGTGATTATAGACTTCAACTGGAGGTATAAGCCAATCAAATAAATTAACAGATACAAAGCTACAGATATATATTAACTTCGTATCGAATCAGTTTACAACACGCACCAGTCATTAGACAGCACTAAAATGATTGGGTATAATTGACTGAATTGATGTAGCTTCTGAAATATGTAAATGATCAGGAGAAAGATGAAAAATACAGATAAATGGTGTAAGAAAAAGGCAGAGAGAAGAAAGAACGAAAAAGAATAGGTGGATGGATGGGAAATCGAGAGAGGAAAATAAAAAAGGGTTGAGGGGGAAGTGGGGGGATGTGGTCACCAAGCTGAGCCAATCCCAGTCTGGTGAAGAACTCCACAAAAATCAGATGTGTGAAAAATGAACACTGAGGGATTCACTCAGCCTGAAGATTACTTGAAGATGAAATCTTATAATCTGGCCACCAAGACCATTTTGAGTGGAATCTAAACATTGAGTTAGTTTGAGTAGCATGAAGTTTTTCAAGTAAATTTTTGTCAACCAAAGAGACAATGATGGGGGATCCTTTTTCTTCTAATATATAGGAATAAGAGATTTGGTCAAGGAAATGAGGGAGCAGAATGTCTGCCAGCGTTGTAGTGGATATTTCTGTTGTAAGTGACCTTTATAGGAAAAAAGGCACACCAGTGGGTGAAAGGGGAATTGCAGTTTTAGCATGTCATTAATGCATTTAAGAATAGTGTCCCAGTGTAACTGTTTTTTAAGACACTCAGACCAGCAGGTAAAATAAAACACAGTTTTATTTAAACAAAAAAATTAAAGAGAAAAGAACACCCTCTGCAGGAGACAATAATAATAGCGATCACAGACAGAGATGCTATCACTGGCTAAGTGTACAGAAGCAAAAGTATCTCAAAATATCACAGGATAGGTACACAGTAGTGAGGCTACTCAAGGGTTAAATGCAATGTTCAGTCAGTCTCAGTTGTGGTGTTTGGCACACCCAAGATGGTGATTAGGCAGCTATTGGTGAAAGTTCTTACGGCTGGAATGCTACAGCCAGTACTGAATATCAGAAAATTAGCAGTGCATAGCCCCCATGGGCGTAGCAACGGAGATAACAATATCTGCAAGTGCTTGAGTCGATAGCCCCCACGGGCGTAACAACGGAGACTGCTACAATGCAAGAGCTTGCCAATAGCCCCCACAGGCTTAATAACAGAGACCAACTTGTACAGTAAGACTTGAGCCAATAGCCCCCTCGGGCGTATATTGGAGACCACCTGCAAGAGCTTAAGCCAGTAGCCCCTACGGGCGTAATAACGGAGACTGCTATAACGCAAGAGATGGCCAATAGCCCCCACGGGCGTACAACGGAGACCACTCTGTGCTGCAAGTATATGAGCCAATAGCCCCCACGGGCGTATACAGGAAACTACTCTGTGCTGCAAGTATATGAGCCAATAGCCCCCACGGGTGTATACCGGAGACAACCTGCAAGAGCCAATAGCGCCACACCGGGCACTGTAACGTATACCGACTACTCTCCAGGTGGAAGAATGAGCCGCCGTCCAGATCAAGTTTGTAACGTGGCTGGCTCTGCAGAAGTAGCAACGAGACAGGGATAAGCTCAGCAAGTAACGTGAAGGCTCGAATAGATAAATGACAGCACTGCACGGGTTAAGCAGCTCAAGGATCTCAGGATCAGCATTCGAGGAAAGTGCTCTGCAAGTGTCACGAAGGCTCAGCAACGGAAGAACAGCTCTGCAAATGGTAACGGAGACTCAGCACTGGAGGCACAACTCTGCAGGAGTACAGAGGCAACACGAACAGTCCGGTAGTCGGCCTCAGAGGAAGTCAGAATGTCGCAACGGCGACAGTAGCAGCAGGAAGCAGGAACACGCAGGTCACTGGAACAAGCCGGTTCAGGTCACGGAGCAGGAAGTCATCCGGGCCGGATCGGTACACGGAGGTGGTTCTCAGACAAGCCAGATCAGTCACAAGCAGGAACGTTAGCCAAGCCGGGTCGGTACACGGAGGTGGTTCTCAGACAAGCCAGATCAGTCACGAACAGGAACGTCAGCCAAGCCGGGTCGGATCACGGAGCAGGAACACAGGAGCGTAGTCAAGACAGGCCAATTCGCTACACAGGAATCAGGATCACACGAACACAGCAACAGCAACACTGGCTCTGGAACACCACAAAAGGGCAACTGACAGGTGTCAATGGCCCGGCATAAAAAGGTCACCAGGGCCTGGCGAAACAGCCTCAGCCAATAAGAGCGCACCACAAGCGAGAGTGACAGAGAGGGATCACGGGCACCGTGATACCCAGTAGGGGATCAACACTGGGCAAGACCACCATATGTGGAGCATAGATCCCTTATGTGTGTTACATCTCCAGCAAAAACCTTATGTCGAAGGAAGAAATTGTTGAATTCAGGCCGGTGTCATATACCAGAATGATGTTACTTTGTAATGTAAGTTGGAATATCACACACATATATCAAATTACAACATAGAATATCTGACCATTGAGCCATGGTGAAAGACAAGGATAATTGTTGCTCCCACATTGATAGAAAGTATGGTTTCATAGATGCAGAAAGATCTCATAATAAGGAGTGACAAAAGGATAAAGGTCTGAATTTGGGGGGAATATGCTGAAGGGTCCTTTCAAAACAAGTTAAGTCCCTATCAAACTCACCTCTCTTCCTCTCTGCGGTGAACCAGTGTCTGACTTGCAGTAAAGTCCACCAAGGAGTGTGTGAGGTTCCTAATCCCTTTCTCAGGTAATTAAAGGGAACCATATCACTGCCTACTGACAGAGTTGAAAATGTGGACATGTTCCACTCATGCCAAACAACTTACTCCCTAACCCAAGTATGAAGCTAGGATTTCTATGAGCGACTGAAGAGGGGATGGAGATGGAGCTATCTTGAGTGTTTTGTTCAGATTGGACCATACATCCAATATATGACCTAAGATTATATGTGCAAGCCTTCGGAATGGAATTGGTAGTGGACCAAAGTAATTGAATCGGTGACAGGTGGCCTAAAACAATTTCAAGAGTCTCCATCTATCTGATAGGAGAGTCCCGTCTAAAATGACAAATTTTTACTAGGGCTGAGGCATTATAATATCTATGAATATTAGGAAAGTTCAATCCACCGTTTGTAATATCTATAGACAATATAGAATAACTGAGTCAGGGTGGTCTCTTAGCTCATATGAAAGATGAGATTTGGGTATGAATCTTGTTTAGTCTGTGGGATCCCTATAGGTAAAGCACTGATGAGGTATACATTCTTGGAAATATTTTCACGAGATTTGCTCTCCCCGACCAGGAGATATAAAGATGATTCCATTTGGAAGCATTGGAGGATATGGAATTGATGAGAGGGATAAAGTTCTTTTCAGGTAGTAGTAGAGGTTCTGCTGTCAATTGTATACCGAGATACGAGATAGAGGATGTTTTAATTGGATATCTAAGTTGTAATTCAGTGGACAATGAGGCATCCAAATTAACGTTGAGTATTTCAGATTTCGGTTAATTTATTTGGGCCTGGGAGAGAATGGAGTATTCATTAATGAGATCAATTAAAGCAGGAAGTGACACAAGTGGATTCAAGAGGAAAAACAATGTGTCGTCTGCATAGGCTGAAATTTTTAATATTTTGAAGGCAGTACTAAAACCAGTAATTAGTAGATGATTGTGTACTAGGGATAACAAGGGTTCTAGGGTAATAATGAATAGGATGGGAGATAAGGGGCAACCTTGACAAGTTCTATTGCTAATCTCAAATGAATCAGAGAGGCTACCATTAACCATGACGGGTTGGACTATAGTGCCATGATGCCTTGCATCATGATCGGACCTAATCCTATATGTTGCAGAGTTGATTTAAGAAATTACCATTTGACTCAATCAAATGCCTTTCTGGCATCTGTGGAGATGAATATCATGGGTACTTTTCCAAATCTGGCAGAGTTCTGATGGATATTGCAGTTTAATATTATGGCGGGCCTCCCTACCAGGCACAAAGCCACATTGATCTGGGTGTATGAGGTCTGGAAGATGTGGTTTCAGGTGGTTGGCAAGGATCTTGGAGATTATTTTGATGTCCACATTTAAGCGTGATATTGGCTGGCAACTACAGCACATTGAGGGATCCTTGTTAAGTTTCAAAAGTATTATGATGTGAGCTTCTAGGGCTTGATTTGGGAAAGGTGCTCCATTAAGGATCTCGTGAAAAGTCAGTCTTAATCTAGAAGACAAGAGGTCTTAGAAGACACTATAATATTTCAGGGAAAAAACATCCAGTCCGGGACTCTTCCCCAATGCATAGATCTGATTGCTGAGGTGACCTTCTCTTCAGAGATCAATTGTTCTAGGTCTTGCCTTGCTTTCACTGAGAGAGTAGGTAATTTGTCATCCTCCAAAAAGGCTTCAAGGGTTCTATGAGGCGTGCGGGAATTTGAAGATTGAGGGGAGGGAAGATTATGTAATAACTTGTAAAAATTCTTAAATGCCAGTGCTATGTCCGGATAAGATATAGCCAGATGTCCATTTGGTTTGCGTATTTTAGCTACCGAAATTGTTTGTCGACATATTCCTACCAAGCGTGAAAGTGATTTACCGCATTTATCTCCTGAGATATAAGTATAGTATTTCTGCCACATAACTGATTTTACAACTCCATCCTTTAAAAGTGAAGTCAGCTCAGCACTTGTAGAGTCTATGGTCTCCTTAATGTCCGCACACAATGATACCTTATGCGCCACTTCTAGGGAACAGATTATTTTTCAAGTAAAGAATCAATCTTTGCTCTCTTAGACATATTTTTTCTGGAGCCCAATTTGATTAGGTGTCCCCGAACTACACACTTATGTGCCTCCCATACAATCACATGGGGCACTTCCGCATCTGCATTAAAACTGAAATATTCTTAGATCCTGGCTTGAATCGTGGTCTGATCCTCCTGTGTGTTGAGTAGTGTTTAGTTGAGCCTCCACATGTGACTGATAGAGGCAGACTCAGCGAAATTAATCAAGACTGAAACAGGTGAGTGATCTGACCATGAAATGGTCTCAATAGTCGCGTCAACTAAAGAATGGATATGAACATATCCTACCATATGAGTTGTGAGGATATGAGTAGTGAGTATAGTCCTTTCTATTGGGGTGTAGGATTCTGCATGCGTAAACCATATGATGGTCTGACAGGTTGCGATGGAGGTTTCTAAGATGCGACAGCCAAACGGATGTCTTATTCAAAAAGGTATCTAGAGAAGGATCTAGGGCAATGTTAAAGTCACCTCCAATAATTACCCTACCATCACATTACTCCTCAAGCAAGGACAAGATTTTCTTGAGAAAGGTGATCTGGTTAGCGTTCATGATCTGGTTAGCGAAAGTACTGCTGTTTATTTTGTTGTACAGTAATCCTTTTAATAAGAGATAGCGACCTTCTGGATCATGTATTTTCTCATGCAATATCCAAGAAGCAGAAGATCTACACATAATACCAACCCCTCTCTTCTTCTCCGTGGCAGATGCAAAGTAAGAAATAGGAAAGGAGTGATTACTAAATTTTGGAGGTGCACTAGAGAGAAAGTGGGTTTCCTGGACCAAAACTATGTCAGCTTTCAATATGTCAAATTCTCTTAAAGCCATAGACCATTTTTTCAGTGGAGATAAGACCCCCAGTGTTCAATGATACTATTTTAAGCAGAGGCATAATAAATCAGTACATGTTCCACTATGACCGTGTCCAAGCCAGCTCGGTAACCAAAAGGGTATGGAGGGGAGGATGAAAAAAGAATCAAAATAAAAATAAAAAAGAAGGTCTGGAAAGAAGATGGGAAAGAGGATGGGGATAATAAATTCGTAAGATATACAGCTGAGGGAAATGAAAAAAAAAGAAACAGAGGAAAAAGTAATACATCTTTAGCGATACAGAATATGCCAAAGGGCCTTGGGGAGGTCCAAACAGCAGTTCAGTAGAAAGATATAGCATTGATAGAAAGCTTCTAAAAACCTGGTGGTAAGTTATGTAATGGGAGAGGAGAGATTCGACATGTATAAAATAAGTTATGGGGATATCATTATGTATCCGGTGCCAAGTGTCCAGTAGAGGCTGAGAATTGAGGATGTTATATAGAAGGGTCAAATAGCGCTAGTATGACAGTAGTCAGAATAATCTCTGTTGCCATAGTATCCAGATTTAGCTATATAAGTCTAGTATAAAATAGGATCATATGAATCTGCAAAGGTAATGCTTCTACTCTTGACATTTAACCCCTTAAGAACCAGCGGTCCCAGGGTGTCTGGTCCTTTAAGGACCAGATAGGTGAGTTCGATGTGACGTCCCACGTGACTGATCACGTGGGGCAGCATGTCCAACGGAGGACTGAAAGAGATCGCTCCGGTCTTGGAGCGATCAACTTCAGTCCCCGTTATTTCTCACCGTGCTCCTGCAGGACGCTCGTTAAGTACCGGACCAGCGTGACGGTCTGGGTACGTCACAGGACGCGAAGGGGTTAAATACTAGGAGGTAACACGTTATCAAGAGCCAGTATTCAGATTCCATAGGTGGTATTAAGAATGTTGGGTGTAATTGTGATAACAATTAATCATAAATTGTTGGTTAATAGACCAGCAAATCCATGGTAATGTCGCGTGATGAGGGTATTAAATCCGCAGTCAACCTTAATTTACAGCAGTAGTGTTTAGGAACAACAAACATTTGACTTAGGTAAATAGATATTAATACTCTCCAACCGAGTCTCTACCTCTCCCAACCAGAAGGAACGCTCCTTTGGCCATGTCAGGCACCCACCACGCTTGCGTGATGAAGACCCGAGACTACCAACTCACATCCAGTAAATACACTGGCCCGGGTGACTCAGTTACAGTGTCAATAGAACTATATGACAAATATATAATGAGGCAAAACCTCATCTAGGCATATAGTGAGAATATTCCCCTCAACATTAGTTTATCTATATCTAAAGAGTAAGTCAAAGCTCTATATGCTTTGTTAACATACACCAGGATATGGGGGGAAGTGGAGGTGACAGCATTCCCTGCAGTATATAAACACTGGTAGTTACAAAATAATGACCAGAATTGTAATGTAATGTGTGAACTATATGTGGTCCTAATAAGGTGGAGATCTGCAATATTTCCTTAGTGTATGGCTTAAGGGAGTTGTGGAAGAGCACAATTAGGCCAGCCCACAATAACCCATCTGTGAGGTATTGTAGGTATGTGGAAAACTATCAACACATTTATTAAGCATTGAAGAATCACGTTCATAGGGTACACTCTTGTTTACATCACAGTAAAGACTAAAATTTAGGGAATGAGGGTATTAAATCCGCAGTCAACCTTAATTTACAGCAGTAGTGTTTAGGAACAACAAACATTTGACTTAGGTAAATAGATATTAATACTCTCCAACTGAGTCTCTACCTCTCCCAACCAGAAGGAACGCTCCTTTGGCCATGTCAGGCACCCACCACGCTTGCGCGATGAAGACCCGAGACTACCAACTCACATCCAGTAAATACACTGGCCCGGGTGACTCAGTTACAGTGTCAATAGAACTATATGACAAATATATAATGAGGCAAAACCTCATCTAGGCATATAGTGAGAATATTCCCCTCATTCATTAGTTTATCTATATCTAAAGAGTGAGTCAAAGCTCTATATGCTTTGGAAACATACACCAGGATATGGGGGGAAGTGGAGGTGACAGCATTCCCTGCAGTATATAAACACTGGTAGTCACAAAACAATGACCAGAATTGTAATGCCTATGTGTGAACTATATGTGGTCCTAATAAGGTGGAGATCTGCAATATTTCCTTAGGGTATGGCTTAAAGGGATAGTAAACCCTCACAAAAAACTGTTCACGATTTGATAGGAATAATCAAAAAACATGTAATGCCCTTATTATTATGTAAGAAAATAAAGACCTCCGCTCCCACCCCCTTCTCATGCGTCGCTGTATAGTGGACATCATGAGATCCTGCTTCCAGGACCAGATGGCGGCTCTTCAGGAGAGCTGTCATCGAGATAGCTACCTATTATTACTTCATCAGAATGGTCTACAATGTGTGCTTGCAAGCCAGGCACACGTTGTAGACCATACAGATGAAGTAATTATAGTTGGATATCCCGATGTCAGCACTCCTGAAGAGCCGCCTAAAGTCGGTCGACCGCATTCTGCCTCTGACAGCTTTACAGCTTGTCAGGCAGAAAGGTGAGGGAACGGAGGTCTTTATTTTCTTACATCTTTCAAACCATAATGGTTTGAGAGATGGGAATAAGGGCATTACATGTTTTTTTTTATTATTCCTATCAATTCACAAACAGTTTTTTTGAGGGTTTTCTATCCCTTTAAGGGAGTTGTGGAAGAGCACAATTAGGTCAGCCCACAATAACCCATCTGTGAGGTATTGTAGGTATGTGGAAAACTATCAACACATTTATTAAGCGTTGAAGAATCACGTTCATAGGGTACGCTCTTGTTTACATCACAGTAAAGACTAACATTTAGGGAAGAATTCCAAACATGTTCCCCTATCCTGGGAATCCTCAGATCCTACTTTGAAACTCATTATTTTAAATCCGATTTGGACGCCAGCTCTTGGAGAAGAGTTGTGAGGTCTCCTCTGGTCAAAGGGGGATCCACTGTGGTGTTATCAAACCGGGGGTCACCGGAGTCAGCTATATTTTCCTGCTGCATCACGGTAACTGCTAGGTACTCAGTCGTTGTGGGTTGAGAGACACTCAATGGTGTAGATAGATTTAGCAGGCTCTCCAGAGCTTCAGGGCTGCATGAAGTATAATTAGTAATGGGGTTTGTTGAGAGATTGTTTTTACCCCTTCTCCCTCTCATTTGTCTCTGCGGATGTTCATAAATGATTCGGACTGAAAGTAGTAAGATTTTGAGGCGTAAAAGATAACTAATAAGGTTCTGTGAGACGGAGCTCTCTTGAGGCATGTCCTACGCCATTGCTGTTCAGGCCACGCCCCCACTTCTCACTATATTAATATTTCAGTGGCCGAGATGTAACCCTGATCTGCCAGTGGCAGCACTTAGGCTGTAATTTTAACAAACCTTTGGTAATTGTTCTCACAGTCTTAACAGCGAGGTTATTCAGTCTTATTGATTATTATCAAAATTATAAATAGTATAGTAAGAGTGTATACCTTTGATATACACAGTATAGAAAGTTATAAGACTATTGATAATTTCAGCTGATTAAGAAGTGTTGAATAAACATGGTGATGAGTCTCAAGACTCGATATGTGTTTTCTTAGATCTGTGATAACTGTCTCTGGTAGTTCTGAGGCATTATCACGGTGCCTTTGATTGCCTCCAGTGTTTAGTTGCTGTAACAGCGACCTTGTTACTTCCTAGCTGTCGCTCTGTGCAAGTCAGTGTTCTTATAGGTCACTGGTTAAGTGATGTCATCTCTCCGCCCACCTACTAGGCCTTAAAGGCCTCAACATTTCCAGTTACCAGTGCCCTTTCGTAGTGCACCTGAGCCTAGTGCTGTGTTGGTCTATTTGCTAGTTCCTGTGTATTACTCCTGGCTTCGTCTGACTACCCGATCCAGCTCTGACTCCTTGCTTCGTCTGACTACCGATCCGGCTCTGACACCTGGCTTTGTATGACTACCCGATCCGGCTTTGACTCCTGGCTTCATCTGACTACTCTTCTTCTGTTGCGCTCTGGCTTGTTTACTACTAGCCTTGGCTACCCAGCCCCGGCTATTGATATCCTTGTTGCTTGGGTCTGGTTGAGTTGTTGCCTCACCTAGCATTCTAGGTGCCTTTTTACCTTGCCTCTGGTATACCTTAGCGGTAGGGTTTGTGTTATTCTTATCCTGCCTGGTGAAAGATCGAGGAAGTGTCGCACACTGTCCTCCTATCTGGTCTTGTGAAGGTTACTAAGGGCCTACCGAATTCTAGCTACACCTGCCTAGTGAAAGGTTGAGGAAGTGTCCTGAACTGTCCTCACACCTGGCCTTGAGAAGGTGGTGGAGTTTGAGTCACTACAGTGTTTCTACAGCATTCCAGAGCTCCTCGCTGCCTGGGTTTACCCTAGCGTTAGGGTACAGATGTGGGTCATATAACACTTGCCTAGTGAAGGGTGAAGAAAGTGTGTGCACTGTTCTTCCCTGGTCTTGTGAAAGTGTATTATCATTGCTGCTACTACTGTGTTTAAATAAAGTTTATTTAATTTTATTGGGACTCGTCAAGTGTCTTTATTTCTTTAGTCAATCCGTGACAGGCTTCTACAGACTACCACCAGGACTGCACTGATTTGCATTAATCTACCACAATTAAGTTGTTTAGAGTTAGATTTCACACCTCGGACTGAGAAACAACTTTGCTTTCCAGTGTAAAGTAATGTGAACCAGGGCCACTGTGACTTTTCATAGGGAATTGGGAGCGGTACCTCACTTGTTTCTTTTAACACATAATATCTGGGATGGCATAATTAATGTAATTCAGAATTATGATGATTTTAATACACATTCCAATTCATGATTTTTAATTTGATTCAATAAAAGTTAAGTCTTAGGTTTCACTTGATTAGCCTCATGGTCAATATCCACTGAACTGGTCTCTAGTTTGTGGGATGAGTCAGTGCAATGCTTTAATTATATCACATCACTGACTTCTACATGACTCTCCTCCAAACATTTTCTTTCTTTCCTGGTATTTAGCATTATTATAGGACCTGCAGTGTGATCATTATTACGTTTTCTCACATTTTCTACTACTATCACTATGAGCAAGTTTAATAACCATAAAAGGAGGATCTGAAAGGACCTTTATGCATCCAGTGACTCTGAGGAGGAGGAAGTGACTAACACCACCAACATGAAAGGGTCTGGATGCCCTGGTTCCTCAGAACCAATGATGGCTACTTATCTACATCACCCTTAGGGATCATTGAGAAATTTCTCTCATGGGAGGATGAAGACGTTTAGTCGTAATGTGAGCAGGACAGGTCAGCTACCAGTGTTGCTGCCAGTGCTGCACCTGCTGCTACTGTGTCTTCTCAGGAGGGGGAAGGAGGAGATAATGCAAAGTGTGATGACAGGGGATACTAAGCTACACTTGCCATCCCCACGCAGTCCCACCACTAGTACTTCTACTAAGAAGGTCCATCAGCTTGTAAAGGGTATAAGGTGTGAGGTAGGGGGTGAACATATAACTACTGAGGAGGAAGACTCATGGACTGAAATTGATGTGGTTGGTATTAGTAGTAGTAACAGTGAAGGTGATGCATCTGTTAAGACTAGCCTTAGGGGAGTGGCAGGAGAAGTAATGCAGAGCGGCCAGACTAGCGGTCAGATTAGATGTCAAGGGTGCCCACAGCTTTCCCCTGACACTGGGAGTTCTATTCCCATCATGGCACTGAAGAAGGCAGAATTGTTGCTAGTGCTGCACATCTGCCTTCTTCATGTCAACAAAAAATGCACGTGTGACATTACCTCTGTAATATGTATCATCACCTCCTCCAACTGGTGAGATGTCTGTAATAGAGCAGCAGCAGAAAGGAGGGACTGGTGGTGGTGGTGATGGAGAAGCTGGGGTACAAGGGACATGAATAACCTTTTTAGCCCAAACTGAGAATTTATGGGAAACAGGGATGGGTAAAGGCATCACCACCACCACCACCAGCAGTGAGCGTTTGGAATTTGCAGAGTTTGCAACTGCTCTAATTCCTGCTGCTGCCGAGTTTCAAGGGCGGCAGGATACTGAGGAGCAGGCTAGTGTGCCACAGAGCACCGTGGACACAGTGGGAATGAGGTCCAGTGACGTGGGAGTAGGACAGGTTCCACTTGCCAGCAGCAATAATCCTGGTCCTAGTTGCAGTCCTGATTCTCAGGCAGTAGCAGCAAGCGCTGCAACACCATCCTGTGCCTTAGTCAGTGAAGAGGAATGTGGAGAAGAAGAAGAAAGAGGCCATTTTTCTCCAACTCACCCCCCCCCAGAGGTCCTGGGTGTGGGACTTGAGGTCCTGGGTGCAGGACTATTTTTCTTTTGGGGCAGGTACACTGCAGTCATCAGTGATGGCACTGTGCACAATTTCAGTGAAAAGGGAAAAGGAAGGAATGCACTTTGGCACAAACACCCTGATTACACGCATGAAACACGGACACCATGACATTTATGTGAAACATGTTAAAGCCAAACACCCACCAAAGAAATTGGGCAATGCTGTTGCTGTACCTCCTGACTCTCCCCAAAGGCAATAAGAGGAGAGGAGGAGGAGATCAAAGTGGAGGAAGAATAGAGAAACCACTCCAGAGGCTCCAGGGTAACTACATCTTCTGGCGATCCACCTCGTTCATCTTTACCTCCCCCACCAGCTGATAGCCATTCTATTGATGTCAGGATGTGGCAGTTCATGTCCACCAATTGCACACTGGTGATGGCAGGGAGGTTCATCATTATTATTAAACTGCCTGTAAATTGTCATGTGTCCTTAGGGAGAAGTGGACAAGGGGCATAGTGATAGCAGCAGTACTTGATTTCTGGTGGGATGATTTCACATTGGGAATCCTAAGTGTCATGGTGTTTGGTTACAGTTATTTCAGGTGTCTGATGTGGGTTCATATGTGCTCATTGTTCCCAGTCCTTCCCTTATTTACACTGTGCACATTACAGTTTATGATGTGAGAGGAACAGTTCCTGCTCTCAAGTGAAAACATCCTATTATCAATACACCCATGATTTTGGAGAAGGGGCAGATGGAGAAGCATTATTTGCCAAATTCTTCTTTTCTCCACATATACCTGAAGTGGTGGGGCCTAGTAATGGTGCTGCTACTGCCTCAGGTGCACCACTCGAGTTAGCTGTCGCAAGTGGAACTTTAATCACCCATGTTAGTTCTATTGTTGATCCAGTTCCCTTTGAGATGCCTAAGCATCCTGCTGTTTAAACAACTCGGCTGCAAGAACAGCAGTCACAAATTCCGCATTTATATCAGGGCATTTGACAATGGCCAGTGGCCAACAGGACATCACCTGCTGACACTAGGCCAGTAGGGCATGTTTTTTTATCTCAGGGCTTGTACTTTAAAAACAACAAAAAACAAAAGAGAGGGGGGCTTGTTTCTAACAAGCCTATAGCCTACAAATCAATGTTTCCTTAGGGCTTATGCCAAAGAAGTCTATGTCTTACAAATCAATGTTTCCTCAGGGCTTGTGTCTCTAATAAGTCTAAATTCTACAAATAAATGTTTCCTCAGGGCTTGGGCCTCTAACAATAAGTCCTACAAATCATCCTCTACAAAATACTCTATCCCGTCAAGTATCAGTCTGCCCCACTAGTAGCTTATGTCAGGTGATCCCTGTCTATTTCACGTTATGTACCAATTTCTTATTTTATTTCATTTTCCTTTATTTATTACTTTTTCTTAACTGTCAGCAACAGTCAACAACCCCCCAAATATTCCCTGTTCAAGTGATTCTTTCCCCAGACTCCATCCACCAGCACAGGCACCTTCCTCAGACCCCTTTTACACCATGTCTTATGTTTATTTTACTTGTATTTATTTTTTATTTTTTTATTAACTGTCCCCCCAAACCCAGTCAATAACCCCGTAAAAAAATTCCCTTTTCAACTGATTCTTTCCCCACTCCACCAACACAGGCATCATCATACACCTCTTATACTATGCCTTTAGCAAATAAATTAACATTTGCTATATTGTTTGTGTAAATTCAAAGTTCCCAATGATTTCAATGCAATGAGTTAGGTGAAAAAAGTGGAAAAACTGCATTTTTCGCAGGAAATTATTCACCAAGTTAGAAGTACCATTATTCTCTGATTTTGGTTTGAGGAGAAACTTTTCACCCATCCCTACATTGGCTGTATAGAATTACATAGGAACTGGAGAAGCGATAACTGAAGTATTCATCGCCACTTTATCACTTCTTTATCACCACTAATTAATCTCCTTCAAGGTGTGATAAAAGAACAATATAGTTAAAATGAATATTTTCATAAGCCAAATGACAGCTGGGGAATGGTATAAGATTATAGGGACGTTAATAAATGAACTCTGTAGTAGTCCAAAAACACATAATCTCCTTCCATTCTGCATGGACTCTAAATATAAAGTTTAAAATCCATCTATCATCCAGGAATCAGTTAATTGATTACAGCCTTTACTTGGCAGGGAAAACAATATGTTTACAAAGCTTTGCAAATTCAACTTATTTGTTTACTGGTAATGTAGTATCTCTATTAGCAGATATCCCCAATATTCAAAGTCTATGTAGATGACATATACTCTTCCCATGATGATGAAAAAGAACACATAGATACACTAAGTAAAGTTCTAGGTACTCTGTTTAAAGCTAGATAAACTGTATATCGTAAAAAAATCTCAAATAGTGAGAGAAGGGTTACCTTCCTTGGATTTAATATTTGTGACCAAGGAAGAAGTTTATCAAATAAGAACAGGTAAAAAGTATCATCAATTACTAGGCCTCACAGCCTTAAGCAACTGATAATTATTATTGCCCTCTTTAATTATGCCATGTTATTTATACCAAACTCATAGCATAGCGCGGCTCTAAAAGGCACTGTCTACTTACATTTATATAGCCCATGAAACAGCGTATATATATATATATATATATATATATATATATATATATATGTATAACTCAACAGATATAACTCCTATTGTTCTGCTAACATATGGTTGCACTAACACAGAAGATAAATATTTCCATTTAGAGAAATTACCTACTACTGTTACCATTACCCTGTTAAAATTCTATGATCTTGCTCAGGGTCAATGCATATATATTTACACATGAGGCCTCACTAGCTATATTGCAGAAACAGACCATTCCAGATAACAAGGCTTTAAGAAGCTGATGAATGAAATGGTTCATGCTCTTAGAGGATCCACACATTCATTTTGTACATGACAAAACTCGTACATCATTAGATGATCTACCTTCACCACATACTGCTATTCAATGGGAACATCCCAATGATTGTTATTCACTTATATCTTACACTGATCAGCGGTTAGTAAATCAGCAGGTTCAGGTACAGGTAAACATTCAAGTAACATGTCTTTAATACAGAAATGGCAACTACCAGTAGGTGACCAGTCTGCTCAGTATGCTCTCAACTTTTGCTATGAAAGAAGCCTTGACTGATACAGGGTCAATACTTATAATTACAGGTTCAGCCTATTTAGCACATTCTACTGTAGAGGACATTCCCATATGGAAGCCCAGTGGTTTCCTTAATGCAAAAAAAAGGAAACCTCTAAAGCATATTGTAAAATAGAAAGCTATAGCTGTTTATTTATTGCAATTGTACATAATCCTGCTCATAGAAAGCTAGATACCTCTGTTCATACTTTGGGTAATCAGCTTGGTGATTATCTCACACAAGCTGTCAAAAGTTTGCTGTAAGTACAATAACTACTCGTTCTAAACCAAACAAGAACTTACCATTAGTCTTGCCACAGAATTAAATGGTTATCCTACTAAATACTCATATGAGGTAGAAGACGGGTAATGTATTGTTACCATTAATGATCACACTTATGTTCTTTCCCCCACAGAGTGACAGAATCATGTTGGTGTCAGAGATTCATAACAGTAGTGGACACCCTCATTTAGGGAATGATAGTACACTCTCTACCCTCAAATAAAGCTATTGGTGACCTAACATGAGAAAAACTGTTATACATGTTATTGGGAGTTGTAAGTCTTGCTTAACAGTTAAAAACTCCAATCACTGGGTGACCCATACATTGCTAAAGTAATTCCTAATAAGCCCTTTTATCTTATTTACCTAGATCATATAGGCCCTTTACCATTATCTCATGGGTATAACTATGTTTTGGTTTATGTTGATACATGTACTAGATTCACTTGGTTTTATCCCGTATGTATTGCAACTAGCAATACCATGCTCAATTGTCTCAACACCCTAGCCAGTATTGGTAAACCCAGAGCGCTGTACTCTGATAGAGGATCTGCCTTCACAGTAAAGAATCCCAAGAATAGGTAAATACTCTAAGTATAAATAGGATATTGACCCAACTAACTTCCCCTATGTAGTGGTATACTGGAAAGGAAAAATTCATAGTAAAATTATTTTTGGACCAAGCTATTACTTTCTCGCCCTATACATCATTCTCCAGTAAATACATATGTACAAATATGTATTAACATTGCTGCTTATTAATTATTGTCTTATCACCCTACACAGCGGTATCCAGTAACTATATATATATATGTACAAATACAATGTATTAACATGTGCTGTTTATTAATTTACTAATTTTTGTTTTTCTCACCCTAAGCAATGGTATCCATTAAAAAAAACAATTATAAATGGATAACAACATTTCTTCTGCTGTTAATGGTAAACTCCTTATGAATCCCTATGTATACTGCCTTCACTAATGAATCTCTTTCAGCACCAGGGAGATTAGAAACGTTTTCTATTCTACAGGAAATGTGAGATTTATTTCTTGCCCCACCCTCACACCTACCCATCACTCTGCATAGCAGCCTTAGATTGCCCAGTTTGTACATAAGTGGGTACATATTACTAAACCCTTACGGCCAAGATGGAAACTGCCTGTATAAATAAAGAACGTTTTTAATCCAAAAACGTTTATACTAGTGAACAAACAAGGCCATGAACATTTGGTCAGCACTGATAATTTAAAACCATCCTCTCACTTTATTCCTACAGTAAAGCATGGGACCACTGACCTACTCCTAGGCAGATGCTGAATGAAGCCCAGCTTCTACTGGACAAGACAATTACTTCTTCACTACATATATTTTCTCCTAATTCAGATCCTGATGAAATTGAACTGTTTCTAACTGATGAAAGGTATTCCATACTGCTTGAAAGTAAGTAACATAGTTGATGAGGCTGAAAAAAGACATGTGTCTATCAACTCCAGCCCTTGTGAAAAACACCCCTGTTGATCCAGAGGAAAGCAAAAAAAACCCTCTGGAGCAATTTCTAATTTAGCACCAAGTGGATAAAAAAAATTCCTTCCTGACTCCAAATGGCAGTCAGATATTCCCCTGTATCAACATCCTATCTGCTTTGAAGCCATCTATCATACCTTTCAATATTGTTCTGTGCTAGATAGGCATTCATTACTTTTTGGAAAGCAGTTGCATTATCTGCAAATAATAAGTCTCATATTAACATTCATGCCTATTGTAACCAACTGAGACAGGAGACATGGAAACACCAGTTCAAGTATGTATTACACTAGATGGAGGAGAAAAGTCCACAATGGCTTGGACTTCTTAGTTTGTATTTGTTATTGATTTTTATCATCCCCATCTCCATAGGAGTGGCTGTCTTCAGGATACAGTGACATTACATTACACAGCAACTTGAACTGCTCCTAAGATGGAATGAGGCTGAAGCACACCAAGGAAAGCATCCTGAAATACCAATTTCAAGGAAGAGAGACATCCGTTATGAAATACAGCCTGTTCTACAGGAGTACCTCAAGGACTCTACTGGAAACCCGATCAATAAAATTAGAGCAGCATCTCAACAATATGATCTACCACTCCACGAGCACTTTAAACAGATAACTTATGATGGAAAGATGTGTTATGCAGCATTTGGACATTGTTATTATATTGACTTTCACACTACATGTCAATCAACTGCAAAATAAATTAAAGCTTGTAATTGTCCTCATCCAGGTATTACCCAAGACAAGATACAATACAAGGAATACCCTGTATTCTATCTGAATACTGGACAGTTGACCCAAAAAGACTTTCTACTAATCAGACGGAATGATACCAGGATACAATTTTGGGAAGGAGTAGAAGAATACTGCTTCCCTGGTGGAGTACATCCCAAAGAAGGAGCTATATATTGTTCCAATATGATCTATTCAGAATGGTGGAGAACTCCAGACACAAATGATGGATACAGTGAACTGGTGACTAAACTATAGACTGTGATGGCTATGGAATTGAATGAAAAAGGAGGAGGTAAGATGTTTCGCCATTTAAATGCAGGTCATTTGTATAATGCCAAGATATGTGACATTTAATATCTCCTCCTATTATATCCTTTCAAGCAAAAGGGAAAATAATACCTGCAAGATAACTGATTGAGAAATGAGTGTGTAACCCTAACAAAATACATTGTGCAATCTGGGGAACCAATAGCAATTTTCATAATTTAACATATGTTTCAAACAATGTTATTAATGTGAGAAAGGTAAAAAAAGATTATGGTAATGCTGAAATCCTAATTACTACAGGACACTTTTTAAGTGATGCTGTATCAATTATTAGACATATTTCAGACTTATGTGATACAACACTTAAGAGAGGCATAGTGGAGTTAAGAGATCGTATAGTAACTCTAATGCCTGCAGCAGTATCAGATATCACAGTTTCTGGGGATGTTGTATTATTCAATTCAAGGTGTAACTAGAAGCTACTGGGCCCTGGTGCAAAAATTGCCATGACCCCCCCAAAAGACATTGCCCCCCCTCAACTGCATTGCCCCCCCCATTGGCCATCTCCACTGGCCCCCTCCACATTGCCCCCAATCTCCACATTCCTCCACATTGCCTCCAATCTCCACATTGTCTCCACCCTGCCCCCACCTCCACATTGCCCACATTGCCCCCGATCTCCACATTGCCCCTCATCTCCACATTGCCTCCACATTATCCCACATCGCCACATTGCCCTCAAAGACAACCCCCACCCCAGTTTCCATCTCCTACCTCCCTGGTGGTCTGGCAGCGTGGCAGGAAACATCTGTGTCTATTTCTGCACAGTCCTCTATATAGCTGTAGCACCTGCGTGGTACTCTCTTCAGTAATGCAGATCGCTGGGAGATGATGTCAGAGTCAGATGATGTAATCTCCCAGCGCACTGCATTACTAGAGTGCTGAAGAGGGAGCTCAGCTGCTAGAGGTCTGTGCAGAAGAAGGCACATACCTCAGCCATCAGAATGTTGCGGGTTGCGGGAGGGGGGGGAAGTCGCAGGGAACGACCACTGGTATTATTACATAAACTTATAGCTATGAGATAAACTTTACATTTGTGTAATATTGACACCTCATTGTTGCATATTGAATGGAAAGGACTTATCCCTGAATACACAACAATCTGAAACAATGACACATCTCTAGAGCCATGATATATAATGCTAATGAAATAACACATAGGCCAGTTAATAATTCTTCTATCAATGGGAACTTTTCATTTATTATGAACTCATTATCTTCGATGCAGTTTATACTACTACTAATTGGGAAGTTGAAAACATTGGGCTTTTAATGCAATCAGCTGGCCACTTAGCCTTCATTCAAGTCCAACAACTCTACCATTATATGTCTCACAAATGTGGAGAATGGTCCTATCTTAGTGTCAGTAATTGTAATGATTCAGGTTAATTGCCACCTGGCCCTATTATGGCAAGCCCTGTGCAAATGACTTATATTCAGTTAGTACCTTTAAACAATGACTCATATTTAATTACAAGCAGTGAAATAGATTACAATATTCCCTCCATGCTGTTTTCTGTTGTTACTATGAACCAATTTACTGAATGTTTTGGTTTGATGTAAAAGGATAGTAATTTTTCACAAAAACAGCAGCTCCAATTAATCTTCATAGCATTTGAGCCATAGAGAGTGTTATTTCAATACTGTCAGAGTTGTAGTTCAAGAGTAATTGAATGATAAAGTTTCCCCCTCCCACCCCTTTTACCTAGTGTAAGCCGCTCACCTCAAATGTGGAATCTGGTCAAAAGACCAGACAGCTCACAGCAAGGGACGATCTTCTTACTGTAAGAACAATGAAAGCCGTGCTCCCATTGACAGGTTTTTCAGCTTTTTCCCTTATCTTTATTGAAGATTGTCCCTCTCTGCAATCTACCTGGACACCTCCCTGCTGCTCTGAGCTGAGCAGTGTTATATCAGTAAAAGGGGGGGAGGGGGATACTTTATCATTCAATTACTCTTGAACTACATCTCTGACAGTATTGAAATAACACTCTCCATGGCCCAAATACTATGATGATTAATTAGAGCTGCTTTTTTTATGAAACATTACTATCCCTTTAACTCCGCCTTTGCTGAAACAAACTCTTTACAAAGAAAGCTTACATAACCATATTCCACATATTGTTTTGCAGCTACCCTTCGTGTCAGAGTATTAAAGTAATTAAAGAACATGAAGATTACTCTAGGCTCCACCCATGTGGCAGTGGATATATTAGTGTAAAAAAGTACATGCAGTTTTGCTTAGAGTTGAATTGCATTAAATGTGATTTCCATCTGTGGATATAGACCCCTGGTATGTCCCTTGTAAATGTTTTCCCTACAATGGGAAAATGAGTTACATCCTTAGGTTGGAGGTTAGGTAGCATTGGAGGATGGTGTTTTGTTGTCATTGATAGTATATTTAGTCTCCTAGGATACCTTAAACCTATAATTATAGTTTTAATTGGTATAATTTTACTTGTCAGTTTTACAAGTGTTTTGTCTTTACTTCCTAAGGGAAAGAAAATGACTGCAGAATGAGTAAACACACTCTTACAACATGCTGTGTCCTTAAACATCAATCCACCTTCTATTATTTATTTATTTAGAAAATATCTTACCAGGAAGAACACATTGAGATTTCTCTCGTTTTCATCTATGTCCTGGATAGTTTTCAGTAAAGAATTACATATTTAAACAGATTGAGAAACATTATATATTACATATTATTATATATACATACACATATAAATATACATACATATTAAATATTAAAATTATATAAATTAGATGGACGCATGTCTTTTTTCAGCCTTATCTACTATGTTACTATATATGTTACTATGCTGTTTTTAGATATAAAGAAACATTTACTTTTAAGGAATTTAGACTGGGAGCAGATCTTATTATTTCAGGGAGATTGTTCTAGACTTTCAGAGCTCTGAAGGAGAAGGCAGATCATCCTGCTTATTTCTTGTATTTAAAGACCCCAAGTGTTTCATAAACTTTTGGATTTTGAAAGTGTTGATCCTAAAAAGAAAGATATCTTTTTATATATATATATATATATATATATATATATATATATATATATATATATATATATATATATATATCTTCATTACAAGAGGATTTAGACACATTGGGTAACTGGGCAGGAAAATGCAAATTAATTTCAATATAGACAAATGTAAAGTTATGCATTTTGGGTATAATAACAAAAACACAGCATATAGTTTAACCCCTAGAGTGCCAGCTACTTACGCCGTACGAGTGGACACAGCTGTACCTGCTGTGCCACGCTCGTACGGCGTAAGAGTGAAATGCGGTCACTGCATGAGCCGGTATAACCGGCATGCAGTGGCCGCATTAAAAAAAAAAAAGCCCCTGGCACTCATGGGGAGGCATGAGGATCACTCCTCATGCCTCCCCAGTTATTGATCTCCCAGCCGATCGGGCTGGGAGATCCATAAAGACAAAGGAGAAACAAAGTTTCTCCTTCCCCCTCTCTCCTACCCGAACTTCCGGGTAGGAGTGGGCGGGACCGGGGGAATCCTCCAAACGTCATCGGTGACATGGTCACCGATGACGTTAGGGAAGTTTCCCCGATCCTGTTCACTCCTACCGGTGGTAGGAGAGAAGGGCAGGAGAGCTCTTGCTCTCCTGCGGTCGCATCATTGATCTCCCAGCCTATCGGCTGGGAGATCAAAGACTGGGGGGACACCAGGAGGGGTCCTGATGTCCCCCACGAGGTCTGAAATGTCTGAAAAAAAAATAAAATAAAAAATTAATAAAATTAAAGTAACCCTGTGAGTGCCACAGGGTCCCAGCACATTGCTTTGCAATGTGCTGGAGACCCCTGTTGCACTCACAGGGTCTATTCTTTGGGGGGGATTTTTTTTTTTTTTTAAGACCTCATTGGGGGGATCAGGGGGGATCCTGATGCCCCTCAATGAGGTCTATAATTAGAAAAAAAAAAAAAAAAATTTTTAACCCTGTGTGTGCCACAGGTGGGGGTCCAATGCACCCCCCCCCTCCTGTGGCACACACAGGGCTTTTATCATTATTTTGTTACCAGAGATTGTTGGGGGGCCATCAGGATTGCTCCTGATGGCCCCCCAACAAGCTCTGATTACAAAGTAATGATTAAAAAAAATTAACCCTCTGAGTGCCACAACGGTCCAATGCATTGCTCTGCAATGCGCTGGAGACCCCGGTGGCACTCACAGGGACACTTTTTTTGATAACTTTTTTTTTTTTTTTTTTGTAAGACCTCATTGGGGGGATCAGGGGGGTTTGTATACCCCTCAATGAGGTCTATAATAAAAAAAAGTAAATACAAAAAAAAATTAACCCTGTGTGTGCCACGGGGGGGGGGCAATGCAGCCCCCCTTCTGCGGCACACACAGGGCTTTTATCATTACTTTGTTATCAGAGATTGTTGGGGGGGTCATCAGGATTGGTCCTGATGGCCCCCCAACAAGCTCTGATTACCAAGTAATGATAGAAAAAAAATTAACCCTCTGAGTGCCACAAGGATCCAATGCATTGCTTTGCAATGCGCTGGAGACCCTTGTGGCACTCACAGGGTCACTCTGTTTGTGGATATATATATTTTTTTTTACTAAGACCTCATTGGGGAGGGATCAGGGGGTCCTGATGCCCCTCAATGAGGTATATAATAAAAAAAAATAAATTAAAAAAAATTTAACCCTGTGTGTGCCACTGGGATAGGGGTTCAATGCAGACCCCCTTCCTGTGGCACACACACAGGACTTTTTATCATTACTTTGTGATCAGAGCTTGTTTGGTGGCCATCTGAATACAAAGTAACGATAAAAAAATTAACCCTTTGTGTGCTACAGGGGCCCAATGCATTGCTTTGCAATCCACTGGACACCCCTGTGGCACCCAAAGGATTATTTTGTTTTCCCCTTTTATTTTTTATTTAGACCTCATTGTATGGGTTCTGATGCCCCCAACGAGGTCTACACAAAAATATTGGGGGAAAAGCCCCAAAAAATGCACGTGCCACAGGGGGGGTCCGACGCAGTGCTTTGCAATACGTTGGACCCCCTGTAACACACACACACTTTTTTTTTTTTTTTATTATTCTGTTTTTAGACCTGGATGGGGGACACCAGGAATGTTCCTGACACCGCCTCCCCAACGAGGTATGAATACAAAATAATAACTAAAAAAAAACAACTCTTTGTGTGCAACAGAGGGTCCAACGCATTTGTTTGCAGTGCATTGGGCACCCTTGTGGCATGCACAAAAAATGCCTCCGATTCCCCCCCCCACACACACATGTACCGTATTCCCCTGCCTGGTTCCACAGCCAACTGGCAGTCCCATTCCCCAGCCTGTTTCCACTGCCTATTGGTAGACTCAAAGTACCAGTATGCACTAGATTCAGGTTGGGAATCAAACTTTGTATGAGGGGGACATACAGTGCACACTGGTAGTCACAGATCTCCCATACACACTCTCAGACACTGCCCCACCATCTCCACCATCCTTGCTCCTCTGCTCATACCCACACACACTGCCTAATCCCTCACCCTCCCACACTGTTACACTGGTAGTCACAGGTCCGCGCGTACACTGGCTGACGCCCTAGCTTCTTTCATCTGTTAGCCATAAAATCACACATACACTGTTTGCTTTCCCATTCCTATTTCACTGGTAGCTACACTCCTGTCACTCAAATTGGTATGTCAACCCACAGCAGTTGAGTACCATTTTTCTTAGGCTGGCAAGAAGTCCTCCTAGGAAATCCCACGCCATTGAACCATTTTAGTATCTTTGAAGTGACTGAAGTGTAAAAGAAATGTTTGTTTGTTTTCCTGTAGCACCACATTCTGGAAATAGTTGTGCCAACTAACTTAGGGGTAAAAAGGCAAGTGACCCCTCATTAGATGCGGCATGTTGTCTTCTTTCCAAAATGGTATAGTTTATCTACCTTTTCTTCACTTCTGAAGGTGTTATAGCCATTTTCGTAGAGGCAAGTCAGGTTTGAGAAAATGTTAGAAACATCAGTTTGTAGTAGGTGTAGTTTTCTACTTCTAGCACTCCCTAAGGTAGTTCAGCTCATACCAATGGGGTGTCGTTTGACTCCTAAGAGCTTTAGCTAACGAATGCAGTTGAAAATTCCATGGTTTTCACAGAGCTCCATACATTTGAAGGGGCAGAAATGTAAGAAAATGCCTTTTTTTTCATTAGCGCCACCTCCTGGAAGCATTTGTGCATGCCAGCCTTTGGGTATGAAGGCAAGTGACCCCTCATTAGATGCGTCAGGTTGTTTTCTTTCCAAAATGGCATTGTTTTCTACCTTTCCTGCATATCTATTATGGTTATAACCATTTTAGTGCAAGCAGATAATTTAAGAAACAAAAGTGTCAGGTTTACGTACGTGTTCCTAGCACCCACATATTGTATGTTAAGCCACACAAATGGGCTACCATTTTTCTCATGTTGGTAGCAGGTACTGAATACAGCAGGAAATGTTATGGTTTTCAAAGATTTTAGTATCTTTGAAGTGGTGGAAATGTAAAAAAAACATGTATTTATTCCCATAGCGCCACCTTTTGGAAATATTTGTGCACTTCAGCCCAGGGGTAGAAAGGCAAGTGACCCCTCATTTGATGCGGGAGAATGTCTACTTTCCAAAATGGTATACCTTTTATACCTTTCCGTCATTTCTCTAACAGTTATGAACATTTTAGTACAAGCAGCCATTTTCGAAGAAGCAAACAGGTAGGTGTAGTTATGCTTTTCTGGCACCCCTAAGGTATGTCGATTCATTCCAATGGGGTGTCATTTTTCTCCTAAGATCACTAGCTAATGAATACAGTTGGAAATTCCATGGTTTTCACAGATTTCCATACAGATGAAGGGGCAGAAATGTAAGAAAATGCCATTTTTTTCCTATAGTGCCACCTTCTGGAAGCATTTGAGCACAACAGGCTTGGGGTAAGAAGGCAATTCACCCATCATTAGATGCGCCAGGTTGTCTTCTTTCAAAAATGGTATGGTTTGTGTAGCCTTTCTTCACTTCTCTAGTTGTTATAACCATTTTTGTACAGACAAGTAATGTTTGAGAAAATGTTATAAAAATAAGTGGTTGCAATAGGTGTAGTTTGGTACTTGTAGCGCCCACTAAGGTAGGGGAACTCATACCAATGAGGTGTCATTTTTCTCCTAAGAGCACTAGCTAATGAATAGAGTTGGAAATTCCATGGTTTTCACAGATTTCCATACAGATGAAGGGGCAGAAATGTAAGAAAATGCAATTTTTTTCCCCAAGTGCCACCTTCTGGAAGCATTTGGGCACAACAGGCTTGGGGTAAGAAGGCAATTCACCCCTCATTAGATGCGGCAGGTTGTCTTCTTTCAAAAATGGTATGGTTTGTGTAGCCTTTCTTCACTTCTCTAGTTGTTATAACCATTTTTGTACAGACAAGTAATGTTTGAGAAAATGTTAGAAAAATTAGTGGTTGCAATAGGTGTAGTTTGGTACTTGTAGCGCCCACTAAGGTAGGGGAACTCATACCAATGAGGTGTCATTTTTCTCCTAAGAGCACTAGCTAATGAATACAGTTGGAAATTCCATGGTTTTCACAGATTTCCATACAGATGAAGGGGCAGAAATGTAAGAAAATGCAATTTTTTTCCTATAGTGCCACCTTCTGGAAGCATTTGGGCACAACAGGCTTGGGGTAAGAAGGCAATTCACCCCTCATTAGATGCGGCAGGTTGTCTTCTTTCCAAAATGGTATGGTTTGTGTAGCCTTTCTTCACTTCTCTAGTTGTTATAACCATTTTTGTACAGACAAGTAATGTTTGAGAAAATGTTAGAAAAATTAGTGGTTGCAATAGGTGTAGTTTGGTACTTGTAGCGCCCACTAAGGTAGGGGAACTCATACCAATGAGGTGTCATTTTTCTCCTAAGAGCACTAGCTAATGAATACAGTTGGAAATTCCATGGTTTTCACAGATTTCCATACAGATGAAGGGGCAGAAATGTAAGAAAATGCAATTTTTTTCCTATAGTGCCACCTTCTGGAAGCATTTGGGCACAACAGGCTTTGGGTAAGAAGTCAATTCACCCCTCATTAGATGTGGCAGGTTGTCTTCTTTCCAAAATGGTATGGTTTGTGTAGCCTTTCTTTACTTCTCTAGTTGTTATAACCATTTTTGTATAGACAAGTAATGTTTGAAAAAATGTTAGAAAATTTAGAGGTTGTAGTAGGTGTCTTTTTGCACTTCTAGCATCCCCTGTGGTAGGTGAACCCATACCAATGGGATGTCATTTTTCTCCCAAGAGCACTAGCTAATCAATATAGTTGTAAATTCCATGGTTTTCCCAGATTTCAGTACTGTTGAAGTGGCAGAAATGTAAGAAAATGCCATTTTTTTCCTATAGTGCCACCTTCTGGAAGCATTTGGGCACAACAGGCTTGGGGTAAGAAGGCAATTCACCCCTCATTAGATGCGGCAGGTTGTCTTCTTTCCAAAATGGTATGGTTTGTGTAGCCTTTCTTTAATTCTCTAGTTGTTATAACCATTTTTGTATAGACAAGTAATGTTTGAGAAAATGTTAGAAAATTTAGAGGTTGTAGTAGGTGTCTTTTTGCACTTCTAGCATCCCCTGTGGTAGGTGAACCCAAACCAATGGGGTGTAATTTTTCTCCCAAGAGCACTAGCTAATGAATACAGTTGTAAATTCCATGGTTTTCACAGATTTCAGTACAGCTGAAGGGGCAGAAATGTAAGAAAATGCCATTTTTTTCCTATAGTGCCACCTTCTGGAAGCATTTGGGTACCACAGGCTTGGGGCAAGAAGGCAAGTTACCCCTCATTAGATGCGGCAGGTTGTCTACTTTTCAGAAATATATAGTTTTATATAGTTATTCCAATATTTTAGGGTAGTTTTACCACAAAAACCCTAGAATGTGCATTTTAGTTTATAAAGTTGAAAATGTCATTTTGCGCTGCTGGTGATTAGGGCTCTGCGCTAGCCTTGGACTTAGGTAAAACTATACAAATTTGGTATTTTTTTACTCGGGGGACTCTGGGCTTTTTCAAATAATTGAAACTTTTTCAATCAAGGTAAATGTTTTTGATACATAGTATGTGATTTTAGCAAAATGAGTAAATTTTCACTTTTTTTGGTCATTATGACATCATAGCTTTTTGCACGATGTAAAATTCTCTTCATGTAAGGTATCACGAGAAAGCTCAATTCGTTCTGAAAAAAACAATATATAGTTTTCCATATTTAACTAAAAATCCCCAGAGGAAATCAAGCCTAAACAGAAGGATAGCAAAAATGTTGAAAAAGTGTCTGGCCTGCAGGGTTCAGAAAATGGCCCGAGCCTCTTGCACTGAAGGGGTTAAATGGTGTTTATTTAGGGAAATCTACTAATGAAAAGGATTTGGGAGTAATGGTAGACAATAGACTTGTACCCCCTGCTCTCTTTCAACCTCTACTTTCCTCACCCTTATTCCTCTCTCCCCTATTCCTCTTCATCCCCCCCCCTTGTACATGCACATTTTTCTGCTACTTTAAAATAAACTTTTCATTAATAAATACAAGGATAAACAAAAAACATGACGGGCAACCCCATCCCACACTGCTAGTATATATATATAATAGTGACAATGTTTTACATGGCCCATATATGTAGACTAGTGTAAAAGCCCATGTACACGGGCCAAGGTACGGGTCATGTTAACACTTTGAGTGCCAGAGGGGTACGCAACGCATTGCTTTGCAATGCGTTGCATAGCCCTCTGGAACTCAAAGGGTAAAGAAGCTGATCCTGCTCTGCATCCTGCCACCGCAACAGTCATGCACTGTAGAGACTGCCCGAAAGCACAGAATGGTCCCAGCACAGAACTCCCAGCATTCCGCACAGAATGGTCCCAGCACAGAACTCCCAGCATTCTGCACAGAATGGTCCCAGCACAGAACTCCCAGCATTCCGCACAGAATGGTCCCAGCACAGAACTCCCAGCATTCCGCACAGAATGGTCCCAGCACAGAACTCCCAGCATTCTGCACAGAATGCTCCCAGCACAGAACTCCCAGCATTCTGCACAGAATGGTCCCAGCACAGAACTCCCAGCATTCTGCACAGAATGCTTCCAGCACAGAACTCCCAGCATTCCTCACAGAATGCTCCCAGCACAGAACTCCCAGCATTCCACACAGAATGGTCCCAGCACAGAACTCCCAGCATTCCGCACAGAATGGTCCCAGCACAGAACTCCCAGCATTCCGCACAGAATGCTCCCAGCACAGAACTCCCAGCATTCCGCACAGAATGGTCCCAGCACAGAACTCCCAGCATTCTGCACAGAATGCTCCCAGCACAGAACTCCCAGCATTCTATGCATTTGGGCAGTTTCTACTGTGCATGACAGCTTCTGACAAACATCCTTGTGAATTATTATATAGGACTAGCAATTTGGGACGGCATTGCCCGTCATGTTATGCAGGGAATGTTTTTGTTGTTCTTTTTTTTATAAATGTTATTATAGTGAAATATAGCGTAGGGTGTATGTGTCAGAAAGGTACACACAGCAATACACAGACACGTGCAAACACACACACATATACAGGGGGACACAAAGTGATAGACAGAGACACATGGAACACACATACATATACACACACATGCACTGACATACACAAACAGTGACACACAGATGCAAATCAGAACATACATATATACAGTGTGAGCAGTAACATCCCTCCCGACATTTCAAATGGCCAAAGAGGGACACTTGTGTTTTAGGTGGTGTTACTGGGGGCGTGGCTGGTGGTGTATTTTAGAGAATTTTTTACCCTTTGAGTGGCAGGGGGTAAGCAATGCATTGCATTGTCACGGTTTGTTAAGACTCTTAGACGTAAGGTTAGGTAAAAACACAACTTTATTGAAAAGTTTAAAATAATCCCATAGGGTTTTATACACATACAAACAATACATAGAATAGGCAGACGATAATGACAATAGCAATACAGGTTCTACCGGCCGTGCCAATATACCGGGCAAGGCAACCTGGGCGAGTCTAGAACAGGTGGCTCTACCGGCCCTGCCAATATACCGGGCAGGGCAGCCTAACGGAATACCAGAGTAGTAGGCTCTACCGGCCATGCCAATACCGGGTAAGGCAACCTTAAGATGGAATAGTGAACGGTTCTTCTGGCCTTACCAATATACCGGGCAAGGCAGCCCAAAGGGAAGTTGACCACCACAATGACCTTAGAGACTGTCAGATGACAATGACAGTATAGGGAAACGACAGCAGCTACCAGGTCAAGTGGTTTCACAGTAGTCTGAAACTCTAGTACCTGTGTACTGTAGGAATCATAGCTGTCTAGGACTGGACAGCGCACTCTGGACCATCAGGTACATGAGTGTAGAGACCTGGAGTAAACCAGCGCCCTTACGTTGGGAAACATCAAGCAAGATCTTGAGTAAACCCACAGGTCATGGAGCGAACCAATAAACAGAGAAATGTCACCACAAGGCAGTGGAGCAAACCAGCGTCCGCACGCTGGGGCCAACAGACTAGTAAAGTACAGCTACTGGGCTAAAGGAGCTAACCAGCATCCGCACGCTGGGACCAACAGTACTGTAAGACCAAGGAGTAAACCAGCACCCGTGCGCTGGAACCAACAGGCTGTGAAGTGTAGCCGCAAGACTTAGTGGAGCTAACCAGTGTCCGCACACTGGGAACAATAGTACGATGTATAGGCCTTCAGGCCAAGGAGTAAACCAGCGCCCGCACGCTGGAACCAACAGGCAATGAAGTGAGCCGCAAGGCTTAGTGAAGCAAACCAGCGTCCGCACGCTGGGACCAACAGGCAGTAAGGAGTAGCCGTAAGGCCAAGGAGCAAACCAGCGCCTGCACGCTGGGACCAACAGGTGTAAGAGTAGCCGCAAGGCTTAATGGAGCAAACCAGCGTCCGCACGCTGGGACCAACAGGTGAGAAAGTAGCCACAAGGCTTAATAGAGCAAACCAGCGTCCGCACGCTGGGACCAACAGGTGTTAAGTGTAGCCGCAAGGCCAGTGGAGCAAACCAGCGTCCACACGCTGGGACCAACAGGTATTAAATGTAGCCGCAAGGCTAGTGGAGTGAACCAGAGTCCGCACGCTGGGAACCAACAGGAGGAATGTCGCCGAAGCAAACGAGGAACAATGTCGCCACAGATGCAGGAACCAGAAGCAGGTAACAACCGGAACCAGCAGAGAAGATCAACTGGATCAAGTACGGCCAAGCAGACTGGCAACAGGAGCATCAGCTACTGATGAGAACAACCGGAACCGGACTGGAACTGACAAAGCAGGCAGGAACTCAGGAACAGGTCGACTCAGGAACTCAGGAACTCAGGAACACAGCAACAGGCCCAATCAGCTACTGTAGCAAGGTGAAACTGGATGCTGTCAGAGACACCATGAAAGGGCAACCAGAGGGTGCCCAGACTGAGTTTAAAAAGGCAATGTGAGGCGGGCTGAAGGCAGACAGCCAATGGGAGCCCCCTACAGGTGATAGACACTGGATTGCAGCAATCATGGGCACCGTGATATGCATCCCCTCTGGCACTGAAATAGTTAAGTCATTCTTTCTGTAAGTGAATGATTTAGAAGGAGATGAAAGTATTTTTTTACACAGACTAATTTAACAGATATATACAGAAGTTTATACCCACATTACTGTGGGTTTTATTGATGTGGAGCAATCTGATACACTGGTATATACACCACACAGTGTGATCTCCTAAATAGAGGAGCAGAGGGATTTGGGTGTCAAACAGGGATTGTCCCTCCTATACTGTATAGTGCCAGTCCTTATACACAAACACATGCAGACTGTACACTATACAGCAGAGGTTCTCAGCCCGTGCCCTCAGTGGCCACTAACAGGCCAGGACTTAGGAATGTCACTGCTAGAACACAAGTGTGGTGATCAGAGGCTCAGTTGTATTGATTAACTCACCTGTGCTCTTAAAAGGAAATTCTAAAATCCTGGCCTGTTAATAGCCACTGATAGCACAGGTTGAGAACCACTGCTATACAGTGCCAGAACATTGTAGAGAATTTTTAACCCTTTGAGTGCCAGGGGGCAAACAATGCATTGCATCCCCTCTGGCATTGAAATGGTTAAGTTACTCTTTCTGTAAGTGAATGATTTAGACGATGAAAGTATTTTTTTTTTACACAGACTATTTTAACAGATATATACAGAAGTTTATACCCACATTACTGTGGGTTTTATTGATGTGGAGAAATCTGATACACTGGTATATACAGCACACAGTGTGATCTCCTAAATAGAGGAGCAGAGGGATTTGGGTCTCAAACAGGGACTGTGCCTCCTATACTGTATATTGCCAGTCCTTATACACAGACACATGCAGACTGTATACTATACAATGCCAGAGCATATATAAATAGTTTGTCATACATGCTATACAGTAGGCTGACCAGATCTCACCTTTAACCGGGGACACATAGGCAATAGCCATTTTGCAGTACTTCACTGAAATCAATGCAGTTCTGCAGTATGCATTTCTCCTATGCGTCCCCAGTTAAAGGTGAGGTCTGGTCAGCCTACTATACAGTGAGCTATGTACAGCTTGGAGATGATTGCAGGAACTGGCACCTCTACTTACAGACAGACAGACTGACAGTCTGCTCTCTTTCTCTATCTTTGTGCAATATATAAATACAGTCACAACCATGTCTCTGCCACTTACCAGCTCAGCTGACCCTACTCTGCACTGCCTGATCATGTCTCTGCCGCTGTTCCACTTTCCCAGCTTCTCTGTGCTAGCAAGTCAGCTCCCCAGCATCCTGCCTGCTGATTGGTTAGAAATCTGCTCACTTGTAGGAATTGGCAGGGCTGTGTAGGCTCACAGACAGGGAATGAAGAAGCTGCATACTACAGATTGGACCATGGCCTTCCAGCTGTAGCTTAAACATAATTCCCATCATCCTCAGCTGCTCAGAGTGAGTGTGTGTGTGTTTCTGTATGAGTGTGTGCATATGTGTGTATGTGTCTGCCAGTGTGTGGGGGGCATGTGTGTGATGTCTGGTGTAAGAGTGAATGGCAGCCATTTTTTTTTCAGCCTTAGACAGTGGGGCCGTGCCAAAAATCACACCCCCATTGAATCACCCAATGGGAGCAATAATCCTCTTTACTGCCACCCCTGGGTGTGTTTTGCCAGACACAAAGACTTATATATATAGATAAATGTACGGTTATGCATTAGGGCTGTAGAAACAAGCATGCTACATGTACTCTATATGGGAAACAACTTGGGGATTCCTAAATGAAGATTTAGGAGAACTGATAGATAATAGACTTCACAGCAGTGTGCAGAGTCACTAACCTGCTGCAAGAGCAAATAGGATACTATTGTGTATAGAAAGGGGTATAGATGCATGGGATGTAAATATAATTATACATCTATATAAATCCTTGGAAAATCCTCATCTAGAATACGGAATACAGTTTTGGGCACAAGTTTTTAAAAATACATTACTGGAATTCAAAAAGTTCAGATATGTGCAACAAAACTGATAAAAGGATTGGAGGGTCTGAGTTATAAGGAGAAACTAGCCAAACTGGGTTTGTTTACATTAGAGAAGAGATGTCTAAGGGATGATAGGATTACCATTTACACATTTATTCGAGGATAATTAAAGGACTTTCCAATGAACTATTTACACAAAAATCTGAGTTAAGAACGAGAGGTCATCCATTAAGACCAGAGCAAAAGCAAAAGCTGGTTATTAGCGTGAGGTTCTCATGTCGCCTCACTAAATGCAGCATACCTCACAAAGCATGATTTGCCTGCATATAGTGGTGTGTGATGTCAACAGAAATGTGTTATTGCCTGTAATTTCTCACCAGTTAATCACGTGGTCCTTTTTACACTGCTCTTCCTGCTAAAGGGACACCTCGTCCCTTGTGTAGTGTGATCTCAGACAGCAGACGGCATTGAGAATTTTGTTGAGGGCGAAGGCAAGACATCATACTTCATAAGTTGTTTACTGTAGAGAGTAAAAAGACACACAGTAGTTCAGTAATGTCCAGCAAATGCACAAAGGAAAGGTGGAGCAGTGCAGGGACGTGGGAGTAAAGTGGTAGTTCAATAGTAGTTTAATGGTTGCTGCAGCATGTTCAATAAATGATGATGATCCCTCTCTTCCAAAGGAGGATTCAGTTTGTTAAGGTCCCACCAATCACACTACACCAGTCCCCCCACCACTACATCTGCCTCATTGTAGATTGTACTTTATTTCCTTTAATCACTTGAATATGTGCCAGTGTCACTTAAGCAGTAAGTTAGTGTTGTGGGCAAAGGACAATGCACTCTGCGCACTAACACATATATACTAGGTACGTGATGCTGTAGGACTCACAACTTTGACTTTCAGCTACTTATTTCTCCTCTACAACCCTCAGAAGAAGTAATATTGTGCTGGGAAATGTTGCACCATATCAAACATAGGAGAAAAATGTGTTAGAATAGGTGAAAAGGATGAAAAGTTTGCTTTGGAGAAGAGGAGAAAACTTTCATGAAAAAAAAGAAAACTTGTCTGGTTTTTGAGAAAAGTCATGTAGGAATTATTTCTCACTTTTTGCCCACCTCTAGTTATTATAATGAATCTGTACCTTTTGGCTGTTACAATATTGCCTGACTTGCTGTTTAATCCACGTTGAGATGACATCAGCCCAGAAGAAGGCTATGATAACATTGCATCACAGAGTACAAGAAAAGAAAAAGCAATTAAATTGTGATTAAGATAACATCGTATGTGTCATTCCTTCAGATATTTCATCACTTCTCTTCTAACTTGCCCTGAAGGGACATTGGCACAAAACAGGCACTAAAGGAGCAGCTGCTTTTAATTTATTATTTTTGTGAACCATACATTATACAGTTTCTCCTGTCCTGTGATGAACAATAAGACTACACTCACTGCTGTGAAATTTTTCATAAAAAAATTATTACAGCTGAAGCTTATTTTCTTTGAACCAATCACAGCTAATATCCAACAGGCATATTTCTTTTTTAATATACACTTGGGAGAGCGTAAGTAATAGACTATGGTTCTCCATGGTAAGTGATAGTGACAGCACACTCTAGTGACCACTAGGGGTTGGTGAAATCTCTTGCCGTGTTTCTGTGAAAAATTATGCAAGAACTCATGTTGTCTGCTTTTTCGTGGGAAAATCCACTTTTAAATCAAACATTAAAATTTTCACATTTTTTGCCCATTGGACAAAATTTTTTTGGCATTTTTTCAAGGGCTAGAAACTTTCTGCCCATTGATTTACATGCTTTTTGCCTTTTCGCTATAAAAACGTGATATATTTGCAGAAGTGAAACACAATAGAAGCAGTTACAGAGCGAGGTAGATATGCTGTGTTATTCTGCTGTGATCTTTTGGAAAAACTGAGGCAAGAGAGGCTCATAGTGACTGCTATCACTATGAGCATGTAACGGTTTTCTGACACTCAGACCAGGGTATGAACTAAAAACACAGTTTTATTGAAACAGAAAATAAAACAATGCCCCTAAGGGCCAGCACAGGAATAGCAGTAATGGCAATACTGACAAAGTGAATGCACACAATGGTAGTAATAGGTGCTATGTATGGATAGGGAATATCCCCCCAAGGGGTTAACAGGTGCAATAGGAGAGATATAAACAAGATTGGCCAACGCCCGGGATAAATAGCAGTCTCTGGTACACAGTCTATCAATAGCTGGATAGGAGTAAAGTGTCTGCACTGAATTCACTCTCAAGTTGGTATAGGAATGTGCCCCAATGCCCAGAGCTGAGCTGATACCACCACCGTGGGCTTCAGAGGAATGCTATTGCCAACACTGAAGTAATCAGAACCAGAATCGCCCTTAACTGGAAATAGTAGTAACCCTGCGTGTGCCAATTGGATTGTGCCCTGACACCCCTTGGGTGCTTATACTGACGGTTACTGCACAAGCTGTAATAGAGCCGGCACACTGGGAAGTGCAATGGGTAATGTACCTTCTAGCGTATGTGGGCCAGAGCCCGAACACCCCTCTGGTGCTGTTCTTAATGTTCACAGTGGGAGCGAACAGACTACCAGACTTCGAACACCGAGCTGACAAGGCTCCGAGGGTGGATGCGAGGCAGCAACAGAGGTACTCAGAGTAGAGGCTCAAATCAGTAATCGTATACTTGGCAAGATATATCGGAGGCACTAACCCGGAGACTACAGGCACTGCAAGGGTTAAGTGGTTCTGTACGGGAGCAAGCACCTTGGCAACCAGCAGAAGGCAAAGCAACCTCAGGCTACAGCTAGTGAATAATAAGAGGAACAGTGAGTCGCTTAAACAGTTCAGAATGTCGCCAGAGCGACCAGAATGATACAGGAACACCGGAACAGCAGGCAGGACCGGAACGGCAACCGGAACAGCAGGCAGGACAGGAACGGCAACCGGAACAGGATCAGCACTGCGGCACCCCACAGCCGAGGAACAGATCAATCATGGAGCAGGAACACCAGCCAGAACCGGGTCGAATCACGGAGCAGGGTCGTCAGCCAGAACCGGGTCGAATCATGGAGCAGGGTCGTCAGCCAGAACCGGGTCGAATCATGGAGCAGGGTCGTCAGCCAGAACCGGGTCGAATCATGGAGCAGGGTCGTCAGCCAGAACCGGGTCGAATCACGGAGCAGGGTCGTCAGCCAGAACCGGGTCAAATCACGGAGCAGGAACAGGAGAAGAGTCAGACAAGCCGGGTCGGTACACAGGAGACACTGGAATACAGCAACAAGGTGCAGCAACAGGAACACCACGAAAGGGCAACTGACAAGTGCCCAAGCTCCAGCATATAAAGGCACATCCTGGGCGGGCCAATCAGTCTCCACCAATGCACAGGCAAATCAGGCCAGATTGACAGAAAATCACGGGGACCGTGATAGTACCCCCCTCTCAAAGACCCCCTCTCCTGCTGGGGGGTCTGGGTTTCTGAGGAAATTTAGAGTGAAAGTTGCGCAACAATCGTGGAGCATGGAGGTCCTTGTGGTCTACCCAAGAGCGCTCCTCAGGCCCATACCCTTTCCAGTGGACCAAATATTGCAACTTGCCTCTAAATCTCCTGGAGTCAATGATGCTCTGAACTTCGTATTCCTCTTGGCCCTGCACATCCACCGGCCCAGGAACCACCGGAGTGGTAGTATAGTGGTTGCAAACCAAGGGCTTTAATAATGACACATGGAACACATTGTGAATACGCATAGTGTTAGGAAGTTCCAATGCGTATGCCAAAGGATTGACCTTGCGAATAATCTTAAACGGCCCAATTAACCGGGGGGCCAGTTTGTTCGAGGGCACTTGCAGGTTGAGATTCCTGGAGGAAAGCCATACCCTGTCCCCAACCTGGAAGGAAACCGCTGGCAGCCGTCTGCGATTGGCATGCCGCTGATGTCTGTGGAAGGACTGACTGAGGGACCTTTGTACCTGTGCCCAAGTGGAGCGGAGCTGCTCCATGTGTTCATCCAGAGCCGGAATCTGTTGGGACTGAAATGAGTCTGGGAGTAGACAGGGTTGAAACCCATAATTAACAAGGAACGGAGAGCTCCCAGACGATGAATTAACCACACAGTTCCTGGCGAACTCTGCCCACGGCAACAGGTCGGCCCAGTTATCATGATGATCAGTCAAAAAGCAGCGTAAAAACTGCTCCAGTCCCTGATTGGCACGCTCGGCGGTTCCGTTGGTCTGGGGATGGTAGGCGGAGGAAAAGGACAATTGAATACCCATCTGGCCACAGAATGCCCTCCACAATCTCGACACGAATTGACTCCCCGGTCGGACACTATCCCTCTGGGAACCCCGTGCAAGCGGACTACTTCTCTGGCAAAAATTAATGACAATTCCTGGGCCAAAGGAAGGCCAGAGAGGGGCACGAAGTGAGCCATTTTAGAGAACCTATCCACCACCATCAGGATAAATGTATAGCCCTTAGAACTAGGCAGCTCTCCCAAGAAATCTATAGAAATGTGGGACCAAGGACGATCACCATTAGGCACCGGTTGGAGCAGTCCCACTGGGAGATGTCTGGGAGTTTTAGCACGGGCACAGGTGGCACAAGCAGCAGTAAATGCAGAGCAGTCAGCCTTCAGCGAAGGCCACCAGAATGTTCATGATAATGACCATGCCAACTGATCTCTGCCAATGTGCCCAGCTGCCTTAGATGAGTGATAGGTCTCAAGTAATCTGGTACGGAAAGGCTCGTCCACAAAACACTTGCCAACTGGGGTTTCAGGAGGTACACGCCCTTGTGATGCCAAGATTTGCTGTCCCAGTGGCAAAGTGATGCTGGTACGAATAGTAGCCAGGATCCTATCTGGCTGAATTATGGGGACCGGGGCCTCATCCCTCTCAATGTCTGTGCAGAATTGTCTAGACAGGGCATCTGCCTTAATATTCTTGTACCCTGGCAGGTACGACACTATGAAATTAAATCTGGACAGAAATAGGGCCCATCGAGCCTGGCGAGATGACAGCCTGGTGAAGCCAATCTGCATAGGCTCCCCTGTTTCAGGTACCCGGTCAGGAGGAATGGGAGGAGAGGGTGGGTTAAAAGAACTCTCGTGCCCATGGGTCTTGGAACTAGCCCTTTTAGTCAAGCGCCTCTCACGCATGCGGGTGTCAATGAGTATCACATAATCTATATACTCATCTAGATCAGTAGGTACCTCCCTGTCAGCAATCTCATCCTTAATGGAGTCGGATAGGCCCTGTGCAAAGGCTGCCAGGAGTGCCTCGTTATTCCAGGCTACTTCTGCCGCTAGAATCCAAAAATTCTATAGCATACTCCGCCACAGTGCGATCGCCCATCTGTATTACCATAAATTTTTTTGCCGCAGAGATAGCTCGCCCAGGTAACTCAAATACTCTGCGAAACTGTCTGACAAATTTGTTAAAGCTTAGAGTACAGGGTTTAGCCTGCTCCCATAAAGGATTAGCCCATGCCAGGGCTTTGCCAGTTAATAGAGATATCATGAACCCCACCTTGCTACGGTCATTCGGGAAAGCATGGGGTGTGAGTTCTAGGAATATCTCTAGTTGATTAAGGAAACCTCTGCACAGTGTGGGTTCACCATCATATCTTAACGGTAACGGCGCTGCCGCCGTAAAACTTCTAGAGGGTGCCAATAATTGCCCAGTAGTATTGTCCAGTGTCGTAATTGGGGGGACCACCAGATTTTGATTCGGTTTATCGAGGTGTACCCTACGTTCAAGCAAGGTTTGCATGGCCAGTGCCAATTGGTCTAGGCGTTGCTCGTGAACATCCATCCTCCATTGGAGGTTCTGTGTATTACTGTCACTTTTCCCGTCTGAGGTCATGGCCCTTTCGTACTGTAACGGTTTTCTGACACTCAGACCAGGGTATGAAGTAAAAACACAGTTTTATTGAAACAGAAAATAAAACAATGCCCCTAAGGGCCAGCACAGGAAGAGCAGTAATGGCAATACTGACAAAGTAAATGCACACAATGGTAGTAATAGGTGCTATGTATGGATAGGGAATATCCCCCCAAGGGGTTAACAGGTGCAATAGGAGAGATATAAACAAGACTGGCCAATGCCCGGGATAAATAGCAGTCTCTGGAACACAGTCTCTCAATAGCTGGATAGGTGTAAAGTGTCTGCACTGAATTCACTCTCAAGTTGGTATAGGAATGCGCCCCAATGCCCAGAGCTGAGCCGATACCACCACCGTGGGCTTCAGAGGAATGCTATTGCCAACGCTGAAGTAATCAGAACCAGAATCGCCCTTAACTGGAAATAGTAGTAACCCTGCGTGTGCCAATTGGATTGTGCCCTGACACCCCTTGGGTGCTTATACTGACGGTTACTACACAAGCTGTAATAGAGCCGGCGCACTGGGAAGTGCAATGGGTAATGTACCTTCTAGCGTATGTGGGCCGGAGCCCGAACACCCCTCTGGTGCCGTTCTTAATGTTCACAGTGGGAGCGAACAGACTACCAGACTTCGAACACCGAGCTGACAAGGCTCTGAGGGTGGATGCGAGGCAGCAACAGAGGTACTCAGAGTAGAGGCTCAAATCAGTAATTGTATGCTTGGCAAGATATATCAGAGGCACTAGACCGGAGACTACAGGCACTGCAAGGGTTAAGTGGTTCTGTACGGGAGCGAGCACCTTGACAACCAGCAGAAGGCAAAGCAACCTCAGGCTACAGCTAGTGAATAATGAGAGGAACAGTGAGTCGCTTAAACAGTTCAGAATGTCGCCAGAGTGACCAGAATGATACAGGAACACTGGAACAGCAGGCAGGGCCGGAACGGCAACCGGAACAGCAGGCAGGACCGGAACGGCAACCGGAACAGGATCAGCACTGCGGCACCCCACAGCCGAGGAACAGATCAATCATGGAGCAGGAACACCAGCCAGAACCGGGTCGAATCACAGAGCAGGGTCGTCAGCCAGAACCGGGTCGAATCACGGAGCAAGGTCGTCAGCCAGAACCGGGTCAAATCATGGAGCAGGGTCGTCAGCCAGAACCGGGTCGAATCACAGAGCAGGGTCGTCAGCCAGAACTGGGTCAAATCACGGAGCAGGAACAGGAGAAGAGTCACACAAGCCGGGTCGGTACACAGGAGACACTGGAATACAGCAACAAGGCGCAGCAACAGGAACACCACGAAAGGGCAACTGACAAGTGCCCAAGCTCCAGCATATAAAGGCACATCCTGAGCGGGCCAATCAGCCTCCTCCAATGCACGGGCAAATCAGACCAGATTGACAGAAAATCACGGGGACCGTAATAGAGCAGGTTTAAAATAGTAAAAGGAGGAACTGGATGGAACCTTATGTGTCCACTGAGTCTGAGGAGGAGGAGGAAGACGTGAGCACTACAGACCCAATGTTGTCCAGTTCCCCTAAATCACCCATAGGGATCCTGGGAAATTTAATGGGAAGGGAGGAAGAGAAGGGTAGTATTAGTGAGAGCAGGATAGGTCAGCTGCCTGTGTCTGCTGCTAGACTTGTTGCTCTGCTGCCACCATTAAGGCCCCTGCTGCCACTAGTGATATGACTGCTGTCAGATATGCTGCCCCTGTTGCAACCAGTGCTGTGCCTGCTGCCAATGCTGAACCTGTTGCCACCAGTGCTGAAACTGCTGCTGATGTGTCTTGTAATACACAGGAGGGAGGAAGAAGATGATGCAAAGTGTGACAACAGGGGAACACTTGGCATCCCCAAGCATTACCGCCAGTGCTAATTTACAAAGAAGGTCCAGCAGCTTGTTAGTGTTAGGAGTGAAGGAGGGGGTAATCAATATCCTCATATTAGTAGTGATTGTGAGGAGGAAGACTCTGCGGCTGAAGCATTTGAGTGCATCCAGACTAGCTGTCAAGGGAGCCCACACAATTCCTCTGGCTCTGGGAGTCCTCCCCCCCCCTTCTCTTCACTACAGTGTCCAAGTGGAACATGATCCTGCAGAGGCCAGAACTGGTGTTGGGGAGATTAGGTGCAGAATTAATACCAACACCACCAGCAGGAGCATAGATCAGTGGATCACTGGAGCTAGTCGCGGCAAGTGGAACCTTCATCATCCATCACCCATGTTATGCTATTGTTGATCCCATTCCCTTTCAGCTGCCTAATCATCCTGCTGCTTAAACAACTCAACAGCAGCACCAAGAACAGGAGTCGCAAATTCCGCATCAACACCAGTGCATTTGACAATGGCCACTGGCCAACAAGACATCACCCACTGGCAATAGAACAGTAGGGCTTTCTTTTTTTCTCAGTGTTTGTGCTTTAAAAAAAAAATCGCCCTACAAAATAAAAAATAGTCTTACAAAAAAATAAACAATTTTTTGGGGGGGTTTCTTTCTAACAAGCCCAAGTCCTATAAGTTACAAATCAATGTCTTCTCAAGCCTTGTGCCTCTAACAAGTCTAAGTCCTACAAATCAATGTTTCTTCAGGGCTTGGGCCTCTAACAACAAATCTAACAAATCATTCTCTACAAAATACTCTATCAAGTCAAGTATCAGTCCACCCCAGTGGCAGCTTATGTCAGGGGGTTGCTGTCTCTATCACTTTACATAGAAATTTCTTATTTTATTGATTTATTTGTTATTAACTGTCCATCCAATACCAGTCAAGAAACCAACCCCAAAACAAATTCCCTGTTCAACTGATTCATTCCCCAGACTCCACCCACCAACACAGGTACCCTCCTCAGACCCCTTTCATACCATGTCTTTGGGAGGGTTGTTTGTATTTAGGATATATTTTTATTAACTGCCCCCCAATCCCAGTAAACAGCCCACCCAAAAATCATCTCCTGTTCAACTGATTCTTAAGAGCCCACCAACACAGACACCCTCATGTCCCTTTTATTCTATGCTTTTGGGAAATAAAATAATATTTGCTATGGGTTGTGTGTGTAAATTCAGTGTTCCCACTGATTTCAATGGAATGAGATAGGCGAAAAAAGCAGAAAATAAACACTTTCCGTGGGAAATTATCTGCACAACGGGTCGTGTCATTATTTGATGATTTCAGTTTGAGGAGAAATTTTTCACCCATCCCTACTCCTGACAACCTCAAACCTGCCTTGGCCATTTCAGAGGACCAATCCCTGTTAAAATGTTTCCCATTGATAAATTGACCATAAGCCTGAGGCTAGTAGACATCCCAACGAAATGCATAGAGATATGCAATTTTTTAGGTATAAAAGCAACTGTTAACCCCAGCTGTTTCATTGAACATAATCTGATACCACTCATAAACTTGTTTTGGGATAAAGTGTTCACTTGTAAAACCTTACCAATAAATGTGATTGGTAGATCCAATTTATTTAAAATGATTTTCCTACCCAGATTTCTTGATCTATTTCTAAATACCCCAATTAACATACTTAAAGTATATTTTAAATGAATAGACAGTATCATCTCCATGCTTCCTTTGGAGAGGGGGATGTGTGGACATGTAACTTTAAAATGATGTAATAATTTGATAGATGTACAGTATACAGTACATTACTGGAATCAGAAAAGAATGGCAAATTGATATCAACCTGACCTCTGGGGGACAGATCATTATTTCCTTCATTGTTTGTTTCTCATGCCTACATCAGCCTGTCCAAGCAAGGACTTGTTGAACAGATGGTAAAACCTTCAAGGAACTGCTAGATGATGGCCTAAGTTAAGGCATCTTTGTTTGTATGTAAACTAACAGCCCCCTCAATCGTAAAACATATAGCCCCAACTGGGCCTGAACAAACAGGATGTATTATGTTCTTTGTTTGGTCAGGCCTGAGGGGGAAAGCTGCTCTGGGCAAGGACATCCAAATCAGATGTCCAGAATCTGGCTATAAGAAGGCATCTTCTAGCTATACAAGTTCTTACATCTTTGGGTTACATCTTGTGGATGCATCTTCTTGCGACATCTTCTGCTGTGTGCCCGTTGTAACCCTGTGAGGAATGACCATCTCACTCACAGAAAATAAATCTTTATTTTTATAATAAAATAAGAAATTCTTTGTGATTTTTGGCTAAGGAATACCTCCTGCAAGGTATTACACTTTAACAGTATTAAAGAGGAATACTGCAGATAACACACCCCTAGACAGAGCTGGAAGGTGTGTCAGCACCTGGTTAACCCTTAAATTCCCCCCAAATATAAGCATATTAATTCCGACAGGACAGCACAGAATCAAACTGTCCACACTTACACAAGAAACTAGGCATGGGGGAATCGCTCTCCCCAACATGTACCTCTACTACTTAGCTTCTCAGGGACAATTTGTGCTTGTGTATCTAGCTCCACAGACAAGACACCAATTTGTCTATATTGACCAAACATTATTACTACATGAACACGAATTACAACACTTGTTGAAAGTGAGAACGACAATGAGTAGATGCCCCATTCTACTCTATAGCTTGCTGCACCATACCTGGACTAAAATTAATGTGGCTGCCAAACATACAGCAACAGATCTGAACACCCCTCTACAGGGTTCAGCTGGTATAGATCAACTGTCTGGACTAGAATTTGGCCATGGATGTGCGAATTATGGGATAAAATCTTAGGACACCTCTACCAAGCCAATATATTGAAATAATTTGAACAGTAGCACCTTGAATTTAACTTATCAAATAACTTATTTTATTCTTACCTGTGTCTCAGGTACACCTTGCAGGCACACTGGGGAGATAGGGACTTGAATATCTTCCCATTCCAGCTGCAGCTGATGTTGGTTGAGAAGCGGTCAAAGAAACCACTATCATATCTCTACAGATGGATACAGTCCTCAATAAAGGACTCACTCAGCGGTCAGGAGATCAGAGGAATCAGATCTGGATGGACTAGGCTGACTGGGAGTGGGAGAGTGCAAAATTAGGACCTAAGCAGGTGGTAACCACTACTTACTATCAATGAATCCAGATGAAAATTCTATGTAGATCATAATACACACCATATAGGTTTTTTAAGGTGGGGAGATTGGAGGGAGCAGACTGTTTGATGTGCAGTTGTCAGAGGCATGTTCTTTCATTTAATATGGGACTTCCCAGAAGTCTGGAAGTTTTTCAATGAGGTGACTGGGGCAGTGTCTAAGGTGTTGGAGCAGGAGATCCTTCCATCCCCAAAGTTATGTATTCTGTCTCTTTTGCCAGACGAAATTACTAGTGCAACAGATACATCACTGATTACAGAACTTCTAATTATCACAAGGAAGGTGGTGGTCATGTGTTGGATGTCGACCGGGGCTCCTAAACATAACACTTGGATTAATTTGATAAATCAAAATGTTCCCCACTACAAACTAGTTCATGTACATAGAGGATCTGTGGTTAAATGTTCTCAAATATGGGAGAAATGGTTAGAACGATATGGGCTGTAGGCTAGCATAACATAAAAAAGACAAGCTGTAATTGTTATACTCATCTAGTTTAGATTGAGATATGTTTGAGTTGTAGTGAAATATGGCATGGGTGTTGTGGGTCCTGGGGAGGGGAGAGTGCCTTGTATGGGAGGGCTGAGGGGGATTTTAGAAGGTAGGTTACGTTCGACTTTTTTTTAGTTAAGAGTTATTTCATTTGAAAAATTGGAAAATATGCAGACGGGTTGAATTGAGATGCCAAATTGTACTGTACATTGTTGATTCCATCAAAATCTTGTACCATAATACTAATGTACATGATATTACAATAAAACTGATTCTGTAACATGTCATTAACCTGTCTGTCAATAATAACAATTAGAAAAAAAATGTTTCCCAATCTCTCATTGACTTGGAGGTGGGGTTACACAGGTCACAGAATGTGCCTTGGAGGAACTTTCCAGTCAACCATGGATGAGGGGAAGCAAGTCACACATGAGCGCTATGTGAACCTTCCTCACATCTTGGACAGAAACTGATATATATATACTTGGGAGAAGGAGGATCAACAGATGTGTCTGAGGGTGTCAAGATGTATAAGCAGTGGTAATAATCTTTAAAGGCATCTAGTATGTTCAAAGGTTTATAGACCACTTGGGAATTTCTAGTTTTAATCTATGAGATATGTGCTTGATCTCATTTAATTTTTGCTATTCTCACCAGAAAGTTTCTTGACTTATTCCTGAGATGCATAGTGTTGATATTTATGCCACATGTATGACCAAAAACTTGTAGTTTGGAGAATATGAGAGAGTTCCATATGGCATTGGGCTAATTGTTATAGTAGATCTGGGGATAGGGTTAGGGATGAACGAAAAATTTTGCCTCATAGTAGAAATAAAGAACCATATAAGAAGAACACAGAAAATGACAACAAGTCGCATTCAAGCGTTGATGATGCTCGCAATAGTATAATAGAGGAACGTGTAGCAGCTGAACCACCTGCTGCATCAGCTAGTGAGACAAACAAGCACCAAAACACCCATCCTCAAAGTAGTAGGGTACTTTGTTACAGTAATAGTAAAAAAAATTGTTTGAGACCTCCAAAAGCTTAGAGGAATATAAGGGTAGTAGTGGGCAAAATGGGCAAGAATTGTCAGGTGATGCTGATGATGCTGAGGATGACCTAATGATGACTGATGATGATGTAAATGTAGAATATATCCCTCCAGCATCCTTCTCTTGTTCAGATACAGATGAAGTTAAGAGTCAGGATTATGACAGGGCTATAAGGTTAGCAGAAAGTCTAAGGCTGAATCTTCTACCACTTTTAAGGAACACTGTGTCTGTCTATAAACTGAGAAAACCATTGGAAAGTCTGACCCTGGACAAACACAGATGTCAAAAAGCACAGTCACCCATCAGTCATCATCAGCATCATTGCTTCTTCAAAGTCCAAGTCACACACACCTGGTTTGAAGACCCAGCAACAGCAACACAGACTATTAATATTCACAGTGTTAGATATAATGATTGCCTCTGTTGCTGCTGTAAATGCTGCACCTTTGACACCTAGTAGAAGTGGCAGTAGAATTGCATCAACATCTCTTTGAGACTTGCTCTCTGAGTATGGGTTGGTAATTGACACACAGGAACACCATTTAGCTCCCAGAAGTGGTCCCACTGCACGTGAGATGGTTTCTGCATACTTGCAGGATAGCTATGTTCTAGGCAGAAACAATGACCCCATGGACTTCTGGCAAACAAAGCAGTGTGTGTGGCCAGGATTGACATATACTGCAGTTGGAACCCTTGGTTGTCCTCCAGCAGGCATTGAGTCTTAGAGGGTTTTCAGTGCAGCTGGTTACATTGTCAATGACTGCAGGATGCGGCTATCAAGCAGCAATGTTGGGAGACTAACAGTGTTACAAATGAAACCACACACGCAGAAACCACACATGACAGAAAAAGCCAGGACAAAGAGATTAACAGCAGCACATTTGAGGAGGACTAGGAGGGATGTGAAGAAGGGTTGCCACCATCTACCCCACTTGGGACCACTCTGATAATTAATATGTGTCAATAATCTGAGAAGGAGGATAGCAATTTGACACAAACATGACAATGGTAAAAACTAGATACATACGCAAATCACACCATGCCAGTCCCCTCCACCACCTCTACAATACACATCTACCACATTGTAGGTTGTATTTTATTTTTTTATTACTTGACATCATCGCTTAAGCAGGAAGTTAGTGTTATGGAATAAATTGGGTGAGGAACAGCCAGACTCAGCTAACAAAATGAGGTTGCTGAAGACAGTTTAATGTCAAAAGTTTACACCATGGTAAGACTGAGCACAGCAACAAAACATCAGCTAGGTATTTCTCAGGCAGAAATTTCAAGGCATACAGGGGTTTCCAGTTGTGCTGTCCAAGCTCTTTCAAAGAAGCACAAAGAAACTGGCAATGTTGAGGACACAGTGGATGGCCAAGGAAACTTAGTGCAACTGATGAAAGACACATCATGCTTACTTCCCTTCGCAATCAGAAGATGTCCAACAGGGCCACCAGATCAGAATTGGCAGAAAACAATAGTATCCTGTTACACCCATCTACTGAGTTCCTTAACAAACTATGTGCAAGTTAACCTAGAAGAATTGATGCTGTTTTGAAGGCAAAGGGTGGTCACACCAAATAATGATTTGATTTAGATTTTCCTTCTGTTCACTCGCTTTGCATTTTGTTAATTGATAAAAATAAACTATGAACATATCTATTTTTGGAATCATTCTTACTTTACGGTATTTTTTCACACCTGCCTAAAACTTTTGCACAGTACTGTATTTGGAATTGATAAATCACCCATTAGACAGGCTCCTATTCCCTGTTTCTCCAGGATGGATATGGAACAGGGGGCAAACTTTTATAGGACCAACAGGTTGCTTGGGGATGGCTTTCAGAGGTTCATTTAGCTCTCTCTCCTTTATCTCAGTATTCCATGGAAGTCTGAAGAGTGAAGAGGATTGTGTACAGGTCCTGTATATCTGTCTGTCTGGTAGGTAGCCATAATGTGAGGTTTATGTTATCTTGATTTATCTAGCACTCTGGCTCTTTAATTTTTTCATCACCACATAGCCACTGCAGATGTCCTAGTGGTGGATGCACATTTTTTAAGGTTATCACACTTTTAACATTTTTTATACAGTATTGGGCTGTGAAACCTTTATGAAACTGGTACTTGTGGCTGCAATCTTGGATACGGCATCAGTTACTTCTCAGCCACTTCCTATGGCATTGGGTGGCTCTCCACACTTTAGGAATGAGTTTGTGGAGCGTTCGCGTGACACATGAAATGGGAGACCTACTGGAGGAGCTCCATCTCCAACATAACTGCATAGACATGAGTGCCTGGAAAACCACTGTATCATTTTCTACTTTTGGGAGGAAACTTGCTTTCTTCTTTCGATGAGGCACAGTTTTCCCTGGACCTTAGACAAGGAAGAGGATGAGCTACTGTTCATTGTGAAGGAAGGGGAGGAGCTACTACTTCTCTACTTCCTTTTCACTTCTGTGGAGTGACCATGAGTCACAGGACATACAGTTCTCCCTATGGATTGCTGAATCTCTCTCCTGGCACCTTATCTGGACCCCACCCCAGGCTGATAATTTTTTTATTCTTATTATCTGTTCTGGAATTATCTTTTTTTGGGATCTCCTTCCTATTTCTGAGTACAAAGGAGATATGGGGAAGTCTAAGACATCAGGAGTTAATTCAGTAACCCTTTGATCCTCCTGTCAGAATAATCCCCCCCCAGCGATCATACTGATGACTTATATTCCTCTTGTTCTGTGGTCCCTTCAGACCCAACTCCAGGCTCCTGTTCCTCTGAAGGGTTAAAACCTTTATTTTCACTATGGCTACTATTCCTACATCTATTAAGGGGGTCCTTGAACCCTGGAATGAAGACCACAGTGTTTCCCCCAAAAAACAGTTTAACCCTTTTGGGGGATTTTTCCTTCTAAATTAGGGAATTCTTCTACTGAGGACGGTGAAACTACATTACATCCAATTTTCATTTGTGGAAGTAATTGTGTCCGCGCGCAGGTGCTGAACTCTGTCTCAGCTGGCACAGGAGCCCAGATGGAGCGACTAAAGGCAAGAGAGGGTAGGAGGAGCAGGAGGACTGGTGAACTGAAGTGGAACTGCAGGAGCACCTCAAGAGGAGTGGCAGAGAATGGGGACAGCAAGAGACAGTTGGAAAAGCAATGTAGACATGAAGGAGGAGCATGCACATGATGGAGAAATTAACATTTTTGGAAAGTATATAATGACACGGGGAAAGAAAGGAGATCTAACAAGGTGGCAGAAAAGACAAAAGAAATCAAACAGGACAGAGCACATGGGCCAGAGAGTAGACAGGAGAGAAGACAATAATGTGTGAGCATGATTGGGTGCAAATATACACTATGATGATGGTGTACTTATTTGGCAATCGTAGAGCAGGGGGATTTTGCTTCTGTGCCCAATAGGCTTGTGCGATTCGATTCATCCACATTCAGATTTCGGACGAATAAGGGTGATTCGAGGGACATTCGGACATGGCGAAAATCTTAGAGCCACTCATTTTTAGAAGCCGAATTCAAAACATAACTGGTCAGAATTTCATTACAACATTTGTATATTCGGATGAAGTTCTCCCTGCTCATGTGCTGCTTTCCCTCCCTCTCTAATCCAATTAGCTTCTTCGTTTCATGATGTCTCTAGTGCAAGCAATTAGCTTCTTCGTTTCATGATGGGGGATGGACTAATGACATCACAGACACCCAGACAGCTCCTGCATTTCCTGTTAGTGCGCATTGCATTGTTGGAGCTGGGAGAGAGAAAAAGCAGATAGAGAGAGTGACTGTCCATTTGTTGTGTAAGCAGGAAGATAGGCATAGGCAGGCAGCCAGCAGTAGTGCCAGTTATTGCAACTGCAAGGGAGAGTCACCTTTGTTCCTGTGTAAAATATGAAAATTCAACTTAGGAGTTTGTTTGAATAAATTGCAGTGACCATCTCTCCGTTGTGTAGGGACTGCGAGGCCATCTATCTTACTGCCACCGCAAGTGAGAATCCTCAGTGGTCCAGTGTTAAATTTTAAAATACAGCTTAAGAGTGTGTTTGAATAATTTGCAGAGTGACACAATATCACAGTTTTGTAGGGACTGGGAGGCCTACTAGCTTACTGCCAACGCAAGGGAGAATCATCATTGTTCCAATGTAAAATATAATATATAATAATTCATCTTAGGAGTGTGTTTGAATAATTTTCAGAGTAACACAACCAGTCTGACAGTTGTCATGTGGCCAAGTTGTAAAATTGTCAAATTATTATCGTACACTACCTATCTATCTGTAATGGATTTGAGTCCTAGTGAACAACCTAATGTTCCTCATCCTGGTACCAGCTGCAGTGACCCAGCAACCACCAACACCACCACAGTGATGTTGCTTTCAATCAGAACTAGCAGCAGCAGGCGGGCAAAGAAGAGTACTAGCACTAGTCAGACTCATCAGCAGAATTCAAAACAAAAAATAAAAATAAGAAGGGAACTGCAGGTCGCTCTACCTCTACAAGTAGGGTAGAGAGGTCCAGGTCCTCCTCTAAGACCACAAAGCAGCCGTCACCTGTGTCTCGTCAGCTGTTTGTTGATGATCCCCCCAGAACCTCCTGCACAATGACTAGTGCCACTGGCAGTTTAGTCACCACCTCCACTACAGGCAGTTATATAAACCTGGGGACACCTAACATTGGTAACTCTACTGAGTCCTGCCTGCTCCAGGCTTCCTCAGTTTTGTAGTCTAACTGTAATCTAAGAAAAGTTGTATGTCTATTAGTCCTGCCTGCTCCATGCTTCCTCAGTTTTGTAGTCTAACTCTAATCTAAGAAATGTTGCATGTATTTATCTACTGAGTCCTGACTGCTCCAGACTTCCTCAGTTTTGTAGTCTAACTCTAATCTAAGAAAAGTCGTATGTCTATGAGTTCTGCCTGCTCCAAGCTTCCTCGGTTTTGTAGTCTAACTCTAATCTAAGAAAAGTTTTATATCTATCTACTGAGTCCTGTCTGCTCCTGTCTTCTGTAGTTTGCTGCTGGCTACATCTACAGTGTTGCTGTCATCCTGAGTCTGCCTCGCACCAGTCATCCTCAGTCTTTCTTCTTCCTTCGAATAACTACATCCTTGCTTCATCTACATAACCATAAGGCTAAAGCTTCACCTTACCCTGTTCCAGCATCTTCATTTAGACCCTGGAAATGGTTCCACTTATTTTTATTTATCTAATTTTGATGTTATTGTATTTTTAAAAGCATGGTGAATTTGAGCGAATAATTTGGATTCCTTATGAATTTCATCTGAGTTTAACAGGTCTGGTCTGATTTTCGGATCGACCAAATAAAAAAAAAATTGTCCGAAATCGAATTTTACCAAATTTTTTCCGGTGCACAAGTCCAGTGCCCAATACTGTCCTGATGTCCCAGCGGGCATTTTCCATCAGGAACCTGGACAGGATTAGTCAGTGGGGCTTTGCCATCTCCTCACAGTGATTTGGGCAAGGGGACTTCACTGCCCTTTCCCAATCCTGTCCAAATCACCTCCCCCAAATGTAACTCCTCACATAGGATTATAGTCAAACTGCTGATGTCTCTGCTAACACTAAAGTGCAACTAGACAACTAGACTACAAATCCCATGATCCCTAACCTGCTGTTAATGATGATGACAGGAATTTTAGTTTCCAACATATGGAATGGTAATGTTCTCCTCCCCAATACTATGGTTATATAATGTTACATGTCTGAACAGGGATCACCAGCTCTGTCTGTTGGACCCCTTCCAGTATAACTCCACCTAAAATTATATCAGGGAGTGATTGTTATTCCAACAGAAAATATTAGATATCTAACAAGTGCTTCATCTTTATGATATTCACCATGGATATTGTAGTGCTGGGGACTCTTCTCCTTGTTGTCATCTCCACCTTCTTTATCTATGTCACATGGGGCACATTGCACAAGAAGGGTAACCTCCCTCCTGGTCCTACCTCTCTCCCGCTGATTGGAAACTTGCTGCCGTTAAACAGAAATGAAAAGGCTAATTCTTTGATAAAGGTCAGACAGTTCCAATTTATTTTCTCTGTAAGACTCCAGAAAAAAGACTTTTTGCAACTGGCAAAGCAATTACCCAAGATAAGCGATACCGAATAGGAAGGAGAAAATATGTGTATATATATATAATCTCAGTGAGACAAGTAAACTACAAGTACAATGTACATATACTGATTGATGAACATCCTATTATGACACACCAGTGATAGACAGCAAAGTACTCTCATTCCCTATTCAGCTTGTCTCAAGTTGTCTCAGATCTGTTCAGAAAATACTGAATGCAAAGTAAGAAGGAAAAAATGGAATTCAGAGTGAAGGGAAGAACAGGAGGTCAATTAAGTGAAGTATTTGTCGAAACAATTATTTTAAAAACACTTACTTTTAAAGTTACCTGTAAATACATGTCCAGACACTAGAGTCACAGGTTCATCTCCAAATTACAAAACAATAGTGACTTGTTTAATGGGTCAAATGGTCAGTTCCATGTAGGAACAAAGTGACAGCCACGTGTTTAATGGGTCAAATGGTCAGTTCCATGTAGGAATAAAGTAATATAATGACAGCGACGTGTTTAATGGATCAAATGGTCCGTCCCATATAGGAACAAAATGACCTAATAACAGCAACGTGTTCCAACAAATGTGGAGAGTCACAAAACATATTCTTATATGTTTCTGCATGTTGCTCATCAAAATATCACTAATTTATGTAAAGTGAGGTGCTATCTCTAAACTAACAACAGCTTCTTTTTAAAAGTGGATTAAATCACTACTTTGTCAATACATTTTCAAGTTTTTTTGAGAACAGATTATGGGCTCAAGCCAAATGTTTCAACTAAAAAAGCCGATACAGCTAAATGGATACTGACTGACAAAAAAAAAAAATGTCTTGGTCGGTATCCAAATGTCCTACAGGCTGAAAGCACAATGGACGTTAGACTGAAAAAACGGTCTTGTGGCCAAACGTCCATGTTGTGCGGTAAGTTCCCAAAACTCCACTAAATAACGGCAGTATTGAGAACTTAACAGTAATAAAAAGTAAGGATTGGTGCCTGACATACTGCCAAGAACTGATTGTTAACTAATCTGTGTTTCATTTACCTGTCATCCACTGTCTTTCTTCTTCTGTCTTCTCTTCAGTCTTCTATCTTCTCCCTTCACTTCCTTCTTTCTTCTCGCTGTAAAATAAAACAAAATTATTAATTCCCTCACAGCCATCGGCTGGGATGATCTTACGCACATCCCAGCCAATCAGATTTGAGTGGCTGTTCTTTAAACTAAGCTGAGACATTGTTGCCTCTAAGTTGGACTGATATGATACCTATCTACCAGAGCGCTGAACTGCGATGACCCAGGGATTCCCTCTGATTGCCTATGTTGCTACTTGTATAGAATTTCATTCATCTTCTTCCTTCACAAATGGATTCACATCGAAACACTGTGGTGTTACACTTTACTATGAGCAATATAGGTTTCTTCTATACTAAATGAACTGAAATTAACTTTACACTGTATATGGGGATTTTTCTTTGTGATTAAAGGTCACTGGAGGCCAACCAACTAAGGAAACACATGACAACATAATCAGTGACGTTTAGGACTGATTTTTGGCAGTTTTTCTGTTTGAAATATGTATATACTGTGTAGGGGTGAGGGGTTTTTGTACTTGGTCCTGATGAAAATGTGTTTTACACATGGAAACATTGACATCTTTCAAGTAAAAGTTTCTAAAAAATCCCGTGAGTGCTTACTTTTTTGTAACTTATTTATTGTTGCTCAAACTTGAATTTGTAAGGTGTAGTATCTCAATGAACCAAAAAATTGTACAGTGGCCTGTTGCTACACCATCCCATGGAAAGCTCTGGTCATTTGACCACACATAGGATAGTGTAGCAACAGCCCCACTGTAAAATTTTCAGGACATTGAGATACCATACCTTGAAAATTCTAGTTTGAGCTGCAATAACTTTTAAATAAAATATTTCTCAGCTGTGAGAGTAACCTTGTTTTACTCAGGTATATAAACATTTGATGTATAATTATGGTTTCATGCTTAGAAGAACTAGTACAAGAACTAAATATATATAATATATATATATATATATATAATTTGTTAAATCGTGTGTAACGCCGCGACATGCGCAGTACACACTGCTGCGCGTGCTGCAGTCATGCGCAGTAGAGGCTGCCCGCGCCGTGGCTGATACAGAGCTGACCGCTCCGAAGGTGTGTCCAGCTCTGTATCAGCAGTGGCGCGGGCAGTCTCCACTGCGTGTGACTGCCCCGCGACCGGCTGACAGTGGCGCTGTGGTCCGTGTAACGGGCTGTTCAACTAGTATATATATAAAGCAGGGAAGCCTGGGTGCTGTTTACAAATCTATATCCAATAAATGTCCATTAATTGTAGAAAATCACCTTCTGGACTTCAAATATTAAAAAAAGAAAAGAAAATGTTTTATATATGATGTACATTTATATATATTCCCCTCCCCTCCACATTCCACATGCAATGAAATGTATGATTTGTTACATATCAGCTTGTGCTTTCTTTATCAAGGAGTTTAATGTATTTAGTTTCAGGCATAAAACCGGTATGCTTTTTACTTGATAAATGGTGTACTGCTCTTGAAAGCTTGTCCCTAAAACACAATGGGGTCGATTCACTAAGCAGTGATAAAGAGGTGATAAAGTGGAGATGACTTCTCCAGTTAAAGTGGATGTGTCACCTATGGACAACATCCCATAAATAGTTAGGAGACATATCCAATACCATGAAAACATTATTTATTTTTTATTTTAAGTTTTAATTTCGTTTAAATTTAATTTACAAAAGTCTGGGCTGCAGCCACTTCCTTGTAGACTGCCGCCAAAGCTCCGCCTCTGCTCTCCTCCTTCTTTTGATGACGGAGGCTTCTGTCAGTAATCTGGAGCGGTCTCATTGGCTAGATATCAATCATTGCCAATGAGACCACTCCAGCTAACAGACAGAAGCCTCTGTCATTGGAGGAGGGAGTAGATCAGAGGCGCAGCTCTGTAACCGCAGTGAACCGCAGTCAACACGGAAGTGACTGCAGCCCAAACTTTGTAAATTAAAATTAAATGAAATTAAAACTTAAAATAAAAAATAAATAACGTTTTCATGGTATTGGATATGTCTGCTAACTATTTATGGGATGTTGTCCATAGGTGACACATTCACTTTAATCACCTCTCCAGGTTTCTATGTTATTCTATGGAGCCTATGCACTAAGATTTCTTCAACTTTGGAGATCTTAGTGAATAGGCTCCAAAGGAAAATATAGGAACTGGAGAAGTGATAAACTGCAGAAGTCATCTCCACTTTATCACCTCTTTATCACCGCTTAGAGACTCTCCCCAGACGTTAGTCCAATAAAAAGGTATTTTTACATACTGATATAGATAGACAGACAGTCAGACAGACAGTCAAACAGTCAGACAGACAGGTGCAGGGTGTTTTACCAGAAATTGTTGCTTCACATAAAACAGTAACATAAAACATTCCTAATTCTCTGTGGTCAAAATAACAATAAAGGACTTGAATGTAGGGGGAATATGGGTAAAAGACCTCTCAATCATCTTAAGGTTTAATTTTTTTTTTAAAGTTTTTATTGAAAGGACAGTAGTAAAACATTACAAAATCAAAAAAAGGCAGTCAGGTAAGATACATTCTGTAAACAGACAAGTAAGTATCATAACTTAGAAATACAGCTGTCCCGTTTTTTATTGTAGAAGTGAAGAGGAAAAAAAACAAAACAAAACCAAAACTCCCCTCCCCCAACTATAACCCTCACTATAACCCTACTAAAACCCAACCCACCCACCTACCTTCCCTCCCCAGGAGACGAGCGCAATCCCTCTCTCAATAATTGTTATTGAGCATAGCAAGTAACAAAGTAGGTGACAATTAGTAGGTAAATATGGCTGTTTTGTTACATAATTACTCACATTTTGTCTTTATACACGTGCAGTGAGTACCCGTGTCTCAGCCTTTACTTACAGGCCATAAAAACCTTTTCTCCCAAGTGCAGTACAGACCTCTAGTCTTCTTGAGTTCCTCCACCAGATACTGAGCCTCCTCCTGGATCTTCCACTCAATGCTTTTTTTCCCCATTCCATAATTCCTCAGGTTTTTCACAGTGAAGTGGCGCAATTGCCACCACCGTTCTCCATTGCTGAAGGCGATCCCTTAGATATCAGAGAAGAAACTGTACTTTATTAACAGGAAACCAGAGTTTATAGACCATGTTGAATGGAAGATTCCATATTTTAAACTATAAACTCTTTAAAATATACTTACATTTTCCTGACTAGGATGGATTAAAAGAAGGTTTTAACCCTTTGAGTGCCTGAGAGGTATCCAATGCATTGTAAAGCAATACTTTGGATACCTCTCTGGCACTAGAAAGTTGTATTAATCATTCAGTTGCAAGAGTTTTGGATCCTGGACTCCTGACACAAGCAAAATGTCTGCCTCCATACACATGATATCCAGAATTCATTAAAGTTTCCCTTTGGGGAACCATTTGATGCAGAACTGATTCATAGTGGGTAATAGGATTTTCTGTCCAGATTAAGGTATGTAAGGGGTTATTTATTATTAGGAGGTGTTACTTTTTCTTTAATCCCTTAGATGAATTGCCACACTCTGGCATCCAAAAGGTTCATTATGAGACATATAAAAGGAAGTTTAGACTTTAAAGGAGCAGTAAACTTTTTTTATGAAAAAACATATATTGTAGGGAATTTCCTGTTCAGTAACATAAGGGTGCTCCCACTGCTGACATATGCATATTTGCAGAGTCATTACAGTTTAAACCCAAGTTTTTTTTAATTAGCAGTGCCCTCTAGTGGTCAAATTCCAATTAGTTCTCCTGTTACATTCTAATGGAGTGGAAAATCAGTGACTTACAGTTCTCTATAGTATGTGATAGACACTGCTGAGTCACTTCCTGTCAGTTAGACCTATCAGGAAGTATATGCACAGTAAATTCACTTCCTGATTATTTGAACTTTTGTAACTTCTGAATGAAACAACTGATAGCAGTGGGAGTGACCTTGTTTTACTCAGCAGGAAAAGCTCTATAACATATACATTTTCATAAAAAAAGTGTAGTGCTCCTTTAAATCTAAAAAGCAATGATGCTAAGTGGTTAAAATATAAGGCTTCCTCAAACTATCATAGGCCATTAAGCTGTGTTATAGTGAATAAAAAGTAGTTGTGTGCAAATGAGCCTGATTTATATTAAACATTACCAGCCTTAGAAACAACATTTCTGCCCTGTATATTTGTTGTACTAACGGTGCTGTATTAATGCAAACAGTAGTGGACACTTCTGACAACCATGATGTGCACGTTCTTATAGACTGAGAATTATATATAATCAGTTATAGTTTGGTTTAACCCTTTGAGTGCCAGAGGGGAACGGAACGCATTGCTTTGCAATGCTGTCCGGGTTTTTCTCTGGCACTCAAAGCGTTAAAATGTACTTATCCACATGTATAAAGAAAATTATTCTACAGGGAACAAATGAAATTTCCCATTGATTTAAAGGAGTACTAAAAAGGATTATGAAAAGGAACACAAATATAGATATTTATTTATTTGCTTTGATTTATTTATTTTTAAAGAATAAACTTTTACTGTTCCATTAATAGGGACTTTAAATATTTTGAATGCTGGAGGGATATCCTAATTTGGGAGCAATGTGTGGGAGACTTCTTTGTTACATTTAGGGTTAAATTACACATTTAAATCAGTTGTAATTGTGAGAATGTTTATTTGTTCCCTATAGTGCAGGTAGTCCCCACAAATTATTCTACTTTCTTTGTGCAACTGGTCAGTGGCACAACAAGTCGTTGCAGGGCCCTGGAGTAAACATTTCTTTGGATTTTCAAAGAGAAATAACTAGACACTATTGGATGCTAGGATGGACGGGGCCCCCTTGGATGCTGAGCCCTGTTGCAGCTACTCCCTTGGCGCCCCCTGTACTTACAGCCCTGCAACTGTCCCACTTTCTTCTCCCTCATCATAGAGGCTTTAGCCTATAGTTGCTCCCTTATAAACTCATAATATGACTTTGGGTGAACTATGTTACAATTTATATAAGGAAGAACAGAAGACAGAAAGAGATTGACATTAATCCAACATAGAGAAAGATCAGTTCGATACTGTATTCTTCAATAAATCAAGTGGCTAGATAGAAACATCACATGGTCTCAATTTCATAAACTTTATTGATATATAGTCTCAAACAAGTGTAACTTTAAAGACATCATCTATCCATGGTTGATGGAATAGTTGTTAAAACTGTCACTATTCTTTATGACAAATGAGTCAGTGCAACAGATAAAGAATTCCTCCAAAGTTGTTGTACGGACAACGCCTAGAAGTGGTAAATGTAAACTTTAGTAACTAGCGTCTATGAAAGAGATATTCCATTGATAATTCTGCCCTCAGTTTGAATATCACTAATGAAAGCTAGATGTCAGTATTGGATAAGACATCCAGTCTACTGATAGATATGTGTATCTGTTTCATTCAATTATCTAAATCATGAATGAGATTGTGGCTGATTGCCAATCTCTTTCTGTCTTCTTTTCTTCTTTATATACATTGTAAGATATTATTAGATCTGTAATACGTTTTTGAACTTTGCCTCATCTATGTATATGTTTGAAGTATGTTTATACAATGTAACTATCTATAAACACACACACAAGTATATCCAAGTGTATCCACAGTGAATTCCAAGGTGAGCATCATTAAAGGGATAGTAATGTCTAACAAAGTAGATCTCCGATTCTTCTCTATAATAAACATAACATGTTTTTGTTTAATAACTTACTTTTCTGTAGTTTTAAAGATATTCAATGTAAAAGGATCCCCCTCCCGCCCCTTCTGGCCACATCACACTGCATCTAAGTCTGGTCTGGATGGAGACTGGTGAGGGACAATCTTCAGTAAGCAAAAGGAATACCTGTCCTTCCTTCAGCAAGGGGACCAGGGTTTTCCTTATATTTACTGAATGAAGATTGTCCCTCGCTGCATCCTTCGGTCCTGGGACCAGATTGCAGCCAGAAGTGGTGGAAGGGGGATCCTTCTACATTGAATATAGTTAAAATAACAGAAAAGTAAGTTATTAAACACAGAGCAAAGTGTTATGTTTATGATAGAGAAGACTCGGAGATCTACTTTATTTTAGACATTAATATCCCTTTAAGTAAAAAATTATAACAGATGTTTAAAGGGATAGTAATACCTAAAATGTAAAAAAGATATGTTGTAGGGTTTATCCCCCTGAGTAAAACAAGAGTACTCCCACTGCTGAAAGATGTTTCATTCAAAAGTTATTAATTTTCAAAGTTGAATTTTTTAGGTGCAATATCACAGTGGCCTGAAATTTTACAGTGGCGCTGTTGCTACACGATCCTATGGACAGCTCTGGTCTCAGGACCATAAATCTCCATAGGATGGTGTAGCAACAGCGCCACTGTAAAATTTCAGGCCACTGTGATATTGCACCTAAAAAATTCAACTTTGAAAATTAATAACTTTTGAATGAAACATCTTTCAGCAGTGGGCGTACTCTTGTTTTACTCAGGGGGATAAACCCTACAACATATTTTTTTTACATTTTAGGTATTACTATCCCTTTAAATCTCTACAGAGGGGATCTCAAGAGCCATATCCTATATAATAATTTGCTAAGTTGTGTGTAACGCCCGACATGCGCAGTAGACACTGCTGCGCGTGCGGCAGTCACACGCAGTGGAGACTGGCCGCGCCGCGGCTGATACAGAGCGCCCAGCTCTGTATCAGCCGAGGCGCGGCCAGTCTCCACTGCGTTTGACTGCCCCGCAACCGGCTGCCAGAGGCACTGTGGCCCGTGTAACGGGCTGTTCAACTAGTATATAATAATTAAGTACAACAGGGCTTAAAATGTGAAGTCCTTTGCTACTAGCCAGACCTGAAAAGTTACTCACCACTGCAAGACATAACATACCCACCAGGGCTGAATTTCTACTCGCCATTGGTTAGTGGCGAGTGGAAATTTTGAGCCCTGAAGTACAATAGGGTTAAAAAAGGTGGGGGTTAGGTTTCAACCCTTTGAGTGTCAGAGGGGTGTGCAATGCATTGCTTCACAATATTCGGGAACGCAAGGAACTAGAGTACTAGAATGTTCTCTGCAGTGCAATTCACAATGAATTAATTTAAAGGGATAGTAATGTTTCGCAAAAACAGCAGCGCCAATTAATCTTCATAGTATTAGGGCCACGAGCGTTATTTCAATACTGTTAGAGTTGTAGTTCAAGAGTAATTGAATGATAAAGTATCCCCCTCCTGCCCCTTTTACCTAGTGTAACACTGCTCACCTCAGATGTGAAATCTGGTCTCTTGACCGGACAGGTCGCAGCAAGGGACAATCTTCTTACTGTGACCATAAGGAAAACCCTGCCCCCTTGACAGGTTTTTCAGTTTTTTTCCTTATGATCACTGAAGATTGTCTCTCTCTGCGATCCATCCGGACAGTCTTGCTGCTCTGAGGTGAGCAGTGTTACATCAGTAAAAGGGGCGGGAGGGGGATACTTTATCATCCAATTACTCTTGAAATACAACTCTGACAGTATTGAAATAACACTCTCCAGGGCCCAAATACTATGAAGATTAATTGGAGCTGCTTTTATTGTGAAACATTACTATCCCTTTAATGATATTTTTTGTGTTTGGCCCTATAGTTTAGCTAGTTTGCCTTCTCTGATATTGTCCCAGTTTAGTCTATTCCACCCTCCTCTGTGGCTACGTCACTGTGATTTTGTCCCACAACACAAAGGCAGAGATCTCTCACCGTAACCCTGGGTCACTTCATCTCCTCGAGCACAAAAATATTCACCATGATCAATAAGAGCCTCCTTCACTGCCTCATATCCACACAGCATAACAGTGGGCTTCTGGCCAAAGTAGAGGGTGTAGACTGGGCCATATTGTTTCCAAAGCTGGATGGGTTGAATGATAATTAACACTCCATGTACCTTCCTAGGACCAGAAAATCCTAATGGCCCCTTTCTTTCTTGTGCCTTTGTTAAAGAAATAAAATCTTCAATCAGTCCTGGACTTCAGGAGACCTTTCTAGCAATCAAGAGGTTCTATTTTAACAGGGATTTGTATGAATCCCCCTATGGTGCAGTTGGTTTACTCCAGAATGTCTCCACTTTTTATAAATACGGACTTGTGGACTTAAAGGGACGGACCCTTTAACACAGTAGTTGCCAAATGTTTTGATGTAATGCACACTTTTAGTTCTCACCCACCCTTTACTGAAATAAATATATTTATATTATTATTAATCTGCAATTTATTTCTTTTGTAATACTTTTTGAAAAGTCAATCTGCCTTTTCCTTCAGAGCTCTGAAAATCTGGAATAACCTACCTGAACAAATCATATCTTTTCCCATTTTAAAATCCTTACAAATAGCTGCTTCTTTATATCTAAAAACAATATGCAACGGTATATACTTTTTAGTACATGTGGTGTCTATATATATAAAAGAAGACTTTGCGTCTGGCAAAACACACCCACGGGCAGCAGTAAGGAGGAGTTACTGCTCCCATTGGGTGATTTAACGGGGGGGTGATTTTGGCCTGCCCCCACTATCCAGCCCGCCCACCACTATCTAAGGCTGAAAAAAAATGGCTTCCACTCACTCCTACACCACAGACACACACATGCCCCCCACACACTGGTAGACACATACACACATATACACACACTCATACAGAGACACATGCATGCTGAGCAGCTGAGGATGATGGGAACTATGTTCAAGGTACAGCTTGAAGGCCATGGTCCAAATCTGTATTATGCATCAGGGTTCCCAGCACATAGATACAAGGTTATGGGCTTGCTACAATAAACCACTCATGTGCAGCTTCTTCATTTCCTGTCTGTGACCCTGCACAGCCCTGCCAATTACTACAAGTGAGCCGATTTCTAATCAACCATCAGGCAGGATGCTGGGGAGCTGGCTTGCTAGCACAGAGAAGCTGAGAAAGTGGAACAGCAGAGACACGATCAGGCAGTGCAGAGCAGGGCTTCAGCTGAGCTGGTAAATGGCAGAGACATGGTTGTGACTGTATTTATATATTGCACAAAGAGAGAGAAAGAGAGCAGATTATTTGTTAGTCTGTCTGTAAGTAGAGGTGCCATTTCCTGTAATCATCTCCATGTTGTACATAGCTCACTGTATAGCAAGTATGACAAACTATTTATATATGGTCTGGCATTGTATAATATACAGTCTGCATGTGTCTGTGTATAAGGACTGGCACTATACAGTATAGGAGGGACAGTCTCTGTTTGAGACCCAAATCCCTCTGCTCCTCTATTTAGGAGATCACACTGTGTGGTGTATGTACAAGTGTATCAGATTGCTCCACATCAATAAAACCCACAGTAATGTGGGTATAAACTTCTGTATATATCTGTTAAATTAGTCTGTGTAAAAAAAAATACTTTCATCTTCTTTGCTTACCCCCTGGCACTCAAAGGGTTAAAAATTCTCTAAAATACACCACCAGCCACGGCCCCAATAACACCACCTAAAACACAGGTGTCCCTCTTTGGCCATTTGAAATGTTAGGAGGTATGTTACTTACACTGCTCACACTGTATGTATGTATGTTCTGCTTTGCATCTGTGTGTCACTGTTTGTGTATGTCAGTGCATGTGTGTGTGTGTATGTATGTTTGTTGCATGCATCTCTATCACTGTGTGTCCCCCTGTATATGTGTGTGTTTACACATGTGTCTGTGTATCACTGTGTGTACCTTTCTGACACGTACACCCTACGCAATATTTCACTATCATAACATTTATTAAAAAAAAAGAAATTCCCTGCATAACATGACGGGCAATGCCGTCCCACATTGCTAGTATATATATATATCTATGCACCAATATTTTGTGTATTTGCTTTTAGCTATTTTGGTCAGAATTGGTTGCACTCCAGCAATTTTAAATGTGTTTTTTTCTTGGGCGTGCTTACCAAAACCTGGACTGGAATTGTATTTTTGTAAGTTTTGACCAGCTTCTATTGGTTTAAGCACCCCTCCCACCCCCAGGTGCAATGTTCATTGTCTTTAGGACATTATATAATGCCTGTCAGGGAGTCTCTCTCCATTAATGAGTAAAGCTGACAAAGAGTCAGGTCTCAAGATAAAGTAAATTAAGGTTAGTAAATGCCTAAAGTAGGAGAGTTTCAGCTCATAAGACAAACAATATTAAGGGTTAGGTATTTGCCAAAAATTAGGTACCTTGACAAGCTTAACATTCTATGGCCATATCAGGTGACCAAATCCTCATCTTTAATATAGTAGTGATATGCAGGCACAATGCTGCAGAGTAAAGGGTTAATGGTGATGAAAATTTGGATGTGCACCAATATTTTGTGTATTTGCTTTTAGCTATTTTGGTCAAACTTGGTTGCACTCCAGCAATTTAAATGTGTTTTCTTCTTGAGTGTGCTTACCAAAACCTTGACTGAAATATATATATACATATATATATATATATAAATATATATATATATATATATATATATACATACACACACAATAAACCTATAAATTAGGAAAGCACTATCATAAGCTGTAAAGGTAGAAAATATATATTTATTAAAACAAAATAACAAAAATATAAAACACATGCAATACTAGCACAGACTAATACAGGCGCTGGAGTCCATGCAACGAGATGATATAACAACTCCGAAGTTACGTTGGTGCACTAATTGTATATATCTTGCATAAAATCCTTAAAAGAAATCCTGTAATATTGGTATTATCCTCCAAGTGTCAAACAGCAATCACAATTTAAATCTATATACTGTAGGTAAAGCGGGCAAGTCCAGTCGAATATATAATAAAGAGAAACTCTTGGAAGGAATCTGAATACGTAAGTATTATAGCGGGCAGGTCTATGTATATCTCACTAAATTCTCCCGACTGATGTGGTATGTATATCCCTATAATGGCAACTATAAGTAACAAAGTTACCTGGGATCACTTGTCCACTGTTATCTCCAATTCCTTGTACGCAGGCAAAAAGAGGTATTAGCAGTTTCTCTGAACCTGCTATTTTTCCGACCTCCCGTCTCACTACAAATCTTTCCATCTGTACAATCTAGAATGACATCACACCGCTTCCCATCCTTCAAACCTCCGACCTCCCTCCTTGGGGTACCGATATCAAAATCTTTTTGAAATCTTCTTGATGCGCTCTATTAACAGACTTCTTGATGTCAAATCCTCCTACGCATTTCATACTACAAAATTAGCACTTACACAGGGAGATGCACATCAAGAAGATTGTATTTGTAATACTCGCTACACTAACAGTTATTAGGATTGTAGCGACATCATATAGCTGTATTTTATATAGTGAAACCACGTGGTTTACAGGGCGCAGTGATCACAGTTTTTGTATATATATATATATATATATATATATATATATATGCGTGTATAGTTACATAGTAGTTTAGGTTGAAAAAAGATTTGCATCCATCACGTTCAACCCTTTTCTTATTCCTGTTTACTGCTGTTGATCCAAAAGAAGACAAAAAAAAAAATCCCTCAATACAGCAATTTCAAATTCTGCTTTGGATGGGGGGAAAAATTCCTTCATGATTCCAAAGGCAATCAGATTTCTCCTTGGATCAAAAAGCACTAAATAAATAGTTATCCTAATAATAACATACATAGCCCTCTGTGGTCTGCTCTTTTAAAAAAGTATTCAGGCCCTTTTTAAAGGCATCTAATGTATTCGATAGCACCACCTCCTCAGGCAGTGAATTCCATACCTTTATTGTCCTTATTGTAAAGAAACCCTTCCGCTGTTGTAGATTAAATCTCCTTTCCTCAAGTCTAAGCAGGTGGCCCCTTGTCCTTTGTACTGTTCTGTTAATGAACATGTCTTTGGAGAGCCCTTTGTATGGGACCTGGACATATTTATATAATGTTATCATATCCCCTCTAAGATACCGTTTCTCTAGTGTGTACAAATTTAACTATTCTAGCCTTTCTTCATACCTAAAACGTTCCATTCCCCTTATTCGTTTTGTAGGCCTCCTTTGCACTCTCTCTAGTTCCATAATGTCCTTTTTCCGAAATGTTGCCCAGAACTGAACAGCATATTCAAGGGGGGGTCTCATCACGGACCTGTAAAGAGGCAGAATAATATCTCTCTCCCATGAGTCAATACCCCTTTTAATACATGCCAATATCTTATTGGCCTTTGCAGCCGCCAGCAGGCATTGTGCACTACTGCTAAGTCTATTGTCTACAATTACTCCCAAATCCTTTTCATTAGTAGATTTCCCTAAAAAACACCACACAAGATATCTTTCTTTTTAGGATCAACACTTTCAAAATCCAAAAGTTTATGAAACACTTAGGGTCTTTAAATACAAGAAAGAAGCAGGATGATCTGCCTTCTCCTTCAGAGCTCTGAAAGTCTAGAACAATCTTCCTGAAATAATAAGATCTGTTCCCAGTCTAATTTCCTTAAAAGTAAATGTTTCTTTATATCTAAAAACAGCATCTAACTTATAGAATTTTAATATTTAATATGTATGTATATTTATACGTGTATGTATATATAATAATATGTAATATATAATGTTTCTCAGTCTGTTTAAATATGTAACCCTTTACTGAAAACTGTCCAGGTCATAGATGAAAACGAGAGAAATCTCAATGTGTTCTTCCTGGTAAAACATTTTCTAAATAAATAAATAATAGAAGGTGGATTGATGTTTAAGGACACAGCATGTTGTAAGAGTGTGTTTACTCATTCTGCAGTCATTTTCTTTCCTTAAGAAGAAAAGACAAAACACTTGTAAAACTGTCAAGTAAAATTATACCAATTAAAACTATAATTATAGGTTTAAGGTATCCTAGGAGACTAAATATACTATCTATGACAACAAAACACCTTCCTCCAATGCTACCTAACCTCCAACCTAAGGATGTAACTCATTTTCCCACTGTAGGGAAAACATTTACAAGGGACATACCAGGGGTCTGTATCCACAGATGGAAATCACATTTAATGCAATTCAACTCTAAGCAAAACTGCATGTACTTTTCTGCACTAATATATCCACTGCCACATGGGTGGAGCCTAGAGTAATCTTCATGTCCTTTAATTACTTTAATACTCTGACACGAAGGGTAGCTGCAAAACAATATGTGGAATATGGTTATGTAAGCTTTCTTTGTAAAGAGTTTGTTTCAGCAAAGGCGGAGTTAAAGGGATAGTAATGTTTCATAATAAAATCAGCTCTAATTAATCATCATAGTATTTGGTCCATGGAGAGAGTTATTTTAATTCTGTCAGAGTTGTAGTACAAGAGTAATTGAATGATAAATTATCCCCCTCCCTCCCCTTTTACTGATATAGCACTGCTCAGCTCAGAGCAGCAGGGTGTGTCCAGGTATATTTCAGAGAGGGACAATCTTCAATTAAAACAAGGGAAAAAGCAGAAAAACCTGTCAATGGGGACAGGGCTTTAATTGTTATCACAGTAAGAAGATCGTCCCTTGCTGTTAGCTGTCTGGTCTGTTGACCAGATTCCACATCTGAGGGGAGGGGACTTACACTAGGTAAAAGGGGTGGGAGGGGGATACTTTATTATTCAATTACTCTTGAACTACAACTCTGACAGTAATGAAATAACACTTTCCATGACCCAAATACTATGAAGATTAATTGGAGCTGCTGTTTTTGTGAAACATTATTATTCCTTTAAATTAAACATTCAGAAAACAGCATAGAGGGAATATTGTAATCTATCTCACTGCTTGTAATTATATATGAGCCATTGTTTAAAGGTACTAACTGAATATAAGGCATTTGCACAGGGCTTGCCATAATAGGGCCAGGTGGCAAATAACCTGAATCATTACAGTTACTGACACTAAGATAGGACCATTCTCTACATTTGTGAGATATATAATGGTAGAGTTGTTGGACTTGAATGAAGGCTAAGTGGCCAGCTGATTGCATTAAATGCCCAATGTTTTCAATTTCCCACTTAGTAGTAGTATAAACTTCATCGGAGATAATGAGTTCATAATAAATGAAAAGTCCCCATTGATAGAAGAATTATTAACTGGCCTATGTGTTATTTCCTTAGCATTATATATAATGGCTCTAGAGATGTGTCATTGTTTCAGATTGTTGTGTAGTCAGGCATAAGTGCTTTCCATTCAATATGCAACAATGAGGTGTCAGTATTACACAAATGTAAAGTTTATCTCATAGCTGTAAGTTTATTTAATAATACCAGTGGTCATTCCCTGAGACCCCCCCTGCCCGGAACCAGCAACATTCTGATGGCTGAGGTATGTGCCTTCTTCTGCACAGACCTCTAGCAGCTGAGCTCCCACATCGGCACTCTAGTAATGCAGTGCACTGGGAGATTACATCATCTGACTCTGACATCATCTCCCAGCGATCTGTATTACTGAAGAGAGTACTGTGCGGGAGCTACAGCTGTATAGAGGTCTATGCAGAAGGAGACACAGACATTTCCTGCCAAGCTGCTGGACCACCAGGGAGGTAGGAGATGGACACTGGGGGGGTCAATAGGGGCAACTTGGAGATTGGGGGCAATTTGGTGATGAGGGATAATGTGGAGGCAATGTGGAGATGAGGGGCAATGTGGAGATGGGTGCAATGTCTAGTCAATGTGGAGATTGGGGGCAATGTGGAGGTAGCCATTGAAGATGGCCAATGGGTGGGGGCAATGCGGTCGAGGGGCGGCAATGTCGTTGGAGGGGCATGGCAATTTTTGCACCAGAGCCCAGTAGCTTCTAGTTATACCTTGAATTGAATATTACAACATCCTTAAGATCCCTAGAAACTGTGATATCTGATATTGCTGCAGACATTAGAGTTACTATATGATCTCATAACTCCACTATGCCTCTCTCATTTAAGTCTGAAATATTGCTAATAATTGATACAGCATCACTTAATAAGTATCCTGTAGTAATTAGGATTTCAGCATTACCAACATCTTTTTTTTTACCTATTTCACATTAATTAACATTAGTAACATTGAAACGTGTTAAATTATGAAAATTGCTATTGGTTCCCCAGATTGCACAATGTTTTTTGTAAGACAATCTGCATACTTACAGGCAACATCATCTGGACTTAATACAACATTCATTTGTTCACAAATACCTTTGATTGCAGAATCCATTCACCTTGTGAGCGTCACTGTCTTATTTCTGGAACAGGAAATAGATAGTATAATTAGTTTAACAAATGTATGATTCCACATACACCAGAACCGAGGGAGTCCATTATAATGTAAAAATCCTTGGTCTATTTGCTGTGGTGGCCACTTGAACAGGTTATCAGGGAGGTCATAGAAAAAGAAACATGACAGACATCTATAGACATGTGAAGATATGTTAGGGTTACACACTCATTTCTCCATCAATTTCTCCAGAGTTATCTTGCAGGTATTATTTTCACTTTTGCATGAATGGCTGTAATAGGAGGAATTATTAAATGTCACATATCTTGGCATTATAAAAGTGACCTGCATTTAAATTGAGAAACATCTTACCTCCTCCTTTTTCATTCAATTCCATAGCCATCACAGTCTATAGTTTAGTCACCAGTTCACTGTATCCATCCTATGTGTCTGGAGTTCTCCACCATTCTGAATAGATCATGTTGGAACAATATATAGCTCCTTCTTTGGGATGTACTCCACCAGGGAAGCAGTATTCTTCTATTCCTTCCCAAAATTGTATCCTGGTATAATTCCATCTGATTAGTAGAAAGACTTTTTGGGTCAACTGTCCAGTATTCAGATATAATACAGAGTATTCCTTGTATTGTATCTTGTCTTGGGTAATATCTGGATGAGGACAATTACAAGCTTTAATTTATTTTGCAGCTCATTGACATGTAGTGTGAAAGTCAATATAATAACAATGTCCAGTTGCTGCATAACATATCTTTCCATCATAAGTTATCTGTTTAAAGTGCTCGTGGAGTGGTAGATCATATTGTTGAGATGCTGCTCTAATTTTATTGATAGGTTTCCAGTAGAGTCCTTGAGTTAATCCTGTAGAACAGGCTGTATTTCATAATGGATGTCTCTCTTCCTTGAAATTGGTATTTCAGGATGCTTTCCTTGGTGTGCTTCAGCCTCATTCCATCTTAGGAGCAGTTCAAGTTGCTGTGTAATGTAATGTCACTGTATCCTGAAGACAGCCACTCCTATGAAGCTTTGTCATGTACAAAATGAATGTGTGGATCCTCTAAGAGCATGAACCATTTCATTCATCAGCTTCTTAAAGCCTTTTTATCTGGAATGGTCTGTTTCTGCAATATAGCTAGTGAAGCCTCATGTGTAAATATATATGCATTGACCCTGAGCAAGATCATAGAATTTTAACAGGGTAATGGTAACAGTAGTAGGTAATTTCTCTAAATGGAAATATTTATCTTCTGTGTTAGTGCAAACATGCGTAAGCAGAACAATAGAAGTTGTATCTGTTGAATTATACATATATATATATATATATATATATATATATGCTGCTTCATGGGCTATATAAATGTAAGTAGACAGTGCCTTTTAGAGCGGCGCTATGCTATGAGTTGGGTATAAATAACATGGCATAATTAAAGAGGGCAATAATAATTCTGAGTTGCTTAAGGCTGTGAGACCTAGTAATTGATGATACTTTTTACCTGTTCTTATTTGATAAACTTCTTCCTTGGTCACAAATATTAACTCCAAGGAAGGTAACCCTTCTCTCACTATTTGAGATTTTTTTTTTACAATATACAGTTTATCTAGCTTTAAACAGAGTAGCTAGGACTTTACTAAGTGTATCTATGTGTTCTTGTTCATCATCAAGGGAAAAGCATATGTCATCTACATAGACTTTGAATATTGGGGATATCTGCTAACAGAGATACTACATTACCAGTAAACAAATAAGTTGAATTTACAAAGCTTTGTAAACATATTGTTTTCCCTGCCAGGTAAAGGCTGTAATCAATTAACTGATTCCTGGATGATAGATGGATTTTAAACTTTATATTTAGAGTCCATGCAGAATGGAAGGAGATCATGTGTTTTTGGACTACTACAGAGTTCATTTATTAACTTCCCTATAATCTAATACCATTCCCCAGCTGTCATATGGCTTAAAATATTCATTTTAACTATATTGTTCTTTTATCACACCTTGAAGAAGATTAATTAGCGGTGAGAAAGAAGTGATAAAGTGGCGATGACTGCTTCAGTTATCGCTTCTCCAGTTCCTATGTAATTCTATACAGCCAATGTAGGGATGGGTGAAAAGTTTCTCCTCAAACCAAAATCAGAGAATAATGATACTTCTAACTTGGTGAATGATTTCCTGCGAAAAATGGAGTTTTTCCACTTTTTTCACGTAACTCATTGCATTGAAATCAATGGGAACTCTGAATTTACACAAAAAAATATAGCAAATGTTAATTTATTTGATAAAGGCATAGTATAAGAGGTGTATGAGGATGCCTGTGTTGGTGGAGTGGGGAAAGAATCAGTTGAAAAGGGAATTTTTTAGGGGGTTATTGACTGGGTTTGGGTGGACAGTTAATAAAAAAATAAAAAATAAATACAATTAAAATAAACATAAGACATGGTGTAAAGGGGTTCTGAGGAAGGTGCCTGTGCTGGTGGGTGGAGTCTGGGGAAAGAATCACTTGAACAGGGAATTTTTTGGGGGGGTTGTTGACTGTTGCTGACAGTTAAGAAAAAGTAATAAATAAAAGAAAAATGAAATAAAATAAGAAATTGGTACATAACGTGAAATAGACAGGGATCACCTGACATAAGCTACTAGTGGGGCAGACTGATACTTGACGGGATAGAGTATTTTGTAGAGGATGATTTGTAGGACTTATTTTTAGAGGTCCATCAAGTTCAACCTTCGCCTCATACCTCAGAAATGAGAATTTTATAGCTTTCTTGCTACCAATTAAATTAGTCTTTATCAGACCTTCCTGATCAGCCTACTGATAAACAGTATAACTCTGTATGTTCCCTTTTGAAAGAAATGTATCTAATCTTCTCTTAAATGTATCCATTGTATCTGCCATAACTACCTCCCTGGGCAATGAATTCCACAATTTAACAGACCTGACCGTAAAAAAACCCTTCCTCTGCTGAAGTTTAAACCTCCTTTACTCTAATCTCAAGGGGTGTCCCCTGGTCACCTGATCAGGCCTTGGAATAAATATTAGAGGCACACGCCCTGAGGAAACATTGATTTATAAGACTTAGGCTTCTTTGGCACAAGACCTAAGGAAACATTGATTTGTATGACATAGGATTGTTAGAAACAAGCCCCCCTTCCTTTTGTTTTTTGTTGTTTTTAAAGCACAAGCCCTGAGATTAAACAAATGCCCTACTGGCCTAGTGCCAGCAGGTGATGTCCTGTTGGCCACTGGCCACTGGCCATTGTCAAATGCTCTGACATAAATGCGGAATTTGTGACTGCTGTTTTTGCTGCCTAGTTGTTTAAACAGCAGGATGATTAGTCAGCTCAAAGGGAATTGGATCAACAATAGCAGTAACATGGGTGATTATGTTCCACTTGCCACAACTAACTCGAGTGGCAAACCTGAGGCAGTAGCAGCACCATTACTAGGCCCCACCATTTCAGGTATATGTGGAGAAAAGAAGAAGTTGGCCAATAATGCTTCTCCATCTGCCCCTCCTCCAAAATCATGAGTGTATTGATAATAGGATGTTTTCACTTGAGAGCATGAACTGTGCCTCTCACATCATAAACTGCAATGTGCACAGTGTAAATAAGGGAAGGACTGGGAACAATGAGCACATATGAACCCACATCAGACACCTGAAATAACTGTAACCAAACACCATGACGCTTAGGATTCCCAATGTGAAATCATCCCACCAGAAATCAAGTACTGCTGCTATCACTATGCCCCTTGTCCACTCCCCGCTAAGGACACATGACAATTTACAGGCAGTTTAATAATAATGATGAACCTCACTGCCACCACCTTTGCATATTCTGCAGTATAGAATCCCTCAGAAGCCGCTTTATGCCCTGGTTGCAATTATAATCCACCAAATTGCCATGTGTGGTCAATGCACCACACAGTGTGCAATGGGTGGACATGAACTGCCACATCCTGACATCAACAGAATGGCTATCAGCTGGTGGGGGAGGTAAAGATGAACGAGGTGGATCGCCAGAAGATGTAGTTACCCTAGAGCCACTGGAGTGGTTTCTCTATTCTTCCTCCTCTTTGATATCCTCCTCCTCTCCTCTTGTTGCCTTTGGGGAGTGTCAGGAGGTACAGCAACAGCAGTGCCCAATTTCTGTGGTGGGTGTTTGTCTTTAACATGTTTCACATAAATGTCATGGTGTCTGTGTTTCATGTGTGATATCAGGGTGGTTGTACCAAGGTGCATTCCATCCTTTTACATTTTCACTGACTTGTCAGAAATTGTGCACAGTGCCATCGTTGATGACTGCAGCGTGCCTGGCCCAAAAGAAAAATAGCCCTGCACTCAGGACCTCAAGTCCCACACCCAGGACCTCGGGGGGGGGGGAGTTGGAGAAGAATGTCCTCTTTTTTCTTCTTCTCCACATTCCCCTTCACTGACTCAGGCATAGCATGGTGTTGCTGCTCTTGCTGCTACTGCCTGAAAATCATGACTGCAACTAGGACCAGGATTATTGCTGGTGGCAAGTGGAACCTGTCCTACTCCCGCATCACTTGACCCCATTCCCACTGTGTCCATGGTGGTCTGTGGCACACTAGCCTGCTCCTCAGCATCCTGCCATCCTTGAAACTCAGCAGCAGCAGGAATTAGAGTAGTAGCAAACTCTGCAAATTCCAAATGCTCACTGCTGCTGCTGGTGGTGGTGATGCCCAGCCCTGTCTCCCATTCATTCTCAGTTTGGGCTAAAAAGGTTATTCTTGTCCCTTGTACCCCAGCTTCTCCATCACCACCACCACCAGTCCCTCCTTTCTGCTGCTGCTCTATTACAGACATCTCACTGGTTGAAGGAGGTGATGATACATGTGTCACTCGTGCATTTTTTGTTGACATGAAGAAGGCAGATGTGCAGCACTAGCAACAATTCTGCCTTCTTCAGTGCCATGAGGGGAATGGAACTCCCAGTGTCAGGGGAAATCTGTGGGCTCCCTTGACATCTAATCTGACCGCTGGTCTGGCTGCTCTGCATTACTTCTCCTACCACTCCCCTAAGGCTAGTCCTACCGGATGCATCACCTTCCCAGTTACTACTACTAACATCAACCACATCAATTTCAGTCCATAAGTCTTCCTCCTCACTAGTTATATGTTCACCCCCTACCTCACACCTAACACCCTTTACAAGCTGCTGGACCTTCTTAGTAGAAGTACTAGTGGCGGGACTGCATGGGGATGGCAAGTGTAGCTTAGTATCCCCTGTCATCACACATTGCATTATCTCCTCCTTACCCCTCCTGAGAAGCACAGTAGCAGCAGTTGCAGCACTGGCAGCAGCACTGGTAGCTGACCTGTCCTGCTCACATTACGACTAAACTTCTTCATCCTCCCATGGGAGAAATTTCTCCATGATCCCTAAGGGTGATGTAGGAGAAATAGCCATCATTGGTTCTGAGGAACCAGGGCATCCAGACCCTTTCATGTTGGTGGTGTTAGTCACTTCCTCCTCCTTAGACTCACTGGATGCATAAAGGTCCTTTCAGATCCTCCTTTTATTGTTATTAAACTTGTTCATAGTGATAGTAGTAGAAAATGTGAGAAAACGTAATAATGATCACACTGCAGGTCCTATAATAATGCTAAATACCAGGAAAGAAAGAAGATGTTTGGAGGAGAGTCATGTAGAAGTCAGTGATGCTATGTAATTAAAACATTCCACTGACTCATCCCAAAAACTAGAGACCAGTTCAGTGGATATTGACAATGAGGCTAATCAAGTGAAACCTAAGACTTGACTTTTATTTAATCAAATTAAAAATCATGAATCGGAATGTGTATTAAAATCATCATAATTCTGAATTACATTAATTATGCCATCCCAGATATTATGTGTTAAAAGAAACAAGTGAGGTACTGCTCCCAATTCCCTATGAAAAGTCACAGTGGCCCTGGTTCACATTACTTTACACTGGAAAGCAAAATTGTTTCTCAGCCCGAGGTGTGAAATCTAACTCTAAACACCTTAATTGTGGTAGATTAATGCAAATCGGTGCAGTCCTGGTGGTAATCTGTAGAAGCCTGTCACGGAGTGACTAAAGAAATAAAGACACTTGACGAGTCCCAATAAAATTAAATAAACTTTATTTAAACACAGTAGTAGCAGCAATGATAATACACTTTCACGAGACCAGGGAAGAACAGTGCACACACTTTCTTCACCCTTCACTAGGCAAGTGTTATATGACCCATATCTGTACCCTAACGATAGGGTAAACCCAGGCAACAGGAGCGAGGAACTCCAGAACACTGGAGAAACACTGTAGTGACTCAAACTCCACCACCTTCTCAAGGCCAGGTGTGAGGACAGTGCAGGACACTTCCTCAACCCTTCACTAGGCAGGTGCAGCTAGAATTCGGACGGCCCTTAGTAACCTTCACAAGACCAGATAAGAGGACAGTGCACGGCACTTACTCAATCTTTCACCAGGCAGGTTAAAAATAGCACAACTATACCCTACCACTAGGGTATACCAGAGGCAAGGTAAAAAGGCACCTAGAATGCTAGGTGAGGCAACAACCCAACCGGACTAGACCACAAGAGGTCAGTGACACTGACTGACCGACAAGTACTGCTACAGGAGTAACGAGCGTGGTGATAACAGTAGACCCAAGCAACAAGGATATCAATAGCCGGGGCTGGGTAGCCGAGGCTAGTAGTAGACAAGCCAGAGTGCAACAGAGGAAGAGTAGTCATAGGAAGCCAGGAGTCAAAGCTGGATCGGTAGTCAGATGAAGCCAGGAGTCAGAGCTGGATCGGGTAGTCAGACGAAGCAGGAGTAATACACAGGAACTAGCAAATGGACCAACACAGCACTAGGCTCAGGTGCACAACGAAAAGGCACTGGTAACTGGAAATGTTGAGGCCTTTAAGGCCTAGTAGGTGGGCGGAGAGATTACATCACTTAACCAGTGACCTATAAGAACAGCGACTTGCATAGAGCGATAGCCAGGAAGTAACAAGGTCGCTGTTACAGCAACTTAACACTGGAGGCAATCACAAGCACCGTGATAATGCCTCAGAATTACCAGACGCAGTTATCACAGATCTAACAAAACACATATCGAGTCTTGAGACTCATCACCATATTTATTCAACACTTCTTAATCAGCTGAAATTATCAATAGTCTTATAACATTCTATACTGTGTATATCAAAGGTATACACTCTTACTATACTATTTATAAGTTTGATAATAATCAATAAGACTGAATAACCTCGCTGTTAAGACTGTGAGAACAATTACCAAAGGTTTGTTAAAATTACAGCCTAAGTGCTGCCACTGGCGGATCAGGGCTACATCTCAGCCACTGAAATATTACTATAGTGAGAAGTGGGGATGTGGCCTGAACAGCAATGGCGTAGGACATGCCTCAAGAGAGCGCCGTCTCACAGAACCTTATTAGTTATCTTTTACGCCTCAAAAGCTTACTACTTTTGGTCCTAATTATTTATGAACATCTGCAGAGGAGAATGAGAGGGAGAAGGGGTAAAAACAAGCTCTCAACAAACCCCATTACTAATTATACTTCATGCGGCCCTGAAGCTCTGGAGAGCCTACCAAATCTATCTACACCATTGAGTGTCTCTCAACCCACAACGACTGAGTGCCTAGCGGTTACTGTGATGCAGCAGGAAAATATAGCTGACTCAGGTGACTCCCGGTTTGATAAAACCACAATGGATCCCCCTTTGACCAGAGGAGATCTCACAGCTCTTCTCCAAGAGTTGGTGTCCAAATCGGATTTAAAAGAATTAGTTTCAAAGGAGGATCTCAGGATTTCCAGGATAGGGAACCTGTTTGGAATTCTTCCCTAAATTTTAGTCTTTACTGTGATGTAAACAAGAGTGTACCCTATGAACGTGATTATTCAGCTCTCCATAAATGTGTTGATAGTTTTACACATACCTACAATACCTCAGAGATGGGTTATTGTGGGCTGGCCTAATTGTGCTCTTCCACAACTCCCTTAAGCCATACACTAAGGAAATATTGCAGATCTCCACCTTATTAGGACAACATATAGGTCACACATAGGTATTACAATTATGGTCATTGTTTTGTAACTACCAGTGTTTATATACTGCAGGGAATGCTGTCACCTCCACTTCCCCCATATTTTGGTGTCTGTTTCCACGGCATATAGAGCTTTGACTCATTCTTTAGATATAGATAAGCTAATGGTTGAGGGGAAGATTCTCACTATATGCTTAGATGAGGATTTGTCTCGTTATATAATTGTCATATAGTTTTATTGACACTGCAACTGTCTCCCGGGACAGTGTATTTACTGGATGTGAGTTGGTTGTCTCAGGTCTCCATCGTGCAAGCGTGGTGGGTGCCTGACATGGCCAAAGGCGCGTTCCTTCTGGTTGGCAGAGGTGGAGACTCTGCCTAAGTCAAATGTTTGTTGTTCTAAAACACTACTGCTGTAAATTAAATTTCACTGCGGATTTAATACCTTCATCACGCGACAGTACCATGGATTTGCTGGTCTATTAAACTCCAACAATTTATGATTCATTGTTAACACAATTACACCCAACATTCTTAATACCACCTCTGGAATCTGAATACTGGCTCTTGATAACGTGTTACCTCCTAGTATTTAAAAGTCAAGAGTAGAAGCATTACCTTTATAGATTCATATGATCCTTTTTCATACTACACTTATATAAGAAAATCTGGATACTATGGCAACACAGATTATTCTGACTACTGTCATACTAGCACTATTTGACCCTTCTATATAACATCCTCAATTCTCAGCCTCTATTGGACACTTGGCACCGGTTACATAATGATATCCCCATAACTTATTTTATCCATAAATGAGCGACACGTCAATGTCGAATCTCTCCTCTCCCATTACATAACTTACCACCAGGTTCTTAGGAGCTTTCTATCAATGCTATATCTTTCTACTGAACTGCCATTTGGACCTCCCCAAGGCCCTTTGGCACATTCTGTATCTCTAAAGATGTATTACTTTTTCCTTTGTTTCTTTTTTTTTTCATTTCCCTCAGCTGTATATCTTACTGATTTATTCTCCTCATCCTCTTTCTCATCTTCTTTCTACACCTTCTTTTTTTATTTTTATTTTTATTCTTTTTTCATCCTCCCCTTCATACCCTTTCGGTTACCGAGCTGGCTTGGATCTGGTCATAGTGGAACATGTACTGATTTATTATGTCTCTGCTTAAAATAGCATCATTGAACACTGGGGGTCTTATCTCCACTGACAAATGGTCTATGGCTTTAAGAGAATTTGACAGACTGAAAGCTGACATAGTTTTGGTCCAGGAAACCCACTTTCTCACTAGTGCACCTCCAAAATTTAGTAATCACTCCTTTCCTATTTCTTACTTTGCATCTGCCATGGAGAAGAAGAGAGGGGTTGGTATTATGTGTAGATCTTCTACTTCTTGGATATTGCATGAGGAAATACATGATCCAGAAGGTCGCTATCTCTTATTAAAAGGATTACTGTACAACAAAATAAACAGCAGTACTTAATGTTTATCGTCTGAACGCTAACCAGATCACCTTTTTCAAGAAAATCTTGTCCTGGCTTGAGGAGCAATGTGATGGTAGGGTAATTATTGGAGGTGACTTTAACATTGTCCTAGATCCTTCTCTAGATACCTTTTTGAATAAGACATCCGTTTGGCTGTCGCATCTTAGAAACCTCCATCGCAACCTGTCAGACCATCATATGGTTTACTCATGCAGAATCCTACACCCCAATAGAAAGGAATATACTCACTACTCATATCCTCACAACTCATATGGTAGGATTGATTACCTGTTCATATCCCAGATTGAGACTATTTCATGGTCAGATCACTCACCTGTTTCAGTCTTGATTAATTTCACTGAGTCTGCCTCTATCAGTCATATATGGAGGCTCAACTAAACACTACTCAACACACAGGAGGATCGGGCCACGATTCAAGCCAGGATCTAAGAATATTTCAGTCTTAATGCAGATGGGGAAGTGCCCCATCCGATTGCATGGGAGGCACATAAGTGTGTAATTCGGGGACACCTAATCAAATTGGGCTCCAGGAAAAACATGGCTAAAAAAAGCAAAGATCGATTCTTTACTTGAAAAAATCCGTTACCTTATGCGCCACTTCTAGGGATCATTGCGTGCAGACATTAAGGAGACCATAGATTCTACACGTGCTGAACTGACTTCACTTTTAAAGGATGGAGTTGTAAAATCATTTATGTGGCAGAAATACTATACTTATATCTCAGGAGATAAATGTGGTAAATCATTTTCACACTTGATACGAATACGTCGACGGATGATTACGGTAGCTAAAATACGCAAAGCAAACGGACATCTGACTACATTTTATCTGGACATAGCACTGGCATTTAAGAATTTTTACAAGTTATTATATAATCTTCCCTCCCCTCAATCTTCGGATTCCCGCACGCCTCATAGAACCCTTGAAGCCTTTTTGGAGGATGCCAAATTACCTACTCTCTCGGTGAAAGCAAGGCAAGACCTAGAACAATTGATCTTGGAAGAGGAGGTCACCTAAGCAATCAGATACATGGCATTGGGAAAGAGTCCCGGACCGGATGTTTTTTCCCTGAAATATTATAGTGTCTTCCAAGACCTCTTGTCTTCTAGATTAAGACCGACTTTTAACGCGATCCTTAATAGAGGACTTTTCCCAAATAAAGCCATAGAAGCTCACATCATAGTACTTTTGAAACCTAACAAGGACCCCATAATGTGCTGTAGTTACCGGCCAATATCGCGCTTAAATGTGGACATCAAAATATTCTCCAAGATCCTTGCCAACCGCCTGAAACCACATCTTCTGGACCTCATACACCCAGATCAATGTGGCTTTGTGCCTGGTAGGGAGGCCTTCCATAATGTTCAACTGCAATATCCATCGGCTACTCTGCCTGATTTGGAAACGTACCCATAATATTCCTCTCCACAGATGCCGAAAAGGCATTTGATCGAGTCAAATGGTCCTATCTTAAATCAACTCTGCAACATATAGGATTATGTCCGATCATGATGTAAGGCATCATGGCACTATACTCCAACCCGTCTGCTAGACTTATGGTTAATGGTACCCTCTCTGAATCCTTTGAGATTAGCAACAGGACTCGTCAAGGTTGCCCCTTATCTCCCATCCTATTCATTATTTCCCTAGAACCCTTGTTATCCCTAGTACTCAATCATCCACTAATTACTGGTTTTAGTACTGCCTCCAAAGTATTAAAAATTTCAGCCTATGCGGACAACACATTGTTCTTCCTCTGGAATCCACTTGTGTCACTTCCCGCTTTTAATTTGATCTCATTAATGAATACTCCATTCTCTCCCAGGCCCAAATAAATTATGCGAAACCCGAAATACTGAACGTCAATTTGGATGCTTCATTGTTCACTGAATTACAACTTAAATATCTAATTAAATGGTAGACATCCTCTATCTCTTATCTCGGCATACAATTGACTGTGGAACCTCTTCTACTACCTGAAAAGAACTTTATCCCTCTCATCAATTCCATATCCTCCAATGCTCCCAAATGGAATCATCTTTATATCTCCTGGTTGGGGAGAGCAAATCTCATGAATATGGTCATACTTCCAAAGATTCATATCCAAATCTCATCTTTCATATGGGCTAAGAGACCACCCCAACTCAGTTATTATTTATTGTCTAGAGATATTACAAAAGGTGGATTGAACTTCCCTAATATTCATAGATATTATAATGCCTCAGCCCTAGCAAAAATTTTTCATTTTAGATGGGACTCTCCTATCAGATGGACAGAGACTCTTGAAATTGTTTTAGGCCACCTGTCACCGATTCAATTACTTTGGTCCACTACAAATTCCATTCTGAAGGCTTGCACAGACCACATAATCTTAGGTCATGTATTGGACGTATGGTCCAATCTGAACAAAACACTCAAGATAACTCAGTCTCCGTCCCCTCTTCAGTCGCTCATAGGAAATACTAGCTTCATACCGGGGTTAAGGAGTAAGCTTTTTACTGTTTGGCAAGAGTGGAACATGTCTACATTGTCAACTCTGTCAGTAGGCAGTGATATGGTTCCCTTTAATTACCTGAGAAAGGGATTAGGAACCTCACACTCTCCTTGGTGGGCTTTACTGCAAGTCAGACACTGGTTCACCTCAGAGAGGAAGAGAGGTGAGTTTGATAGGGACTTAACTTGAAAGGACCCTTCAGCATATTCCTCCCAAATTCAGACCTTTATCCTTTTGTCACTCCTTATAATGAGATCTTTCTGCATCTACGAAACCATACTTTCTATCAATGTGGGAGCAACAATTATCCTTGTCTTTCACTATGGCTCAATGGTCAGATATTCTACTCTGTAATTTGATATATGTGTGTGATATTCCCACTTACATTACAAGGTAATATCATGCTGGTATATGACACCGGCCCGAATTCAACAATTTCTTCCTTCGACATCAGATTTTTGCTGGAGATGTAACACACATAAGGGATCTATGCTCCACATATGGTGGTCTTGCCCGGTGTTGATCCCCTACTGGGACACTATTCTTAAATGCATTAATGACATGCTAAAACTGCAATTCCCCTTTGACCCACTGGTGTGCCTTTTTTCCTATAAAGGTCACTTACAACAGAAATATCCACTACAACGCTGGCAGACATTCTGCTCCCTCATTTCCTTGGCCAATTCTCTTATTCCTATATATTGGATGAAAAAGGATCCCCCATCATTGTCTCTTTGGTTGACAAAAATTGACTCTTTATATTTCCTTCACTGAAGCTACATAAGTTCAGTCAATTATACCCAGTCATTTTAGTGCTGTCATCTAATGACTAGTGAGTGTTGTAAACAGATTAGATACGCAGTTAATATATATCTGTTCCTTTGTATCTGTTAATGTATTTGATTGACTTATACCTTATATCTATAATCACTGTTACGATATACTGCTATTGTATCTCCAGTTTACAGTATTTGTTGGATATTCATTTATCTAAATAAAGCGTTTGAAAAAAAAATATATAGTGAGAAGTAAGGATCAAAACATAAAGTCCCTAGTATAAATCCCTCGTGGTCACCTAACTTGACATGCCACAAAGCTAAGTCCCTGATCAATTCGGACTGTAAAGATCCACAGTTGACACCAATTTATGACATAAGGTAAATAATTATAGGGCGATAGAACAGCATGTATAGAAAGTTATCAGACTATTGGTAAGTTCAGCTGATTAAGAAGAGCGGAATAAATATGGTGATGAGTCTCAAGACTCAATACATTTTTTGTTAGATCTGTGAAAACTGCTCCTGGTAGTTCTGAGGCTTCTACAGCCTACCACCCGGACTGCACTGATTCTCATTGATCTACCACAATTAGGTGTTAAGAATTAGATTTCACACCTCGGACTGAGTCTGGCTGAAACAATTTTGCTTTCTAGTGTGATGTAATGTGAACTAGGGCCACTGTGACTTTTCAAAGGGAATCGGGATCAGTACCTCACTTGTATCTTTTAACACATAATATCAGGGATGGCATAATTAATGTCATTTAGAATTATGATCATTTTTAATTCCGGATTCATTTCGGATGTTCTTCAAGATTTCCCTTGATTAACCTCACTGAGAATAACCACTGAACTGGTCTAGTTTGTGGGATGTTTTAATTATATGGCATCACTGACTTTTGCATGACTTTCCTCCAAACATCTTCTTTCTTTCTGGGTATTCATAGTGATAGTATTCACTCTGAGACTCCCCCACCTCAATTCTACAAACCAACTCACAGCACAACAGCCTAGCATGTCTCTCTCTGTAGCTGCTTGTATTGTGTTTCACTTCCTGGAAAACGGCACGCTTTTAATAAAGTAAAGGTGAAAAACGTGAATAAAGGGGGATATGTTTTCTAGCCATTGAAAAAAAAGCAAAAATTGTTTGCCAATGGGCAAAAACAGTGAAGATTTTCATTGCTTTACTTAAAGCGAATTTTCACACGAAACAGCAGACAACCATGTGGTTTCCAGAATTTCTTTTGCGGAAACACGACAAGACCTTTCGCCTGCCCCTAACCCTATGTACAAAGATATCAAAGTTGAAGAAATCTTACTGCATTGGCTCCATAGAATAACATAGAAATTGGAGAAGTAATAAACTGGAGAAGTCATCTCCGCTTTATCACCTCTTTATCACCACTAAGTGAATCTCCCCCATTGTTTTAAAACCATTGTTAATACTAATTTGAATACTGGGAATGGCAGTAATATTATGTTACTTTTACTTTTTAGACATAATAGTACATTTAGCTACATGGTGGTATAGATCTCTTCTATGACCAGCCTGATTTTCCCATTATTGGAGAACATAATATTTAGACGCTGCTGTAGGGGAGCTTTAGACTTAACAGATGATGAAGCTATTTGGGGTTCCAGAAAAGTTAAATAGCAATAGTTAAATACTAAATAAATTAAATAGTTACTACAGTGTCAGGCGTTTGAACAATTTTAATAAAATACGAGGCATCATGAAAATAATGTCTAAATTGTAATGCTTAACTAATTCTAAAGAGACTTTTTTTAACTCAGTGTCAAAAGAAAGTGTGTCTGTACCTCTAGTGTCTGTACGATTACAGTGTGTAAGGATTATTATTAGGGAAATGTGTGTCTGTACCTCTAGTGTCTGTTCGGTTACAGTGTGTAAGGATTATTACTAGGGAAATGTGTGTCTGTACCTCTAGTGTCTGTATGATTACAGTGTATAAGGATTATTACTAGGGAAATGTGTGTCTGTACCTCTAGTGTCTGTACGGTTACAGTGTGTAAGGATTATTATTAGGGAAATGTGTGTCTGTACCTCTAGTGTCTGTTCGGTTACAGTGTGTAAGGATTATTACTAGGGAAATGTGTGTCTGTACCTCTAGTGTCTGTATGATTACAGTGTATAAGGATTATTACTAGGGAAATGTGTGTCTGTACCTCTAGTGTCTGTATGGTTACAGTGTGTAAGGATTATTACTAGGGAAATGTGTGTCTGTACCTCTAGTGTCTGTACAGTTACAGTGTGTAAGGATTATTACTAGGGAAATGTGTGTCTGTACCTCTAGTGTCTGTACGGTTACAGTGTGTAAGGATTATTACTAGGGAAATGTGTGTCTGTACCTCTAGTGTCTGTACGGTTACAGTGTGTAAGGATTATTACTAGGGAAATGTGTGTCTGTACCTCTAGTGTCTGTACGGTTACAGTGTGTAAGGATTATTACTAGGGAATCGTGTGTCTGTACCTCTAGTGTCTGTACGGTTACAGTGTGTAAGGATTATTACTAGGGAAATGTGTGTCTGTACCTCTAGTGTCTGTACTGTTACAGTGTGTAAGGATTATTAATAGGGAAATGTGTGTCTGTACCTCTAGTGTCTGTACGGTTACAGTGTGTAAGGATTATTACTAGGGAAATGTGTGTCTGTACCTCTAGTGTCTGTACGGTTACAGTGTGTAAGGATTATTACTAGGGAAATGTGTGTCTGTACCTCTAGTGTCTGTATGATTACAGTGTGTAAGGACTATTACTAGGGAAATGTGTGTCTGTACCTCTAGTGTCTGTATGATTACAGTGTGTAAGGATTATTACTAGGGAAATGTGTGTCTGTACCTCTAGTGTCTGTATGGTTACAGTGTGTAAGGATTATTACTAGGGAAATGTGTGTCTGTACCTCTAGTGTCTGTATGGTTACAGTGTGTAAGGATTATTATTAGGGAAATGTGTGTCTGTACCTCTAGTGTCTGTACGGTTACAGTGTGTAAGGATTATTATTAGGGAAATGTGTGTCTGTACCTCTAGTGTCTGTACGGTTACAGTGTGTAAGGATTATTACTAGGGAAATGTGTGTCTGTACCTCTAGTGTCTGTACTGTTACAGTGTGTAAGGATTATTACTAGGGAAATGTGTGTCTGTACCTCTAGTGTCTGTATGGTTACAGTGTGTAAGGATTATTACTAGGGAAATGTGTGTCTGTACCTCTAGTGTCTGTACGGTTACAATGTGTAAGGATTATTACTAGGGAAATGTGTGTCTGTACCTCTAGTGTCTGTATGATTACAGTGTGTAAGGATTATTACTAGGGAAATGTGTGTCTGTACCTCTAGTGTCTGTATGGTTACAGTGTGTAAGGATTATTACTAGGGAAATGTGTGTCTGTACCTCTAGTGTCTGTATGGTTACAGTGTGTAAGGATTATTATTAGGGAAATGTGTGTCTGTACCTCTAGTGTCTGTACGGTTACAGTGTGTAAGGATTATTATTAGGGAAATGTGTGTCTGTACCTCTAGTGTCTGTACGGTTACAGTGTGTAAGGATTATTACTAGGGAAATGTGTGTCTGTACCTCTAGTGTCTGTACTGTTACAGTGTGTAAGGATTATTACTAGGGAAATGTGTGTATGTACCTCTAGTGTCTGTATGGTTACAGTGTGTATGGTATCAGGCTGTATACTGTGAGGAGCATCCTCAGTTTTAGAACCATCACTTTAGGATCTAATTTTTAGGGTGTTTAAATCCTCCTTTATATGAAGAAGAGGGTTCTTCAAGGGACTCTTTCATTTTAGAGTACTTTGGGACTGGCAGATCCTCCTTTGATTTAATTTATATTTTCATTGGGTTCCTCCTTTATTTCCCTTTATATCTTCCTTCCTGGATCTGGGGTTCCTATAACTCTGTGAGGTCCATCCTTACCTACAATAATATAAGTATTCTTATTTCTGCTGTGATGGTGTAATAGTTTGAATTTGCCATTCCAAATCAACAGTAAGCCTTGTAAACTAATAAGAGATTTACTGCAGACCCATACAATTTCATGATTTCTCTGGGTAAATCTGTCAGCTTTCTCATCTTTGTTCCACTATCCACTGATCGCTGGAGAACCAGAGTGTTTGCTGTTTCAGCCTTGTTCCACTGTCCATTTTTAGCCACAGAACCATTTCTACACAGTCTGACAGTATCACGGGTAGGCACAGATCCATAAATAAAATGTCTAGTAACCCATTCTTGTTCCTCTGTACACTGGTAGCCACAGAACTGCACATACCCTGTCTGCTTCAACACCTTGTCCATCTGTGTACTGCTATTTACAGAAACATACATAGATATTGCACACACTGATGGATACCTCTCTGGCACTCAGAGTGTTAAAGGGTTAAGAATTATTGATATAAACTCTGGTAATTCAAATTTTTACTTTGTAGAAGTCTGTGATACTCCAACTATTAACAGAGGTTAGCCGTGCAACAGGTATTAACACGTATCGCCTACTGTACATGCTATGGGATTATTTTGAAATTAATTCCACCCAAAGAAAGCAGGTCACTGTTCATATTGTGATAGGGATTATTTGCATTGGAGATAGACAGGATCAGAGAGTGTAAGTCTAGTGGATCATTTGAACTGACACCATGGATATTACAGCACTGGGGATGCTTTTCATTGCAGTTCTTTCTTTTCTCTATATCTACTCTACATGGAACACAATGTACAAGAGACGCAACCTCCCTCCAGGTCCTACCCCCTACCCTGTGATTGGAAACTTGCTGTCTATAAAGAGAGGAGAGTTGGTTAAATCTCTTATGAAGGTTAGTTTTTCATATTGGCTTTTGTACTTGAAGTTCTGCTAGACATCAGGTTGATAGTGCCATAATGACTGTGACAGGTAGGTGCTATATTGGTGGTAAGTAGCAAAGTGACAGTGATATGTTTAATGGCTGCGAAGATCAGTCCCTGTTAAGAGCAAAGTGACCTAATAACAGTTACATGTTTAATGGGTTAAATGATCAGTCCCATGAAGGAGTAAAAGCAGATAAGTATTGAATTAAGCATGAATGAATGAATTGGTTCTCGCCCCATACAGAAATTATTAATTATACTTAGCCAAAAGTTCCAGCATGAGACAACACGCAGGTCAAACATGCGGCAAGTAGAGTGATGTTTATTCATCCATGTCTCCAACACAGCCAAACATTTCTGTTCTTAACACAGACCTTCTTCAGGGCAAGCGGGCAGCACTCTCTCACTTGTAGTTATGAAAGCCTTGGTGCTGTTGTTAGTTGGAATAAAGATACGCACAATAAATGTAGATAGAAACCAAGCACTCTCAGGTATTCTATAAACTACAGTGTTTCTTATCTATCTCTCACTAACACATACCCGGCATCCAGCTATCTCCTGAATAAAGGTACAGGAGCAAAATTAATTGTGCTCATTATTATTAGGGAGTGTTAATTCTCATTTAATATCTCCCTTATCAGCAATCCACTTTAACATAATATTCATCTTTCATTGTTTCTTCATTCTTTGTCCATGTAACTTTGGAATCATCAATTATTTTGTCTACATCAACAACAGTTTATAGACAGGCACTGTGCTCCTTAAAAGTGGTGGAAGATACAGCCTTTGACTTTCTGCTAACCTTATAGCCCTGTCATCATCCTCACTCTCAACTTCATCTGTATCTGAACAAGAGAAGGATGCTTGAGGGATATATTCTAGATCTGCATCATCATCTGTCATCATTAGGTCATCCTCAGCAGCATCGGCATCACCTGACAGTTCTTGGCCACTACTAAAGCTTTTGGAGGTCTCAAACAATTTATTTTTACTTTTACTATAACAAAATTCACTACTACTTTGAGGACAGGTGTTTTGGTGTCTCACTGTCTGATGCAGCAGGCGGTTCAGCTGCTACACCTTCCTCTATTATGCTGTTGCCAGCATCATCAACACTTGAATGTGACTTGTTGTTGTCTTCAGTGTTCTTCTTATATGGTTCTATATTTCTACTGGCACTGGTGGTGCTGGGCCTAGTTTTGCTGGAACCTTGACAAACTGCATCCTCCCTTGGAGTACAGGGATCATCATCATTGATTGCACACGCTGCAACAACCATTGCTGCAATAGGTTTTTGGACTACTACTTAACTCTCACATCCCTACACTGCTCCACCCCTCCCCCTTCCCCTTGTGTGTTTGCCGGACATTCTGCAACTACACGGTGTTTTTTTACTGTACAGTGCACAACACAACTGATGGAGCCGTATGATGCCTTGCTTAAGCCCAGTTAGCTGTCTGTCACTGTCACCTAATATATTTAGTTTACTATTCTTTTTTTCTTTTTTTTTTTTTTTTTAGTTGTCCACCCTGTTGTTGTTTCACAGTCTGTCCAAAAAATATTATAACTGAAAAAGAAATGTCTTTCTCCAGACTTCCCCACTCAGCACAGGGACAATAACAGCAAGATCAGCAAGCAAATAGGTTGCCTGTGTCTTGCCTGTCAGTCACATGGAATTGTGGAGTATTTTGGGGTCAACCTCTTTCCTCCCTTCTTATCCTCTAGAGTGACCCCAGATTCCTCTAATACAGATAACAAATGTCCTACCTAAATGACTTCCTAAACTAAGCTTCAATTCCGCTTTATTTGCCTATCTCCTCTAGCTAAAAAAACATGCTGCTCTCTCCTCTCACAAACACAGAATGGCTGCTGTGAGACCCTGACAGCCTTTTATAAGGGAAATTTTTCGGCCAAGCTCAAAGTGCCATTATTGGCCGATTTCAGTTTGAGGTGAAAATTTTCGCCCATCCCTAGACACAGACAACCATCATCCAAGTTCCTTCCTGATATAGATGTTATTATTTCTGTGCTAGGGGAGTCTGGTGTTGTGAGAAAGAGGTAAATGAGATTTACCCCAAATAACCCAGCGTTTTGAGTAACTGACTAGGAAGCCACAAGTAGCTGTGATCTAAGTTTCTTAATGATCTGGATGTTATCTATGTGCTAGGGAAGTCTGGGGGTGTGAAAAGGGAGCAAAAGAAATGTACCTCCAAATACCCCAAACTTTTTGGGAAGTGACTGGGAAGACACAGGCAGCTGTGACCCAAGTTCCCTCCTGATCTCCCTGTTATTTCCTTTGTCAGGAAAGTCTAGGGGAGTGAAAAGGGAGCAAAGGAGAATTATCTCATATATCCGAAAATTATGTGTGACTTACTGAGAAGACACAGGCAGCCGTGATGGACATTTCTTCCTGATCTGACTGTTATCTCTGTGCTAGGGGAGTCTTGGGGTATATTTAGGGAGTGAAGGAGATTTATCCCAAATACCCCAAAATTCTGTGTGATTGACTATTAAGACACTGGCAGCCCTTATCCATGTATCTTCCTTATCTGGCTATTATATCGGTGCTAGGGGAGTCTAGAGAGGGAAGCGTTTGAACATGGGGTGTGTTTTTTTTTTTTACAGTTATAGGGATGGGGCAGTTAATTAAAAAAAGAAAAAAATAGTTTGACTGATTGATGACTGACGTGAACTGTGCCTGAGGCAGACTGTTAGTAGAAAACTTATCATATTTTGTAAACAGCAATACATCACATACAATCAGTTCTGTTGTGTACTTCACTGTTAATTAATGTCCAGCAAATATACTAGTAATATCATTAGAGGAGGGATTTGGGACTGAGTGGGAACACTCTGAGTGGGTGTGGAAGTTGGGAATGGGAGAGGATCCACTGGTGGTGGTGGCTGCAATGGATGATAGGGGATTTCTGTTGTCTAATGGTGGGACTCTGCAGCCAATTTGGTCTTCTTATTAGTGGAGGCTTTCTTTTGTCCAAACTTTTGGAAAGGGGTAGTAGACATACGAGCAGAGTCAGCACCAGCAGCAGTGGCATAGGAGTGGGAATTTTTTTTGGCATAGACATGCAGTCGATGCTGCATATGCTTAATTAAAACAGATATGCCAAGGTGGGATCCCTCCTTTCCCTTCTTTGTTGTGCATTCACACAGGGTACATAAAGCATTTGTAGTTTTCTGCACTGTTCTAGACCCCAGGGATAAATATTTTCACATCCAGGACTTCAGTGCAGGAGGAGGAGGAGATGATGTTCTTGTGTCTGGAAAGTGTACTGCTGTGCCTTACCCAGCACATGATGATCTTTGTGCTCTGCCTCTCTGACTATCCTCTTCAACCTCTACAATGCTGTCACCAATCCCACCAACACATCTTCAGGCCCTATCGCATGAACCTGGTCCTCTTCATGCCCACTCACAGGAACCTGGCCCTCTTCCTTCTGATGACTCATAGGATTCTGCCCCTCCTCTTGCCCTCTCACAGGAACCTGACACTCTTCATCTTGGCTATTTAAAGGATCATATCCCTCTTCTTGTCCACTCACAGCCAGACCCTGACCCCTCACAAGAATCTGCACCTGTTCTTCTTGCCCACTCACAGGATCCTCTACTATATCCTCCTGCTGCCCACTCACAAGAAGATCTATGGCATCTAGTACGGCTGCCTCCAATTCCACTACATCGTCCAACTTCAAGTCCTCATTCCCCGATTCTAGTTCCTTTATGTTTCACTCCATCCTTGTCTGCTGAAGAGAGCTTGGGCATTCACTGAAAGAATCAGAAGAATCACCACTATCTACCAGGTTGTTTGGTTATAAGTGTGGTGCACCTTGTGTCACTACCATTGTTGGTGCAGGTGGCACTGCCTGGGGCTCCACTATATTGCTGCTGCTGGTGGTGGCAGTAGAAATGGTACTGCTAACAATTGGCACCTTTCCTTTCACCTTGGCAAGAGAGAAAGCACCCCATTTTAGATGTGACCTGCTCTCACCAGATGACAACGATTCTCCTCCAGTTCCTTAATGTCCACTGCAAGTTTTTCTTGAAGACATGATTGAGTACGTCTCTTATTATTGTGAAAAATATGCTGTAGAAAAATGTATTATTTAAAAAAATTAAAGATAAATGTAACGGAAGCTGAGAAGGGACCGCGTCGCCTTCCACCCTCGTTCCCGGGTCTCTCCCCCTCGACGCCAGACAGGCGCCGTCGGATGCACCGGTTGAAGTATGGACGGTCACTGGAAACAGTCGTAGGAATGCTGGAAGCAGGGAAGCATGGAAGAGTCGACGTTGCCGCCTGACAGTCCACGAAGTTAGGTCGCAGGAAACTGGCAGCAGGCGGTCGACGATTCAGGATACTTGGCGCAGATGGGTATCAGAGTGGATACTTTTGACCATAAGCAATACAAGACTCCAGGACTCCTTGTTCACTCCAAACATAACTCACTTTATTGGCAAAGACCACAGATATTTATACACAAATCTTGCATTGCCTGTTATGGGGAAACCAGGTACAATAGGGCGTGATCCAATCATAATACATCAGACAAAGGCCAGCAACAGATGGTCTTAACAGATACAATAACTCAGACATGATTACTTTTCAGATACAAAAGGGGTTTGATGAACAAAGACTTGAGGGTTTGAACTAATTACCACATGACAAGGGGTCTGACTGCAGTTCACAATGGCTTAGTTAACACCCAGCAGGAGGTCTTGCTAGAGTACACATAGTCAATGCCTTCAGGGACTGCAATACACATTGGAATAATTACCCCTCACTACCTATTCCCTTGGAAGAAAGCCATGTGTGTAATAATGTCCATGTCCTCATTCACATACAGCGTACACAAAGTATTTTTAGAGCATAACCAGGGAAACATGTCCACAGTTTTTGGTTAAACAAACTTATGACCAGACAAGGGCTCAAGTAACGGGTAGGATCCGTTACAATAAACATTTTTAAAAAACAATGAGAATAAAAATAACACACTTCACAGACCATATTTACCCTAATATTAACTAAATTTTAATTACCTCACTACCCTAATTGCTTACTGAATTTGAATATCCCTCACTGCCCTAACACTAACTTGCATAATTAGAATGTCCATAACTGTCCTAACACTAAGTTTCTTATGTCTGACCCTCAATAATGAACCCTAAATCACACACACTTCACACAACACACAAATTTCATTGACGAAGGAGGGCAGGATTTTCCTTATACTCAATGAAGATTGTCCCTTACTTCGCTCCATACGGCCTGCTCAGAGACTCAGCATGACATAAGTGAAAGGGGAGGGCGAGGTATCCTTTAGAATTGAATTATTTTTGAACTGCAAAACATAAAATATTGAAATACAGAGCAGCATGACCAATGTTATATAAGGATCAATCAGAGCTGAATTATTATTCACCTATTACTATCCCTTTAACCATGTAGCTGAGTCCATCAGTGTCTTCTCTTATGCCTGAGATGTTCTCCTCTGTCTGACACCCACTTGCTGTTGATCTAAAGTGGGATTGTCAATCAATGGATCTCTAGATATCAGAACTTAGCTACAACCTCCATCATCCCATCCAGTCAACGACTGGTTACTTATGATGGCAGTTGTAGCTTCCAACAGTTATTCCAAAGATTGATGGAGACCATTGTTAGAAGTATGGAATTGAATTGGTAACCAACAGATCTATGTCATACATCAGGGCTCAAAAATTTCAAGCCTTGAGCTACTAGCAAGGCCTGAAAAGTTACTTGCCACCAGTTTCCACTCCTAGTCCCACCCATATCCCTGCCTTTAACCCCACCCATCTCAAGTTCTCTTTGATGAAATGACACTGTTGTCCTATGTTTTATTCAGCATATGGCATAGGGGACAGAAACTGTGCAAAATTCCAACTGTTTACCCCCTGAATGCTAGCAAGGTCTACAACTCATTAACCTCTTAATTACTATAGCAGTTAAATGCTTTATTTAAATAACGTGAAAGTGTTTTTAGGGCCCACTACATCTCCCCACAACATGGTACAGTTGATTTGCCACACTTTGTCTGTATACATAAAGGCCATAGTAAGCAGCACAATGCTTAACCTTTTAAAGGACATTGGATGCTCTAACAATAGCACCACTGTAAAGGATCAGGCTGTAGAGGTACTTCTAACAAAAATTCAAGTTCCACATCTTTGTGTAACTGAATACATGATTTAGAACAACACCAAGGCTTTTCATTTCCACAGATTAATTAATAAACACATATAGATAGGCTCCAAATGTTACACATAATGACACCCACGTCCCTTATTTAAAATGGTGTTTTAACCTTATACTCTATGTATGTGCATCCCTATGTGTAGGTGCCTTTACAGAGTTACTGCTCACTTCTCAGTGATGGACTGTGCACTGAAAAGATAGTTAGCATGTGGGCGAAGAGATAGAAGGTGCTCAGACTTCAGGGTTCTTGGACTGCTGACGATGTGTAAGGGAAGGCATCACTTCCACATCCCCAACAGTTCGACAATCCTCTATCTTAATAGGGAAATTCTCCTCTCTTAGCCTTGCATACTTGATTATTAGTGCATATGGCAATGTGTGTCTCCATTGCCAAAGCAATGCGCTCACAACACAATAGACCTACATCACCACAGCATCAAACCCACGTGATTTGGATTTAATAGTCATGGCCACTATTGGTGTGGGGAAAGGAGTCTTTAAGAGAAGCTGTTTACATCCTTCTAGAATAGGATCAGAGGTATTAAACAATACATTTAAAAGATATATTAGCTGTCATTTTAACTAGATAAGAGGGTGGTGTACGCAAATGATGTGTGATATAGCAGTTGCCACCCACATGGTATCAATTAATATTTATGGTACTTTTCTGGTGACGTAGACAGGGATATTGCAATTAGATTAAAAAATAATAAGATGAACACACACATGATGTATATAAAAATAAAAATGTCAGGGGAAAACATTAGAAATAATTACTGTGTTGTATGTTCTTACGTAGGGAATAAATGCCCTGAGCTAATTACAATAATTACTAGGGATTATTTGGATGTGGTTATAACTGAGTCTTGGTACAATGAATCTCAGTACTGATATATCTAGTTAAAACTGGGTTCAATTTCTACAGAAAACACAGGCAAGGGAAGAGGCGAGGACTTGTACTGAATAATGATGTATATATGCATTATTAATAGAGGTCAATGAGGGATAATCAGAGATAATTTCAATAGCTATTAAAAAAATGATAAGGTTGTTTGAATAGGAGCAATTTCAAGACCTCCAGGACAAAATGAGGCATTAGGTACAGCACTGATGAACCTGTGTCAGTAAGAGGTAATGTAATATCTATGGGTCATTTTATTTTGCCACATGTAGACCAGCATGTTCCTATTTTTGTAACAGTGAGAAGCAGAAGCATTCTGGATCCATTTATAGGGGATATCCTTTATACATTGGGAGAAGGATTTAACTTAAACAAAATAAATGGTAGATTTGAGACTCATCAATACTTATATAGAGTCCTTTGTACTGACACAGTGTCAGATCTATCTGTGGGTGAGAGCCAGTTGGGACCAATGATCTCCAGTCAGTGTGGTTTAGTATTCTGGGTATGTCTGGGCATAACCACACTAAACAAATTTTCTGTTACGGGTGAAACTGCTAATATTTGTACCCCCTGCTTGGTGGAAATTTTCCTGTGAAAAGTGTTGTTTTTCCACTTTTTTCTTCTAACTCATTCCATTGAAATCAATGGGAACATTGAATTTGCACACAACACATAACAAATGTTATTTTATTTCCCAAAGGCATAGTATAAAAGGGGCATGAGGGTGCTGTGTTGGTGGGGTGTGGGGAAACAATCAGATGAACAGAGAATTTTGGGGTTTTTGTTTACTGGGATTTGGGGGAAGTTAAAAAAATAAATACAAAATACAATTTAAAAAACCCTGTAAGACATGGTATAAAAGGGGTCTGAGGAGGGTGTCTGTTTTGGTGGATGAAATCTGGGGAAAGTATCAGTTGAACAGGGAATTTGTTTTAGGGATTTTGTTGACTAGTTTTGGGGGATAGTTAAAAAAAATTATATAAAATAAGAAATTTGTATGTAAATTGATAGCGACAGGGACCCCCCATGACATAAGCTGCCACTGGGGTAGACTGATACTTGACCTGACAGTGTATTTTGTGAAGGATGATTTGTAAGATTTGTTGTTAGAGGCCCAAGCCCTAAGGAAACATTGATTTGTAGGACTTAGTCTAGTTAGAAACAAACCCCCCCAACATTTTGTATTTTTTTGTAGGCCTTTCTTTTTCTATAGTTTGTTTTTAAAGCACAAACCCTGAGAAAAAAGATGCCCTACTGGCCTAATGCCAGCAGGTCATGTTGTGTTGGCCAGTGGCCACTGTCAAATGCCCTGATGTAGATGTGGAACTTGTGACTGTTGTTCTTGCTGCTGCTGCTGAGTTGTTTAAGCAGAAGGATGATTAGGCATCTCAAAAGGAATGGGATCAACAACGGCAGTAATATGAGTGATGGATGATGAAGGTTCTTCTTGCCACAACTAGCTCCAGTGATGGGCCTGAGGCACTAGCAGCACCATAACTAGCCCCCACTACTACAGGTATATGTGGAGAAAGTTAGCCAGTAATTGTTCTCCACCTGCCCTTCATCCAAAATCCAGGGTGTGTTGTTACTAGAATAGAAATGTTTCCCTTTAGAGAAGGAACTGTGCCTCTCATCAGCAACTGCAATGCGCAAAGTACTGCTGCTGTCACTATGCCTCTTGTCCATACCTCACTATGGACACATGACAACTGGCTGACAGTTTAATATTAATGATGTACCCTCACTGCCACCAACTTACCATATTCTGTGGGAAGGAATCTCCTCAGATGCCACTTGATGCCCTGCTTGCGATTCTCCTCCACCACACTGGCATGTGTGGTCATTCCACCACACAGTGTGCAATGGGTGGATATGAACTGCCACATCCTACCATCTACAGAGTGGCTATCATTTGGTGGGGGAGGTAACAATGAACAAGGTGGATTGATAGAAGATGTAGTTACCCTAGAACAAGAAGGTGATGGCGAGCTTGTTTCACTCATCATGGAACTTCCAGTCTCTGCCTGCGTTTCTCTATTCTTCCTCCACTTTGATCTCTGCTTCCCCTCCTGTTGCCTTTCCAGAGAGTCAGGGGCTACAGAAACAGTGGTGCTTGATTTCTGTGGTGGGTGTTTGGCTTTAAAGTGTTTGCCATAAATGTCACTGTGTCTGTTATTAGGACAGTTGTGCCAAGGTGTGTTCCCTCCTTTCCTCTTCTCACTGATTTGTCATAAATTGTGCACAGTGCCGTTGGTGATAACTGTACTGTACCTGCCCCAAGAGAAAAATAGTCCCACACCTATGACTTCAAGGGGGAGGGAAAACATGGAGTAGAATGGCCTCTTTCGTCTTCTCCTTCACTTTCCCCTTCACTGTCTGAGGCAGAGGATGAAGTTGCAGCTGTTGCTGCTACTGCCTCAAAATCAGCACTGCAACTAGGACCAGGATTATTGCTGCTGCTGGTAAGTGGAACCTGTCCTAGCCCCACATCACATGTTGACCCTATTCCCACTGTGACCATGGTGGTCTGTGGCTCACTAACCTGCTCCTCAGCATCCTGATTTCCTTGCAACTCAGCAGCAGTAGGAATTAGACCAGTTGCAAATTCCACAAATTTCAAAAGCTCACAGCTGGTGGTGGTGGTGATGTCCATTTCCATCCCTGTTCCCCATTCCTTCTCCGTTTGGGCTAAAAAGGCCATCAATGTCTCTTACACGCCAGCTTCTCCACCATCATCATCACCACTATCATCACCACCACTAGTCCCTACATGCTGCTGCTCTCACTGCTGGTTGGAGGTGAAGAGAAATATGACAGAGGGTCCCCTAATGTCAAACTTGCCATTTCTTTTTGACCTGAAGAAGGCAGACTGACAGAACTAGCAGCTGATCTGTGCCCCTGGTGGTGGTGGTATTATTACTGCTAGGTAACAATTCTTCCTTCTTCAGCATCATATTTCATCTGGACAAGGCCATGGGGGGAAGGGGAGTCCCAGGGTCTGGAAAATGATGTGTCTCCCTTGACCGCTAGTCTGGATGCTCTCAATTGCTTCCCCTACCATTCCCTAACACTAGTCCCACCAGCTGCTTCACCATCAATGTTTCTAGTACTATCACTAACACCAACCACATCAAGTTCAGCTCCTGAGTCTTCCTCCTCACAGTCACTAGTAATATGGTGATTACGCGTCCTTCACTCCTAACACTAACAAGCTGATTGACCTTCTTAGTAGTAGTGGCTGGACTAACTGGGGATAGCAAGTGTGACTTAGGGTCACCTGTTGTCACACTTGACATCATCTCTCCTTCCCTCTCCTGAGTACTACAAGACACACTGACAGCAGGTTCCACACTGGCAGCAGGCACAGTACTGGTGGAAGCAGGGGCAGCAATTCTGGCAGCAGGCACAGCACTGGTGGAAGCAGGAGCAGTACTGGCAGGTAGCATATCACTGGTGGCAGCAGGGGTAACACGTCTGATAGCAGGCACAGCACTGGTGGCAGTAGGGGAAGCACATCTGGCAGCAGGCACAGCATCAGTGGCAGCAGGGGCAGCACGCCTGGCAGGAAGCACAGACAGCTGACCTGTCCTGCTCTCACTGATTTCCCAAAGATCCCTATGGATTGTTTAGGGGCACTGGACAGCATTGGTTCTGTAGTGCTCACTTTATCCTCCTCCTTAGACTCAGTGGACACATAAGGGTCCTTCCAGCTCCTCCTTTTATTATTTTTAAACTTTCTCATAATGATAACATTCACTATGAGCCTATCCTGCCTCAATTTTGCTTCAAGATCACAGCAGAACAGCACAGCACATCTACTTCGCTCTGTAGCTGATTCTATTTTGTTTCAGTTCCTAGAATACATCACGTTTTTATAGTGAAAAGGCAAAAACACGTTAGTCAATGGGCAGAAACTTTCTAGCCAATGAAAAGTAGGTGAAAAATGTTTCCAATGGGCGAAAAATACGAAGATTTTAATGGATGTTTTTAAAGTGTATTTTTCTGCGAAAAAGGGGACAACCTATAAAATATCGTATTTCTTACAAGATTCTCCTCCTCTCCTGTAAGTCACTCTGTTCTTCAGCAACCTCTTACATTTCTGCTCTTATCTCCCGCTACACCCCTTCCCGTCCCCTACGGTCTTCTCAAGGGTTCTTTCTGTCCTCTCCTTATACAACACGAGCCATCTCTCAACTATAAGCTTTCTCACTGGCTGCCCCTCAACTCTGGAATGCCATCCCTATCACCATTCGCCAGTCATCCTTACTCATCACTTTCAAGCATCTCCTCAAAACCCACTTGCTCAGGGAGGCATCTCAATAGCAATATCCTCCTCTTGCACATAGATAGTCACACCAGAATCCTTTTGCACTTCTTTCACCACACCTTGTACCTGCACTTATAATCCTTCCCCTACTGTCTCTGTTTGTCATCATGAATTCTAATTAGATTGTAAGCTCCTTGGGGCACAGTCCCTTTCCCAGTCAATGATTCCCTTGCTGCATGTTCCCCCACAAATAATGCAATGATCGCACTTAAGCTGCTCTTAACCCAGTTCTGTATTTTTTTACTATATTATTTCAGATTTTGTTAAGCGCTGTGTACATGTATGGCGCTATATAAATAAAGATACATACATGCATACAACAATGTGGTTTTCACTAACTTTTTTTCTGGCAACATGACAGGATCTATCGTCCACCCCTAGGTGAAACCTTAAAGGGATAGTAATACTTAAAATCTAAAAAAAATGTTGTAGGGTTTATCCCACTGCTGAAAGGTGTTTCATTCAAAAGTTATTAATTTTCAAAGTTGAATTTTTTAGGTGCAATATCACAGTGGCCTGAAATTGTACAGTGGCGCTGTTGCTACACCATCCTATGAAGATTTATGGTCCCGAGACCAGAGCTGTCCATAGGATCATGTAGCAACAGCGCCACTGTACAATTTCAGGCCACTGTGATATTGCACCTACAAAATTCAGCTTTGAAAATTAATAACTTTTGAATGAAACACCTTTCAGCAGTGGGAGTACTCTTGTTTTACATAGGGAGATAAACCCTAAAACATATTTTTTTTTTACATTTTAAGTATTACTATCCCTTTAAGTAGTTCTTTAGCTGAGAGAAGACAATTATGGTGTGCAGGAAAAATGGGAACAACTAAAGCATTTAATTTTTTCTAGAATGGAATTCTGTATCAGACATATAAACAAAGGTCTATATGGCAAATAACAGCGCTCTTTTTGTTCTTTTGAACTTACTTTTGAATTGTATCTTTTTATATATAATATTGCTCTTGAAAAAGTGAAATATAAGTGACAGTCACGAAACGCGTTGAGCTAATTATTTCAAAGGAAGTAAATTTTGAATTGGGATTTTTTTAGTTTTATATTATTATTGTATATATTGTTTTGGTATATTTATGGTGCTATTTTGTAATATTTTAAACAGATTGGCTAATAGTAATATGCCCCATTCTTTTTATATGAATAAATAGTTTTCTTTGCAATTTGACTTATTACTCCTGCCTTCCATTGCTTTGAGACATTTTTACTTTATTTTGGTGGCTCTTGAGCTAGTTTTTACACCAGTAATAGTTCCTTGTGGCCATACAAGAGGGCTAAATTCCACAACTAGCATTTGTCAATATGCGAATTGTGATGTGTATGAGGAACAACACTTCTATATAGAAGAAAGAAGGTGTTGGATCAAGGAGTGTGAATTGAATTGGACGAAACTCCAAACTGGTGAAAGTGTTGAAAACTGGGAGGCAGTTGTAACCTCAGAGACACGTGAGTGCATGTCCAAGGGGGAAGTGAAGAGGGGGCTATTGCATTTGTCCAAACTACTACGCTCAGAGAGTCTGCGCTGTGTCTTTATTCTTTCCATATAAACAAAGGTAAAAGAAAAAGAAAACCAATCTGGTTCCGGCTAAAAAATGTTCATATGGGAACTGTTGGAAGACTTATTTTAAGGAATATAGATAAGTTTACAAGGTTGAAAATAGTGAGTGTAAGCATGTTATAAGACATGCTATATCCCACTCCCAAGCAGAACAAAAAAAATAAAAAATATGTTAAAAAAAGGGTAACAAAATAGGTGTATTAGCAAAAAGAGAAAAAGTAAAGGAGGTATGATAAGATTTAAGTAAAAATGTTAGCTATGTGGAAGGAGATAAGAAAATGAATGATAATCTTGGAAGTCTTTGAAGAATGTTGTGAAGGTAATCCCCATTAAGTAGAATAACTGTGAATTTTAACCTGGTGGACATTAGAATATTTACAGAGGACGCTGTTGTTAATATTATCAATTTGAAAGTGGATAAATCATTTGGTTCAGATGATATTCCACCAAGAGTACCAAAAGACGGTATGTCTGTGTCTATAGCAACTTTAGATAAGCTTTTAAATCAATCGCTAGCAAGAGTTGTTCCGGATGAATGGAAAATTGCCAGTGAAGAGCCACTCTACAATAAGGGACATAGGGAAGACTCTGACAAATACAATAAATCTGACAATAGCAGTTGGGACATTCTATGTAATAATTCACTGAGGATGTTTGTCAGAAGCAGTCATGTACAGTAGAAATGGCTGAGAGCGCTGCAGTCATGAGCAGTACAGACTGCCCGCGCCGTGGCTGACACGAAGCGCGGTGCTCCCAATTCAGACCATAGTCCCCTCTGCGCACCTTCTTGGGGCCAAGTCCCAGGAAGGTGCACAGAGAGGACTCTGGTCTGAATTCGGAGAACCCCGCTCTGTATCAGCCACGGAGCGGGCAGTCTGTACTGCTCTTGACTGCAGCTCCGCCAGTGTTGGCCTGTGTACAAGGGCTTTAAAACTAGTTAATAGATAATCTGTTGAAGGGAAAATTGTGCATCATATCGAAATAATAATTGAAGGCAACATCTGTGGCAGCACGGCTTTACAACAGGAAGATCTTACCAAAAAATCTAGCTGAATTTTTAATTTATGTTATTCAAGTGATAGAGAAGGGCGGAGCAGTAGACGTGGCCTATTTTGATTTTAGTAAATGTTTTGACACCTTAACATATAGGAAACTGATTTTTAATAAACATACATTAGGACAGAACACAGAGGCTGTTGAGTGGATAAGAAATTGGCTAAAGCACAGGTGATAGTGCATCACAGTCCAAAGTATTCATTCAGAAAAAGGTCTGGTTACTAGCAGAATAACAATGGTGTCAGTTTAGGACCTGTTCTCTTCAATAGTTATTAGAGATAGTACTAATTTATTCAGAGTACTTTGTTTGGATTGCATGAATGGACAAGAGTATGGGATTGAAAGATAATGTGTTTAGGACTCAGAAACCTATAGGTGAAATACAGGCTTAAAGTGTTAGTAATGTCCAAAAAAAAGTGTTTTGCATATAGAAGAGCTTAAAAAGCTGAGCTATATGCAAAAAAACATATCTCTCAAACCACTATGGTTTAATGGATACAGGCGTTTAAAGTTTGCTGTCTCCTACTGACAGCTGTAAAGCTGTCAGCAGGAGATTCGTGTCGGTCGACACGGTGGCGCTTGAGAAGTGCCTCAATCTCATTACTTATAAGGAATCCCTTCATTGGAATGGTCTAAAATGTGTGCTTGAATACCAGGCACACGTTTTAGACCATTCCAATGACGGGATTCCTTGTAAGTAACGAGATCGCTGCACTTCTCAAGCGCCACCGTGTCGACCGACACAAATCTCCTGCTGACAGCTTTAAAGCTGTCCGTAGGAGACAGAGAACTTTAAACGCCTGTATCTCTTAAACCATAGCAGTTTGAGAGATACGTTTTTATGCATATAGCTCAGCTTTTTAAGCTCTTCTATATGCAAAAAACTTTTTTTGGATATTACTAACACTTTAAATGTTTTTTGCTGGCAAACACATCAGAAGAAGGACAACTGGAAGTTAATATTATTGTAGATGGCAAAGGTAGTCAAGCAGTGCAGTAAAGCAGTGAGAAAATCTAACTGGATACTGGGTTGTGTGGGAAGAGGTATTAACATCCTAAAGAGACAGGTTCAAAAGCTACTCTGTAGATCACTGATAAGGACTCACTTAGAGTATGTACACAATTCTGGTGGAAGTTCAAAGAGCCAGTAAAATAGAGCATAGTCCTCATGAAAAAAAAGGTACCAGAATAGACTCAAATAACTTAACATTTGAAAGAAATTAGGGAGAAAGGTGATAGAATAGAACCTTTAATAAATACATTAAGTGATTAAATAGAGAGAGGCATTTTTCAGAAAAAGAGGAATTATAGAAGAAGTTGAATGGTGGAATATTCAGGCATAATGTGTGTAAGTACTACTTTACAGAAAGGGTGATAGACATATGGAAAAGCCTACCAGCAGAGGTGGAAAGAAACAGTATTATAAGAGAAAACAAGAATGCCTGGGATAGAAATGTCTGTTCTGAGAATTATGTAACATTGTGTATTTTCCTTAGATAGGAAAATGGCAGACTGCATGAGGCAGTTATTTCAAGGGATAGTAATACTTAAAATGTAAAAAAGGGTATTTTACTCAAACATTATTACAGTTCAAACTTTAATTTTTTAGATACAGTATTATAGTGCCCTAAAATTGTACAGTGCCATTGTTGCTACACCATCCTATGGAGATTTATGTTCAACTGATCAGACCTGTCCATAGAATGGTGTAGAGCATCTCCACTGTATAAATGCAGGCCACTGTGATACTGCACCTAAAAAATTGAAGTTTGAGTTGTAATCACTTTTGAATAAAATAAAGTACCTTTCAGCAGTGGGAGTATCCTTGTTTTACTTGGGGGTATAAGCACTACAATATATAATTTTTACATATTACATATTACTCTCAGTTTCATATCTGTTGTCAAGATTGTTATTTCTATGTAATGTAATCCAGGTATATAGGAGAATTGTGGTTTGTGTAAGTCAACACATCTCATTGCTGTTTTCTGCATCATGCATATAAAACACACTCTTCTGTAAACACTGCATCATAAAGAGGGTGTTAGAAGCATTGGAGGCATTAATTACTATGGGCTTTCTATTTCAGCTTTGGGAGAACCATGGCTCTGTCTTCACCTTTTACTTTGGCTCACAGCCGGTGATAATGCTGTGTGGATACGATGCATTGAAGGAAGCATTTGTTGATCAAGCTGAAGATTTTGGTGGCCGAGGACATATAAGTTCAATTAATAGAGTATCCCAAGGATATGGTAAGAATATTACAAATGACGGTGCATGGAATTATTCTATACTATAGACATCTTGTAAAATGTTATCTGTACAGTATATAAACAGATTAGATTAGACCATCACCTGATGGACAAGAAGGAAAACTGTTTAAAGGAGATCTACAGGGCAATGGTAAGGTATACATGCAAATTTACATGGGTAGTAAACTTTTTTTAATGAAGACACTTATGTTACAAGGCTTTTTCCTGTTGACTAAGAAAATTCATTCAAAACATATTACAGTACAAATGGATATTTTTAATTTTAAACTGCAGTTTTTGTTGTGGTCATCACAGTTTTTGCTGACAATACCCTTTAATGTTAGTAGGCATACTGCATATAGTAAACTCCCAGTGGATAATCTTCCCCGTGGTTAAGATTTTAATATCAGCAATACCACATGCCTGCCCCATAGCATGCACCTGGAAATTACATCATGTAAATGGTGTTAATAAGGGACTCTATACAATTAGCCCCGCTATTTTTTAAACAGGTGGTAATGGTTTTGACAGCACATTTTACTGTTCCATAAAGGGTGCTGTCAACACCAAAAAACACATAAAAATATTCAACAGGTGAGAACATTTTACCCATGGCCTGGATTACACTACATAAAAAATTAAAATCCTGACAGCAGATATGAAACTGATAGTAATATGTAATATGTAAAAAATATATATTGTAGTGTTTATCCCCCAAGTAAAACAAATAAGGTACAGTATTTTATTCAAAAATGATTACAACTCAAAGTTGAATTTTTTTAGGTGGACAATCACAGTGGCCTGCATTTATACAGTGGTGCGATTGCTACACCATTCTATAGACAGTTCTGGTCAGGTGACCATAAATCTCCATAGGTTTCTTACCACCTCTGCTGGTTGGTTTTTCCATATGTCTATCACCCTTTCTGTAAAGTAATACTTACACACATTATGCCTGAATTTTACATCATCCAACTTCTAGAATTCTTCTTTTTCTGAAAAATGCAACTTTCTATTAAATCACTTAATGTATTTATTAAAGGTTCTAATGTATCATCTCTCCCCAACTTCTTTCAAATACACGTTAAGTTCTTAGTCTATTCTGATACATTTTTCATGAGGACTTTGCTCTATTTTAGCGGCTCTTTGATCTTCCTCCAGAATAGTGTACATACTCCAAGTGAGTCCTTATCAGTGATCTATAGAGTAGCTTGGAAACTGTCTCTTTAGGATCTTAATACCTCTTCCCACACAACCCAGTATCCAGTTAGATTTTCTCATTGCTTTACTGTACTGCTTGACTACCTTTGCCACCTACAATAATATTAACTTCTTCTGATGTGTTTGCCAGCAAAAAACATTTAAACTTGTATTCCACCTCTGAGATTCTGTGTCCTAAACATTACCTTTCAATTCCATACTCTTGTCCATTCATGCAATTTTCCTAATCCTTATGAATTTAGTTTATCTCTCCTTGGCTCGATACTATTATCCCTGCTATTTTTATGCTGTAATGGTTTTGACCGCACATTTTACTATTCTATAAAATACGCTGTGAACACCAAAAAACGTGTAAAAATGTTCAGTGGGTGAGAAATTTTCACCCATTGAACAGTAACTAAAAATAGTCGCCTTTTGGTATCCTAGTCCATGTGGTGGCTTCAACGTGTGTTTAGGATGCACTTTTCATGGAGCAGATCCTGGTCCATGAGCAGAGGCATAAGTAGAACCCTCCGAGCCCTGGTGCAAGAAGTGCCATGGGCCCCCCCCACCCCCTGACCACATTGGGCCCCACGACCACATTGGCCGATAGGCCCTCCACAATGCCCCACCCAATATCCACAATGCCCCCATCTTCTACCTCCCAATCCCTGGTGGTCAAATGGAGTGGCAGGAGAGACGTGTTGGAGTGGTGAGCTCCAGCACGGTCCTCTTCTGTAATGCAGAGCACTGGGTGATGATGTCACTACTCTGCATTACTAGAGTGCTGGAGGGAGATTGCAGGTGCCAGACGGAGGGGTCGCAGGGGGTGGCTGGCCCCCTGGAGTGATGGGCCTAGTCGCGGGTGTGACCCATGCGACCCCTATAGTTACGCCACTGTCCGTGAGAAGGCAGACACAGAGCCTAAAACAGATGGTCAAAACCACCGGTATGTGTTGGAAAACTGGTTTCCAACACATACTTGTGGTTGAAGGAAACAAAAGATTAAACTTACGAGTGCCAGTGGGGTATGCAACACATTATACAGCAATGCATACCCCACTGGCACTCATAGGGTTAATTCATAAACAGTTCTTTTTTCTCTTCTTCCTCTGATCTTCTTTCTTCTCTGTAAATAAAAAGAAATCCATTAGTGTTCTGTTAAAATAAAGAAATATTCCCCCAAAGGTGCTACTGTTAACAGGAAGGGTAACTACTCATCTCCTTTAAGAGTAAGAAACTGGACTGTACGTCAGAAAAAAGGAATAAATTCATCAGTGAGTGTACCCAGTGAGATAAACTCTCCAGTTCCTATGTTATTTTATGGGAGATCTTTAGTTATAGACTACAGGGGAGATGTACTAAGGTGTGATAAAGAGGAGATAAATTCTCCAGTGTGATAAACTCTCCAGTTCCTATGTTATTTTATGGGAGAGATTTAGTTATAGACTACAGGGGAGATGTACTAAGGTGTAATAAAGAGGCGATAACTTCGCCAGTGTGATAAACTCTCCAGTTCCTATGTTATTCTATGGGAGACCTTTAGATATGGACTACAGGGGAGATGTACTAAGGTGTGATAAAGAGGGGATAACTTCTCCAGTGAGATAAACACTCAATTTCCCATGTTATTCTATGGGAGACATTTAGTTATGACTACAGGGGGGAGAGCCACAAAGGAGATAACTACTTCAGTGTGAGAAACTTTCCGGTTACATAGTAACATAGAATTAGATAAGAACCCTTTGGCCCATCTAGTCTACCCATGTTCTTACTGTAAAAACCTCAAACCTTATTTGGCCCTTGGTCTTATGTTCAAGACAGCCTTCTGCCTTTCCCATGCATGCTTAAATTCCCTTGTTGTATTAACCTTTACCACTTCTACTGGGAGGCTATTCCACACATCTACCACCCTCTCAGTGAGGTAAAACATTATTACATTGCAACTAAGTCTCTGACCCTCTAGTTTTAGACTATGATCTCTTGTCCTGATATTTTTACTCTTTTGAAATGTTCTTCCCTCCTGTACTTTTTTGAATCCCTTCATGTATTCAGGGGTTTCATCCTATCCCCTCTCTCTCTTCTCTCCTCCAGACTATACATGTTCAGATCCTTTAGTCTATCTTGATATTTTTATTCTATAAACCATGTATTTTAGTAGCGCTTCTATGAACTCCCTTGAGATTTTCTATATCCTTCTGGAGAGGAGGTCTCCAGTGTTCAAAATACTCTAGGGCCTAGATGCACTAAAGGCCAATGTGGTGTCGATGTGTTCGAATCACTCGAACTGCACACAACATATTCACTAAAATTGTCGGATGGAAGGAGAGGGGTGGAGAAGGTCCCTATTAGCATACAGGATTGTCAAAGGATGTCAGTGTGGAAGGGATGTCCTCCCCTCACACATCACCAACACTACTACAATTCTGATCAACATTCTCGCTCTCTGCTTCCCAACCCAGCCAGTAGGGGGATACAGAGAAGACTTTCAGCACCATGGACAGCACTTAATGCCATAGGGATGTGCATTGTTCACACCTGTGGCACTCAAAGGGTTAAAATAAATAAAAATAGTACACCAAGCACTACACAATATCCCCTAACCTATGTACCATATATTACACATGCTGTGCACTCACAGGGGAACAAGATGGGTGGTCATACTGCATCTATGGGAACTGTGTTGGTAGTATACTTTACTTTATTCTACATACACTTCACTTTATTTGACACTTAACCTTTTGAGTACCAGAGAGGTAGCAAATGCATTTTCTGTTGAATAAAGTGGTGGACAACCAACACAGTATGTCGAATGGGAGCACTAGATGTCAAATTACTAAGGGGGGTTAATAGGTTGAAGGGGGCACTCTGTGTCTGATTCCAATAATGTGGGGAACAACACCATTGTGTCTTAGCCCCATATAAATTGCCTGACACCCCCAGTCTTGTTCCCTTGCCCAGGCAGTGGCCATGGGATTTGGGACTAGCAATGGGCAAGGGAACAAGGTTGGGGGGCAAGTGGTAGCCACAAATTCCCATAGATGCTGTGTGACCCTCAGTCTTATCCCCCTGTGAGTGCACAACACATATAATATATAATATAGGAAAGCCTTCTCTGTGTGCCCCTACTGGCTGGGTAGGGAAGCACAGAGGATGCTGTTCAGAATTGTCATAGCTCTCCCTGCTGTTACTCCATAGGAAAGTACAGGGGAGATCCCAACTATGACAGCCTGAGTTAGGAGAAATGGAGACTGTGAACTCCGACAGCAGAGGCTGCTATTGAAGTTTAGTGAATGAGTCGAAGTGTCACATTAACACCTTGCATATGAATGTGTCTCATTATGCATCATTTCCATATGGAAATAAGCAATTGTCAATGTAATGAGTAAACATTCGTCGACATGGTGAAGGCATGTCAGATTGATGTCCATGTGAGCATCTTTTTGTCGGAGTTCTGGTGATGTGATGTCGTAGACACTTTGATGAATTCTGTCGGTGTGCCTATGACACTGCTTCAACAGAACATCGACCTTTAGTGCATCTAGGCCTTGGTGAGGTCTAACTAGAGATCTGTAGAGGGGTATGACCACTTCCCTCTTTCCGCTACTAAAGAGATCCCTGGAAGGAAAGCATAGTGTACAGGGAGGAGAAGCATATAATCGGGAGGGTGGATCCAGATGTAGCGGCTGGGTGTCGTGGGAGGAGTAATCACATGGGTTGATGAGAGCTGTTCAGAAAGAAGTCTGCCAATCAGGTGTGAAGGGTACAGAGAGCAGCATCCCTCCCTCCCTATTGTGATGTGTTTTTTACTTGTTATTTTGTCACAGCAGGGTGAGTAGTCCTTGCCTGCTTTGCAGATATTGTTAACTTATGTGTTAAAGTTATATGGATTTATCCTCGGGCAGAAGTCCTTTGAAGTTATCCCCGGATTTAGGTCCATGGTGTGACTTTACCCATTGAAGCTAAAGGGGTAATTCCTTTGGAGTCAGGTATAAGATGCTGATGAAGGCTGGGATTCTAGCATGAGCCCAGGCAATTTGGCCATGATTGGTTTAAGTATGTCTACAGTGACAAGGATTGTCTGTTTTAATAATTAATACAATTATGGTAGAAACAAATTATGTTGTAAGTAATGTAATAAAGCTGTGGTCTGTTGTCCCCAAGCTATGTGTCTGTGTTTATTTTGGGAAGGTCATACCTTTACCTATGACATACCTCTAGCTATACAACCCAGCGCCCTGCCTGTATTCTCCACTGCTTTGTTACATTGCCTGCCTAGCTTTAAGTCATCATAAATAATTACTACCAAGTATCTTTCCTCTGTTGTCACCAGCAGCACAGTACAAGTAATACTATATTCTTTCTTTGTATTTTATGTCCCAAGTGCATTATTTTACATATATCAACATTAAACTGCTAGCAGTTCCTGTGTTACTCTATGAGAGATCTTTTGTTATATACAACAGGAGAGATGTACTAAGGTACGATAAAGATGAGAACATTTCTCAAATTAGCTAAACTCTAGAGTTTCTATATTATTGAATGTGAGTGTTTCAGACATAAACTACAGGAAGATGTATGCACTAAGATGATTCATGTTGAGGTCATCTTAGTGCATAAGCTCCATAGAATTACATATAAACTGGAGACGTTATCTCCTCTTGATCGCACCTTAGTATATATCCACCCAGTCCTTCATAGTTCATTATCCTCTTTCTCTTTTAGGACTTGCTTTTAGCAATGGAGAACGGTGGAGGCAAATGCACAATTTCACTATGAAGACCCTAAAAGATTTTGGGATGGGAAAGAAAAGCATTGAGGTGAAGATCCAAGAGGAAGCTCATTATCTGGTGGAGGAATTCAGGAAATCTAAAGGTCTGTATTGGGCAGTGGTAAATACAGTAGGAGTAAGACCTGCAGACTTATAGGCTTAGCAGTAGCATGCAGTGCCAGCTGGCAGCTGCAAAGACCAATAAGATATTGGCATGTATTAAAAGGGGTATTTACTCAAGGGAGAAAGATATAATTATGCCTCTTTACAGGTCCATGGTAAGACCCCACCTAGAATATGCTGTTCAATTCTGGACATTATGGAACTAGAGATAGTGCAGAGGAGGGCTACAACACTAGTAAGGGGAATGGAAAGTTTTAGTTATGAAGAAAGGCTAGAAAACGTGTAGACACTAGAGAAACGGCGTGTTAGAGGGGATATGATAACACTGTATAAATATGTTCAGGGCCCATACAAAGGGCTCTCCAAAGACCTGTTCATTAACAGAACAGTACACAGGACAAGGGGCCACCTGCTTAGACTTGAGGAAGGGAAATTTCATCTACAGCAGCGGAAGGGATTCTTTACGGTAAGGACAATAAAGGTATGGAATTCACTGCCTTAGGAGGTGGTGCTCTCGACTACATTAGATGCCTTTAAAAAGGGCCTGGATACTTATTTAAAATAGCAGAACATAGAGGGCTATGTACGTTAGTATTGGGATTAATATTTAGTTAGGGCTTGTTGAGCCAAGGAAAAATCTGATTGCCATTTGGAATCAAGAAGGAATTTTTCCCCCCATTCAGGGTAGAATTTGAAATTGCTATATTGAGGGTTTTTTTTTTTTTTTGCCTTCTTTTGGATCAACAATGGTAAACAGGAATAGGAAAATGGTTGAACTAAATGGACGCAAGTCTTTTTTCAACCTAAATTACTATGTTACTATATTACTATGTTCGCTGAATACTATTGATTGGTCAGTCTTGATACAGGTTGGGAGGGATGGTAAAAACATTTTTATAATTTGGAAATAGAGAGAACTAAACACATTGGAATGATTTCAAGTTATCAGAGAAAATAATGAGCTTAGTAATACTCCTAAAAATCACTCTCACTTACCTTACTATGGACGGAAAATCTTAATGCCCTTTAGGAATTTTCTCTTGCTCCTTTGCTCAAGTGATAAAATCGTGGATGTGATGTCTACAGTGGCAGACATGACAATTGCTAGCAGGACCACGGGACAAAAACTCCTATTGTTGCACAAGGTAATCTTAACTCTTCAATAACCAGAAGGGGGAGCAATGCATTGCTCTGGTCCTTTAAGGATTAAGTTTGTGCAATTTGTCTTCTGCAGTCCAAACTGCTAGTAACTGTCATGTCAGCCTACATGACATTCAGTACTGATTGAAGACGTTCTCTTTTGAGCCATCACAGTAAGGTGGTGAAGCGTTATATTTAGAAAGGGTTACTTCCCCTTTAAGTCAAAGTGAAGAAATTCTGTGGAAAAAACAACAGCAATGTAGAGAACAAATACAACTTCTCCTTAATCTAAATGGGGCTTTTAACCTCTTGAATGCTGGAGAGGTATTTAATGTATTGTTTGGTAATTGTAACGGAGCATTGCCCATTACTGGAGCCCTTTCCTGGGCCTGGTACTGTTATCCCAAGAACCCCCAGAGACTGTGGCCATTTCTGGGCCCAAAGAGACTGACAACCATGGACTGCTGGCTTGCTTCCAAGGAAATTGGCAGTAAGGGTTCATTATTTGAATTTGGGCAAATTTACCTCCAATGTGTATTCTAGCCACAGAAGCTAGTGTATTGTGAACTGTATTAAGACCCCCTGTCGTTTGTTAATTCATTCAAGCCCCTCAAGTCTTTGTGTCCATTGTCTGAGTTCAGCAACCCTTTTGTGTTTGAAATGTAATCATGTCTGAGTCATTGTATTTGCTAGACCATCTGCTGTTGGCCTTTGTCTTACATGCTGTGATTGAATTATGTCCCTATTGTATCTGGTTGGCCCATGTATTCCAATGTAGCTGAGAGTTATTCTGAGTGAAGAAGGAGTCCTGGTGTCTTATGTTCCTATGGTATAAAGCGGCCACTCTGAAGCCCATCTGAGTTGAGTATCCTGCATCGTCGACCGCCTGCTGCCAGCTTCCTGCAACTCAACTTCATATGCTGTCAGGCAGCGACGTGGACTCTTTCTTCGACCTTCCTTTGGTTCCTGCGACACTTTTCCTGTTATCCGTTCAACCAGGAGTAAAGGTCTCACTCTCTACAGCCCGTGGTACCATTTGTGACCCAGCTCTGGCTGTGCGTCCCTTCGACTTTTTCCCTGTTCACCTGACTGTCCTCCAACTCTGACACAAAGTTGACGCCGCTACCACTTTGTCGACTTTGACATGGAGTTTGGGATACCACGGTGTTCGATCAGTCCGTCCATTTGTTCGACCACTGCATCCGACGGTGCCAGTCCGGCATCGAGAGGGAGAAACCCGGGAACAACGGAGGAAGGCGATGCGTTCCCTTCTAGCTTCAGTTACAGTAATGAACTGGAAACCGTTCCAACATGCAGGGGCTTAACTCTCCCAATTCCAGATGTGTGTCCAACTCATAGAGACACAGTGATTCCTGCACCTCTCTGACACTCAAAGGGTTAATACCTCTCTTTTCTTCATTATGTGTGTGTTTGTGTGTATATAGTGTGTGTGTGTGTTTGTGGTGTATGTGTATATGTGTGTATGTGTGTGTGTGTGTGTGTGTGTGTGTGTGTGTGTATAGTGTTTTTATGTATACAATGTGTGTGTATACGTGTGTGTGTACATGTGTGTTTTTGTGTGTACATGCATGTGTGTTTTATGTATATAGTGTGTGTGTTTATAAATATAGTGTGTTTGTTTGTGGTGTGGGTGTGTGTATGCGTGTTTGTGTGTGAATATGTGTGTGTTTATGTATCCAGTCTGTGTGTTTGTGGTGTATGTGTATATATGTATGTATGTGTGGTGTGTGTTTATGTATATAGTGTGTTTGTGGTGTATGTGTGTGTATATGTGTGTGTGTATGTGTGTGTGTGGTGTGGGCATGGTGTGTGTGTGATTGTGTCTTGCTTAGTGTAACAGGCCCTAGGCCATTACTTGGAGGCCTTATCAGGCCTAGGAACTTAATGGCCTTGGGGGAAGCCGGTGGCAGGACTAAAGGAAAGTGCCGCCTTCCTTTTGAAAAGTAGGCATTCCGTGGATTGGTTACCGTCCCCATGTGATGTGGGTGGTTAAGTTACAGTACGTTGTTCTGTATGGGACACGAAGGCACTCTACGGATTAGTGGCCCTTGTCTAGCACATTTTGTCACTCCAGCTCCCATTGGCTTGGAAGCCAGCACGACAGGATTGAGTTACTTACCGGGCCCAGGTAATATAATCTTGTCATCAAAGACAATGGCCCGGGTCCAGATTGGCCACTGTACCTTGTTGCTCTGATTTCTATTGGCCAGTATTCAGGGTGGCAAGATTAAATCATTAAGTACCTGCATTGTGAACGAGCCCTTTTGTGTTCATGTTTACACTTTCATTTATTCATTGTTTATGTGCCCCTACACCATTGTGCCCATTGTATTTATTGTGTACATTCCCCATTGCCCCATTGTGTCCAGAGTATTGTTTATTGTACTAAGTTTATGTATAAAATGTCCTTGTCCCCTCCAATAAAGTGTTAATCATTTTGGATTAGAAGTGCTTTATGTGTATTTCTTTCCTGAATGGTTTAAAGGGTCCCCTTTGACCCCCGTTCAGGAGACTGGTGTTCCAGTGATCCAGCCAGCTACCTACGTCTACCGGACTGGCTATCCATTTTGTAGCCAACATCAGGAGAGAGAAGCCCGGCACAGCGGTCCAGGACCACCCGGTGTCCTGGGTTTCTGTTACACTGGTGCCAGTGGTGGGATTCTCTCTCTCCAAATTTTGATGGATCCGTACCACCACCTGGGATCCCCCCAGGTACAGCAATGGCTGAGAGCTACAGACATCTCTCAGTGTGGAGCTCCAGAGCATTGTGGAGAAGCAAAGTCGAGATGGCCGGGGTCTGAAACAGGCAGAGCTACTCGTCCTTTTGCAGGAGCTGGACAAAGAGGCAGCTGAGCAAGCAAGGAGCACAGCTTTGCCAGAGATGCTAACCCGAGCCCCACAGCCCAGATCCTCAGATGGAGGAACTTCGGCTGGCCACATCGCATCCCATGGAGTGCAAAATAAAACAGCGGATGCAACATTTGGAGCCTAATCCACCCTGGAGTGAAGTGTGGTGACTTATGGAGGCCACCCTACAGGAATATTTGGCAGAAATGCAGCTGCAAGAACCTGCCCTGGCCAGCATGGCCCGTTTGGAGCATGAGGACCCCAGACCCAGGGTTACCCAACAAATGTTCCAGTGGTTTGACGAAAATACTGGGGACATTGATGGGTTTCTGCAAGGTTTTGAGAAACAGTGCAATTTTTTTCATGTTGAACCCTGGTATTGGGTCTCATACCTTGTGGGAAAATTAAAGGAGAAAGCCGCAGAGGCTTACTGAGATGTCCTGGATGAGCTCACCTCGGACTACCCAGAGGTCAAAAGGGGGTGATTGATGCGGTATGCTATCACCCCAGAAACCTACCACAGGAAAAACATTAGTATCAATTTAGAATGGGCCTATGACACGGAGCTGGCTTTTCATAGTTGGCTCCAAGGAGCTAATACATTTGAGGAATGTTGGCAGCAGTTACTGCTGAAACAGTTCTTTAAGTACCTCAACACCCTGGTTAGGGATTGGGTTCATGACCAGAATCTCCCTACCCTGACTAAGGCCACCAAGCTGGCCGATAAATATGAAGATACCCAGGTGATGGGATATCAAGCCCCAAAGGCCAATCTACCAACACCCATGGTTTCAACATTCCGAGCTCCCCCACTGGTTTATGCCTGTCCTTGGCTAGACCTCTGACTGTGGCCAGGCCCCGCTCCCCATCATGACCAACATTGGACTCCTGTCCGATGTGCTACGGTTGAGGACAGTGGGGGTAATCTAAAACAAAATTACCCTTTGGGACCCCAGGCCCCCCTAATCGACCAGGTCCCTCTTGATTTGGCGGGACTGCCATGACCCCCTACCCCTCTTACCGGCAGGTTATCACGTTGCCCGTGATCCCTTGTTTATGTTTTCCTGTCAGTTATCCTGTGTTTTATGCTCTCATTGGTTGCCCTGTGTTAAACCCGCCCAGTATGGCCTTTATATACTGGGCTCCTGCACCCACACGGTGCCCTTTCGTGGTGTTCCTATACCAGTGCTACTACTGCTTAAGAAGTTCCCAGTGTACCGACTTGGCCTACCTGACTACTCTCCAGTTCCTGCGCCTGTGTACCGACCCAGATTGCCTGACTATTCTTCAGTGTCTGGTCCTGTGTATCGACCCGGCCTGGCTGACGTTCCTGCTCCTGTGTACCGACCAGGACTGGCTGACGTTCCTGCTCCTGTGTTCTGACCCGGCCTGGCTGACATTCCTGTTCCTGTGCACCGACCCGGCTGATCTCCGTTCCAGCTTCCCTGGTCCTTGTCGCCTCGGCGACATTCTTATATCCGGTGCCTTTGGTTTGTCCTGCACCACTGCTCTGGCAGGTTTGCCAACTGTTGTCTCAGTATTGCTCTACGGAGCGCCTCTGGCCTAGTCCTCTGCTACTGTCATACCGGTTGCAACTGTTACCTCCATGATTGCTCCAGTACATTGCCATTGGCTTGCGCTCCACCACTATCCTACGGGCTGCAAGTGTTGCCTCCGTGATTGCTCCGGTACATTGCCATTGGCTTGTGCTCCACCACTATCATACCGGCTGCAAGTGTTGCCTCCGTGATTGCTCCGGAACAGCGCCATTGGCCTAGTCCTCTGCTACTGACATACCGGTTGCAAGTGTTTTGCTCCATGATTTCTCCGATCAAGTGCCATTGGCTTGTCCTCCTGTAACGGTTTGTTCAACACTCAGACACAGTGGGTTAGGATAAAACACAGTTTTATTAAAATAAACACAATGAGAATTACCCTTACGGGCTATAGCGTATCTCAGCAGAATAGACAGGTGCAATACAGGACCTAGACTTATGCCTACACAGGCCCAGTATAATAGTAAATGAGAGAGTTCATATACTGTCACAGGTCAGGCATGACAGGGTGAAAACCCAGCACAGCATGGATTAAAGTCCCAATAGATATAATCAGTCTCTGATGTGGTGAGTTCTCAGCAACGCCCAGTATGATGGAATAACAGCGATAAGGAGACTGTAGTGCTAGAATGGAGACAGAGCACTATAGATCTGCCGGAGCAGAGCTGAGACTTGTACCCCCTGCTGTATCAGTAAACGGAGCCCACACAATACTCTGCAAGAGCTGTACGGAAATTGAGGCAACTATACTCTGCACGAGCTGAACGGAATAGAGCCAAGGGCACCCTGCCAGTGCAGTAACGGAGGCAACAGTACTCTGCACGAGCTGAACGGAATAGAGCCAAGGGCACCCTGCCGGTGCAGTAACGGAGGAAACAGTACTCTGCAAGAGCTGAACGGAAACGCAACCAAAGGCACACTGCCGTATCAGTAACGGAGGCAACAGTAGCTCTGCAAGAGTTAACGGAAGGCTCAGCAATCGGTACACTGCCGTAGCAGTATCAGAGGCAACAGTAGCTCTGCAAGAGTTAATGGGATGCTCAGCGATAGGTACACTGCCAGAGCAGTAACGGAGGCAGCACGGACACACTGTCTGGAAGGCCCAGACAAGCGGAAGTCAGAATGTCGCCCAAGCGACAATGAAGCAGGAACTGGAGAGCCGGGCCGGATCACGGAGCAGGAACGTCAGACAAGCCGGGTCAGGTAACGGAGCAGGAAGTCAGCCAGGCCGGGTCAAATCGCGGAGCAGGAACGTCAGACAAGCCGGGTCAGGTCACGGAGCAGGAACGTCAGCCAGGCCGGGTTGGATCATGGAGCAGGAACCAGAAGCAAAGTAGTCAATAGGGCCAAGTCAGTACACGGGAACACAGCAACTCAAGTCAGCACTGGTACAGGAACACCACGAAAGGGCACCCGACAGGTGCCAGAGCCCAGTATAAAAAGGCCATACTGGGCAGGCCAAACATAACTTAGCCAATAGGAGCGCAACACACAGAGACTGACAGCACGGGCACCGTGATACCTCCGCTACTGTCATACCGGTTGCAAGTGTTGCCTCCGTGATTGCTCCGGTCAAGTGCCATTGGCTTGTCCTCTGCTACAGTCATACCGGTTGCAAGTGTTGCCTCTGTGATTGCTCCGGTAAAGTGCCATTGGCTTGTCCTTCACTACTGCCATACCGGTTGCAAGTTATCACGGTGCCCGTGATCCCTTTCTGTCACCCTCGCTGTGGTGCTCTCCTATTGGCTGAGCAGGTTTGGCCCGCCCCCGGTGACCTTTTTATACCCAGTCAGAGACACCTGTCACTTGCCCTTTCATGGTGTTCCTGAGCCAGTGTGGCTGTTGCTGTCTTCAGTTGATCCTGATTCCTGTGTATCGACTTGGCCTGGCCTGACTGTGCTCCTGTGTTCCTGTTCTGTGATCCAACCCAGCCTGGCTGATGTTCCTGTTTGTGACTGATCTGGCTTGTATGAGAACCACCTCCATGTACCGACTCGGCCTGGCTGATGTTCCTGTTTGTGACTGATCTACTTATTTCTACTACGGCACTGAAACGCACATACTCCTTCTGTGTCTCACATACCTTTCTCTAGACAGTAACTACTCCTGATCCTTTTGTTTTCTACATTCCCTATGTACTGTTTTATGTCTATGTACGTCTATTTCCTATTGTATAGCTCTGCTGAATAAGTTGGTGTTATATAATGGATAATAATAAATAATAACTGTAGGTTATATAGAGACTCATAATAGTCTCGAAAAGTTTTTGCTGTTTGAGGATATGAAAATAAGTGGTTCCCCCATGGATCATTGATATGAGAGACATGGGTCTGTTGACGTCTATGTTTTACTAAAGTTGCTAGACTTGTTCTGCATTTATCATCATTTAGATATTTATGATACTTATTACACATATACGTCTTCTGGAATGAAGCACAAAGTCTATTGTTGAGTTCCAATCTATTGGTCCTGAGTTCTTCGCTGACAATTGACACTGTACTTTTATGTAGGAACGCTAAAGATCTAATTTTGTTGAGGAGTCTATTCAAAAAGCGAGCCCTTTCTCTTTTTCTTTGGGAACCCAACTTGATCAGAAGACCTCTGAATACCATCTTGTGTGCATTCCAAACAATTGGAGGAGCTACATCCGGGGTTGAATTTAGTCGGAAATATTCACTTACAGCTTTAGAGAGTGTATGGGTCACATCCTTCTCTTTGAGCAGAGCTTCATTCATACTATGTCAGGAAAAGAAAGAGTGATTGTGACAGCAGAATGGTCAGACCATGTAATGGTGTTGATGTCCGCCGATCTGAAAGAATTAACTAAGTATTGGGATATCATAAGGTAGTTGATACGGCTTTAGGAGGAGCGTGGGCTAGAATAGAATGTGTAGTCCCGGTTGGATGGATGTAACAATCGCCAGACATCTATCAGTTGATTATCAGCTAGCTTCTTTTTCAACCTAGTAACATGAGAGATTCTAAAGGATGACAACCAGAAGATATATCCAGAGTCAGATCAAGAGTCCTGTTGAAGTTCCCCGCCATATAATATTTACATCTGCCCATGAGTCAATTTTATCTAGTATATTCAGAAGAAAATAAATCTGGGCTTTATTGGATCTGTTTATACTGATATACGTCTGTTCAGTACAAGTCTAGAGAAAGTGTTCGTAGTTAACACGAAACACGTTGACATTTGAGTACGAACTATACACGGTGGAAGTTTCTTTATTTTGGATTTTATCTATATGTATCATTGTATGCCAGTTTGCTATATTTGATAGTGACTATATAGTAATCCGACACGCAGAAGATATCTGGGTGGACTAAACAGCAAGTCGGGAGAACCAACAGAGAAGGTCTGCTACTTTGCCCGCTTTATTCCTTCTAGTAGCCGGGAAAGTTAGCAGAGACCTCTCCTTCTGCAAGCCGGGAGAATTAATAGAGAAGGTCTGCTGCTTTGCCCGCTTTATTTCCTTTGGCAGTCGGGAAAGTTAGCAGAGACCTCTCTTTCTGCTTGTGATTTCCGAGTAAAGAAGTTTGATACTATACGGAGCAACAGAGGAGCAACATTATAGACGGGAGATTTTGACATTCTATCTGCCCGCAGCACCTCTGATTGTTACACTGTATCTTTTACCTGGATATACTTACTGCAATTTTTCGGATCACTGTCACTTATTAGCAACAATCAGGACAATTTCATTTTTGCCACTGTGAAATATTCATATTCTATTATTAAGGACAAAGAACGGACTAATTCCATCTGGGTGGTAAGACCGGTAATACTGGTATAACATTGTGCCTGATTGAGATCATTGCATTGATATCTATTTTTACATATTTGTATATTGATACTTTGTAAGTGTATACTCTTTATTTGTATAAGGGTACCCTTAATATATTTTTAGATTGTTGTATTATTAAATATTGCATATTCTTACTATAAGCGCTCTTCCTGTTTTTCACTTAGGTGAATTTTAGCTTTTCTTGTAAATTACAGATTCAGTCTACAGGAGCATTCACATGAAGGAAACATTGATACAGGTGGGATTTCCCCTTTAAAGGGATAGTAATGTTTCATAATAAAAGCAGCTCTAATTAATCATCATAGTATTTGGACTTCTGAGAGTGTTATTTCAATTCTGTCAGAGTTGTAGTACAAGAGTAATTCAATGACAAAGTATCCCCCTCCAGCCCCTTTTACTGATGTAACACTGTTCAGCCAGACCAGAAGGGAGGTGCCCAGGTAGACTGCAGAGAGGGACAATCTTCAATTAAGATAAGGGAAAAACCTGAAAAACTTGTCAAGGGGGTAGGACTTTCATTGTTCTCATAGGAAGAAGATTGTCCCCTGCTGTTATCTGTCTGGTCTATGGACTGGATTCCACATCTGAGAAGAGATGGCTTACACTAGGTAAAAGGGGCGGGAGGGGAAACTTTGCTTGTGAATATCTCTCAAACCATAAAAGTTTGAGAGATAAGACTTATATCATTCTTCATGTTTTTTTAATGCCTACAAAATAAAATAAAGATAAAACAAAGTATTACTATCCCTTTAAATAGTGCTTTAAATCCCAAAGCCTTGCAATAAATTGGAGAGCACTCAGGAGACTAAAAGCCCAATTTAAATCTATGGGAATATGCAGAATTTTCTTCCCCTCCCTTGGTGCAGTTGGCTTGCTCCAGAATTGCTGAGACTCTGTGTGTTTTCAGGGGGGCTGAATGCCGATGTACTAACCAGTGATTCAATTCTGGGATAAACCAAGTGCAGCATAGACAGAAAATAAATTACCTTTTGCTTTAAATGGGGATTTTAACCCCTTGAATGCTAGAAAGGAGACCAATGTATTGAACTGGAATGGGCTGGATACTGCTCTAGCATTCAAGAGAACAGAAGCCACGTAAATGGGCAGGTGGCAGCTCCCAAGCTGAGGTAAATCCAGTTCAGGGAGTTTCTGGACTGCAGGAGATTTAACCCCTTAATGTTTTTTTCCATTATAGCGAATGACTTCCTGGAATTAAAGCATTTCTGTCTATGGAGGACTAAACATGACTGACTTTCCTGGTCTACATATATTATTAGTAGTTTGTCATTAGTGTATATGTAGGTATAGCCTTAAATTTACCTGTGTTAAATCTCTTCTGAATTTTTTTTCCTCCTATTCACTCAGTTTATCCAAATGTTTCTCCTGAGAAAAAAAAATGTTCTCTTTGTGTAGTTTAGTGTTACCAGCAACGTTTCAGACATTATTGTCAATAGGCATTTTATGATCATTATTGAACAAATTGAAAAGTGTTGGGTCCAGGAATGAACCCTGAGGCTCCACTTGCACCTTGAGAGCAACTTGAACAGGCTCAATTCACAATAACTGTCTGCATTCTATTATTCAGCCTGTTTTCTATAAATGCACAGATACTGACTCCCAAACCAAACCCTTTTATGCAGTTGTACTTTGTGTGGCAAAATCCAAGAATATTGAATCCACAGCAATACCCTTGTCCAAATTATTACTTTGTCATAGAATGGAAGTACATTTGTTTGACATAATCTTATCTAGACTTGTGCGATTCGGTTCGGCCAATTTCAGAATTCAGAGGAATAAGGCGTATTCATCATCATTCGGACCTTCCGAAAGCCAACTCCCACCCACAAAAAAATTTTGGAATCCGGAACTTACCTAGTCCAAAATTTCGGTGTAAATTTTGGAAATTTGGACGGCACGTTCCCTTCCGAAACTATTACAATGTTGCTACATGCTGCTAAAAATAGATCTGGTAAAACAGGAGCTTTACAGTTCATGCAAAGTTCAGATATTAACCACGTAAGGACACAAGCAATTTTGGCATTTTTGCTATGTGCGTTCGACCATAATTCCTATCTTTCTCATTTATTGCACAAAAACATATTATATACCTTTTTTAAAGGGCAGAAAAGGCTTTAATTTGATGTGACATATACATATATAAATTCTCATTTATTATTAAAAAAAAATGTAAAAATTACAAAATAAAAAAACACAGTAATAATGTGTTATTAAAGTAATTCAAAATAATTTAATTGTCCTTATGGTCTCACCTATGAGGCTTGCCTTGGCATGGTAGGTGAGCTTACATTCAAATGGCCATTGGAGTGAAACTAAAAGCCTCCAATTATTTAAATGTGCATAGGGATTTGGGACAGAGCGCAGGTAACTCTTTGTTTTTTGAACTCTCTATTTTGGGCTGATGTATACTATAGACATTGTTGCTGCCCAGTAATAGGTTGACTTTGAGCGCAGGGTTTTATTTTGTGTGTTTGTTGTATATTCATTTGTATCACACAACCATGTTACATTTCTGCCACTCACCCCATATTTGCCCTATTAAGGGTTAATAAGGGAGTAGGGGATTATAAAATACCCCTTCCTGTCTCATTAGAGATTTAATATTATTATTAATTTAGTTTTAATGTATTTTTTATTTTTATTTGTTTAATTTTAATTTTTTATTGAATATATTAAAGTTGTTTTTTTTTAATTCGGCCGAATAATTCAGACTATTGCTGAATTTCGTCAGAGTCGAACAGGTCCAGTCTGAAATTTGGATCCTCTGAATGGAAAAAAAAAAAAATTAGTCCGAAATCGAATTTTACCGAAAATGTTTGCTGTGCACAAGTCTAATCTATCCGTTGTTCAGTCATGCTAACGCTTGCTAATAAAATTGATGGTCATCACATAATTCCTAACACTATAGTTTAGTTTTCCTTCCAAGTCTTACCAACTGTGTTTATCAAACTTACAGGCCTAGGTCTCACCCCCCTAGTGAATAATGGTTCTACCCCTGCTTTCCTCAAATCACAGGGCACTCTGTCTGAAGATTAAGTATAATGGCCTTGCTATTACTGAACTAAGTACATAGTAGTGAGTTTCTGCCATCATGTTCAGGTGTGTTGCATCACTAAGTGAAAACCTACAAGACTATTTGTTGTCTTCTGTTTGCGCAGTGAGTTTTTATCTTCTGTTTATGATGCAGGAATTCCAATAGAGCCACACAAGGGACTCATGAATGCCGTTTCCAATGTCTTCTGCTCCATCATATTTGGGAATCGCTTTGAATACAACGATGAGACGTTTTCAAAGCTGCTCTTCACTGTAGACCAGCTTTGTCGTGTTATGAGCAGCACTTGGGGTCAGGTACAGTGAATTGTAATAATAAAAAATATTAATAATAATAGTAGTTATTTTACTTATTGTACATTATACATAGTAGTGCCCTATGACATAGAACACAATATGTATAATAATAATATTAATAACAATAATAATTCATTCTCCTGTTTCAATGTTCTTATTACATGATGGAGGTAAATCTGGAATTCTCTCATTAGCTTTCATTCTTTCTTGCTTATATAATAAAAATAATTATCCTGATGTATTATTAAAAATGTGGCTAATGTATTAAAACTCCCATGGATTTAATTAGGACTTTTAAACCCTTGAGAGGTCTCCCACACACACATTGGGGGAGATTCCCGAAGCAGTGATAAAGAGGTGATAAAGTGGAGAGGACATCTCCAGTTTATCACTTCTCCAGTTCCTATATTATTCTATGGAGTCTATGCACTAAGGTTTCTTCAACTTTGGAGATCTTAGTGCATAGGCTCTATAGAATAACATAGGAACTGGAGATGAGATATACACCACTTTATCACCTCTTTATCACCGCTTAGTGAATCTCCCCCATTGTCTCTCAAGTCACTGGAGACTTCTCTAGTATTCAAGGAATTAAAAGTTCAATTCAAACCTCCTAATAATAACCTCCCCACTTTCCTTACTATGGAAAAAAATCTTAAAAACTCTGAAAAATGCTTTTTTTATTTCAATATTAAGCATAACTATTCTCTGAATGTTTGAGACCCGTTGGATGCTTGGCCGGTCTCTCCAGTGGATTACAAAGAAATGCATTGCAGAACTCTCTAGGACCAAGAGGGTAAAAGCCAAATTGAAATCCATGGGTTTTTGCTGGGTTTTGCTGATTTTTCCTCCCAGCCATAGTGCAGATTGCTTCTTTCACTTTATAAATGATGTTCGTATCCTCCTATTTTCCTACAGTTAGAAAACCTTCTTCCAAAGCTCATGGTGTTAATCCCAGGACCTCACCAGAAGAGTGTCACTCTTGGTAATGAACTGGTTTCACTTATTTATGAGAGAGTGAAGGCCAATGAAGAGACCCTGGATCCCAGCTCCTCTAGAGACATGATTGATAGTTTCCTGATAAAAATGCAACAGGTGAAGTAACTTATCTATGACATGAAATGTATGAGGCTACTTATGTGACATTTGGGAAACATCACCAGATTTAAATACTCTGCAGCCCAATGTAAGCTTAACCAGACGTCTTAGGAAGGAATGTGTAGCCAGTTCTAAAGTGTCATTAGGAAGCCATTTCTAAAGTAACTTTACATTAGAGATAGAACATTTAGAACAGTCGTTCTCAACCTGTGCCCTCAGTGGCTACTAACAGGCCAGGATTTGAAAATTTCTTTTTAAGAGCACAGTTGAGTTAATTAATATGAATGAGCCTCTGATCAACACACTTGTGTTCTAGCAGGAAAATTCCTAAGACCTGACCTGTTAGTGGCCACTGAGGGCAGGGGTTGAGGACTTCTGATTTAGAATAACTGAGCCAAAGAATAATCACTGGGGTCATCAATCCCGTTTCTAGGCTATTTATCAGAACCATTTACTTATATTTCTTTTGGCACTCCATATGTTTGGGGCTAGAACTTCCATCATTATCACGGTGCCCGTGCTTTCTGTCAGTCTCTGTGTGTTGCGCTCCTATTGGCTGAGCTATGTTTGGCCCGCCCAGTATGGCCTTTTTATACCGGGCCCTGGCACCTATCAGGTGCCCTTTCGTGGTGTTCCTGTACCAGTACTGACTTGAGTTGCTGTGTTCCTGTGTACCAACTTGGCCCGTCTGACTACTCTGCTTCTGGTTCCTGTTCCGTGATCCGACCCGGCCTGGCTGACGTTCCTGCTCCGTGACCTGACCCGGCTTGTCTGATGTTCCTGCTCTGTGATCCGGCCCAGCTCTCCAGTTCCTGCTTCATAGTGTTGCAGGGTCTTCATCGTGTCACTTCCGTCTAGTCTGGGCCAACCAGACAGTGTGTCTGTGCTGCCTCCGTTACTGCTCCGGCAGTGTACATTCCGCCGAGCATCCCGTTAACTCTTGCAAAGCTGCAGTTGCCTCCGTTACTGCTCCGGCAGTGTGCCAATTACTGAGCCTTCCGTTAACTCTTGCAGAGCTACTGTTGCCTCCGTTACTACTATGAGCCTTCTGTTAACTCTTGCAGAGCTACTGTTGCCTCCGTTACTGCTACGAGCCTTCCGTTAACTCTTGCAGAGCTACTGTTGCCTCCGTTACTGCTCCGGCAGTGTGCCTGTGGTTGCGTTTCCGTTCAGCTCTTGCAGAGTACTGTTTCCTCCATTACTGCACCGGCAGGGTGCCCGTGGCTCTATTCAATTCAGCTCTTGCAGAGTATTGTTGCCTCCGTTGCTGCACCGGCAGGGTGCCCGTTTCTCTATTCCGTACAGCTCTTACAGAGTATTGTGTGGCCTCCGTTTACTGCTACGGCAGGGGGTATAAGTCTCAGCTCTGCTCCGGCAGATCTAAAGTGCTTGTCTCCATTGTAGCACTACAATCTCCTTATCACTGTTCTTCCATCATACTGGGCGTTACTGAACACACCACATCAGAGACTGATTATATCAACTGGACTTTAACCCATGCTGTGCTGAGTTCTCCTTGTCATGCCTGACCTGTGACAGTATATGTATTCTCTCACTTACTGTTATACTGGGCCTGTGTAGGCATAAGTCTAAGTCCTATATTACTCCTGTCTATTCTGCTGTGATACGCTATAGCCCATTAAGGGTATTATCATTGTTTTTTAATAAAACTGTGTGTTATCCTAACCTACTATGTCTGAGTGTTGAACAAACCATTACAATCATCCACAGTCAGCTACTGGCTGATTGAGAATGATGACAATTGCAGTTCCCAACCAACTAGAGTGTCAAATGTTGTCTACTCATGTTTTATCTAAAGCCTGAATTATCAACAGATTGAATGGTCAGAAAGAAATTTGGATGGAAAAGACAGAAAGGGGTGAAGGGGAAAAACTGATGGATATAAGAAGGGTGGAGTGTAAGGGGGGTGGGAGAGAAGAACAGAAGGAGAGATAATCTTGGGGAGATTTTCAGTGGAGCCATGGAAAGAGTTACATGGAGGATAGGGACATAGAGGCATCATACTGCTTAATTGACTAATAGGAGGAGTTATATAGAGAAGTAGGAAGAGATCTAGGAAGGAGTTATTGGCAAGAGTTATTTGGAACAATAGGAGGAGTTATAGAGAAGAGCTATATGGAACAATAGGAGGAGTTATAGAGAAGAGCTATATGGAACAATAGGAGGAATTATAGGGAGGAGTTATATTGAACAATAGAAGGAGTTACAGGGAGGAGGTATATGGAACAATAGGAGGAGTTATAGGGAGGAGTTATATGGAACAATAGGAGGAGTTAGAGGGAGGAGGTATATGGAACAATAGAAGGGGTTATAGAGAAGAGCTATATGGAACAATAGGAGGGGTTCTAGGGAAGAGTTATATGGAACAATAGGAGGAGTTATAGGGAAGAGTTAAATGTAACAATAGGAGGAGTTATAGGGAAGAGTTATATGGAACAATAGGAGGAGTTATAGGGAGGAGTTATATGGAGCAATAGGAGGAGTTATAGGGAAGAGGTATATGGAACAATAGGAGGAGTTATAGGGAGGAGGTATATGGAAGAATAGGAGTTACAGGGAGGAGTTATATGGAACAATAGGAGGAGATATAGGGAGGAGTTAGAGGGAAGATTATGTGAAATGATAGAAGGAGTTATAGGGAGGATTTCCATGGATCAATAGGAGGAGTTATAGGTAGGAGATATATGAAGCAATAGGAGGAGTTATAGTGAAGGGTTATATGGAATAATAGGGAGAGGTATAGGGAGGAATTATATGGAACAATAGAAGGAGTTATAGGGAGGAGTTATATAGAGAGATATGAGGAGTTATAGGGAGGAGATATAAGTAGTAATAAAACTGGTTATAGAGAGGGGTTATACAGATTAATAGGTTCTATGTAACTCCTCTTTATACTCCTCCCTATAATGATTTATATGGAACAATAAGAGGATCTGTAGGTCGGGGTTACGTGGAGCAATAGGAAGAGTATAAAGAGGGGTTACATAAGACAGTTAGAGGGGTTACCCAATAACCAGGAGCCTAACTATAACCTTTTGGGGCCTTGGAAGAAATATGATGCTACCCTGCCTACACAAACATGGTCCAGGAAGGGGATTACTATTGCTGTTCTTATCTTACTGGCCAGGAATTGCCAAGTGTGAGGATGTCATTGGCTGCCAGGAAGATGAGAAACTGGTCTGACTGTAAGGGGGCACAAGATTGTACAGAGCCAATGCTCCACTTTGGATGCCAGATCCTCTCAAAAATGCACCCTCTGCACCCCCTATATTTACACCACTTCCCAGAATTGCTCCACTTGTTCTGAGGGTATCAGTCTTGCGTACTTGAATATATTAACATTTTTGTTATCTGTACAGGAGAAGGATAACCCCAATACTGAATTCAATATGAAGAACGTCTTAATGACATTGTACAGTTTGCTTCTTGGAGGGACAGAGACAGTCACCACTACTCTGAAACACGGGTTTCTCCTGCTTGTGAAGTATTCTGAGATACAAGGTATGGAGGGGAAAGGAGGAGAGGTGCTGAAACTGGGGCCACAGGAATTAACTGAAAAACAAAATAATTACATGATATGAAAGCATCATATAGTAAAACTAGTGTAAAACCCCTTGTACATGGGCCAAGGTCCACATGATGTTAAGAGGCTGGTCCTGCTCTCCTTCCTGCCGCCGACGCAGTCATACACTGTAGAGACTGCCCGAAAGCACAGAATGCTCCCAGCCCAGAACGCCCGGCATTCTGGCTCCCAGCATTCGTGTGTTCCAGCAGTCTCTACTGTGCATGACGGCTTCTCACAAACATCTTAGCGAATTGTTATATAGGATATCCCTGAATAAAGAGTCACTAAGCCCACTTTCACACAGGTACAGTGACACAGTAATGATGTATTGATTATGACACCTGTGGTTGAAGGCATGCTGCTGGACTATGGAGACTTTCACAGTCAGCTATTGCCTAGCATGAGGGCACCAAAGTCCAGCACATTACATTATTACTGTAACGATTCAGAAATACAGGTTTGCAGACATTTCACACAGGCCATAGTACAGCAGCACACCATATCACCACAGTTGACATAACTAGAAATTGGAGACAATTTTCACCTCAAACCAAAATTGGCAAAAATTACACTTCCCGTCTGGTGGATATTTCCCTGCATAAAGTGCAATTTTTTTCGCTTTTTTCACGTAGCTCATTGCATTGAAATCAATGGGAAGAGTGAATTTATATAGAACACTTAGCAAATGTTATTTTATTTCCCACAGTCATAGTATAAAAGGGGTCTGAGGGTGCCTGTGTTGGGGGGGGCTGGGAAAAGTACCAATTGAACAGGGAACTTTTTTGTGGGGGTTTTGTTGACTGGCACTGGGGGGACAATTAATAAAAAAAAAATTAAATAAAAAGACATGGTATAAAAGGGGTCTGAGGAGGGTGTCTGTGTTGGTGGAATCTTGGGAAAGAATCAACTGAGAATATAGAAAAGGAAAATCCTATTATTAAGAGCGCTCCTAAAATAAACCAAGAAAAAATGATATAGATAAATGATTGAATAAAAAAATAAAAAATGCAGAGGATATTAGTAACAGTAATAACTAGTATTAGAAAATATTAAAAAATGTCCATCAAATTGAAAACAATTGATGATATGAGTTAAACTAAATGTGGAAATGGAAAATTTGAGGATCTGGGGTAGATGGCAGGCATGGTGGACAAATAGTGCAGATAATAATATGACATTGGGTGATGAATTATTTACTGGTGACGGATGATTGAGGTATCAACTGCTGGATGGGTGGTTGCTTCTGCAGAGTGGCTGGTGAGTAACGTTCTCTGTACACTTGGTTCATGTCAGAGTATTGGGATGTGGCTGCCTGATGTGGGGGTGGGGAGGGGCTGCGGGTTCGGGGGAGAGAGGACTTGAGGAGGGGGGTATATTAGAGTTTAGTTAGGTTGGGTTTTGGGCGTTGTAGTTAGTGGGTGTTGTCATAATAATAAAAAACCTCAGGTTGTCTCTGTATCTTCTACTACAGTGCCTACATTATTTTCATTGTTCTAAAAGTTTAATTATGTTTTGCAATGCCTAAATGCTTCTTTGTATTTTTGTGTATTTCTAATGTGTATGGCGCAATCTTATATTAAATTATATTTAAAAAAAATGTGGAAATGGAAGATGCAATAGATGAAATGCTCCAAATGAAGAGAAGAATTAAATGTGATATGAATAGAAAGTGATGGAACTCCAGATATGAGTACTGCAGGATAAGGAGAAAACAAGTGGCCTTGTCCACCAGATATAGAAACTGGATCCGTGGTAACCTCAAAAACAGAGCACAACACAAGAGAGAAACCTCTAAGTGTAATATGTTTTAATAAAGAATATAGTTTATGCACTTACAATAGCCCTACTAGGACTGTGTCCTCCTGCTCTCCTGCTCTCCAAACTGTTTGTCCTCCTGTTGTTAATGTCTCCTCGATGTTACAGAGGCTGTGTTTAATAGATAGTTCTTATGCAGACTTAGAAAGTTGAAAGTCACTGTCTGTCTCTTTAATCTTTAGGATCACCCTTAGGGTGCGATAGTTGTTGAAAACTAAATGGGAGTACTAAGGCTCTAAATTTACCTGCCTCATGGTGAGGCCGGTCCAGAATGCCGGGAGCCGGTGGAAGAGGTGAGTTGAGGGCAGAATGGGGAATACTCACAGGGGGCGTGGAAGGCACCTGCCCTGAAAGGTGAATGTGGGTATAGAAACCCAAACATTTTCACAGACAGACAGTCCGCTTCCTCAAGGGGCATGTAGGAAATGTCAGGATACTGCTAATTGGATGCTATTTCTAGAATGTTCATGTGAAATAATGTCAATCAAGATTAAATAGGTCATTACATTACATGCACAATACAAATTATGAAATAAAATCCAGATAAAACCTTTCTCGCTTTCTGCTCCATACCTATGGAACTCCATACCCCTCTCCTTACGCCTAGAAAAATCCCCCTCTGTCTTTAAGTCTACCCTGATATCTTATCTTCTGGAGCACTAGGACCATGCACTGCCTTTGGCCAAACTCAGCACTTGTAATCTCAGCACTTAACACCCTCTTACCCCATTGTATGTCTCCCTTTATCCATTTAGACTGTAAGCTCCTTGGGGCAGGGACCTCTCTCCCATTGTTTCTATGAATGTCGCACTTATTTCATCCCCTCTTATTTATTGTAACATACGTCTATTGTAAGGCGCTGCGTACACTGTGTGGCGCCATATAAATAAAGATACATACATACATATAAAATCATCAATGTTCCAAAGGCTATAAGCATAATAGAACATGATACTGAAAATATATCTAAAAAATATGTAAATAACTTACATAAAAACAATGGTATAATACAAAAAATGATTTAAACATTCAAATAAACTGTGTTATGTAAAAGCCGATTCAAGTCGGTTTGAAAGGATGATTGTATGTGAAGTAGAGAAGTTGAGGTGTGCTTTGTACTGAAAATGTGACAGACATATAAATAAATAACTTGTAAATGCTGTGTATGTGCAAATGAATACGGTATTTGAGATGAAGCCAATTTCGAAAACGAGAATGCGTTGTGATGTGATGGACTTATCGTGCTGTGCTGGAAAAACACTGGTATTCTTGAATGTGGGTGCTAGTATGAAGTGGAAGTGGAAGTGATATCGGAGGAAGTTGGAGTGCTCAAGGAGTATAGTGACTGATACGAGTGATGGGAATTGAGTTGATGTGTGTGTTATGCATGTGTTTGATGGTGCAGTGAAGAGGCTTAACCCCTTAAGGACCATTGCTGTGGCAGGACCGTGACGGCGGTCCGGCACTTAAGGACCAATGACGGTCCTGGCAGGCATGGAGTTCAGGGCTCCCGGTGCGGCTACACGCCGCTCTGGAAGCCCTGTACCGGAAGAGAGAATAAAAAAAAATGCCCTGTGGTCCGCAAGTGCCGGCCGCACGGGATCGCGCTGGTCCTTAAGGGGTTAATATCCCCATAATGTGCATGTGATGAATGTGGAAATGTTGGTAAAAAGTGTACGGGAAGCTAAATTGTGTCAAAAATAAAAAAAAATTCTTACATGGTGCATTCAGTGTTTTCATAAATAACTGATATATTTAAATTATTTAATGACTGTTAGTAAGTGAACAACTTTGTATAATGTTTTTATAATGTTTATATAATTTTCAATATGTATTGGTGAGTAACAGGAAAAGTACTCAGTGATGAAAATTAATAAAATGGAATTAATTTGAGTTAAAAAAATAAAATTTAAAATAAATAAAACGATTTTAAAAAATATACACCATGTGTTGTTCACATAATAGCAGTTACATCGAATGGCCTTAATCATGCATTTCCAAAAGCATTCAATAGATGCAAAATCCATTGCTTTCTTTGTTATTACACATCATTTGTTAGAAAAAATTGATACAATAAATCATTTTATAGACAAGTAAGCTTGCTAAAAAAAACATATAATACATTTAAAACAATATTTTGTAGATGGAAATAAACCAATGTATTTCGTGGATTCTTAAATACTATCCAAAATTACACGGATTCTATAAATTATTAATTGATTTAAATAAAACAATTAAGGGGGCGTGGCCTGGCAGGCGGACTGAGCGGACGTGCTTTGGTGAAGCGCCGCTACTACTGAAGAATATCCATCGCCATCTGCGCCACATAGCTGCTTTCACAGCAAGTAAATAGCTTATACTACTTGCCCTACTACTGGGATACCTGTTGGGATCGTTATTTCCCTGTTTGGATCTCAGCTTGGCCTTCGAGCATTTTGGCCTAGAGCCGCCGCCTTGCGTGCCGCTTTTGCCCGACCCGGGTCCGGGCGGTACAGGAGGTGGCGGACGACGTCTTGATCTTGCCGGGAGTGGAGTGAGCAAGCCTGAAATCGGCTGTACACATCCTGCTGGTTGCAGACTGCATGGGGCTGTGGAGTAGAGAAGACGTGGGGGCCCTCCTGCCGCGCTTACTCTTCTTCTTATCCTGTTCTAGTAAGTGGCTGATTTATTGTTCTAAGACCCATCGGGTGTGTGCCCAGCCAGATGCTGCCCCTTTTGTAAATAGTGCACCTGCCATTTGTTATTTTTCTCCTAGTACCCCTCTCCTTGCCAATAGTTTGAGTATCTAAATTCTGCCTATTGCTGGCACCTTTGGGGAGTTTACTGACTGGCATTGACCGAGGAGCCTACTGCTGCTGTTTTATTACCTACCTGTGGCTGATGCCCTTATTTGCTATCTGAGCAACGGATACTGCAAATTCTGATGCTGCTGGCTTCCCTGTTCATCCTCTTTTCTCTATATGTACTCCCCTGCTGTTCCATGTATGATTACATTTCCATGTCAAATAACATAAGACGAATTATGCATATCATTTGAATCTTGAGAGATCCTGTCTGCACTTGCCTGCCTCAGCAGCTGCTGTCCACCCTATGCTGACCTTGTCGTATGTTGATCTGACCTGCACTTGTCTTCTCGATCCCAGTATGGTTAAAAAGTCATCAGAATACAGGAAGAAGTTAAGTAAATTTGCTAGGAGAGCTATGGCAGCAGAGGAGGTTACGGCCATGTTGGAGGCCCCTTCTGCGGTTGCTTCGCCGGCCCAATCTTCAGCTTCTGAGGAAGATGATTAGAAATCCCAATTTACAGAAATAATGTCTGCAATTGCTACTTGTCAGGTGGTTTTGACCAACAAAATTGATACTGTGCAGGTGGAGATAAATCTCTTACGTGCAGACCAACAAAATCTACATGAAAGTATTACTGACGTCCGACAAAGTGTATCTACTGTGGAGGACACACTTCTCCCTGTGGTTGCCACGGTGGATGAATTGAAGAACCAAGTGCATTCTCTGCAATCCAAAGTGGATGATCTCGAAAATAGATCTAGACACAGTAACATTCGTATAATTGGGCTGCCGGAGGGCCGCAAGGGTCATGCTCCTGAGCAATACATGGAAAACTGGATAAGGGAACATGTTGGCACGGAGGGTCTTTCACCATCTTTCACTGTTGAAAGGGCACATCGTATACCGACAGGCCCCAGACCCCCTGGATCTCCTCCCTGTCAGCTGATTATCAAACTCCTGAATTACAGGGATCAAGACGCCATACTTCGCATGGCCAGGATGAAAGATCAAATTTCCTTTGAAAACCAACATATTTCCTTTTATCCAGACTTCTCAGCTGATGTCCAACGCCAAAGGCGCAAGTTTCTGGAGGTGAAGCGCAAGCTTAGAGAGAAAAACATCTCCTATTCCATGTTGTTCCCTGCTAGATTGCAAATTATCCATGACGGCAATACCATCTTTTTCACTTCAGATTTGGAGGCTAGAGAATGAGTGGATGCTCATTGAATTCACTTCCTCACTTCATCATTTTACAACATCGATACCACAGTCTCCACTTCTTGAGTCTTCATCAGTTCATTATTCTTATTACACGGGGTCTCTGAGGCAGCCCATGGTCGAAGCATCCACTCTTCGGACTGATCCCTACCCTGCTGACTTACCAGGCTGGGGGTTGAACTAAGTGGGACATGTTGACATGGTCTTAGTCTATGGTGGTTGCAGAACATTGCCAACACTATAATCCTCTGCTCCTGTTCTGTGATAAACTGTTCTAGAGAATTCGCTGGAGCTAAGAGGTTGGGGGGGGGACAACTTGCTGCAATGATGTAATGTTATTCAAATGTCTCAAAATTAGTTATATACACTAGTATTTGTATCTGTTGGGGGGCGGAGGGGGGAGTTTTTTTTTTTTTCTTTTTTTTCCTCCTCCCCCTCCCATGCTGTTGATATTGCACATCCTGCTCAGAATTATTTTACTGTTTTGGTATTTTTCTGCACACCTTGGGTGGTAACTGGATGCCTTATGACCGTGATTTGACAATTAGACCCTCTGGCATTGCTAAGGTCTGCTCATCTAGATTGGGTTGCCTCTGTTCCGCCCGGGGTGTGCCGGGAGAGGATGAATGGGAAGGAGACATTTCTAGTGGTCTAGGGACGATTTCTACTATTGTTGAGCTTTAACACTGTTATTACCAGCCTATACTTGTTTATCTATGTGCATGTTAACATATTTCAGTTCAGGGCTATGGCCTACGATTCCAAAATAATGTTACTGAGCTAGTTTTGTCTTGCATGTTTTGGGCAGGGATTGGTTATTATGTTGCCATGATCTGGCACTTAAGCCCCTTAAAGCTGTTGTAATTTACTTGTTTGATGACACCTTTGCTTTGCCCGAGAGATGCTAAGACGGGGACTGTGGGTGGTTATAATGCTGGGGTTCAGCCGAGGGAATGATCTACTGTTGTACGGGAGTTACTGTGTTTTGGGGGAGGCTGTGGGGGTGTGATCGATATGTGGTGGTGTACTTGCTGTATACTTTTTGCTGCTGTTATGTGGGGCGGGGGGTGTAGATGGGATCTGTGTTCTGTTGGTCACTGGTTATTTGGTTTGTGTGTGTGTTGGGTGGGAGGGTGGGGGATGGTGTTTTGGCTGCCAGGCCGCGGGTATGGGTTGGTTTTGGAATGAAATCTCTGTCAGGTTGGGGGAGATAGAGATAGGGTGGGATGTTTGGTTAGGGATTAGGTTTCTGGGGTTCCTCTCTCTTCTAGACCGGGCGCTCCTCACCCCCAGCACACCCAGCCGGATGGTCCAGGATGTACCATATAATCTCTATGCCTGTAATGACGGCAATAAACTGTAAATTCCTGTCATGGAATGTACGTGGTTTGAATGATGCTGTGAAATGTTCTTTAGTCTTAAACCACATCAGAAAACAGACCCCAGGGGTAATCATGCTGCAGGAGACGCATCTTTCTGTAAGCAGAGTTTTGTCTCTTCGGAGACCATGGATACAAAACCATTATCATGCCACATACTCCACATATGCCAGAGGCATTTCTATTCTTATCACTAGATCAGTTTCATTTGAATTCATAGACCTCAAATCGGACCCTCAGGGACGTTACCTCTTTTTAATGTGTAAATTGCAGGGAACTCTGTTTGTCTTATTGAATATTTATATCCCACCGCCTTTCAATCCTTCCACCTTTAGAGACATACTCTTGTACATTTCCGACAAGCCGCAACACTATATTGTCTGTATGGGAGACTTTAATATAACTACCAATTTTGACTTAGACAGATTGGGTGGGGCACCTGTTGACTCCAAGGTGCATAGAGACACCTTCCTCAGCCTTATAGGTGATTTAGGATTTGTGGATGTATGGAGGACCCTTCATTCACAGACGCGGGAGTTCTCATGCCACTCAGCTACTTATAAAAGGTTATCTAGAATTGATTATGTATTTGTTAATAGACTGGTCTTGAATTTAGTTACGGAGTGCTGTTTTCTGACCAGGGTCGCTTCTGACCACTCTCCGCTTTCATTAACACTACAACGAGACTGGAGACCTAGATCTTGGGTGTGGAGGCTTAGTCCTCTCTGGTTGAAAGATTCTCAATTGGTGACCAAACACAGGGAAGATTTGAATGAATATTTTGTTAATAATGTCGACACTGCTGTCCAGGGCATTGTTTGGGAGGCTGCTAAGGCATCTGCAAGGGGCTCCTTGATCTCTCTTGTATCTATGAAAAATAGGCTTGGATCTAGGGAGGTTGAGGGCTTGGAATCGGATGCTGCTGAGGCGGAAAAACAATTTGTAGAAAAAAGGGACTCGATATCTTATACTAAATTTGTTTCCTGCTCCTTAAGGTATTCCATAAAACTATCTGACCTAAGTGCCCGTCGCATTTTTTACCTGAAACAGAATATCTTTAAAAATGGAGATAAGGCAGGGAAACTAATGGCTCATCTTGTTTCTCAAAATCTGGGGTCTTTGTAGGTTTCTTCTCTCCGGGACCCTGGGGGGGACCTAATTCTTGATCCACAGATGATTAATTCGCAATTTCGGTGCTTTTATTCTCGACTTTACGTATCTCGACTGACCAGCTCTGACTCTCAGATCTCCTGTTTTATCAACCGATGTGGCCTTCCGCAACTTTCCTTTGAGCATAAACAAATGCTTGATGCTCCTATTCTTCTGAGATAGGTGGTGGAGGCTATCCGCGGTTTGCCAGAGGGTAAGGCATCCGGGGTGGATGGTCTTCCTGCAGAGTGGTATAAAGAATTTGTGGATATCTTGGCCCCCCACTTGCTGAATACCTTCTATGCTGCTATGGACAATGGATACCCTCCGGATTCTATGAATGATGCTTCCATTACTGTCTGGCCCAAGCCAGGAAAAGATCCGGAGTTCTGTGACTCTTACAGACCCATCTCCTTTTTGACTACAGACGCCAAAATTGTGGCAAAGATCCTAGCTACCAGGCTAAATGCGGTACTGGAAACCATAATACATGATGATCAAACCGGCTTTATACCAGGAAAATCAACATCACATAACCTTAGAAGGTTATTTATGCATCTGCAGCTCTCTCATGATACCATAGGGTCTCGGGTGATTGCATCTCTTGATGTCTCTAAGGCCTTCGACTCTGTTGAGTGGCCTTATCTTTGGCATGTGCTCAGGGGTGCTGGGTTTGGCCCTTCCTTCCTTCAAATGGATACATATTTTATATAGCAGACCCAGGGCTTCTGTGGCGACGGGCGGACTGCGCTCACAGCCCTTCTCCTTGCATCGTGGTACCAGGCAGCGTTGCCCACTCTCGCCCGGTCTGTTTGCCTTGGCCTTGGAACCCATGGCTATTCTCATTCGTGCAAATCCACTGATTCAGGGATGAAAGGCAGATGAAAGGCAGAGAGGAAAAGATTGCATTATAGTCCACAGTGAAATTGGTACATGATTTTGGTACATACTCTGGATTCCAAATAAATTGGGCTAAGTCTTCTTTGCTTCCGATTGATAATAAGTCGGGAGAATCTAGGTTGACTAATGTCCCACTTAAATATGTGGAAGAGTGTACATGCTTGGGGATTAGGGTGACTGCTACGGTGGATTCCTTTTTGGAGTTGAACTTGATATCTAACATTCAATACTTTCATGATAAAACAGCTGCATGGCTTTCAAAACACGCCAGTCACTATACCTAAAAAATATTTCCATCAAATAGACAGGATTATCACACGCTTTCTATGGTGGGGGGGAAGGGCTAGAATTAGGCTGACTGCACTCATGAGACCTAAACGGGAGGGTGGTATTGCATTGCCCAATTTTTATAGGTACTACTTGGCGGCACAATGTCAATATGTGTTGGACTTTGTTTCTCCCCGTCCTTATTACCAGACTACCCAGGTAGATGCATTACTGCTACAGCCTGCCTATACGCTATCCCAGTTCTTGCATGGAGGCCCGGCAGTTTTTTCGACTCGAACTCCACTAATAATGGCCTTATATGAGGTGTGGGAGGAGTTGAAGGGGCTTTTGGGATACATCTTCATGGACCCGGACACCCCTTTGTGGGGTTCCGCGGGATTACGCCATTTAATTCATAGCGACTTTGGCCCCTTGTGGGCTAGGTATGAAGTTACCTGCCTCGGACAACTAAACCAAGATAATCAGCTGAAAATTTTTTCACAATTACATGACGAATTCTGTGTACCACATAATCTTTTCTACTCATATTTATGTATTAGACATGCTCTTTGTGCTCAGTGGGGAGATCGGACCCCAGTGGTTTCTACATTCCCGTTTCTGGCCAGGTTGAAGCTTCTCGAGCCCTCAAGACCTCTTTCTTTTATTTATCATTGGCTGGACTCTTGTGTAGGATGTGGGGAGTTCCCTTCTCGGAACAGATGGGAAATGGACTTGGGTCGGTTGGAGGGCTGGGAATGGGATATGTCTAAGGCGGGACCTGCGTTGGGGGCAACATCGACTCGGCATCAGATGATACAGCTGAATATTCTACACCGTATTTATTATACGCCGGGCAGACTGCGCGGAATGGGGACTTCCGGTTCTGACTGTTGTCTCGGGTGTGATAATGTTCAGGGTACATACTTGCATTTAATCTGGGAATGTCCTGGAGTTGAGAGGTTTTGGAATGATATTATGCGTGTTGTGGTCCTGCTGTTGGGAAGACCTGTCCCTGTGACTCCGAAGATTTGTCTGTTATCTATTTTTCCCTATAAGATTGCGGATGTCACTGACAGGTCTCTGCTGGGTGAGCTTTTGGTGATGGTGAGAAAGGTGGTGGCCTTGAACTGGATGTCAAACAGAGTTCCTAACTGTAGGGCGTGGATAAATCTAGTATTGCAGTGCATTCCACAATATAGACTGGTTTATCTACACCGGGGTAACCCGAGCAAGTTTGAAAAGGTGTGGGGAAGATGGCAGGCATGGTGGACAAACAGAGCAGATAATAATATGGCACTTGATGATGTGCAAATTACCAGTGATGGTTGATTGAGGTCTCATCTACTGGATGCGTGGTTGGCTGTGCTGTGTGATTGATGCGTGAGTTCTGTATGCACCCGGTGCATGTTGGGATCAGGTGCACATGCTGGCTGTGGGGCGGGTTGGGGGGGTGCTGCGGGTTCGGAGGAGAGAGGACTTGAAGTTGGGGGGTGTAGTGGTTAGATTTTGTGAGTTGTAGTTATTAGAGGTTGAAATAACAATAAAACCTCAGATTGACTCTGTACTTTCTATTGTTATGAATGTATTATTTTTACTGTTACAAAAGCCTAAATGTTTTTGCTACATTTCAATGTTTTATGTGTACTTTTATGTATCTGTGATATGTATGGAGTGATCTGATAATAAAATATATTAAAAAAAAACAAAAAAAAACAACAACAATTAAACCATGTATTAGTGGCCAGGAGGTTTCTAAGATATTGTGACTGTTGGTTATAAAAATAATTTCCAAAATAATTGAGATTACCCTGAAAATTATTTTAAGAGAGATTTTTGATTATAAAGTAAGGGAAGTTTATTGTAAAAATGAATCAAAATCAAAATCTATATCCAAGCCCTTTGGATGCAAAGTGTGTAATTCATGGATCCAGAAGGATTCACGCTGTCTTAGCTTTAGTAATCTATCACCCCCGCTATGGACTAACTGTTCTTTTCTATACCAATGATATTTAAATGTTTGTGTTCACAATTGTGTAATAGTTTACAGTGGTTAGATTATGACTTTCAAGACCTCTTTGTATATTATAGAGATGTTTGTTGAATCTGATTTTTAATTTTTATTTTGTCCTTACCACATATTGGAGGTTACAAGAACAGGTGATAAGATATACTACATAACAACTGGCACATGTAATATAGTCCTTGATACTGTATTCTTTTTTTGTTTTGTTTGAGATGAAGCAGGTATTTTTGACATTACTCAAATTGGAGCAACAGTTGCAATTTGTTCGCCCACATTTAAACATGCCTTTCCTAGCCAAAAGGTTCCCTGTAATGATTTGGAATGTTTATTTTTATAATATATATCACTAGGAGCTATATAGCTAGCTAAATTCCTATTCTTTTTATATATAATTTTTGGATGATCTCCTATTATTGGTGTCAAGATGAGGTCCTCTTTTAACATGTGCCAGTGTTTTTTTGAGTATTTGTTCAATTTGTTTAGACTGGCTGGTGTTGAATTATCACATTTATTTTGCTTGGGTTTGTATTTTAGGTCTTTTCTAAGTGTGAGGTCTATTCTCTAGTTAATTTTTTATTAATGAAAATGAATTGGAGCTGCTGTTTTTGGGAAACATTAAAATCCCTATAATAATTTGTATTGTGCATGTAATGTAATGACCTATTTAATGGTGACTGACATTATTTCACATGAACATTCTATAAATAGCACCCAATTACCAGTATCCTGACATTTCCTATACGCCCCTTGAGGAAGCAGACTGTCTGTCAGTGAAAACGTTTGGGCTTCTGTACCCTTATTCACCTTTCAGTGCAGGTCCCTTCCAGTCCCCTTGTGAGTGTCTCCTGCTCCTCCCCCAACTCACCTCTTCCAACGGCTCCGGGCGTTCCGGATGGACCTCACCACGAGGCAGGTAGATTCAGAGATTTTAGTACTCCCATTTTGTTTGCAACAATTATTGCACCCTAAGAATGATCCGAAAGATTAAAGACACAGACAGTGACTTTCAACTTTCTGAGTCTGCATAAGTACTATCCTTAAACACAGCCTTTATAACATCGAGGAGAACCCAAAAGCTTGGAGACATTAACAATAGGAGGACAAACAGTCTGGAGAGCAGGAGGACAGGAGGACACAGTCCTCTGGCTACAAAGGAAAAGGGACCTGTTTCAATGCATAAAGCTCAAGTAGGGCTATTGTAAGTGCATAAACTATATTCTTTTTTATCTTTGCATTTATTAAAACATATTACACTTAGATGTGTCTCTCTTGTGTTGTGCCCTGTTTTTGAGGTTACCACGGATCCAAAGAATCAGTTAAACAGGGATTTTTTTGGGGGGGTGAGGGGTTTGCTGACTGGGATTGGGGGGATAATTAATAAAAAAAAAAAATTTAATAACTGCTAAGTAAGTTGACAGAGATAGAGAGCCCCTGACATAAGGTGTGACTGGGGCAGACTGATATTTGATATGATAGAGTATTTTGTAGAGTATGATTTGTAGGACTTAGACTTGTTGTTAGAGGCCCTAGCCCTGATTAAACATTGATTTGTAGGACTCAGACTTAGGCCCAAGCCCAGAGAAAACATTGATTCACATAAGACTTTGGCTTGTTAGCAACACATGTCATGAGGAATCAGAGATAATGTTTGACACTTAGACTTGTTAGTGTCACAAGCCCTGAAAAATCAGATATAATTTTTATCACTCAGGCTTGTTAGAGTCACAAGCCCTGAGGAATCAGAGATTTGTAGGACTTGGGCTTGTTAGAAACAAGTCCCCACAAAATTGCTTTTTGTAGGCCTCTGGCTTATGTTTAAATAACAAGCCCTGAGAAAAAATATGCTCTACTGGCCTAGTGCCAGCAGGTCATGTTGTGGTTTCCAGTGGCTACTGGCCATTGTCAAATTCCCTGATGTAATTGCAGCATTTTTGATTGCTGTTCTTACTGCTGTTGATGAGTTGTTTAAGCAGCAGAATGATTAGGCAGCTTCAAGAGAATGGGATCAACAACAGCAGTGATATGGATGATGATGATCATGGTTCCACTTGCACTCCTAGTTCCAGTGATGTGCCTGAGGCAGTAGCAGCACCACAACTACCCCCCCCCAATTCAGGTATATGTGAAGAAAAGAAGAAGTTGGCCAATAATTCTTCTCCATCATCATGGTTGTGTTGTTGGAATATACATTTTCCCCTTGAGAGCAGGAACAGTGCCTCTCTTCAGCAACTTCATTGTGCACGGTGTGTGTAGGAAATAGGGGAAGGACTGGAAACAATGGGCACATCTGCACTCACATCAAACAACTGACACAACTGTAACCAAACACCATGAAGCTTAAGTCCCCAATGTGAAATAATCCCACCAGACACCAAGCACTGCTGCTGTCACTATGCCCATTGTCCTCTATCTGCTAAGAATATGTGACAACTTGCAGTTTTAATAATAATAATAATGTTGAACCCTACCTGCCACAAGCTTAGCGTGTTCTGCAGGATGGAATCTCCTCAAATGCCGCCTGATGCCCTGATTGCAATTATCATTCACCACATCGCCATGTGTGCAATGGCTGCACACAAACTGCCACATCCTGACATCAACAGAATGGCTGGTGGGGGAGGTAACTATGAACAAGGTGGATTGCCAGAGGAGGTAGCTACGCCTTCCTGCACCCAGACCCTAAGACCCTAGAGCAAGAAGGTGATGGCGAGCCAGGTGTTTTGCTCCCATCAAATTTTTAGGCTCTGGCAGGGTTTATCGATTCTTCCTACTCTTTGATTCCTGCCTCTTGTACTCCCCTGTCTCTTGTTGCCTTTGGGAAGAGATAGGGGGTACAGCAACAGCTGTGTCCAATTTCTTTGGTGGGGGTTTGGCTTTAACATTCTTCATATCAAAGTTATGATGTCTGTGTTTCATAGGTTTTATGCGGGCAGTTGTGCCGAGGTGCGTTCCGTCCTTTCCCCTTTTGACTGACTTATCACAAATTGTGCACATTGCTGTCACTGATGACTGCATTATTCCTGCCCCAAGAGAAAACTAGTCCCATAATCAGGGCCTCAGGGGGGAAGGGAAAGGTGGAAAAAAATTGTCTTTCTTCTTCTCCTCCACATTCCCTTTCACTGGCTGTGGCAGAGGATGATGCTGCTGCTGTTGCTAAATCTGGCTTGTCCGACTACCCGCTCCATGCTGACCTTTGCTGTGGCTGACTACCCCATCTGGTTCCTTGCCGTGGCCTGTCTGACTGACACTTCATTTGTGCCTCACTCCTGTCTGACTACAACTAGGTCGATCCAGGGCGCACTCCTTTACCTAGTAGCTCAGCTACCAGCTGGTCGCTTGCAGGTTTCCTCCGTTGGTGTCTTCCATTTGCCTCCAGGCAGCTAGTGCAATCTAGTCTCTCTTCTGGGCACTCGCTTCTTACACTTACCTGCTGCCTGGCTTAGCACTTGCAGTGCTACCTATGCTCTGTGCCTCCTAGTTGCCTTCAGTAAGATAGAGTGCAGCTTGTCTCGCTTCTTGCCTCAGTAGTACGTTCCTATCTGACTGCATCTATTTAAGCACCTAATCTGCTGCCTTGAGTGGTGCTACCAGTTACGCTATTGGTATCAGTGGTCTATTCACTCTGTGCCTCCGCTGGGTACGCTCCTGTACTAGTCCTGTTGTTCCTTCCTGTAGTGGTAGAGCCATAGACCTACGGTGGTTTAGTGTCAGCTCCTGAGTAGTGGAGTAGACACTGTCCTCACATCTATCTCCCCTCTGACTGAGGAAGTGTTTATTATTACTACTAGTATTCTTATTATCTATTGCTCAATAAACTGGTTTAAATTCACTTGTACTGTTTCGTGTGTTTCTTTGACTGAGAGTCTGTGACAGTATGAAAGGGCCATGAGTACTGAAGGTGCAAGTGAACCAGTTCAGAGTATTCTAGTCAGAATGGACTCACAGGATTAGAAGATCAATCAGTTGTTCTTCGCTATGCAAACGCTATTGAACCGAATCGCACATCTTGGGCAAACCCCTCGCCAACCAGTGGCCTCCCCAGATTTGGCACCGACGAACCTTCGAACCCTGAAGATAGCACCAGTAAAGGATTGTCTGGTACAGATCCCTTGCCTCCGTGATATGAAGGGGAGCCTATACTCTGCAGAGGGTTCTTTAACCAAGTGGGCATTTTCTTGGAGATTGTACCGAAGGCCTTTCCTAGTGAACGAAGCAAGGTTGGTTTTGCTATCTGGGAGAGCTCTTGATTTGGCTAATCCATTATGGGAGACAAGGAAGCCTATTGTGGACAATTTCTCAAAATTTGTGGGAGAATTCCTCAGGGTCTTTGATGTTCCAGCCAGGGCAGTATCTGCAGCAAAAAGGCTAATGACCATACGACAGGGCACATGCACTGTAGCCGATTTTGCTATTCAATTCCGCACATGCATCGTAGTAGTACTAGTGGGACTGCTTGGGCAGGGCAAGTGTGACTTAGGGTGCCCTTCTGTTGCACTTGCCATCAACCACCTCCTGAGTATTACAAGACACACTAGCAGCAGGCACAGGTAGCTGATCTGTCCTGCTCACCCTGCTGCCCACTTCTTCCTGTGTCTATGCCTGTGACACAATTTCCCCCAAGATCCCAAGAGATGATTTAGGGGGACTGGTGATCTTTTCATCTGGGGAGTCAGGGATTCCAGACCCTTCACTGCTGGGGGTGGTCACTTCCTCCTCCTCTTCAGACTCACTAGACGCATCACGGTCCTTTCAGCTCCTCTTTTTTTTTGTCATCCAGGTTCTCATAGTGATAGCACACACTATGAATCTCTGCTGCCATAATCACTAAATGAATCGCAGCACAAGAGCCTAGTGCCCTCTCTCTCTCTCTCTCTTTCTCCAGCTGATTGTATTGTGTTTCACTTCCTGGAAACATCACACTTTTGGAGCAAAAACATGAAGTACATGTAAGTAAAGGGGCAAAAAGTTTGAATCCACTGAAAAAATATCAAAAACTTTTTGGCAATAGGTGGAAAATGGCAATGATTTTAAGGGCTTTATTTAAAGGGATAGTAATACTTCGTTTTATCTTTATTTTATTTTGTAGGCATTAAAAAAACATTAAGAATGATATAAGTCTTATCTCTCAAACCTTTATGGTGTGAGAGATATTCACAAGCAAAGTATCCCCCCCCCCCTGTTCATCCAGATCAGAAGGGAGGTGCCCAGGTACACTGCAGAGAGGGACAATCTTCAATTAAGATAAGGGAAAAACCTGAAAAACTTGTCAAGGGGGGCAGTGCTTTCATTGTTCTCATAGGAAGAAGATTGTCCCCTTCTGTTATCTGTCTGGTCTATGGACTGGATTCCACATCTGAGAAGAGATGGCTTACACTAGGTAAAGGGGCGGGAGGGGGAAACTTTGCTTGTGAATATCTCTTAAAGGGATAGTAATACTTGAAAATAAGTTGATTTTATTTTGTAGCCCTTAAAAAAACATGAAAAATGATATAAGTCTCATCTCCCAAACCTTTATGGTTTTGGAGATATTCACATGTATAATAAAGAAAAGTTCTCTTTTCCTGGCTGTTTCAGCCAAGTCTGCCATCTAGTGGACAGATTTGGAATTCAGTCCACAGAGCAACAGGCAGCTCTTTAGCAGTGCTGAGATCACGATCTTTGAAAAGAACTACTTCATTGGAACGGTCTACAAAGTGTGCCTGGCTTGAAAGCACACTTTGTAGACAATTCCAATTAAGAAATTCTTTTTAAAGATCATGATCTCAGCACTTCTGGAGAGGCACAACCGGTCAAGTGACCGGATTCCAAATCTGAGGGGTGGAGCAATGACATCACTCCAGGGGAAACTTTACTTCTGAATATCTCCCAAACCATAAAGGTTTGGGAGATAAGACTTATATCATTTTTCATGTTTTTTTAAGGGCTACAAAATAAAATCAACTTATTTTCAAGTATTACTATCCCTTTAAACCATAAAAGTTCGTGAGATAAGACTTATATCGTTCTTCATGTTTTTTTAATGCCTACTAAATAAAATAAAGTTAAAACGAAGTATTACTATCCCTTTAAGGCAGATTTTCCAGTGAGAAAGCAGAGAATCATGTGTTTTTTTTTATTGAAACACAACTGAACCTCTCGCCCACCCCTAGACATGAGCCATATACATCATTCTATGTTAGTGTTGCCTGTGTGAAAGTGACCCTTTATTCAGTACAAGGGCCACAATGCCAGGCAGCAACAGCCGTGGTGCAGTTATGCACAGTAGAGACTGCCCGTGCCGCGGTTGACAATGGAGCGTTGTGCTCCGAATTCAGACCATAGTCCTTTCTGCGCACTGACTACGGTCTGAATTCGGAGCACCCCACTCCGTTCTCAGCAACGGAGCGGGCAGTCTGTATTGCACATGATAGCTTCTGACAAACATACATTAACGAATTATTATATAGGATGTTTTATTATATTATCTCTTCTTATCTTGTTATTATTCGATTTTCAGTTAATTCCTGCATTATTACTGTAATCATGCAGAACTGCTGTAAAGGAAATAGGCAGAAGAGCTGTGGCAGGGGCCTGCTGAAATGTGAGGAGCTCTAATTGGGGCTTAATAGCATAAGGAGAAATATGATAGCTTCTCTGAGTCCACAATCAAGGAAAAAACATGACTCTCATAGAACAATATTAAACAACTGAGTGCCAAAGGAGGGGTGCATTCAAGTAGAATCGGGGTACAGTGGAGAGTCACTCTAATGATCAATATTATGAGAGTTTGAGGGATGCAGTAAAGTTTTGAATTGTGTTTATTATTTCCTCTGAACACCGAGCACTCTCACCCAATCACATGCACTTGGAAGTATCTTCATGACACTGATGTTCATCATTTCAATATCAAAGATCCCAGAAGCACTAAAAATATACATATACCAATTTATTTCATAGTGATTAACAATATTAATTACATGCTTAAGCTTATCATACCAAGGGGAGATGCACTACGATGTGAGAAAGAGGCGATCACTTTTCAGTGAGATAAACTCTCCAGTTCCTATGTTATTTTATGGGAGATCTTTAGTTATAGACTACAGGGAAGATGTACTAAGGTGTGATAAAGAGGAGATAACTTCTCCAGTGAGAGAAACTCTCCAGTTCCTATGTTATTCTATGGGAGAGATTTAGTTATAGACTACAGGGGAGATGAACTAAGGTGTGATAAAGAGAAGTGATACAGACTAAAGAGGAGATGACTTCTCCAGTGAGATAAACTCTCCAGTTACTATGTTATTCTATGGGAGATCTTTTGTTATAGACTACAGGGGAGATGTACTAAGATGTGATTAAGAGGAGATAACTTCTCCAGGAGATAAACTCTCCAGTTCCTATGTTATTCTATGGGAGAGATTTAGTTATAGACTACAGGGGAGATGTACTAAGGTGCGATAAAGAGGAGATAACTTCTCCAGTGAGATAAACTCTCCAGTTCCTATGTTATTCTATGGGAGAACTTTAGTTATAGACTACAGGGGAGATGTACTAAGGTGTGATTAAGAGGAGATAACTTCTCCAGGAGATAAACTCTCCAGTTCCTATGTTATTCTATGGGAGAGATTTAGCTATAGACTACAGGGGAGATGTACTAAGGTGTGATAAAGAGGAGATAACTTCTCCCGTGAGATAAAATCTCCAGTTCCTATGTTATTCTATGGGAGAACTTTAGTTATAGACTACAGGGGAGATGTAATAAGGTGTGATAAAGAGGACTGATATAGACTGAAGAGGAGATGACTTCTCCAGGAGATAAACTCTCCAGTTCCTATGTTATTCTATGGGAGAGTTTTATTTATAGACTACAGGGGAAATGTACTAAGGTGTGATAAAGAGGAGATAACTTCTCCAGCGAAATAAACTCTCCAGTTCCAATGTTATTTTCACGGTGCCCATGATCTCCATCTGTTACTCTCGCTTGTGCTGCGCTCCTATTGGTTGAGCCTGTTTGGCCCGCCCCTGGTGACCTTTTTATGCCTGGCCATTGGCACCTGTCAGGTTCCCTTTTCGTGGTGTTCCTGAGCCAGTATTGCTGTGCTGTGTTCCAGTGTTCCTGTTTCCGGTATACCGAAATTGGCCTGTTTAGACTACGCTCCCGTGTTCCTGCTCCGTGATCCTATCTGGCCTGGCTGACTTTCTGCTCCGTAACCTGTACCGGCTTGTTACTCCCCCGCCAGCGTTCCAGTTTCCTGCTGTCGCTGAAGCGACATTCTATCTCCTGTGGATGTGGCAGGGCTGATCGTGAGCCTCCATTAACCCGTGCAGAGCTGTACTCCTACTGGCTGAGCCTCCGTTAACCTGTGCTGAGCTGTGCTCCTGGTCGCCGAGCCTCCGTTATACATTGCAGAGCTGTGCTCCTGGTTGCTGAGCCTCCGTTTACCGTACAGAGTTGTGCTTCCATTACTGAGCCTCCATTCACTTGTGCAGAGCTATAGCTTACTCTTACACTTGCAGAGCCGTTACCTTTCAGCCGCTATTACTGCTGAGCCGGTCCATCCCAAGCCTTGTAGAGGAGATGGTTCATTCTGTCACCTTGCAGTATTGTCGGTCTCTGTTACCGCGGCTGTGGGAGGCGCCATTTGCTCTAGCTCGTTCAGTGCTATTCTCCGTGATACGCCCGGTGTGGCTATTGGCTCAAGCTCTTGCAATCCAGTTGCTTCCATTACTACGCCCGTGGGGGCTATTGGCTCAAACTCTTGCAATCCAGTTGCTTCCGTTATTACGCCCGGTGAGGCTATTGGCTCAAGCTCTTGCAATCCAGTTGCTTCCGTTATTACGCCCATGGGGGCTATTGGCTCAAGCTCTTGCAGTCCAGTTGCTTCCATTATTACGCCCGTGGGGGCTATTGGCTCAAGCTCTTGCAATCCAGTTGCTTCCGTTACTACGCCTGTGGGGGCTATACGTTCAAGCTCTTGCAATCCAGTTGCTTCCATTACTACGCCCGTGGGGGACATAGGCTCAAGTCTCTGCAGGGTTCTGGTCTCAGTTCCCTTCTGCTGAAGCAGTTATCTCTGTTTTATGGACTTAAAGTGTTGCATCAACTACACTACTCACTGCCACATTACCAGTTTGGGCGTGCCAAACACCACAACAGAGACTGACTGATTACTTGTGTTAACCCTTGTGTTCTCTGTCTTCAGTACCTGTTATGTGACAGTATCTGTAAAGTTTATTAATCTGTATACTGGGCAACTACAGCCTTCTTGTTATTATTCTGTGCTGCCTATAGAGGGCGATCCTTTCTTTTTATTTTTGTTTAATAAAACTGTGTTTTATTTTAACCTGCTGGTCTGAGTGTCTTGAAAACCGTTACAGTTATTCTATGAGATATCTTTAGTTATAGACTACAGGTGGAGGTGTACTAAGGTGTGATAAAGAGGAGTGATACAGACTAAAGAGGAGATGACTTCTCCAGAGAGATAAACTCTCCAGTTCCTATGTTATTCTATGGGAGAGCATTAGTTGTAGACTACAGGGGAGATGCACTAAGAGGTGATAAAGAGGAGATAACTTCTCCAGTGAGATAAACTCTCCAGTTCCTATGTTATTCTATGGGAGAGCGTTAGTTGTAGACTACAGGGGAGATGTACTAAGATGTGATAAAGAGGAGATAACTTCTCCAGTGACATAAACTCTCCAGTTCCTATGTTATTCTATGGGAGAACTTTAGTTATAGACTACAGGGGGAGATGTACTAAGGTGGGATAAGGAGGAGATGACTTCTCCAGTGAGATAAACTCTCCAGTTACTATGTTATTCCATGGAAGAGATATAGTTATAGACTACAGGGGGAGATGTACTAAGGTGTGAAAGAGGAGTGATATAGATGATATAGATAAAAAGGAGATGACTTCTCCGGTGAGATAAACTCTCCAGTAAGGATGGAGAAAATATTCACCTTAAACTGAAATCGGCGAATAATGTCACTTCCCGCTTGGCGAATAATTTCCCATGAAAATTGCAGTTTTTCTTCTTTTTCGCCTAGCTCATTATGCATTGAAATCAATGGGAAGAAAAATCTTTCTCCGCCACATGAAGGTTTTATCTAGTTTTCTACAGCCATATACAAGGGTATCAGGCTCTCACAGCAGCCATTTTGTGTACAGACATATAAAAGAGTATCAGGCTCTCACAGCATTCCATTCTGTGTTTGTGAGAGTAGAAATCAGCACAATTTTGAGCTAGAGGAGATAGGCAAATAAAAGGGAATTGAAGCTTAGTTTAGAAAATATTTTAGGTGGATCATTTGTTCTCTGTATTAGAGGAGTGTGGGAGCACTATGGTGGAGAAGAAGGGCGGAATGAGGTTGAACCCCAAATACTTCAAAATCTGGTGTGACTGACTGACAAGACACCAGCAGCTGGAGTCTAAATTGTTGCTGATTTTGCTTATATTGTCTCTGTGCTGGGGAAGTCTGGGGAAAGAAGTTGTTGATTTTGTTTTTTATCATTTTTTTGGTTTGTTTTTTCACTGACTGTGATAAAATACAGCAGACAACATAAAAAAACTTAAAAAATAAAATAAAACATTTAAAAAATTAATACATACATAAAGAAAGAAATATATTAGGTGACAGACAGCTGACAGGGAGCCTGATGTGATCTCTGTGACTGAGGCAGCATTGAGCATTTTCTTGAAGGCTAAAGAAAGACATCACACTCCATCAACTGTGTATTGTATAGAGTAAAAACACACACAATAGTTGAGTAATGTCTAGCAGATGCACAAGCGGAAGGGGGAACGATGGAGCAGTGCAGGGATGTGGGAGTAAAGTGGTAGTTTAGAAACTGACTGTATCAATGGTTGCTGCAGCATGTGCAATAAATGATGATAATCTCTCTCCTCCCGGGGTGGATGCAGTTTGTCAGGGTCCCACCAATTACACCATGCCAGTCCCCACCACCACTACCAGACACATTTTGCCAACTTGTAGGTTGTACTTTATTTTTTTTATCACTTGACATCATGAATATGTGCCATTGTCACTTAAACAGGAAGTTAGTGTTGGGGGGAAAAGGACTAGAGATGGGCAAAATGTGTTGCTGCTGTTGCTGCTACTGCCTCAGATTTAGCACTGCAACTAGGACCAGGAGTATTGCTACTGCTGTCATGTGGAACCTGTTCTAGTCCTGCATTACTTTTTGACTCCATACCCACTGTGTCCACAGTGGTCTGTGACACACTAGCCTGCTCCTCAGCACCCTGCTGCCCTTTCATCTCAGCATCAGCAGAAGTTAGAGCAGTTGCAATTTCCACTCATTTCAAAAGCTGACTGCTGGTGGTGGTGGTGGTGATGCCCATCCTCATCGCTGTCTCCCATTCCTTCTCAGCTTCTGCTAAAAAGGCCATCAATGTCTCTTCCACCCTAGCTTCTCCACCACCTCCACTAGTCCCTACATACTGCTGCTCTATTCCAGATATCTCACTGCTGCTTGGAGGAGGTGATGAGCAATGTGACAGAGGGTCCCCTGCTGTCACACATGGCATAATTTTCTCCCCCCCCCTTGAGTACTACAAGAAACACTAGCAGCAGGCAAAGTATTGGTGGCAGCATGTTAGGCACTGGCATCAGGTTCAGCACTGGCAGCAGGTTCAACACTAGTGGCAGAACATCTAACAGCAGGTACAACACTAGTGGCTGCATGTACAGCAATGGTGGCACTGGCAGCAGGGGCAGCATGTCTTGCAGCAGGCACAGGCAGCTGACCTGTCCTGCTCTCACTAGTGCTACCCTTTTCTCCCTCCCTTCCCATTCCCTTGTATCCTTTCCTTTCCATTCCCTTTTCTCCCTCCCTTCCCATTATATTCCCCAAGATCCCTTGGGGTGAATTAGGGGGACTGGACAGCATTGGTACAGGAGTGGTCTCTTCCTCCTCAGACTCAGTGGACACATAATGGTCCTTCCAGCTCCTCCATTGACTATTTTTTACCCTGCTCATAGTGATAGGAGTCACTATGAGCCTCTCCTGCCTCACTTTTTGCAAAATATCACAAGAGAACAGCACAGCATGTCTATCTCGCACTGTAGCTGCTTCTATTGTGTCTGCCTTCAGTGAAAAAGTCACATTTTTATAGCAGAAGTGCAAAAACAATGTAAATCAATGGTGTGAAACTTTTTAGCCATTGAAAAAATGGCGAAAGATTTTGGCCAATGGGCGAAAGATGAGAAAATTTTAACAGCGCATTTGCCCACGAGAAAGCAAATAACATGGCTTTTTGTGAAATTTCCCATGGGAACACGGCGACAACTTTCGCCCACCCCTATTTGAGACCTCTAAAAGCCTAGAGAGAGAGAGATTTAAAAGTAGTGAGGAAGTAGTAGTGAGGTAGAAACAGTGAGCGATGCTGAGGTCCCTCCTGCATTCTCCTCTTCTTCAGATACAGATGAAGTTGTAAGTGAGAGAGATGATGACATGGATAGAAAGTTAGCTGAAAGGCAAAGGCTCAGTCTTCCACCACTTAACCCCTTAAGGACAGCCGATCTCACATGCGTCCGCCACTAAAGAACCACGGACCATTTTTTTTTGTATTACCGCATCCAGTTCAGGGCTCCCCGAACAGTGTGCAGCCTTGCGGGGGCCCTGTATTCCTTTATGGTCCTGGTACGTCATCGGTCCTTAAAGCAATTCTACCCATGACGTGCCAGGACCGTCAAGGGTCATAAGGGTTTAAAAGGAGCATTGTGCCCGTCTATAAACTGTTTGAGAAAAACATTGGAAACTTTGACCCTGGAGAAACAAAGATTGCAAAAAGTACAGTAACCCTATCAGTCATCATCAGCATTATCACCGCTTCCAAGTCCCACTCAGTCACACCACTATTAGTGTTGAGTAACCAGCAACAACACAGATTATCAGCATCTACAGCCTTAGCTTTGAGTGCAGCAAAATCTAGCTCCAGTAGTAGTAGCAGCTTCTCTGGAAACCCGCAGTCTATGTAGTCCAAGATCTAAAAACTGAGAGTTTTACTATTTGATATCTGTGTAAGAAGCATGTGCACATGGAGAAAGCAGGCTGTCAAGGATGCCCTCTACCACAATGACTATAATACAAGTGTAAATGTCCAGTATAAGGAGACTCCTCCAACATGGTCTGGTGGAGTGAAGGCTAGAGTGCGTTGCTAGGGAATGTGGCTGGTGATCGCCCCCTGTAGTGCGTTTTGCTGCAGCCGAGGCCATGTAAAGTTGCTGGCCATGAAGCCAGATGACCCCCTCAGTTGAGCTGAAGAAGGCCCAGGATAACGCATTACAGTGAGGATATCCACCACAAGCCCCAGGGAGAGTCAATTCCAATAATAATAATAATAATAATAATAATAATAAAAGAACTCAGCGGGGGGGATCCAGGGGTCATGATTGTGGTAGAGGATAGGCAGGATACTAAGGTGCAGCTGGCTGGATACAGGAAGAGCAGACTGGATTTCGGGAGAGAAGAGCTGGACACTCTGTAGACAGAAACAAGGATAAATAACTAGAAGCCCAGCAAGCTAGCAGGAACAGAGAACCAGAATCAGCAAGAAGATAGGGATTAGCCCTAGAAAGCAACAGATAAGAAGAGAATAGTCCAGGTCACAAGCAAGGGTCAGCAACAAGTTGATCAGCAATGGCAGAATCAGCAGGCAAATGGATAACTGGATCACAAGCAAGGACAGAAATGGGATGATCAGCAGATTCTAGTATGGACAGACCCGATACGTACAACACTATAATCTCGCTCCGCGTTGAAGAGGTGCGCGGCTTAAGAAGGCCCAACCCGGAAGTTCGGGCCAATGATGACATCACCGCACATAGAGTGGTAATGAGCCGGCAGAAGGAGGAAGAGAAAGAACACAGAGCACCAGCCTGCATAGTAAACAACGGAGAGGACAGCATGACACAGGCTATCACCTAGACACCTCCTCAATGAGTTCTCACATGTACCACAACCACAGGTCTGACTGTGAGACACACCATCAACAGGTCAGAGGTGCCACCACTAGTAACAGCAGAAGTACTCCTACATTTCCCCAGGGCTCTGGGGCACATAATAGAAGTTCTATTGATGTGTTAGAGAGTGTGCCAAGATTTTCTGCTCCTGCTGCAGAGTTTGGATTTGGAGATGACAAGATTCATAGCATGCTTACACATACCGCCACCACCCCGACCACCTCCACATGTCATGTCATTAAATTAATAGCTACACAGTTCTTCTACTATGTACTGCCATCCCACACTTACTAAATTAGTATAAGGAAGTTAAAACCTGCACAAAAATAATTCCAAAATATGCCTATGAAATAGTAAAGTTGCCCAAATGTTAGCGGTTGACATGCTGCCCTTTTCCATTGTTGAAAAAAAGAGGCTTTAAAGAACTGATGTCATGTGTTGCTCCCTGCTGGACTATCCCAAGCAGCAATTATTTTTCAAGAATGGTTGTGTCAATATTACTTAAGCAGGACGTTATAGTTGTGGGCAAAGGAGAAAGGCACTCACCCTGCTAACAATTTTTTTCAAGGCAAATGTTTCTGTAGGACTCACAACTTTTACTTTCAGCTATTTATTATCCACTTCAGCCCTCAGAAGAAGTAACATTGTGGTGGGAAATGTTGCCGCTGAAAATGTCTAAGTTCTGAGGGGAAATGTATTGGCAGTGGCAAAAAGGAGAACATTCATGTATTGTCTATGGGAGAAAATGTTTGTGAAAAAAAACAAAAAAACTTGTTTTTTTCTGAAAAGTCCTGCAGGAAATTTCTCTGACCCCTCCATAGGTGTCAGTATGGGAGCAGCATAGAAAAAAACTGAGAACCTTTACTTTCAGTTTTATATTTAGACAAGTATTTTCACCCATCCCTAGTGATAAAGAGGAATCAACTTCTCCAGTGGGATAAACTCTTTGTTTCTGATGTCATTCTATGGAGCCTGTGCACTAACATGTCTCTAACCTGAAATATGTGAATGCGTAGGCTTCTTAGAATAACATACGGATAGGAGAGTTTAATATATGGATGGGAGATTTTATCACACTGGATAAGATATCTTCTATCATATTAGTATATAACCCTGTAGAAGTTTTCTTATAATAAAAAATTACTTAATATCCTTGAAATAAATTCACGTGGTTCTTATAGAAATGTAACCTGTCATTTTTCCACCAAACAGACAATATTCACCAGGAAATTGACCAAGTCATTGGAAGAAATCGAGCCCCAAACATGAATGACCGGAACAAGATGCCTTACACTGAAGCTGTGATAAATGAGATTCAAAGATTTGCTGACGTTATACCCTTGAATGGCCCACACAAGGTCACAAGAGACACCCAGTTCAGAGGATATACAATACCCAAGGTATCTTCTTCCAATAAATCAGCTTTCAAAGAAGTATTAAAAAAAGGGAAATGGGTAAAACAAAGGCAGTTCCACTGCTGGTAGCTGTTTTATTCAAAAGTTATAACCATTCAGACTGTCAGGAAGTGATGAAGCTGTTACTTTCATATTGTATAAATAACTGTAGCCAGAGGATTGCCTCTTGCATATAATGCAAAATAGTTGATCTGTAGGTGAGTTCTGTGGACACCAGAGGGCACTGTTCATATAAAAAGCAACAGTTTAAGGGCTCAATGCAAATGTTGGTTATAAAAAAGCCAGAAGGGCAAAATGGATACCGACCAACAACAAAAAAATGTCTAAGTCGGTATTCAAACGTCCTACCGGCTAAAAGCACAATGGATGTTAGGCCACAGAAAAGGTCTTGTGGCCAAATGTCCGTTTTGTGCTTAAAGTTCCCAAAATTATGCTAAGTAGCAGCAATATTGGGAACTTCAAAGGACATACTGCCAAGCACCGATCGTTAACTAATCTGTGTTAAACCTATCTGTCATCCACTGTCCTTCTCCTTCAGTCTTCTTCTCCTCAGTCTTCTCCTTCAGTCTTCTCCTCAGTCTTCTCCTTCAGTCTTCTCCTCAGTCTTCTCCTCAGTGTTCTCTTCATTCTTCTCCTCAGTCTTCTCCTCAGTGTTCTCTTCATTCTTCTCTTCATTCTTCTCTTCAGTCTTCTCTTCATTCTTCTCCTCATTCTTCTCTTCAGTCATCTCCTCAGTTTTCCCTTCAATCTCCCCTTCAGTCTTCCTCTTCAGTCTCCCCCTTCAGTCTTCTTGCTGTAAAAAAAAAAATAAAAGTATTAATTCAATGTAGAAATATCCAGCACAATAATACAAAGTTTAAGCCCTTAAGTGTCAGAGGGGTATGCAAACCAATGCGTTGTGTAACTCTCTGGGGCTCAGAAGGGTTAAAACATGTATTATTGTCTGTTTGTAAACCTGAATATCACTCCATTTAATCACATATGTCCAACTTGTTAAAAATACTATATCCAGAAATGCCATAATTAGCTGTATGTAACAATAAAACACATAGCTTATTTTCATATTTCTGCCGGTGTGTGTGGCTGCGGAGGCGGCGGTAGAGACAGTGATGCTTGGCACAAACCACGGTCCTGTCCTTCACCGGCTGATGCCCGTTCCACACTGAGGCAATCTGAGCAGAGACTGCCTTTATATTTGGGCAGCCTCTGTTCAAATTCCCTCACAGCCATTGGCTGGGATGTGCTTATGCACACACTGGCGCAGACATGAAAATAAGCTACATATTTTATTATTACATACAGCTAATTATGGCATTTCTGTATATAGCATTTTTAACAAGTTGGACATGCAATGGAGGTACTGCAAACGGACAATAATACATGTTTTAACCCTTTTGCAAGCCAGAGAGTTATACAATGCATTGCGTACCCCTCTGGCACTCAAGGGGTTAAACTACGTATTATTGTGCCGGATATTTCTGCATTGTATTAATACTGAAGGGAAGAATGAAGGAAAGGACAGAAGATGACCAGCATGCTGATGACTCCGCTGGACATCAGGATTAATGGTAAGAGTTACTTGTAATGTAGCAGTAATAACTGACGCTCATAGGGTTAACTCTACTAACTTTTGACACATTTTTCATACTTTGGATGTGTTGATGTGAAGCTTAGGGCTCTATATATCAATATATCCACTCTGGACTTAGGTTTTTTTTTTTATTATTGATTTCATAAACAAGACAATACATCAAATGGAATGACATTGGCATTGTGAAGAAATATAAAAGCACTATTACAAAATAGGTTCAAGTTCAAGTGTAACACTGTAGTAGTTCCAGACAAACAGTAACCAGAATATAACATCGCACAATCTCTGCGTGTGCAGTTAGATATATGAGAACCGTAATGTAAGTATTGAATATGCTAGAAGTATGAAAGCCAGTGTTGAGTTATGGAATTATTATCTAGTTCTCAGATTGGAAGCAAGGGTGAGATGAGATCTAGATCTCCAATGTACAACAACAGGGATCTAAGTAAGTGTGAGAAGATACGAAAAAAAGAAGGAAGAGAGGGAAAGGGAATAGACTGGAGAGAAAAGAGAGCTTTAAAGACCGGGAGGGGTGGAATAGAGAAGGGAAGGGGGAAGAGAGAGTGGGGATGAGAGGGGAATGGGTAATTCCATCGAGTCCAGCAGGAGGGAGTAGGCCAACAATTTCAACCAAATGCTACAAGGTTTCATATGAGCAGGAACATATTTTGTAACCAATGTATAACAGCGAGTGCCAAAAGGATAAGAGACACTTCGGGAGGGAAGCTAACTTGGTTCGTTTGCAGACACGGTGGACCCTAAGTGAGAGGAAGCAAGGGACACGTCCCCTCTCCGCTATCCAGACCAAATGGATGTGAACTGATTTGGGGAATGGGTCGCTAGAGCATGCTGTCTCTCAAGTTCAATAAAGGAATCCACTTTGAAAACCCATTGAGTTAAGGTGGGTGTAGCAGTTTGTTTCCAATATTGTGGCATAAGTGACCTAGCTATATTTAAAAGGGGTGGAATTTCCCACCATTGGGAAGGAGATATGCTTTGGGAGAGATGTCCTTTATAGGAAAAGAGGCATAATTAGGGGTCAAGAGGAAGAGAGGTTTGAAGAATGGAGTCCAAGTGTGTCAGGATCTGCAACCAATAGGCTTGTATCAACGGGCAACTCCACCAGATATGGGAAAGAGACCTAACCTGTTGAAGGCATCTCCAACAAGAGGAAGGGGCTGTATGGTGGATCTTGGCAAAAAGGGAGGGCGTTCTATACCACCCTGTAATGAGTTTATAGTTTATTTCTCTTGATTTAGTATCTCTGTGTAATTTAAAGTCGGATCTCAAGATATACAACCATTGTGTCAGTTCTAATGAAACAGCAAGTTCAGATTCCCAGCGTCGAATATAAAAGGGTTTTGAGGTTATCCAGGGGCAGAAGAACAACGAGTAGCAGAAGGACACGGGTCGTAAAGAGGCAGGGGTATTATCAATAGCCAACTTAAAACAAATAAGCAACCTGTCTGGAGATGCATATCACGGTGCCCGTGTTATCGCTGGCGACATTATTACTCAGTGCTACGTCATGATTCCTTTTAAATGGCTATTGTGGGTTTTCTCTGCCTGTGCTAGCCCTTAAATACTGAGCCCTGTCACTGCTTCTATGCCCTTTCGTGGTGTTCCTGTCACTAGCGCTTGCTCCAGTCTTTTGTGTGAATCCTGTATATGACCCCTGACTGCCTGACTACTCTGTCTGATCATGTTCCTACTCTGTGTACCGATCCAGATTGGCTGATGTTCCTGCTCCGTGTACCGACCCGGCCTAGCTGACGTTCCTACTCTGTGTACCGACCCGGATTGGCTGACATTCCTGCTCTGTGTACTGACCCGGATTGGCTGACGTTCCTGCTCTGTGTACCGACCCGGCCTGGCTGATGTTCCTGCTCTGCATACCGACCCAGATTAGCTGACTTCCTTCTCTGTGTAGTGGCCCGGCCTGGCTGACGTTCCTGCTCTGTGTACCGACCCGGATTGGCTGACGTTCCTGCTCTGTGTACTGATTTGGCAATAATTCCCGCTCCATCTGGTGATCCGGTTGGAGTATGTGCCTCCAGTGTTCGCACTGTCTTCTGACAGTCCTTGCTTGCCTTGTATAGTCTGCTCCGGCAGTCCCGCTTCCTGTGACCTAGTCTTGTATACTCTGCTCCGGCAGTCCTGCTTACTGAGACCCAGTCTCCGGTTATTGTGTCTCGTGATCCTTCACCTCGGTGGTTGAGCTCAATCAGGTTGTACCACGGTACGCTTGATTTGTTTATTGCTATTACCCAAGGTTGGTTTGTTCCCTGGGCACCTCGGTTATCCCCACAGCCTAGCAGCCATATTCAGATCTGAGCATTCGTTTAACCCCTTGGGGTTGGTGCGGTTGCACTTTGGATCACAGTGTACTGCAGGTTACATTGGCGCTCTTTCTTGCTATACAGTATCAGTCACCCTTGACTGTTCTGGCAGTCTGTCTCCTCCAGGGCCTTCGTATACCTCCGTGAGGCCTCTGTCACTTTGTGTTACTCTCTGCGGAGAGGGTGTCCTGTGGGCATTAGTCCTATTAGGGCCTGTCCATACATCCTGGACTAATAGCACCCGTCTCTCCACGGTCTCTTCTAGGATTTCCGCGAACTGTAACCTGATCTGTGGCAGTGTTGTACTTTTGTGTTTCACTGGACCCGTGTGAGTTACTAAATATATTTGTAACCTGACCTGTGTCAGTATTATTTCTGTCTCTACATACTGGACCCGTGTGGGTTACTCTAATTTCTGTGTTTCAATAAAACTGTGTTTTTACCTAAACCTTCTGTGTCTGAGTGTCCTAAAAAACCGTTACAATGCGGTACCAGAGCTCGATTTATACCAGTGCCTGACCTAAAAAACAAGCCACCAAGGAGAGAAGAGCTGGCCTAGTTTGTCTGGGAAGGTGAATAAAAGGAAAAACTTCAAGTCTTTTGTGAGAGACCCCAGTGTGTGAAGATTCGCCTCTTTCCATCTGGTTGTCATGGGTCCTGACAATGCAGCTGTGAATGTAGGGTTTTGCAGAAAAGATTGTAGAGGGGAGGGAGAGGACGCAAGGTGAAGTGAGGTGTTCACCTGACCCCAGGTTTGTAAAATATGGCCCAGGATAATATGATGTTTGCAGCGCATAGGAATTGAAGACGCTTGGACCCAGAGTAGTTGGGCAGGATCCAAGCCCTCTAAGGCATGCAGGGTGGACATAGTCCATCTCTTAGGTGGGGCAGAGATATAATCAAATATTTTTGCCAGAGTGGAGGCTTTGTGATATTTGTGGAAGTCAGGTATGTCTAGACCCCCCTGCATAACCGGAGAGGTAAGGACATTGTATCTAAGTCTTGGCCGCTTCTTAGCCCAAATGAACTGAGAAGTAAGTGAGGAGATCGTGTCTATAAAATGTTTGGGGAAAGAGATTGGGAGAGCATTCAGAACATAAAGGACTTTAGGGAGGACCATCATTTTAACTAAGTTGATGTAGCCAAACCAAGATACGGACATTGGATCCCAGGAAGATAGATCAGATTTTATTGTGTCAATCAATGGGGAGAGGTTTCGGGTAGGAAGGGAAGAAAGAGCTGGAGAAATATGTATTCCCAAGTATTTTATGGAGTCATTGGAGCACTGTAAAGGAATCTATTCCTAAGTGATTCTGTCGTACACTGGTCCAGATTAATATTAAGAACTTCCGCTTGCGAGACATTGGAGTATTTGGTTAGTCTAAATCTAACAAAAGAAAAAAGGGGGACGATGGAGAAGTTAGAGAGAGAGAATACTTGAAATCCTCCCCTTTCCCTTCTCCACCCAAAAAAGTAGATAATTCATGGGGCAAATGATGATGCAAAGTACATTTAAACCCACTGGTTCCACATACAGCGCAGGTGAAATTATCTAAAACTTACACTTTTATTAATTCCATTAAAAACTACAATAATATTCTTTTTTTTAAAAAAATGAAAGTATGCGAGAGGAAGTGTAGAAACAGATTATGATGAACTTGACACGCTGGTAACATTGTTGGATTCCGAGAATAAATATTTGATCCTAAACACTGATCATGAGTGGAGAAGAAATTTAAAAATAAAATCGACATTTACTCCTCAGATTCAAAGTTGTCATATCATACATACATTTTTTGATATTGTTAGTGCCAAAATAAGTGAGATGAAAAATTGTAAGCATCGTTATGGTAATTTAACCATAGAGGAACAAACGGCCCGAAGGAGTGGTCATTAAACCAGCTGATAAAGGTGGTAATTTGGTAATATGGCCGAATAAAATGTATGTAGAAGAGGCAAATAGACAACTATTGGATCCAAGTGTTATAGGAAATTATTCTCTGATCCAACACAGGATTTTTTAAATGAGTATAATAAATTGTTGGATAATGTGAGATCAAAGAAAATTATTAATGAGAGAGAGTTTAAATATCTGACTGTGTTGTATCCTAAAGTTGCTACATTCTATCTCCTCCCCAAAATCCACAAGGATATTAATAAACCCCCAGGCCGCCCCATTGTTTCAGGAATAGAAAGTCTATGTCATCAGGCAGCCAAGTATGTAGAGCTTTGTTTAAGAGATTTAGTAATCACTTTACCATCATATGTGCGAGATACAATGCAAGTATTGCAAAGATTGGATAACATACAGATAAGTGATCAAACACTACTGGTGACCTGTGACATTGAGTCCCTCTACACGAGCATAGAACATAAGAAAGGTTGTCAAGCAGTGAGATATTTTCTGGACATGTATTCTGAAAAAATTAGTGATTTTAATGACTTTGTTATTAAGTTATTATATTTCATACTTACTCATAATTATTTCACATTTGACAACCAGTTCTTTTTGCAAGTAAGAGGGACAGCAATGGGGGCGGCATGTGCTCCCACATATGCCAATTTATATCTAGGCTGGTGGGAGCGGGAATATGTCTTTACAGATCAGATGGCAAAATATACAGAACAGGTTTTGATGTGGATGAGATACATCGATGATGTGTTTTTATTATGGGAAGGAGATAAAAAACTTTTGGTTGAATTCATTAAAGATCTTAATAATAATTTAAATTTGAGATTGACATACCAAATTGAACGAGATGAAATACCATTTTTGGATATAAAAATAAAACATGGAGAAAGTGGCAATATTATAACAGATCTTTATAGAAAACCTACTTCCATAAACAGTGTATTACATGCCTCAAGTGCACATCCACCTACAACGAAGAATAACCTACCAGTTGGGGAGTTTTTGCGAGTTCGGAGGAATTGTTCTAATTTAAAGTTGTTTAAAGAACAGGCCGGTCAATTAAGAGAAAGACTCCGAAAAAGAGGTTATTCTTCCACTGCAATCAGTAAAGCATACAATAGGGCTTTGAGAACTGACAGAGAAACTTTGTTGAGACCTAAATCCAGGAATATTGAGAATTCTATTACTCGATACATTACAACTTTTGGCTCAGATACTGGATATATAAAGCATATTATTGGAGAGAATTGGCACATTTTACTAACAGATCCCTTTTTGAGAGAAATACTAGGAGAGAGACCCAGTTTTTGTTATCGGAGGAATAAGAATCTGGGGGATTTAATTTCTCATAGTCATTATACTGATTCCTCCAAATTAAAAGAGAAAAGATTACCTAAAGGGTCTTTTCCGTGTGGACATTGCAAAAATTGCGGCTATATGAAAAAAGTTAAAGGAACAAAAGATAGATATGGCCATTTTCATAAATGTAATTCATTTATCACTTGCCAGACAAAACAGGTGGTTTACTGTTTGCAATGCCCGTGTTATTTTTTATATGTAGGTCAGACAGCACGGAAATTACGTATACGATTGGGAGAACATGTCAACTCTATCAAAAATGCGCGTATACATGACAGAAATAAATCACGCCAATTAACTACAGTAGCTAAACATTTCCTTGAAAAGCATAATTCTGATCCCAGAGGTTTGATATGTTGGGGTTTGGAGGAAATCAAGATGGGCATAAGAAAAGGAGATGTGAATAAGCTACTTTTGCAGAAGGAAGCGAGGTGGATATTTCTGTTGGACTGTGTCTTCCCGAAAGGGATGAATGAACATAATAATCTCACCGTGTTTTTGAAATAGCATGTATCAATCAAAAAGTTGAGTAATTTTGGTGGTATGGATAATTACAACTATAAAAAACAGTGAGATTAGTGGAGATTTTTCAATAAATGAAGATATTGTAAGAATGATTAATATGATGGAGATGGATTACATCTGGAGCTAATGGGTTTGGCGAAGGGTTAATAACTGATCGGGAAGCAAAAGATACGTAATAAATGAAATGGTACGCAAAAGATACAAGCGGTAGAGCTGTTGATATTAACAGTTAGTTTACAACTCCTGCGAAAAGGAGTAATTAATATATCGTTTGAGCAAGGACAGGTCTTGCGAAAAGGAGGAATGAATTACACTGTCTGTGATTAGGATAGGAGAATTTGGAAGTCTTTTCTCCAATCCGAATTGAATTGGGAGTGGCCAAATTTATCCTGACAGGTATATATTACCTTAGAGTGGAGTCTCTCACTTCAAGCCTTGATAAAGCCGTTAGGTGAAACGCGCGTCGGCGTTTTTTTGTTTTAACTAAAGACGATGTTAAATAAAATAGAAGCACTAGCTATTAATAGGGATATATATGAGCAACATTGTCGGTGGTTTTAATGAGTAGCGTTCTCCAGAAATGTCAGACCTTAGCTGAAATATATAAGATGTTAGCTTAAAGCACTGGGCGATTGAATAAATGCACGAGGGGTCAGGTGACTGTGAATCCCATGGCAGCCTTATTGAGGGTTTTAGTGAGCTATGGATGCTATTAGAGCATCAGAGATAGGAGCTTGACTGCCGTGTGGTGTGCTTTCTCCCTCCTCGTGCATTTTTGAAATTCAGTATCTGGATCCACACTGGTATGTATCTATCGTTATATCATCCCCAGTACATGGATGGTTAACAGGGAGAGATATCACAAGGGTTTAGTTCTAGTTTATTCGTGTTTGGATAGTTTTATTGCACGTAGATGTAAAGTGGGCAGTAGAGGTAGATGAATTGTGTGCTCACTTTTGGGAAAAAAAACAATTTCTTTCTCACTTTGAGATCACCTGGGTGATATATTGGCTCTCTCCGGCAGTTCAATGATCAGGGGTCAATATTACTGGATCAAACACTATATAGTTTGAGGTATTTAGTTATGTTTATTATTTTCCTTTAGCAGTAATTATTGGAAATAGATATATTAAGGGATTCAATAGTAATTAATTATTTCACGGGGAGTTAAATTATAAGTTTTGACACAAAGGTAGTTAACCCCATGAGTACCAGTACGATAGTGTTGGAAAGTTACACGACTGTAAAAGGGAGGAGGATGATGGAATATGCTGTACTAATCAGTAGAATTAATGAAGAGCAACTGAATTATTATTGTGAGTAGGAATTTTCATATTGTCAGTGTATGTATAGCAGTAACTGGTAGGAGAAATCCAGGAGTTCAAATGAAGACATACGGATAGCAGTTACAGAAAGAGATCTAGTGGGTTTAGCACAGTTATAGTGATTCTTGTATGGATCATAGGAGATGAATCGCTAATTAGTCTGCTAGTTTCTGGGAGCGCATACTTTAATTTTTTTTAAAAAAAGAATATTATTGTAGTTTCTAATGGAATTAATAAAAGTGTAAGTTTTAGATAATTTCACCTACGCTGTATGTGGAACCAGTGGGTTTAAATGTATTTGCATCATCATTTGCCCCATGAATTATCTACTTTTTTGGGTGGAGAAGGGAAAGGGGAGGATTTCAAGTATTTTCTCTCTCTCTAACTTCTCCATCGTCCCCCTTTTTTCTTTTGTTAGATTTAGTCTTACATATGTAGATAAGGGAGCATGGTCATGAAGGAAGAAGTGAATCCTCAATTACATGACCTAGATGATATTTAAGCATTTTTGGTGCTCTAGTTCTATTTTTTGTGTTTGTATATATTATGTAGTATTTCGTTAGTACCTCTAATAAAGGAGGAAGTGAGGAAGAGGGGTGGGATATGAAAAAAAGAATTTCATCGGAAAAGGCGGACAGTTTAAAATGTTCCAAGCCTCTTCGGATACCCGATATTGATGGGTGGTACGGTCTGCAGAAGCGGCTCAAGTGTAAGGATAAAGATTATGGGCGACAGGGGGCAGCCCTGCTGAGTCCCATTAGTCATGAGAAAAGAGGAGGAAAGAATCCAGTTGAGTAGTACTTTAGCAGAGGGTGAAGTATATAAACTCATTATACCTTGCAACATAAGTGGCCCGAAATCTATATTGCTCAGAGTTTCTTTGATATAAATCCAGCTGACCCTTTTCTGCATCGGATGAAAAGAAGATAGTGGGAATTTTCCGTGATAGGGTGAAGTCAGCAAGAGAGATGACTGTGGATATGTTATGTCTGGACTTGCGTCCTGGAACAAAGCCGCTTTGGTCTGGATGGATAAGGTAGGAAAGAAAGGGTCGTAAGCGGATTGCCAGAATCATAGCAAACAGTTGCAGTTCTATATTTAAAAGAGAAATTGGCTGGTAACTCCAGCATTGAGTAGGATCCTTTTGTGTTTTCGGGATGACCACAATGTGTGATTCCAAGGACTGCTATGGGAATGGCTGACTATCATGGTGCCCGTGATTGCTGACTTCTGCTGTCAGTCAGGTGTGAGTACTCTCCATTGGCCGCCTGTCTTTTGCCTGCCCAGTATTGCCTATATAGACTGGGCTGAGGCACCCTTTGGTTGCCCTTTCGTGGTGTCTCTATGTCAGCAGTCACCTTCCTTGTATCTGTATCCTTGGGCCTGTTTCACTCTGCTACCAGTGTCAGCGTATCTCCAGTAGTCAGTGCTTCTCCTGCGTTGTTCCTGCCTCCGTTCAAGATCTGGTTGGGCTGTCGTTCCTGCTTCCGTTCCAGTTCCTGTGCTGTTGTTGTTCCTACTCCATTCCTGACCTGGTTGGCAGTCCTGTCGTTCCAGTGGTTGTCCTGGCTTGTCTGCTGTTCCTGCTGCTGTATCCTGATTGTCATCCGTCTGGCTGCTGGGTCGCCTGGGCGACATTTTGATCATTGGTTTACTCCACATTCACCGGTTGCTAATCCCAATAGTATAGAACCGGTTGGACGATACGATTGTCCAGTATGCGTTACTGGTTTACTTCACATTCACCGGTTGCAGATTCCGCTAGTATAGAACCGGTTGGGCGCTATTGTTGTCCAGTACACGGTACTGGTTTACTCCACATTCACCGGTTGCTGATTACGCTAGTATAGAACCGGTTGGGCGCTATTGTTGTCCAGTATGCGGTACTGGTTTACTCCACATTCACCGGTTGCTGATTCCGCTAGTATAGAACCGGTTGGATGTTTCTGTTGTCCAGTACGCGGTACTGGTTTACTCCACATTCACCGGTTGCTGATCCTGCTACTATAGAACCGTTTGGGCTTTACTGTTGTCCAGTACGCGGTACTGGTTTACTCCTCATTCACCGGTTGCTGATCCCGCTAGCATAGAACCGGTTGGGCGTTACTGTTGTCCAGTACGCGGTACTGGTGTACTCTACATTCACCGGTTGTTGATTCCTCCATTACAGAACCTGTTGGGCTTTACAGTTGTCCAGTACGTGGTACTGGTTTACTCCACATTTACCGGTTGCTGATTCCTCCATTATAGAACCGGTTGGGCAATTCTGTTGTTCAGTGCACGAGACTGGTTTACTCCACAATACTGGTTGCTGATCCATCTATTATAGAACCGGTTTGCTATACTGTTGTCGGTTCTGAGGCTTAATGAGAATGACAGGAGGCATAACAGTTCTGTAGTACTCTATGAACAAGAGTCAGTAAGGAGCGATAGCCAGGCTGACGAAAACACTTCAAGAACAGTGGGGTGGTCCAGACCCCAGTTAAGGGAATTGGTCCAGTTAACTGAGTGATGTCGTCAGGTAACAAATGTGAGGGAAAGTAATGGGCGTCATCAGATAACAAGTCCCAAAGTGACATTACAAGCAGCAACCCGCTATATGTAGGGTGGAAGAAACAAACATTTGCATCGAGGTGTAAATGTGTATAAGTCTGGAACAGATAAAGCCCTATAATACGTAGATTTTCATAATAAAGGTTTACTATTCCTTTAACACCAATTTTTGCAGGCAAAATACATATATGCATTAACATCTTAAGGACTAGTGAACACAATGGGACACAGTAAGCTGTGCACTCCTCTAGTCCATAAGGGCTTGACTGGAAAACCTGAAGCGTATATATAGTAATGATTTTATTGTTGAGTGTGGTAAGCATTCTCCCGCTGCTGGGGAAATGCCTGATTAAAAAATGCCCATTTAATTTTGGCGACAAGGTGGCTTTGGATCGAATATACAAATTTGAAAGTGCAGCTCTCCCGGAGTTAGTCTGTGACTCCAGTGGCTGCACTTCAGAGTATGCACTGTAGCTCTGTATTATATATAGATGGACAATCTCCGCCATCATCAGGACTTTCATGCCAGCAAGCCGCATGATCCAGCCTCAAAGCATGTGCTGGGGAATGAAGATAAATCACACCGTTTCTTCTAAGCCTTGTTCAATTTATTTCCATAAACAAGTTGCAGAGGAAAGTAACCATCTGAACCACCCACTGCCCATCCAATGGCACAAACAGCATTGAAATGAGGAATTATGGCATATGTAGTTCTATCTATCTATCTATCTATCTATCTATCTATCTATGTCTATCTATCTATCTATCTATCTATCTATCTATCTATCTATCTATCTATCTATCTATCTATCTATCTATCTGTCTGTCTGTCTGTCTGTCTGTCTGTCTGTCTATCTATCTATCTATCTATCTATCTATCTATCTATCTATATAACTCATATCTATCTATCTGTCTCATATCTATCTATCTCATATCTATCTATAGATCTATCTCATATCTATCTATCTATCTATCTATCTATCTATCTATCTATCTATCTATGTATCTATCTCTCTGTCTGTCTATCTTTCTCATATCTATCTATCTATCTATCTATCTATCTATCTATCTATCTATCTCATATCTGTCTGTCTATCTATCTATGTATCTATCTGATACATATATATATATATATATATATATATATATATATATATATATATATATATATATCATATCTATCTCATATCTATCTATCTATCTATCTATCTATCTGTCTCATATCTATCTATCTATCTATCTATCTAATCTATCTATCTTCCGCATGTTTGATAAAGCCGTTAGGTGAAACGCGCGTCGGCGTTTTTTTGTTTTAACTAAAGACGATGTTAAATAAAATAGAAGCACTAGCTATTAATAGGGATATATATGAGCAACATTGTCGGTGGTTTTAATGAGTAGCGTTCTCCAGAAATGTCAGACCTTAGCTGAAATATATAAGATGTTAGCTTAAAGCACTGGGCGATTGAATAAATGCACGAGGGGTCAGGTGACTGTGAATCCCATGGCAGCCTTATTGAGGGTTTTAGTGAGCTATGGATGCTATTAGAGCATCAGAGATAGGAGCTTGACTGCCGTGTGGTGTGCTTTCTCCCTCCTCGTGCATTTTTGAAATTCAGTATCTGGATCCACACTGGTATGTATCTATCGTTATATCATCCCCAGTACATGGATGGTTAACAGGGAGAGATATCACAAGGGTTTAGTTCTAGTTTATTCGTGTTTGGATAGTTTTATTGCACGTAGATGTAAAGTGGGCAGTAGAGGTAGATGAATTGTGTGCTCACTTTTGGGAAAAAAAACAATTTCTTTCTCACTTTGAGATCACCTGGGTGATATATTGGCTCTCTCCGGCAGTTCAATGATCAGGGGTCAATATTACTGGATCAAACACTATATAGTTTGAGGTATTTAGTTATGTTTATTATTTTCCTTTAGCAGTAATTATTGGAAATAGATATATTAAGGGATTCAATAGTAATTAATTATTTCACGGGGAGTTAAATTATAAGTTTTGACACAAAGGTAGTTAACCCCATGAGTACCAGTACGATAGTGTTGGAAAGTTACACGACTGTAAAAGGGAGGAGGATGATGGAATATGCTGTACTAATCAGTAGAATTAATGAAGAGCAACTGAATTATTATTGTGAGTAGGAATTTTCATATTGTCAGTGTATGTATAGCAGTAACTGGTAGGAGAAATCCAGGAGTTCAAATGAAGACATACGGATAGCAGTTACAGAAAGAGATCTAGTGGGTTTAGCACAGTTATAGTGATTCTTGTATGGATCATAGGAGATGAATCGCTAATTAGTCTGCTAGTTTCTGGGAGCGCATACTTTAATTTTTTTTAAAAAAAGAATATTATTGTAGTTTCTAATGGAATTAATAGAAGTGTAAGTTTTAGATAATTTCACCTACGCTGTATGTGGAACCAGTGGGTTTAAATGTATTTGCATCATCATTTGCCCCATGAATTATCTACTTTTTTGGGTGGAGAAGGGAAAGGGGAGGATTTCAAGTATTTTCTCTCTCTCTAACTTCTCCATCGTCCCCCTTTTTTCTTTTGTTAGATTTAGTCTTACATATGTAGATAAGGGAGCATGGTCATGAAGGAAGAAGTGAATCCTCAATTACATGACCTAGATGATATTTAAGCATTTTTGGTGCTCTAGTTCTATTTTTTGTGTTTGTATATATTATGTAGTATTTGGTTAGTACCTCTAATAAAGGAGGAAGTGAGGAAGAGGGGTGGGATATGAAAAAAAGAATTTCATCGGAAAAGGCGGACAGTTTAAAATGTTCCAAGCCTCTTCGGATACCCGATATTGATGGGTGGTACGGTCTGCAGAAGCGGCTCAAGTGTAAGGATAAAGATTATGGGCGACAGGGGGCAGCCCTGCTGAGTCCCATTAGTCATGAGAAAAGAGGAGGAAAGAATCCAGTTGAGTAGTACTTTAGCAGAGGGTGAAGTACATAAACTCATTATACCTTGCAACATAAGTGGCCCGAAATCTATATTGCTCAGAGTTTCTTTGATATAAATCCAGCTGACCCTTTTCTGCATCGGATGAAAAGAAGATAGTGGGAATTTTCCGTGATAGGGTGAAGTCAGCAAGAGAGATGACTGTGGATATGTTATGTCTGGACTTGCGTCCTGGAACAAAGCCGCTTTGGTCTGGATGGATAAGGTAGGAAAGAAAGGGTCGTAAGCGGATTGCCAGAATCATAGCAAACAGTTGCAGTTCTATATTTAAAAGAGAAATTGGCTGGTAACTCCAGCATTGAGTAGGATCCTTTTGTGGTTTCGGGATGACCACAATGTGTGATTCCAAGGACTGCTATGGGAATGGCTGACTATCATGGTGCCCGTGATTGCTGACTTCTGCTGTCAGTCAGGTGTGAGTACTCTCCATTGGCCGCCTGTCTTTTGCCTGCCCAGTATTGCCTATATAGACTGGGCTGAGGCACCCTTTGGTTGCCCTTTCGTGGTGTCTCTATGTCAGCAGTCACCTTCCTTGTATCTGTATCCTTGGGCCTGTTTCACTCTGCTACCAGTGTCAGCGTATCTCCAGTAGTCAGTGCTTCTCCTGCGTTGTTCCTGCCTCCGTTCAAGATCTGGTTGGGCTGTCGTTCCTGCTTCCGTTCCAGTTCCTGTGCTGTTGTTGTTCCTACTCCATTCCTGACCTGGTTGGCAGTCCTGTCGTTCCAGTGGTTGTCCTGGCTTGTCTGCTGTTCCTGCTGCTGTATCCTGATTGTCATCCGTCTGGCTGCTGGGTCGCCTGGGCGACATTTTGATCATTGGTTTACTCCACATTCACCGGTTGCTAATCCCAATAGTATAGAACCGGTTGGACGATACGATTGTCCAGTATGCGTTACTGGTTTACTTCACATTCACCGGTTGCAGATTCCGCTAGTATAGAACCGGTTGGGCGCTATTGTTGTCCAGTACACGGTACTGGTTTACTCCACATTCACCGGTTGCTGATTACGCTAGTATAGAACCGGTTGGGCGCTATTGTTGTCCAGTATGCGGTACTGGTTTACTCCACATTCACCGGTTGCTGATTCCGCTAGTATAGAACCGGTTGGATGTTTCTGTTGTCCAGTACGCGGTACTGGTTTACTCCACATTCACCGGTTGCTGATCCTGCTACTATAGAACCGTTTGGGCTTTACTGTTGTCCAGTACGCGGTACTGGTTTACTCCTCATTCACCGGTTGCTGATCCCGCTAGCATAGAACCGGTTGGGCGTTACTGTTGTCCAGTACGCGGTACTGGTGTACTCTACATTCACCGGTTGTTGATTCCTCCATTACAGAACCTGTTGGGCTTTACAGTTGTCCAGTACGTGGTACTGGTTTACTCCACATTTACCGGTTGCTGATTCCTCCATTATAGAACCGGTTGGGCAATTCTGTTGTTCAGTGGACGAGACTGGTTTACTCCACAATACTGGTTGCTGATCCATCTATTATAGAACCGGTTTGCTATACTGTTGTCCAGTGCACGGTACTGGTTAAACCTTCATTCTCCGGTTGCTGCTGCCTCCATTATTGCACCGGTTTGGTCTCCCTGGTTGTGATACTGGTTTGCTCCACTGTTCCATCTTATGCTGCTGCTCCATCTATTCAGCATTAGTGGAGCTGTCTTTCTGTCCTCCTGGCTGCCTTGCCCGGTATATTGGCAAGGCCGGTAGAGCCACTTACAGATTGTCATGATACCCTCCAGGCTGCCTTGCCCGGTACATCGGCAAGGCCGGTAGAGCCTGTCTCCATTCCATAGTGTCATCTTTCAGGCTGCCTTGCCCAGTATATTGGCAAGGCCGGTAGAGCCACATTCAGATTGTCGTGACACCCTCCAGGCTGCCTTGCCCGGTACATTGGCAAGGCCGGTAGAGCCTGTCTCCATTCCATAGTGCCATCTTTCAGGCTGCCTTGCCCGGTATATTGGCAAGGCCAGTAGAGCCACATTCAGATTGTCGTGTTACCCTCCAGGCTGCCTTGCCCGGTATATTGGCAAGGCCGGTAGAGCCTACCATACTGTATCTTGCAAAAACTACTGTTTGAACCCATTATGTACATGTCATATATGTGTATGTTCAGGACCCGTGAGGGTTCCCATTAAACTTTTCAATAAAGTTTGATTTTTATATTACTCTGTGTCTGAGAGTCAAAACAAACCGTGACACTGACCCTGCAAGACCGTATTGAAGGAAGATAGAAGAAAAAGGGAAAGAGAAGTGGTGAAGGTTCTATAATAGGGTAAGGTAAATCCATCCGGTCCCGGGCTCTTCCCTAAGGGCATGGTCTTAAGCACAGTGAAGAGTTCTGCTTCTGTAATAGGTTTCTTGAGGGATTCTGCTTCCTGTTTGGTGTTTATAAACCTAGCCAATATTTTGCCACACTTGTCCCCAGAAATATATTTTTCATATTTGAACCGCATTAAGGATTTCACAGTCTCTTCCATCAGGAGTTTATTGAGGTCACTTCTAAGAATCGGAAGGTCCCGCAGAGCTACCAAGAAGAGTGATATTTTGTGAGAGGCCTCCTTGGTCCGAATTTTGTTTAACAGGTCTGTAATCGGCTTCCATTTGTTCAGTTTGTGGAAGGCCCCAATTTTAATAAGATGACCACAAGGGACACACTTGTCGCCTCCCATACAGTCAGGGCAGAAATATCAGGAGTGGAATTAAGCTGAAAGTATTCATCAATAATTGAAGTTAAAAGGTCTTGAGTGGCTGGGTCTGCAATGGCATTCACCATTACAATGTTAATGTCTGACATTAGTCAAAATTAAAGGGAGGGCTTGGGCTGCCCACTGGACTGTAAAGGAAGGGGGAGGGAAGAGCGGGTAGGTTGAAGGGTAGGGGGTGGAGTGAGAAAAAAGAAGTAAAGAGAGAGAGGAAAAAGAGTAGAGAAATACACTGTGGTGGCAAAAAGGCAAAGTGATAAGTAGGAAGAAGATCACAGGTTGTGCCAAAGGGTCTTTGGGGGAAGGCACTTCAGCCAGTTTGAAATAGAAAATGGGAGATGGTCCCATCTGAGCTTATGAAGCGTAAAGAAAAGCTAAGGAAGAGCAGTTATAGTGGAGACTATAAAGGAGACTAGGAAAAGATTAAGAAACAGAGTAGGAGGGGAAGAGGGGTAGTAAAAGCTTGGGTCCGTGTTAGGAGACAAGATACAGTAAATTAGGTAAAAGAGAGAGTCCTGTAGAAAAGGAGGCAGACAGGGGTTAGTCATGTAAACGTGGAGTGACCCTCCCTCTGGGGTGCAGAAAGATCGGAAAGAGGTAAGGAGAGGGTCAGTAATGAGTCCTGATGGCCATGCCTTCCATGGTGGAAAGAACCTGTGGTGCACATAAAGCGGTATAAATACTATGTTGGCGGTAATTAACTGCATACAAGAGGACATGCAGTGGTTAATAAGACTATGTATTAACACATGGGCCCCAGGGATTACATATCGGGGTCACAGGGGTTAGTTGTGAAGGTGAGGAGCCCCCACATGATGTGAACATATTTAAAATTATGTCCACTACGATTTTGTGGTAGTGATATGAACCCAAACAGGGAGCCCGGGTCCACCATTGAGATGGGGGAGACATGGGTGCAGTGGGGAAGTGTGGAATCTTCATTAAGGGGTCTAATCAGAAGGTGGGGCATGTGTGACTAACAATGACCTCTTGATGGAGCAATGTTGTAGTCCAGGAGAGTGGAGGGAAGGGAGTCAGTGGGTCCGGTCAAGGCCCCAAATCCGTGGGTGGGGGGGATGGCTCCAAGGTTACGATGGGTCCAGCAGGTAAAGGGTAACTAACTGAAAAGGACATGTTGGGAAAAGTCTGAAGGTCACCATCAGGCAGTCAGTAGTACTACATGGAGTCTGGGGCTGACCAGGATGGACACTGTTGGTACATCATCTTACAGAGGGGCCAACAGTCTTCCTCAAACTGCGAGCCACAGCATGAAAATTTTTGCTATACATTCGGTTCTGAGGCTTAATGAGAATGACAGGAGGCATAACAGTTCTGTAGTACTCTATGAACAAGAGTCAGTAAGGAGCGATAGCCAGGCTGACGAAAACACTTCAAGAACAGTGGGGCGGTCCAGACCCCAGTTAAGGGAATTGGTCCAGTTAACTGAGTGATGTCGTCAGGTAACAAATGTGAGGGAAAGTAATGGGCGTCATCAGATAACAAGTCCCAAAGTGACATTACAAGCAGCAACCCGCTATATGTAGGGCGGAAGAAACAAACATTTGCATCGAGGTGTAAATGTGTATAAGTCTGGAACAGATAAAGCCCTATAATACGTAGATTTTCATAATAAAGGTTTACTATTCCTTTAACACCAATTTTTGCAGGCAAAATACATATATGCATTAACATCTTAAGGACTAGTGAACACAATGTGACACAGTAAGCTGTGCACTCCTCTAGTCCATAAGGGCTTGACTGGAAAACCTGAAGCGTATATATAGTAATGATTTTATTGTTGAGTGTGGTAAGCATTCTCCTGCTGCTGGGGAAATGCCTGATTAAAAAATGCCCATTTAATTTTGGCGACAAGGTGCTTTGGATCAAATATACAAATTTGAAAGTGCAGCTCTCCCGGAGTTAGTCTGTGACTCCAGTGGCTGCACTTCAGAGTATGCACTGTAGCTCTGTATTATATATAGATGGACAATCTTCGCCATCATCAGGACTTTCATGCCAGCAAGCCGCATGATCCAGCCTCAAAGTATGTGCTGGGGAATGAAGATAAATCACACCATTTCTTCTAAGCCTTGTTCAATTTATTTCCATAAACAAGTTGCAGAGGAAAGTAACCATCTGAACCACCCACTGCCCATCCAATGACACAAACAGCATTGAACTGAGGAATTATGGCACATGTAGCTCTATATATCTATCTATCTATCTATCTATTGCTCATATGTATCTATCTCATATCTATCTAATCTATCAATCGCATATATATCTACATCATATCTATCTATCTATCTATCTATCTATCTATCTATCTATCTGTCTATCGATCTATCTATCTATCTAGCTATCTCATATCTATCTATCTATCTATCTATCTATCTATCTATCTATCTATCTATGTCTATCTATCTATCTATCTATCTATCTATCTATCTATCTATCTATCTGTCTGTCTATCTATCTATCTATCTATCTATATAACTCATATCTATCTATCTGTCTCATATCTATCTATCTCATATCTATCTATAGATCTATCTCATATCTATCTATCTATCTATCTATCTATCTATCTATCTATCTATGTATCTATCTCTCTGTCTGTCTATCTTTCTCATATCTATCTATCTATCTATCTATCTATCTATCTATCTATCTATCTGTCTCATATCTATCTATCTATCTATCTATCTATCTAATCTATCTATCTTCCGCATGTTTATAGATCTCATATACAATGTAATACATAAGTATTTGGACAATGAAGCAACAATTAAGAGGACAAGGCGTGGGCTGTCAGCTTGTATTTGAGGGTATTTGCATGCATAAACCGTGTTAAAAATACTGCCCTTTTAATATATAATTCCTCGATTTTGGGGGATCAAGTGTAAGTGGACAATTGCCTGCTCAACTGTTTATTGACCAAGTGTGCCTTTGCATCATGAGTTCATGCACAAGAGCATTAACAAAAGATCTAGAAGTGATTCAAGAGGTGTTTTCATTTGGATGCTGTTGCTGTTGTCTCTCAACATGAGGAAGGAAGATGTGTCAATATCAGTAAAGCAGGTCATCATGACACTGAAAAATCTGAATAAATCAATCAGAGACTTAGCCAAAATGTTAGGTGCATCAAAATCAAATGTGTGGTACCTTGTTTAGAAGCAAGAATGAGCAGGTAAGCTCAGCAATACCAAACCACCTGGTAGACCATAGAATGCCACTGTAATGAATAACCAGAAAATGTTTGTAAGAATGACGAAAAACTGTTGTCAACTGTTAAACAGGTCATGACACTCTCCAGGATGTAGGCATAGAAGTGTCAAACAGTACCATAACGAGAAGACTACACCAGCATAAACTCAGAGGGTTTACTAGAAAAAGCAATCCACTGGTAATCCTCTACAATAGGAAGGCCAGGTTACGTAGCTAAAACCCAACATAAAATAATCGGTAGTATTCAGGAACAAAGTCTTAAGGATAAATGAAATGAAGAGCAATCTGTACCCAAGTGATGGAAAGAGGAAAGTTTGGAGAAAGAAAATAACAGCACATGATCCAAAGCATAACACCTCATCTATGAAAGATGGTGAAGGTAGTCCTATGGATTGGGTATGGATGGTTGCCATTGGATCTGGATCACTTGTCTTTATTGATGATGTGAGACTGCTGACCATAGCAACAGGAGGAATTTTGAAATGTACAGTAACATCTCATCTACTCAGAAGCAAATACCTAAAAAATAACTGGAAGGCACTTCACCTTGCAGCATGACAATGACTCCAAACATACCACTAAAGCAACCAATGAAATTTTCAAGGACAAAAAGTGGAATGTTCTTGACTGCCAAGTCAATCACCCAACTTGAATCCAGCTGACCATGTGTTTCACTAGCTGACTGACAAGGAGATTGAAGAGAACAAACAAGAACTGAAGATGGCTGCAGGACAGGACTGACAAAGCATCACCCTTAGTGTCTGGTAATGTCTATGGGTCACAGAATTCAGAAAGTCATAGAATTCAAAGGATTTGCAACAATGTATTAATCTGACAACTTTGTTTAAGATTTTATTTGTGCAAAAAATGGAGGAACTATGCATAAAAATGGCTGTAATTCGTACATGATTTATGGATGTAAATACCCTCAAATTAAAGCAGTCAGAACTTTATTCACTTCATCACTGTATCATTCCCAATCCATAGTGCTGGAATACAGATCCAAAACAGCAAAACTTGTATCTCTGACCAGATACTTCTGCACTATCTATCAACCTATCTATCTAACTTCTGCAGAATGTCTGTAAGTCTCCTTATGACAGTGAGCCAGAGCGTTATATCCTAGATAATCATTAATCTGTATTTTACTCATAGTCATTTTGGAATCACATCTTTGGCCTCCTGTGTGTACTTTATAGCTGAACTGTTGAGTGTAACCTTCTGTTGTCATTTTTCAGGTAATATTGTTTTTATCTCTTCTGGCTGTCAGTCTCTCTCTCTCTCGCTCTCTCTCTGTGCTCACACTTTCATTGCTACCTTCTTGATGCTCAAATTACCTTGTTGGTCCCAGTTGTTTCTGATCACATGTCCTAATACCCCTTTATAGCAGTGTATAACTGCTGCAGTGTGTCTGTTTTAAAGCCTGGTTTTAAGTCTCCTTATGAGAGTAAGCCAGAGAGTTATATATCAGTTATTAATCTGCAGTTATTAATATGTAATTTGCTCATAGTAATTTTGGAATCACATCTTTGGTCTGCTGTGGAAACTCAAAACAGACTGCTATCAACAAAATAACTAATCTTGCTGGATTCAGACCAAAGGAATGTTTGTCTTCACCAAGCACTGACATTTGCATCTTCTATCAAAACTGCTGAACATCTAGTGCAAGACACCAGGATTACCAGGAGGGAGTTCACAATCTGCACAGTTAGCCTTTAAATCCACTGACAAAAGTAAAGATCCGAACTCAGATTTCTTCTGCAAACCCTATTACCCAAAACAATGTCTACCTGTACTTAACATCAATGGATTATATTCTTTACCCCTGAATGACATCTGTCTTCAAGATACTTGGTAGTTCTGCAACTGACTCTCTTCACCGTCTCTGGATCCTGCACCTTTTACTGCCATGAGTTGCCAAGTCATCAGTACTCTCCTGGAACACAAACAGACTGTTCACAGATTCTCCTGTCCCATGCATTAACCTCACCATGTCTAATATGGTTCTTGTTTTTCATCACCATCCTTACCTGCAACAGACTCTCCTCCTCCTGTGTCCACATTAACTGCCATTCCATTCATATTGCACCCTCACCTCTTCCCTCACCACTTCTCAACTCCCATTAACTTTTCCTCATTCCTCCATTCCCTATCACCACCATCTCCTTCTACCCATGAAAACTGCCTCACTGCTTTAGTGCTCACTCCCACCTACTGTCCCTCACCCTTCTCATTCTGCTTGTTGCATGTGACTTCTCACCTAACCAAGGCCCATTTTCCATTCTGTCTTGTACTGCAACACCCTCTCACATACAGAATATATGTAACCTAATAACTGTTCCACGTCACCTAACCTCCTCCTCTCTCTTTTTGTTTTGGTCTCTGGAAGCCCCACTGTGTGCAATAAACTAACTTCATGATTTGTTCATCTCATACTCTCTAAATCTCCTTGCCATCACTGAAAACTTACATCATAAGTCACTGCTGCCATTGCTCCACATTCACATGGCAGCCTACAATTCACCCACACCCCTAGGCCTGGTAACAGACAGAAGGGTGGAGCAGGCATCCTGCTGTTCTCTAACCATACATTTCTGTTAATCCCCTCTGTTCCCTCTCTCTCCTTCCCTACATTCAAAGTTCATACCCTTAGTGTCTTCTCCCCCTTCTCCTTGCATGATGCTGTCATATACAGACCACCTGGTACTACTACACAGTTCCTTGACCACTTTGCTTCCTGTCTCCCTCATTTTATGTTCTCTGATGTCCCTACTCTCATCCTGGGAGACTTCAGCATCCCTGTAGATAACCACATAACCCCCTCTGCCCTCAAACTCCTCCCCTTAACAACCTTCTATTACAGTAGACAGGCTCTCCAACACAATGATGGACTCTCCGCTGAGCTGGCCTTCACAAACCTCTGCTCTGTCTCTAACTTTTCTAATGTTCCCTTTTCAAACAGACCCACAACTTGCCTCGGTCACTGCCCTCAAAAGCACTTCTTTCTCCCAATTTTAACTGACCCCTATGGTAAACTGGTTTACCCTAGAATTGATCCTTAGTACATCTGCCTCACTGTGGGGAGCTGTAGTTGAAGACTCATACCTTCCCATACAGTGCATTATTAATCATTACTCCTCTCTGGATACCAGTTGGTGTGGTTTCCACCACAATGTAGCCGTACCGTTCTTAGGAAAGGTCTGTTAGTTTGTTAGTATTTTATATTGATTGAACATCTATTCAAGGTGCTATTTTCTCGTCCTCAGGATACTGAAGTTTATGCCCCGCTCTGTACTGTTCACCGTGATCCTAAATATTTCTTTTGCCCTGACAAATTCAATCCTGATCGCTTCCTCGATGAACAGGGCAGGTTCAAGAAGAACAATGCCATGGTGCCTTTCTCTGCAGGTATGATCCAGCATTAGAAAACTTTAAATGGGAAACAGCTTGGGAAAAACTCATTACAGAAAGATTTAGGAGAACTGATAGACAACAGACTTATCAGCAGTGTGCAGAGTCACTCGGCAAATAGGGTACTATCCTGCATAAAAAGGGGTATAGATGCACAGGATGCTAATATAATTCTACCTCTATATAAATACACGTTAAGGCCTCATCTAGAATATGGTGTACAGTTTTGAGGCATCAGTTCTTTAAAAAGACATTACTGAACTGGAAAAAGTGCACAGACAAGCAAAGAGGACCATAAAGGGATTGGATGATCTGAGTTTTAAAGAGAGACTAACCAAAATGGGTTTATTTACATTAGAGAAGAGACGTCTAAGGGTTTATATGATTACCATTTACACATATATTCAAGCTAATTCAAAGAACTATCCAATTAATTATTTACACAAAGAGTTGAGATAAGAACAAGAGGTCGTTAATTAAAACTAGAGGAAAGGTGTTTTCAACTAAAACAAAGACAGGGGTTTTTTTTACAGTAAGCGCAGTAAAATTATGTAATTCTTTGCCTTGGGATGCTATGCTTGCAGATATTGTAACTGCTTTCAAACAAGTAATGAATACCTATCTAGTGTAGAACAATACTGAGAATTATGACAGTTGGCTTCATATCAGATAGAATGTTGATCCAGGAAAATATCTGACTGTCATTTGGAGTAAGGAAGGATTTTTTTTTTACAAACTTGGGGCGTAATTGGAAATGGCTTCAAGATGTGATAAAGCTAAGAGAAAGTTGAGCCACACATTCCAATGTGTTTGATATTCAAAGGAAGCTATGCATTAATATGTATTAAGGTGAAGTGACTTTAGTACACAGGCTCCATATAATAACACATGAATAAGAACATTTATCTCTCCTTTTCCCCACCATGGTGTATATCCCAACAATCCTCTTAGTACATAAACCTCAGTGTAGTCTCCTCCTAGAAACCTTTTTTCTATTCCTCCAGGAAAGCGAAGTTGCCCTGGAGAAAGTCTGGCTCGTATGGAGCTTTTCCTCTTCATCACCAACATCCTACAGAACTTCACTCTGACCTCACCAACGCATTTCACTGATGATGATGTTGCTCCGAAAATGAAAGGATTTGTAACTTTCCCTGTAAACTACCAGGTTTCATTTGTTCCTCGCTAACTGAACCAAGATTTGATAATGAAAACAATGTCAAACTGGTCCTTTTAGTAGTTTGGAAATATAGTCTGTGTATGAAGAATTGATTGTTAAAAGGGAGAGGCTTAGCAAATACTTTATATATATATATATATATATATATATATATATATATATATATATATATATATATATATATAAGATAACATGTTTTGATCCTAAGAAAGAGGAATCAAACCTTTGGAATCTTGCTTATATCATGGTACTCTGCACCATGAAGGAGTTATAATGTATTTCGAAGCTAAATCTGTATTTATACTTATAAAATATTAATCCAAGTAAGAAAACTAATAAAAAATATATCATGGATGAATCCTCAGTGTTCAACGCTTGTTTTAAAGGGAATTTTTCCTGAATAGAGTTTACATTCCCTAAATTCGTCAGTTTTATCTGCTAAAAGAATTAAAGCACATCTGTCACATGTAATAAAAGGATTAACGTAATCTAACATTTTTCCACATCTTCACATCAGTGGGATTATCCATCTTGACAGGATTTGCATGATTCATTTATTCCACCCTTTTGGTGGGAGCCTGGCAGCCTCAGAAGAAGTGAGGATTAGGGAGGCAAGGTCAGGACAGGTGAGTAAGTATGCAGGCTGAATTAATGAATTTGTTAATTTGAACATAGTTGTGCCACACAGGTTAAAGAGTCCCTAACTAATAACTGTACATGGTTAACTCTCAATTAAGGGATACTGGGGTCTATGCCCACTTTGTAATCTCACCACTTGGATAATTACATGCTTTGGTCCATTTTTTATGGTCAGACTCAGAACTAATGGAACACAGCTAAAACATAGGGATGGCGATAGCAAATAAAATTACCTTTGAGGGATGCCTGCATTTGTGTGCTTATAACAAGAGGATACCAATCTGTGTGCTGTGATTGGCTATTTCAACTCAGCAACAGGAGAAAAATGACTCAGGGATAAAACACCCTCATCCCCAAAGTGAGACATTGCAAAGGTCTACCCACATGCCATGTCACATATTAAAAGGCACCTGAGTCTTATGTGCTCAAGACACCCACATGATCACATGTACATGCAATTGACTACAACCAGGAGAAATGGTGGAGCTTGACTGTCACTTAAGTAGTCTGGTTAGAATCAAGCTACTCACTCACTATCTGATAGGATGCCTATAGCAGGCATTTTGTCATACATTGTGTTCCACATATCACATGAAATTTTTTAAAGCCTCTTTGACTTGGGCTTTACAATGGGTGATGCATGCACCATAGCTTTAATTTTGTGTTTGTGGCAGGGTTGATTAATGTCTGTCAGTGCTGTGATCATTGCAGAATAGAACACAACTGTGATCCCTGTATACAGATCCCTCCTCCCCCAGCTAAACAACATTAGAGTCAACACTGTAATCTAGATATCTCTAAAGCCATTACACTGACCAATCAGTAGGACCCCACCTTTAACCTTTTGAGTCCAAGAGAGATATGCACCAAATTGCAATGTAAATAGTTTAAAAGAAACAGTATTAACCCGCTGAGTTCCAGAAGCATACACAACACGTTGCAGAGCAATGCCTTGCATACCACTCTGACACTCAGAAGGGATAAAGACAAACATGAAACAATCAGATCCCCCACTAGGCAATCCATTCTCATTATCCATGTAAGCCGATGTATCAAGATTTATGGAGTAAATGTGCACAAGAATATCACCAGATGGAACAAATGAAAATCCCCCAAATGCAAGGTTTCCAGATCATCCATTTAAAGGGATAGTAATGTTTCATAATAAAAACGCTCTAATTAATCTTTATAGTGTTTGGATAATGGAGAGTGTTATTTCAATACTGTCAGAGTTGTAGTTCAAGAGTAATTGAATGATAAAGTATCCCCCTCCCGCCTCTTTTATAATAGCTGGACAGTACAGCAATTGAAACTGAGCAATTATAAGTGTACAAGGAGATATTCTGGAGATCTATTTTGTATCCATTTTGATGATATCTAGTCTTCTCTTTCATAGGTAAGAATTTTATGAATCTATTCCTAATTACTACCTGTAGACAAGATTCAGGGCTCATTAGATAATTGGTAAGGAGTCTGAACACTGAAACTGAACACTGAGTCATTGAGGTGGTTTGGACTGATGTGTTAATTAGTACCTGTTAGATCTAGTCACATACTGTTTTGCTAATTAATGGGAGTTGCCTTCTATGTATAAAAGTAAGTTTGCTATTAGCTGGGCAGTACAGCAATTGAAACTGAGCAATTGTAAGTGTACAAGGAGATATTCTGAAGATCTATTTTGTATCCATTTTGATGATATCTATTCTTTTTCATAGGTAAGAATTTTATGACTCTATTCCTAATTAGATTCCTAAATAATACCTGTAGACAAGATTCAGGGCTGATTAGATAATTGGTAAGGAATATGAACACTGAAACTGAACACTGAGTCATTGAGGTAGTTGGGACTGATGTGTTAATTAGTACCTGTTAGATCTAGTTACATACTGTTTTGCTAATTAATGGGTGTTGCCTTCTGTGTATAAAAGTAGATTTGTTATTAGCTGGACTAATAAATAGCTGGGCAGTACAGCAATTGAAAGTAAGCAATTGTAAGTGTAAAGGGAAATATTCTGGGGATCTATTTTGTATCCATTTTGATGATAGCTATTATTCTCTTTCATGGGTAAGAAGTATTACCAGCGTCTCTGTATCTATCTGAGAGGGGACTTGTTTTTCCAATTTTCTTTCCATCTCTCCATTTTTGCTCTTCTTTATTGTAGAATCTTTTGAGAGTTAATTTTCTGATGAATTTCTGTGTATCCATGAACAGAACAAATTCATTTGGTTTGTTTGCTGGGAAAAATTTGAGGCCCTTAATTAAAATGGACAATTTATTAACAGAGAGGTCATGTTGGGATAAATTGAAGATCCCATGATCATGGGTTCTCTCTTCCTTGATTTCTTTTTTAATTGGACCTTTCCTCCTCAAGTTCCTCTTCTGAATCGTCTCCTCTTTTCCTGTGTAATGTCTGTCTCTGTTCTTTGTCTCAGTCCTTGTTTCACTCCAGTCTCACCCAGGTTTCCATAGGTGTTTGTTTCCCTGCCTCTAAAAAGACTGCTTGTTGGTTTTGTTCTTAGGGATAGCGCCTAGGGTCTTCTGTACCAGTGGATTGAGTTAGGTTTATTGGATGTACAGGCTGTTGTGTAGATACATTTCCTTCTTTGTTCCTGTGATTTGTATGAGTTGGAAGTGTTATTTGTTGTTTTGATTCGTTCTCGTTATTTGATTTGATAGATGGTTATTTTTTTCTCTCTTTTCCTTAAGAGTGTCATGCTCCTTTGGTTTATGTGTCTTAAGTTGTTGATTCTTCTTGATGATGAAGGTTCATATCACCCCCAATATTAATTGTGGGTAATTTATTGTTAATTGTTGTTGTTTTTCTTTTCCAATTGTCTCTTTGTTCCTTCAGACTCAGTAGTGTTATCTGTTGTGCTTGATAAATCTGGTTGAGAGGAAGATGTTGAAATCATGTCAGTTCTTGTTATTTGTTATTTTCGTCTGTTTGTTGAGACTTGTTTGTTGTAAGTATTAGTTTGGCATCCATAAGATGAGGTTTGGAAATTTTTGGGAATATGCATTATTCCAATATATTGGACCTTGATAGTTACCCCTTTTGTTCCAGTTTCTTTGGTTTCTATAGTTATAGTCTTCTTAATCTCTTTTAAGTTTCTTTTGTTTTCTTTGGATTAAATCCTTCTCAATATGTTCCACTCTTGAATTGGTTAATTGATCTAAATTGGCAAAATCCATATCCAATTTGTGTTGTTCAAGTTTTTTGGGAGAGTTTCTACATCTTTAGTTGTTGTATCCATTTGGGCAGTTCGATATTTAATGATTAATTCCATAAGGCCTTTTGAACATTTATCTAGGATCCCATTCCATTGTTGGTAGAACTCAGTCTTGTTTTTCCAAACGATGTCTCTTTATGAATTCTTAAGTCCCCAGGGAATTGACTTTTTCCCAAGTATTTTTGAAATGTTATAATTTCCCACCATTGGCTTATTTCTTTTTGAGCAATTTCTCTAGGTTAAAGAAGAGGGTTTTAATAATTGTTTGTGATGTGTTTTGTGTGGAGTTAGTGTGAATTGATGTAGAATTGAAATAGGTCCTAGCTAGTGTTAGTTATATTCCCCTCTAAAATACTTTTACTTCAACGGAGCTATGTGGTTAAAATATAGAAAAGTGGATAACCAGCACTCACCTAATTCTGGATATGTGGTACAATTTTATAAAAAATATGTTAAATTATATACATTAGACACATGGGTATACAACCCAGTAGAAACAAGACACAAACTGAGATATTACAGTGGACTTTTATTACAGAGGTATAACATAAATATAGTCAAATAATACACAAGTGTCCTCTATTGGATAGAATGTCTCTGAAGGATGACTATATTATTTTGAAAAAGATGGAAAGCTTTTGTATCTATAGAATACTAACAGAAATAAGGACGAACATTTTACAATCATACATGTATATCACCACAGGACTATGAGTATTAAAGAAGGTCACCTAGGGACGTAACTCCTGTAAACCCAAAAGAAAATAATTGATTGGATAACATGAACTTAAATGGTGGATCCCGCCATAACGGGTCCATTTTGCCACAGAAAAAATGGACCTTTCACATTGGCTGATTTTTTCATTTAAATTTTATTTTCATTTTCTTTTTTATTCTCATTTGTTTTTTATCCTGAACAAGGGATTTTAAATCCCGAAAGCATTTATTTTATATACATTTTTGCTGTTTAGAGTTTATTTACATCTTTGTTGTTTCATTTTATCTTTTTATTATTGCACTTATTAGGTTATAAGCTTTTTAAGCATCACAATATTTCACTTTCTTTTATTTACCAGCCAATTGAAGCTTTACCAATAAATACTATCATATCAATACCACTGAGAATGGTGTTGGATGGTACTTATTAACAATATTCATATCCTAAGTACACAGCAATCGGAAGATAGGAGAGACTACTGTCAAGGTTTTGCTGAGCAGCTCTATTCTGCCTATTGATTCTGATGTCTGAGCTAATCTAGTGCTCTGCTATCCACTGCTGCTGTCTTCTGAGTTTCTGGCCCAGGCTGATCAGCTGACCTCTCTGATTGCTCACCTAACCGTTACCAGCCAACCTGCCCAGGGTATTTAAAGCAGCTTGCCTCACTTCCCCATTGTCCTTGTGCTTGTTTGCTGACCTGTTGCTGCTGTGGAGTCTCCTGCACTCCTGTTTGCTGTATTCCAGACCCTTGGCTTGTTCCTGAGATTACGGATTTCTGTGCTCCTGACTCCGGCTTGGCTGATTACCTGTCCTAGCTCCTGACCCTGTCTCTTCATCTGGTTTATGCTCCAGGATCACAATTCTGTTTGTTTATTTTTTGTTTCTTTAACCCCTTTGCGTCCTGTGACGTACCCGGACTGTCACGCTGGTCCGGCACTTAAGGATCAGTGACGGTCCTGGTACGTCACGTACTTTTACTCACCGCGCTCTGAAATTTTACTCACCGCATGGACTGAAATTGATCACTCCAAGACCGGAGCGATCTCTTTCAGTCCTCCTTTCGATGTGCCGCCCCCCGTGATCAGTCACGTGGGACGGCACGTCGAACTCGTCTATCTGGTCCTTAAAGGACCAGACACCGCGGGATCGTTGGACCTGAAGGGGTTAATAAAGATGTTTTGGCATTTTACCTTTTTGTGTCCTGTCTGGTTCCTGGTCCATAACAACTACAAAGGATCTAGAATAGAGACCAATTTCATACAGGTTCACAAAGGAACTGGTTGTAGATGTGAGGACAAAGAACTGAGAGGGAAGAAGCAGATCAGGTGAGTCGAGCACAGAGATGGAGAAAGACAGCAAGAAAGGAGGCAGACCAGATAAAGGGACCAAAGACCACCAATACAAAGCATCAATTCAAGAATCAGTCTGGTGAGAGCATATTAATACCACCAATTCTGTTATTAGTATTTTAATCAGCTGATTCTATAATAATTATGCTTGTACTTACAATCCAGAAAGGTCCCTTTCCCCCTCCCAGACTCTCTAACGGGACCACTCCCTGAATATTGTACACCCATCTCTCCCATATTCTCTGCACCATTCTCTTTGGGGTGATCACTCGATTTCTACCACTACCATCCTCTCCACAAGTACAGTCTCCCTAGTAAATTGAAAATACACAGAATATCACATCACAGGAATCACTAACTTATACTATTGACACCAATTACTGCATTTAGAAGCTCTGGTGCACTGAATTTTGTTTTTCTTGTCACCTGTCTGTATGACTGTTATGCACTATCATTTATCAGTCAGAAAAGTTAACACAAATAGAGAACAACTTTGTTATCACCAAGATCCCTTACAATCAACTGCAGCTCCGCTCATTTTACCTGTCTCTTCTAGCATCAAAATACAGCTGCTTTCCCTCTCTCCCATTCACAGACTGACAATATACAGGAACCTGATGCCCTGCTTTATACTAGCACAGCGGAATACATGGGGCAAACTCTCCACATGGTGGGGGAGACCATTCTTATCATTTATTTCAATGTACTGACACAGCCAGACAGTGATTGCTTTCCTGGTTCTGTTGTGTGGTAAAATCCTTTTCCCATCCCTAGTCAGATGGTGAGGGAAGAGTGAGACTGTTCTGGCTGATTGTCTTTCATACATGAAGTAAAGAAAAGTACTAAACATAAATATTTACTTAAATTTGAGGTTTCCTTTCACAATTCTGCTGGGGTCATAAAAGGGATAGTAATACTTAAAATGTGAAAAAAAATATGTTGTAGGGTTTATCCCCCTGAGTAAAACAAGAGTACTCTCACTGCTGAAAGGTGTTTCATTCAAAAGTTATTACTTTTCAAAGTTGAATTTTTTAGGTGCAATATCACAGTGGCCTGAAATTGTACAGTGACGCTATTGCTACATCATCCTATGGAGATTTATGGTCCAGGGACCAGAGCTGTCCATAGGATTGTGTAGCAACAGCGCCACTGTACAAAATTAATAACTTTTGCACGAAACACCCTTCAGCAGTGGGAGTATTCTTCTTAGGGGGATAAACCCTACAACATATGTTTTTTACATTTTAAGTATTACTATCCCTTTAAAACTGCCCTGTTTACTTCTCCCCATGGTGCAGATGGTATGTGTCAAAATTTTGCCAGTTCTTCTTATTTCAGCCTCACTGTGAGGTAAAGAGATACCCAAGGACATGGACTCTATCTATCTATCTATCTATCTATCTATCTATCTATCTCATATCTATCTATCTATCTATCTATCTATCTATCTATCTATCTATGTCATATCTATCTATCTATCTATCTATCTATCTATCTATCTATCTATCTCATATCTATCTATCACATATCTATCTATCTATCTATCTATCTATCTATCTATCTATCTCATATCTATCTACGTATCTATCTATCTATCTATCTATCTATCTATCTATCTATGTCATATCTATCTATCTATCTATCTATCTATCTATCTATCTATCTATCTATGTCATATCTATCTATCTATCTATCTATCTATCTATCTATCTCATAATCTCATATCTGTCTATTTCATATATATCTCTCTCTAATCTATATATCATCTATCGATCTCATATCTATCTATTTCATATCTATATCTCTAATCTAACATCTGTCTATCTCTCATATGCACACACATTTAAGTTTGGTCACTGTCTCTTAAAAACTGCATTACCAGTTAATAGTGTAATTCATTCACTATACATTTATTTGCTACAAATAGTAGCATTTTTATTGTAGTATTTTTATTTTTAAGTGTGTGTGGTTGTGTGTGTGTCACATTAAATATTTTAGTATAGTACTAGGCAAGCAACTCTATTTTGCATCATCAGCAATAGGCAGCATATATCATCAGTAAAGGAGAACAATCATCATCATTGAAGGACAGCTCATACACTGAACAACATCATACCATACCAGAGAGGTCCAGAATATATTGAAGAAAAATATACAACATCACAAAGTGAGAACATAAAATATCAGTGAAGGACAGCGCACATTATCAGCGAGGGACTTCTTATATCTCATAGGGGCGAAGTCTTGAGCTGTTGGTGTTTGGTTCTGGAGTGATCTCAATGTCCTTCTTATCTACTATGGATTTCAAAGTAATCTTCTGCAATATGGTGGTGAGAAAGAGGAAGAGTTCCATCCGGGCCAGACCTTCTCCCACACACACACGTGCTTCCCTAGAGAAGAAGATGAGAAAGAATGACCAAACAATCTTAGGAGACATCCTTAGTAATACAATTCTGACAATGTAGATAAAACTTTGATCTGTTAATTTGAGAATTTTTCTCACAACATATTTAATTCTGCCATAAGATATATACCAAAGTTTAGTCATGGGCAAAACTTTTCATCTCTAAAGAGAAACATTCAGAAAAGCAGGGCTGGTTTTCAACATTTTCTGCCTTTTGATTGCATTGAAATCAATGATAATAATCCCCTCACCACATGAAGTATTTGCCCAGTGTATTCCCAATGTGCTAGTATAAAAAGGGTATCAATCGTATTTCTGGTCTGCGCTCAGGACTGAGAGAAAAAGCAGTAGAATTTTTGGTGCTAGTAAGTATAGCCAAACAGGCAAAAGAGAGGGAGGTAGATTAGCTTGATAGAAGTGTTGGTAGTAGCCATTGTTATATGTTCTTTGGTTGTAGGTGTGAAGAAGGGTGAGTTTAAAAAAATATTGATAAGTGACAGACAACCAGGCAGATGATCCTTCCAACCTGAGCAGGATGATCCTGGCTGAAACTCTGCTGAAATGAAGTGACAACAGACAAGTGATACATCATACTTTCCAGACAAGACAAATATACATGTGAGTACAACTGGGTATAGCTTGCATACACTCATTCCAGTATTTTAAAGAACAAGAAGGACAAAGATATACTGAGATCTGGTGAATGCCGCACCAGGTTCCATGATCTGCATTACTGTATTTAAAGATGGTGAATATGAAGCTAACACATGTCTATCCTGTACTGTGATGTAAAAAATAACACTGTGGTCCTTGGGAAAGAAGCTTGACACTAGCTAGCCAGTAGTGTAGTGGAAGACATGGAAAAAATGAGAGCTGGAATTGCCTACATTTGTTGAAAGTGTAGGTTTGATTTTAGGCAGTGTAATTGACTGAGAATAACAGTGACAGAAAGAGACATAGATAGTATATTATTTTCAGACCTACAAAAAACTGTACAAGCTTGCAGCAATGTAAAAACCAACACCACTATCACACCAGATGTCACTGGGGCAAGGGTAAAGGGAAAGGAGAAAAGTGTGCATGGGCATATTTGTGGTCGTAAATAGGGTCAAGCAAAACTTTCTCCTCAAACATGAAGAAAATTGTACTACTGTCCATTCTTCTAATTTACCTAAAGCATTTGTCATTTGACTTAACTGGAATGTCTACCCTGTTGCAGAACTTTGTATCATCTGCAAAAGTCATACTTTACCTTGAGGATCTTTTGCAATATGCAATATATTCCTTCATCTGAAAACACACTGCATTTATTAATGAGTCTTCTATGAGGGACAGTGTCAAATGCCTTACTGAAAACTAGATAAGCTATATCTACTGCTCCCCTTTGGTCTATTACCCAGTCAAAAAAATATATGAGGTTAGTTTGACAAGACCTTCTGCTGTAAACCCATGCTGTTTGGGATCTTTCAAGCCATTTAAATTCAGATTTAACAATTCTTTCCTTTAACATAGTTTCCTTTAATTTTTCTGCTATTAGTGTAAGACTTACTGGTCTGTTACATTTTTTGTGAAGCGGTACTATATTTGTTACCTTCCAATCTTCTAGAACTACTCCTGTCAATAATGAGGTTGAAAGATGGTTTACATGATCACAGATATGTGGACTATCAGCCAGAGTACATATAAATATGACTGTCAATGCTCATGGGGTTTCTTTTCCATGCGTAAGCAGCCACATGCATAAGCCTCAACAGCAGAAGCAGGGTAGTCCATACCTTCAGCATGACACTTTATGCATGCTGAACCTTGAGATACCAACCTACAAAGTTGTAAAGAAACCCAGCTCTTTGAAAAACTGGCTTTGCATCTCCTGACAATATAATAGCTATTTTGAGAATAACAGATATGACATGCTTAGCCCATGTCATAAATGTAACAACCTCATAGAAATGCTAAATATTGCACACAAAATCTATACACATTTTTACCAGTCCTGCATTGCCCATGTTATTCCATAAAAGAGTGTAACCACATTCCCCATCACCAGTTTAAAACGGAGGTCCATAAAAGATGGAATTCCACATTCTACATTAGAGTATGCACTGCATAAATGGTGGGGACTTCATTGTCACCTGCTATTGGTAGCTAAATTGTGAAATATGTAGTCTACTTGTAGGGTGGTGGCACGTACAGCAATATCTGGTGGTGCTGGTGAGCTCTGAGTCACAGGGAATATGTTGGTGGTGGTGGTGGCAGCAGTACTAAATGCTGGTGGGATCTGGTTTAAATGATTCACTACAAACAACAAACCTATGCTACTCCAGTCTAACTGTGAATAGTGTCCCCTGTATTAGGCATGTATAATAACACTGTTGATAAATATGAGGTTTTAGTGCTCACATTTTTGGCCAAAAAAGCGGCTTAAGCTTGCCAACCCCGTCACGGTACCTCAAGTATGGCAAGTACCTACTCTAACACCTGAAAACCCTATCTAAAATTGAAAAAAAAAAGTAAAATAGCCCCTGAAGAAATGTTGTAGGAAATGCATTGGAGGGGTACCATTTAATACAATGTCTTTTCAAATGCTTGGATGTCCCCGTGTATGCAATTACAAACAGATGATAAACAATATTTTAAAAAGGGGTAAAGGAGTACTTTCCTTGAATGCCTGCAGTGACTGGGTACCTATGTAGGAAGGATTGTAACACAATCAGCCTTTATATGTAGTGTGCTTAGCCCATGTCATAAATGTAATTGTTACTTATTCTTCCCGGAATCCAACAACCTCATATAAAACCTAAATATCGGCCACGAAATGTCTTGTTTTTAATAAAGAAAAGGTGAAAAACATGTGAATAAAGTGGCATATTTTTTCTAGCCATTGAAAAAATAGCAAAAATTGTTTGCCAATGGGCAAAAACAGCTAAGATTTTCATTGCTTTATTTAAAGCTGATTTTTGCACGAAACAGCAGACAACCATGTGGTTTCCAGAATTCCTTTCGCAGAAACACGACACGACCTTTCGCCCACCCCTAAGCCTATGTACTAAGGGTTGAAGAAATCTTACTGCATTGGTTCCATAGAATAACATACAAATTGGAGAAGTGATAAACTGTAGACGTCATTTCCGCTTTATCACCTCTTTATCAGTGCTTAGTGAATCTCCCACATTGTTTTAATACCGTTGTTAATAATAATTTGAATACTGGGAATGGCAGTAATATCATATTACTTTTACTTTTCAGACATAATAGTACATTTAGCTATATGGTGGTATAGATCTCTTCTATGGCCAGCCTGACTTTCCCATTTTTGGAGAACATAATATGTGTAATTTTGACACTTCTGTAGGGGAGCTTTAGACTTAACAGATGATGAATCTATTTGGGGTTCCAGCAAAGTAAAACAGCAATAGTTAAATACTAAATAAATTAAATAGTTACTTCAGTGTCTGGAGTTTGATCAATTTTAATAAAATATAAGACATCAGGAAAATAATGTCTAAATTGTAATGTTTAACTAATTCTAAAGAGACTTTTTTTTTAAATAAGTGTAAAAAGAATATGCGTCTTTACCTCTAGAGTCTGTATGGTTAGTGTGCAAGGATTATTACTAGGGAAATGTGTGTCTGTACCTCTAGTGTCTGTATAGTTACAGTGTGCAAGGATTATTACTAGGGAAATGTGTGTCTGTACCTCTAGTGTCTGTATGATTACATTGTGTAAGGATTATTACTAGGAAATGTGTGTCTGTACCTCTAGTGTCTGTACGGTTACAGTGTGTAAGGATTATTACTAGGGAATTGTGTGTCTGTACCTCTAGTGTCTGTACAGTTACAGTGTGTAAGGATTATTACTAGGGAAATGTGTGTCTGTACCTCTAGTGTCTGTACAGTTACAGTGTGTAAGGATTATTACTAGGGAAATGTGTGTCTGTACCTCTAGTGTCTGTACGGTTACAGTGTGTAAGGATTATTACTAGGGAAATGTGTGTCTGTACCTCTAGTGTCTGTACGGTTACAGTGTGTAAGGATTATTACTAGGGAAATGTGTGTCTGTACCTCTAGAGTCTGTATGGTTAGTGTGCAAGGATTATTACTAGGGAAATGTGTGTCTGTACCTCTAGTGTCTGTATAGTTACAGTGTGCAAGGATTATTACTAGGGAAATGTGTGTCTGTACCTCTAGTGTCTGTATGATTACATTGTGTAAGGATTATTACTAGGAAATGTGTGTCTGTACCTCTAGTGTCTGTACGGTTACAGTGTGTAAGGATTATTACTAGGGAATTGTGTGTCTGTACCTCTAGTGTCTGTACAGTTACAGTGTGTAAGGATTATTACTAGGGAAATGTGTGTCTGTACCTCTAGTGTCTGTACAGTTACAGTGTGTAAGGATTATTACTAGGGAAATGTGTGTCTGTACCTCTAGTGTCTGTACGGTTACAGTGTGTAAGGATTATTACTAGGGAAATGTGTGTCTGTACCTCTAGTGTCTGTACGGTTACAGTATGTAAGGACTATTACTAGGGAAATGTGTGTCTATATCTCTAGTGTCTGTATGGTTACAGTGTGTAAGGATTAATTCTAGGGAAATGTGTGTCTGTACCTCTAGTGTCTGTATGGTTACAGCGTGTAAGGATTATCACTACGGAAATGTGTGTCTGTACCTCTAGTGTCTGTACCTCTAGTGTCTGTATGGTTACAGTGTGTAAGGATTATTACTAGGGAAATGTGTGTCTGTACCTCTAGTGTCTGTACGGTTACAGTGTGTAAGGATTATTACTAGGGAAATGTGTGTCTGTACCTCTAGTGTCTGTACGGTTACAGTGTGTAAGGATTATTACTAGGGAAATGTGTGTCTGTACCTCTAGTGTCTGTACAGTTACAGTGTGTGAGGATTATTACTAGGGAAATGTGGGTCTGTACATGTAGTGTCTGTACGGTTACAGTGTGTAAGGATTATTACTAGGGAAACGTGTGTCTATACCTCTAGTGTCTGTACGGTTACAGTGTGTAAGGATTATTAATAGAGAAATGTGTGTCTGTACCTCTAGTGTCTGTACGGTTACAGTGTGTAAGGATTATTACTAGGGAAATGTGTGTCTGTACCTCTAGTGTCTGTATGATTACAGTGTATAAGGATTATTACTAGGGAAATGTGTGTCTGTACCTCTAGTGTCTGTATGGTTACAGTGTGTAAGGATTATTACTAGGGAAATGTGTGTCTGTACCTCTAGTGTCTGTATAGTTACAGTGTGTAAGGATTATTACAAGGGAAATGTGTGTCTGTACCTCTAGTGTCTGTACAGTTACAGCGTGTAAGGATTATTACTAGGGAAATGTGTGTCTGTACCTCTAGTGTCTGTATGGTTACAGTGTGTAAGGATTATCACTAGGGAAATGTGTGTCTGTACCTCTAGTGTCTGTATGGTTACAGTGTGTAAGGATTATTAGTAGGGAAATGTGTGTCTGTACCTCTAGTGTCTGTACGGTTACAATGTGTAAGGATTATTACTAGGGAAATGTGTGTCTGTACCTCTAGTGTCTGTACGGTTACAGTGTGTAAGGATTATTACTAGGGAAATGTGTGTCTGTAGCTCTAGTGTCTGTATGGTTACAGTGTGAGGATTATTACTAGGAAAATGTGTGTCTGTACCTCGGGGGTCTGTATGGTTACAGTGTGTAAGGATTATTACTAGGGAAATGTGTGTCTGTACCTCTAGTGTCTGTATGGTTACAATGTGAAAGGATTATTACTAGGGAAATGTGTGTCTGTACCTCTAGTGTCTGTACGGTTACAGTGTGTACGGATTATTACTAGGGAAATGTGTGTCTGTTCCTCTAGTGTCTGTACGGTTACAATGTGTAAGGATTATTACTAGGGAAATGTGTATCTGTACCTCTGGTGCCTGTACGGTTACAGTGTGTAAGTATTATTACTAGGGAAATGTGTGTCTGTACCTCTAGTGTCTGTACGGTTACAATGTGTAAGGATTATTACTAGGGAAATGTGTGTCTGTACCTCTAGTGTCTGTATAGTTACAGTATGTAAGGACTATTACTAGGGAAATGTGTGTCTGTACCTCAAGTGTCTGTATGGTTACAGTGTGTAAGGATTATTACTAGTGAAATTTGTGTCTATACCTCTAGTGTCTGTATGGTTACAGTGTGTAAGGATTATTACTAGGGAAATGTGTGTCTGTACCTCTAGTGTCTGTACGGTTACAGTGTGTAAGGATTATTACTAGGGAAATGTGTGTCTGTACCTCTAGTGTCTGCATGGTTACAGTGTGTAAGGATTATTACTAGGGAAATGTGTGTCTGTACCTCTAGTGTCTTTATGGTTACAGTGTGTAAGGATTATTACTAGGGAAATGTGTGTCTGTACTTCTAGTGCCTGTATGGTTACAGTGTGTAAGGATTATTACTAGGGAAATGTGTGTCTGTACCTCTAGTGTCTGTACGGTTACAGTATGTAAGGATTATTACTAGGGAAATGTGTGTCTTTACCTCTAGTGTCTGTATGGTTACAATGTGTAAGGATTATTACAAGGAAATGTGTGTCTGTACCTCTAGTGTCTGTATGGTTACAGTGTGTAAGGATTATTACAAGGGAAATGTGTGTCTGTACCTCTAGTGTCTGTATGGTTACAATGTGTAAGGATTATTACTAGGGAAATGTGTGTCTGTACCTCTAGTGTCTGTATGGTTACAGTGTGTAAGGATTATTACTAGGGAAATGTGTGTCTGTACCTCTAGTGTCTGTATGGTTACAGTGTGTAAGGATTATTACTAGGGAAATGTGTGTCTGTACCTCTAGTGTCTGTACGGTTACAATGTGTAAGGATTATTACTAGGGAAATGTGTGTCTGTACCTCTAGTGTCTGTATGGTTACAGCGTGTAAGGATTATCACTAGGGAAATGTGTGTCTGTAGCTATAGTGTCTGTATGGTTACAGTGTGAGGATTATTACTAGGGAAATGTGTGTCTGTACCTCTAGTGTCTCTACAGTTACAGTGTGTAAGGATTATTACTAGGGAAATGTGTGTCTGTACCTCTAGTGTCTGTATAGTTACAGCGTGTAAGGATTATTACTAGGGAAATGTGTGTCTGTACCTCGGGGGTCTGTATGGTTACAGTGTGTAAGGATTATTACTAGGGAAATGTGTGTCTGTACCTCTAGTGTCTGTATGGTTACAGTCTGTAAGGATTATTACTAGGGAAATGTGTGTCTGTACCTCTAGTGTCTGTACGGTTACAGTGTGTAAGGATTATTACTAGGGAAATGTGTGTCTGTACCTCTAGTGTCTGTACGGTTACAGTGTGTAAGGATTATTACGAGGGAAATGTGTGTCTGTACCTCTAGTGTCTGTACGGTTACAGTGTGTAAGGACTATTACTAGGGAAATGTGTGTCTGTACCTCTAGTGTCTGTACGGTTACAGTGTGTAAGGACTATTACTAGGGAAATGTGTGTCTGTACCTCTAGTGTCTGTACGGTTACAGTGTGTAAGGATTATTACTAGGGAAATGTGTGTCTGTACCTCTAGTGTCTGTACGGTTACAGTGTGTAAGGATTATTACGAGGGAAATGTGTGTCTGTACCTCTAGTGTCTGTACGGTTACAGTGTGTAAGGACTATTACTAGGGAAATGTGTGTCTGTACCTCTAGTGTCTGTACGGTTACAGTGTGTAAGGACTATTACTAGGGAAATGTGTGTCTGTACCTCTAGTGTCTGTACGGTTACAGTGTGTAAGGATTATTACTAGGGAAATGTGTGTCTGTACCTCTAGTGTCTGTACGGTTACAGTGTGTAAGGATTATTACTAGGGAAACGTGTGTCTGTACCTCTAGTGTCTGTACGGTTATAGTGTGTAAGGATTATTACTAGGGAAATGTGTGTCTGTACCTCTAGTGTCTGTACGGTTACAGTGTGTAAGGACTATTACTAGGGAAATGTGTGTCTGTACCTCTAGTGTCTGTATGGTTACAGTCTGTAAGGATTATTACTAGGGAAATGTGTGTTTGTACCTCTAGTGTCTGTACGGTTACAGTGTGTAAGGACTATTACTAGGGAAATGTGTGTCTGTACCTCTAGTGTCTGTACGGTTACAGTGTGTAAGGATTATTACTAGGGAAATGTGTGTCTGTACCTCTAGTGTCTGTTCGGTTACAGTGTGTAAGGATTATTACTAGGGAAATGTGTGTCTGTACCTCTAGTGTCTGTATGGTTACAGTGTGTAAGGATTATTATTAGGGAAATTTGTGTCTGTACCTCTAGTGTCTGTACGGTTACAATGTGTAAGGATTATTCCTAGGGAAATGTGTGTCTGTACCTCTAGTGTCTGTATGGTTACAGTGTGTAAGGATTATTATTAGGGAAATTTGTGTCTGTACCTCTAGTGTCTGTATGGTTACAATGTGAAAGGATTATTACTAGGGAAATGTGTGTCTGTACCTCTAGTGTCTGTACGGTTACAGTGTGTACGGATTATTACTAGGGAAATGTGTGTCTGTTCCTCTAGTGTCTGTACGGTTACAATGTGTAAGGATTATTACTAGGGAAATGTGTATCTGTACCTCTGGTGTCTGTACGGTTACAGTGTGTAAGTATTATTACTAGGGAAATGTGTGTCTGTACCTCTAGTGTCTGTACGGTTACAATATGTAAGGATTATTACTAGGGAAATGTGTGTCTGTACCTCTAGTGTCTGTATAGTTACAGTATGTAAGGACTATTACTAGGGAAATGTGTGTCTGTACCTCAAGTGTCTGTATGGTTACAGTGTGTAAGGATTATTACTAGTGAAATTTGTGTCTATACCTCTAGTGTCTGTATGGTTACAGTGTGTAAGGATTATTACTAGGGAAATGTGTGTCTGTACCTCTAGTGTCTGTACGGTTACAGTGTGTAAGGATTATTACTAGGGAAATGTGTGTCTGTACCTCTAGTGTCTGCATGGTTACAGTGTGTAAGGATTATTACTAGGGAAATGTGTGTCTGTACCTCTAGTGTCTTTATGGTTACAGTGTGTAAGGATTATTACTAGGGAAATGTGTGTCTGTACTTCTAGTGCCTGTATGGTTACAGTGTGTAAGGATTATTACTAGGGAAATGTGTGTCTGTACCTCTAGTGTCTGTACGGTTACAGTATGTAAGGATTATTACTAGGGAAATGTGTGTCTTTACCTCTAGTGTCTGTATGGTTACAATGTGTAAGGATTATTACAAGGAAATGTGTGTCTGTACCTCTAGTGTCTGTATGGTTACAGTGTGTAAGGATTATTACAAGGGAAATGTGTGTCTGTACCTCTAGTGTCTGTATGGTTACAATGTGTAAGGATTATTACTAGGGAAATGTGTGTCTGTACCTCTAGTGTCTGTATGGTTACAGTGTGTAAGGATTATTACTAGGGAAATGTGTGTCTGTACCTCTAGTGTCTGTATGGTTACAGTGTGTAAGGATTATTACTAGGGAAATGTGTGTCTGTACCTCTAGTGTCTGTACGGTTACAATGTGTAAGGATTATTACTAGGGAAATGTGTGTCTGTACCTCTAGTGTCTGTATGGTTACAGCGTGTAAGGATTATTACTAGGGAAATGTGTGTCTGTACCTCTAGTGTCTGTACGGTTACAGTGTGTAAGGATTATTACTAGGGAAACGTGTATCTGTACCTCTAGTGTCTGTACGGTTACAGTGTGTAAGGATTATTACTAGGGAAACGTGTGTCTATACCTCTAGTGTCTGTATGGTTACAGTGTGTAAGGATTATTACTAGGGAAATGTGTGTCTGTACCTCTAGTGTCTGTATGGTTACAGTGTGTAAGGATTATTACTAGGGAAATGTGTGTCTGTACCTCTAGTGTCTGTACGGTTACAGTGTGTAAGGATTATTATTAGGGAAATGTGTGTCTGTACCTCTAGTGTCTGTATGGTTACAGTCTGTAAGGATTATTACTAGGGAAATGTGTGTCTGTACCTCTAGTGTCTGTACGGTTACAGTGTGTAAGGACTATTACTAGGGAAATGTGTGTCTGTACCTCTAGTGTCTGTACGGTTACAGTGTGTAAGGACTATTACTAGGGAAATGTGTGTCTTTACCTCTAGTGTCTGTACGGTTACAGTGTGTAAGGATTATTACTAGGGAAATGTGTGTCTGTACCTCTAGTGTCTGTACGGTTACAGTGTGTAAGGATTATTACGAGGGAAATGTGTGTCTGTACCTCTAGTGTCTGTACGGTTACAGTGTGTAAGGACTATTACTAGGGAAATGTGTGTCTGTACCTCTAGTGTCTGTACGGTTACAGTGTGTAAGGACTATTACTAGGGAAATGTGTGTCTGTACCTCTAGTGTCTGTACGGTTACAGTGTGTAAGGATTATTACTAGGGAAATGTGTGTCTGTACCTCTAGTGTCTGTACGGTTACAGTGTGTAAGGATTATTACTAGGGAAACGTGTGTCTGTACCTCTAGTGTCTGTACGGTTATAGTGTGTAAGGATTATTACTAGGGAAATGTGTGTCTGTACCTCTAGTGTCTGTACGGTTACAGTGTGTAAGGACTATTACTAGGGAAATGTGTGTCTGTACCTCTAGTGTCTGTATGGTTACAGTCTGTAAGGATTATTACTAGGGAAATGTGTGTTTGTACCTCTAGTGTCTGTACGGTTACAGTGTGTAAGGACTATTACTAGGGAAATGTGTGTCTGTACCTCTAGTGTCTGTACGGTTACAGTGTGTAAGGATTATTACTAGGGAAATGTGTGTCTGTACCTCTAGTGTCTGTTCGGTTACAGTGTGTAAGGATTATTACTAGGGAAATGTGTGTCTGTACCTCTAGTGTCTGTATGGTTACAGTGTGTAAGGATTATTATTAGGGAAATTTGTGTCTGTACCTCTAGTGTCTGTACGGTTACAATGTGTAAGGATTATTCCTAGGGAAATGTGTGTCTGTACCTCTAGTGTCTGTATGGTTACAGTGTGTAAGGATTATTATTAGGGAAATTTGTGTCTGTACCTCTAGTGTCTGTATGGTTACAATGTGAAAGGATTATTACTAGGGAAATGTGTGTCTGTACCTCTAGTGTCTGTACGGTTACAGTGTGTACGGATTATTACTAGGGAAATGTGTGTCTGTTCCTCTAGTGTCTGTACGGTTACAATGTGTAAGGATTATTACTAGGGAAATGTGTATCTGTACCTCTGGTGTCTGTACGGTTACAGTGTGTAAGTATTATTACTAGGGAAATGTGTGTCTGTACCTCTAGTGTCTGTACGGTTACAATATGTAAGGATTATTACTAGGGAAATGTGTGTCTGTACCTCTAGTGTCTGTATAGTTACAGTATGTAAGGACTATTACTAGGGAAATGTGTGTCTGTACCTCAAGTGTCTGTATGGTTACAGTGTGTAAGGATTATTACTAGTGAAATTTGTGTCTATACCTCTAGTGTCTGTATGGTTACAGTGTGTAAGGATTATTACTAGGGAAATGTGTGTCTGTACCTCTAGTGTCTGTACGGTTACAGTGTGTAAGGATTATTACTAGGGAAATGTGTGTCTGTACCTCTAGTGTCTGCATGGTTACAGTGTGTAAGGATTATTACTAGGGAAATGTGTGTCTGTACCTCTAGTGTCTTTATGGTTACAGTGTGTAAGGATTATTACTAGGGAAATGTGTGTCTGTACCTCTAGTGTCTGTACGGTTACAGTGTGTAAGGATTATTACTAGGGAAATGTGTGTCTGTACCTCTAGTGTCTTTATGGTTACAGTGTGTAAGGATTATTACTAGGGAAATGTGTGTCTGTACTTCTAGTGCCTGTATGGTTACAGTGTGTAAGGATTATTACTAGGGAAATGTGTGTCTGTACCTCTAGTGTCTGTACGGTTACAGTATGTAAGGATTATTACTAGGGAAATGTGTGTCTTTACCTCTAGTGTCTGTATGGTTACAATGTGTAAGGATTATTACAAGGAAATGTGTGTCTGTACCTCTAGTGTCTGTATGGTTACAGTGTGTAAGGATTATTACAAGGGAAATGTGTGTCTGTACCTCTAGTGTCTGTACGGTTACAATGTGTAAGGATTATTACTAGGGAAATGTGTGTCTGTACCTCTAGTGTCTGTATGGTTACAGCGTGTAAGGATTATTACTAGGGAAATGTGTGTCTGTACCTCTAGTGTCTGTACGGTTACAGTGTGTAAGGATTATTACTAGGGAAACGTGTATCTGTACCTCTAGTGTCTGTACGGTTACAGTGTGTAAGGATTATTACTAGGGAAACGTGTGTCTGTACCTCTAGTGTCTGTATGGTTACAGTGTGTAAGGATTATTACTAGGGAAATGTGTGTCTGTACCTCTAGTGTCTGTATGGTTACAGTGTGTAAGGATTATTACTAGGGAAATGTGTGTCTGTACCTCTAGTGTCTGTACGGTTACAGTGTGTAAGGATTATTATTAGGGAAATGTGTGTCTGTACCTCTAGTGTCTGTATGGTTACAGTGTGTAAGGATTATTATTAGGGAAACGTGTGTCTATACCTCTAGTGTCTGTATGGTTACAGTGTATAAGGATTATTACTAGGGAAACGTGTGTCTGTACCTCTAGTGTCTTTATGGTTACAGTGTGTAAGGATTATTACTAGGGAAACGTGTGTCTGTACCTCTAGTGTCTGTATGGTTACAATGTGTAAGGATTATTACAAGGGAAATGTGTGTCTGTACCTCTAGTGTCTGTATGGTTACAGTGTGTAAGGATTATTACAAGGGAAATGTGTGTCTGTACCTCTAGTGTCTGTATAGTTACAGTGTGTAAGGATTATTACTAGGGAAATGTGTGTCTGTACCTCTAGTGTCTGTATGGTTACAGTGTGTAAGGATTATTAGTAGGGAAATGTGTGTCTGTACCTCTAGTGTCTGTACGGTTACAGTGTGTAAGGATTATTACTAGGGAAATGTGTGTCTGTACCTCTAGTGTCTGTACGGTTACAGTGTGTAAGGATTATTACTAGGGAAATGTGTGTCTGTACCTCTAGTGTCTGTACGGTTACAGTGTGTAAGGACTATTACTAGGGAAATGTGTGTCTGTACCTCTAGTGTCTGTACGGTTACAGTGTGTAAGGATTATTACTAGGGAAATGTGTGTCTGTACCTCTAGTGTCTGTACGGTTACAGTGTGTAAGGATTATTACTAGGGAAATGTGTGTCTGTACCTCTAGTGTCTGTACGGTTATAGTGTGTAAGGATTATTACTAGGGAAATGTGTGTCTGTACCTCTAGTGTCTGTACGGTTACAGTGTGTAAGGACTATTACTAGGGAAATGTGTGTCTGTACCTCTAGTGTCTGTATGGTTACAGTCTGTAAGGATTATTACTAGGGAAATGTGTGTTTGTACCTCTAGTGTCTGTACGGTTACAGTGTGTAAGGACTATTACTAGGGAAATGTGTGTCTGTACCTCTAGTGTCTGTACGGTTACAGTGTGTAAGGATTATTACTAGGGAAATGTGTGTCTGTACCTCTAGTGTCTGTTCGGTTACAGTGTGTAAGGATTATTACTAGGGAAATGTGTGTCTGTACCTCTAGTGTCTGTATGGTTACAGTGTGTAAGGATTATTATTAGGGAAATTTGTGTCTGTACCTCTAGTGTCTGTACGGTTACAATGTGTAAGGATTATTCCTAGGGAAATGTGTGTCTGTACCTCTAGTGTCTGTATGGTTACAGTGTGTAAGGATTATTATTAGGGAAATTTGTGTTTTTACCTCTAGTGTCTGTACGGTTACAATGTGTAAGGATTATTACTAGGGAAATGTGTATCTGTACCTCTGGTGTCTGTACGGTTACAGTGTGTAAGTATTATTACTAGGGAAATGTGTGTCTGTACCTCTAGTGTCTGTACGGTTACAATGTGTAAGGATTATTACTAGGGAAATGTGTGTCTGTACCTCTAGTGTCTGTATAGTTACAGTGTGTAAGGATTATTACTAGGGAAATGTGTGTCTGTACCTCTAGTGTCTGTACGGTTACAGTGTGTAAGGATTATTACTAGGGTAATGTGTGTCTATACCTCTAGTGTCTGTATGGTTACAGTCTGTAAGGATTATTACAAGGGAAATGTGTGTCTGTACCTCTAGTGTCTATACGGTTACAGTGTGTAAGGATTATTACTAGGGAAATGTGTGTCTGTACCTCTAGTGTCTGTATGGTTACAGTCTGTAAGGATTATTACAAGGGAAATGTGTGTCTGTACCTCTAGTGTCTATACGGTTACAGTGTGTAAGGATTATTACTAGGGAAATGTGTGTCTGTACCTCTAGTGTCTGTATGGTTACAGTGTGTAAGGATTATTACTAGGGAAATGTGTGTCTGTACCTCTAGTGTCTGTACAATTACAGTGTGTAAGGATTATTACTAGGGAAATGTGTGTCTGTACCTCTAGTGTCTGTATGGTTACAGTGTGTAAGGATTATTACTAGGGAAATGTGTGTCTGTACCTCTAGTGTCTGTACGGTTACAGTGTGTAAGGATTATTATTAGGGAAATGTGTGTCTGTACCTCTAGTGTCTGTATGGTTACAGTGTGTAAGGATTATTATTAGGGAAACGTGTGTCTATACCTCTAGTGTCTGTATGGTTACAGTGTATAAGGATTATTACTAGGGAAACGTGTGTCTGTACCTCTAGTGTCTTTATGGTTACAGTGTGTAAGGATTATTACTAGGGAAATGTGTGTCTGTACCTCTAGTGTCTGTACGGTTACAGTGTGTAAGGATTATTACTAGGGAAATGTGTGTCTGTACCTCTAGTGTCTGTATGGTTACAATGTGTAAGGATTATTACAAGGGAAATGTGTGTCTGTACCTCTAGTGTCTGTATGGTTACAGTGTGTAAGGATTATTACAAGGGAAATGTGTGTCTGTACCTCTAGTGTCTGTATAGTTACAGTGTGTAAGGATTATTAGTAGGGAAATGTGTGTCTGTACCTCTAGTGTCTGTACGGTTACAATGTGTAAGGATTATTACTAGGGAAATGTGTGTCTGTACCTCTAGTGTCTGTACAGTTACAGTGTGTAAGGATTATTACTAGGGAAATGTGTGTCTGTACCTCTAGTGTCTGTACGGTTACAGTGTGTAAGGATTATTACTAGGGAAATGTGTGTCTGTACCTCTAGTGTCTGTACGGTTACAGTGTGTAAGGATTATTACTAGGGAAATGTGTGTCTGTACCTCTAGTGTCTGTACAGTTACAGTGTGTAAGGATTATTATTAGGGAAATGTGTGTCTGTACCTCTAGTGTCTGTATGGTTACAGTGTGTAACGATTATTATTAGGGAAACGTGTGTCTATACCTCTAGTGTCTGTATGGTTACAGTGTATAAGGATTATTACTAGGGAAATGTGTGTCTGTACCTCTAGTGTCTGTACGGTTACAGTGTGTAAGGATTATTATTAGGGAAACGTGTGTCTATACCTCTAGTGTCTGTATGGTTACAGTGTATAAGGATTATTACTAGGGAAACGTGTGTCTGTACCTCTAGTGTCTTTATGGTTACAGTGTGTAAGGATTATTACTAGGGAAATGTGTGTCTGTACCTCTAGTGTCTGTATGGTTACAGTGTGTAAGAATTATTACTAGAGAAATGTGTGTCTGTACCTCTAGTGTCTGTACGGTTACAGTGTGTAAGGATTATTACTAGTGAAATGTGTGTCTGTACCTCTAGTGTCTGTACGGTTACAGTGTGTAAGGATTATTACTAGGGAAATGTGTGTCTGTACCTCTAGTGTCTGTACGGTTACAGTGTGTAAGGATTATTACTAGGGAAATGTGTGTCTGTACCTCTAGTGTCTGTATGGTTACAGTGTGTAAGGATTATTACTAGGGAAATGTGTGTCTGTACCTCTAGTGTCTGTACGGTTACAGTGTGTAAGGATTATTATTAGGGAAATGTGTGTCTGTACCTCTAGTGTCTGTACGGTTACAGTGTGTAAGGATTATTATTAGGGAAACGTGTGTCTATACCTCTAGTGTCTGTATGGTTACAGTGTATAAGGATTATTACTAGGGAAACGTGTGTCTGTACCTCTAGTGTCTTTATGGTTACAGTGTGTAAGGATTATTACTAGGGAAATGTGTGTCTGTACCTCTAGTGTCTGTATGGTTACAATGTGTAAGGATTATTACAAGGGAAATGTGTGTCTGTACCTCTAGTGTCTGTATGGTTACAGTGTGTAAGGATTATTACAAGGGAAATGTGTGTCTGTACCTCTAGTGTCTGTATAGTTACAGTGTGTAAGGATTATTACTAGGGAAATGTTTGTCTGTACCTCTAGTGTCTGTATGGTTACAGTGTGTAAGGATTATTAGTAGGGAAATGTGTGTCTGTACCTCTAGTGTCTGTACGGTTACAATGTGTAAGGATTATTACTAGGGAAATGTGTGTCTGTACCTCTAGTGTCTGTACAGTTACAGTGTGTAAGGATTATTACTAGGGAAATGTGTGTCTATACCTCTAGTGTCTGTACGGTTACAGTGTGTAAGGATTATTACTAGGGAAATGTGTGTCTGTACCTCTAGTGTCTGTATGGTTACAGTCTGTAAGGATTATTACTAGGGAAATGTGTGTCTGTACCTCTAGTGTCTGTACGGTTACAGTGTGTAAGGATTATTACTAGGGAAATGTGTGTCTGTACCTCTAGTGTCTGTTCGGTTACGGTGTGTAAGGATTATTACTAGGGAAATGTGTGTCTGTACCTCTAGTGTCTGCATGATTACAGTGTATAAGGATTATTACTAGGGAAATGTGTGTCTGTACCTCTAGTGTCTGTATGGTTACAGTGTGTAAGGATTATTACTAGGGAAATGTGTGTCTGTACCTCTAGTGTCTGTACGGTTACAGTGTGTAAGGATTATTACTAGGGAAATGTGTGTCTGTACCTCTAGTGTCTGTATGGTTACAGTCTGTAAGGATTATTACAAGGGAAATGTGTGTCTGTACCTCTAGTGTCTATACGGTTACAGTGTGTAAGGATTATTACTAGGGAAATGTGTGTCTGTACCTCTAGTGTCTGTATGGTTACAGTGTGTAAGGATTATTACTAGGGAAATGTGTGTCTGTACCTCTAGTGTCTGTACGGTTACAGTGTGTAAGGATTATTACTAGGGAAACGTGTATCTGTACCTCTAGTGTCTGTACGGTTACAGTGTGTAAGGATTATTACTAGGGAAATGTGTGTCTGTACCTCTAGTGTCTGTATGGTTACAGTGTGTAAGGATTATTACTAGGGAAATGTGTGTCTGTACCTCTAGTGTCTGTATGGTTACAGTGTGTAAGGATTATTACTAGGGAAATGTGTGTCTGTACCTCTAGTGTCTGTACGGTTACAGTGTGTAAGGATTATTATTAGGGAAATGTGTGTCTGTACCTCTAGTGTCTGTATGGTTACAGTGTGTAAGGATTATTATTAGGGAAACGTGTGTCTATACCTCTAGTGTCTGTATGGTTACAGTGTATAAGGATTATTACTAGGGAAACGTGTGTCTGTACCTCTAGTGTCTTTATGGTTACAGTGTGTAAGGATTATTACTAGGGAAATGTGTGTCTGTACCTCTAGTGTCTGTATGGTTACAGTGTGTAAGGATTATTACAAGGGAAATGTGTGTCTGTACCTCTAGTGTCTGTATAGTTACAGTGTGTAAGGATTATTACTAGGGAAATGTGTGTCTGTACCTCTAGTGTCTGTATGGTTACAGTGTGTAAGGATTATTAGTAGGGAAATGTGTGTCTATACCTCTAGTGTCTGTACGGTTACAATGTGTAAGGATTATTACTAGGGAAATGTGTGTCTGTACCTCTAGTGTCTGTACAGTTACAGTGTGTAAGGATTATTACTAGGGAAATGTGTGTCTGTACCTCTAGTGTCTGTACGGTTACAGTGTGTAAGGATTATTACTAGGGAAATGTGTGTCTGTACCTCTAGTGTCTGTATGGTTACAGTGTGTAAGGATTATTACTAGGGAAATGTGTGTCTGTACCTCTAGTGTCTGTACAGTTACAGTGTGTAAGGATTATTATTAGGGAAATGTGTGTCTGTACCTCTAGTGTCTGTATGGTTACAGTGTGTAACGATTATTATTAGGGAAACGTGTGTCTGTACCTCTAGTGTCTGTATGGTTACAGTGTGTAAGGATTATTACTAGGGAAATGTGTGTCTGTACCTCTAGTGTCTGTATGGTTACAGTGTGTAAGGATTATTACTAGGGAAACGTGTGTCTGTACCTCTAGTGTCTTTATGGTTACAGTGTGTAAGGATTATTACTAGGGAAATGTGTGTCTGTACCTCTAGTGTCTGTACGGTTACAGTGTGTAAGGATTATTTTTAGGGAAATGTGTGTCTGTACCTCTAGTGTCTGTATGGTTACAGTGTGTAAGGATTATTATTAGGGAAACGTGTGTCTATACCTCTAGTGTCTGTATGGTTACAGTGTATAAGGATTATTACTAGGGAAACGTGTGTCTGTACCTCTAGTGTCTTTATGGTTACAGTGTGTAAGGATTATTACTAGGGAAATGTGTGTCTGTACCTCTAGTGTCTGTATGGTTACAGTGTGTAAGAATTATTACTAGAGAAATGTGTGTCTGTACCTCTAGTGTCTGTACGGTTACAGTGTGTAAGGATTATTACTAGGGAAATGTGTGTCTGTACCTCTAGTGTCTGTATGGTTACAGTGTGTAAGGATTATTACTAGGGAAATGTGTGTCTGTACCTCTAGTGTCTGTACGGTTACAGTGTGTAAGGATTATTACTAGGGAAATGTGTGTCTGTACCTCTAGTGTCTGTATGGTTACAGTGTGTAAGGATTATTACTAGGGAAATGTGTGTCTGTACCTCTAGTGTCTGTACGGTTACAGTGTGTAAGGATTATTATTAGGGAAATGTGTGTCTGTACCTCTAGTGTCTGTACGGTTACAGTGTGTAAGGATTATTATTAGGGAAACGTGTGTCTATACCTCTAGTGTCTGTATGGTTACAGTGTATAAGGATTATTACTAGGGAAACGTGTGTCTGTACCTCTAGTGTCTGTATGGTTACAGTCTGTAAGGATTATTACAAGGGAAATGTGTGTCTGTACCTCTAGTGTCTATACGGTTACAGTGTGTAAGGATTATTACTAGGGAAATGTGTGTCTGTACCTCTAGTGTCTGTATGGTTACAGTGTGTAAGGATTATTACTAGGGAAATGTGTGTCTGTACCTCTAGTGTCTGTATGGTTACAGTGTGTAAGGATTATTACTAGGGAAATGTGTGTCTGTACCTCTAGTGTCTGTACGGTTACAGTGTGTAAGGATTATTACTAGGGAAACGTGTATCTGTACCTCTAGTGTCTGTACGGTTACAGTGTGTAAGGATTATTACTAGGGAAATGTGTGTCTGTACCTCTAGTGTCTGTATGGTTACAGTGTGTAAGGATTATTACTAGGGAAATGTGTGTCTGTACCTCTAGTGTCTGTATGGTTACAGTGTGTAAGGATTATTACTAGGGAAATGTGTGTCTGTACCTCTAGTGTCTGTACGGTTACAGTGTGTAAGGATTATTACTAGGGAAACGTGTATCTGTACCTCTAGTGTCTGTACGGTTACAGTGTGTAAGGATTATTACTAGGGAAATGTGTGTCTGTACCTCTAGTGTCTGTATGGTTACAGTGTGTAAGGATTATTACTAGGGAAATGTGTGTCTGTACCTCTAGTGTCTGTATGGTTACAGTGTGTAAGGATTATTACTAGGGAAATGTGTGTCTGTACCTCTAGTGTCTGTATGGTTACAGTGTGTAAGGATTATTACTAGGGAAATGTGTGTCTGTACCTCTAGTGTCTGTACGGTTACAGTGTGTAAGGATTATTACTAGGGAAACGTGTATCTGTACCTCTAGTGTCTGTACGGTTACAGTGTGTAAGGATTATTACTAGGGAAATGTGTGTCTGTACCTCTAGTGTCTGTATGGTTACAGTGTGTAAGGATTATTACTAGGGAAATGTGTGTCTGTACCTCTAGTGTCTGTATGGTTACAGCGTGTAAGGATTATTACTAGGGAAATGTGTGTCTGTACCTCTAGTGTCTGTACGGTTACAGTGTGTAAGGATTATTACTAGGGAAATGTGTGTCTGTACCTCTAGTGTCTGTACGGTTACAGTGTGTAAGGATTATTACTAGGGAAATGTGTGTCTGTACCTCTAGTGTCTGTATGGTTACAGTGTGTAAGGATTATTACTAGGGAAATGTGTGTCTGTACCTCTAGTGTCTGTATGGTTACAGTGTGTAAGGATTATTACTAGGGAAACGTGTGTCTGTACCTCTAGTGTCTGTACGGTTACAGTGTATAAGGATTATTACTAGGGAAACGTGTGTCTATACCTCTAGTGTCTGTATGGTTACAGTGTATAAGGATTATTATTAGGGAAACGTGTGTCTATACCTCTAGTGTCTGTATGGTTACAGTGTATAAGGATTATTACTAGGGAAATGTGTGTCTGTACCTCTAGTGTCTGTATAGTTACAGTGTGTAAGGATTATTATTAGGGAAATGTGTGTCTGTACCTCTAGTGTCTGTATGGTTACAGTGTATAAGGATTATTACTAGGGAAACGTGTGTCTATACCTCTAGTGTCTGTACGGTTACAGTGTGTAAGGATTATTACTAGGGAAATGTGTGTCTGTACCTCTAGTGTCTTTATGGTTACAGTGTGTAAGGATTATTACTAGGGAAATGTGTGTCTGTACCTCTAGTGTCTGTATGGTTACAATGTGTAAGGATTATTACAAGGGAAATGTGTGTCTGTACCTCTAGTGTCTGTATGGTTACAGTGTGTAAGGATTATTACAAGGGAAATGTGTGTCTGTACCTCTAGTGTCTGTATAGTTACAGTGTGTAAGGATTATTACTAGGGAAATGTGTGTCTGTACCTCTAGTGTCTGTATGGTTACAGTGTGTAAGGATTATTAGTAGGGAAATGTGTGTCTGTACCTCTAGTGTCTGTACGGTTACAATGTGTAAGGATTATTACTAGGGAAATGTGTGTCTGTACCTCTAGTGTCTGTACGGTTACAATGTGTAAGGATTATTACTAGGGAAATGTGTGTCTGTACCTCTAGTGTCTGTACAGTTACAGTGTGTAAGGATTATTACTAGGGAAATGTGTGTCTGTACCTCTAGTGTCTGTACGGTTACAGTGTGTAAGGATTATTACTAGGGAAATGTGTGTCTGTACCTCTAGTGTCTGTACTGTTACAGTGTGTAAGGATTATTACTAGGGAAATGTGTGTCTGTACCTCTAGTGTCTGTATGGTTACAGTGTGTAAGGATTATTACTAGGGAAATGTGTGTCTGTACCTCTAGTGTCTGTACAGTTACAGTGTGTAAGGATTATTATTAGGGAAATGTGTGTCTGTACCTCTAGTGTCTGTATGGTTACAGTGTGTAACGATTATTATTAGGGAAACGTGTGTCTATACCTCTAGTGTCTGTATGGTTACAGTGTATAAGGATTATTACTAGGGAAATGTGTGTCTGTACCTCTAGTGTCTGTACGGTTACAGTGTGTAAGGATTATTTTTAGGGAAATGTGTGTCTGTACCTCTAGTGTCTGTATGGTTACAGTGTGTAAGGATTATTATTAGGGAAACGTGTGTCTATACCTCTAGTGTCTGTATGGTTACAGTGTATAAGGATTATTACTAGGGAAACGTGTGTCTGTACCTCTAGTGTCTTTATGGTTACAGTGTGTAAGGATTATTACTAGGGAAATGTGTGTCTGTACCTCTAGTGTCTGTACGGTTACAGTGTATAAGGATTATTACTAGGGAAATGTGTGTCTGTACCTCTAGTGTCTGTATGGTTACAGTGTGTAAGAATTATTACTAGAGAAATGTGTGTCTGTACCTCTAGTGTCTGTACGGTTACAGTGTGTAAGGATTATTACTAGGGAAATGTGTGTCTGTACCTCTAGTGTCTGTACGGTTACAGTGTGTAAGAATTATTACTAGAGAAATGTGTGTCTGTACCTCTAGTGTCTGTACGGTTACAGTGTGTAAGGATTATTACTAGGGAAATGTGTGTCTGTACCTCTAGTGTCTGTACGGTTACAGTGTGTAAGGATTATTACTAGGGAAATGTGTGTCTGTACCTCTAGTGTCTGTACGGTTACAGTGTGTAAGGATTATTATTAGGGAAATGTGTGTCTGTACCTCTAGTGTCTGTACGGTTACAGTGTGTAAGGATTATTATTAGGGAAACGTGTGTCTATACCTCTAGTGTCTGTATGGTTACAGTGTATAAGGATTATTACTAGGGAAACGTGTGTCTGTACCTCTAGTGTCTTTATGGTTACAGTGTGTAAGGATTATTACTAGGGAAATGTGTGTCTGTACCTCTAGTGTCTGTATGGTTACAATGTGTAAGGATTATTACAAGGGAAATGTGTGTCTGTACCTCTAGTGTCTGTATGGTTACAGTGTGTAAGGATTATTACAAGGGAAATGTGTGTCTGTACCTCTAGTGTCTGTATAGTTACAGTGTGTAAGGATTATTACTAGGGAAATGTTTGTCTGTACCTCTAGTGTCTGTATGGTTACAGTGTGTAAGGATTATTAGTAGGGAAATGTGTGTCTGTACCTCTAGTGTCTGTACGGTTACAATGTGTAAGGATTATTACTAGGGAAATGTGTGTCTGTACCTCTAGTGTCTGTACAGTTACAGTGTGTAAGGATTATTACTAGGGAAATGTGTGTCTATACCTCTAGTGTCTGTACGGTTACAGTGTGTAAGGATTATTACTAGGGAAATGTGTGTCTGTACCTCTAGTGTCTGTATGGTTACAGTCTGTAAGGATTATTACTAGGGAAATGTGTGTCTGTACCTCTAGTGTCTGTACGGTTACAGTGTGTAAGGATTATTACTAGGGAAATGTGTGTCTGTACCTCTAGTGTCTGTTCGGTTACGGTGTGTAAGGATTATTACTAGGGAAATGTGTGTCTGTACCTCTAGTGTCTGCATGATTACAGTGTATAAGGATTATTACTAGGGAAATGTGTGTCTGTACCTCTAGTGTCTGTATGGTTACAGTGTGTAAGGATTATTACTAGGGAAATGTGTGTCTGTACCTCTAGTGTCTGTACGGTTACAGTGTGTAAGGATTATTACTAGGGAAATGTGTGTCTGTACCTCTAGTGTCTGTATGGTTACAGTCTGTAAGGATTATTACAAGGGAAATGTGTGTCTGTACCTCTAGTGTCTATACGGTTACAGTGTGTAAGGATTATTACTAGGGAAATGTGTGTCTGTACCTCTAGTGTCTGTATGGTTACAGTGTGTAAGGATTATTACTAGGGAAATGTGTGTCTGTACCTCTAGTGTCTGTACGGTTACAGTGTGTAAGGATTATTACTAGGGAAACGTGTATCTGTACCTCTAGTGTCTGTACGGTTACAGTGTGTAAGGATTATTACTAGGGAAATGTGTGTCTGTACCTCTAGTGTCTGTATGGTTACAGTGTGTAAGGATTATTACTAGGGAAATGTGTGTCTGTACCTCTAGTGTCTGTATGGTTACAGTGTGTAAGGATTATTACTAGGGAAATGTGTGTCTGTACCTCTAGTGTCTGTACGGTTACAGTGTGTAAGGATTATTATTAGGGAAATGTGTGTCTGTACCTCTAGTGTCTGTATGGTTACAGTGTGTAAGGATTATTATTAGGGAAACGTGTGTCTATACCTCTAGTGTCTGTATGGTTACAGTGTATAAGGATTATTACTAGGGAAACGTGTGTCTGTACCTCTAGTGTCTTTATGGTTACAGTGTGTAAGGATTATTACTAGGGAAATGTGTGTCTGTACCTCTAGTGTCTGTATGGTTACAATGTGTAAGGATTATTACAAGGGAAATGTGTGTCTGTACCTCTAGTGTCTGTATGGTTACAGTGTGTAAGGATTATTACAAGGGAAATGTGTGTCTGTACCTCTAGTGTCTGTATAGTTACAGTGTGTAAGGATTATTACTAGGGAAATGTGTGTCTGTACCTCTAGTGTCTGTACGGTTACAATGTGTAAGGATTATTACTAGGGAAATGTGTGTCTGTACCTCTAGTGTCTGTACAGTTACAGTGTGTAAGGATTATTACTAGTGAAATGTGTGTCTGTACCTGTAGTGTCTGTACGGTTACAGTGTGTAAGGATTATTACTAGGGAAATGTGTGTCTGTACCTCTAGTGTCTGTACGGTTACAGTGTGTAAGGATTATTACTAGGGAAATGTGTGTCTGTACCTCTAGTGTCTGTATGGTTACAGTGTGTAAGGATTATTACTAGGGAAATGTGTGTCTGTACCTCAAGTGTCTGTACAGTTACAGTGTGTAAGGATTATTATTAGGGAAATGTGTGTCTGTACCTCTAGTGTCTGTATGGTTACAGTGTGTAACGATTATTATTAGGGAAACGTGTGTCTATACCTCTAGTGTCTGTATGGTTACAGTGTATAAGGATTATTACTAGGGAAATGTGTGTCTGTACCTCTAGTGTCTGTACGGTTACTGTGTGTAAGGATTATTTTTAGGGAATTGTGTGTCTGTACCTCTAGTGTCTGTATGGTTACAGTGTGTAAGGATTATTATTAGGGAAATGTGTGTCTGTACCTCTAGTGTCTGTACGGTTACAGTGTGTAAGGATTATTATTAGGGAAATTTGTGTCTGTACCTCTAGTGTCTGTACGGTTACAATGTGTAAGGATTATTACTAAGGAAATGTGTGTCTGTACCTCTAGTGTCTGTATGGTTACAGTGTGTAAGGATTATTATTAGGGAAATTTGTGTCTGTACCTCTAGTGTCTGTACGGTTACAATGTGTAAGGATTATTACTAGGGAAATGTGTATCTGTACCTCTGGTGTCTGTACGGTTACAGTGTGTAAGTATTATTACTAGGGAAATGTGTGTCTGTACCTCTAGTGTCTGTACGGTTGCAATGTGTAAGGATTATTACTAGGGAAACGTGTGTCTATACCTCTAGTGTCTGTATGGTTACAGTGTATAAGGATTATTACTAGGGAAACGTGTGTCTGTACCTCTAGTGTCTTTATGGTTACAGTGTGTAAGGATTATTACTAGGGAAATGTGTGTCTGTACCTCTAGTGTCTGTATGGTTACAATGTGTAAGGATTATTACAAGGGAAATGTGTGCCTGTACCTCTAGTGTCTGTATGGTTACAGTGTGTAAGGATTATTACAAGGGAAATGTGTGTCTGTTAGTGATGAGCGAGCACCCCAATGCTCGGGTGTTCGGGTGCTCTGACCGAGCACCCCCTGAGGCTCGAGTGCTCGGCCGAGCACCCGAGCCCCATTGAAGTCAATGGGAGGACTCGAGCATTACACAAGGCACCCCCTGCTCTGATGAGGGGAGGGAGCCTGGTCCATAGGAAAAGGGTAGAAAAGGATGGAAACACCGCAAAAATGGTTCAGGGACAGCATAGGGAGGATGTCTGGATGCATCTTGGACTCCAACATCGCTGCTGGGATCGATCTTTCGCCCCTAGTACGCCATTTTTACAGACTGACCGTAAAACACACAAAAAGGAAAATAAAAACGACTTTAGGCGAAAAATTGTTACCAAACAGTATTTGCTGTATATTTACTTGTATATCATCTGCAAATTCTCCCATAAATTTCCTCGATTTTTCTGAACTGAGGCCATGATTAAGAGGGAAACGTGCGCAGAGGCAAATTCTCCCAAAAATTTCCTTGATTTTCAGAACTGAGGCCATGATTAAGAGGGAAACGTGCGCAGAGGCAAATTCTCCCAAAAATTTCCTTGATTTTCAGAACTGAGGCCATGATTAAGAGGGAAATGTGCGCAGAGGCAAATTCTCCCAAAAATTTCCTTGATTTTCAGAACTGAGGCCATGATTAAGAGGGAAACGTGCGCAGAGGCAAATTCTCCCAAAAATTTCCTTGATTTTATTGAACTGAGGCCATGATTAAGAGGGAAACGTGCGCTGAGCTGACCATCTAAAACATTATGGGTAAGGGTCTGCTGCAGAGCTGACCATCCTAAACATTATATGCGAAGGCCCGCTAGTGAGCTGACGCTATAAAACATTATATGAGAGGGCCCGCTAGAGAGCTGACCCAATAAAACATGATATGAGAAGGCCCGCTGGTGAGCTGACCTATATAAAAATTATATCACAGGGCCCGCTGGTGAGCTGGCCCTATATAAAAATTATAGCACAGGGCCCGCTGGTGAGCTGGCCCTATATAAAAATTATATCCCAGGGCATATGGAAGAGGAGGAGGAGGATGAGAAGATTAAGAGTCAACCATATACCCGTTTTTTGGGTGGAAGGGGTGAATGGGAATACAGAGTATTCACATCATTGTAAATAACATATATAAAGTGAGTTTATGTTCCCCCGGGGCTTTCCTCCAGTGGAGTGGAGAAGTCAGGGGAAATCCAGGCCTTGTTCATTTTTATAAGTGTCAACCTATCAGCATTGTCGGTGGAAAGGCGGATACGCTTATCTGTTATGATGCCACCAGCAGCACTAAATACCCGCTCAGACAGAACGCTGGCGGCAGGGCAGGCCAGCACCTCCAAGGCGTAGAGTGCCAGTTCATACCACGTGTCCAGCTTGGACACCCAGTAGTTGTAAGGCACAGAGGGATCATTGAGGACGCTGACACGGTCTGCTACGTACTCCTTCACCATCTTCCAAAACTTTTCCCTCCTTGTGACACTAGGCTGCGCATCAGGGTGAGGGTGCTGGCGGGGTGTCATGAAGGTGTCCCACGCCTTGGAGAGTGTTGCCCTGCCTTTCTCGGAACTGCTGTATGCTCCCCTTTTCTCCCCTTCTCTGTTGGCCAAGGTAGCACGTACTCTGCCGCCAGCGTTGTCAGATGGAAAATTTTGGAGCAATTTTTCAACAAGAACCTTCTGGTATTGCACCATTTTGCTTGTCCTCTCCACCGGAGGAATGAGAGATGAGAAATTCTCTTTGTAGCGGGGGTCCAGAAGGGTGAACACCCAGTAATCCGTGTTGTTTAAAATGCGTATAACGCGTGGGTCACGGGAAAGGCAGCCTAACATAAAGTCAGCCATGTGTGCCAGAGTACCAACAGTCAAGATTTCGCTGTCCTCACCAGGAGGATGACTCTCAATATCCTCATCCTCTTCCTCCTCTTCTGCCCACCCACGCTGAAGAGATGGAACTAAAGTTCCATGGCTACCCTCTGTAGCGGAGGCAACCGTGTCTTCCTCCTCCTCCTCCTCCTCCTCCTCCGCCTCCTCCAATTGTCGCTGAGAAGACGAAGTGAGGGTGCTCTGGCTATCACCTTGTGTAAGCTCTTCCTCCCCCATTTCCACCTCTTCCACATGCAAAGCGTCGGTTTTAATTGTGAGCAGCGAGCGTTTCAGTAGACACAGAAGTGGGATGGTTACACTGATAATAGCGTTATCGCCGCTCATCATCTGTGTCGATTCCTCAAAATTGCGTAAAACCTCGCAGAGGTCTGACATCCATTCCCACTCCTCACTTCTGATTACAGGAAGTTGAACGGAGAGGCGACGACCGTGTAACAGCTGGTACTCCACTACTGCCCTCTGCTGCTCACAAAGCCGGGCCAACATGTGGAAGGTGGAGTTCCAGCGCGTGCTCACGTCACACAGCAGCCGGTGAGCTGGCAATTGTAAGCGCTGCTGCAGCTTCAACAGGCCGGCCGAAGCTGTAGATGACTTACGGAAATGTGCACACACGCGGCGCACCTTGGTCAAGAGATCATGCACATTGGGGTAGGTTTTTAGAAATCGCTGCACCACTAAATTAAATACATGCGCTAGGCATGGTACGTGTGTGAGCTTGCCGAGCTCCAAAGCCGCCACCAAGTTACGCCCATTATCACACACAACCATGCCTGGTTGCAGGTTGAGTGGCGAGAGCCACTGCTAGGTCTGGTGACTAATCCCCTGCAACAGCTCTGAGGCCATGTGCTGTTTGTCCCCAAGGCAGATCAGCTTCAGCACGGCCTGTTGACGCTTCCCCACTGCAGTGCTACACTGCTTCCAGCTACTGGCTGATGGGGGAGTGGAGCTGCGTGTAGAGAATTCGGAGGTGGAAACGGAGGAGGAGGAGCCAATAACGTAGGTGCTGGCGGAAACCCTGATGGAGGTAGGGCCCGCAATCCTCGGCGTGGGTAGCACCCGTGCCATCCCAGGGTCCGAGTCGCTCCCAGCCTCCACGACATTCACCCAGTGTGCCGTCAGGGAAATGTAGCGTCCCTGTCCACAAGCACTTGTCCATGTGTCAGTCGTTAAGTGGACCTTCCCAGTAACTGCGTTGGTCAGGGCACGGGTGATGTTACGGGACACATGGTGGTGTAATGCGGGGATGGCACACCGGGAAAAGTAGTGGCGGCTGGGGACCGCGTACCGAGGGACAGCTGCTGCCATCAGGCTGCGGAAGGACTCAGTGTCCACAAGCCTAAATGGCAGCATTTCGATGGCCAGTAATTTTGAAAGGTGTGAGGTTAGTGCTATGGCCTGTGGGTGGGTGGCTGGGTACTTTCTCTTGCGCTCAAATGCCTGGGGTAACGACATTTGGACGCTGTGCTGGGACAGGGAAGTGGATGTGGTCTCTGATGGTGCTTCAGATGGTACAGGTGCAGGGCGGGAGGTATGCGGGCCTGCGCCTTCGACAGGCGATTGGCCGGCACCGAAAACAGGGGAAGAGGAGGCAGTGGTGTGGCCTGCAGACACAGATGGGCGATCCAGGCGTTCCTCTCACTTACTACGGTGCTTGGATGCCATGTGTCGGATCATGCTGGTGGTGGTGGTGAGGTTTCTAGTGTTCATGCCTCGGCTCATTCTGGTGTGGCACAGGTTGCAAACTACAATTCTTTTGTCGTCCGCACTTTCCTTAAAAAAACGCCATACCGCGGAACACCTACCCTTTGGCAAGGTAGATTTACGCAAGGGGGTGCTCCGTGGAACATTTGCGGGCCGGTTTGGTGCGGTCCGCCTTCTTTCTGTAGCCACACCACTGCCTCTTCCAGCCTGTTGCGGTGCTGCAGATGGCTCACCCTCAGGACTGCTGTCATCGCTCGGCTCTACACCTTCCCAGGTGGGGTCAGTCACCTCATCGTCCACCAAGTCCTCCTCCACCTCCTCACTCTGATCATCCTCCTCAAGTCTTGATCCCACCACATACTCAGTCATTGACAACTGTATAACATTCTCCTCAACAAGGTCTTGAGACGGAAATAGTGGTTGATTTAATGGCAACTGTGTCTCATCATCATCATCATCATCCACTACTTCCTTTGACCTTAAATGCCGTTCACATCTGTCATCTTCTTGTGATTGGGTAGCCTCTAGAGGTTGTGAATCAGGGCACAAGATGTCATGTTCCTCTGCAAGCGTGCTTGGAGAGAGGGTCAAATGAAGGATTGGTGATGAGACGAGCTCCTCACTATATCCCAGTGTGGGATCACTTCTTTGACCAGACCGTGTATGGTAGGAGGAAGGATGATCAGAGTGAGGATTATGTTGACCAGACTCTTGGCTACTGAGAGTGGACTTGGTGGAAGGCAGGGTGGTGCTTAACCGACTGGAAGCAGTATCAGCTGTCATCCAACCGACCACCTGTTCGCAGTGGTCGGACCTCGAGAGTGATGTCCTGCGACGCCCTGTAAAATTAGACATGAAGCTAGGTATGGTGGATGTCTTTCTTTCTTGTGCTCTGGCACCAGGCACAGTTTCTCCGCGTCCTGACCCGCGCCCTGAACTATCAGGATCACGTCCACTTCCCCGTCCCTTTTTACCCGCCTTCTTCATCTTACACGGAATATGTGACTTTAATATTTGAGTTTGAAAACTTAACAGTATTTCTTATAATTCTGGAACTGTACAGAGTACACAGAATAGGCTGTTAAACGGCGGTGAAAGACACTGAATGGAATATGTGACTTTAATATTTGAGTTTGAAAACTTAACAGTATTTCTTATAATTCTGCAACTCTGCAGAGTACACAGAATAGGCTGTTAAACGGCGTTGAAACACACTGAATGGAATATGTGACTTTAATATTTGAGTTTGAAAACTTAACAGTATTTCTTCCTAGTCTGCAACTGTGCAGAGTACACAGAATAGGCTGCTAAACGGCGGTGACACACACTGAATGGAATATGTGACTTTAATATTTGAGTTTGAAAACTTAACAGTATTTCTTCCTAGTCTGCAACTGTGCAGAGTACACAGAATAGGCTGCTAAAAGGCGGTGACACACACTGAATGGAATATGTGACTTTAATATTTGAGTTTGAAAACTTAACAGTATTTCTTCCTAGTCTGCAACTGTGCAGAGTACACAGAATAGGCTGCTAAACGGCGGTGACACACACTGAATGGAATATGTGACTTTAATATTTGAGTTTGAAAACTTAACAGTATTTCTTACTATTCTGCAACTGTGCAGAGTACACAGAATAGGCTGCTAAACGGCGGTGACACACACTGAATGGAATATGTGACTTTAATATTTGAGTTTGAAAACTTAACAGTATTTCTTCCTATTCTGCAACTGTGCAGAGTACACAGAATAGGCTGCTAAACTGCGGTGACACACACTGAATGGAATATGTGACTTTAATATTTGAGTTTGAAAACTTAACAGTATTTCTTCCTATTCTGCAACTGTGCAGAGTACACAGAATAGGCTGCTAAACTGCGGTGACACACACTGAATGGAATATGTGACTTTAATATTTTACTTTGAAGACTTAACAGTATTTCTTCCTATTCTGCAACTGTGCAGAGTACACAGAATAGGCTGCTAAACTGCGGTGACACACACTGAATGGAATATGTGACTTTAATATTTGAGTTTGAAAACTTAACAGTATTTCTTCCTAGTCTGCAACTGTGCAGAGTGCACAGAATAGGCTGCTAAACGGCGGTGACACACACTGAATGGAATATGTGACTTTAATATTTGAGTTTGAAAACTTAACAGTATTTCTTCCTAGTCTGCAACTGTGCAGAGTACACAGAATAGGCTGCTAAACGGCGGTGACACACACTGAATGGAATATGTGACTTTAATATTTGAGTTTGAAAACTTAACAGTATTTCTTCCTAGTCTGCAACTGTGCAGAGTACACAGAATAGGCTGCTAAACTGCGGTGACACACACTGAATGGAATATGTGACTTTAATATTTGAGTTTGAAAACTTAACAGTATTTCTTCCTAGTCTGCAACTGTGCAGAGTACACAGAATAGGCTGCTAAACGGCGGTGACACACACTGAATGGAATATGTGACTTTAATATTTGAGTTTGAAAACTTAACAGTATTTCTTCCTAGTCTGCAACTGTGCAGAGTACACAGAATAGGCTGCTAAACGGCGGTGACACACACTGAATGGAATATGTGACTTTAATATTTGAGTTTGAAAACTTAACAGTATTTCTTCCTAGTCTGCAACTGTGCAGAGTACACAGAATAGGCTGCTAAACGGCGGTGACACACACTGAATGGAATATGTGACTTTAATATTTGAGTTTGAAAACTTAACAGTATTTCTTCCTAGTCTGCAACTGTGCAGAGTACACAGAATAGGCTGCTAAACGGCGGTGACACACACTGAATGGAATATGTGACTTTAATATTTGAGTTTGAAAACTTAACAGTATTTCTTCCTAGTCTGCAACTGTGCAGAGTACACAGAATAGGCTGCTAAACGGCGGTGACACACACTGAATGGAATATGTGACTTTAATATTTGAGTTTGAAAACTTAACAGTATTTCTTACTATTCTGCAACTGTGCAGAGTACACAGAATAGGCTGCTAAACGGCGGTGACACACACTGAATGGAATATGTGATTTTAATATTTGAGTTTGAAGACTTAACAGTATTTCTTCCTATTCTGCAACTCTGCACACTACACAGAATGTGCTGCTAAACTGCGGCGAAGCACACTGAATGGAATATGTGACTTTGATATTTTAGTTTGAAGACTTAACAGTATTTCTTCCTATTCTGCAACTCTGCACAGTACACAGAATGTGCTGCTAAACTGCGGCGAAGCACACTGAATGGAATATGTGACTTTGATATTTTAGTTTGAAGACTTAACAGTATTTCTTCCTATTCTGCTACTCTGCACAGTACACAGAATGTGCTGCTAAACTGCGGCGACGCACACTGAATGAAATATGTGACTTTGATATTTTAGTTTGAAGACTTAACAGAATGTGCTCTAATCTGCAACTTTGCACACTAAACAGAATGTGCTCTAATCTGCAACTTTGCACACTAAACAGAATGTGCTCTAATCTGCAACTTTGCACACTAAACAGAATGTGCTCTAATCTGCAACTGTGCACACTAAACAGAATGTGCTCTAATCTGCAACTTTTCACACTAAACAGAATATTTTTTTTTTTTTTTTTTTTGTTTTTTTTCCCCCCACACAAAATAACCTGCTGCCCCCACACACAGTAGTCCTAAAAAGGACTTTTGGTTCTTTTTTTTCACAATTTTGTTTTTTTTCCTCCCTACACTGCCTTTCCCTTCCTATCCTCAGCTCTCCCTGGCTAAGACTTAGCCGAACTCGATGGTCAGGTGCTATACAGCACCCGACCACGGGTTCTGGCCAGCCAATCAGTGTAATGCCAGCAGCCAACATGGCTGCTGGCATTACACCGATGTCAGAGCCTCCCTGCACGTTTATTGGCTGCGCAGCAGCCGCAAAACGTGCGGGGAGGAGACCCGAACACGGCGGGCGAGCACATGCGGTACTCGTACGAGTACCGCCATGTGCCGAGCAGAGCGATGCTCGAGCCGATCCGAGCATCGGCCGAGCATGCTCGCTCAACACTAGTGTCTGTACCTCTAGTGTCTGTATAGTTACAGTGTGTAAGGATTATTACTAGGGAAATGTGTGTCTGTACCTCTAGTGTCTGTATGGTTACAGTGTGTAAGGATTATTACTAGGGAAATGTGTGTCTGTACCTCTAGTGTCTGTACGGTTACAGTGTGTAAGGATTATTACTAGGGAAATGTGTGTCTGTACCTCTAGTGTCTGTACGGTTACAGTGTGTAAGGATTATTACTAGGGAAATGTGTGTCTGTACCTCTAGTGTCTGTACGGTTACAGTGTGTAAGGATTATTACTAGGGAAATGTGTGTCTGTACCTCTAGTGTCTGTACGGTTACAGTGTGTAAGGATTATTACTAGGGAAATGTGTGTCTGTACCTCTAGTGTCTGTACGGTTACAGTGTGTAAGGATTATTACTAGGGAAATGTGTGTCTGTACCTCTAGTGTCTGTACGGTTACAGTGTGTAAGGATTATTACTAGGGAAATGTGTGTCTGTACCTCTAGTGTCTGTACGGTTACAGTGTGTAAGGATTATTACTAGGGAAATGTGTGTCTGTACCTCTAGTGTCTGTACGGTTACAGTGTGTAAGGATTATTACTAGGGAAATGTGTGTCTGTACCTCTAGTGTCTGTACGGTTACAGTGTGTAAGAATTATTACTAGGGAAATGTGTGTCTGTACCTCTAGTGTCTGTACGGTTACAGTGTGTAAGGATTATTACTAGGGAAATGTGTGTCTGTACCTCTAGTGTCTGTACGGTTACAGTGTGTAAGGATTATTATTAGGGAAATGTGTGTCTGTACCTCTAGTGTCTGTATGGTTACAGTGTGTAAGGATTATTATTAGGGAAATGTGTGTCTGTACCTCTAGTGTCTGTACGGTTACAGTGTGTAAGGATTATTACTAGGGAAATGTGTGTCTGTACCTCTAGTGTCTGTACGGTTACAGTGTGTAAGGATTATTACTAGGGAAATGTGTGTCTGTACCTCTAGTGTCTGTACGGTTACAGTGTGTAAGGATTATTACTAGGGAAATGTGTGTCTGTACCTCTAGTGTCTGTACGGTTACAGTGTGTAAGAATTATTACTAGGGAAATGTGTGTCTGTACCTCTAGTGTCTGTACGGTTACAGTGTGTAAGGATTATTACTAGGGAAATGTGTGTCTGTACCTCTAGTGTCTGTACGGTTACAGTGTGTAAGGATTATTACTAGGGAAATGTGTGTCTGTACCTCTAGTGTCTGTACGGTTACAGTGTGTAAGGATTATTACTAGGGAAATGTGTGTCTGTACCTCTAGTGTCTGTATGGTTACAGTGTGTAAGGATTATTATTAGGGAAATGTGTGTCTGTACCTCTAGTGTCTGTATGGTTACAGTGTGTAAGGATTATTATTAGGGAAACGTGTGTCTATACCTCTAGTGTCTGTATGGTTACAGTGTATAAGGATTATTACTAGGGAAACGTGTGTCTGTACCTCTAGTGTCTGTATGGTTACAGTGTGTAAGGATTATTATTAGGGAAACGTGTGTCTGTACCTCTAGTGTCTGTACGGTTACAGTGTGTAAGGATTATTACTAGGGAAATGTGTGTCTGTACCTCTAGTGTCTGTACGGTTACAGTGTATAAGGATTATTACTAGGGAAATGTGTGTCTGTACCTCTAGTGTCTGTACGGTTACAGTGTGTAAGGATTATTACTAGGGAAATGTGTGTCTGTACCTCTAGTGTCTGTACGGTTACAGTGTGTAAGGATTATTACTAGGGAAATGTGTGTCTGTACCTCTAGTGTCTGTACGGTTACAGTGTGTAAGGATTATTACTAGGGAAATGTGTGTCTGTACCTCTAGTGTCTGTATGGTTACAGTGTGTAAGGATTATTATTAGGGAAATGTGTGTCTGTACCTCTAGTGTCTGTATGGTTACAGTGTGTAAGGATTATTATTAGGGAAACGTGTGTCTGTACCTCTAGTGTCTGTACGGTTACAGTGTATAAGGATTATTACTAGGGAAATGTGTGTCTGTACCTCTAGTGTCTGTTCGGTTACAGTGTGTAAGGATTATTACTAGGGAAATGTGTGTCTGTACCTCTAGTGTCTGTATGATTACAGTGTGTAAGGATTATTACTAGGGAAATGTGTGTCTGTACCTCTAGTGTCTGTATGGTTACAGTGTGTTAGGATTATTACTAGGGAAATGTGTGTCTGTATCTCTAGTGTCTGTATGGTTACAGTGTGTAAGGATTATTACTAGGGAAATGTGTGTCTGTACCTCTAGTGTCTGTATGGTTACAGTGTATAAGGATTATTACTAGGGAAATGTGTGTCTGTACCTCTAGTGTCTGTATGGTTACAGTGTGTTAGGATTATTACTAGGGAAATGTGTGTCTGTACCTCTAGTGTCTGTACGGTTACAGTGTGTAAGGATTATTATTAGGGAAATGTGTGTCTGTACCTCTAGTGTCTGTACGGTTACAGTGTGTAAGGATTATTATTAGGGAAATGTGTGTCTGTACCTCTAGTGTCTGTATGGTTACAGTGTGTAAGGATTATTATTAGGGAAACGTGTGTCTATACCTCTAGTGTCTGTATGGTTACAGTGTGTAAGGATTATTATTAGGGAAATGTGTGTCTGTACCTCTAGTGTCTGTATGGTTACAGTGTGTAAGGATTATTATTAGGGAAATGTGTGTCTGTACCTCTAGTGTCTGTACGGTTACAGTGTGTAAGGATTATTACTAGGGAAATGTGTGTCTGTACCTCTAGTGTCTGTACGGTTACAGTGTGTAAGGATTATTATTAGGGAAATGTGTGTCTGTACCTCTAGTGTCTGTATGGTTACAGTGTGTAAGGATTATTATTAGGGAAACGTGTGTCTATACCTCTAGTGTCTGTACGGTTACAGTGTGTAAGGATTATTACTAGGGAAATGTGTGTCTGTACCTCTAGTGTCTGTATGGTTACAGTGTGTTAGGATTATTACTAGGGAAATGTGTGTCTGTACCTCTAGTGTCTGTACGGTTACAGTGTGTAAGGATTATTACTAGGGAAATGTGTGTCTGTACCTCTAGTGTCTGTATGGTTACAGTGTATAAGGATTATTACTAGGGAAATGTGTGTCTGTACCTCTAGTGTCTGTACGGTTACAGTGTGTAAGGATTATTATTAGGGAAATGTGTGTCTGTACCTCTAGTGTCTGTATGGTTACAGTGTGTAAGGATTATTATTAGGGAAATGTGTGTCTGTACCTCTAGTGTCTGTATGGTTACAGTGTGTAAGGATTATTATTAGGGAAACGTGTGTCTATACCTCTAGTGTCTGTATGGTTACAGTGTGTAAGGATTATTACTAGGGAAATGTGTGTCTGTACCTCTAGTGTCTGTATGGTTACAATGTGTAAGGATTATCACTAGGGAAATGTGTGTCTGTACCTCTAGTGTCTGTACGGTTACAGTGTGTAAGGATTATTACTAGGGAAATGTGTGTCTGTACCTCTAGTGTCTGTACGGTTACAGTGTGTAAGGATTATTACTAGGGAAATGTGTGTCTGTACCTCTAGTGTCTGTACGGTTACAGTGTGTAAGAATTATTACTAGAGAAATGTGTGTCTGTACCTTTAGTGTCTGTACGGTTACAGTGTGTAAGGATTATTACTAGGGAAATGAGTGTCTGTACCTCTAGTGTCTGTACGGTTACAGTGTGTAAGGATTATTACTAGGGAAATGTGTGTCTGTACCTCTAGTGTCTGTATGGTTACAGTGTGTAAGGATTATTACTAGGGAAATGTGTGTCTGTACCTCTAGTGTCTGTACGGTTACAGTGTGTAAGGATTATTATTAGGGAAATGTGTGTCTGTACCTCTAGTGTCTGTATGGTTACAGTGTGTAAGGATTATTACTAGGGAAATGTGTGTCTGTACCTCTAGTGTCTGTATGGTTACAGTGTGTAAGGATTATTATTAGGGAAACGTGTGTCTATACCTCTAGTGTCTGTATGGTTACAATGTGTAAGGATTATTACAAGGGAAATTTGTGTCTGTACCTCTAGTGTCTGTATGGTTACAGTGTGTAAGGATTATTACTAGGGAAACGTGTGTCTGTACCTCTAGTGTCTTTATGGTTACAGTGTGTAAGGATTATTACTAGGGAAATGTGTGTCTGTACCTCTAGTGTCTGTATGGTTACAGTGTGTAAGGATTATTACTAGGGAAATGTGTGTCTGTACCTCTAGTGTCTGTATGGTTACAATGTGTAAGGATTATTACAAGGGAAATTTGTGTCTGTACCTCTAGTGTCTTTATGGTTACAGTGTGTAAGGATTATTACTAGGGTAATGTGTGTCTGTACTTCTAGTGTCTGTATGGTTACAGTGTGTAAGGATTATTACTAGGGAAATGTGTGTCTGTACCTCTAGTGTCTTTATGGTTACAGTGTGTAAGGATTATTACTAGGGAAATGTGTGTCTGTACCTCTAGTGTCTGTATGGTTACAATGTGTAAGGATTATTACAAGGGAAATTTGTGTCTGTACCTCTAGTGTCTGTATGGTTACAGTGTGTAAGGATTATTACTAGGGTAATGTGTGTCTGTACTTCTAGTATTTGTATGGTTACAGTGTGTAAGGATTATTACTAGGGAAATGTGTGTCTGTACCTCTAGTGTCTGTATGGTGCAGTGTGTAAGGATTATTACTAGGGAAATGTGTGTCTGTACCTCTAGTGTCTGTACGGTTACAGTATGTAAGGATTATTACTAGTGAAATGTGTGTCTGTACCTCTAGTGTCTGTACGGTTACAGTGTGTATGGATTATTACTAGGGAAATGTGTATCTGTACCTCTGGTGTCTGTACGGTTACAGTGTGTAAGTATTATTACTAGGGAAATGTGTGTCTGTACCTCTAGTGTCTGTACGGTTACAATGTGTAAGGATTATTACTAGGGAAATGTGTGTCTGTACCTCTAGTGTCTGTATAGTTACAGTGTGTAAGGATTATTACTAGGGAAATGTGTGTCTGTACCTCTAGTGTCTGTACGGTTACAATGTGTATGGATTATTACTAGGGAAATGTGTATCTGTACCTCTGGTGTCTGTACGGTTACAGTGTGTAAGTATTATTACTAGGGAAATGTGTGTCTGTACCTCTAGTGTCTGTACGGTTACAATGTGTAAGGATTATTACTAGGGAAATGTGTGTCTGTACCTCTAGTGTCTGTATAGTTACAGTGTGTAAGGATTATTACTAGGGAAATGTGTGTCTGTACCTCTAGTGTCTGTACGGTTACAGTGTGTAAGGATTATTACTAGGGAAAGGTGTGTCTGTACCTCTAGTGTCTGTATGGTTACAGTATGTAAGGATTATTACTAGGGAAATGTGTGTCTGTACCTCTAGTGTCTGTACGGTTACAGTGTGTAAGGATTATTACTAGGGAAAGGTGTGTCTGTACCTCTAGTGTCTGTATGGTTACAGTATGTAAGGATTATTACTAGGGAAATGTGTGTCTGTAGCTCTACTGTCTGTACGGTTACAGTGTGTAAGGATTATTACTACGGAAATGTGTGTCTGTACCTCCAGCGTCTGTACGGTTACAGTGTGTAAGGATTATTACTAGGAAAATGTGTGTCTGTAGCTCTACTGTCTGTACGGTTACAGTGTGTAAGGATTATTACTAGGGAAATGTGTGTCTGTAGCTCTAGTGTCTGTACGGTTACAGTGTGTAAGGATTATCACTAGGGAAATGTGTGTCTGTAGCTCTAGTGTCTGTATAGTTACAGTGTGTAAGGGTTATTACTAGGGAAATGTGTGTCTGTAGCTCTACTGTCTGTACGGTTACAGTGTGTAAGGATTATTACTAGGGAAATGTGTGTCTTTACCTCTAGTGTCTGTACGGTTACAGTGTGTAAGGATTATTACTAGGGAAATGTGTGTCTGTACCTCTAGTGTCTGTACGGTTACAGTGTGTAAGGATTATTACTAGGGAAATGTGTGTCTGTACCTCTAGTGTCTGTACGGTTACAGTGTGTAAGGATTATTACTAGGTAAATGTGTGTCTGTACCTCTAGTGTCTGTACAGTTACAGTGTGTAAGGATTATTACTAGGGAAATGTGTGTCTGTACCTCGGGGGTCTGTATGGTTACAGTGTGTAAGAATTATTACTAGGGAAATGTGTGTCTGTACCTCTAGTGTCTGTACGGTTACAATGTGTAAGGATTATTATTAGGGAAATGTGTGTCTGTACCTCTAGTGTCTGTATGGTTACAGTGTATAAGGATTATTAGTAGGGTAATGTGTGTATGTACCTCTAGTGTCTGTATGGTTACAGTGTGTAAGGATCATTACTAGGGAAATGTGTGTCTGTACCTCTAGTGTCTGTACGGTTACAGTGTGTAAGGACTATTACTAGGGAAATGTGTGTCTATACCTCTAGTGTCTGTATGGTTACAGTGTGTAAGGATTATTACTAGGGAAATGTGTGTCTGTACCTCTAGTGTCTGTATGGTTACAGTGTATAAGGATTATCACTAGGGAAATGTCTGTCTGTACCTCTAGTGTCTGTACAGTTACAGTTTGTAAGGATTATTACTAGGAAATGTGTTTCTGTACTTCTAGTGTCTGTACGGTTACAGTGTGTAAGGTTTATTACTAGAGAAATGTGTTTCTGTACTTCTAGTGTCTGTACGGTTACAGTGTGTAAGGATTATTACTAGGGAAATGTGTGTCTGTACCTCTAGTGTCTGTACGGTTTCAGTGTGTAAGGATTATTACTAGGAAATGTGTGTCTGTACCTCTAGTGTCTATATGGTTACAGTGTGTAAGGATTATTACTAGGGAAATGTGTATCTGTACCTCTAGTGTCTGTATGGTTACAGTGTGTAAGGATTATTACTAGGGAAATGTGTGTCTGTACCTCTAGTGTCTCTACGGTTTCAGTGTGTAAGGATTATTACTAGGAAATGTGTATCTGTACCTCTAGTGTCTGTACGGTTACAGTGTGTAAGGATTATTACTAGGGAAATGTGTGTCTGTAGCTCTACTGTCTGTACGGTTACAGTGTGTAAGGATTATTACTAGGGAAATGTGTGTCTGAAGCTCTAGTGTCTGTACGGTTACAGTGTGTAAGGATTATTACTAGGGAAATGTGTGTCTGTACCTCTAGTGTCTGTACAGTTACAGTGTGTAAGGATTATTACTAGGGAAATGTGTGTCTGTACCTCTAGTGTCTGTACGGTTACAGTGTGTAAGGATTATTACTAGGGAAATGTGTGTCTGTACCTCTAGTGTCTGTACGATTACAGTGTGTAAGGATTATTACTAGGGAAATGTGTGTCTGTACCTCTAGTGTCTGTACAGTTACAGTGTGTAAGGATTATTACTAGGGAAATGTGTGTCTGTACCTCTAGTGTCTGTACGGTTACAGTGTGTAAGGATTATTACTAGGGAAATGTGTGTCTGTACCTCTAGTGTCTGTATGGTTACAGTGTGTAAGGATTATTACTAGGGAAATGTGTGTCTGTACCTCTAGTGTCTGTACGGTTACAGTGTGTAAGGATTATTACTAGGGAAATGTGTGTCTGTACCTCTAGTGTCTGTACGGTTACAGTGTGTAAGGATTATTATTAGGGAAACGTGTGTCTATACCTCTAGTGTCTGTATGGTTACAGTGTATAAGGATTATTACTAGGGAAACGTGTGTCTGTACCTCTAGTGTCTGTATGGTTACAGCGTGTAAGGATTATTACTAGGGTAATGTGTGTCTGTACCTCTAGTGTCTGTACGGTTACAGTGTGTAAGGATTATTACTAGGGAAATGTGTGTCTGTACCTCTAGTGTCTGTATGGTTACAGTGTGTAAGAATTATTACTAGAGAAATGTGTGTCTGTACCTCTAGTGTCTGTACGGTTACAGTGTATAAGGATTATTATTAGGGAAATGTGTGTCTGTACTTCTAGTGTCTGTATGGTTACAGCGTGTAAGGATTATTACTAGGGTAATGTGTGTCTGTACCTCTAGTGTCTGTACGGTTACAGTGTGTAAGGATTATTACTAGGGAAATGTGTGTCTATACCTCTAGTGTCTGTATGGTTACAGTGTATAAGGATTATTATTAGGGAAACGTGTGTCTATACCTCTAGTGTCTGTATGGTTACAGCGTGTAAGGATTATTACTAGGGTAATGTGTGTCTGTACCTCTAGTGTCTGTACGGTTACAGTGTATAAGGATTATTACTAGGGAAATGTGTGTCTGTACCTCTAGTGTCTGTATGGTTACAGTGTGTAAGAATTATTACTAGAGAAATGTGTGTCTGTACCTCTAGTGTCTGTACGGTTACAGTGTATAATTATTATTACTAGGGTAATGTGTGTCTGTACTTCTAGTGTCTGTATGGTTACAGTGTGTAAGGATTATTACTAGGGAAATGTGTGTCTGTACCTCTAGTGTCTGTATGGTTACAGTGTGTAAGAATTATTACTAGAGAAATGTGTGTCTGTACCTCTAGTGTCTGTACGGTTACAGTGTATAATTATTATTACTAGGGTAATGTGTGTCTGTACTTCTAGTGTCTGTATGGTTACAGTGTGTAAGGATTATTACTAGGGAAATGTGTGTCTGTACCTCTAGTGTCTGTACGGTTACAGTGTGTAAGGATTATTACTAGGGAAATGTGTGTCTGTACCTCTAGTGTCTGTACGGTTACAGTGTATAAGGATTATTACTAGGGTAATGTGTGTCTGTACTTCTAGTGTCTGTATGGTTACAGTGTGTAAGGATTATTACTAGGGAAATGTGTGTCTGTACCTCTAGTGTCTGTACGGTTACAGTGTATAAGGATTATTACTAGGGTAATGTGTGTCTGTACTTCTAGTGTCTGTATGGTTACAGTGTGTAAGGATTATTACTAGGGAAATGTGTGTCTGTACCTCTAGTGTCTGTACGGTTACAGTGTATAAGGATTATTACTAGGGTAATGTGTGTCTGTACTTCTAGTGTCTGTATGGTTACAGTGTGTAAGGATTATTACTAGGGAAATGTGTGTCTGTACCTCTAGTGTCTGTATGCTGCAGTGTGTAAGGATTATTACTAGGGAAATGTGTGTCTGTACCTCTAGTGTCTGTACGGTTACAGTATGTAAGGATTATTACTAGGGAAATGTGTGTCTGTACCTCTAGTGTCTGTACGGTTACAATGTGTAAGGACTATTACTAGGAAAATGTGTGTCTGTACCTCTAGTGTCTGTACGGTTACAGTGTGTAAGGACTATTACTAGGGAAATGTGTGTCTGTACCTCTAGTGTCTGTATGGTTACAGTGTGTAAGGATTATTACTAGGGTAATGTGTGTCTATACCTCTAGTGTCTGTATGGTTACAGTGTCTAAGGATTCTTCCTGTAAAATACTGTATGAGATTAGAAGAATGTCTACATTTCCAAAATATTCCTCTGCCCTATAATGTATTCTTAGCATAACAGGATTGATTCTTGGGGTGCAGTATGTTGCACATCTGATGAGGAATTATTAGAACTTTTCTTAAAGGGATAGTAATGTTTCACAAAAACAGCAGCTCCAATTATTCTTCATAGTATTTGAGCAATGGAGAGTATTATATCAGTACTGTCAAAGTTGTAGTACAAGACAAATTGAATGATAAAGTATCCTCGTCCCGCCCCTTTTACCTAGTGTAAGCCACCTCCCCTCTGATGTGGAATCTGGTCCACATACCAGACAGCTCACAGCAAGGAGCAACCTTCTTATTGTGAGACCCCTACATCCCCTCTACCTTGACTAAATTTATCAGGTGTTTTAATAAAAGGGTATCAGACTGTATATTGTGAGGAGCATCCTCAGTTTTAGAACCATCACTCTGGGATCTAATTTTAGGGGGTTTAAATCCTCCTTTATATGAAGGAGAGGTTCCTTCAAGGGACTCATTCATTTTAGAGTACTTTGGAACTGGCAGAACCTCCTTTGTTTTAATTTATATTTTCACTGTGTTCCTCCATTATTTCCCTTTATATCTTCCTTCCTGGATCTGGGGTTCCTATAACTCTGTGAGGTCCATCCTTACCTACAATAATATAAGTATTTTTATTTCTGCTGTGATGGTGTAATAGTTTGAATTTGCCTTTCCAAATCAACAGTAAGCCTTGTAAACTAATAAGAGATTTACTGCAGTCCCATACAATTTCATGATTTCTCTGGGTAAATCTGTCAGCTTTCTCATCTTCGTTCCACTATCCACTGATCGCTGGAGAACCAGAGTGTTTGCTGTTTCAGCCTTGTTCCACTGTCCTTTTGTAGCCACAGAACCATTTCTACACAGTCTGACAGTATCACGGGTAGGCACAGATCCATAAATAAAATGTCTAGTACCTCAGTCTTGTTCCTCTGTACACTGGTAGCCACAGAACTGCACATACCCTGTCTACTTCAACACCTTGTCCATCTGTGTACTGCTATTCAGAGAAACATACATACATATTGCACAACCTGATGGGTACCTCTCTGGCACTCAAAGTGTTAAAGGGTTAAGAATTATTTATATGAACTCTGTAATTAGAATTTTTACTTTGTAGAAGTCTGTGACATTCCAACTATTAACAGAGATTAGCCGTGCAGCAGGTAGTAACACGTATCGTCTGCTGTATGTTCTATGGGAATATTTTGAAATTAACTCCACCCAAAGAAAGCAGTTCACTGTGCATATTGTGTTAGGGATTATTTGCATTGGAGATAAGATCAGGGAGTGTAAGACTGGTGGATCATTTGAACTGACACCATGGATATTACAGCACTGGGAATGGTTTTCATTGCACTCCTCTCCTGCCTCTATATCTACTCTACATGGAACGCAATGTATAAGAAACGCAACCTCCCTCCAGGTCCTACCCCCTACCTTGTGATTGGAAACTTGCTGTCTATAAAGAAAGGAGAGTTGGTTAAATCTCTTATGAAGGTTAGTTTTTCATAATGGCTTTTGTTCTTGAAGTTCTGCTAGACATCAGGTTGATAGTGCCATAATGACTGACAGGTAGGTGCTATATAGGTGGTAAGTAGCATAGTGACAGTGGAGCAAAGTGACCCAATAATAGTTACATGTTTAATGGGTTAAATGATCAGTCCCATGAAGGAGTAAAAGCAGATAATTATTGAATTAAGCATGAATGAATGAATTGGTTCTCGCCCCATAGAGAAATTATTAATTATACTTAGCCAAAAGTTCCAGCATGAGACAACACGCTGCTCAAACATGCGGCAAGCAAAGTGATGTTTATTCATCCATGACTCCAACACAGCCAAACATTGTCTGTCCTAACACAGACCTTCCTCAGGGCAAGCGGACAGCACTCTCACTTGTAGTTATGAAAGCCTTGGTACTGTTGTTAGTTGGAATAAAGTTACGCACAATAAATGTGGATAGAAACCAAGCACTCACAGGTATTCTATACACACCAACGTGAATAAACTACAATGTTTTTTATCTATTTCTCACTAACACATACTTGTCATCCAGTTATCTCCTGAATAAAGGTACAGGAGGAAAATTAATTGTGCTAAATTCTCATTTAATCTCTCCCTTATCAGCAATCCACTTTAACATAATATTCATCTTTCATGGTTTTGTCATTCATTGTCCATGTAACTTGGGAATCATCAATTCTTTTGTCTACATCACTTTCTTCCATCATCTCTGCATCAGAACACTGACTGGTTATTGCATTTCTAAGTGATTATAGAGACTGGTGTTATTACTTACATTCTAGTGGACTCGTTCACTTGGAAACATCTTTTCATTTAGTCTTTGCAGGTATTTCCTCTGTATTATTAGTATTTCATTTTAATTAATATTATTTTTTCCTTATACAAATAGTTTATTGTCATATCTATCTATCTATCTATCTATCTATCTATCTATCTATCTATCTATCAATCTATCAATCTATCACATATCTATCTATCTATCTATCTATCTATCTATCTATCTATCTATCTATCTATCTATCTATCTCTACCTATCTATATGCATATAGATAGATAGACAGATAGATAGATAGATAGATAGATAGATAGATAGATAGATAGATAGATAGATAGATAGATAGATAGATATGGCAATTAACTATTTGTATAATAAGGAAAAAAGAATATTAATTAAAATTAAATACTAATAATACAGAAGAAATACCTGCAAAGACTAAATGAAAATATGCTTCCAAGTGAACGAGTCCACTAGAATGTAATTAATGACACCAGTCTCTATAATTACTTAGAAATGCAATAACCAGTCAGTGTTCTGATGCAGAGATGATGAAAGAAAGTGATGTAGACAAAAGATTTGATGATTCCAAAGTTACATGGACAATGAATTAACACTTCCTAATAATAATGAGCACTATTGATTTTACTCTAAAAGATAGATGGATGACAGGTATGTATTAGTGAGAAATAGAGAAAGCAGCACAATTAGGCAAATAAAGTAAAATTGGAGTGTAGTTTACAGAGTGTTCTAGGCATCACATATGTTTTCTTTATTAGGGGAGTCTAGGGGGCACTCTGGGAAGAGGAAGGGAAAAGGAAGGCTGTCCCAAAATTCCTAAAATCTTGATTGATAGAGACAGGCAGCTGTGACCCAAGTTCCTTCCTGATCTGACTGTCTTCTCTGCATTAGTTTAATCTGGGTCTGTGTGAAGGGAGCAAAGGAGATTTACCCCACAAATACCCCAACATTTTGGGTAACTGACTGGGAAGACACAGGCAGCCGTCATCCAAGTCTCTTTTTGATCTGAATGTTATCTCTGAGCTAGGGGAGTCTAGGGTACGAGATGTGAGTAAAGGAGATTTACCCCACAAATACCCCAACATTTTGTGTGACTGACTGTGAAGACAGGCAGCAGTCATCCAAGTTCATTCCTGATCTGTTACCCCTGCAGTAGGGGAGTCTGGGGTACAAATGAGATTTACACCAAACACCACAAAGTTTTGTGTAACTGACTGGGAAGATACAGCCAGAGGTGATGCAAGTTTTGTTCTGATCTATTATCTCAGTGCTAGGGGAGTCTGAGGGAAAGTTAAGGGAGCAAAAGAGATTGACCCCAAATACCCCAAAATTCTGTATGACTGCCTGGGAAGACTTAGGCAGCCATGATCTAAGTTTCTTCCTGATCTGGCTGTTATTTCCTTACTAGGGGAGCCTGGGTGTGTGATAATAGAGCAAAGGAGAATTACCCCAAATACCCCAACATTTTGTGTGATTGACTGGAAGGACACAGGTAGGGGTGGGTGAAAAGTGTCAAAAATTTCCTGCGAAAAATGTTGCGAAAATGTGCCAATTTTTCTCTTTTACCGTGAAAAATTTTGCCTTTCGGTCTATGCAAAAATGTTCTCCTTTTCACCTATTTTAACAAATTTTCCACCTATTTTAACACATTTTTCGCCTATATTTCCTATAGGTACTACATGTCCCACTGCAATATTACTTCTTCTGAGGGTTTAAGTTTAGAAATAAATAGCTGAAAGTCAAAGTTGTGAGTCCTACAGAAAAATATGGCTTGAAAAATGTGTTATCATGCAGAATGCATTTGTCCATTACCCACAACACTAACTTCCTGCTTAAGTGACACTGGCGCATATTCAGGATGTTATCAAGCAATAAAAAAAATAAAGTATAACCTACAATGTGGCAGATATGTATTGTAGTGGAGGTGGTGGGGGCTGGCATGGTGTGATTTGTGTATTTATTTTTACCATTGTCATACTCTATCCTCCTTCTCAGATTATTGACACATATTACTTATCGGTCATAGCAGTGGTCCCAAGTGGGGTAGATGGTGGCAACCATTCTTCACCTCCTCATCTGTGCTACTTTTAATATATTTGTCCTGGCTTTGTCTGTCATGTGTGGTTTCTGCTACTACTACAACTCCTGGAGCTGGATGTCGATGTAATTCTACAGACATTGTTACTAGGTGTCAAAAGTGCAGCACTTACAACAGCAGCACCAGAGGTACTCATCATATCTAATACAACCTGTGTTGCTGGGTACTCAAAACAGGTGTGTGTGGTTGAGTGGGACTTGGTCTTTGAAGAGGCTATGATGCTGAGGATGACTGATAGGGTGATTGTGTGCTTGTTGATATCTGTACTTGTCCAGGGTCAGACTTTCCAATGACTTTCTCAAACAGTTTATGGATAGGTACACTGCTCCTTAAAAGTGGTGGAAGACTCAGCCTTTGACTTTCTGCTAACCTTATAGCCCTGTCATCATCCTCACTCTCAACTTCATCTGTATCTGAACAAGAGAAGGATGCTTGAGGGATATATTCTAGATCTGCATCATCAGTCATCATTAGGTCATCCTCAGCAGCCTCAGCATCACCTGACAGTTCTTGCACACTACTAAAGATTTTGGAGGTCTCAAACAATATCTTTTTATTTTTATTGTAACAAAATTCACTACTACTTTGAGGACAGGTGTTTTGTTGTCTCACTGTGTGATGCAGCAGGCGGTTTAGCCGCTACAACTTTCTCTATTATGCTGTTGCCAGCATCATCAATACTTGAATGTGACTTGTTGTTGTCTTATATGGTTCTATATTTCTACTGGCACTGGTGGTGCTGGACCTAATTTTGCTGGGACCTTGACAAACTGTATCCTCCCTTGGAGCAAAGGGATCATCATCATTGATTGAACATGCTGCAACAACCATTGCTGCAATAGGTTTTTGTACTACTACTTTACTCTCACGTCCCTACACTGCTCCACCCCTCCCTCTTCTCCTTGTGCGTTTGCTGGACATTCTGCAACTACACTGTGTTTTTTTACTGTACAGTGCACAACACAAGTGATGGAGCCGTTTGATGCCTTGCCTAAGCCCATTCAGCTCTCTGTCACTATCACCTAAGATATGTCGTTTACTATTCTTTTTTATTTATTTTTTTAATTTCTTAAGTTGTCCACCCTGTTGTCTTACCACAGTCTGTCCAAAAAATATGATAACTGAAAAAGAAAATCAACAATGTCTTTCCCCAGACTTCCCCACCCAACACAAAGACAATAACAGCGAGATCAGCAAGCAAATAGGTTGTGTCAGGCGGTTCTTGTTCTGGAGCCCAGGAGCAGGGATGAGCACACCCGTGTATGTGCGCCACTAACCAGGAGGCTGGAGGAACAGACCTGCTGGAGTGTGGGCCACAACACAGGGGCTACTGAAGATGGGAGAGGAGTAGAAGGCCAGCCGTGGCTTGAGAGGAAGGTCTTTTGGAGATTCTGGTGGCCAAAGGTAGGTGGTGAGATAGCCAGATGATAATTTCAGGTAGCCTGAGGACAGAGAAAGTCAGGTAGCCAGGCAGAGGTCAGGGAGGCCAGAGTTCAGGATAATCAGGTAGCCAAGCAATGGTCAGGGATGCCGGAGACCAGGATAGTCAGGTAGCCAAGCAGAGGTCAGGGATGCCAGAGATCAGGATAGTCAGGTAGCCAAGCAGAGGTCAGGGATGTCAGAGATCAGGATAGTCAGGTAGCCAAGCAGAGGTCAGGGATCCCAGAGGTCAGAATAGTCAGGTAGCCAAGCTGAGGTCAGGGATGCCAGAGATCAGGGATAACCAGGAAGCCAAGCAAAGAATAACAGGAATCAGGAGCTCAGAGACTAGTCCAGGTAAGGGCAACAAACAACTGAGCCACGAGGCATACCAGGTTTATATAGGGGCCTGACTAGTACTCACCAGGAGTAGAACCGCCCCCACACTCACATGTGTTCCAGCGTGGATATCCTGGAACGCCGGTGCGCAGCCGTCCCCGGTTCCGGGTCGGCTGCCGATGACGTCACCCGAGGTGCGCACGCCGCTTCTCATTGTGCGGCCGTACACACACTCGTTTCCAGGGCAGCCAGCCGCGTCACCCCTGGCAACCGGAGGATCGAGAAAGGCGCGATGCGGCTGCACACACGGGAGGTGAGATGCTTTCTCCCTGTGGTTCTGACAGGTTGCCTGTGTCTTGCCTGTGAGTCACATGGAATTTTGGAGTATTTGGGGGACAACCTCCTTCCTCCCTTCTTGTCCCCTAATACAGATAACAAATGTCCTACCTAAATGACTCCCTAAACTAAGCTTCAATTTCCCTTTATTTGCCTATCTCCTTTAGCTAAAAAACATGCTGCTCTCTCCTCTCACAACACAGAATGGCTGCTGTGAGACCCTGACAGCCTTTTATACGGGAAATTTATCGGCCAAGTGGAAAGTGCCATTATTGGCTGATTTCAGTTTGAGGTGAAAATTTTCACCAATCCCTAGACACAGACAACCGTCATCCAAGTTCCTTCCTGATATAGATGTTATTATTTCTGTGCTAGGGGAGTCTGGTGTTGTGAGAAGAGAGCAAATGAGATTTACCCCAAATAACCCATCGTTTTGAGTAACTGACTAGGAAGACACAAGCAGCTGTGATCTAAGTTTCTTAATGATCTGGATGTTATCTATGTGCTAGGGAAGTCTGGGTGTGTGAAAAGGGAGCAAAAGAAATTTACATCCAAATACCCCAAACTTTTTGGGAAGTGACTGGGAAGACACAGGTAGCTGTGACACAAGTTCCCTCCTGATCTCTCTGTTATGCTTTTGTCAGGAACATCTAGGGGAGTGAAAAGGGAGCAAAGGAGAATTATCCCAAATACCCCCCAAATTATGTGTGACTTACTGGGAAAACACAGGCAGCCGTGATGGATATTTCTTCCAGATCTGACTGTTATCTCTGTGCTAGGGGAGTCTGGGGGGTATATTTAGGGAGTGAAGGAGATTTATCCCAAATACCCCAAAATTCTGTCTGATTGACTAATAAGACACAGGCAGCCCTTATCCATGTATCTTCCTGATCTGGCTATTATATCAGTGATAGTGGAGTCTAGAGAAGGAAGTGTTTGAACATGGGATGCATTTTTTTTCAGCTGAAGGGCCTCTAGTTACCCACCCCAACACTTGGTGTCCAACTCCTTGACTCACATTATTACAGTTGTGTTCCTTAAAGAGTTAAACCTATCGGTAGGACTGTGTTGTTTGGACCTTGACCTGTGATTACCTCTCTGTCAGTGCAGTGATGGGAGCTCCCATGTAATCACAGGGTGTTCCTATACATCTCATCTGGAATTGTCCTTCCACTCCTTGACTCTGCCATTCCTCTCCAGGTCAGTGTAGGAGCTGGCTGTACTGGAAACACATGCTGCAGTTGGTATGAATGGTAAAAGAGGCCACTGGCTACAATATACAGTTTCCAATAAGAAATGTTGCCCTCAATTTGGTGACCCTTAAGTGTGCAACATCAGAATGACGCCCTTTTAATGCAGGTGACATTATGATCTTGCCCTTTTCATGGTCGCCAAATAGAGGGAGACATTTCAATAAGCTATCAAGAAAGAGGAGTGTTTTGTTGTTTTATACATATAATAGTTGTGACTGTGATTTATTGTTTTCTTAATTGACTCACAGCTTCCCCCCAAAAAATGCCCGACTAAAATTAAGGCTAAACAATGTTTTGTATATATAATAGCCTACTCAATGGTAAGCTAAGAAACATTATTTTAAAGCAAAATAAATGTATAAAGTAAACACAAAAAGCATGGCAGAAGTCACATTCAAACAAATTATTAAAAAGAGGAACAAAAAAAAAAAATAACTCTCCCTCCCCACTAACACGTGCTCATATTCTTCAGGATGCATTGATCTTAAGTGTTCTGCTATGTCCTGCACCCTGTTTGTCCCCACAACATTGCTGTGTGTAGTCATTGTGCCACATAGGGTGTTTGGACACACATTGCTGTATTCATGCCTGTGCAGAATTGATGTATGGAGTAGGTAATATCATTGGAGGAGGGATTTGGGACTGAGTGGGAACACTCTGATTGGGTGTGGAAGTTGGGAATGGGAGAGGATCCACGGATGGTGGTGGCTGCAATGGATGATAGGGGATTTCTGTTGTCTAATGGTGGGACTCTGCAGCCAATTTGGTCTTCTTACTAGTGGAGTCTTTCTTTTGTCCAAACTTTTGGAAAGGGGTAGTAGACATATGAGCAGAGTCAGCACCAGCAGCAGTGGCATAGGAGTGGGACTTTTTTGGCACAGACATGCAGTCTATGCTGCATATGCTTAATTAAAACAGATGTGCCAAGGTGAGATCCCTCCTTTCCCTTCTTTGTTGTGCATTCACACAGGGTACATAAAGCATTTGTAGTTTTCTGCACTGTTCTAGACCCCAGGGATAAATATTTTCACATCCAGGACTTCAGTGCAGGAGGAGGAGGAGATGATGTTCTTGTGTCTGGAAAGTGTACTGTTGTGTCTTACCCAGAACATGATGATATTTGTGCTCTGCCTCTCTGACTATCCTCTTCAACCTCTACAATGCTGTCACCAATCCCACCAACACATCTTCAGGCCCTATCGCATGAACCTGGTCCTCTTCATGCCCACTCACAGGAACCTGGCCCTCTTCCTTCTGATGACTCATAGGATCCTGCCCCTCCTCTTGCCCACTCACAGGAACCTGACCCTCTTCATCTTGGCCATTTAAAGGATCATATCCCTCTTCTTGTCCACTCACAGCCAGACCCTGACCCCTCACAAGAATCTGCACCTGTTCTTCTTGCCCACTCACAGGATCCTCTACTATATCCTTCTGCCGCCCACTCACAAGAAGCTCTATGGCATCTAGTACGGCTGCCTCCAATTACACTTACTCTATGTATGTGCATCCCTATGTGTGAATATTGTATTTTTATTATAAAATGTCCCGTATTGCTTTGGAATTCTGTGTTGCTTTTGAAGCAAATCTGATCACAGTACCATGAATGATAATTGAAAAGGAATGATGGGTGCCAGTGTGATGAGATCAGAAGAGTGAAGCAAAGAACCAGAGGCATGTAGGGATGAGGAAGCAGAAGGAGGGTTGGCATATGACAAGTTGTGGCAGTGAAACGGGGGCACTTAAAGGGTTAAAGACATTTAGGTATGAGGAGGCAGAAGGAGGGTTGGCATATGACCGGTAAATTAACCCTTTGAGTGTGCTCTCATACTCTCTGAGCATATTTTTTTTCTGACTTCACTCACTTGTCTCACGGGTTTCACAGTAAAATGTTGGGGGGGGGGATCCCATCACAGTACCTGATGGGATCGGTAATGGCACACTCCCACTCTGCAGCTCCTCTTCAAAGTGATGCACTCGCCACACAATAGACCTACATCACCACAGCATCAAACCTTAGTGCATTTCCCACGTGATTTGGATTTAATAGTCATGGCCACTATTGGTGTGGGAAAGAACTCTTTAAGAGAGGCTGTTTACACCCTTATTAAACCCTACATTTAATAGATATATTAGCTGTCATTTTAACTAGATAAGAGGGTGGTGTACGCAAATTATGTATGATATAGCAGTTGCCACCCTCATGGTGTCAATGAATATTTATGGTACTTTTCTGGAGACGTAGACAGGAATATTGCAATTAGATTAAAAAATAATAAGATGAATGCACATATGATGTATATAAAACTGAAAATATCAGAGGAAAACATTAGAAATAATTACTGTGCTATGTGTTCTTGATTAGGGAATAAATGCCCTGAGCTAATTACAATAATTACTAGAGATTATTTGGATGTGGCTATAACTGAGTCTTGGTACAATGAATCTCAGTACTGATATATCTACTTAAAACTGGATTCAATTTCTACAGAAAACACAGGAATAGGCGAGGACTTGTACTGAATAATGATGTATGTATGCATTATTAATAGAGGCCAATGAGGGATAATCAGAGATAATTTCAATAGCTATTAAAAAAGAATGATAAGGTTGTTTGAATAGGAGCAATTTCAAGACTTCCAGGACAAAATGAGGCATTAGGTACAGCACTGATGAACCTGTGTCAGTAAGAGGTAATGTAGTATCATATTTTGCCACATGTAGACCAGCATGTTCCTATTACTGTAACAGTGAGAAGCAGAAGCATTCTGGATCCATTTATAGGGGGTATCCTTTATACATTGGGAGAAGGATTTAACTTAAACAAAATAAATGCTAGATTTGAGACTCATCAATACTTATATAGAGTCCTTTGTAATGATACAGTGTCAGATCTATCTGTGGGCGAGAGGCAGTTGGGACCAATGATCATCAATCCATGTGGTTTAGTATACTGGGTAAGTCTGTGCATAACCACACTAAACAAATTTTCTGTTACGGGTGAAACTGCTAATATTGGCACTCCCTGCTTGGTGAAAATTTTCCTGTGAAAAGTATTGTTTTTCCACTTTTTTCATCTAACTCATTCCATTGAAATCAATGTGAACATTGAATTTACACACAACACATAACAAATTTTATTTTATGTTTCAAAGGCATAGTATGAAAGGGGAATGAGGGTGCTGTGTTGGTGGGGTGTGGGGAAACAATCAGATGAACAGGGAATTTTTAGGGGGTTTGTTTACTGGGATTTGGGAGACGTTAATGAAAAAATAAATACAAAATACAATTTAAAAAACCCAGTAAGATATGGTATCAAAGGGGTCTGATGAGGGTGTCTGTTTTGGTGGATGAAATTTGGGGAAAGTATCAGTTGAACAGGGAATTTGTTTGGGGGAGTTTGTTGACTTGTACTGGGGGACAGTTAAAAATAAATAAAATAAGAAATGTGTATGTAAATTGATAGCGACAGGGACCCCCTTGATATAAGCTACCACTGGGGTAGACTGATACTTGACCTGACAGTGTATTTTGTGGAGGATGATTTGTAAGATTTGATGTTAGAGGCCCAAGCCCTAAGGAAACATTGATTTGTAGGACTTAGACTTGTTAGAAACAAACCCCCCAAAAATGTTGTATTTTTTTGTAGTCCTTTGTTTTTCTATAGTTTGTTTTTAAAGCACAAACCCTGAGCACTGGTGGCAGCAGGGGCAGCAATTCTGGCAGCAGGCACAGTACTGGTGGAAGCAGGGGCAGTACTGGCAGGTAGCATATCACTGGTGGCAGCAGGGGTAACACGTCTGATAGCAGGCACAGCACTGGTGGCAGTAGGGGAAGCACATCTGGCAGCAGACACAGCATCAGTGGCAGCAGGGGCAGCACGCCTGGCAGGAAGCACAGACAGCTGACCTGTCCTGCTCTCACTGATTTCCCAAAGATCCCTATGGATTGTTTAGGGGCACTGGACAGCATTGGTTCTGTAGTGCTCACTTTATCCTCCTCCTTAGACTCAGTGGACACATAAGGGTCCTTCCAGCTCCTCCTTTTATTATTTTTAAACTTTCTCATAATGATAACATTCACTATGAGCCTATCCTGCCTCAATTTTGCTTCAAGATCACAGCAGAACAGCACAGCACGTCTACTTCGCTCTGTAGCTGATTCTATTGTGTTTCAGTTCCTAGAATACATCACGTTTTTATAGTGAAAAGGCAAAAACACGTTAGTCAATGGGCAGAAACTTTCTAGCCAATGAAAAGTAGGTGAAAAATTTTTCCAATGGGCGAAAAATACAAAGATTTTAATGGATTTTTTAAAGTGTAATATTCTGCGAAAAAGGGGACAACCTATAAAGTATCATATTTCTTACAAGATTCTCCTCCTCTCCTGTAAGTCTCTGTTCTTCAGCAACCTCTTACATTTCTGCTCTTATCTCCCGCTACACCCCTTCCCATCCCCTACGGTCTTCTCAAGGGTTCTTCCTGTCCTCTGCCTACACAACACGAGCCATCTCTCGACTACTAGCTTTCTCACTGGCTGCCCCTCAACTCTGGAATGCCGTCCCTATCACCATTCACCAATCATCCTACACTCATCACTTTCAAGCATCTCCTCAAAACCCACTTGCTCAGGGAGGCATCTCAATAGCAGTATCCTCCTCTTGCACATAGATAGTCACACCAGAATCCTTTTGCACTTCTTTCACCACACCTTGTACCTGCACTTATAATCCTTCCCCTGTTGTCTCTGTTTGTCATCATGAATTCTAATTAGATTGTAAGCTCCTTGGGGCACAGTCCCTTTCCAAGTCTATGATTCCCTTGCTGCATGTTCCCCCAAAAGCTGTGTACATGTATGGCGCTATATAAATAAAGATACATACATACAACAATGTGGTTTTCACTAACTTTTTTTGTGGGAACATGACAGGATCTTTCGCCCACCCCTAGGTGAAACCTTAAGTAGTTCTTTAGCTGAGAGAAGACAATTATGGTGTGTAGGAAAAATGGGAACAACTAAAACATTTATTTTTTTCTGGAATGGAATTCTGTATCAGGCATTTAAACAAAGGTAAAAGAAAAAGAAAACCAATCTGGTTCAGGCTAAAAAAAGTTCATATAGGAACTGTTGGAAAACTTATTTTAAGGAATATAGATAAGTTTACAAGGTTGAAAATAGTGAGTGTAAGCATGTTATAAGACATGCTATATCCCACTCCCAAGCAGAGCAAAAAAAATAACAAAAAATGTTAAAAAAAGGGTAACAAAATAGGTGTATTAGCAAAAAGTAGGAATGATAAGATTTAAGTAAAAATGGTAGCTATGTGGAAGGAGATAAGAAAATGAACGATAATCTTGGAAGTCTTTGAAGAATGTTGTGAAGGTAATCCCCATTAAGTAGAATAACTGAGGATACTGTTGTTAATATTATCAATCTAAAAGTGGATAAATCATTTGGTTCAGATGATATTCCTCCAAAAGACGGTATGTCTGTGTCTATAGCAACTTTAGATAAGCTTTTAAATCAATTGCTAGCAAGAGCTGTTCCGGGTGAATGGAAAATTGCCAGTGAAGAGCCACTCTACAATAAGGGACATAGGGAAGACTCTGACAAATACAATAAATCTGACAATAGCAGTTGGGACATCCTATGTAATAATTCACTGAGGATGTTTGTCAGAAGCAGTCATGTACAGTAGAAACGGCTGAGAGCGCTGCAGTCATGAGCAGTACAGACTGCCCATGCCGCGGCTGATATGAAGCGGGGTGCTCCCAATTCAGACCATAGTCCCCTCTGCGCAACTTCCTGGGACCAAGTCCCAGGAAGGTGCACAGAGAGGACTTTGGCCTGAATTCGGAGCTCCCCGCTCTGTATCAGCCACGGAGCAGGCAGTCAGTACTGCCCTTGACTGCAGCTCCGCCAGTCTTGGCCTGTGTACAAGGGCTTTAAAGCTAGTTAATAGATAATCTGTTGAAGGGAAAATTGTGTATCATATCGAAATAATAATTGAAGGCAACGTCTGTGGCAGCACAGCTTTACAACAGGAAGATCTTACCAAAAAATCTAGCTGAATTTTTAATTTATGTTATTCAAGTGATAGAGAAGGGTGGAGCAGTAGACGTGGCCTATTTTGATTTTAGTAAATGTTTTGACACCTTAACATATAGGAAACTGATTTTTAAGAAACATACTTTAGGACTGAACACAGAGGCTGTTGAGTGGATAAGCAATTGGCTAAAGCACAGGTGATAGTGCATCATAGTCCAAAGTATTCATTCAGAAAAAGGTCTGGTTACTAGCAGAATAACAATGGTGTCAGTTTAGGACCTGTTCTCTTCACTAGTTATTAGAGATAGTACTAATTTATTCAGAGTACTTTGTTTGGATTGCATGAATGGACAAGAGTATGGGATTGAAAGATAATGTGTTTAGGACACAGAAACCTATAGGTGAAATACAGGCTTAAAGTGTTAGTAATGTCCAAAAAAAAGTTTTTTGCATATAGAAGAGCTTAAAAAGCTGAGCTATATGCAAAAAAACATATCTCTCAAACCACTATGGTTTAATGGATACAGGCGTTTAAAGTTTGCTGTCTCCTACTGACAGCTGTAAAGCTGTCAGCAGGAGATTCGTGTCGGTCGACACGGTGGCGCTTGAGAAGTGCCTCAATCTCATTACTTATAAGGAATCCCTTCATTGGAATGGTCTAAAATGTGTGCTTGAATACCAGGCACACGTTTTAGACCATTCCAATGACGGGATTCCTTGTAAGTAACGAGATCGCTGCACTTCTCAAGCGCCACCGTGTCGACCGACACGTATCTCCTGCTGACAGCTTTACAGCTGTCAGTAGGAGACAGCGAACTTTAAACGCCTGTATCTCTTAAACCATAGTGTTTTAAGAGATATGTTTTTTTGCATATAGCTCAGCTTTTTAAGCTCTTCTATATGCAAAAAAACAATTTTTTGGATATTACTAACACTTTAAATGTTTTTTGCTGGCAAACACATCAGAAGAAGGACAACTGGAAGTTAATATTATTGTAGATGGCAAAGGTAGTCAAGCAGTGCAGTAAAGCAGTGAGAAAATCTAACTGGATACTGGGTTGTGTGGGAAGAGGTATTAGCATCCTAAATAGACTGGTTCAAAAGCTACTCTATAGATCACTGATAAGGACTCACTTGGACTATGTACACAATTCTGGTGGAAGTTCAAAGAGCCAGTAAAATAGAGCATAGTCCTCATGAAGAAAAGGTACCAGAGTAGACTCAAATAACTTAACATGCATTTGAAAGAAATTAGTGAGAGAGGTGATAAAATAGAACCTTTAATAAATACATTAAGTGATCTAATTGAGATAAGCATTTTTCAGAAAAAGAGGAATTATAGAAGAAGCTGGATGATGGAAAATTCAGGCATAATGTGTGTAAGCACTACTTTACAGAAAGGGTGATAGACATATGGAAAAGCCTACCAGCAGAGGTGGAAAGAAACAGTATAGTAAGGGAAAACAAGAATGCCTGGGATAGAAATGTCTGTTCTGAGAATTATGCAAGATTGTGTATTTTCCTTAGATAGGAAGATAGCAGACTGCATGAGGCAGTTATTTCAAGGGATGGTAATACTTAAAATGTAAAAAAAGGGTATTTTATTCAAACATTATTACAGTTCAAACTTTAATTTTTTAGATACAGTATTATAGTGGTCTGGAATTGTACAATGCCATTGTTGCTACACCATCCTATGGAGATTTATGTTCAACTGATCAGACCTGTCCATATAATGGTGTAGCAACATCTCCACTGTATAAATGCAGGCCACTGTGATACTGCACCTAAAAAATTAAAGTTTGAGTTGTAATCACTTTTGAATAAAATAATGTACCTTTTAACAGTGGGAGTATCCTTGTTTTACTTGGGGGTATAAGCACTACAATATATAATTTTTACATATTAAATATTACTATCAGTTTCATATCTGTTGTCAAGATTGTTATTTCTATGTAATGTAATCCAGGTATTTAGGAGAATTGTGGTTTGTGTAAGTCAATACATCTCATTGCTGTTTTCTGCTTCATGCATATAAAACACACTCTTCTGTAAACACTGCATCATAAAGAGGGTGTTAGGAGCATTGGAGGTATTAATTACTATGGGCTTTCTATTTCAGCTTTGGGAGAAACATGGCTCAGTGTTCACCTTTTACTTTGGCTCACAGCCTGTGATAATGCTGTGTGGATACGATGCATTGAAGGAAGCATTTGTTGATCAAGCTGAAGATTTTGGTGGCCGAGGACATATAAGTTCACTTAATAGAATATCCCAAGGATATGGTAAGAGAGAGATACAATCTGAATATTACAAATGACAGTGTGTGGAATTATTCTATACAATAGACATCTTGTAAAATGTTATCTGTAGAGTATATAAACAGATTAGATTAGACCATCACCTGATGGACAAGAAGGAAAACTGTTTAAAGGAGATCCACAGGGCAATGGTAAGGTATACATGACATTTACATGGGTAGTAAACTTTTTTTTTAATGAAGACATTTATGTTACAAGGCTTTTTACTATTGACTAAAGATTAATTCAAAAGGTATTACAGTACAAATGGATGTTTTAATCACAGTTTTTGCTGACAATACCCTTTAATGTTAGTGGGCACACTGCATATAGTGATCTCCCAGTGGATAATCTTCCCCATGGTTAAGATTTTAATATCAGCAATACCACATGCCTGCCCCATAGCATGCACCGGAAAATTACATAATGTAAATGGTGTTAATAAGGGACTCTATACTATTAGCCCAGCTATTTTTTAAACAGGTGGTAATGGTTTTGACAGCACATTTTACTGTTCCATAAAGGGTGCTGTCAACACCAAAAACCACATAAAAATGTTCAACGGGTGAGAACATTTTACCCATGGCCTGGATTACACTACATAAAAAATAAAAATCCTGACAGCAGATATGAAACTGATAGTAATATGTAATATGTAAAAAATATATATTGTAGTGTTTATCCCCCAAGTAAAACAAAAACTCCCCCTGCTGAAAGGTACAGTATTTTATTCAAAAGTGATTACAACTCAAACTTGAATTTTTTAGGTGCACAATCACCATACCTGGGAACTTCCAGTTGAGGGCTGCCCGGAGGGTAGTCCTCTGTTCACCAGGGGGTGACAAAAATGACGCTAATTGCGTCAAAAAGGGCCGGGGCTTGCCGCGAGTGAGGGGGGACTTAACCCTTTGAGTGCCAGAGTGGTACGGAATGCATTGCAAAGCAATGCATTCCTTACCACTCTGGCACTCAGAGGGTTAAAGGTGTCACACAGAAGGCTGGGGGCCGAGGAACAGCGGGAGAAAAAGCAGATGTGGCAGAGTTTCAATAGAAACTCTCCACATCCGGAGGAATCAGCCTTTACCCCGGAGACCCGGTAAAGTTCTGTCAGAACCGGAGTCTCCGGGGCAAATCCGGAGAGTTCCCAGGTATGACAATCACAGTGGCCTGCATTCATACAGTGGCGCTATTGCTACACCATCCCATAGACAATTCTGGTCAGGTGACCATAAATCTCCATAGGTTTCTTACCACCTCTGCTGGTAGGCTTTTCCATATTTATATCACCCTTTCTGTAAAGTAATACTTACACACATTATGCCTGAATTTTACATCATCCAACTTCTAGAATTCTTCTTTTTCTGAAAAATGCAACTCTCTATTAAATCACTTGATGTATTTATTAAAGGTTCTATTGTATCATCGCTCTCCCCAATTTCTTTCAAATACACATTAAGTTTTTAGTCTATTCTGATACCTTTTTTCATGAGGACTATGCTCTATTTTAGCGGCTCTTTGAACTTCCTCCAGAATAGTGTACATACTCCAAGTGAGTCCTTATCAGTGATCTATAGAGTAGCTTGGAACCTGTCTCTTTAGGATGCTAATACCTCTTCCCACACAACCCAGTATCCAGTTAGATTTTCTCACTGCTTTACTGTGCTGCGTGACTACCTTAGCCATCTGCAATAATATTAACTTCCAGTTGTCTTTCTTCTGATGTGTTTGCCAGCAAAAAAACATTTAAACTTGTAAAAATAAGAATTCTTGTTGAATTAAATTGGGGTTTTAACCCTTTGAATGCTAGAGAGGTCTCCAACATGTTGCAAAGCAATGCACTGAAGAACTCTTTCACATTCAAGGGGTTAAATGCTCTATTCAAGTGCACGGCAATTTAGGTATTTATATTTGTCCCTTCTGGTACAGTTGGTTTGCTCCAGAATAACTTCGATTGCTTTTATACATATGAACCATTGGGCCCTATTTATCAAGCTAAAAAGTTGTAGTCCTGGAGCAAACCAGTTGTTCCACAGGGGAGAAATGAAAACGGGGAAAATGTCCTTTGAATTAAATGGGGCTTTCAACCCCCTGAGTGCTGGAGAGGTACCTCTGTAGCATCAGATGAGTTAGAATACAGATTTATATCATTGGGGCTTTTTATTTCCTAGCTTCTGTGCAGGTGGTTTTGTCGGACATAAACAGGACAGGGTTAAACAGGAGACCCAATTAGTTTGTGTATCTTCACATAAATAGATAAATAATAATATAAACAGTTCAGTCCCTATGTTATTGTACGGTAGAGGTTTAATAATAGACTATATGGGAGATGTACTAAGGTGTGATACAGAGGAGATACCTTCTCCAGTGATATAAACCCTCTAGTTCCTATGTTATTCTATGGGAGAGATTTAGTTATAGACTACAGGGGAGATGTACTAAGGTGTGATAAAGAGGAGATAACTTCTCCAGTGAGATAAACTCTCCAGTTCCTATGTTATTCTATGGGAGACATTTAGTTATAGACTACAGGGGAGATGTACTAAGGTGTGATAAAGAGGAGATAAATTCTCCAGTGTGATAAACTCTCCAGTTCCTATGTTATTCTATGGGAGATCTTTAGATATGGACTACAGGGGAGATGTACTAAGGTGTGATAAAGAGGAGATAACTTCACCAGTGAGATAAACTCTACAGTTCCTATGTTATTCTATGGGAGACATTTAGTTATAGACTACAGGGGAGATGTACTAAGGTGTGATAAAGAGGAGATAACTTATCCAGTGTGATAAACTCTCCAGTTCCTATGTTATTCTATGGGAGACCTTTAGATATGGACTACAGGGGAGATGTACTAAGGTGTGCTAAAGAAGGGATAACTTCTCCAGTGAGATAAATACTCAATTTCCCATGTTATTCTATGGGAGACATTTAGTTATAGACTACAGGGGGGAGAGCCACAAAGGAGATAACTACTTCAGTGTGAGAAACTTTCCGGTTACATAGTCACATAGAATTAGATAAGAACCCTTTGGCCCATCTAGTCTACCCATGTTCTTACTGTAAAAACCTCAGACCTTATTTGGCCCTTGGTCTTATGTTCAGGACAGCCTTCTGCCTTTCCCATGCATGCTTAAATTCCCTTGTTGTATTAACCTTTACCGCTTCTACTGGGAGGCTATTCCACACATCTACCACCCTCTCAGTGAGGTAAAACGTTATTACATTACAACTAAGTCTCTGACCCTCTAGTTTTAGACTATGATCTCTTGTCCTGATATTTTTACTCCTTTGAAATGTTCTTCCCTCCTGTACTTTCTTGAATCCCTTCATGTATTCAGGGGTTTCATCCTATCCCCTCTCTCTCTTCTCTCCTCCAGGCTATACATGTTCAGATCCTTTAGTCTATCTTAACATTTTTATCTTATAAACCATTTATTTTAGTAGCAGTTCCATGAACTCCCTTGAGAATTTCTATATCCTTCTGGAGAGGAGGTCTCCAGTGTTCAAAATACTCTAGGGCCTAGATGCACTAAAGGCCAATGTGTTGTCGATGTGTTCGAATCACTCCGACATTTCGAACTGCACACAACATATTCACTAAAATTGTTGGATGGAAGGAGAGGGGTGGAGAAGGTCCCTATTAGCATACAGGATTGTCGAAGGATGTCAGTGTGGAACGGATGTCCTCCCCTCACACATCACCAACACTACTACAATTCTGATCAACATTCTGCTTCCCTAACCAGCCAGTAGGGGGATACAGAGAAGACTTTCAGCACCATGGACAGCACTTAATGCCATAGGGATGTGCATTGTTCACACATGTGGCACTCAAAGGGTTAAAATAAATAAAAATAGTACACCAAGCACTACACAATATCCCCTAACCTATGTACCATATATTACACATGCTGTGCACTCACAGGGGAACAAGATGGGTGGTCATACTGCATCTATGGGAACTGTGTTGGTAGTAAACTTTACTTTATTCTACATACACTTCACTTTATTTGACACTTAACCTTTTGAGTACCAGAGAGGTAGCAAATGCATTTTCTGTTGAATAAAGTGGTGGACAACCAACACAGTATGTCGAATGGGATCACTAGATGTCAAATTACTAATGGGGGTTAATAGGTTGAAGGGGGCACTCTGTGTCTGATTCCTATAATGTGGGGAACAACACCATTGTGTCTTAGCCCCATATAAATTGCCTGACACCCCCAGTCTTGTTCCCTTGCCCAGGCAGTGGCCATGGGATTTGTGACTAGTAATGGGCAAGAGAACAAGGTTGGGGGCAAGTGGTAGCCACAAATTCCCATAGATGCTGTGTGACCCTCAGTCTTTTCCCCCTGTGAGTGCACAACACATATAATATATGATGTAGGAAAGCCTTCTCTGTGTGCCCCTACTGGCTGGGTAGGGAAGCACAGAGAATGCTGTTCAGAATTGTCATAGCTCTCCCTGCTGTTACTCCATAGGAAAGTACAGGGGAGATCCCAACTATGACAGCCTGAGTTAGGAGAAGTGGAGACTGTGAACTCCAACAGCAGAGGCTGCTATTGGAGTTTAGTGAATGAGTCGAAGTGTCACATTAACACCTTGCATATGAATGTGTCTCATTATGCATCATTTCCATATGGAAATAAGCAATTTTCAATGCAATGAGTAAACATTAGTTGACATGGTGAAGGCATGTCAGATTGATGTCCATGTGAGCATCTTTTTGTCGGAGTGCTGGTGATGTGATGTCGTAGACACTTTGATGAATTCTGTCGGTGTGCCTATGACACTGCTCCAACAGAACATCGACCTTTAGTGCATCTAGGCCTTGGTGAGGTCTAACTAGAGATCTGTAGAGGGGTATGACCACTTCCCTCTTTCCGCTTCTAAAGAGTTCCCTGGAAGGAAAGCATAGTGTACAGGGAGGAGAAGCATTTAATGGGGATGGTGGGTCCAGATGTAGCGGCTGGGTGTCGTGGGAGGAGTAATCACATGGGTTGATGAGAGCTGTTCAGAAAGAAGTCTGCCAATCAGGTGTGAAGGTTACAGGGAGCAACATCCCTCCCTCCCTATTGTGATGTGTTATTTGGTTGTTTTTTTGTCACAGCGGGGTGAGTAGTCCTTGCCTGCTTTGCAGATATTGTTAACTTATGTGTTAAAGTTATATGGAGTTATCTTCGGGCAGAAGTCCTTTGAAGTTATCCCCGGATTTAGGTCCCGGTGGTGACTTTACCCATTGAAGCTAATGAGGTCATTCCTTTGGAGTCGAGTATAAGATGCTGATGAAGGCTGGGATTCTAGCATCAGCCCAGGCAATTTGGCCATGATTGTTTCAAGTATGTCTACAGTGACAAGGATTGTCTGTTTTAATAATTAATACAATTATGGCAGAAACAAATTATGTTGTAAGTAATGTAATAAAGCTGTGGTCTGTTGTCCCCAAGCTATGTGTCTGTGTTTATTTTGGGAGGGTCATACCTTTACCTATGACATACCTCTAGCTATACAACCCAGCGCCCTGCCTGTATTCCCCACTGCTTTGTTACATTGCCTGCCAAGCTTTAAGTCATCATAAATAGTGATGAGCGAGCATGCTCGGCCGAAGCTCGGTTCGGCTCGAGCATCGCTCTGCTCGGCACATGGCGGTACTCATACGAGTACCGCATGTGCTCGCCCGCCATGTTCGGGTCTCCTCCCCGCACGTTTCGCAGCTGCTGCGCAGCCAATAAACATGCGGGGAGGCTCTGACATCAGTGTAATGCCAGCAGCCATGTTGGCTGCTGGCATTACACTGATTGGCTGGCCAGAACCCGTGATCGGGTGCTGTATAGCACCCGACGCGCGAGTTCGGCTCATTCTTAGCCAGGGAGAGATGCGCTTAGGCAGGGAAAGTCAGTGTAGGGAGAATAAAATTGTTGAAACTCTTTCAAGACCCAAAAGTCCTTTTTAGGACTGTTGTGTGTGGGGGCAGCATTTATATTTTGTTTGGGGGGGCACAATTTCCTTTTTTTTTGTGGGGGGGATATTTGTAAGGTGACATATAATACTAGATGCACAGGAAGTCAGTGTAGGGAGAATAAAATTGTTGAAACTCTTTCAAGACCCAAAAATCCTTTTTAGGACTGTTGTGTGTGGGGGCAGCATTTAATTTTTTTGGGGGGTGGCAGAATTTCATTTATTTGTGGGGGGGGACATGTTCTAAGGTGACATTGTACTAGGTGCACAGGGACAAATATTTCACAGTGCAGTGACAAGCTGACATATTCTGTTAGGTGCACAGGGCCAATGATTTTACAACGCAGCGACAAAAAGGGCCATTTTAAACGTGTGCCTAGCCATAGATTATTGTCACATTCTGTTTAGTGTGCAAATTCACAAATTAACGTCACATATTCCGTTCACTGTGCCTAGCCGCAGATTAGCGTCACATTCTGTTTCGTGTGCCTAGCCGCAGATTAGCGTCACATTCTGTTTCGTGTGCCTAGCCGCAGATTAGCGTCACATATTGTTTAGTGTGCCTAGCCGCAGATTAACGTCACATATTGTTTAGTGTGCCTAGCCGCAGATTAGCGTCACATTCTGTTTCGTGTGCCTAGCCGCAGATTACCGGCATATATTCCGTTTAATATGAAGAAGGCAGGTAAAAAGGGACGGGGAAGTGGACGTGATCCTGATAGTTCAGGGCGCGGGTCAGGACGCGTAGAAACTGTGCCTGGTGCCAGAGCACAAGAAAGAAAGACATCCACCATACCTAGCTTCATGTCTCAGTTTACAGGGCGTCGCAGGACATCACTCTCGAGGTCAGACCACTGCGAACAGGTGGTCGGTTGGATTTCAGCTGATACTGCTTCCAGTCGGTTAAGCACCACCCTGTCTTCCACCAAGTCCACTCTCACTAGCCAAGAGTCTGGTCAACATAATCCTCACCCTGATCATCCTTCCTCCCACCATAGAGGGTCTGGCCAAAGAAGTGATCCCACACTGGGATATAGTGAGGAGCTCTTCTCATCACCAATCCTTGATTTGAACCTCTCTCCAAGCACGCTTGCAGAGGAACATGAGATCTTGTGCCCTGATTCACAACCTCTAGAGGGTAACCAATCACAAGAAGATGACAGATGTGAAAGGCATTTAAGGTCAAAGGAAGTGGATGATGATGATGAGACACAGTTGCCATCAAATCAACCACAATTACTGTCTCAAGACCTTGATGAGGAGGATGATACACAGTTGTCAATGACTGAGGATGTGGTGGGATCAAGAAATGAGGAGGATGATCAGAGTGAGGAAGTGGAGGAGGACTTGGTGGACGATGAGGTCACTGACCCCACCTGGGAAGGTGGAAAGCCGAGCGATGACAGCAGTCCTGAGGGTGAGCCATCTGCAGCACCGCAACAGGCTGGAAGAGGCAGTGGTGTGGCTAAAGAAAGAAGGCGGACCGCACGAAACCGGCCCGCAAATGTTCCACGGAGCACCCCCTTGCGTAAATCTCCCTTGCCAAGGGCTAGGTGTTCCGCGGTATGGCGTTTTTTTAAGGAAAGTGCGGACGACAAAAGAATTGTAGTTTGCAACCTGTGCCACACCAGAATGAGCCGAGGCATGAACACTAGCAACCTCACCACCACCAGCATGATCCGACACATGGCATCCAAGCACCGTAATAAGTGGGAGGAACGCCCGGATCGCCAATCTGTGTCTGCAGGCCACACCACTGCCTCCTCTTCCCCTGTTTTCGGTGCCGGCCAATCGCCTGTCGAAGGCGCAGGCCCGCATACCTCCCGCCCTGCACCTGTACCATCTGAAGCACCATCAGCGACCACATCCACTTCCCTGTCCCAGCGCAGCGTCCAAATGTCGTTACCCCAGGCATTTGAGCGCAAGCGAAAATACCCAGCCACCCACCCACAGGCCATAGCACTAACCTCACACCTTTCCAAATTACTGGCCATCGAAATGCTGCCATTTAGGCTTGTGGACACTGAGTCCTTCCGCAGCCTGATGGCAGCAGCTGTCCCTCGGTACGCAGTCCCCAGCCGCCACTACTTTTCCCGGTGTGCCGTCCCCGCCTTACACTACCATGTGTCCCTTAACATCACCCGTGCCCTGACCAACGCAGTTACTGGGAAGGTCCACTTAACGACTGACACATGGACAAGTGCTTGTGGCCAGGGACGCTACATTTCCCTGACGGCACACTGGGTGAATGTCGTGGAGGCTGGGAGCGACTCGGACCCTGGGATGGCACAAGTGCTACCCACGCCGAGGATTGCGGGCCCTACCTCCATCAGGGTTTCCGCCAGCACCTACGTTATTGGCTCCTCCTCCTCCTCCTCCGTTTCCACCTCCGAATTCTCTGCACGCAGCGCCACTCACCCATCAGCCGGTAGCTGGAAGCAGTGTAGCACTGCAGTGGTGAAGCGTCAACAGGCCGTGCTGAAGCTGATCTGCCTTGGGGACAAACAGCACACGGCCTCAGAGCTGTTGCAGGGGATTAGTCACCAGACCGAGCAGTGGCTCTCGCCACTCAACCTGCAACCAGGCATGGTTGTGTGTGATAATGGGCGTAACTTGGTGGCGGCTTTGGAGCTCGGCAAGCTCACACACGTACCATGCCTAGCGCATGTATTTAATTTAGTGGTTCAGCGATTTCTAAAAACCTACCCCAATTTGCATGATCTCTTGACGAAGGTGCGCCGCGTGTGTGCACATTTCCGTAAGTCATCTACAGCTTCAGCCGGCCTGTTGACGCTGCAGCAGCGCTTACAATTGCCAGCTCACCGGCTGCTGTGTGACGTGAGCACGCGCTGGAACTCCACCTTCCACATGTTGGCCCGGCTTTGTGAGCAGCAGAGGGCAGTAGTGGAGTACCAGCTGTTACACGGTCGTCGCCTCTCCGTTCAACTTCCTGTAATCAGAAGTGAGGAGTGGGAATGGATGTCAGACCTCTGTGAGGTTTTACGCAATTTTGAGGAATCGACACAGATGGTGAGCGGCGATAACGCTATTATCAGTGTAACCATCCCACTTCTGTGTCTACTGAAACGCTCGCTGCTCACAATTAAAACCGACGCTTTGCATGTGGAAGAGGTGGAAATGGGGGAGGAAGAGCTTACACAAGGTGATAGCCAGAGCACCCTCACTTCGTCTTCTCAGCGACAATTGGAGGAGGCGGAGGAGGAGGAGTAGGAGGAAGACACGGTTGCCTCCGCTACAGAGGGTAGCCATGGAACTTTAGTTCCATCTCTTCAGCGTGGGTGGGCAGAAGAGGAGGAAGAGGATGAGGAGATTGAGAGTCATCCTCCTGGTGAGGACAGCAAAATCTTGCCTGTTGGTACTCTGGCACACATGGCTGACTTTATGTTAGGCTGCCTTTCCCGTGACCCACGCGTTATACGCATTTTAGACAACACGGATTACTGGGTGTTCACCCTTCTGGACCCCCGCTACAAAGAGAATTTCTCATCTCTCATTCCTCCGGTGGAGAGGACAAGCAAAATGGTGCAATACCAGAAGGTTCTTGTTGAAAAATTGCTCCAAAATTTTCCATCTGACAACGCTGGCGGCAGAGTACGTGCTACCTTGGCCAACCGAGAAGGGGAGAAAAGGGGAGCACACAGCAGTTCCGACAAAGGCAGGGCAACACTCTCCAAGGCGTGGGACACCTTCATGACACCCCGCCAGCACCCTCACCCTGATGCGCGGCCTAGTGTCACAAGGAGGGAAAAGTTTTGGAAGATGGTGAAGGAGTACGTAGCAGACCGTGTCAGCGTCCTCACTGATCCCTCTGTGCCTTACAACTACTGGGTGTCCAAGCTGGACACGTGGTATGAACTGGCACTCTACGCCTTGGAGGTGCTGGCCTGCCCTGCCGCCAGCATTCTGTCTGAGCGGGTATTTAGTGCTGCTGGTGGCATCATAACAGATAAGCGTATCCGCCTTTCCACCGAAAATGCTGATAGGTTGACACTTATAAAAATGAACAAGGCCTGGATTTCCCCTGACTTCTCCACTCCACTGGAGGAAAGCCCCGGGTGAACATAAAGTCACTTTAGATATGTTATTTACAATGATGGGAATACTCTGTATTCCCATTCACCCCTTCCACCCAAAAAACGGGTATATGGTTGACTCTTAATCTTCTCATCCTCCTCCTCCTCTTCCATATGCCCTGTGATATAATTTTTATATAGGGCCAGCTCACCAGCGGGCCCTGTGCTATAATTTTTATATAGGGCCAGCTCACCAGCGGGCCCTGTGCTATAATTTTTATATAGGGCCAGCTCACCAGCGGGCCCTGTTTGACAATTTTTGTATAGGTCAGCTCACCAGCGGGCCTTCTCATATAATGTTTTATTGGGTCAGCTCTCTAGCGGGCCCTCTCATATAATGTTTTATAGCGTCAGCTCACTAGCGGGCCTTCGCATATAATGTTTAGGATGGTCAGCTCCGCAGCAGACCCTCACCCATAATGTTTTAGATGGTCGGCTCAGCAGCAGACCCTCATTCCTAATGTTTTAGATGGTCAGCTTAGCGGCATGCCCTCGCCCCTAATGTTTTAGAGGGTCACCAGCAGGCCATTAATCCTAATTTTTCAAGGGTGTGTATGATGCCCTCCTTTATGTGTAATAAAGGGTGTATTGGAGTGACATTTCAGTCTAATTTTTGGCAGCCCTTTCACTTAGTGCATATGCTTTATGAGTGTTGGACCACTACCTGAACTATTGTACCACAATGTGAATGAGGCCCTCCATTTTGTGATATACAGGTTGTATCAGAGTGCCTGAGGTCCTCCCATTGAATTAAATAGGGCTGGGGTGTTCGACAGAGCAGAAGGTAGTTCTTGGCTTCATCCACTAAGTCACTTCGTCACTTTTACTCAATGGATCAGACCCCACTGTTCCGACTATAAATTTTGGACTTAACAAGGGCAAACGGACATGTTGTAAAACCTGTGGTAGCTGCGGCCTCCGTTCCTGAATGCTGTACCTTACCCGGGCCATAACCACGTTGAACACCTGCTTTACGCTGCACACGTTTCCCTCTTAATCATGGCCCCAGTTCCGAAAAATCAATGAAATTTTTTGCAGAATTTGCAGATGATATACAAGTAAATATACAGCAAATACTGTTTGGTAACAATTTTTCGCCTAAAATCGTTTTTATCTTCCTTTTTGTGTGTTTTACGGTCAGTCTGTAAAAATGGCGTACTACGGGCGAAACATCGTTCCCAGCAGCGACGTTGGAGTCCAAGATGCATCCAGACATCCTCCCTATGCTGTCCCTGAACCATTTCTGTGGTGTTTCCATCATTTTCTGACCTTTTCCTATGAACCAGGCACCCTCCCCTCATCAGAGCAGGGGGTTCCTGGTGTAATGCTCGAGTCCTCCCATTGACTTCAATGGGGCTCGGGTGCTCGGCCGAGCACTCGAGCCTCTGGGGGCGCTCGGCCAGAGCACCCGAACACCCGAGCATCGGGGTGCTCGATCATCACTAATCATAAATAATTAATACCAAGTACCTTTCCTCTGTTGTCACCAGCAGCACAGTACAAGTAATACTATAGTCTGTCTTTGTATTTTATGTCCCAAGTGCATTATTTTACATCTATCAACATTAAACTGCTATGCAGTTCCTGTGTTACTCTATGAGAAATCTTTTGTTATATACAACAGGAGAGATGTACTAAGGTACGATAAAGATGAGAACATTTCTCGAATTAGCTAAACTCTAGAGTTTCTATATTATTGAATGTGAGTGCTTCAGACATAAACTACAGGAAGATGTATGCACTAAGATTTTTCATGTTGAGGTCATCTTAGTGCATAAGCTCCATAGAATTACATATGAACTGGAGTAGTTATCGCCTCTTGATTGCACCTTAGTATATACCCACCCAGTTCTTCATAATTCATTATCCTCTTTGTCTTTTAGGGCTTGCTTTTAGCAATGGAGAACGGTGGAGGCAAATGCACAATTTCACTATTAAGACCCTAAAAGATTTTGGGATGGGAAAGAAAAGCATTGAGGTGAAGATCCAAGAGGAAGCTCATTATCTGGTGGAGGAATTCAGGAAATCTAAAGGTCTGTATTGGGCAGTGATGAATACAGTATTAGTAAGATCTGCAGACTTATAGACTTAGCAGTAGCATGCAGTGCCAGCTGGCAGCTGCAAAGACCAATAAGATATTGGCATGTATTAAAAGGGGTATTTACTCAAGGGAGAAAGATATAATTATGCCTCTTTACAGGTCCATGGTAAGACCCCACCTAGAATATGCTATTCAATTCTGGGCGCCCTTTCTGAAAAAGGACATTATGGAACTAGATAAAGTGCAGTGGAGGGCTACAAAACTAGTAAGGGGAATGGAAAGTTTTAGTTATGAAGAAAGGCTAGAAAAGTTAAACTTGTACACACTAGAGAAACGGTGTCTTAGAGGGGATATGATAACACTATATAAATATGTTCAGGGCCCATACAAAGGGCTCTCCAAAGACCTGTTCAATAACAGAACAGTACACAGGACAAGGGGCCATCTGCTTAGACTAGAGGAAAGGAGATTTAGTCTACAACGGCAGAAGGGTTTCTTTACAGTAAGGACAATAAAGGTATGGAATTCACTGCCTGAGGAGGTGGTGCTATCGAATACATTAGATGCCTTTAAAAGGGGCCTGGATACTTACTTAAAAGAGCATAACATAGAGGGCTATGTACGGTAGTATTGGGATTAATATTTAGTTAGGGCTTGATGATCCAGGGAGAAATCTGATTGCCATTTGGAATCAAGAAGGAATTTTTTCCCCCCATTCAAGGCAGAATTTGAAATTGCTATATTGAGGGGGGGGGTTGCCTTCTTTTGGATCAACGATGGTAAATAGGAATAGGAAAAGGGTTGAACTGTATGGACGCAAGTCTTTTTTCAACCTAAATCACTATGTTACTATGTTACTATGTTATTAACAGGCGACGGCCTACAAAACACAAGAAAACTACAAAACCTGCGTTGCCTAAGATCTGACCTCATCACCGTCGCAAAACACACAATAAATAATGTGCAATACGTCCCAATCAAAGAAAGAAGCAAACGTCCGACGTTACCTAGTGCCCCAGCCAATCTCAGCACCCCAAACTATCAAGTTCTTTTGAATAAACCATGTATAGATCCAAAATAACCAATGCACCTTTGTCTGTGTATCTCATTCCTTGAGCTAGAGCACAGGACCTAGGAGTGGAGGCTAGTAAAAGACAGTGAGGTAGAGAGGAGCAGAGAACATCAGTTAGAAGAAGTTGGAGGAACTGGTACACCATAATACGCATAATACAGTTTTGCACATACCCATAACACACATCCAAACGCAAACACACATGTACACAGCTATTTTTTTCATATCACACATACATTTTTATTTATTTTTTTACAGTGTGTGTCTATGAATACAAGTGAGTGACAGAGAGTGAGTGAATGAGTGTCTGAGTGTGCGCCCGTGTGTGAGTGGATGAGATTAATGGAGAGGAGGAGAGGAGAGAGGGATGGTGAGAGTAGGAGGTGAAGAGGAAGAGGAGAAGGTGGGCATCCCCAGTCAGGGTAGGGGAGGGAGAGGGAGATCCCTGGGGAGGAGGGGGAGAAATACCAGACCAGGCACATACAGTGCAGGGACAGAGGAGAGAGTGGGACGAGGGTTACGTCTGGGGGAGCACACAACACAGGCAGGGCCATCACAGACAGCGCTGGAGAGCCAAAGACACTGCTCCCAAAGAACCTCTGGGGGTGAGGAGGAGGACAGGGTGAGAAACTCCAAATTCACTAAGGAGGAGAACCTCGTCCTGGTGGAGGCCGTCATCACAAGGGAGAGGATCCTGTTCCCCAGGTGGAAGGTTGTTGGCATGGGGCCAAGAAGAAAGCAGCATGGAGGGAGGTCCTGGCTGCTGTAAGTGCAGTGTCCAGCTGCAGCCGGTCACTGGAAGCCATCAAAAAGAGGTGAGTGGACTGCAAGGCAAAAGTCAAGAGGAAAATGGGACAGGAGGCTCCACATGCTGTCGGCATAGGGGGTGGTCTGCCCCTGTGCATGGACTACACAGAGAGGGAGGAAGCACTGTGCAGGACCATATCTGCAACAGCGGTGCAGGAGATCACAGGATGGAGTGACACCAGAGATGAAATGAACCTCCAGACCACCGGTAAGTGCATCATGGCCTACATACATATTACACAAAACTTGACACCTACCATACATAGGCCAACACAGCAACACCTGAACACATGAACAGCATTCCACACCACAAATCCAGCAAGACAGCTTGGAGGGACTTCAAACAAGGATGGAATACGTGACAAACCCAGCCTGAATGGTAATGGTCAAGTCCCTGTTGAGCCCTTTCATGCTGTCTACAACAACATCATGCACAGCACCAAAACAATGCACACCATCATGTGTCAGTCACAGACATAACTGTTATGTGTATCACAATGTCATACACAGAGTGACAAAGAGGTCATCACACAACCCCTCGAGTGCCACAGGGATAAGCAATGCGTTGTTTGACAATACATTGGCTAGTCCCCTGGCAATCAAAGGGATATGAAAGATAGCAAGGAGGGGAATTGGTGTGTTTCCTATTGTATTGTTACCGTATGTCAGGCATTGTACATGTAGGTAGTTAGTCCAAGTTGAATAGTCAAGGTTCAACTTTCTGCATCATATGTAGCCTGCATAGTGTGGATGGCGAGAGGGTATTCATCGCCATCACCACTCTGCAGGATATATGTGATTCACAAGGCTCAACCATGATGGGGGGGACATTCACTAGGGTGTAAGAAAGAGGTGACAATGTGTACATGACAACTGCAGTGTCATCATACATGCAATCCCTGTGTTATTCTGTGGAGCCAATGCACTGAGATCTAAACAATACGTGATATATCAGTGCTTAGTCTCCATAGCATAACATAGGAAAATGTAGAAGTAACCCACAATAGTACAGTATAATCATGCACATGTTTGCTGTGTGTTAGGATTTGGGCTGTCCTGGGGTGTGTTCATGTGTCCTCCAGCTGATTGGGTTGTTGGGTTCCACAGATCATGTTGGTTGGTGTGTTTGGTGTGTCTGTTACTGTTGCTGACATCATTGGTTGGACTCTGTAGTCATTGGTCATCACTGGTGCATTGCTGTGTTTAGAGGTCATAGTGTGTTTGCTGTGGAGGCCTAAGTGTATGACATGCAATGGGTTTGTGTCACTCAAGGTGTGATGGTTCAGTTTTGGTCACCACATGGTTCCTGATGAATGGGGATAGCAAGGAGGTATGCCTTGCCATCCACACTCTTCAGGATACACATGATGACCAAAGCTACACCACTGTAGGTTGGTATAATCATTATATGGTGTCATGTCAAGCTCAGCAATGTGTGTCAGGATGGTAACCAATGCAATGGATTCCATCCTGTCACTCAACGGTTCACATGTCAGTGTAATAGTTATGCAGCATGACTGTCATAGCTCACATCACTAATTATGTCATGTCATTTGCCTACACAGCATACATGCCATTCTATGCGGAGGACTCTGGAGGTACCTCCTCTGAGGAGGCCACCACCTTCAGGGAGCTGCCACCACCACAACCAACACAGCAGTAGCAGCAGCAGTGGTCCCCCATGGCCCCCAGTGTCCACCTCTCCAGCAGCAGCAGCAGTGGCCCCACCATGGCCCCCAGGGTCCACCACCCCAGCAACAGCAGAGCAGTGACCCCACAATGGCCACCAGGGTCCACCTCCCCAGCATCTGCAGTGGGCTGATCTTGCCCTCCAGGGTCCTCCGCTACCACAGCCAATGGCAAGGCACAGGATGCCACAGACTGTGCCAATGCAGGTCCAGGCAGAATACAGCACGGGGGCAAAACCACAGCGACACACATGGCCATCAGGCAGCCAGGATGCATCCCAGGTGTGAACACTTTGGGCTCATGGGGAGCCACAGTGGCCCCAGGGCCGCACTGACTTTACCCTACCACATCCAACAACGCCATCACCCCAATCCACACCATCACCAGTGTGCCACGCTGATGCTGCAGCAGCACAGGGGAGTGAGGGGTCCTGGGATCAGATGGGGATGTCCTCCCCACAGCATCCATGCTGGTGCTGTCCCTCCTGAGGCCCTCCATGGTAGTCCGCTCCCCCAAACTACCCCACTGCCTCTGCCATCCTCCACGCCCTCCATGCCAGTCATGCCAACAGCGGTTCTGGATGCAGCATGTGTGGACGTCCAGAGGGAGCAGCTGACCGAAAGGTGTACCCGAGCCCTGAGGCGGATTGAGCAGAACGTCGGGCGGATCATGGAAGGCCACAGGTCCACCAGGTCATCAGCAACACCCAGCAGCTACAGTCCCACACTAGCATGACAGGTATTCTTGGCCAGATGCTGGTGGAGATTCAGGACTCCAAACGCTGGGAGAACCAGTGCAAGGACATGGCCCAGGCATCACGCAAGGGGTCAAGTAATGCTTCCCCAGCCAGCACCAATCCCCCACCACCACCAGCCGCCAGACCCCCTCGGGTAACCAGAAGAAACATGCGGGAATCCACTCCTGCAGCCCCCCCACAGCCCCTCCCAAAAAAAAGAAGGCCAACCTTCTTCAGGCCCCTCAATAAATATGCACTTCTTCATCGCATCTGTGTCCATGTATGTTTCCTATTAAAAAGGTTGTTGGTTTGGCGGAGTTGTCTCCAATGCATTGCAAAGCGATGCAGTGAACACAACTCATGCAGAATAAATGGCATCACAAGCTTGTACAGCAGGGGTGAGCACACACATCACACACAGAAACACTTGTACAAGTTCAACTCACAGACCACATATCAAAGCCAAACAACATCAGGGTGTTCAGTGATGTGACTTGAACAACATGAATACATTAGATAGATCAACAGATCAACAATCTGATCACAATTGAAGGGATAGTAGTAATTAAAATGTTTAAAAACATATGTAGTAGGGTTTACCTTCCTGAGTAAAACAAGGGAACTCCCACTGCTGAAAGGTGTTTTATTCAAAAGTTATTTCAGCTCAAAGTTGAATTTTTCAGATAAAATATCACTGTGGCCTGAAATTGTACAGTGGCGCTTTTGCTACACCAGTCTATGGAGATTAATGGTGCTGGGACCAGAGCTGTCCATAGGATGGTGTAACAACAGTGCCACTGTACAATTTCAGGCCACTATTATATTGCACCTAACAAATTCAACTTTGAGCTGTCATAACTTTTGACTAAAACAGCTTTCAGCAGTGGGAGTTCCCTTGTTTTACTCAGGGGGATAAACCCTACTACATATATTTTTAAAACATTTTAAGTATTACTATCCCTTTCAAATTCTGATGAGGGAGAGGTAATCAATGACTCAAGATAGTCATAAATGCTTATATGTTTAATTGGCATAGACACAATCAGGGACGTGGATTCAACGTGTCACCAGGACAAACTTCTGGCCCATGAGGGGTCATGCCATGGATGCCTGCAGAGAGTGAAAACAAGATTGGAAACTGCACTACGCACACAACAGTCATGCTACTGCTGAACCATCATCATACCCTTGAGTGCCAGAGGGGTACACAACACATTGCTCATCAGTGTTTTGGAGATCTTCCTGGCACTCCACGGGTAAATCTTTGTTATTTGACACAGAGTGAACAATCCATTGCTTGTCAGATTTCAACTACTTTGATGACATGTATTCTCTGATGTACGTTTCTAGTGGTTATTCTGTACAATTATCTCCTTCTTGTCATCCCCACTATAAGACCTACTGATAACTATGTATCCATTTGTTGTTCCTTTTACTGAGCCCTTTCTAACTTCAAGGGGTGGCCTGAGAAATCCAGATTGCATGTTAGGGGTGCTTTAGATGGAAGGATTGTGAACCACTGGTCTAGGCCTTGGTGATGTATTTTCTTGGCATTGTAGGGGTTAATATTTGACCTCTGTATGCTTGGGATATGTACTTGAATGAACTGCTTCTCTGTTTCGTTTTCCTCTACAGTTGTTTTCTACTCTGATTTGTGTGATGTTTGCCCAAAAAAATGGGTGTTAGATTTCTGGCAGTAAATGCTGCAATTTAACTCTCGTTATCCCTACCGCAAACATTTGAATGGCTCTGGGGTTAATTTTTACATTGTTCTCAATGGGCAATATTTTGATGAGCGTCATGTTTTCAAAACTGCCTTTAGTTCTTAGTTGTGGGAACATTTGCATCGCTTACTTGGCTTTCAAAACCACCGTCACCAGTTTTTTCCGCTGATGCCAACGTTTGGATCGAGCCCAAAAGTGTCTCCATCTGCACCTCTCCTGGTCTCTGTCTTCATCAGCCAGGTCTCTCCATCAAATGAATCAATAGCAAGGTAACCTCCTTCTCCCCAACAGATCTCACCCACAAAAAACAGGTGCCCCCCAACAACCTCCTCCCCCCCACACACACAGACCATCAATACACAAAGACAAAAGGAACTCAGTGCCACACGTATACTAAGGAATGTGGAGCAATTCTGGACCAAACCAACAGGGAATAAATAAAAAATTCCCATTGACTTAAAGGGGAACTCTCACCTGTATCAATGTTTCCTTCATTTGAATGCTGCTGTGGACTGAATCTGTAATCTTTTTTTATATAATGCTGTGTTCTTTGAGATATTTGTTTTTAAAGTTAATCCGGTCACATCACTTCAGGACAGGCTGCAGGTCAACTCTGTCCCACAGCCTGTCATTCTTTGTTTCCTCCCCAGAAGTGGTGCCCTGTTCTCACCTCCTCCAATGACAGTGGATTCCTCCATGTGAGCTGGAGCACTCTCTTGCCAATGAGACCACTCCAACTCACATGGAGGAAGCCTCTGCCTGAGTAGGAGGTGGGAACAAGACGCTACTGGGGAGGGGAAGAGGGGAAGATTGACAGGCTGAGGGACAGAGCCGTACCACAGCCTGAACAGAACTAGTGTCACCGGATTAACTTTACAAATATCTCAAAGAATACAGCATTATATTAAACAAATTACAGATTCAGTCTACAGGAGCATTCAGATGAAGGAAACATTGATACAGGTGGGATTTTCCCTTTAAAGGGATAGTAATGTTTCATAATAAAAGCAGCTCTAATTAATCATCATAGTATTTGGACTTCTGAGAGTGTTATTTCAATTCTGTCAGAGTTATAGTACAAGAGTAATTCAATGACAAAGTATTCCCCCTCCCGCCCCTTTTACTGATGTAACACTGTTCAGCCAGATCAGAGAGGGACAATCTTCAATTAAGATTAGGAAAAAACATGAAAAACTTGTCAAGGGGGGCAGGGCTTTCATTGTTCTCATAGGAAGAAGATTGTCCCCTGCTGTTATCTGTCTGGTCTATGGACTGGATTCCACATCTGAGAAGAGATGACTTACACTAGGTAAAAGGGGCGGGAGGGGAAACTTTGCTTGTGAATATCTCTTAAACCATAAAGGTTTGAGAGATAAGACTTATATCGTTCTTCATGTTTTTTTAATGCCTACAAAATAAAATAAAGATAAAACAAAGTATTACTATCCCTTTAAATAGGGCTTTAAATCCCAAAGCCTTGCATTAAATTGGAGATCACTCAGGAGACTAAAAGCCCAATTTAAATATATGGAAATATGCAGAATTTTCTTCCCCTCCCTTGGTGCAGTTGGTTTGCACCAGAATTGCTGAGACTCAGTGTGTTTTCAGGGGGGCTGAATGCCGATGTACTAACCAGTGATTCAATTCTGGGGTAAACCAAGTGCAGCATAGACAGCAAATAAATTACCTTTTGCTTTAAATGGGGATTTTAACCCCTTGAATGCTAGAAAGGAGTCCAATGTATTGAACTGGAATGGGCTGGATACTGCTCTAGCATTCAAGAGAACAGAAGCCACGTAAATGGGCAGGTGGCAGCTCCCAAGCTGAGGTAAATCCAGTTCAGGGAGTTTCTGGACTGCAGGAGATTTAACCCCTTAATGTTTTTTTCCATTATAGCGAATGACTTCCTGGAATTAAAGTAATTCTGTCTATGGAGGATTAAACATGACTGACTTTCCTGGTCTACATATATTATTAGTAGTTTGTCATTAGTGTATATGTAGGTATAGCCTTAAATTTACCTGTGTTAAATCTCTTCTGAATATTTTTTCTCCTATTCACTCAGTTTATCCAAATGTTTCTCCTGAGAAAAAAAATTTGTTCTCTTTGTGTATTTCCCTATAGTTTAGTGTTACCAGCAACGTTTCAGACATTATTGTCAATAGGCATTTTATGATCATTATTGAACAAGTTGAAAAGTGTTGGGTCCAGGAATGAACCCTGAGGCTCCACTTGCACCTTGAGAGCAACTTGAACAGGCTGAGTTCACAATAACTGTCTGCATTCTATTATTCAGCCTGTTTTCTATAAATGCACAGATACTGACTCCCAAACCAAACCCTTTTATGCAGTTGTATTTTGTGTGGCAAAATCCAAGAATATTGAATCCACAGCAATACTCTTGTCCAAATTACTACTTTGTCATAGAATGTAAGTACATTTGTTTGACATAATCTTATCTAGACTTGTGCGATTCGGTTCGGCCAATTTCGGAATTCAGACGAATAAGGCGTATTCGTCATCATTCGGACCTTCCGAAAGCCAACTCAAACCAACAAAAAAATTTCGGGATCCGGAACTGACCTAGTCCAAAATTTCGGTGTAAATTTCGGAAATTCGGATGGCACGTTCCCTTCCGAAACTATTACAATGTTGCTACATGCTGCTAAAAATAGATCTGGTAAAACAGGTGCTTTACAGTTCACGCAAAGTGCAGATATTAACCACGTAAGGACACAAGCAATTTTGGCATTTTTGCTATGTGCGTTCGACCATAATTCCTATCTTTCTCATTTATTGCACAAACACATATTATATACCATTTTTTGAAGGGCAGGAAGGGATTTAATTTGATGTAACATGTACATATATAAATTCTCATTTATTATTAAAAAAATGTAAAAATTACAAAATAAAAAAACACAGTAATAATGTATTACATAATGGGTGCATCTTAAGAAAAGTAATTTGAAATAATTTAATTGTCCTGATGGACTCACCTATGAGGCTTGCCTTGGCGCGGCAGGTGAGCTACATTCAAATGGCCATTGAAGTGAAACTAAAAGCCTCTAATTATTTAAATGTGCATAGGGATTTGGGACAGAGCGCAGGTAACTCTTTGCTTTTTGTACTATATTTTGGGCTGATGTATACTATAGCCATTGCTGCTGCCCAGTAATAGGTTGACTTTGTGCGCAGGGCTTTATTTTGTGTTTGTTGTATATTCATTTGTATCACACAACCATGTTACATTTCTGCCACTCATCCCATATTTGACCTATTAAGGGTTAATAAGTGAGTAGGGGTTTATAAAATACCCCTTCCTGTCTCATAAGAAAATTAATATTATTATTAATTTAGTTTTAATGTAATTTTTATTTTCATTTGTTTAATTTTAATTTTTTATTGAATATATTGAATATAGTTTTTTTTTTTAAATTCAGCCGAATAATTCAGACTATTGCTGAATTTCGTCCGAGTCGAACAGGTCCAGTCTGAAATTTGGATCCTCTGAATGGAAAAAAAAAATTAGTCCGAAATCGAATTTTACCGAAAATGTTTGCCGTGCACAAGTCTAATCTATCCTTTGTTCAGTCATGCTAACTCTTGCTAATAAAATTGATGGTCATCACATAATTCCGAACACTATAGTTTAGTAATCCTTCCAAGTCTTACCAACTGTGTTTATCAAGGTGTGTTGTATCACTAAGTGAAAACCCACAAGACTATTTGTTGTCTTCTGTTTGCACAGTGAGTTTTTAGCTTCTGTTTATGATGCAGGAATTCCGATAGAGCCACACAAGTGTATTATGGATGCCGTTTCCAATGTCTTGTTCTCCATCTTATTTGGGAATCGCTTTGAATACAGTGATGAGACATTTTCCAAGCTGCTCTTCAATGTAGACCAGCTTTGTCGTGTTATGTGCAGCACTTGGGGTCAGGTACAGTGAATTGTAATAATAAAAAATATTAATAAAAATAGTAATTATTTTACTTATAGTACATTATACATAGTAGTGCCCTATGGCATAGAACACAATATGTATAATAATAATATTAATAACAGTAATAATTCATTCTCCTGTTTCAATGTTCTTATTACATGATGGAGGTAAATATGGAATTCTCTCATTAGCTTTCATTCTTTCTTGCTCATATAATAAAAATAATGATCCTGATGTATTATTAAAAATGTGGCTAATGTATTAAAACTCCCATGGATTTAATTAGGACTTTTAAACCCTTGATAGGTCTCCCACACACACACCTTGGGGGAGATTCACGAAGCAGTGATAAAGAGGTGATAAAGTGGAGAGGACATCTCCAGTTTATCACTTCTCCAGTTCATATATTATTCTATGGAGTCTATGCACTAAGGTTTCTTCAACTTTGGAGATCTTAGTGCATAGGCTCTTTAGAATAACATAGGAACTGGAGAAGAGACAAACACCACTTTATCACCTCTTTATCACCGCTTAGTGAATCGCCCCCATTGTCTCTCAAGTCACTGGAGACTTCTCTAGTATTCAAGGAATTAAAAGTTCAATTCAAACCTCCTAATAATAACCTCCCCACTTACCTAACTATGGGAAAAAAAATCTTAAAAACTCTGAAAAATACCTTTTTGATTTCAATATTAAGCATAACTATTCTCTGAATTCTTGAGACCTGTTGGTTGCTTGGCCGATCTCTCCAGTGGATTACAAAGAAATGCAGTGCAGAACTCTCTAGGACCAAGAGGTTAAAAGCCAAATTGAAATCCATGGGTTTTTGCTGAGTTTTGCTGATTTTTCCTCCCAGCCATAGTGCAGATTGCTTCTTTCACTTTATAAATGATGCTCGTATCCTCCTATTTTCCTACAGTTAGAAAACCTTCTTCCAAAGCTCATGGTGTTAATCCCAGGACCTCACCAGAAGAGTGTCACTCTTGTTCAAGAACTGATTTCATTTATGTATGAGAGAGTGAAGGCCAATGAAGAGACCCTGGATCCCAGCTCCTCTAGAGACATGATTGATAGTTTCCTAATAAAAATGCAACAGGTGAAGTAACTTATCTATGACATGAAATGTATGAGGCTACTTATGTGACATTTGGGAAACATCACCAGATTTAAATACTCTGCAGCCCAATGTAAGCTTAACCAGACATCTTAGGAAGGAATGTGTAGCCAGTTCTAAAGTGTCATTAGGAAGCCATTTATAAAGTAACTTTTCATTAGACATAGAACATCTAGAACAGTCGTTCTCAACCTGTGCCCTCAGTGGCTACTAACAGGCCAGGATTTGAAAATTTCTGTTTAAGAGCACAGGTGAGTTAATTAATATGAATGAGCCTCTGATCAACACACTTGTGTTCTAGCAGGAAAATTCCTAAGACCTGACCTGTTAGTGGCCACTGAGGGCAGGGGTTGAGGACTTCTGATTTAGAATAACTGAGCCAAAGAATAATCACTGGGGTCATCAATCCCGTTTCTAGGCTATTTATCAGAACCATTTACTTATATTTCTTTTGGCACTCCATATGTTAGGGGCTAGAACTTCCATCATTATCACGGTGCCCGTGCTTTCTGTCAGTCTCTGTGTGTTGCGCTCCTATTGGCTGAGCTATGTTTGGCCCGCCCAGTATGGCCTTTTTATACCGGGCCCTGGCACCTATCAGGTGCCCTTTCGTGGTGTTCCTGTACCAGTGCTGACTTGAGTTGCTGTGTTCCTGTGTACCAACTTGGCCCGTCTGACTACTCTGCTTCTGGTTCCTGTTCCGTGATCCGACCCGGCCTGGCTGACGTTCCTGCTCCGTGACCTGACCCGGCTTGTCTGATGTTCCTGCTCTGTGATCCGGCCCAGCTCTCCAGTTCCTGCTTCATAGTGTTGCTGGGTCTTCATCGTGTCACTTCCGTCTAGTCTGGGCCTACCAGACAGTGTGTCTGTGCTGCCTCCGTTACTGCTCCTGCAGTGTACATTCCGCTGAGCATCCCTTTAACTCTTGCAAAGCTACAGTTGCCTCCGTTACTGCTCCGGCAGTGTTCCAATTACTGAGCCTTCCGTTAACTCATGCAGAGCTACTGTTGCCTCCGTTACTACTATGAGCCTTCTGTTAACTCTTGCAGAGCTACTGTTGCCTCCGTTACTGCTACGAGCCTTCCGTTAACTCTTGCAGAGCTACTGTTGCCTCCGTTACTGCTACGAGCCTTCCGTTAACTCTTACAGAGCTACTGTTGCCTCCGTTACTGCTCCGGCAGTGTGCCCATGGTTGCGTTTCTGTTCAGCTCATGCAGAGTACTGTTGCCTCCGTTACTGAACCAGCAGGGTGCTATTGGCTCTATTCAATTCAGCTCTTGCAGAGTACTGTTGCCTCCGTTACTGCACCGGCAGGGTGCCCGTGTCTCTATTCCGTACAGCTCTTACAGAGTATTGTGTGGCCTCCGTTTACTGCTACGGCAGGGGGTATAAGTCTCAGCTCTGCTCCGGCAGATCTAAAGTGCTTGTCTCCATTGTAGCACTATAGTCTCCTTATCACTGTTCTTCCATCATACTGGGCGTTACTGAACACACCACATCAGAGACTGATTATATCAATTGGACTTTAACCCATGCTGTGCTGAGTTCTCCTTGTCATGCCTGACCTGTGACAGTATATTTATTCTCTCACTTACTGTAATACTGGGCCTGTGTAGGCATAAGTCTAAGTCCTATATTACACCTGTATATTCTGCTGTAATACACTATAGCCCGTTAAGGGTATTTTCATTGTGTTATAAAACTGTGTGTTATCCTAACCTACTATGTCTGAGTGTTAAACAAACCGTTACAATCATCCCCAGTCAGCTACTGGCTGATTGAGAATGATGACAGTTGCAGTTCCCAAACAAGTAGAGTGTCAAATGTTGTCTACTCATGTTTTATCTAAAGCCTGAATTATCAACAGAGTGAATGGTCAGAAAGAAGTTTGGATGGAAAAGACAGAAAGAGGTGAAGGGGAAAAACTGATGGATATAAGAAGGGTGGAGTGTAACGGGGGTGGGAGAGAAGAACAGAGGGAGAGATAATCTTGGGGAGATTTTAAATGGAGCCATGGGAAGAGTGACATGGAGGACAAGGACATTGAGGCATCATATTGCTTAATTGACTAATAGGAGGAGTTATATAAAACAGTAGGAAGACATCTAGGAAGGAGTTATTGGGAAGAGTTACATGGAACAATAGGAGGAGATATAGGGAGGAGTTATATTGAACAATAGAAGGAGTTATAGGGAGGATTTATATGGAACAATAGGAGGAGTTATAGGGAGGAGGTATATGGAACAATAGGAGGAGTTATAGAGAAGAGCTATATGGAACAATAGGAGGAGTTATAGGAAGGGGTTATATGGAACAATAGGAGGAGTTATAGGAAGGGGTTATATGGAACAATAGGAGGAGTTATAGGGAAGAGTTATATGGGACAATAGGAGGAGTTATAGGGAAGAGTTATATGGAGCAATAGGAGGAGTTATAGGGAGGAGTTATATGGAGCAATAGGAGGAGTTATAGGGAGGAGATATATGGAACAATAGGAGGAGTTATAGGGAGGAGTTATATGGAGCAATAGGAGGAGTTATGGAGAAGAGCTATATGGAACAATAGGAGGAGATATAGGAAGGAGTTATATGGAACAATAGGAGGAGTTATAGGGAGGAGGTATATGGAACAATAGGAGGAGTTATAGGGAGGAGTTATATCGATCAATAGGAGGAGTTATAGGGAGGAGTTATATCGATCAATAGGAGGCATTATAGGGAAGAGTTATATGGAACTAAAGGAGGAGATATAGGGATAATTTAAATATGACAATCAGGGCTTATTAGGATTGGTTATAGAGAATGATAGAAGGAGCTTTACAGAGGAATTATACAGATTAATAGGAGGAATATTTGTGTTGGACTATCTGAAACAATAGGAGGAGTTATATGGATAGGAGGAGTTATAGGGGAGAGTTATATAGAACAAGAGGATGAGTTATATGGAGCAATATGAGGAGTTATATGGAGAAACAGGAATAATTATAGGGAATAATAGGAGGAGATAGAGGGAAGATTATGTTAAACGACAGAAGGAGTTATAGGGAGGAGTTATATCTAGCAATAGGAGGAGTTAGAGGGAGGATTTCCATGGATCAATAGGAGAAGTTATAGGTAGGAGACATATGAAGCAATAGGAGGCGTTACATAGAGAGATATGAGGAGTTATATGGAGGAGTTATATGGAACAATAGGAGAAGTTATAGGGAGGAGTTATATAGAACAATAGGAGGAGTTTTAGGGAGGAGTTATATAGAACAATAGGAGGAGTTTTAGGGAGGAGTTATATAGAACAATAGGAGGAGTTATAGGGAGGAGTTATATGGAACAATAGGAGGAGTTTTAGGGAGGAGTTATAGAGAGAGATATGAGGAGTTATAGGGAGGATTATATGGAACAATAGGAGGAGTTATAGGGAGGAGTTATATGGAACAATAGGAGAAGTTATAGGGAGGAGTTACATAGAGAGATGTGAGGAGTTATAGGGAGGAATTATATGGAACAATAGGAGAAGTTATAGGGAGGAGTTACATAGAGAGATATGAGGAGTTATAGGGAGGAGATATAAGTAGCAATAAAACGGGTTATAGAGAGGGGTTATACAGATTAATAGGTTCTATGTAACCCCTCTTTATACTCCTCCCTATAATGATTTATATGGAACAATGAGAGGATCTGTAGGTCGGGGTTACGTGGAGCAATAGGAAGAGTATAAAGAGACATAAAACAGTTAGAGGGGTTATATGGAGCAATAGGAGGAGTTATCAGTGATAATGTTATTTTTCCCCTATGGTGCAATTGGTTTACCCTATAACCAGGAGCCTAACTATAACCTTTTGGGGCCTTGGAAGAAATATGATGCTACCCTGCCTACACAAACATGGACCGGGAAGGGGATTACTATTGCTGTTCTTATCTTACTGGCCAGGAATTCCCAAGTGTGAGGATGTCATTGGCTGCCAGGAAGATGGGAAACTGGTCTGACTGTAAGGGGGCACAAGATTGTACAGAGCCAATGCTCCACTTTGGATGCCAGATCCTCTCAAAAATGCACACTCTGCACCCCCTATACTTACACCACTTCCCAGAATTGCTCCACTTGTTCTGAGGGTATCAGTCGCGCTTACTTGAATATATTAACATTCTTGTTATCTGTACAGGAGAAGGATAACCCCAATACTGAATTCAATATGAAGAACATCTTAATGACATTGTACAGTTTGCTTCTTGGAGGGACAGAGACGGTCACCACTACTCTGAAACACGGGCTTCTCCTGCTTGTGAAGTATTCTGAGATACAAGGTATGGAGGGGAAGGGAGGAGAGGTGCTGAAACTGGGGCCACAGGAATTAACTGAAAAACAGGATAATAACATGATATAAAAGCATCATATAGTAAAACTAGTGTAAAACCCCTTGTACATGGACCAAGGTCCAGGAAATGTTAACCCTTTGAGTGCCAGAGGGGGTACACAACGCATTGCTTAGCAATGCGTTGCGTACCCCTCTGGCACTCAAAGGGTTAAGAGGCTGGTCCTGCTCTGCTTCCTGCTGCCGACGCAGTCATGCACTGTAGAGACTGACCGAAAGCACAGAATGCTCCCAGCCAGAACTCCCGGCATTCTGGGCTCCCAGCATTCGTGGGTTCTGGCAGTCTCTACTGTGCATGAAGCCTTCTGACAAACATCCTAGGGATTTATTATATAGGCTATCCCTGAATAAAGAGTCACTAAGCCCACTTTCACAAAGGTACAGCAACACAGTAATGATGTATTGATTATGACACCTGTGGTTGAAGGCATGCTGCTGGACTATAGAGACTTTCACAGTCAGCTATTGCCTAGCATGAGGGCACCAAAGTCCAGCACGTTACATTATTACTGTAACGATTCAGAAATACAGGTCTGCAGACATTTCCCACAGGCAACTACTGCTTAGCACCATAGTACAGCAACACACCATGTCACCACAGCTGACATAACTAGAAATTGGAGACAATTTTCGCCTCAAACCAAAATTGGCAAAAATTACACTTCCCGCCTGGTGGATATTTTCCTGCATAAAGTGCAATTTTTTTTGCTTTTTTCACGTAGCTCATTGCATTGAAATCAATGGGAAGAGTGAATTTACACTGAACACTTAGCAAATGTTATTTTATTTTCCACAGGCATAGTATAAAAGGGGTCTGAGGGTGCCTGTGTTGAGGGAGGCTGGGAAAACTTTTTTGTGGGAGTTTTGTTGACTGGCACTGGGGGGACAATTAATAAAAAAAAAATTAAATAAAAAGACATGGTATAAAAGGGGTCTGAGGAGGGTGTCTGTGTTGGTGGAATCTTAGGAAAGAATCAATTGAGAATATAGAAAAGGAAAATCCTAGTATTAAGAGCGCTCGTAAAATAAACCAAGAAAAAATTATATAGATAAATGATTGAATAAAAAAATAAAAAATGCAAAGGATATTAGTAACAGTAATAACTAGTATTAGAAAATATTAAAAAATGTCCATCAAATTGAAAACAATTGATGATATGAATTAAACTAAATGTGGAAATGGAAAATTTGATAGGATCTGGGGTAGATGGCAGGCATGGTGGACAAATAATGCAGATAATAATATGGCACTGGGTGATGAATTATTTACTGGTGACGGATGATTGAGGTATAAACTGCTGGATGGATGGTTGCTTCTGCAGAGTGGTTGGTGAGTGACGTTCTCTGTACACTTGGTTCATGTCAGAGTTTTGGGATCTGGATGGCTGATGTGGGGGTGGGGAGGGGCTGCGGGTTCGGGGGAGAGAGGACTTGAGGAGGGGGTATATTAGAGTTTAGTTAGGTTGGGTTTTGGGCGTTGTAGTTAGTGGGTGTTGTCATAATAATAAAAAACCTCAGGTTGTCGCTGTATCTTCTACTACAGAGCCTACATTATTTTCATTGTTCTAAAAGTTTAATTATGTTTTGCTATGCCTAAATGTGTCTTTGTATTTTTGTGTATTTCTAATGTATATGGAGCAATCCGATAATAAAATATATTTACAAAAAAAAAAATGTGGAAATGGAAGATGCAATAGATGAAATGCTCCAAATGAAGAGAAGAATTAAATGTGATATGAATAGAAAGTGATGGAACTCCAGATATGAGTACTGCATGATAAGGAGAAAACAAGTGGCCTTGTCCACCGGATATAGAAACTGGATCCGTGGTAACCTCAAAAACAGAGCACAACACAAGAGAGAAACCTCTAAGTGTAATATATTTTAATAAAGAATATAGTTTATGCACTTACAATAGCCCTACTAGGACTGTGTCCTCCTGCTCTCCAAACTGTTTGTCCTTCTGTTGTTAATGTCTCCAAGCTGTTGGGTTCTCCTCGATGTTACAGAGGCTGTGTTTAATAGATAGTTCTTATGCAGACTTAGAAAGTTGAAAGTCACTGTCTGTCTCTTTAATCTTTAGGATCACCCTTAGGGTGCGATAGTTGTTGAAAACAAAATGGGAGTACTAAGGCTCTAAATTTACCTGCCTCATGGTGAGGCCGGTCCAGAATGCTGGGAGCCGGTTGAAGAGGTGAGTTGAGGGCAGAATGGGGAATACTCACAGGGGTGTGGAAGGCATGTGCCCTGAAAGGTGAATGTGGGTATAGAAACCCAAACATTTTCACAGACAGTCCGCTTCCTCAAGGGGCATGTAGGAAATGTCAGGATACTGCTAATTGGATGCTATTTATAGAATGTTCATGTGAAATAATGTCAATCAAGATTAAATAGGTATTATTACATTATATGCACAAAACAAATTATTAAATAAAATCCAGATAAAATGAATACATATATATATATATATATATATATATATATATATATATACATATATAATCATCAATGTTCCAAAGGCTATAAGCATAATAGAACATGATACTGAAAATATATCTAAAAAATATGTAAATAACTAACATAAAAACAATGGTATAATACAAAAAATGATTTAAACATTCAAATAAACTGTGTTATGTAAAAGCCGATTCAAGTCGGTTTGAAAGGATGATTGTATGTGAAGTAGAGAAGTTGAGGTATGCTTTGTATTGAAAATGTGACAGACATAGAAATAAATAAGTTGTAAATGCTGTGTATGTGCAAATGAATACGGTATTTGAGATGAAGCCAATTTCGAAAACGAGAATGTGTTGTGATGTGATGGACTTATCGTGCTGTGCTGGAAAAATATTGGTATTCTTGAATGTGGGTGCTAGTATGAAGTGGAAGTGGAAGTGATATCGGAGGAAGTTGGAGAGCTCGAGGAGTATAGTGAGTGATATGAGTTATGGGAATTGAGCTGATGTGTGTGTTATGCGTGTGTTTGATGGTGCAGTGAAGAGGCTTAACCCCTTAAGGACCATTGCTGTGCCAGGACCGTCATGGCGGTCCAGCACTTAAGGACCAGTGACGGTCCTGGCACAGCATGGAGTTCAGGGCTCCCGGCGCGGCTGCACAGCGCTCCGGAAGCCCTGAACTGGAAGAGAGAATAAAAAAAAATGCCCTGTGGTCTGCAAGTGCCGGTCGCATGGGATCGCGATGGTCCTTAACCCCTTAAGGACCGTGAAAATCTGAGTCAGATTTGACTTAAGGACCGGAGCAATTTTGACGTTTTTGACTATGTCTTTGTTCAACCATATTTTCTCTTTAATTCCTTTTGTGCACCCACATAAATTATATACTGTTTTTTTAAGCACAAGTAGGGCTTTCTTTTGATACCACAATTATATGAATACCTCATTGTTTAATTTGATTAAAATAGAAAAAAAGAGGAAAAAAATTGAAAAAAAACATCATTTTGCTTATATTTTCGTGTCAGGATTTGCATACAATTAGTTTATGACAAAAAAATACCCCTAAATATATTCATTTGCTTCTCCTGAATATAAGAATACCCCATATGCCTAGTATTTCAATCACTTCCTCACATTTACAAGGTAAATATTACAAGATGGATGCCATTATTTCCAACTTGTAATTTCTCAACAATTGGCATGTGAGCATCATAGCTTAGCTGACGGTGCCAGAACCAAAAATGTCCCACAAAGGTATATGTTTCTGAAAACTACACAACATAAAGTAAATAATCAGGAGAATTTTGGAGTTTTTCATGCAGCTATTTTTCCAGAAAAAAATTTCAAAATTGTGAATATTTTGTTTTTTTGCAGTTTTCACACTTACATTTCAATACTACTGTTGATATCAAGCACATGATAGGTGAAGATTTTTAAAAATGCATTGTTTAGTGTTCAGCTCCTTCTTCTGAGTACGGCAATACCCCATATGCATAGGTTTCTCAAGGTTTGGGAGAGCTATGGGGCCTAAATTGGAACATGCGCGTTTCCAGTTTCACACTTTGAATTTTCACAGCTTGCATCACTGGTGCCATGTCTCATTTGGGGCTGTGTAACAGTTCTCCACTCTAAGATTTCCCCCCAAAAGTACATATTTTTGGAAAGTAGACACCCCAGGCTTTCATTTTATGTATGTTTTCAATTTTTTTACGCAGCCATTTTACCATCAATCGCTCGTAAATCTTGACTTAAGTTAAAAAAACAGCGTTTTTCACACTTGCACTTCAATGTTGATGAGAATTTCAAGCACAGGATAGGTGAAGATTCTTAAAAATGCATTGTTTAGTTTTCAGCTCCTTCTTATGAGTACGGCAATACCCCATATGCATAGGTTTCTCAAGGTTTGAGAGAGCTATGGGGCCCAAATTGGAACATGGCCGTTTCCAGTTTCACACTTTGAATTTTCACAGCTTGCATCACTGGTGCCATGTCTCATTTGGGGCTGTGTAACAGTGCTCCACTCTAAGATTTCCCCCCAAAAGTATATATTTTTGGAAAGTAGACACCCCAGGCTTTCATTTTATGTATGTTTTCAATTTTTTTACACAGCCATTTTACCATCAATCGCTCGTAAATCTTGACGTAAGTTAAAAAAACTGCGTTTTTCACACTTGCACTTCAATGTTGATGTGAATTTCAAGCACAGGATAGGTGAAGATTTTTAAAAATGCATTGTTTAGTGTTCAGCTCCTTCTTCTGAGTACGGCAATACCCCATATGCATAGGTTATTCAAGGTTTGCGGGAGCTATGGGGCCCAAATTGGAACATGCGCGTTTCCAGTTTCACACTTTGAATTTTCATAGCTTGCATCACTGGTGCCATGTCTCATTTGGGGCTGTGTAACAGTACCCCATATCCATAGGTTTCTCAAGGTTTGGGGGAGCTATGGGGCCCAATTTTGAACAAATATTGAATTTTCACATCTTGGTTAACTTATTTTCAAATTTTTTACACAGCCATTTTACCACCACTTTCTCGTAAACTTGACGTAAGTAAAAAAACAGCGTTTTTCAAACTTTGCCTTCAATGTTGATGTGAATTTCAAGCACAGAATAGGTGAAGATTTTATAAACTGAATTGATTAGTGTTCAGCTCCTCCTTCTGAGTACGGCAATACCCCATATGCATAGCTTTCTCATGGTTTGGGGGAGCTATGGGGGCCAAATTGGAACATGCGCGTTTCCAGGTTCACACTTTGAATCTTCACAGCTTGCGTTACTGGTGCCATGTCTCATTTGGGGCTGTGTAACAGTGCCCTTTTTTAAGATTTCCCCCCAAAAGTGTATATTTTTGGAAAGTAGACACCCCATGCTCTCGTTTTAGGTGTGTTTTCCAATTTTCTACACAGCCATTTTACCACCAATCCTGTGAAAATTTGACGTAAGTAAAAAAAATTCAGCATTTTTCACACTTTGCCTTCAATGTTGATGTGAATTTCAAGCACAGGATAGGTGAAGGTTTTTAAAAATGCATTGTTTAGTGTTCAGCTCCTTCTTCTGAGTATGGCAATACCCCATATGCATAGGTTTCTCAAGGTTTGGGGGAGCTACGGGGCCCAATTTTGAACAAATATTGAATTTTCACATCTTGGTTAACTGGTGCCATTACTCATTTTGGGCTATGTTCCAGTGCTGCACTTTAGAATTTCCCCCCAAAAGTGTATATTTTTGGAATGTAGACACCCCAGCTTTCATTTTAGGTGTGTTTTCAAATTTTTTACACAGCCATTTTACCACCACTTTCTCGTAAAGTTGACGCAAGTAAAAAAACAGCGTTTTTCACACTTTGCCTTCAATGTTGATGTGAATTTCAAGCACAGAATAGGTGAAGATTTTATAAACTGAATTGATTAGTGTTCAGCTCCTCCTTCTGAGTATGGCAATACCCCATATGCATAGCTTTCTCATGGTTTGGGGGAACTACGGGGGCCAAATTGGAACATGTGCGTTTCCAGGTTCACACTTTGAATCTTCACAGCTTGCGTTACTGGTGCCATGTCTCATTTGGGGCTATATAACAATACTCTTTTTTAAGATTTCCCCCCAAAAGTGTATATTTTTGGAAAGTAGACACCCCAGGCTCTCGTTTTAGGTGTGTTTTCCAATTTTCTACACAGCCATTTTACCACCAATCCTGTGAAAATTTGACGTAAGTAAAAAAAATTCAGCATTTTTCACACTTTGCCTTCAATGTTGATGTGAATTTCAAGCACAGAATAGGTGAAGATTTTATAAACTGAATTGATTAGTGTTCAGCTCCTTCTTCTGAGTACGGCAATACCCCAGATGCATAGCTTTCTCATGGTTTGGGGGAGCTATGGGGCCCAAATTGGAACATGCGCGTTTCCAGTTTCACACTTTGAATTTTCACAGCTTGCATCACTGGTGCCATGTCTCATTTGGGGCTGTGTAACAGTGCTCCACTCTAAGATTTCCCTCCAAAAGTATATATTTTTGGAAAGTAGACACCCCAGGCTTTCATTTTATGTATGTTTTCAATTTTTTTACACAGCCATTTTACCATCAATCGCTCGTAAATCTTGACGTAAGTTAAAAAAACAGCGTTTTTCACACTTGCATTTCAATGTTGATGTGAATTTCAAGCACAGGATAGGTGAAGATTTTTAAAAATGCATTGTTTAGTGTTCAGCTCCTTCTTCTGAGTACGGCAATACCCCAGATGCATAGGTTATTCAAGGTTTGCGGGAGCTATGGGGCCCAAATTGGAACATGCGCGTTTCCAGTTTCACACTTTGAATTTTCACAGCTTGCATCACTGGTGCCATGTCTCATTTGGGGCTGTGTAACAGTGCTCCACTCTAAGATTTCCCCCCAAAAGTATATATTTTTGGAAAGTAGACACCCCAGGCTTTCATTTTATGTATGTTTTCAATTTTTTTACGCAGCCATTTTACCATCAATCGCTCGTAAATCTTGACGTAAGTTAAAAAAACTGCGTTTTTCACACTTGCATTTCAATGTTGATGTGAATTTCAAGCACAGGATAGGTGAAGATTTTTAAAAATGCATTGTTTAGTGTTCAGCTCCTTCTTCTGAGTATGGCAATACCCCATATGCATAGGTTTCTCAAGGTTTGGGGGAGCTACGGGGCCCAATTTTGAACAAATATTGAATTTTCACATCTTGGTTAACTGGTGCCATTACTCATTTTGGGCTATGTTCCAGTGCTGCACTTTAGAATTTCCCCCCAAAAGTGTATATTTTTGGAATGTAGACACCCCCAGCTTTCATTTTAGGTGTGTTTTCAAATTTTTTACACAGCCATTTTACCACCACTTTCTCGTAAAGTTGACGTAAGTAAAAAAACAGCGTTTTTCAAACTTTGCCTTCAATGTTGATGTGAATTTCAAGCACAGAATAGGTGAAGATTTTATAAACTGAATTGATTAGTGTTCAGCTCCTCCTTCTGAGTACGGCAATACCCCATATGCATAGCTTTCTCATAGTTTGGGGGAGCTACGGGGGCCAAATTGGAACATGCGCGTTTCCAGGTTCACACTTTGAATCTTCACAGCTTGCGTTACTGGTGCCATGTCTCATTTGGGGCTGTGTAACAGTGCTCTTTTTTAAGATTTCCCCCCCAAAAGTGTATATTTTTGGAAAGTAGACACCCCAGGCTCTCGTTTTAGGTGTGTTTTCCAATTTTCTACACAGCCATTTTACCACCAATCCTGTGAAAATTTGACGTAAGTAAAAAAAATTCAGCATTTTTCACACTTTGCCTTCAATGTTGATGTGAATTTCAAGCACAGGATAGGTGAAGATTTTTAAAAATGCATTGTTTAGTGTTCAGCTCCTTCTTCTGAGTATGGCAATACCCCATATGCATAGGTTTCTCAAGGTTTGGGGGAGCTACGGGGCCCAATTTTGAACAAATATTGAAATTTCACATCTTGGTTAACTGATGCCATTACTCATTTTGGGCTATGGTCCAGTGCTGCACTTTAGAATTTCCCCCCAAAAGTGTATATTTTTGGAATGTAGACACCCCCAGCTTTCATTTTAGGTGTGTTTTCAAATTTTTTACACAGCCATTTTACCACCACTTTCTCGTAAAGTTGACGTAAGTAAAAAAACAGCGTTTTTCACACTTTGCCTTCAATGTTGATGTGAATTTCAAGCACAGAATAGGTGAAGATTTTATAAACTGAATTGATTAGTGTTCAGCTCCTCCTTCTGAGTACGGCAATACCCCATATGCATAGCTTTCTCATGGTTTGGGGGAACTACGGGGGCCAAATTGGAACATATGCGTTTCCAGGTTCACACTTTGAATCTTCACAGCTTGTGTTACTGGTGCCATGTCTCATTTGGTGCTATATAACAGTGCTCTTTTTTAAGATTTCCCCCCAAAAGTGTATATTTTTGGAATGTAGACACCCCCAGCTTTTATTTTAGGTGTGTTTTCCAATTTTCTACACAGCCATTTTACCACCAATCCTGTGAAAATTTGACGTAAGTAAAAAAAATTCAGCATTTTTCACACTTTGCCTTCAATGTTGATGTGAATTTCAAGCACAGACTAGGTGAAGATTTTATAAACTGAATTGATTAGTGTTCAGCTCCTTCTTCTGAGTACGGCAATACCCCATATGCATAGCTTTCTCATGGTTTGGGGGAGCTACGGGGGCCAAATTGGAACATGCGCGTTTCCAGGTTCACACTTTGAATCTTCACAGCTTGTGTTACTGGTGCCATGTCTCATTTGGGGCTGTGTAACAGTGCTCTTTTTTAAGATTTCCCCCCAAAAGTGTATATTTTTGGAAAGTAGACACCCCAGGCTCTCGTTTTAGGTGTGTTTTCCAATTTTATACACAGCCATTTTACCACCAATCCCTCGTAAACCATGACGTAAGTAAAAAAAAAAAAACAGCGTTTTTCACACTTAGGGTTGGCGGCAGTATACTGGGCTGCATACAAATTGGTTTGGGACACAATTTCACCTAAAATGTCTTCCCCCAAAAACAAATCAAAAAAATGATCATGGGTAAATCCTTCCACATCAATTTGAATCCCTGGGTTGCCTGTGAATTCTGAGATTTGTGGCCATAAATTGATACCCATTCATTAGGATCCGGAGTGGCAGGTGTTGGGGCATTTCTTTGGGCAGGTCTTTGGGCAGATCTTTTGGCAGGTGCTGGGGCAGTTACCAGGGCAGCTCTTGGGGCAGCACTTGGGGCATTTCTTTGGTAGGTCTTTGGGCAGATCTTTTGGCAGGTGCTGGGGCAGTTGCCAGGGCAGCTCTTGGGGCAGCACTTGGGGCATTTCTTTGGGCAGGTATTTTGACGCAGTGTGTGTTGCCTCAGAGTCAGACGCCAAAAAGGCATATGCCTCTTCAACGCTGTACCTGCGCTGCATTTTGCCCACTAAAAAAACTTTTTTTTTTTTTATTTTCTTACGCTATCCCTAAACCTAAATCTAACCCTAAAACTTACCCTAACCTACGTATATCCTGAACCTACCTAACCCAAGAGAACTACCTATCTAAACTGCACTTATTATATATATATTTTTTTTTGGAGGGGGGTTTGGGGTTTTTTTGGGTTTTTTTTTTTCTTACGCTATCCCTAAACCTAACTCTAACCCTAAAACTTACCCTAACCTACGTATATCCTGAACCTACCTAACCCAATTGAACTACCTATCTAAACTGCGCTTATTATATATATATATTTTTTTTTATTTTTTTTTTTGGGGGGGGTTGGGTTTTTTTTTTCCCTAAACCTATATCTATCCCTAAAACTTTCCATAACACACGTCTACACTAAACCTACCCAACTACCTACCAAAATACCTAAACTATATTTACTATTTAAAAAAAAAAAAAAAAAAAATTTAAAAAAAAATTTAAAAAATGTTAAAAAAATCTAAAAAAATTCAAGGTAGATGGGGGGTGTCCCACAGATCAGAAAACACTGATCTGCAGCAAATTGATCACTCCAAGAGTGATCAGATGGGGGGGAACTTATTGATCACTGCAGAACAGTGATCAAAGGGTTAATTTTCTTTATTTAAACTTTTCTTTGACTTTTTTTTTTTACAGTAAGGCTGGAACACCATGTCTCTATGTCTCTCTCCACCTCAGCAGTATGCAAGGTGGAGTGAGGCAGAGAGATCTGACAGGGACAGTATTTACAAATACTGTCCCTGTCATTCAGGTTTTGCAACATGTGATTCGCTTTTGAAGCGAATTGCATGTTGCAACAATGTTTCTACCGCTTGATACCGGGACACTTAGTAACAAGCGGCTTGAACTCTTCCATCGCTCCGTGTGGCCGCGATGGAAGAGTTTAACCCTTGACGTACCGGGACCGTCAAGGGTCATTGGAGCACATTTACCCTTGACGGTCCTGGTACGTCAAGTGTCCTTAAGGGGTTAAGGGGTTAATATCCCCATAATGTGCATGTGATGAATGTGGAAATGTTGGTAAAAAGTGTACGGGATGCTAAATTGTGTCAAAAATGAAAAAAAATTCTTACATGGTGCATTCAGTGATTTCATAAATAACTAATATATTTAATTTATTTAATGACTGTTAGTAAGTGAACAACTTTGTATAATGTTTTTATAATGTTTATATAATTTTCAATATGAATTGGTGAGTAACAGGAAAAGTACTCAGTGATGAAAATGAATAAAATGGAATTAATTTGAGTTAAAAAAATAAAATTTAAAATAAATAAAACGATTTTAAAAAATATACACAATGTGTTGTTCGCATAAAAGCAGTTACATTGAAAGGCCTTAATCATGTAGTAACATATTTGGCTTGCTCTGTTCATGCATTTCCAAAAGCATTCAATAGATGTAAAATCCTTTTGCTTTCTTTGTTATTACACATAATTTGTCAGAAAAAATTGATACAATAAATCAATTTATAGACAAGTAAGTTTGCTAAATAAAACATAAAATACATTTAAAACAATATTTTGGAGATGGAAAAAAACAATGTATTTGGTGGACTCTTAAATACTATCCAAAATTACACGGATTCTATAAATTATTAATTGATTTAAATAAAACAATGAAGGGGGCGTGGCCTGGCAGTTCCTTGTTTTGTTTGAGATGAAGCAGGTAGTTTTGACATTACTCAAATGGGAGCAACAGTTGCAATTTGTTCGCCCACATTTAAACATGCCTTTCCTATCCAGAAAGGTTCCCTGTAATGATTTGGAATGTTTATTTTTATAATATATATCACTAGGAGCTATATAGCTAGCTAAATTCCTATTCTTTTTGTATATAATTTTTGGATGATCTCCTATTATTGGTGTCAAGATGAGGTTCTCTTTTAACATGTGCCAGTGTTTTTTTAGTATTTGTTCAGTCTGTTTAGACTGACTGTTGTAGGTGATGGTAAATGCTGGTGTTTAATTATCACATTTATTTTGCTTGGGTTTGTAGCCTAGAAGGTCTTTTCTATCTAAGTGTGAGGTCTAGTCTCTAGTTAATTTTATATTAATGAAAATGAATTGGAGGTGCTGTTTTTGGGAAACATTAAAATCCCTTTAATAATTTGTATTGTGCATGTAATGTAATGACCTATTTAATGTTGACTGACATTATTTCACATGAACATTCTATAAATAGCACTCAATTAGCAGTATCCTGACATTTCCTATACGCCCCTTGAGGAAGCAGACTGTCTGTCTGTGAAAACGTTTGGGCTTCTGTACCCTTATTCACCTTTCAGTGCAGGTCCCTTCCAGTCCCCTTGTGAGCATCTCCTGCTCCTCCCCCAACTCACCTCTTCCACCGGCTCCGGGCGTTCCAGAATGGCCTCACCACGAGGCAGGTAGATTCAGAGATTTTAGTACTCCCATTTTGTTTGCAACAATTATTGCACCCTAAGAGTGATCCTAAGGATTAAAGACACAGACAGTGACTTTCAACTTTCTGAGTCTGCATAAGTACTATCCTTAAACACAGCCTCTGTAACATCGAGGAGAACCCACCAGCTTGGAGACATTAACAATAGGAGGACAAACAGTTTGTAGAGCAGGAGGACAGGAGGACACAGTCCTCTGGCTACAAGGGAAAATGGACCTGTTTCAATGCATAAAGCCCAAGTAGGGCTATTGTAAGTGCATAAACTATATTCTTTTTTATCTTTGCATTTATTAAAACATATTACACTTAGATGTGTCTCTCTTGTGTTGTGCGCTGTTTTTGAGGTTACCACGGATCTAAAGAATGAGTTAAACAGGGATTTTTTTTGGGGGGTGAGGGGTTTGCTGACTGGGATTGGGGGGAAAATTAATAAAAAAATAAATGTATAAAAACTGCTAAGTAACTTGACAGAGATAGAGAGCCCCTGACATAAGATGTGACTGGAGCAGACTGATATTTGATATGATAGAGTATTTTGTAGAATATGATTTGTAGGACTTAGACTTGTTGTTAGACGCCCTAGCCCTGATTAAACATTGATTTGTAGGACTCAGACTTAGGCCCAAGCCCAGAGAAAACATTGACTCGCATATGACTTTGACTTGTTAGCAACACACGTCATGAGGAATCAGAGATAATGTTTGACACTTAGGCTTGTTAGTGTCACAAGCCCTGAAAAATCAGATATAATTTTTATCACTCAGGCTTGTTAGAGTCACAAGCCCTGAGGAATCAGAGATTTGTAGGACTTAGGCTTGTTAGAAACAAGTCCCCACAAAATTGCTTTTTGTAGGCCTCTGGCTTATGTTTAAATAACAAGCCCTGAGAAAAAATATGCTCTACTGGCCTAGTGCCAGCAGGTCATGTTGTGGTTTCCAGTGGCCACTGGCAATTGTCAATTTCCCTGATGTAATTGCAGCATTTTTGATTGCTGTTCTTACTGCTGTTGATGAGTTGTTTAAGCAGCAGAATGATTAGGCAGCTTCAAGAGAATGGGATCAACAACAGCAGTGATATGGGTGATGATGATCATGGTTCAACTTGCCACTTCTAGTTCCAGTAATGTGCCTGAGGCAGTAGCAGCACCACAACTACCCCCCCACTTCAGGTATATGCATAGAAAAGAAGAAGTTGGCCAATAATTCTTCTCCACCTGTCCCTCCTACAAAATCATGGTTGCGTTGTTGGAATATACATTTTCCACTTGACAGCAGGAACTGTGCCTCTCTTCAGCAACTTCATTGTGCAAAGTGTTTGTAGGAAAAATGGGGAAGGACTGGAAACAATGGGCACATCTGCACTCACATCAAACAACTAACACAACTGTAACCAAACACCATGATGCTTAAGTCCCCAATGTGAAATAATCCCACCACACACCAAGCACAGCTGCTGTCACTATGCCCATTGTCCTCTATCTGCTAAGAATATGTGTCAACTTGCAGTTTTAATAATAATCATGATGAACCCTACTTGCCACAAGCTTAGCATATTCTGCAGGATGGAATCTCCTCAAATGCCGCTTGATGCCCTGATTGCAATTATCATTCACCACATTGCCGTGTGTGCAATGGCTGCACACACTGCCACATCCTGACATCAACAGAATGGCTGGGGGGGGAGGTAACTATGAATGAGGTGGATTGCCAGAAGAGGTAGCTACGTCTTCCTGCACCCAGACCCTAAGACCCTAGAGCCAGAAGGTGATGGCGAGCCAGGTGTTCTGCTCCCATCAAACTTTTAGGCTCTGGCTGGGTTTATCCGTCCTTTCTCTTTTGACTGACTTATCACAAATTGTGCACATTGCTGTCACTGATGACTACACTATTCCTGCCCCAAGAGAAAACTAGTACCACAACCAGGGCCTCAGGGGGGAAGGGAAAGGTGGAGAAGAATTGCCTTTCTTCTTCTCCTCCACATTCCCTTTCACTGGCTGTGGCAGAGGATGATGTTGCTGCTGTTGCTGACTCTGGCTTGTCCGACTACCCGCTCCATGTTGACCTTTGTTGTGGCTGACTACCCGATCCGGTTCCTGACTATGGGCTGTCTGCCTGATGCTCCATTTGTGCCTCGCTCCTGTCTGACTACCACTAGGTCGATCCAGGGCGCACTCCTTTACCTAGTAGCTCAGCTACCAGCTGGTCGCTTGCAGGTTTCCTCTGCTTGGTGCCTTCCATTTGCCTTTGGGCAGCTAGTGCAACCTAGTCTCTCTTCTGGGCACTCACCTCTTATGTGTACCTGTTGCCTGGTTTAGCACTTGCAGTGCTACCTGTGCTCTGTGCCTCCTAGTTGCCTTTGGTAAGATAGCGTGCAGCTTGTCTCGCTCCTTGCCTCAGTAGTGCGCTCCTGTCTGGCTGCATCTATTTAAGAACCTCCTCTGCTGCCTCGAGTGGTGCTACCAGTTACGTTATTGGTATTGGTGGTCTATTCGCTCTGTGACTCCGCTGGGTACTCTCCTGTACTAGTCTTGTTGTTCCTTAATGTTGTGGTAGACCCAAGTCTGGTTCTAAGACTCAGCATCATAGACCTATGGTGGTTCAGTGTCAGCTCCTGGGTAGTGGAGTAGACACTGTCCTCACGTGCATCTCCCCCCTGACTGAGTAAGTGTTCATTTTTACTACTAGCATTCTGATTATCTATTGCTCATAAACTGGTTTAAATTCACTTGTACTGTTGTGTGTGTTTTTTTGACTGGGAGTCCTTACAGTACGAAAGGGCTATGAGTACTGAAGGTGCAAGTGAACCAGTTCAGAGTATTCTGGCCAGAATGGACTCACAGGATCAGCAGATCGATCAGTTGTCCTTCGCTATGCAAACTATACTGAACCAAACCGCACATCTTGGGCAAAACTCCTCACCAACCGGTGACCTCACCAGATTTGGTACCGGCGGTACCTTTGAACCTTGAAGGTAGTACTAATAGAGGATTTACTAGTACAGCTCCTTTGCCTCAGTGATACGCGGGGGAGCCTATACTCTGCAGAGGGTTCTTGAACCAAGTGGGCATTTTCTTGGAGATTGTACTGCAGGCCTTTCGTAGTGAATGAAGCAAGGTTGGTTTTGTGATCTCCCTGCTATCTGGGAGAGCTCTTGCTTGGGCTAATCCATTATGGGAGACAAGAAAGCCTATTGTGGTAAATAATTTGCAGGAGAATTCCGCAGGGTCTTTGATGTTTCTGCCAGGGCAGTATCTGCAGCAAAACAGCTAATGACCATACGACAGGGCACATGCACTGTAGCTGATTTTGCTAATGAATTCCGCACCTTGGCTGCAGAGGTGGGATGAAATAATGAGGCGTCAGTGGCAGCATTTTTGCAGGACTTGTGCGACACTATTAAGGACAAAATAGCAGCCCGCGAGTTGCCAGGAGATCTGAATGAATTAATCTGCTTCACGATTCTGATCGATACCATACTCAGAGAAAGGCCTGCGTTCAGAGGTCAAAGTCATAAGACTACGAGTCGACTAGCACCTAACTTTTCATCCCCACCCTGTCCTCCTTTGCCTCCCATGCCTCCTGGTTCTGAGCCAGATAGGATGTAACCCATGCAATTGGGCTTTACGCGCCTCTCAGGGGAGGAGAGGGCATTTCGAAGGAGAAAGGACCTGTGCCTTTACTGTGGAAAGGCAGGACATTTGTTGCGCTCTTGTCCTGCCCGTCTGGGAAACACCTAGGGTTGTGTAAGGGGGAGCTGCGGGCTTCTTCATGGATGCTGACTTTGTGGCACAGCATAAGATTCCATTGTTGCCTCACTCTTCTCCTTTGGCCATTGAAGCCATTGACGGTAGGCCGTTGCAGCCACCACATGTTGCTCATGAGACTGTGCCGTTGTTCCTGAGGATAGGAAAGCTCCATGTGGAGACCCTACAGTTTCAAATCATAAGGTTGCCACACTATGCAATTATCCTGGGGTTTCCATGGCTCCAGACTCACAATCCCAGGATATACTGGCAGACTTGCGATATTGGAGCTTGGTCCCCTTATTGCACTGGTACGTGTTTGCAGCAGTGTCACAGTACCTTGTATCTCTGCCGCTTCTGGCGTTGCTTACAATGATGCTCTAGCGTTATTTCCATGAGCAGATGGACGCATCAGTGCTGCATGCGTCATCTGCAGGTGCGAGGTTTCAGCATCCTGCAAGCCTCTGTTTTATGTGTTTGAGGCCTGTAGCCTCCTCCTACCTACGTCCTCCCTTTGAGCTGCTCCTCCTACCTACTTCATGGGAAAGGGTTTAAAGGGCAGACTGATTCTTGACTCAGTTACCCTTGAGTTGGTGTTCTGTGCAGTTCATTATTTGTATTCCTGATTCCTGTGTATGATCAGGCTTGTTTGTCCATCCATTCTGGTGTTGACCTGTGGCTCTGTCTGACGATTCTCCTTGTGCATTCTGATTTGGCTCAGATATCCTTTCTGGTGCAAAGCTTCAGTGGATATCCTACCTGGTGCAAACCTGTGGCTCTGTATGACTACCCATTCCGTGTATGACCTAGGCTTGTCTGACTACTCACTCTGGTGTTGACCTGGGGCTCTATCCACTGCGCATACAGCATACATACGCTCCAGTGGATATCCTTTCTGATGCAAACATGTGGCTCTGGCTGACTACCCGCTGCGTGTATGACCTAGGCTTGTCTGACTACCCACTCTGGTGTTGACCTGGGGTTCTGTCCACTGCACATCCAGCATTCCATCGCTTCAGTGGATATCCTGTCTGGTGCAAACCTGTGCCTCTGGCTGACTACCCTCTCCATGTATGACTTTGGCTCATCTGACTAGCCTTTCTGGTGCTTACTAGAAGACTCTGTCTTTTCACTCCTTTGTTAGTTCCGTTATTCAGTCATCCTTCCTGGTATAGACCTGGGGTTCTAGCAGACTAACAGCTACTGACTGCAGGATGTCAGTATCACTCTTGGGCATTACCTTACGCGAGACTCCAGCAGGCTGAGGCCTAGTCTCGTACAGTGTGGTGGTGATATTGGGAAGCTTCTATTCCTTATACAGTACTTGCCTTTTCATTCACCCACCGTGTGTATATATTTATATTGCATTGCTGTCATTATTCTCATAATAAAGGTTAAATTAACTATACCGTCTGACTCCTGGTTTTGCTTGCCAACCGTAAAAGTACATAAGGGTCATGACAACAGACGGTGATAGTGATCCTCCTTTACAGAGAATTTTTGGCAGAATGCAGGATCAGGATCAATGTTTTGATCAGTTGGCAGGTGCCTTACAGACTCTGCTAGGAAGAACCACTCACTTGGAACTCTATAGCCCGCAGCAGGTGGCTACTCCAGCTTCTCCTTTAGCACCTACAGCTGCTACCGTCTCTGATGCAGGACTGGTCAGAGGGTTAACTGGTTCCGCTCCACTCCCACAATGCTATATTGGGGAATCTGAGTTATGTTACGGATTCCTTAATCAATTGGGCATATACCTTGAGATGCTTCCTCATGTCTTCCCTACTGAGCGCAGTAGTGTTGGATTTATGATTTCTCTTCTGGCTGGCAAGGCATTGGCTTGGGCGAATCCCTTATGGGAGAAGGAGAAACCCATTATACATAATTTTACATAATTTGTGGCTGCATTTAAACACGTATTTGATGTGCCAGGTCGTGGGACCTTGGCTTCCAAGCATCTGATGACTATCCGCCAGGGTAACCACATGGTGGCAGAATACGCAATCAAGTTTAGAACCCAAGCAGCCGAAGTAGGGTGGAACAATGAGGCCCTGATAGTTGCATTCTCCCAATGGCTTTGCGATTACATGAAGGACGAGATTGCGGTTCGTGACCTACCTAATAGTCTGGATGAGGTGATATCCTTTGTCATCCTCATATATACATGGGTCCGGGAGAGACCTTCATTTAAGGAGAGCCTGCGGAGGCATCCTACCAATATGTCCTACAGCTTTTCTTGCCCACCCTGTCCTCCCTCACCTCACATGCCTCCTGGTTCCGATACTGCAGGTAGTGAATCTATGCAGGTGTGGGCTACCCAACTCTCTGTGGCAGAGAGTGCCCATAGGTGGAGGGAGGTACTATGTCTGTACTGTGGAATGAAGGGTCACTTCCTGAAATCATGCCCGGTACATCTGGGAGAAGATTGCACTAAAAGATCCTGTCAGGGCCAGATCTTAGGTGACATCTCACAGTCCCCTGAAACCTCTCAGGCTAAAGCCTTGCTGGACATAGTCCTATCTTGGGCTAAAAAGTCTATTCCTGTGCCTGCCCTGATAGACTCTGGAGCGACAGGTTATTTTGTGGATGCCACATTCGTTGACCGATTCAGGATTCCTTTATTACCTCGTGACTCTCCCTTGGTGGTTGAAGCTATTGATGACAAACCCCTGCTGCCAGCACATAATACCCATGAGATGGTTCCACTTACCCTAAGTGTGGGAGCCCTGCATAAGGAAACCCTGAAGTTTCAAGTGCTAAATTCTCCACACTATACTATTGTGTTAGGGTTTCCGTGGTTACAAAAACATAACCCTAAAATTGACTGGAGCACGTGTGAGATATTGTCTTGGGGAACTCACAGTGGGGAGTCTTTTCTTTCACGTCCCATCAGACTTGATTGTGCCGAATCTCAAGGCCTACCGGAGGCCTATTCAAAGTTTTCTGAGATATTTAACAAAGTCCAGGCCGGAGCTTTACCTCCCCATAGACCATACGATTGTACGATCAAGCTCCTGCTGAGACTAACCCTCCGCAGGGCCGTATGTATCCTCTATCTGTGGAGGAGAAGAAGGTCATGGAGGAATATGTGGCTGATGACTTGGAGAGGGGCATAATTCGGAAATCCTAATCCCCTACGGGTGCTGGATTTTTTTTTTGTGAAGAAGAATGGAGAAGTACGCCCTTGATTTTTGGGACTTAAACAAAATAATGGTAAAAAATGCATAAACCATACCATTGATCACTGAGCTGATTACAAAGCTCGATTTGAGGGCAGCATACAATTTGGTCAGGATCAAACAAGGTCATGAATGGAAGACAGCGTTCAACACCCAGAGCAGGCATTATGAATACCTGGTCATGCCCTTTGGCCTGTGCAATGCTCCTCTGTCTTCCGAGAATTCATTAATAACATTCTGAGAGAACTCTTGCAAAGCTGCATTGTGTTGTATCTTGATGATATCCTTAGCCATTCTCCAACACTGGAGACCCACTATGTGGATGTTTCCAGGGTCCTTTCGCTCCTGAGAGATTACAACTTGTACTGCAAGCTGGAAAAGGGTGAGTTTCAAAAGACTCAAATTACCTTTCTTGGGTATGTTATATCTGCATCTGGATTCACGATCGACCCCAAAATACTATCAGCTGGGGTTCAGTGGCCTCGTCTGGAGGGACTTAAGGCAATTCAAAGATTTTTTGGCTTTGCCAATTATTACCGTATATTTATAAGAAATTTCTCGACCACTTTAAAACCCATCACTGACATGATGCGGAAAGGAGCCAAAGTGTTAGAATGGTCTTCTGATGCACTATCAGCCTTTGACAACCTCAAAGCAGCATTCAATGCTGCCCCGATCCTGGTACATCCCAATCCCACCCTGCCCCTTACCCTGGAGGTTGACGAGTCAGAGATTGGAGTAGGCACCCTCCTTTCTCAACGGTCAGCTCCTGGAGAGGCTTTGTGCCCTTGTGGCTACTTCTCGAAAAACTATCGAAGGCGGAAAGGGTGTATCAGATTTGTGACAGGGAGATGCTGGCCATAATTTTGGCATTGAAGGAATGGCGTCATCTGTTGGAGGGTACCAGTTCTCCCATTTTGATTCTTACAGACCACAAAAATCTGACATACTTGTCTGAAGCCAAGTGGCTGTCCTCCCATCAGGCCAGATGGGCCCTATTCTTATCCAGGTTTAATTTTGTGGTTTCTTATCTTCCAGGCTCAAAAAAATGTGAAGGCTGATGCCCTGTCATGCTAATTTTGTAGTAGGTCCAAGGAGGAGGAGATACTGGCCGCTCAAGCATCTGCACCTGCAGAGACTCCTAGTGGGAGATGTTTTGTACCTGCTTAGTTCCACATAAAAATTCTGGAGACATACCATAGCATAGGAGGCATAGCACAGGGTAGTTCTGTCCGACTCTACTGCCTGTTCACATAGAGTATAACCCGAGTCTTTTTATCCGGTCCCCGTGATCTGTCTGTCACTCTTTGTTGTGGTGCGCTCCCATTGGCTGAGCTTTGTTTGGCCCGCCCAGTATGGCCTTCATATACCGGGCCTCTGGCACCTGTCAGGTGCCCTTTCGTGGTGTTCCTGTACCAGTGCTACTGTGTTGCTGTGTTCCTGCGTTCCTGTGTACCGACTTGGCCTGTCTGACTACTCTCATTGGTTCCTGCTCTGTGATTCGACCCGGCCTGGCTGACGTTCCTGCTCTGTGATCTGACCCGGCTTGTCTGACGTTCCTGCTCCGTGATTTGACTCGGCCTGGCTGACGTTCCTGCTCCGTGACCTGACCCGGCTATCCTGACGTTCCTGCGTAGAGTTCCAGCTGCGATCCTCATCCTGTGTCGCTTCGGCGACATTCTGACCTTCCGCTGTTGCTATTTAATTGCAGACTGAGTATTGTTGCATCCGATACACTGAGCCTTCCGATTAACTGTTTCAGAGCACTGTTGCCTCCGTTACACTGAGCTTTCCGTTAACACTTGCAGAGCACTGTTGCCTCCGTTATACTGAGCCTTCCGTTAACACTTACAGAGCACTGTTGCCTCCATTATACTGAGCCTTCCGTTAACACTTGCAGAGCACTGTTACCTCCGTTACTCTGTGCCATCCGTTGACACTTGCAGAGCACCATTGTCTCCGATGCATTGAGCCTCCCGTTAACTCTTGCAGAGCTTTGTAGCCTCCGTTACACTGAGCCTTCTGTTAACACTTTCGGAGCATTGTGGCCTCCGTTAACACTGCGCTTCCGCTTAACTCTTACTATACTCAGTGACTCAGTTACCGCACCGGTCGGGTGCTATTGGGCGATTCCATCATCTCTTGCAGTGTACAGAGTTCTGTTATCGCACTGGATGGGTGCTATTGGCACTGGTTCCATCAGATCCTGCAGTGTACAGTATTTCCGTTACCGCACTGGTCGGGTGCTATTGGCTCTTACACCTCAGCTCTTGCAGTGTCTGTGTCTCCGTTACCGCACCGGTTGGGTGCCACCGGCTCTAGTCCCTCAGCTCTTGCAGTGTACATTGTCTACGTTACCGCACCGGTTGGGTGCTCAAGGCTCAAGGTAGTGCTAGCTCTTGCAGAGTATTGTGGCCTCCTATTCCTGCTCAGTACAGGGAGTAGTCTCAGTCCTGCCTTACTGACTAGGTGCTTACACCTCTCGCACCACAGTCTCTTGCTACCTTTACCATCTACTGGGCATTGTCATACACACCACAACAGAGACTGATTACTTTCCATGAACTTTAACCCATATTGTGCTGGAATTGCCTGATTATGCCTGTCCTGTGACAGTATCTGTTCTTATGTCTGTATACTGGGCCTGAGAGGGCATATGTACATGATTATTATTTACCTATCATACTATACTGGCCTGTAGTGGGCAGTCTTCCTTGTCTTTTAATAAAACTGTGTTTTATCCTAACCTACTGGGTCTGAGTGTCTTACAAAACTGTTACACAGGCTGTCCAGGTTGTACAACAGGGCCCAGCACAGAGTCCAAACAGGGCAAAATGTCCAGTGTCTCTGGGGTTCTTTGACTAGCAGATCCAGGCTCAGACAAGGGCTCAGCTCTGTTACATAGACACTAACCATTTCTTTAACCTGGACAAGTGGGAAAGTCTGAAGGGGGAGTGTCCAGAGGACGAGTCCAGTTCTGGTGTACAAGCCATACTGAAATCACCTCTGCATATTATAGACCCTTCTCCCCATGTATCTAATTTATCTAGCACCTTCATAAGAAACGCAATCTGGGCCTTGTTAGGTCTGTATACACTGACCAACGTGTATTTTTTTATTGTGGATCATCCCCTTGAGAAGAAGGTATCTTCCGTCACCATCAGTCAATTTATCTATAAGTGTCCAGGGTAACTTAGAGCCCATGAGTATACCCACCCCTCTATTCTTTTCTATCGCTGATGCAAAGTAGTCGGGTAATGTTGCGAACTTAATTGAGGATGGGAAGGTAGTTTAGAATGGGTTTCATGTAAGAACACTATGTCAGGCTTAAGTCTAATACAATCCCTAAGTAAATGTGATCGTTTGTCCGGTGTATTGAGACCCTTGGCGTTGAGCGTCAGTAATTTCAGAGTATACATGGTGGTACATGGGCCTGCAATTTGAGCTGGACTTGGTGCCCCCAGTCCCCAGGTGGGGAGCAGGGAAAAGTTGGGGAAGGGGGGGTAGGTAGGGGATGGTAGTGTATAAGCACTTGAGTAGTGCCCCAAAAAGGGCTGATCCAATGGGTTATTGAGAAGTACATGAGTATTAGCAAAGGGTAGGATCTGGATGATGAGTAGTCTTGGGGGTGTGATAGTTGCATGTTAGGGTGAGTGTTGCAAAGGTGCGTGTAACTGGTGGCCGACAAGCCACGAGAATGTAGAGTTAGAAGAATCTAGTCTATTATTGCAGCGGTGAACCCTTAAACGCTCAATCATTGTGTTTTAGCCAGCTAGGGGCATAAGAGGGTGCCTTTCCTGGAGGTGAGGGTCAGGGAGCATAGCACTAATAAATAAAGAGAGTCGTGGGGGTCCTCTCCACAAATGAATGGGTGATGAGTAGGCAGGGGTATTGTGAAAAAGGAACACGGGTCCCAGAAGAGGAGCATTAAAACAGTACACTGGAGCGTGGGCTGAAGCAGTCAAGGCATATAGAGATTGTAATAATATGCAAAGCTCTTAGGGTGCGTGGGTATGGTTAACATTATAGGAAGAACACATTTATTAATCTCTTAAATATACTTCTACAGCTAGGAAGAGGTACATAATTAAATACAGAAACAAGGTGTTTGATGAAATGAGTCAGCTTGGACAGTCTTGCATCAATCATAAGCATGAACATACAGCTATATGTTTATAGGACAGCACCACATATTTAGTGATAGAAAGGCTACATGGTCCGCTCTACCAGCAGCAAGGTATTGGCAGCCAGCTATACCAAGTAAGGCATTATGGATATTCTGCAAGTACCACCATGTCAAACACTTGATTCCCCAAGTCCCAACCAGGGCCAAGGTAGCCCTGAAGAATATGCCATAGTGAGATCGTAGCAGAGGAGCCATCATTAGCGAAGAGGAGGAGAGTTCATATTGAGGCAAACAAAATTAAATGTCCTCACCGAACGCCACTTGGATGTCTCTCAATCTATCACAGTGCCTGTGATTCCTGTCACTCTCTGTTGTGGATGTCACTGATTTGCTGACTGAGTTTGACCCGCCTCCTGATGACCTTTTTATACCTGGCTATCTCTTATGTCAGTTGCCCTTTCGTGGTGTTCCTGAGCCAGTAGTGCTTTTGCTGTGTTCCTGTATTCTGAGTTCCTGTGTACCGATTCGGCTAGTCCTGACCATTCTCCAGTGTTCCTGCCTGTGTATGACCTGGCTTGTCTGCGGACCACCCTTGGATCCTGACCCGGCTAGTTTGACGTTCCTGCCTGTGTATGACCCGGCTCGTCTGCGGACCACCCTTGGATCCTGACCCGGCTAGTTTGACGTTCCTGCCTGTGTATAACCCGGTCCGGCTGACTTCCTGCTCCGAAGATCGACTTCCAGCTTGTTCCAGTGACCTGCGTTCCAGTTGTCGCCGCCGCGACATTTTCCAGTCCCTGCTGCCCACGAGTGTGCCATTGCCTTGCCTGGTGATTCCTTCGATAGTGCTGTGCCTCGTTCTAGTGCAGAGCTGTGTGTATTCTGTGGGCCTTCCTCTCCTTGCAGAGCCTGATCGTAGCGTTGAAGCCTCGAGTAACGTTACAGAGCCTTGCAGTAGCGCTGAAGCCTCGAGTAAACGTGCATTTTAACTCTTGCAGTGCTGCCTCATATTCACTCTCTCTATCTCCAGTACGAGCCTCGTTACAAGTGATACTGCTGCTGAGTTGGCCGCTCTCCGTCGGCAACTCTAGTCTAACGTTGCAGAGTGTTCACAAAGCTTGGGCCGTTTGGGCGCTTAAGGCTCTCCGGTGTTGGTTACCGACGAGATCATATACACAGAGTGTTGGCAGAAAGGCTTCATTGTTGGCTTATCCGGTACTACGCCCGAGGGGGCTAGTGGCTCTGGCTCTAGTATTACTGCATTCGATTACACCTGAGGAGGCTATTAGCTCTTGCATTGCAGGCCGGTTTCCATATTGCCCTAAGGGGCTATTCGCACTTGCACATACTAAAGCAGTTCCTGTAGCTACGCCCGTGGGGGCTAATTTGTTACCCATTCTGCTTATCATCTACCACCTTGGCAAGGCAGCTCGTTCCTCAGCACCTGATGAACATCGTCTGTACAGCACAGCCTATTTAACATCAAGGGCGTGTCAAACTTCCACATCTGAGACTGACTATAATTTGGACTTTAACCCCTTTGGGGCCAATATCATCCTAGTGTATACTGATTTGCATTTATGTCCTTAATACTATTTTCCTTGTATTATCTCAGTTTACATTATCTGTGTATTACCTACCGCCTCTAGAGGGCGTAATTGTCATTATTCACTTTAATAAAGTGTGTTTTATTTTCACTTATTGGTCTGAGTGTCCTAAAAAACCGTAACACAATCCCCAACGATGACATATGGTGGCTCTCTAAATCTCCAAACCCCTCCCCCTTAGCATGTTAATATATTGTTGCCTTCCGCAGAACCACATTCGTTTCAGATGACGTTTGCGACCAAAGGTCAAATACCTTCACAGTGGCATTAACCATTAACGTATATCGTCAATGAAGCTCAATCTCTCATGCCGGAACCACCCAGTTGCAATTGTGGTATTAAGTTGAAGGCTCAGTAGGTTCCCCTCCATACTTTGTTACCAAGTTCCCTCCAAGATAAGTCTCCGTAAGTATGGTTGGAAATATGCCCCAGGAGCCAATTGAAATCTGAAGCCTTTAACGGGGGGGCGAGATTCATCTAATTAAGCATCTATGACTGAATCATGTTAAACAAGTAAAAAGCGCAAAACCAGTAGACATAAACTAGACCCTTGCAAAAGAGATTATAAGCATGTTAGTATACCTAGAAGTAGTGGATATGTCTACTAAGAACTTAAGCCAGTTACCAGTAACCCTAGCCATCCCACCTCATATGGACCTGATAGACAAAAGTTCAAGAAAAGGTTGGAATAGAGTAGGGAGAAGTAAGAAGAAGAAAGGAGAGAAAGGAAAAGGTAGGGAAAAGAAAGAATTCCTAGCAAGAAGTATGGGGAACCTTAGAAAATTGACCATTCCGCAGGGAACAAGTAAAGTATGCTTAGACCATATAGTCATAGCAGAATCAGTACAAGAATGGTCGTGGAAGAAAAGTAGTACAGGTAGATTCTTACCCAACCCCTGGACCTCAGAGATCTTTAGAACGTCCTCAAAACTGTGGAAATGGACAGTTAAACAGAACAGTTTAAACTTTATAGTCATAATAAAGAGTTCTGAGCAACTACAAGATGGTTGTTAGAAACTCATCAAATGTGGAGCAGACTTACTCCAAGTGAGTTTTCACATTGAGGAATCACAGCAGGTATTGGCACACACAACTCAGGTCCAGGCAGTCATCTCTAGCCCTTGGTGGATCTGCGGTTGGAAGGCATCCAACTTACGTTGCTTTGGTCTATGTGTCGGGGATCCCGGCGACCATTCCAGCTGTCTGTGTGACTTGCTTGAAGTCGGCGTACTCTGCTGCGGGAAACGTTGTGGCAATGATATGCCTAATGAAGAGCAGAATGAGGTTGTATCTTCAGGGGAGAATAGGGAGGCCTTTTTGTCATACAGGGATGCATGTAGAGCAAAACGGAACCCCCATCTATATCTGATTTGCAGGGATCTTAGATGGTCCGTTAGAGGTTTGATCTTACGTATCATTTGTAGTGTATATGGGGGTCTGTATGTCAACGTGGAGAGTGGAATGGAGGATGTTTTTTGAATCCACACACACAATTTGCCACATCCATGGTATGGTTGATGTTTGGGGCCATGCTTCTGCCAGTGCAGTGCTGTGTCAATGTTCCTGTGGGGTGAGACAGAACATAATGTGCAGTGTGGTTAGTGTCACAGGACTGATGGGGGACTTGCATGGATTGTTTGCATGCGTGTGTTATACTCACAGGTGAAGTGTTCCGTGATGAGCCTGTCTCTGATCTGCACCCTTCTCAAGGTCTCCTCCACATGCCCGATGTCCATGGGCACTTCAGGTATGGGGGGGGTCCTGGATGTGATCCAGCAGCCTGGTGTCCTCTGCGATGTTGTGCAGTATTGCGCATGCCACAATTATGTCGCACACCTTTGCAGGTGCATACTGCAGTGCTCCCCAAAGTGGTCCAGACATCGAAATCTTGACTTGAGGAGGCCAAAGGTTCGCTCAATGGCATTCCTCGTTCTGCCATGAGCCTGGTTGTACCTTTCCTGGGCATGTGTTTGGGGAATGGCCACAGGGGTCAGTAGCGAGGACTTGCAGCCATAGCCAGCATCACCTGTGTAATGTGAGTGACAAGGTGAGACAGGAGCACATGTTGTGTGAATAATGTTTTGTGTGGTGGACGTACTAACTGTGGGTCAGGTGCATGCTGAGCAGCGTGGTGTGTACGCCTGTGTATGTGGTGTGATTTTGTATTGTGAACTCACCCAAAAGCCATCCCCCTGTAAAAGTTCCATTCTCAAAATCTCTGTGGACTGAGGAGTTTTGTAGAATGTATAAATCATGTGAGCTGCCAGGATACTTTGCACAAACATTCATTATCCTCATATGGCTGTCACACACCATCTGCACGTTGATGGAGTGGAAGTTCTTCCTGTTGAATAGCTGTGTGTCACTGTCACATGCTGGGGCTTTAATATGGACATGGGTGCAATCTATAGCACCCATGACCCTGGGCATGCCTCCCCTTGCGTAAAAGGCAGGCTTGACGTGTATCCAGTCCATGTCGGTGGTGGGGAAATGTATATAGCTACTGGCCTTGCTCTTGAGGGCTGGCAGGACCTGGGCAAGCACACTGGAGAATGTGGCCTGTGACATGCCAGATGCGTAACCCTCAGTGGACTGGAAGGCCCCACTTGCCCTGAAGTGTATGGCACACAGTAGTTTTTGCAGGCCAGATAAGGCATGGTTGTGGATGTAGATGGGATCCACCTGATCTTTGATGACCTCATACAAGGCAATTGTAACGGTTTTATTGACTCTCAGACCAGCAGGTTAGAATAAAACACAGTTTTATTAAATGAAAATAAAATATGTAAGATCGCCCTCTACAGGCCACAGCAAATGTTGCAATATAATGCAGGAATACCCCCACAGGCCCAGTATACAGAAGCAGAGTTATCACATATACTGTCACAAGACAGGCACACACTAGTGAGACAAATAAAGGGTTAAGAGCAATAATTAGCCAGTCTCTGTTGTGATGTTTGGCACACCCAAGGTGGTAATGAAGCAGTTAGATGGTGCAACACCAAAAGTTCTTAAAATAGGGAAACTGCTCAGCAGTGCTAGTTGAGAGATAGGAACTGCAGAAAAGTTGCTAGAATAGCCCCCACGGGCGTAACAACGAATACAACTTAATTCTGCAAGTGCGTGAGTCGGTAGCCCCCATGGGCGTCTCAACAGAGGTAGCTTGCAATGCAAGAGCTTGCAAATAGCCCCCACGGGTGTATAGACGTAGAGCACCAGTACCAGAGCACTATGAGACTTTAGCCCCCACGGGCGTGTACCGAAGACAACCTGCAAGAGCTTGAGCCAGTAGCCCCCACGGGCGTAACAGCGGAGACCACAATATACTGCAAAATCAAGCCAATAGCCTCCACGGAATATACCGGAGACCACCCTTAGCTGCAATAGCTTGAGCCAATAGCCCCCACGGGCGTAACCAGAGAAACCACCGTAAGTGTAAGAGCCAGAAGCACCTCTACCGGGTACGTTAACCAATTCGACTACTCTGCAGATGAAACAGTGAGCCGCTGACCAGACTGGGAGTAACGCGGCCGGCTCAGCAGAAGTAGCGAAATACCAGCTTAGGCTCAATACCGGTGCAGGTGGGCTCAGCAAAGGAGACGGCAGCACAACAAGGGTTAAGTCGCAGCTAGAATCAAAGGCTCAGTACAGAAGGATAGCTCTGCAAGTGTATGGTTGGCTCAGCAACGGATGCACAGCTCTGCAAAATAGCACGGAGACTCAGCACTGGGGACTAGGCACTGCAAGTGTTAAACACGATCCGCCTGGTAGGCCAACACAGCTGAAGTCAGAATGTCACTGCGGCGACAGCAGGAACTGGAAGCCGGAACAAAACGAATCACTGGAACAAGCCGGTACAGGTCACGGAGCAGGAAGTCAGCCAGACCAGATCAGATCACGGAGCGGGTACTCATACAAGCCGGGTCAATCACGAGCAGGAACGTCAGCCAAGCCGGGTCGGGTCACGGAGGTGGTTCTCAGACAAGCCGGGTCAATCACGAGCAGGAACACAGAAGCGTAGTCAACAGGCCGAATCGGTACACAGGAATCAGGAACACCGGAACACAGCAACAGCAATACTGGCTCAGAAACACCACAAAAGGGCCCCTGACAGTTGTCACAACCAGGCATAAAAAGGTCACCAGGGGCGGGCCAAACCGACTCAGCAAATCAGAGTCTACCACAAGCGAGAGTGACAGAGGAGAATCACAGTCACTGTGATAGCAATGATGCTGTCAGGCCTCAACCTGTAGCAATCAACGACCTCATCATCGGTCATTCCAAAGAGGGTGACCCTTGGGTGGTATACCCGGGGCCTTGGTGGTCGTCTATACATCCAATGCTGCTGTGGAGCATCCTGTTGCTGCAGCTGTGCATCTACAGGCAGGTGTTGTCCTCCAGGTGGGGATGGACTCCTGTGTGGCTGCTGAGCCAGAGCCTCCTCACTTGCAGCAGGTGAAGGCTGTTGATCAGGCGTGCCTGGGGGTTGCTGATGTTCCCTAGCTCTCTCCCTTGCACGCCTTCTCCGCAGTCTTCACAACAATATGTAATCCAACATACTGATTGTGCTCTCTATCTCTCTCTATCTCTCTCTCCCTCCCTGAGTGGAAAACAAGCCACAAGTGAGTGTGGTGAGTTGTCCCTTTAAGTACTTGATAGGGCGTTGTGTAGGTGTGGTCATGAGGTGAGTGCTGACCAATGGAGAGTTGTTTTTGTCCAGGTAAGTGTTTGCAGGTGTGTGTGTGTTACAAAATGTGGTGTGTTGTGCTTGGTATGTGTCTGCCATTTGCGGGTGTGCAGCTGTGGGGTGCAGGTCGCGTGTTGATGTTGCACAGGTGAGCTTATATTTGCAGGTGTCCACTTTTTGTGATAACCCCCATTATTCCGTGTCATGTTGTGTTGGTGTTTTTTTGGGGGTCCTTGTCCCTGTGGTGTTGCTTGTTGTTGTGTGTGACAGTGATTTGTGTTGTCTGTCCATGTTTTTGTGTTGTTTTGGCATTGCACGGGTTAATTTTCCCATTTACATGCTTGTGCGGTAAGCATTTTGTGTGTTCCTATGTAACGGGTGTTTTGTTTTGCCCGTTAAGTGTCTAACATCTGAGAAAAGTGGGTCTTAACTTTTAGCCGCTAGGTGTGTCTTTTTTTCAGCCGTTACCAGTACCGCAAGCCTTTGAATGGCTCTGGGGTATGTTGTTCCATACGTCTGAATCCTTTAGGGATTCTGCAACTGCCGTTAGCTGTTCTTTAGACGGATCTTTGAATTGCTACGTGACACTTAACGCACCCGTTAGTGATTTTTTTTTACTAACGGCTACCTTTAAATCTAGCCCTTTCCCTTTTCTCCCTCGCTTCCCATTCCCTTTTCTCCCTTCCTTCCCATTTAATTCCCCAAGATCCCTTGTGGTGAATTAGGGGGACTGGACAGCATTAGTACAGTAGTGGTCTCTTCCTCCTCAGACTCAGTGGACACATAATGGTCCTTCCAGCTCCTCCATTGATTATTTTTTACCCTGCTCATAGTGATAGGAGTCACTATGAGCCTTTCCTGCCTCACTTTTTGCAAAATATCACAAGAGAACAGCACAGCACGTCTACCTCGCTCTGTAGCTGCTTCTATTGTTTCTGCCTTCAGTGAAAAAGTCACATTTTTATAGCAGAAGTGCGAAAACAATGTAAATCAATGGTCTGAAACTTTTTAGCCATTGAAAAAATGGCGAAAGATTTTGGACAATGGGCGAAAGATGAAAAAATTTTAACAGCGCATTTGCCCACGAGAAAGCAAATAAGATGGTTTTTTGTGAAATTTTCCATGGGAACACGGCGACAACTTTCGCCCACCCCTATTTGAGACCTCTAAAAGCCTAGTGAGAGAGATTTAAAAGTAGTGAGGAAGTAGTAGTGAGGAAGAAACAGTGAGCGATGCTGAGGTCCCTCCTGCATTCTCCTCTTCTTCAGATACAGATGAAGTTGTAAGTGAGAGCGATGATGACATGGATAGAAAGTTAGCTGAAAGGCAAAGGCTCAGTCTTCCACCACTTAACCCCTTAAGGACAGCCGATCGCACATGCGGCCGCCACTAAAGAACCACGGATCATTTTTTTTGTATTACCGCATCCAGTTCAGGGCTCCCTGAACAGTGTGCAGCCTTGCGGGGGCCCTGTATTCCATTATGGTCCTGGTACATCATCGGTCCGTAAAGCAATTCTACCCATGACGTGCCAGGACCATCAAGGGTCATAAGGGTTTAAAAGGAGCATTGTGCCCGTCTATAAACTGTTTGAGAAAAACATTGGAAACTTTGACCCTGGAGAAACAAAGATGGCAAAAAGTACAGTAACCCTATCAGTCATCATCAGCATTATCACCGCTTCCAAGTCCCACTCAGCCACACCACTATTAGTGTTGAGTAACCAGCAACAACACAGATTATCAGCATCTACAGCCTTAGCTTTGAGTGCAGCAACATCCAGCTCCAGTAGTAGTAGCAGCTTCTCTGGAAACCCGCAGTCTATGTAGTCCAAGATCTAAAAACTGAGAGTTTTACTATTTGTTGTCTGTGTTAGAAGCATGTGCACAGGGAGAAAGCAGGCTGTCAAGGATGTCCTCTACCACAATGACTACAATACACGTGTAAATGTCCAGGATAAGGAGACTCCTCCAACATAGTCTGGTGGAGTGAAAGCTAGAGTGCGTTGCTAGGGAATGTGGCTGGTGATCGCAAGCCCCCTGTAGTGCGTTGTGCTGCGGCCGAGGCCATGTAAAGTTGCTGGCCATGAAGCCAGATGAGCTGAAGAAGGCCCAGGATAACGCATTACAGTGAGGATATCCACCACCAGCCCCAGGGCGAGACAATTCCAATAATAATAATAATAATAAAAGAACTCAATGGGGGGGATCCAGGGGTCATGACTGTGGTAGAGGACAGGCAGGATACTAAGGTGCAGCTGGAGAGTGGACTGGATTTCGGGAGAGAAGAGCTGGACACCATGTGGACAGAAACAAGGATAAATAACTAGAAGCCCAGCAGGATAGCAGGAACAGAGAACCAGAATCAGCAAGAAGAGAGGGATTAGCCCTAGAAAGCAACAGATAAGACTATCAGGAGGAAAGAGAATAGTCTAGGTCACAAGCAAGGGTCAGCAAAAGGCTGATGAGCAGTGGCAGAAACAGCAGTCATAGATATTCCAGGTCACAAGCAAGGGTCAGCAACAGGCTGGTCAGCAGTGGCAGAATCAGCAGGGAAAGGATATTCCAGGTCACAAGCAAGGATCAGCAACAGGTTGGTCAGAAATGGCAGAATCGGCAGGCAGATGGATAACTGGATCATAAGAAAGTTCATAAATGGGATGATCACCAGAATCTAGTATGGACAGACACAATATGTACAACACTATAATCTCGCTCCGCGTTGAAGAGGTGCGCGGCTTAAGAAGGCCCAACCCGGAAGTTCGGGCCAATGATGACATCACAGCACATAGCGTGGTGACGAGCTGGCAGAAGGAGGAAGAGAAAGAACACAGAGCACCCGCCTGCATAGTAAACAACGGAGAGGACAGCATGATCAGGCTATCGCCTAGGTACCTCCTCAATGAGTTCTCACATGTACCACAACCACAGGTCTGACTGTGAGACACACCATCAACAGGACAGAGGTGCCACCACTAGTAACAGCAGAAGTACTCCTACATTTCCCAAGGGCTCTGGGGAACATAATAGAAGTGCTATTGATGTGTTAGAGAGTGTGCCGAGATTTTCTGCTCCTGCTGCAGAGTTTGGATTTGGAGATGACAAGATTCATAGCGTGCTTACACATACCACCACCACCCCGACCACCTCCACATGTCATGTCATTAAATTAATAGCTACACAGTTCTATTACTATGTACTGCCATCCCACACTTACTACGTTCGTATAAGGAAGTTAAAACCTGCACAAAAATAATTCCAAAATATGCCTATGAAATAGTAAAGTTGCCCAAATGTTAGCGGTTGACATGCTGCCCTTTTCCATTGTTGAAAAAAAGAGGCTTTAAAGAACTGATGTCATGTGTTGCTCCCTGCTGGACTATCCCGAGCAGCAGTTATTTTTCAAGAATGGTTGTGTCAATATTACTTAAGCAGGACGTTATAGTTGTGGGCAAAGGAAAAAGGCACTCACCCTGCTAACAATTTTTTTCAAGGCAAATGTTGCTGTAGGACTCACAACTTTTACTTTCAGCTATTTATTTATCCACTTCAGCCCTCAGAAGAAGTAACATTGTGGTGGGAAATGTTGCCGTTGAAAATGTTCTGAGGGGAAATGTATTGGCAAAGGCAAAAAGGAAAACATCCATGTATTGTCTATGGGAGAAAATGTTTATGAAAAAAGCAAAAAAAAATGTGTGTTTTTTCTGAGAAGTCCTGCAGGAAATTTATCTGACCCCTCCATAGGTGTCAGTATGGGAGCAGCATAGAAAAAAAATGAGAACCTTTACTTTCAGTTTTATATTTAGACAAGTATTTTCACCCATCCCTAGTGATAAAGAGGAATCAACTTCTCCAGTGTGATAAACTCTTCGTTTCTGATGTCATTCTATGGAGCCTGTGCACTAACATGTCTCTAACCTGAAATATGTGAATGCGCAGGCCTCTTAGAATAACATTTGGATAGGAGAGTTTAATATATGGATGGGAGATTTTATCACACTGGATAAGATATATTCTATCATATTAGTGCATAACCCTGTAGAAGTTTTCTTATAATAAACAACTACTTAACATCCTTGAAATAAATTCGTGTGGTTCTTATAGAACTGTAACTTGTCATTTTTCCACCAAACAGACAAGATTCACCAGGAAATTGACCAAGTCATTGGAAGAAATCGAGCCCCAAACATGAATGACCGGAACAATATGCCCTACACTGAAGCTGTGATAAATGAGATTCAAAGATTTGCTGACGTTTTACCCTTGAATGGCCCACACAAGGTCACAAGAGACACCCAGTTCAGAGGATATGCAATACCCAAGGTATCTTCTTCCAATAAATCAGCTTTCAAAGAAGTATTAAAAAAAAGGGAAATGGGTAAAATAAAGGCAGTTCCACTGCTGGTAGTTGTTTTATTCAAAAGTTATAACCATTCAAACTGTCAGGAAGTGATGAAGCTGTTACTTTCATATTGTATAAATAACTGTAGCCAGAGGATTGCCTCTTGCATATAATGCAAAATAACAGTTGATCTGCAGGTGAGTTCTGTGGACACTAGAGGGCACTTTTCATATAAAAAGCAACAGTTTAAGGGCTCAATGCAAATGTTGGTTATAAAAACACCGGAAGGGGAAAATGGATACTGACCAACAAAAAAAAATGTCTAAGTCGGTATTCAAACGTCCTACCGGCTAAAAGCACAATGGATGTTAGGCCACAGAAAAGGTCTTGTGGCCAAATGTCCCTTTTGTGCGTAAAGTTCCCAAAATGACGCTAAATAGCAGTATTATTGGGAACTTCAAAGGACATGCTGCCAAGCACCGATCGTTAACTAATCTGTGTTAAACTTATCTGTCATCCAATGTCCTTCTCCTTCAGTCTTCTTCTCCTCAGTCTTCTATTTCAGTCTTCTCCTCAGTCTTCTGCTTCAGTCTTCTCTTCATTCTTCTCTTCATTCTTCTCTTCAGTCTTCTCTTTATTCTTCTCTTCATTCTTCTCCTCATTCTTCTCTTCAGTCTTCCCTTCAGTCTTCTCCTTCATTCTTCTCTTCAGTCTTCCCTTCAGTGTTCTCTTCATTCTTCTCCTCAGTCTTCTCCTCAGTGTTCTCTTCATTCTTCTCTTCATTCTTCTCTTCAGTCTTCTCTTCATTCTTCTCCTCATTCTTCTCTTCAGTCGTCTCATCAGTTTTCCCTTCAATCTCCCCTTCAATCTCCCCTTCAGTCTTCCCTTCAGTCTTCTTGCTGTAAAAAAAAATACAAGTATTAATACAATGTAGAAATATCCGGCACAATAATACAAAGTTTAACCCCTTAAGTGTCAGAGGGGTATGCAGAGCAATGTGTTGTGTACCTCTCTGGGGCTCAGAAGGGTTAAAACATGTATTATTGTCTTTTTGTAAACCTGAATATGCCTCCATTTAATCAAATATGTCCAACTTGTTAAAAATACTATATCCAGAAATGCCATAATTAGCTGTATGTAATAATAAAATACGTAGCTTATTTTCATATCTTCGCCGGTATGTGGCTGCGGTAGAGACGGTGATGCTTGGCACAGTCCACAGTCCTGTCCTTCACCGGCCGATGCCTGAGGCAATCTGAGCAGAGACTGCCTTTATATATGGGCAGCCCCTGTTCAAATTCCCTCACAGCCATTGGCTGGGATGTGCTTATGCACACACCGGCGGAGACATGAAAATAAGCTACATATTTTATTATTACATACAGCTAATTATGGCATTTCTGGATATAGAATTTTTAACAAGTTGGACATGCAATGGAGGTACTGCAAACGGACAATAATACATGTTTTAACCCTTTTGCAAACCAGAGAGTTATACAATGCATTGCTTTGCAATGCATTGCGTACCCCTCTGGCACTCAAGGGGTTAAACTACGTATTATTGTGCCGGATATTTCTGCATTGTATTAATACTGAAGGGAAGAATGAAGGGAAGGACAGAAGATGACCAGCATGCTGAGGACTCTGCTGGACATCAGGATTAATGGTAAGAGATACTTGTAATGTAGCAGTAATAACTGACGCTCATAGGGTTAACTCTACTAACTTTTGACACATTTTTCATACTTTGAATGTATTGATGTGACGCTTAGGGCTATATATCAATATATCCACTCTGGACTTAGGGTTTTTTTTAATTGATTTCATAAACAAGAAAATACATCAAACGGAATGACATTGACATTGTGAAGAAATATAAAAGCACTATTACAAAATAGGTTCAAGTTCAAGTGTAACACTATAGTAGTTCCAGACAAACAGTAACCAGAATATAACATCACACAATCTCTGCATGTGCAGTTAGATATATGAGAAACGTAATGTAAGTATTGGATATGCTAGAAGTATGAAAGCCAGTGTTGAGTTACGGAATTATTATCTGGTTCTCAGATTGGAAACAAGGGTGAGATGAGATCTAGATCTCCAATGTACAACAACAGGGATCTAAGTAAGTGTGAGAAGATACGAAAAAAAGAAGGGAGAGAGGGAAAGGGAATAGACTGGAGAGAAAAGAGAGCTTTAAAGACCGGGAGGGGTGGAATAGAGAAGGGAAGGGGGAAGAGAGAGTGGGGATGAGGGGGGAATGGGTAATTCCGTCGAGTCCAGCAGGAGGGAGTAGGCCAACAATTTCAACCAAATGCTACAAGGTTTCACATGAGCAGGAACATATTTTGTAACCAATGTATAACAGCGAGTGCCAAAAGGATAAGAGACACTTCGGGAGGGAAGCTAACGTGGTTCGTTGGCAGACACGGTGGACCCTAAGTGAGAGGAAGCAAGGGAGACGTCCCCTCTCCGCCATCCAGACCAAATGGATGTGAACTGATTTAGGGAATGGGTCGCTAGAGCATGCTGTCTCTCGAGTTCAATAAAGGAATCCACTTTGAAAAGCCATTGACTTAAGGTGGGTGTAGCAGCTTGTTTCCAATATTGTGGGATAAGTGACCTAGCTATATTTAAAAGGGGTGGAGTTACCCACCATTGGGAAGGAGATATGCTTTGGGAGAGATGTCCTTTATAGAGGCATAATAAGGGGTCAAGAGGAAGAGAGGTTTGAAGAATGGAGTCCAAGTGTGTCAGGATCTGCAACCAATAGGCTTGTATCAACGGGCAACTCCACCAGATATGGGAAAGAGACCTAACCTGTAGTGATGAGCGAGCGTGCTCGGCCGATGCTCGGATCGGCTCGAGCATCGCTCTGCTCGGCACATGGCGGTACTCGTCGAGTACCGCCATGTGCTCGCCCGACATGTTCGGGTAGCGGGGATCTGTGCCGGAAGAGGCACAGATCCGAAGAAGCTCCGCTGGACCACCAGGGACTGGAGGTACGGGGGCATTGCGGAGATGAAGGGGGCATTGCGGAGATGAAGGGGGACATTGTGGAAGAGGGGCATAGACTCTATGCCCCTCTTCCACAATGTCCCCCTTCATCTCCGCTATGCCCGTCTTCCACAATGTGTCCCTTCATCTCCGCTATGCCCCTCTTCCACAATGTGCCCCTTCATCTCCGCTATGCCCCTCTTCCACAATGTCCCCCTTCATCTCCTCTATGGCATAGAGGAGATGAAGGGGGACATTGTGGAAGAGGGGCATAGCGGAGATGAAGGGGCACATTGTGGAAGAGGGGCATAGCGGAGATGAAGGGGCACATTGTGGAAGAGGGGCATAGCGGAGCTGAAGGGGGACATTGCGGAGCTGAAGGGGGCATTCTGAGATGAAGGGGGCATAGCGGAGATGAAGGGGGCATTGACCAGGCACCCTCCCCTCATCAGAGCAGGGGGTGCCTGGTGTTGCCCCATTCATTCCAATGGGGCTCGGGTGCTCGGCCGAGCACTCGAGCCTCAGGGGGTGCTCGGTCAGAGCACCCGAGCACCCGAGCATCGTGGTGCTCGCTCAACACTACTAACCTGTTGAAGGCATCTCCAACAAGAAGAAGGGGCTGTATGGTGGATCTTGGCAAAAAGGGAGGGCGTTCTATACCACCCTGTAATGAGTTTATAGTTTAATACTAGTGTTGAGCGAGCATGCTCGGCCGAAGCTCGGTTCGGCTCGAGCATCGCTCTGCTCGGCACATGGCGGTACTCGTACGAGTACCGCATGTGCTCGCCCGCCATGTTCGGGTCTCCTCCCCGCACGTTTCGCGGCTGCTGCGCAGCCAATAAATGTGCAGGGAGGCTCTGACATCAGTGTAATGCCAGCAGCCATGTTGGCTGCTGGCATTACACTGATTGGCTGGCCAGAACCCGTGATCGGGTGCTGTATAGCACCTGAGCAGCGAGTTCGGCTCAGTCTTAGCCAGGGAGAGATGAGGATAGGAAGGGAAAGTCAGTGTAGGGAGAAGAAAAGCGAGTTTGTTAAAAAAAAAGACCCAAAAGTCCTTTTTAGGACTACTGTGTGTGGGGGCAGCAATTTATTTTGTGTGGGGGGGCAGATATATAAAAAAAAAAATCTTCATATATTCTGTTCACTGTGCCTAGCCGCAGAATAGAGCACATTCTGTTTAGTGTGCAAAGTTGCAGATTAGCAGCACATTCTGTTTACTGTGCAAAGTTTCAGAATAGGAGAACATTCTGTTAAGTGTTCAAACTGTAAAATATCAAAGTCACATATTCCATTCACTGTGCGTAGCCGCAGTTAAGAAGCAAATTCTGTTTACTGTGCAAAGTTTCAGAATAGGAGAACATTCTGTTAAGTGTTCAAACTGTAAAATATCAAAGTCACATATTCCATTCACTGTGCGTAGCCGCAGTTAAGAAGCACATTCCGTTTACTGTGCAAAGTTGCAGATTTGCAGCACATACTCCGTGTAATATGAAGAAGGCGGGTAAAAAGGGACGGGGAAGTGGACGTGATCCTGATAGTTCAGGGCGCGGGTCAGGACGCGTAGAAACTGCGCCTGGTGCCAGAGCACAAGACAGAAAGACATCCACCATACCTAGCTTCATGTCTCAGTTTACAGGGCATCGCAGGACATCACTCTCGAGGTCCGACCACTGCGAACAGGTGGTCGGTTGGATGTCAGCTGATACTGCTTCCAGTCGGTTAAGCACCACCCTGTCTTCCACCAAGTCCACTCTCAGTAGCCAAGAGTCTGGTCAACATAATCCTCACCCTGATCATCCTTCCTCCCACCATAGAGGATCTGGTCAAAGAAGTGATCCCACACTGGGATATAGTGAGGAGCTCGTCTCATCACCAATCCTTAATTTGAACCTCTCTCCAAGCACGCTTGCAGAGGAACATGACATCTTGTGCCCTGATTCACAACCTCTAGAGGGTACCCAATCACAAGAAGATGACAGAGGTGAACGGCATTTAAGGTCAAAGGAAGTGGATGATGATGATGATGAGACACAGTTGCCATTAAATCAACCACTATTACTGTCTCAAGACCTTGATGAGGAGGATGATATACAGTTGTCAATGACTGAGTATGTGGTGGGATCAAGACATGAGGAGGATGATCAGAGTGAGGAAGTGGAGGAGGACTTGGTGGACGATGAGGTGACTGACCCCACCTGGGAAGGTGTAGAGCCGAGCGATGACAGCAGTCCTGAGGGTGAGCCATCTGCAGCACCGCAACAGGCTGGAAGAGGCAGTGGTGTGGCTACAGAAAGAAGGCGGACCGCACCAAACCGGCCCGCAAATGTTCCACGGAGCACCCCCTTGCGTAAATCTCCCTTGCCAAGGGGTAGGTGTTCCGCGGTATGGCGTTTTTTTAAGGAAAGTGCGGACGACAAAAGAATTGTAGTTTGCAACCTGTGCAACACCAGAATGAGCCGAGGCATGAACACTAGAAACCTCACCACCACCAGCATGATTCGACACATGGCATCCAAGCACCGTAATAAGTGGGAGGAACGCCCGGATCGCCAATCTGTGTCTGTAGGCCACACCACTGCCTCCTCTTCCCCTGTTTTCGGTGCCGGCCAATCGCCTGTCGAAGGCGCAGGCCCGCATACCTCCCGCCCTGCACCTGTACCATCTGAAGCACCATCAGCGACCACATCCACTTCCCTGTCCCAGCGCAGCGTCCAAATGTCGTTACCCCAGGCATTTGAGCGCAAGCGAAAATACCCAGCCACCCACCCACAGGCCATAGCACTAACCTCACACCTTTCCAAATTACTGGCCATCGAAATGCTGCCATTTAGGCTTGTGGAGACTGAGTCCTTCCGCAGCCTGATGGCAGCAGCTGTCCCTCGGTACGCAGTCCCCAGCCGCCACTACTTTTCCCGGTGTGCCGTTCCCGCCTTACACCACCATGTGTCCCGTAACATCACCCGTGCCCTGACCAACGCAGTTACTGGGAAGGTCCACTTAACGACTGACACATGGACAAGTGCTTGTGGCCAGGGACGCTACATTTCCCTGACGGCACACTGAGTGAATGTCGTGGAGGCTGGGAGCGACTCGGACCCTGGGATGGCACAGGTGCTACCCACGCCGAGGATTGCGGGCCCTACCTCCATCAGGGTTTCCGCCAGCGCCTACGTTATTGGCTCCTCCTCCTCCGTTCCCACCTCCGAATTCTCTGCGCGCAGCGCCACTCACCCATCAGCCGGTAGCTGGAAGCAGTGTAGCACTGCAGTGGGGAAGCGTCAACAGGCCGTGCTGAAGCTGATCTGCCTTGGGGACAAACAGCACACGGCCTCAGAGCTGTTGCAGGGGATTAGTCACCAGACCGAGCAGTGGCTCTCGCCACTCAACCTGCAACCAGGCATGGTTGTGTGTGATAATGGGCGTAACTTGGTGGCGGCTTTGGAGCTCGGCAAGCTCACACACGTACCATGCCTAGCGCATGTATTTCATTTAGTGGTTCAGCGATTTCTAAAAACCTACCCCAATTTGCATGATCTCTTGACTAAATTGTCGCTGAGAAGACGAAGTGAGGGTGCTCTGGCTATCACCTTGTGTAAGCTCTTCCTCCCCCATTTCCACCTCTTCCACATGCAAAGCGTCGGTTTTAATTGTGAGCAGCGAGCGTTTCAGTAGACACAGAAGTGGGATGGTTACACTGATAATAGCGTTATCGCCGCTCACCATCTGTGTCGATTCCTCAAAATTGCGTAAAACCTCGCAGAGGTCTGACATCCATTCCCACTCCTCACTTCTGATTACAGGAAGTTGAACGGAGAGGCGACGACCGTGTAACAGCTGGTACTCCACTACTGCCCTCTGCTGCTCACAAAGCCGGGCCAACATGTGGAAGGTGGAGTTCCAGCGCGTGCTCACGTCACACAGCAGCCGGTGAGCTGGCAATTGTAAGCGCTGCTGCAGCTTCAACAGGCCGGCCGAAGCTGTAGATGACTTACGGAAATGTGCACACACGCGGCGCACCTTGGTCAAGAGATCATGCACATTGGGGTAGGTTTTTAGAAATCGCTGCACCACTAAATTAAATACATGCGCTAGGCATGATACGTGTGTGAGCTTGCCGAGCTCCAAAGCCGCCACCAAGTTACGCCCATTATCACACACAACCATGCCTGGTTGCAGGTTGAGTGGCGAGAGCCACTGCTCGGTCTGGTGACTAATCCCCTGCAACAGCTCTGAGGCCGTGTGCTGTTTGTCCCCAAGGCAGATCAGCTTCAGCACGGCCTGTTGACGCTTCCCCACTGCAGTGCTACACTGCTTCCAGCTACTGGCTGATGGGGGAGTGGCGCTGCGTGTAGAGAATTCGGAGGTGGAAACGGAGGAGGAGGAGCCAATAACGTAGGTGCTGGTGGAAACCCTGATGGAGGTAGGGCCCGCAATCCTCGGCATGGGTAGCACCCGTGCCATCCCAGGGTCCGAGTCGCTCCCAGCCTCCACGACATTCACCCAGTGTGCCGTCAGGGAAATGTAGCGTCCCTGGCCACAAGCACTTGTCCATGTGTCAGTCGTTAAGTGGACCTTCCCAGTAACTGCGTTGGTCAGGGCACGGGTGATGTTACGGGACACATGGTGGTGTAATGCAGGGATGGCACACCGGGAAAAGTAGTGGCGGCTGGGGACCGCGTACCGAGGGACAGCTGCTGCCATCAGGCTGCGGAAGGACTCAGTGTCCACAAGCCTAAATGGCAGCATTTCGATGGCCAGTAATTTGGAAAGGTGTGAGGTTAGTGCTATGGCCTGTGGGTGGGTGGCTGGGTACTTTCTCTTGCGCTCAAATGCCTGGGGTAACGACATTTGGACGCTGTGCTGGGACAGGGAAGTGGATGTGGTCGCTGATGGTGCTTCAGATGGTACAGGTGCAGGGCGGGAGGTATGCGGGCCTGCGCCTTCGACAGGCGATTGGCCGGCACCGAAAACAGGGGAAGAGGAGGCAGTGGTGTGGCCTGCAGACACAAATAGGCGATCCAGGCGTTCCTCCCACTTACTACGGTGCTTGGATGCCATGTGTCGGATCATGCTGGTGGTGGTGAGGTTTCTAGTGTTCATGCCTCGGCTCATTCTGGTGTGGCACAGGTTGCAAACTACAATTCTTTTGTCGTCCGCACTTTCCTTAAAAAAACGCCATACCGCGGAACACCTACCCCTTGGCAAGGTAGATTTACGCAAGGGGGTGCTCCGTGGAACATTTGCGGGCCGGTTTGGTGCGGTCCGCCTTCTTTCTGTAGCCACACCACTGCCTCTTCCAGCCTGTTGCGGTGCTGCAGATGGCTCACCCTCAGGACTGCTGACATCGCTCGGCTCTACACCTTCCCAGGTGGGGTCAGTCACCTCATCGTCCACCAAGTCCTCCTCCACTTCCTCACTCTGATCATCCTCCTCAAGTCTTGATCCCACCACATACTCAGTCATTGACAACTGTATAACATTCTCCTCAACAAGGTCTTGAGACGGAAATAGTGGTTGATTTAATGGCAACTGTGTCTCATCATCATCATCATCATCATCCACTACTTCCTTTGACCTTAAATGCCGTTCACATCTGTCATCTTCTTGTGATTGGGTAGCCTCTAGAGGTTGTGAATCAGGGCACAAGATGTCATGTTCCTCTGCAAGCGTGCTTGGAGAGAGGGTCAAATGAAGGATTGGTGATGAGACGAGCTCCTCACTATATCCCAGTGTGGGATCACTTCTTTGACCAGACCGTGTATGGTGGGAGGAAGGATGATCAGAGTGAGGATTATGTTGACCAGACTCTTGGCTACTGAGAGTGGACTTGGTGGAAGACAGGGTGGTGCTTAACCGGCTGGAAGCAGTATCAGCTGTCATCCAACCGACCACCTGTTCGCAGTGGTCGGACCTCGAGAGTGATGTCCTGCGACGCCCTGTAAAATTAGACATGAAGCTAGGTATGGTGGATGTCTTTCTTTCTTGTGCTCTGGCACCAGGCACAGTTTCTCCGCGTCCTGACCCGCGCCCTGAACTTTCAGGATCACGTCCACTTCCCCGTCCCTTTTTACCCGCCTTCTTCATCTTACACAGAATATGTGACTTTAATATTTGAGTTTGAAAACTTAACAGTATTTCTTACTATTCTGCAACTCTGCAGAGTACACAGAATAGGCTGCTAAACGGCGGTGATACACACTGAATGGAATATGTGACTTTAATATTTGAGTTTGAAAACTTAACAGTATTTCTTATTATTCTGCAACTGTGCAGAGTACACAGAATAGGCTGCTAAACGGCGGTGAAACACACTGAATGGAATATGTGACTTTAATATTTGAGTTTGAAAACTTAACAGTATTTCTTACTATTCTGCAACTCTGCAGAGTACACAGAATAGGCTGCTAAACGGCGGTGATACACACTGAATGGAATATGTGACTTTAATATTTGAGTTTGAAAACTTAACAGTATTTCTTATTATTCTGCAACTGTGCAGAGTACACAGAATAGGCTGCTAAACGGCGGTGAAACACACTGAATGGAATATGTGACTTTAATATTTGAGTTTGAAAACTTAACAGTATTTCTTACTATTCTGCAACTCTGCAGAGTACACAGAATAGGCAGCTAAACGGCGGTGATACACACTGAATGGAATATGTGACTTTAATATTTGAGTTTGAAAACTTAACAGTATTTCTTATTATTCTGCAACTGTGCAGAGTACACAGAATAGGCTGCTAAACGGCGGTGAAACACACTGAATGGAATATGTGACTTTAATATTTGAGTTTGAAAACTTAACAGTATTTCTTACTATTCTGCAACTGTGCAGAGTACAAAGAATAGGCTGCTAAACGGCGGTGATACACACTGAATGGAATATGTGACTTTAATATTTGAGTTTGAAAACTTAACAGTATTTCTTACTATTCTGCAACTGTTCAGAGTACACAGAATAGGCTGCTAAACGGCGGTGATACACACTGAATGGAATATGTGACTTTGATATTTGAGTTTGAAAACTTAACAGTATTTCTTATTATTCTGCAACTGTGCAGAGTACACAGAATAGGCTGCTAAACGGCGGTGATACACACTGAATGGAATATGTGACTTTAATATTTGAGTTTGAAAACTTAACACTATTTCTTATTATTCTGCAACTGTGCAGAGTACACAGAATAGGCTGCTAAACGGCGGTGAAACACACTGAATGGAATATGTGACTTTAATATTTGAGATTGAAAACTTAACAGTATTTCTTACTATTCTGCAACTCTGCAGAGTACACAGAATAGGCTGCTAAACGGCGGTGATACACACTGAATGGAATATGTGACTTTAATATTTGAGTTTGAAAACTTAACAGTATTTCTTACTATTCTGCAACTGTTCAGAGTACACAGAATAGGCTGCTAAACGGCGGTGATACACACTGAATGGAATATGTGACTTTGATATTTGAGTTTGAAAACTTAACACTATTTCTTACTATTCTGCAACTGTGCAGAGTACACAGAATAGGCTGCTAAACGGCGGTGAAACACACTGAATGGAATATGTGACTTTAATATTTGAGTTTGAAAACTTAACAGTATTTCTTACTATTCTGCAACTCTGCAGAGTACACAGAATAGGCTGCTAAACGGCGGTGATACACACTGAATGGAATATGTGACTTTAATATTTGAGTTTGAAAACTTAACAGTATTTCTTATTATTCTGCAACTGTGCAGAGTACACAGAATAGGCTGCTAAACGGCGGTGAAACACACTGAATGGAATATGTGACTTTAATATTTGAGTTTGAAAACTTAACAGTATTTCTTACTATTCTGCAACTGTGCAGAGTACACAGAATAGGCTGCTAAACGGCGGTGATACACACTGAATGGAATATGTGACTTTAATATTTGAGTTTGAAAACTTAACAGTATTTCTTACTATTCTGCAACTGTTCAGAGTACACAGAATAGGCTGCTAAACGGCGGTGATACACACTGAATGGAATATGTGACTTTGATATTTGAGTTTGAAAACTTAACAGTATTTCTTATTATTCTGCAACTGTGCAGAGTACACAGAATAGGCTGCTAAACGGCGGTGATACACACTGAATGGAATATGTGACTTTAATATTTGAGTTTGAAAACTTAACACTATTTCTTATTATTCTGCAACTGTGCAGAGTACACAGAATAGGCTGCTAAACGGCGGTGAAACACACTGAATGGAATATGTGACTTTAATATTTGAGTTTGAAAACTTAACAGTATTTCTTACTATTCTGCAACTCTGCAGAGTACACAGAATAGGCTGCTAAACGGCGGTGATACACACTGAATGGAATATGTGACTTTAATATTTGAGTTTGAAAACTTAACAGTATTTCTTACTATTCTGCAACTGTTCAGAGTACACAGAATAGGCTGCTAAACGGCGGTGATACACACTGAATGGAATATGTGACTTTGATATTTGAGTTTGAAAACTTAACACTATTTCTTACTATTCTGCAACTGTGCAGAGTACACAGAATAGGCTGCTAAACGGCGGTGAAACACACTGAATGGAATATGTGACTTTAATATTTGAGTTTGAAAACTTAACAGTATTTCTTACTATTCTGCAACTCTGCAGAGTACACAGAATAGGCTGCTAAACGGCGGTGATACACACTGAATGGAATATGTGACTTTAATATTTGAGTTTGAAAACTTAACAGTATTTCTTACTATTCTGCAACTGTTCAGAGTACACAGAATAGGCTGCTAAACGGCGGTGATACACACTGAATGGAATATGTGACTTTGATATTTGAGTTTGAAAACTTAACACTATTTCTTACTATTCTGCAACTCTGCAGAGTACACAGAATAGGCTGCTAAACGGCGGTGATACACACTGAATGGAATATGTGACTTTAATATTTGAGTTTGAAAACTTAACAGTATTTCTTACTATTCTGCAACTGTGCAGAGTTCACAGAATAGGCTGCTAAACGGCGGTGATACACACTGAATGGAATATGTGACTTTAATATTTGAGTTTGAAAACTTAACAGTATTTCTTCCTATTCTGCAACTCTGCACAGTACACAGAATGTGCTGCTAAACTGCGGCGAAGCACACTGAATGGAATATGTGACTTTAATATTTGAGTTTGAAAACTTAACAGTATTTCTTCCTATTCTGCAACTCTGCACAGTACACAGAATGTGCTGCTAAACTGCGGCGAAGCACACTGAATGGAATATGTGACTTTGATATTTTAGTTTGAAGACTTAACAGTATTTCTTCCTATTCTGCAACTCTGCACAGTACACAGAATGTGCTGCTAAACTGCGGCGACGCACACTGAATGGAATATGTGACTTTGTTATTTTAGTTTGAAGACTTAACAGAATGTGCTCTAATCTGCAACTTTGCACACTAAACAGAATGTGCTCTAATCTGCAACTTTGCACACTAAACAGAATGTGCTCTAATCTGCAACTTTGCACACTAAACAGAATGTGCTCTAATCTGCAACTGTGCACACTAAACAGAATGTGCTCTAATCTGCAACTTTTCACACTAAACGGAATATTTTTTTTTTTTTTTTTTTTTTCCCCCCCACACAAAATAACCTGCTGCCCCCACACACAGTAGTCCTAAAAAGGACTTTTGGTTCTTTTTTTTCACAATTTTTTTTTTTCCTCCCTACACTGCCTTTCCCTTCCTATCCTCAGCTCTCCCTGGCTCAGACTGAGCCGAACTCGATGGTCAGGTGCTATACAGCACCCGACCACGGGTTCTGGCCAGCCAATCAGTGTAATGCCAGCAGCCAACATGGCTGCTGGCATTACACCGATGTCAGAGCCTCCCTGCACGTTTATTGGCTGCGCAGCAGCCGCAAAACGTGCGGGGAGGAGACCCGAACATGGCGGGCGAGCACATGCGGTACTCGTACGAGTACCGCCATGTGCCGAGCAGAGCGATGCTCGAGCCGATCCGAGCATCGGCCGAGCATGCTCGCTCAACACTAATTGAGAGTCATCCTCCTGGTGAGGACAGCGAAATCTTGCCTGTTGGTACTCTGGCACACATGGCTGACTTTATGTTAGGCTGCCTTTCCCGTGACCCACGCGTTACACGCATTTTAGACAACACGGATTACTGGGTGTTCACCCTTCTGGACCCCCGCTACAAAGAGAATTTCTCATCTCTCATTCCTCCGGTGGAGAGGACAAGCAAAATGGTGCAATACCAGAAGGTTCTTGTTGAAAAATTGCTCCAAAATTTTCCATCTGACAACGCTGGCGGCAGAGTACGTGCTACCTTGGCCAACCGAGAAGGGGAGAAAAGGGGAGCACACAGCAGTTCCGACAAAGGCAGGGCAACACTCTCCAAGGCGTGGGACACCTTCTTGACACCCCGCCAGCACCCTCACCCTGATGCGCAGCCTAGTGTCACAAGGAGGGAAAAGTTTTGGAAGATGGTGAAGGAGTACGTAGCAGACCGTGTCAGCGTCCTCAATGATCCCTCTGTGCCTTACAACTACTGGGTGTCCAAGCTGGACACGTGGTATGAACTGGCACTCTACGCCTTGGAGGTGCTGGCCTGCCCTGCCGCCAGTGTTCTGTCTGAGCGGGTATTTAGTGCTGCTGGTGGCATCATAACAGATAAGCGTATCCGCCTTTCCACCGAAAATGCTAATAGGTTGACACTTATAAAAATGAACAAGGCCTGGATTTCCCCTGACTTCTCCACTCCACTGGAGGAAAGCCCCGGGGGAACATAAAGTCACTTTAGATATGTTATTTACAATGATGGGAATACTCTGTATTCCCATTCACCCCTTCCACCCAAAAAATGGGTATATGGTTGACTCTCTTCCATATACCCTGGGATATAATTTTTATATAGGGCCAGCTCACCAGCGGGCCCAGTGATATAATTTTTATATAGGGCCAGCTCACCAGCGGGCCCAGTGATATAATTTTTATATAGGGCCAGCTCACCAGCGGGCGCAGTTTGACAATTTTTGTATAGGTCAGCTCACCAGCGGGCCTTCTCATATAATGTTTTATTGGGTCAGCTCTCTAGCGGGCCCTCTCATATAATGTTTTATAGCGTCAGCTCACTAGCGGGCCTTCGCATATAATGTTTAGGATGGTCAGCTCCGCAGCAGACCCTCACCCATAATGTTTTAGATGGTCGGCTCAGCGCACGTTTCCCTCTTAATCATGGCCCCAGTTCAGAAAAATCAAGGAAATTTTTGGGAGAATTTGCCTTTGCGCACGTTTCCCTCTTAATCATGGCCTCAGTTCAGAAAAATCAAGGAAATTTTTGGGAGAATTTGTTTCTGCGCACGTTTCCCTCTTAATCATGGCCTCAGTTCCGAAAAATCGATGAAATTTTTGGCAGAATTTGCAGATGATATACAAGTAAATATACAGCAAATACTGTTTGGTAACAATTTTTCGCCTAAAATCGTTTTTATCTTCCTTTTTGTGTGTTTTACGGTCAGTCTGTAAAAATGGCATACTACGGGCGAAACATCGTTCCCAGCAGCGACGTTGGAGTCCAAGATGCATCCAGACATCCTCCCTATGCTGTCCCTGAACCATTTCTGTGGTGTTTCCATCATTTTCTGCCCTTTTCCTATGGACCAGGCACCCTCCCCTCATCAGAGCAGGGGGTGCCTGGTGTAATGCTCGAGTCCTCCCATTGACTTCAATGGGGCTCGGGTGCTCGGCCGAGCACTCGAGCCTCCGGGGGCGCTCGGTCAGAGCACCCGAACACCCGAGCATTGGGGTGCTCGCTCATCACTATTTAATACTCTTGATTTAGTATCTCTGTGTAATTTAAAGTCGGATCTCAAGATATACAACCATTGTGTCAGTTCTAATGAAACAGCAAGTTCAGATTCCCAGCGTCGAATATAAAAGGGTTTTGAGGTTATCCAGGGGCAGAAGAACAACGAGTAGCAGAAGGACAAGGGTCATAAAGAGGCAGGGGTATTAGCAATAGCCAACTTAAAACGAATAAGCAACCTGTCTGGAGATGCATATCACGGTGCCCGTGTTATCGCTGGCGATATTATTACTCAGTGCTACGTCATGATTCCTTTTAAATGGCTATTGTGGGTTTTCTCTGCCTGTGCTAGCCCTTAAATACTGAGCCCTGTCACTGCTTCTATGCCCTTTCATGGTGTTCCTGTCACTAGCGCTTGCTCCAGTCTTTTGTGTGAATCCTGTATATGACCCGGACTGCCTGACTACTCTGCCTGATCACGTTCCTACTCTGTGTACCGATCCAGATTGGCTGATGTTCCTGCTCTGTGTACCGACTCGGCCTGGCTGACATTCCTACTCTGTGTACCGACCCGGATTGGCTGACATTCCTGCTCTGTGTACTGACCCGGCCTGGCTGATGTTCCTGCTCTGTGTACCGACCCGGATTGGCTGATGTTCCTGCTCAGTGTACCGACCCGGCCTGGCTAACATTCCTGCTCTGTATACCGACCCGGATTGGCTGAAGTTCCTGCTTTGTGTACTGGCCCAGCCTGGCTGACGTTCCTGCTCTGTGTACTGACCTGGATTGGTTTACTTTCCTGCTCTGTGTACCGATTTGGCATGAATTCCCGCTCCATCCGGTGATCTGGTTGGAGTATATGCCTCCAGTGCTCGCACTGTCTTCTGACAGTCCTTGCTTGCCTTGTATAGTCTGCTCCGGCAGTCCCGCTTCCTGTGACCCAATCTTGTATACTCTGCTCTGGCAGTCCTGCTTACTGAGACCCAGTCTCCGGTTATTGTGCCTCGTGATCCTTCACCTCGGTGGTTGAGCTCAATCAGGTTGTACCACGGTACGCTTGATCTGTTTATTGCTATTACCCGAGGTTGGTTTGTTCCCTGGGCACCTCGGTTGTCCCCACGGCCTAAAGCCATATTCAGATCTGAGCATTTGTTTAACCCCTTGGGGTTGGTGCGGTTGCACTTTGGATCACAGTGTACTGCAGGTTACATTGGCGCTCTTCCTTGCTATACAGTATCAGTCACCCTTGACTGTTCTGGCAGTCTGTCTCCTCCAGGGCCTTCGTATACCTCCGTGAGGCCTCTGTCACTTTGTGTTACTCTCTGCGGAGAGGGTGTCCTGTGGGCATTAGTCCTATTAGGGCCTTTCCATACATCCTGGACTAATAGCACCCGTCTCTCCACGGTCTCTTCTAGGATTCCCGCGAACTGTAACCTGACCTGTGGCAGTGTTGTACTTTTGTGTTTCACTGGACCCGTGTGAGTTACTAAATATATTTGTAACCTGACCTGTGTCAGTACTATTTCTGTCTGTACATACTGGACCCGTGTGGGTTACTCTAATTTCTGTGTTTCAATAAAACTGTGTTTTTACCTAAACCTTCTGTGTCTGAGTGTCCTAAAAAAACGTTACAATGCGGTACCAGAGCTCAATTTATACCAGTGCCTGACCTGAAAAACAAGCCACCAAGGAGAGAAGAGCTGGCCTAGTTTGTCTGGGAAGGTGAATAAAAGGAAAAACTTCAAGTCTTTTGTGAGAGACCCCAGTGTGTGAAGATTCGCCTCTTTCCATCTGGTTGTCATGGGTCCTGACAATGCAGCTGTGAATGTAGGGTTTTGCAGAAAAGATTGTAGAGGGGAGGGAGAGGACGCAAGGTGAAGTGAGGTGTTCACCTGACCCCAGGTTTGTAAAATATGGCCCAGGATAATATGATGTTTGCAGCGCATTGGAATTGAAGACGCTTGGACCCAGAGTAGTTGGGCAGGATCCAAGCCCTCTAAGGCATGCAGGGTGAACATAGTCCATCTCTTAGGTGGGGCAGAGATATAATCAAATATTTTTGCCAGAGTGGAGGCTCTGTGATATTTGTGGAAGTCAGGTATGTCTAGACCCCCCTGCATAACCGGAGAGGTAAGGACATTGTATCTAAGTCTTGGCCGCTTCTTAGCCCAAATGAACTGAGAAATAAGTGAGCAGATCGTGTCTATAAAATGTTTGGGGAAAGAGATTGGGAGAGCATTCAGATTATAAAGGACTTTAGGGAGGACCATCATTTTAACTAAGTTGATGTAGCCAAACCAATATATGAACATTGGATCCCAGGAAGATAGATCAGATTTTATTGTGGCAATCAATGGGGAGAGGTTTCGGGTAGGAAGGGAAGAAAGAGCTGGAGAAATATGTATTCCCATGTATTTTATGGAGTCATTGGAGCACTGTAAAGGGAATCTATTCCTAAGTGATTCTGTCGTACACTGGTCCAGATTAATATTAAGAACTTCCAACTTGGAGTAGTTTATTAACACTTGCGAGACATTGGAGTATTTGGTTAGTACCTCTAATAAAGGAGGAAGTGAGGAAGAGGGGTGGGATATGAAAAAAAGAATTTCATCAGAAAAGGCGGACAGTTTAAAATGTTCCGAGCCTCTTCGGATACCCGATATTGATGGGTGGTACGGTCTGCAGAAGCGGCTCAAGTGTAAGGATGAAGATTATGGGCGACAGGGGGCAGCCCTGCTGAGTCCCATTAGTGATGAGAAAAGAGGAGGAAAGAATCCAGTTGAGTAGTACTGTAGCAGAGGGTGAAGTGTATAAACTCATTATACTTTGCAACATAAGTGGCCCGAAATCTATATTGCTCAGAGTTTCTTTGATATAAATCCAGCTGACCCTGTCGAACGCCTTTTCTGCATCGGATGAAAAGAAGATAGTGGGAATTTTCCGTGATAGGGTGAAGTCAGCAAGAGAGATGACTGTGGATATGTTATGTCTGGACTTGCGTCCCGGAACAAAGCCGCTTTGGTCTGGATGGATAAGGTAGGAAAGAAAGGGTCGTAAGCGGATTGCCAGAATCATAGCAAACAGTTGCAGTACTATATTTAAAAGAGAAATTGGGTGGTAACTCCCGCATTGAGTAGGATCCTTTTGTGTTTTCGGGATGACCACAATGTGTGATTCCAAGGACTGCTATGGGAATGGCTGACTATCATGGTGCCCGTGATTGCTGACTTCTGCTGTCAGTCAGGTGTGAGTACTCTCCATTAGCCGCCTGTCTTTTGCCCACCCAGTATTGCCTATAGACTGGGCTGAGGCACCCTTTGGTTGCCCTTTCGTGGTGTCTCTATATCAGCAGTCACCTGCCTTGTATCTGTATCCTTGGGCCTGTTTCGCTCTGCTACCAGTGTCAGCGTATCTCCAGTAGTCAGTGCCTCTCCTGAGTGGTTCCTGCCTCCGTTCCAGATCCGGTTGGGCTGTCGTTCCTGCTTCCATTCCAGTTCCCATGCTGTCGTTGTTCCTGCTCCGTTCCTGACCTGGTTGGCAGTCCTGTCGTCCCAGTGGTTGTCCTGGCTTGTCTGCTGTTCCTGCTGCTGTATCCTGATTGTCATCCGTCTGGCTGCTGGGTCGCCTGGGCGACATTTTGATCATTGGTTTACTCCACATTCACCAGTTGCTGGTCCTGTTGGTATAGAACTGGTTGGACGATACGATTGTCCAGTACGTGGTACTGGTTTACTCCACATTCACCGGTTGCTGATTCCACTAGTATAGAACCGGTTGGGCGCTATTGTTGTCCAGTATGCGGTACTGGTTTACTCTACATTCACCGGTTGCTGATTCCGCTAGTATAGAACCGGTTGGGTGTTTCTGTTGTCCAGTACGCGGTACTGGTTTACTCCACATTCACCGGTTGCTGATCCTGCTACTATAGAACCGGTTGGGCGTTACTGTTGTCCAGTAAGCGGTACTGGTTTACTCCTCATTCACTGGTTGCTGATCCCACTAGCATAGAACTGGTTGGGCTATACGGTTGTCCAGTACGCAGTACTGGTTTACTCTACATTCACCGGTTGTTGATTTCACCATTACTGAACCGGTTGGGCGTTACTGTTGTCCAGTACGCGGTACTGGTTTACTCCTCATTCACTGGTTGTTGATTCCTCCATTACAGAACCGGTTGGGCTATACGGTTGTCCAGTACGCGGTACTGGTTCACTCCACATTTACCGGTTGCTGATTCCTCCATTATAGAACCGGTTGGGCATTTCTGTTGTCCAGTGCATGAGACTGGTTTACTCCACATTACCGGTTGCTGATCCATCTATTATAGATCCGGTTTGCTATACTGTTGTCCAGTGCATGGTACTGGTTAAACCTTCATTCTCCGGTTGCTGCTGCCTCCATTATTGCACCAGTTTGGTCTCCCTGGTTGTGATACTGGTTTGCTCCACTGTTCCATCTTATGCTGCTGCTCCATCTATTCATCATTAGTGGAGCTGTCTTTCTGTCCTCCTGGCTTTCTTGCCCGGTATATTGGCAAGGCCGGTAGAGCCACATTCAGATTGTCGTGATACCCTCCAGGCTGCCTTGCCCGGTACATTGGCAAGGCCAGTAGAGCCTGTCTCCATTCCAGAGTGCCATCTTTCAGGCTGCCTTGCCCGGTATATTGGCAAGGCTGGTAGAGCCAGATTCAGATTGTCGTGTAACCCTCCAGGCTGCCTTGCCCGGTATATTGGCAAGGCCGGTAGAGCCTACCATGCTGTATCTTGCAAAAACTACTGTTTGAACCGATTATGTACATGTCATATATGTGTATGTTCAGGACCCATGGGGGTTCCCATTAAACTTTTCAATAAAGTTTGATTTTTATCTTACTCTGTGTCTGAGAGTCAAAACAAACCGTGACAGTACGAAAGGGCCATGACCTCAGACAGTAAGAGTGAAGGTAACACACAGAATATCCATTGGAGGATGGATGTACATGAGCAGCCTTTGGATCAGTTGGCAATGGCCATCCAAACTATCCTTGAGCGTACTGTACTTACTGACAAGTCTGTTTCAAGGCCGGTGGTCTCCCCAGTTTCGACACCGGAAAATGAAACTATTACCTCTGTGGCTGCAGTCAAAGGGCTAACTGCTTCTGCACCATTGCCACTCAGATATGATGGCGAACCCAGTCTGTGCAGAGGGTTTATCAATCAACTTGAGATATTTCTGGAGTTGACCTCTCATGCCTTTCCCAATGATCGCAGTGAAGTGGGGTTTATGATATCCTTATTGACTGGTCGTGCACTGGCATGGGCAAATCCCTTATGGGAAAATGTTAACCTTGCACAAAAAATTTCAGGGAATTTGTGCAAACATTTCAGAGAATATTCGAGATCCCTGGTAGAACCACCTCTGCTGCTAAACGTCTAATGGAGATTCAACAGGGCAAACAGACTGTGGGCGAGCATGCCATAGAATTCCGTACACTAGCAGCAGAGGTAGGTTGGAACAATGAGGCGTTGTTGGCTGCCTTTACTCAAGGTTTGGGCGATTAAATCAAAGATGAAATTGCAGCTAGACAGCTGCCTAATGATCTGGACTAATATATTGATTACGCAATTCTAATTGACACTCGGTTCTGGGACAGGCTTATGGCTAAAGACCGTAGGGGGCGGTCAAAAAGCACTGGGCCTAGCAGTTTATTTTGCCCACCCATCCATCCCTCGTTGCCTAAATCCAATGACCATGCACGGGAACCTGGTGAACCTATACAATTAGGTTTTACCAGGTTAACCAAAGAGGAACGAGCACTTCGCAGGAGGCAGGGTTTATGTTTATACTGTGGTAAATCTGGGCACTTGCTAAGAACCTGTTCCATACCTCCGGGAAACTAACACACCTAGGGTACCTTGGGGGACAGGCCCTAGGTGGTGTTCATCCGTCCCCAGGTTTGAGCATACAAAAACCCACCATCCAGGTGGTACTTTTGTGGGCAGATCGCTCTGTGAAGGTTCCGGCCCTGATTGATTCTGGTGCTGCCGGATATTTCATGGATAATGCCTTTGCTGAACGGCACAAGATTCCGTTGATTAAAAGAGAATCCCCTCTGGCTATTGAGGCTATTGATGGCAGACCACTGCAACCTGCCCAGGTTACGTTTGAAATAATGCCACTTCCTATGACTATTGGGGCGCTTCATAAAGAGGAACAGCAGTTTCAGACAATCATTTCTCCTAACCATGTAGTACTTATCCTTTGTCTTGTGAGGAGAACCAAGATATGGAGGAATATATTTCAGATGCCCACAAAGAGGGATAATCATGAAATCCACCTCACCAGCTGGGGCTGGGTTCATTTTTGTGAAGAAAAAGAATGGTGAATTAAGACCATGCATTGATTACCATGCCCTAAATAAGTTGATGCCTAAGAATGCATATCCGATACCACTCATCACCAAATTATTTGACAGGTTAAAAGGTTCCTCTGTTTTCACAAAATTGGACCTATGTGCAGCATATAACCTGATTCGGATCGGAGCTGGTGATGAGTGGAAGACGGCTTTTAACACTAGATCCGGGCACTATGAATATCTAGTAATGCCGTTTGGTCTCTGTAATGTGCCTGCAGTGTTCCAAGAACTAATCAATGATATCCTCAGAGATATGCTGCAGTCCTGTGTGGTGGTTTACTTGGACGATATACTTATTCACTCAGATGACTTGTAACAACACATCAAGGATGTGTCAGAAGTGTTGCTCCGTCTACACAAGAACAAATTGCATTGCAAATTGGAAAAATGCGAGTTTCATAGATCCAGTGTGCCCTTCTTGGGGTTCGTTATTGCCAAGGAGGGTATTGCCATGGATCAGGAGAAAATTTCGGCAGTTTTGCAATGGCCATGACCTAAAGTCCTAAAAGCGATTCAACAATTTCTGGGCTTCGCTAATTATTACAGAAAGTTTATTTAGAAATTTTCCTCAATTGTTAAACCATTGTCTGACCTTACTCATAAGGGCGCTAATCCTTCCCAATGGTCTGAGGTGGCTGAATGTGCTTTTGAGACATTGAAATCTGCCTTTGCTGCTGCTCCAGTGTTATCCCACCCCAACCCAGCTCTCCCGTTTACATTGGAGGTCGATGCCTCAGAGAATGGGGTTGGGGCAGTACTCTCTCAAAGACCAGAAAAAGGGAGTACCCTCAGACCTTGCGGGTTTTTCTCAAAGAAATTGTTGCCCTTAGTCACTATGAGATAGGTGACAGAGAACTACTGGCTATCATTTTCAGTCTTAAGGAGTGGCGTAATTTATTGGAAGGCACCAGAAATCCCGTATTGATTTTCACAGAACATAAAAATCTGATCTATCTTTCAGAAGCCAAAAGATTGTCTTCTCGTCAGGCCAGATGGGCGTTGTTCCTTTCCCGATTTAACTTTATCGTATCTTACTTGCCAGGTTCCAAGAACGTTAGGGTTGATGCCCTGTTTAGACAATTTGAGCCTGAGACCGACAAGGGCGAGGTCCCAGCACCTATTATACAGCCTTATCGTATATTGGCCACATTACGCACTAGTATCACTTCGCCACTGGGGGAAGAGATTCTGGCCACCCAGGGTACGGCTCCTCCATAAACCCCAGTGGGCAAGTGTTTTGTCGATGAGCCATTCCGTACTAGACTACTTGAAACCTACCATTCTTCTAAGGCTGCTGGGCACATTGGTAGGGATCAATTAATTTGGTCACTCTCACAAGTTTTCTGGTGGCCCTCCTTGAGGGCAGATTGTGCTGTGTTTACCAATGCCTGTGCCACCTGTGCTCGTGCCAAGACCCCTAGACATCTCCCTGTGGGCCTACTTCAACCAGTGCCTAATGGCGAACGTCCCTGGTCTCATGTTTCTATTGATTTTATGGGAGAATTGCCTAGGGGATATTCCTTCATACTTATGGTGGTGGACAGATTTTCTAAAATGGCTTATTTCATGCCTCTCCGTGGCCTTCCCTCTACCAAAGAATTAGCAGTAGTTTTCGCTAAGGAAGTATTCCGGTTGCACTGGGTACCCAGAGTTCTGGTGTCCGACCGGGGGAGCCAGTTCATGTATAGATTTTGGATAGCCTTTTGTGAAAAGATGGGCATCCAATTGTCCTTTTCCTCTGCATACCACCCCCAGACCAATGGGGCTGCTGAGCGTGCCAATCAGGGACTAGAACAGTTCCTGTGCTGTTTTGTTACTGATCATCATGATAACTGGGCCAAACTGTTGCCGTGGGCAGAGTTCGCCAGGAACTGTGCAGTTAACTCTTCATCCGGGAGCTCTCCGTTTCTTATCAACTACGGGTTCCAGCCGTGCTTGCTCCCGGATTAATTTCAGTCTAAACAGATTCCAGCTCTGGATGAGCATATTGAGCTGCTCTGCTCCACATGGGCACAGGTTCAAAGGGCACTCAGTCAGTCTTTTCAGCGTCATCAGCGCCATGCTAATCGTAGACGGCAGCCAGCAGTCTCTTTACAGGTTGGGGACAGGGTATGGCTATCCTCCAGAAACCTCAAGTTACAAGTCCCATCTAATAAATTGGCTCCCCAGTTTATTGGTCCGTATAAGGTGATCCGTAAAATGAACCCTGTTTCATATGCCTTGGATATCCCTGCGTCCATGCGCATTCACAATGTGTTCCACGTATCTCTCCTCAAACCTCTTGTATGCAGCCGTTATACTACTAACCCTGTGTTGCCAGGGCCTATAGAGGTAGAGGGCGAGGAGGAGTACGAAGTTCAGAGTATCATTGATTCTCGCAGATTTAGAGGAAAATTGCAGTATTTGGTACATTGGAAGGGTTACGGTCCAGAGGATCGATCCTGGGTGGATAGTAAGGACCTTCATGCTTCCAGATTACTGCAAATTTTTCATTCCAAATACCCCCAGAAACCAGGTCCCTCTTCCTAAAGGGGGGGTCTTTGAGAGGGGAGTACTATCACAGTGCCCGTGATTTCTGACTTCTGCTGTCAGTCGGTGTGTGTACTCTCCATTGGCCGCCTGTCTTTTGCCCACCCAGTATTGCCTATATACACTGGGCTGAGGCACCCTTTGGTTGTCCTTTCGTGGTGTCTCTATGTCAGCAGTCAACTGCCTTGTATCTGTATCCTTGGGCCTGTTTCACTCTGCTACCAGTGTCAGCGTATCTCCAGTAGTCAGTGCCTCTCCTGCGTGGTTCCTGCCTCCGTTCCAGATCCAGTTGGGCTGTCGTTCCTGCTTCCATTCCAGATCCCGTGTTGTCGTTGTTCCTGCTCCGTTCCTGACCTGGTTGGCAGTCCTGTCGTTCCAGTGGTTGTCCTGGCTTGTCTGCTGTTCCTGCTGCTGTATCCTGATTGTCATCCTTCTGGCTGCTGGGTCACCTGGGAGACATTTTGATCATTGGTTTACTCCACATTCACCGGTTGCTGATCCCGCTAGTATAGAACCAGTTGGACTATACGATTGTCCAGTACGCGGTACTGGTTTACTCCACATTCACCGGTTGCTGATTCCGCTAGTATAGAACCAGTTGGACTATACGATTGTCCAGTACGCGGTACTGGTTTACTCCACATTCACCGGTTGCTGATTCTGCTAGTATAGAACCGGTTGGGCGCTATTGTTGTCCAGTACACGGTACTGGTTTACTTCACATTCACCGGTTGCTGAGTCTGCTAGTATAGAACCGGTTGGGCGTTTCTGTTGTCCAGTACGCGGTACTGGTTTACTCCTCATTCACCGGTTGCTGATCCTGCTAGTATAGAACCGATTGGGCATTACTGTTGTCCAGTACACGGTACTGGTTTACTCCTCATTCACCGGTTGCTGATCCCGCTAGCATAGAACCGATTGGGCGTTACTGTTGTCCAGTACGCGGTACTGGTGTACTCTACATTCACCGGTTGTTGATTCCACCATTACAGAACCGGTTGGGCTATACGGTTGTCCAGTACGCGGTACTGGTTCACTCCACATTTACCGGTTGCTGATTCCTCCATTATAGAACTGGTTGGGCATTTCTGTTGTCCAGTGCACGAGACTGGTTTACTCCACATTACCGGTTGCTGATCCATCTATTATAGAACCGGTTTGCTATACTGTTGTCCAGTGCACGGTACTGGTTAACCTTTCATTCACCGGTTGCTGCTGCCTCCATTATTGCACCGGTTTGGTCTCCCTGGTTGTGATACTTGTTTGCTCCATGTTCCATCTTATGCTGCTCTTCCATCTATTCAGCATTAGTGGAGCTGTCTTTCTGTCCTCCTGGCTTTCTTGCCCGGTACACTGGCAAGGCCGGTAGAGCCTGTCTCCATTCCATAGTGCCATCTTTCAGGCTGCCTTGCCCGGTATAATGGCAAGGCTGGTAGAGCCACATTCAGATTGTCGTGTAACCCTCCAGGCTGCCTTGCCCGGTATATTGGCAAAGGCCGGTAGAGCCTACTATACTGTATCTTGCAAAAACTACTGTTTGAACCGATTATGTACATGTCATATATATATGTGTATGTTCAGGACCCATGAGGGTTCCCATTAAACTTTTCAATAAGTTTGATTTTTATCTTACTCTGTGTCTGAGAGTCAAAACAAAACGTGACACTGACCCTGCAAGACCGTATTGAAAGAAGATAGAAGAAAAGGGGAAAGAGAAGTGGTGAAGGTTCTATAATAGGGTAAGGTAATTCCATCCGGTCCCGGGCTCTTCCCTAAGGGCATGGTCTTAAAGGGATAGTAATGTTTCATAATAAAAGCAGCTCTAATTAATCATCATAGTATTTGGACTTTGGAGAGTGTTCTTTCAATTCTGTCAGAGTTGTAGTACAAGAGTAATTCAATGACAAAGTCTCCACCTCCCACCCCTTTTACTGATGTAACACTGCTCAGCCAGATCAGAAGGGAGGTGCCCAGGCAGACTGCAGAGAGGGACAATCTTCAATTAAGATAAGGGAAAAAACAGAAAAGCTTGTCAAAGGGGGCAAGGATTTCATTGTTTTCATAGGAATAAGAGTGTCCCCTTCTGTTATCTGTCTGGTCTATGGACTGCATTCCACATCTGAGAAGAGATGGCTTACACTAGGTAAAAGGGACGGGAGGGGAATCTTTGCTTGTGAATATCTCTTAAACCATAAAGGTTTGAGAGATAAGACTTATTTAATTCTTCATGTTTTCTTAATGCCTACAAAATAAAATAAAGTTAAAATGAAGTATTACTATCCCTTTAAGCGCAGCAAAGAGTTCTGCTTCTGTAATAGGTTGCTCGAGGGATTACGCTTCCTGTTTGGTGCTTATAAACCTAGCCAATGTTTTGCCACACTTGTCCCCAGAAATGTATTTTTCATATTTCAGCCGCATGAAGGATTTCACAGTCTCTTCCATCAGGAGTTTATTGAGGTCACTTCTAAGAATCTGAAGGTCCTGCAGAGCTACCGAGAAGAGTGATATTTTGTGAGAGGCCTCCTTGGTCCAAATTTCATTTAACAGGTCTGTAATCGGCTTCCATTTGTTCCGTTTGTGGAAGGCCCCAATTTTAATAAGATGACCACGAGGGACACACTTGTTGCCTCCCATACAGTCAGAGCAGGAATATCAGGATTGGAATTAAGCTGAAATTATTCATCAATAATTGAAATTAAAAGGTCTTGAGTGGCTGGGTCGGCAATGGCATTCACCATTACAGTGTTAATGTCTGACATTAGTCAAAATTAAAGGGAGGGCTTGGGCTTCCAACTGGACTGTAAAGGAAGGGGGAGGGAAGAGGGGGTAGGTTGGAGGGTAGGGGGTGGAGTGAGAAAAAGAAGTAAAAAGAGAGAGAAAAAGAGAGTAAAGAAATACACCGTGGCGGCAGAAAGGCAAAGTGATAAGTAGGAAGAAGATCACCGGTTGTGCCAAAGGGTCTTTGGGGGAAAGCACCTCAGCCAGTTTGAAATAGAAAATGGGAGATGGTCCCATCTGAGCTTATGAAACGTAAAGAAAATCTAAGGAAGAGCAGTTATAGTGGAGACTATAAAGGAGACTAGGAAAAGATTAAGAAACAGAGTAGGAGGGGAAGAGGGGTAGTAGAAGCTTAGGTCCGTGTTAGGAGACAAGATACAGTAAATTAGGTAAAAGAGAGAGTCCTGTAGCAAAGGAGGCAGACAGGGGTTAGTCATGTAAACGTGGAGTGACCCTCCCTCTGGGGTGCAGACAGATCGGAAAGAGGTAAGGAGAAGGTCAGTAATGAGTCCTGATGGCCATGCCTTCCATGGTGGAAAGAACCTGTGGTGCACATAAAGCGGTATAAATACTATGTTGGGGGTAATTAACTGCAAACAAGAGGACATGCAGTGGTTAATAAGACTATGTATTAACACATGGGCCCCAGGGATTACATATCGGGGTCACAGGGGTTAGTTGTGAAGGTGAGGAGCCCCCACATGATGTGAACATATTTAAAATTACGTCCACTATGATTTTGTGGTAGTGATATGAACCCAAACAGGGAGCCCGAGTCCACCATTGAGATGGGGGAGACATGGGTGCAGTGGGGAAGTGTGGAATCTTCGTTAAGGGGTCTAATCAGAAGGTGGGGCATGTGTGACTAACAAAGACCTCTTGATGGAGCAATGTTGTAGTCCAGGAGACTGGAGGGAAGGGAGTCAGTGGGTCCGGTCAAGGCCCCAAATCCGTGGGTGGGGGGGGGATGGCTCCAAGGTTACGATGGGTCCAGCAGGTAAAGGGTAACTAACTGAAAAGGACATGTCAGGAAAAGTCTGAAGGTCACCATCAGGCAGTCAGTAGTACTACATGGAGTCTGGGGCTGACCAGGATGGACACTGTTGGTACATCATCTTACAGAGGGGCCAACAGTCTTCCTCAAACTGCGAGCCACAGCATGAACATTTTTGCTATACATTCAGTTCTGAGGCTTAATGAGAATGACAGGAGGCATAACAGTTCTGTAGTACTCTATGAACAAGAGTCAGTAAGGAGCGATAGCCAGGCTGACGAAAACACATCAAGAACAGTGGGGTGGTCCAGACCCCAATTAAGGGAATTGGTCCAGTTCACTGAGTGATGTCGTCAGGTAACAAATGTGAGGGAAAGTAATGGGGGTCATCAGGAAACAAGTCCCAAAGTGACATTACAAGTAGCAACCCGCTATATGTAGGGTGGAAGAAACTAACATTTGCATCGAGGTGTAAATGTGTATAAGTCTGGAAAATACGTAGATTTTCATAATAAAGGTTTACTATTCCTTTAACACCAATTTTTGCAGGCAAAATACATATATGCATTAACATCTTAAGGACTAGTGAACACAATGTGACACAGTAAGCTGTGCACTCCTCTAGTCCATAAGGGCTTGACTGGAAAACCTGAAGCGTATATATAGTAATGATTTTATTGTTGAGTGTGGTAAGCATTCTCCCGCTGCTGGGGAAATGCCTGATTAAAAAATGCCCATTTAATTTTGGCGACAAGGTGCTTTGGATCAAATATACAAATTTGAAAGCTCAGCTCTCCCGGAGTTAGTCTGTGACTCCAGTGGCTGCACTTCAGAGTATGCACTGTAGCTCTGTATTATATATAGATGGACAATCTCCGACATCATCAGGACTTTCATGCCAGCAAACCGCATGATCCAGCCTCAAAGTATGTGCTGTGGAATGAAGATAAATCACACCATTTCTTCTAAGCCTTGTTCAATTTATTTCCATAAACAAGTTGCAGAGGAAAGTAACCATCTGAACCACCCACTGCCCATCCAATGACACAAACAGCATTGAAGTGAGGAATTATGGCACATGTAGCTCTATATATCTATCTATCTATCTATCTATTGCTCATATGTATCTATCTCATATCTATCTAATCTATCAATCGCATATATATCTACATCATATCTATCTATCTATCTGTCTATCGATCTATCTATCTATCTAGCTATCTCATATCTATCTATCTATCTATCTATCTATCTATCTATCTATCTATCTATCTAGCTCTCTATCTGTCTGTCTGTCTATCTACCGCATATATATCTATCACTCATATCTATCTCATATCTATCTATCTATCTATCTATCTCATATCTATCTATCTGTCTCATAACTATCTATCTCATATCTATCTATAGATCTATCTCTCTGTCTGTCTATCTTTCTCATATCTACCTATCTATCTCATATCTGTCTATCTATCTATCTTTGTATCTATCTGATATATATATATATATATATATATATATATATATATATATATATATATGTCTCATATCTATCTCATATCTATCTATCTATCTGTCTCATATCTATCTATCTATCTATCTATCTATCTATCTATCTATCTATCTATCTATCTTCCGCATGTTTATAGGTCTCATATACAATGTAATACATAAGTATTTGGACAATGAAGCAACAATTAAGAGGACAACACATGGGCTGTCAGCTTGTATTTGAGGGTATTTGCATGCATAAACCGTGTTAAAAATACTGCCCTTTTAATACATAATTCCTCGATTTTGGGGGATCAAGTGTAAGTGGACAATTGCCTGCTCAACTGTTTATTGACCAAGTGTGCCTTTGCATCATGAGTTCATGCACAAGAGCATTAACAAAAGATCTAGAAGTGATTCAAGAGGTGTTTTCATTTGGATGCTGTTGCTGTTGTCTCTCAACATGAGGAAGGAAGATGTGTCGGTAAAGCAGGCCATCATGACACTGAAAAATCTGAATAAATCAATCAGAGACTTAGCCAAAATGTTAGGTGCATCAAAATCAAATGTGTGGTACATTGTTTAGAATCAAGAATGAGCAGGTAAGCTCAGCAATACCAAACCACCTGGTAGACCATAGAATGCCACTGTAATGAATATCCAGAAAATGTTTGTAAGAATGACGAAAAACTTTGTCAACTGTTAAACAGGTCATGACACTCTCCAGGATGTAGTTATAGAAGTGTCAAACAGTATCATAACGAGAAGACTACACCAGCATAAACACAGAGGGTTTACTAGAAGAAGCAATCCACTGGTAATCCTCTACAATAGGAAGGCCAGGTTATGTAGCTGAAACCCAACATAAAATAATCTGTAGTATTCAGGAACAAAGTCATAAGGATAAATGAAATGAAGAGCAATCTGTACCCAAGTGATGGAAAGAGGAAAGTTTGGAGAAAGAAAATAACAGCACATGATCCAAAGCATAACACCTCGTCTATGAATGATGGTGAAGGAAGTCCTATGGATTGGACATGGATGGTTGCCATTGGATCTGGATCACTTGTCTTTATTGATGATGTGAGACTGCTGACCATAGCAACAGGAGGAATTTTGTAATGTACAGTAACATCTCATCTACTCAGAAGCAAATGCCTAAAAAATCATTGGAAGGCGCTTCACCTTGCAACATGACAATGACTCCAAACATACTATTAAAGCAACCAATGAATTTTTCAGGGCCAAAAAGTGGAATGTTCTTGACTGCCAAGTCAATCACCCAACTTGAATCCAGCTGACCATGTGTTTCACTAGCTGACTGACAAGAAGATTGAAGAGAACAAAGAAGAACTGAAGATGGCTGCAGGACAGGACTGACAAAGCATCACCACTCAGCGTCAGGTAATGTCTATGGGTCACAGAATTCAGGAAGTCATAGAATTCAAAGGATTTGCAACAATGTACTAAATATGACAACGTTGTTTAAGATTTTATTTGTGCAGTTACATTGGCCTCCTAAAATGGAGGAACTATGCATAAAAATGGCTGTAATTCCTACATGATTTATGGATGTAAATACCCTCAAATTAAAGCAAACAGTCAGCACTTTATTCACTTAATCATTATATCATTCCCAATCCAAAGTGCTGGAATACAGATCCAAAACAGTAAAACTTGTATCTCTGACCAGATACTTCTGCACTATCTATCAATCTATCTATCTAACTTCTGCAGAATGTCTGTAAGTCTCCTTATGACAGTGAGCCAGAGCGTTATATCCTAGATAATCATTAATCTGTATTTTACTCATAGTCATTTTGGAATCACATCTTTGGCCTCCTGTGTGTACTTTATAGCTGAACTGTAGATTGTAACCTTCTGTTGTCATTTTTCAGGTAATATTGTTTTTATCTCTTCTGGCTGTCTACCTCTCTCTCTCTCTCTCTCTCGCTCTCTCTCTCTGCTCACACTTTCATTGCTACCTTCTTGATGCTCAAATTACCTTATTGGTCCCAGTTGTTTCTGATCACATGTCCTAATACCCCTTTATAGCAGTGTATAACTGCTGCAGTGTGTCTGTTTTAAAGCCTGGTTTTAAGTATCATTATGAGAGTAAGCCAGAGAGTTATATCTCAGTTATTAATCTGCAGTTATTAATATGTAATTTGCTCATAGTAATTTTGGAATCACATCTTTTGTCTGCTGTGGAAACTGAAAACAGACTGCTATCAACAAAATAACTAATCTTGCTGGATTCAGACCAAAGGAATGTTTGTCTTCACCAAGCACTGACATTTGCATCTTCTATCAAAACTGCTGAACATCTAATGCAAGACACCAGGATTACCACGAGGGAGTTCACAATCTGCACAGTTAGCCTTTAAATCCACTGACAAAAGAAAAGATCCTAACTCAGATTTCTTCTGCAAACCCTATTACCCAAAACAATGTCTACCTGTATTTAACATCAATGGATTATATTCTTTACCCCTGACTGACATCTGTCTTCAAGATACTTGGTAGTTCTGCAACTGACTCTCTTCACCGTCTCTGGATCCTGCACCTTTTACTGCCATGAGCTGCCAAGTCATCAGTACTCTCCTGGAACACAAACAGACTGTTCACAGATTCTCCTGTCCCATGCATTAACCTCACCATGTCTAATATGGTTCTTGTTTTTCATCACCATCCTTACCTGCAACAGACTCTCCTCCTCCTGTGTCCACATTAACTGCCATTCCATTCATATTGCACCCTCACCTCTTCCCTCACCACTTCTCAACTCCCATTAACTTTTCCTCATTCCTCCATTCCCTATCACCACCATCTCCTTCTACCCATGAAAACTGCATCACTGCTTTAGTGCTCACTCCCACCTTCTGTCCCTCACCCTTCTCATTCTGCTTGTTGCATGTGACTTTTCACCTAACCAAGGCCCATTTTCCATTCCGTCTTGTACTGCAACACCCTCTCACATACAGAATATATGTAACCTAATAACTGTCCCACGTCACCTAACCTCCTCCTCTCTCTTTTTGTTTTGGTCTCTGGAAGCCCCGCTGTGTGCAATAAACTAACTTCATGATTTGTTCATCTCATACTCTCTAAATCTCCTTGCCATCACTGAAAACTTACATCATAAGTCACTGCTGCAACTGCTCCACATTCACATGGCGGTCTACAATTCACCCACACCCTAGGCCTGGTAACAGACAGAAGGGTGGAGCAGGCATCCTGCTGTTCTCTAACCATACATTTCTGTTAATCCCCTCTGTTCCCTCTCTCTCCTTCCCTACATTCAAAGTTCATACCCTTAGTGTCTTCTCCCCCTTATCCTTGCATGATGCTGTCATATACAGACCACCTGGTACTACTACACAGTTCCTTGACCACTTTGCTTCCTGTCTCCCTCATTTTATGTTCTCTGATGTCCTTACTCTCATCCTGGGAGACTTCAGCATCCCTGTAGATAACCACATAACCCCCTCTGCCCTCAAACTCCTCCCCTTAACAACCTTCTTTGTTCTATTACAGTAGACAGGCTCTCCAACACAATGATGGACACTCCGCTGAGCTGGCCTTCACAAACCTCTGCTCTGTCTCTAACTTTTCTAATGTTCCCTTTTCAAACAGACCCACAACTTGCCTCGGTCACTGCCCTCAAAAGCACTTCTTTCTCCCAATTTTAACTGACCCCTATGGTAAACTGGTTTACCCTAGAATTGATCCTTAGTCGAAGACTCATACCTTCCCATACAGTGCATTATTAATCATTGCTCGTCTATGGATACCAGTTGGTGTAGCCGTACCGTTCTTAGGAAAGGTCTGTTAGTTTGTTAGTATTTTATATTGATTGTACATCTATTCAAGGTGCTATTTTCTCGTCCTCAGGATACTGAAGTTTATGCCCCGCTCTGTACTGTTCACCGTGATCCTAAATATTTCTTTTGCCCTGACAAATTCAATCCTGATCGCTTCCTCGATGAACAGGGCAGGTTCAAGAAGAACAACGCCATGGTGCCTTTCTCTGCAGGTATGATCCATCATTAGAAAACTTTAAATGGGAAACAGCTTGGGAAAAACTCATTAGAGAAAGATTTAGGAGAACTGATAGACAATAGACTTCACAGCAGTGTGAAGAGTCACTCAGCAAATAGGGTACTATCCTGCATAAAAAGGGGGTATAGATGCACAGGATGCTAATATAATTCTACCTCTATATAAATACACGTTAAGGCCTCATCTAGAATATGGTGTACAGTTTTCAGGCATCAGTTCTTTAAAAAGACATTACTGAACTGGAAAAAGTGCAGAGACAAGCAAAGAGGACCATAAAGGGATTGGATGATCTGAGTTATAAAGAGAGACTAACCAAAATGGGTTTATTTACATTAGAGAAGAGACGTCTAAGGGTTTATATGATTACCATTTACACATATATTCAAGCTAATACAAAGAACTATCCAATGAATTATTTACATAAAGAGTTGAGATAAGAACAAGAGGTCATTAATTAAGACTAAAGGAAAGGTGTTTTCAACTAAAACAAAGACAGGGTTTTTTTTACAGTAAGGGCAGTAAAGTTATGTAATTCTTTGCCTTGGGATGCTATGCTTGCAGATATTGTAACTGCTTTCAAACAAGTAATGAATACCTATCTAGTGTAGAACAATACTGAGAATTATGACAGTTGGCTTCATATCAAATAGAATGTTGATCCAGGAAAATATCTGACTGTCATTTGGAGTAAGGAAGGATTTTTTTTTTACGAACTTGGGGCTTAATTGGAAATGGCTTCAAGATGTGATAAAGCTAAGAGAAACTTGAGTCACACATTCCAATGTGTTTGATATTCAAAGGAAGCTATGCATCAATATGTATCAAGGTGAAGTGACTTCAGTACACAGGCTCCATATAATAACACATGAATAAGAACATTTATCTCTCCTTTTCCCCACCATGGTGTATATCCCGGCAATCCTCTTAGTACATAAACCTCAGTGTAGTCTCCTCCTAGAAACCTTTTTTCTATTCCCCCAGGAAAGCGAAGTTGCCCTGGAGAAAGTCTGGCTCGTATGGAGCTTTTCCTCTTCATCACCAACATCCTGCAGAACTTCACTCTGACCTCACCGACGCATTTCACTGATGATGATGTTGCTCCGAAAATGAAAGGATTTGTAACTTTCCCTGTAAACTACCAGGTTTCATTTGTTCCTCGCTAACTGAACCAAGATTTGATAATGAAAACAATGTCAAACTGGTCCTTTTAGTAGTTTGGAAATATAGTCTGTGTATGAAGAATTGATTGTTAAAAGGGAGAGGCTTAGCAAATACTTTGAAAATATATATATATATAAAAGATAACATGTTTTGATCCTCAGAAAGATGAATCAAACCTTTGGAATCTTGCTTATATCATGGTACTGTGCACCATGAAGGGTTTATAATATATTTCGAAGCTAAATCTGTATTTATACTTATAAAATATTACTCCAAGTAAGAAAACTAATAAAAAATATATCATGGATGAATCCTCAGTGTTCAACGCTTGTTTTAAAGGGAATTTTTCCTGAATAGAGTTTACATTCCCTAAATTCGTCAGTTTTATCTGCTAAAAGAATTAAAGCACATCTGTCACATATAATAAAAGGATTAACGTAATCTAACATTTTTCCACATCTTCACATCAGTGGGATTATCCATCTTGACAGGATCTGCATGATTAATTTATTCCACCCTTTTGGTGGGAGCCTGGCAGCCTCAGAAGAAGTGTGGATTAGGGAGGCAAGGTCAGGACAGGTGAGTAAGTATGCAGGCTGAATTAATGAATTTGTTAATTTGAACATAGTTGTGCCACACAGGTTAAAGAGTCCCTAACTAATAACTGTACATGGTTAACTCTCAATTAAGGGATACTGGGGTCTATGCCCACTTTGTAATCTCACCACTTGGATAATTACATGCTTTGGTCCATTTTTTATGGTCAGACTCAGAACTAATGGAACACAGCTAAAACAAAGGGATGGCGATAGCAAATAAAATTACCTTTGAGGGATGCCTGCATTTGTGTGCTTATAACAAGAGGATACCAATCTGTATGTTGTGATTGGCTATTTCAACTCAGCAACAGGAGAAAAATGACTCAGGGATAAAACACTGTCATCCCCATAGTGAGACATTGCAAAGGTCTACCCACATGCCATGTCACATATTAAAAGGCACCTGAGTCTTATGTGCTCAAGACACTCAAATGATCACATGTACATGCAATTGACTACAGCCAGGAGAAATGGTGGAGCTTGACTGTCACTGAAGTAGTCTGGTTAGAATCAAGCTACTCACTCACTATCTGATAGGATGCCTATAGCAGGCATTTTGTCACACATTGTGTTCCACATATCACATGATATTTTATTAACGCCTCTTTGACTTGGGCTTTACAATGGGTGATGCATGCACCATAGCTTTAATTTTGTGTTTGTGGCAGGGTTGATTAATGTCTGTCAGTGCTGTGATCATTACAGAACAGGACACAACCGTGATACCTGTAAACAGATCCCTCCTCCCCCAGCTAAACAACATTAGAGTCAACACTGTAATCTAGATATCTCTAAAGCCATTACACTGACCAATCAGTAGGACCCCACCTTTAACCGTTTGAGTCCCAGAGAGGTATGCACCAAATTGCAATGTAAATAGTTTAAAAGAAACAGTATTAACCCGCTGAGTGCCAGAAGCATACACAACACGTTGCAGAGCAATGCCTTGCATACCACTCTGACACTCAGAAGGGATAAAGACAAACATGAAACAATCAGATCCCCCACTAGGCAATCCATTCTCATTATCCATGTAAGCCGATGTATCAAGATTTATGGAGCAAATGTGCACAAGAATATCACCAGAGGGAACAAATGAAAATCCCCAAATGCAAGGTTTCCAGATCATCCATTTAATGGGATAGTAATGTTTCATAATAAAAACGCTCTAATTAATCTTCATAGTGTTTGAGTAATGGAGAGTGTTATTTCAATACTGTCAGAGCTGTAGTTCAAGAGTAATTGAATGATAAAGTATCCCCCTCCCACCTCTTTTATAATAGCTGGACAGTACAGCAATTGAAACTGAGCAATTGTAAGTGTACAAAGAGATATTCTGGAGATCTATTTTGTATCCATTTTGATGATATCTAGTCTTCTCTTTCATAGGTAAGAATTTTATGAATCTATTCCTAATTACCACCTGTAGACAAGATTCAGGGCTGATTAGATAATTGGTAAGGAGTCTGAACACTGAAACTGAACACTGAGTCATTGAGGTGGTTGGGACTGATGTGTTAATTAGTACCTGTTAGATCTAGTCACATACTGTTTTGCTAATTAATGGGAGTTGCCTTCTATGTATAAAAGTAGGTTTGCTATTAGCTGGGCAGTACAGCAATTGAAACTGAGCAATTGTAAGTGTACAAGGAGATATTCTGAAGATCTATTTTGTATCCATTTTGATGATATCTATTCTTTTTCATAGGTAAGAATTTTATTACTCTATTCCTAATTAGATTTCTAAATAATACCTGTAGACAAGATTCAGGGCTGATTAGATAATTGGTAAGGAATATGAACACTGAAACTGAACACTGAGTCATTGAGGTAGTTGGGACTGATGTGTTAATTAGTACCTGTTAGATCTAGTTACATACTGTTTTGCTAATTAATGGGTGTTGCCTTCTGTGTATAAAAGTAGATTTGTTATTAGCTGGACTAATAAATAGCTGGGCAGTACAGCAATTGAAAGTAAGCAATTGTAAGTGTACAGGGAGATATTCTGGAGATCTATTTTGTATCCATTTTGATGATATCTAGTCTTCTCTTTCATAGGTAAGAATTTTATTGCTCTATTCCTAATTACTACCTGTAGACAAGATTCATGGCTCATTAGATAATTGGTAAGGAATCTGAACACTGAAACTGAACCCTGAGTCATTGAGGTGGTTGGGATTGATGTGTTAATTAGTACCTGTTAGATCTAGTCACATACTGTTTTGCAATTTAATTGGAGTTGCCTTCTGTGTATAAAAGTAGGTTTGATATTAGCTGGGCTAATTAATAGCTGGGCAATACAGCAATTGAAAGTGAGCAATTCTAAGTGTACAAGGATATATTCTGGAGATCTATTTTGTATCCATTTTGATGATATCTTTTCTTTTTCATAGGTAAGAATTTTATTACTCTATTCCTAATTAGATACTTAATTAATACCTGTAGACAAGATTCAGGGCTGATTAGATAATTGGTAAGGAATATGAACACTGAAACTGAACACTGAGTCATTGAGGTAGTTGGGATTGATGTGTTAATTAGTACCTGTTAGATCTAGTTACATACTGTTTTGCTAATTAATGGGTGTTGCCTTCTGTGTATAAAAGTAGGTTTGTTATTAGCTGAGCTAATAAATAGCTTGGCAGTACAGAAAATGAAAGTGAGCAATTGTAAGTGTACAGGGAGACATTCTGGAGATCTATTTTGTATCCATTTTGATGATTTCTATTCTTCTCTTTCATAGGTAAGAAGTATTACCAGCGTCTCTGTATCTATCTGAGAGGGGACTTGTTGTTCCAATTTTCTTTCCATCTCTCCATTTTTGCTCTTCTTTATTGTAGAATCTTTTGAGAGTTAATTTTCTGATGAATTTCTGTGTATCCATGAACAGAGCAAATTCATTTGGTTTGTTTGCTGGGAAAAATTTTAGGCCCTTTCTTAAAATGGACAATTTATTAACAGAGAGGTCATGTTGGGATAAATTGAAGATCCCATGATCATGGGTTCTCTCTTCCTTGATTTCTTTTTTTATTGGACCTTTCCTCCTCAAGTTCCTCTTCTGAATCGTCTCCTCTTTTCCTGTGTAATGTCTGTCTCTGTTCTTTGTCTCAGTCCTTGTTTCACTCCATTCTCACCCAGGTTTCCATAGGTGTTTGTTTCCCTGCCTCTAAAAAGACTGCTTATTGGTTTTGTTCTTAGGAATCGCGCCTAGGGCCTTCTGTACCTGGAATCTGTTTCCAGTGGATTGAGTTAGGTTTATTGAATGTAAAGGCTGTTGTGTAGAAACATTTCCTTCTTTGTTCCTGTGATTTGTATGAGTTGGAAGTGTTATTTGTTGTTTTGATTCATTCTCGTTATTTGATTTGATAGATGGTTATTTTTTTCTCTATTTTCCTTAGGAGTGCCATGCTCCTTTGGTTTATGTGTCTTAAGTTGTTGATCTTGATTCTTCTTGATGATGAAGGTTCATATCACCCCCAATATTAATTATGGGTAATTTATTGTTAATTGTTGTTGTTTTTCTTTTTCCAATTGTCTCTTTGTTCCTTCTGACTCAGTAGAGTTATCTGTTGTGCTTGATAAATCTGGTTGAGAGGAAGATGTTGAAACCATGTTAGTTCTTGTTATTTGTTATTTTTGTCTGTTTGTTGAGACTTGTTTGTTGTAAGTATTAGTTTGTAGTGTTGAGCGAGCGTGCTCGGCCGATGCTCGGATCGGCTCGAGCATCGCTCTGCTCGGCACATGGCGGTACTCGTCGAGTACCGCCATGTGCTCTCCCGCCATGTTCGGGTGGCGGGGATCTGTGCCGGAAGAGGCACAGATCAGAAGACGCTCCGCTGGACCACCAGGGACTGGAGGTACGGGGGCATTGCAGAGATGAAGGGGGCATAGCGGAGATGAAGGGGGACATTGTGGAAGAGGGGCATAGACTCTATGCCCCTCTTCCACAATGTCCCCCTTCATCTCCGCTATGCCCCTCTTCCACAATGTCCCCCTTCATCTCCGCTATGCCCCTCTTCCACAATGTCCCCCTTCATCTCCGCTATGCCCCTCTTCCACAATGTCCCCCTTCATCTCCTCTATGGCATAGAGGAGATGAAGGGGGACATTGTGGAAGAGGGGCATAGCGGAGATGAAGGGGGACATTGTGGAAGAGGGGCATAGCGGAGATGAAGGGGGACATTGTGGAAGAGGGGCATAGCGGAGATGAAGGGGGACATTGCGGAGATGAAGGGGGACATTGCGGAGATGAAGGGGGCATTCAGAGATGAAGGGGGCATAGCGGAGATGAAGGGGGGCATTGACCAGGCACCCTCCCCTCATCAGAGCAGGGGGTGCCTGGTGAAATGCTCGTGTCGCCCCATGCTTTTCAATGGGGCTCGGGTGCTCGGCCGAGCACTCGAGCCTCAGGGGGTGCTCGGTCAGAGCACCCGAGCACCCGAGCATCGGGGTGCTCGCTCAACACTATTAGTTTGGCATCCATAAGATGAGGTTTGGAAATGTTTGGGAATATGCATTATTCCAATATATTGGACCTTGATAGTTGCCCCTTTTGTTCCAGTTTCTTTGGTTTCTATTGTTATAGTCTTCTTAATCTCGTTTAAGTTTATTTTGTTTTCTTTGGATTAATTCCTTTTCAAAATATTCCGCTCCTGAATTGGTTAATTGATCTAAATTGGCAAAATCCATATCCAGTTTCTGTTCAAGTTTTTTTTGGAGAGTTTCTATTTTTTTAATTGTTTTATCCATTTGGGCAGTTCTATATTTAATGATTAATTCCATAAGGCCTTTTGAACATTTATCTAGGATTCCATTTCATTGTTGGTAAACTCAGTCTCGTTTTTCCAAAAGATGGCTCTTTATGAATTCTTAAGACCCTAGGGATTTGACTTTTTTCCAAGTATTTTTGTAATGTTATAATTTCTCACCATTGGCTCATTTCTTTTTTGAGCAATTTCTCTAGGTCAAAGAAGAGGGTTTTAATAATTGTTTGTGATGTGTTTTGTATGGAGGTAGTGGGAATTGATGTAGAATTGAAATAGGTCCTAGCTAGTGTTAGTTATATTCCCCTCTAAGATACTTTTACTTCAACGGAGCTATGTGGTTAAAATATAGAAAAGTGGATAACCAGCGCTCACCTAATTCTGGGTATGTGGCACAATTTTATCAAAAATGTGTTAAATTATATACATTAGACACATGGGTATACCACCCAGTAGAAACAAGACACAAACTGAGATATTACAGTGGAATTTTATTACTGAGGTATAACATAAATATAGTCAAATAATACACAAGTGTTTTCTATTGGATATAATGTCTCTGAAGGATGACTATATTATTTTGAAAAAAGATGGAAATCTTTTGTATCTATAGAATACTAACAGAAATAACGACGAACATTTTACAATCATACATGTATATCACCACAGGACTATGAGTATTAAAGAAGGTCACCTAGGGACGTAACCCCTGTAAACCCGAAAGAAAATAATTGATTGGATAGCATGAACTTAAATGGTGGATCCCGCCATAACGGGTCTATTTTGCCACAGAAAAAACAGATGTTTCACATTGGCTGATTTTTTCATTTAAATTTTATTTTCATTTGTTTTTCATTCTCATTCGTTTTTTTTTATCCTGAAGAAGGGATTTAACATCCCGAAACACATTTATTTTATATACATTTTTGCTGTTTAGATTTTATTTACATCTTTGTTGTTTCATGTTATCTTTTTATTATTGCAGTTACTAAGCTATAAGCTTTTTAAGCATCACAATATTTCACTTTCTTTTATTTACCAGCCAATTGAAGCTTTACCAATAAATAGTATCATATCAATACCACTGAGAATGGTGTTGGATGGTACTTATTAACAATATTCATATCCTAAGTACACAGCAATCGGAAGATAGGAGAGACTACTGTCAAGGTTTTGCTGAGCAGCTCTATTCTGCCTATTGTTTCTGCTGTCTGAGCTAATCTAGTGCTCTGCTATCCACTGCTGCTGTCTTCTGAGTTTCTGGCCCAGGCTGATCAGCAGACACCTCTTATTGCTCACCTGACCGTTATCAGCCAACCTACCCATGGTATTTAAAACAGCTTGGCTCACTTCCCCATTGTCTTTTTGTTTGTTTGCTGACCTTTGCTGCTGTGGAGTCTCCTGCACTCCTGTTTGCTGTGTTCCAGACCCTTGGCTTGTTCCTGAGATAGCGGACTTCTGTGCTCCTGACTACAGTTTGGCTGATTACCTGTCCTGGTTCCTGACCCTGGCTTGTAATTTGTTTTATGCTGCAGGATCACAATTCTGTTTTTTTTTTTTTTATTCTTTAATAAAGATGTTTTTGCATTTTACCTTTTTGTGTCCTGTCTGGTTCCTGGTCCATGACAACTACAAAGGATCTAGAATAGAGACCAGTTTCACACAGGGTCACAAAGGAACTGGTTGTAGCTGTGAGGACAAAGAATTGAGAGGGAAGAAGCAGATCAGGTGAGTCGAGCACAGAGATGGAGAAAGACAGCAAGAAAGGAGGCAGAGCAGATAAAGGGACCAAAGACCACCAATACAAAGCATCAATTCAAGAATCAGTCTGGTATCACCAATTCTGTTATTAGTATTTTAATCAGCTGATTCTATAATAATTATTCTGGTACTTACAATCCATAAAGGTCGCTTTCCCCCTCCCAGACTCTCTAACAGGATCACTCCCTGAATATTGTACACCCATCTCTCCCATATTCTCTGCACCATTCTCCTTGGGGTGATCACTCGATTTCTACCACTACCATCCTCTGCACAAGTACAGTCTCCCTAGTAAATTGAAAATACACAGAATAACTCACATCACAGGAATCACAAACTTATGCTATGGACACCAATTACTACATTTAGAAGCTCTAACACAAATAGAGAACAACTTTGTTATCACCAAGACCCCTTAAAATCAACTGCAGCTCCGCTCATTTTACCTGTCTCTCTAGCATCAAAATACAGCTGTTTTCCCTCTCTCCCATTCACAGACTGACAATATACAGGAACCTGATGCCCTGCTTTATACTAGCACAGTGGAATACATGGGGCAAACTCTCCACATGGTGGGGGAGACCATTCTTATCATTGATTTCAATGTACTGACACAGCCAGACAGCTTTCCTGGTTCTGTTGTGTGGTAAAATCCTTTTCCCATCCCTCATCAGATGGTGAGGGAAGAGTGAGACTGTTCTGGCTGATTGTCTTTCATACATGAAGTAAAGAAAAGTACTAAACATAAATATTTACTTAAATTTGAGATTTCTTTTCACAATTCTGCTGGGGTCTTAAAGGGATAGTAATACTTAAAATGTAAAAAAAAAAATATGTTGTAGGGTTTATCCCCCTGAGTAAAACAAGAGTACTCTCACTGCTGAAAGGTGTTTCATTCAAAAGTTATTAATTTTAAAAGTTGAATTTTTTAGGTGCAATATCACAGTGGCCTGAAATTGTACAGTGGCACTATTGCTACGCCATCCTATGGAGATTTATGGTCCTGGGACCAGAGCTGTCCATAGGATTGTGTAGCAACAGCGCCACTGTACACTGTACACTGCCCTGTCTCCCCATGGTGCAGATGGTATGTGTCAAAATTTTGCCAGTTCTTCTTATTTCAGCCTCACTGTGAGGTAAAGAGATAACCAAGGTCATGGACTCTATCTATCTATCTCATATCTATCTATCTATCTATCTATCTATCTATCTATCTATCTATCTATCTATCTCATATCTATCTATCTATCTCATAATCTCATATCTGTCTATTTCATATATATCTCATCTATCGATCTCATATCTATCTATTTCATATCTATATCTCTAATCTATCATCTATCTATCTCTCACATGCACACACATTTAGGTTTGGTCACTGTCTCTTAAAAACTGCATTACCAGTTAATAGTGTAATTCATTAACTATACATTTATTTGCTACAAATAGTAGCATTTTTATTGTAGTATTTTTATTTTAAAGTGTGTGTGGTTGTGTGTGTGTCACATTAAATATTTTAGTATAGTACTAGGCAAGCAACTCTATTTTGCATCATCAGCAATGGGCAGCATATATCATCAGTAGAGGACAACAATCATCATCAGTGAAGGACAGCTCATACATTGAACAGCAACATACCATACTAGAGAGGGCCTGAATATATTGAAGAAAAATATACAACATCAGAAAGTGAGAACATAAAATATCAGTGAAGGACAGCGCACATTATCAGCGAGGGACTTCTTATATCTCATAGGGGTGAAGTCTTGAGCTGTTGGTGTTTGGTTCTGGAGTGATCTCAATGTCCTTCTTATCTACTATGGGTTTCAAAGTAAACTTCTGCAATATGGTAGTGAGAAAGAGGAAGAGTTCCATCTGGGCCAGACTTTCTCCCACACACATGTGCTTTCCTAGAGTAGAAGATGAGAAAGAATGACCAAACAATCTTAGGAGACATTCTTAGTAATACAATTCCGACAATGTAGATAAAACTTTGATCTGTTAATTTGAGAATTTTTCTCACAACATATTTAATTCTGCCATAAGATATATACCAAAGTTTAGTCATGGGCAAAACTTTTCATCTCTAAAGAGAAACATTCAGATAAGCAGGACTGATTTTCAATATTTTCTGCCTTTTGATTGCATTGAAATCAATGATAATAATCCCCCCACCACATGAAGTATTTGCCCAGTGTATTCCCAATGTGCTAGTATAAAAAGGGTGTCAGTATCAATCGTATTTCTGGTCTGCGCTTGGGACTGAGAGAAAAAGCAGCTGAATTTTTGATGCTAGTAAGTATAGCCAAACAGGCAAAAGAGAGGGAGGTAGATTAGCTTGATAGAAGTGTTGGTGGTAGCCATTGTTAGATGTTCTCTGGTTGTAGGTGTGAAGAAGGGTGTGTTTAAAAAAATATTTAAAAGTGACAGACAAGCAGGCAGATGATCCTTCCAACCTGAGCAGGATGATCCTGGCTGAAACTCTACTGAAATGAAGTGACAACAGACGAGTGATACATCATGCTTTCCAGACAAGACAAATATACATATGAGTACAACTGGGTATAACTTGCATACACTCATTCCAATATTTTAAAGAACAAGAAGGACAAACATATACTAAGATCTGGTGAATGCCGCACCAGGTTCCATGATCTGTATTACTGTATTTAAAGATTGTGAATATGAAGCTAACACATGTCTATCCTGTACTGTGATGTAAAAAATAACACTGTGGTCCTTGGGAAAGAAGCTTGACACTAGCTAGCCAGTAGTGTAGTGGAAGACATGTAAAAAATGAGAGCTGGAATTGTCTACATTTGTTGAAAGTGTAGGTTTGATTTTAGGCAGTGTAATTGACTGAGAATAACAGTGACAGAAATAGACATAGATAGTATATTATTTTCAGACCTACAAAAAACTGTACAAGCTTGCAGCAATGTAAAAACCAACACCACTATCACACCAGATGTCACTGGGGCAAGGGTAAAGGGAAAGGAGAAAAGAGTGCATGGGCATATTGGTGGTCGTAAATAGGGTCAAGCAAAACTTTCTCCTCAAACATGAAGAAAATGGCACTTCCCGCCAAACTGGAAATTTTTATTCAAACAGTAACAATCTTCCAATTTTTTCACCTACCTCATCACAATCAATATGAAGACTGAATTTCTCCCTACAACATGGTAAGTTTAACTTTTTTCCCACAGGCATAGTATAAAAAGGGAGTCACTCTCCCACCACATGACATTCTGTGTTTGTGAGAGGAGAGAAAACAGCACATTTTTGAGCTACAGAAGACAGGCTGAGTGAAGGTTTAGTTTAAGGAGTCTCATATGCAGGACACACGTCCTCTGTATTAGGGGAGTCTGGGAGACTGTGGGGGGGACAGGAAGGAAGAAAGGAGGTGACCCCAAATACCCCCAAATTCAGCATGACTGTCTGAGGAGACAGGTTAACCAGCAGCTGATTACTTCCTCCTCTGTGTCATTAGCCTCAGGGTTCAAACAGCTTCTCTGTTTATTTTACCTGAGATGGTAGTTATAGTGTCTGAGCACCAGCACTATCAACCAGAAATATCCTGATATTTACTTTCCTGTGAACCAGTTACCATTTTAGTAGCCCATCTCTGAGTTTTCTCTAGAGTATCTATATCCTTCTGGAGATGGGATCTCCAGTACTGTACACAATACTCTAGGTGAGGTCTAACTAGAGATCTGTAGAGTGGCATGACCACTTCCCTTTATCTACTACTAATGCCCCTAGCTATACAACCCAGCCCAATGCTTGTATTCCTCACAGGTTTGTTACATTGCCTGCCTACCTTTAAGTCATTAGGAATTATTACTCCCAAATCCCTTTCCTCTATTGTCTCTAACAGCACAGTACCCTTAAAACTGTATTTTTCCTTTGGATTTTTAAGTCTCAAGTTCATTATTTTACATTTATCAACATTAAACTGCAACTGACAACTATTGTCCATTCTTCTAATTTACCTAAATCATTTGTCATTTGACTTATCTGGAATATCTACCCTGTTGCAGAACTTTGTATCATCTGCAAAAGTCATACTTTACATTGAGGATCGTTTGCAATATGCAATATATCCCTTCATCTGAAAACACACTGCATTTATTAATGAGTCTTCTATGAGCGACAGTGTCAAATGCCTTACTGAAAACTAGATAAGCTATATCTACTGCTCCCCTTTGGTCTATTACCCAGTCAAAAAAATCTATGAGGTTAGTTTGACAAGATCTCCCTGCTGTAAACCCATGCTGTTTAGGATCTTGCAAGCCATTTAAATTCAGATTTAACAATTCTTTCCTTTAACATAGTTTCCATTAATTTTTCCACTATTAGCATAAGACTTACTGGTCTGTATTTACCAGACCCTTCCCTGTTACATTTTTTGTGAAGCGGTACTATATTTGTTACCTTCCAATCTTCTAGAACTACTCCTGTCAATAATGAGGTTGAAAGATGCTTTACCTGACCACAGTTATGTGGACTATCAGCCAGAGTACATATAAATATGACTGTCAATGCTCACTGGGTTTCTTTTCCATGCGTAAACAGCCACATGCATAAGCCACAGCAGCAGATTTTATCCAGTAGTAAATGCCAGAAGCAGGGTAGTCTATACCTTCAGCATGACACTTTATGCATGCTAAACCTTGAGATACAAACCCACAAAGTTGTAGATCTATTAAAGAAACCCAGCTCTTTGAAAAACTGGCTTTGCATCTCCTGACAATATAAAAGCTATTTTGAGAATAACAGATATGACATGCTTAGCCCATGTCATAAATGTAACAACCTCATAGAAATGCTAAATATTGCACACAAAATCTATACACATTTTTACCAATCCTGCATTGCCCATGTTATTCCATAAAAGAGTGTAACCACATTCCCCATCACCAGTTTAAAATGGAGGTCCCTAAAAGATGGAATTCCACATTCTACATTAGAGTATGCAATGCATAAATGGTGGGGACTTCATTATCACCTGCTAATGGTAGCTAAATTGTGAAATATGTAGTCTACTGGTAGGGTGGTGGCACGTACAGCAATATCTGGTGCTGAGGGTGAGCTCTGAGTCACAGGGAATATGTTGTTGGTGGTGGTGGCAGCAGTACTAAATGCTGGTGGGATCTGGTGTATATGATTCACTACAAACAACAAACCTATGCTCCTCCAGTCTAACTGTGAATAGTGTGCCCTGTATTAGGCATGTATAATAACACTGTTGATAAACATGAGGTTTTAGTGCTCACATTTTTGGCCAAAAAAGCGGTTTAAGCTTGCCAACCCCGTCACGGTACCTCAAGTATGGCAATTACCTACTCTAACACCTGAAAACTCTATCTAAAATTGAAAAAAAAAAATGTAAAATAGCCCCTGAAGAAATGTTGCAGGAAATGCATTGGAGGGGGACCATTTAATACAATGTATTTTCAAATGCTTGGATGTCCCCGTGTATGCAATTACAAACAGATGATAAACAATATTTTACAAAGGTGTAAAGGAGGAATTTCCTTGAATGCCTGCAGTGACTGGGTACCTATGTAGGAAGGATTGTAACACAATCAGCCTTTATATGTAGTGTGCTTAACCCATGTCCTAAATGTAATTGTTACTTATTCTTTCCGGAATCCAACAACCTCATATAAAACCTAAATATCGGCCACAAAATGTCTCGTTTTTAATAAAGAAAAGGTGAAAAACATGTGAATAAAGTGGCATATGTTTTCTAGCCATTGAAAAAATAGCAAAAATTGTTTGCCAATGGGCAAAAACAGCTAAGATTTTCATTGCTTTATTTAAAGCTGATTTTTGCACGAAACAGCAGACAACCATGTGGTTTCCAGAATTCCTTTCGCAGAAACACGACACGACCTTTCGCCCACCCCTAAGCCTATGTACTAAGAATTGAAGAAATCTTACTGCATTGATTCCATAGAATAACATACAAATTGGAGAAGTGATAAACTGGAGAAGTCATTTCCGCTTTATCACCTCTTTATCACCGCTTAGTGAATCTCCCACATTGTTTTAAAACCGTTGTTAATAATAATTTGAATACTGGGAATGGCAGTAATATCATATTACTTTTACTTTTCAGACATAATAGTACATTTAGCTATATGGTGGTATAGATCTCTTCTATGACCAGCCTGATTTTCCCATTATTGGAGAACATAATATGTGTCATTTAGGCGCTGCTGTAGGGGAGCTTTAGAGTTAACAGATGATGAATCTATTTGGGGTTCCAGCAAAGTAAAACAGCAATAATTAAATACTAAATAAATTAAATAGTTACTACAGTGTCAGGAGTTTGATCAATTTTAATAAAATATGAAGCATCAGGAAAATAATGTCTAAATTGTAATGCTTAACTTATTCTAAAGATAATTTTTTTTTAAATCAGTGTAGAAAGAATGTGTGTCATTACCTCTAGTGTCTGTAGGATTAGTGTATAAGGATTATTAATAGGGAAATGTGTGTCTGTACCTCTAGTGTCTGTATGGTTACAGTGTGTAAGGATTATTACTAGGGAAATGTGTGTCTGTACCTCTAGTGTCTGTATGGTTACAGTGTGTAAGGATTATTTCTAGGGAAATGTGTGTCTGTACTAGTGATGATCGAGCACCCCAATGCTCGGGTGTTCGGGTGCTCTGACCAAGCGCCCCCGGAGGCTCGAGTGCTCTGCCGAGCACCCGAGCCCCATTGAAGTCAATGGGAGGACTCGAGCATTACACCAGGCACCCCCTGCTCTGATGAGGGGAGGGTGCCTGGTCCATAGGAAAAGGGCAGAAAATGATGGAAACACAACAGAAATGGTTCAGGGACAGCATAGGGAGGATGTCTGGATGCATCTTGGACTCCAGCGTCGCTGCTGGGAACGATGTTTCGCCCGTAGTACGCCATTTTTACAGACTGACCGTAAAACACACAAAAAGGAAGATAAAAACGACTTTAGGCGAAAAATTGTTACCAAACAGTATTTGCTGTATATTTACTTGTATATCATCTGCAAATTCTGCAAAAAATGTCATCGATTTTTCGGAACTGGGGCCATGATTAAGAGGGAAACGTGCGCAGAGGCAAATTCTGCAAAAAATGTCCTCAATTTTTCGGAACTGAGGCCATGATTAAGAGGGAAACGTGCGCAGAGGCAAATTCTCCCCAAAATTTCCTCGATTTTTCTGAACTGGAGCCATGATTAAGAGGGAAACGTGCGCTGAGCCGTCCATCTAAAACATTATGGGTGAGGGTCTGCTGCGGAGCTGACCATCCTAAACATTATATGCGAAGGCCCGCTAGTGAGCTGACGCTATAAAACATTATATGAGAGGGCCCGCTAGAGAGCTGACCCAATAAAACATTATATGAGAAGGCCCGCTGGTGAGCTGACCTATACAAAAATTGTCAAACAGCGCCCGCTGGTGAGCTGGCCCTATATAAAAATTATATCACAGGGCCCGCTGGTGAGCTGGCCCTATATAAAAATTATATCACCGGGTATATGGAAGAGAGTCAACCATATACCCATTTTTTGGGTGGAAGGGGTGAATGGGAATACAGAGTATTCCCATCATTGTAAATAACATATCTAAAGTGACTTTATGTTCCCCCGGGGCTTTCCTCCAGTGGAGTGGAGAAGTCAGGGAAAATCCAGGCCTTGTTCATTTTTATAAGTGTCAACCTATCAGCATTTTCGGTGAAAAGGCGGATACGCTTATCTGTTATGATGCCACCAGCAGCACTAAATACCCGCTCAGACAGAACGCTGGCGGCAGGGCAGGCCAGCACCTCCAAGGCGTAGAGTGCCAGTTCATACCACGTGTCCAGCTTGGACACCCAGTAGTTGTAAGGCACAGAGGGATCATTGAGGACGCTGACACGGTCTGCTACGTACTCCTTCACCATCTTCCAAAACTTTTCCCTCCTTGTGACACTAGGCTGCGCATCAGGGTGAGGGTGCTGGCGGGGTGTCATGAAGGTGTCCCACGCCTTGGAGAGTGTTGCCCTGCCTTTCTCGGAACTGCTGTGTGCTCCCCTTTTCTCCCCTTCTCGGTTGGCCAAGGTAGCACGTACTCTGCCGCCAGCGTTGTCAGATGGAAAATTTTGGAGCAATTTTTCAACAAAAACCTGGTATTGCACCATTTTGCTTGTCCTCTCCACCGGAGGAATGAGAGATGAGAAATTCTCTTTGTAGCGGGGGTCCAGAAGGGTGAACACCCAGTAATCCGTGTTGTCTAAAATGCGTGTAACGCGTGGGTCACGGGAAAGGCAGCCTAACATAAAGTCAGCCATGTGTGCCAGAGTACCAACAGGCAAGATTTCGCTGTCCTCACCAGGAGGATGACTCTCAATCTCCTCATCCTCTTCCTCCTCTTCTGCCCACCCACGCTGAAGAGATGGAACTAAAGTTCCATGGCTACCCTCTGTAGCGGAGGCAACCGTGTCTTCCTCCTCCTCCTCCTCCTCCGCCTCCTCCAATTGTCGCTGAGAAGACGAAGTGAGGGTGCTCTGGCTATCACCTTGTGTAAGCTCTTCCTCCCGCATTTCCACCTCTTCCACATGCAAAGCGTCGGTTTTAATTGTGAGCAGCGAGCGTTTCAGTAGACACAGAAGTGGGATGGTTACACTGATAATAGCGTTATCGCCGCTCACCATCTGTGTCGATTCCTCAAAATTGCGTAAAACCTCACAGAGGTCTGACATCCATTCCCACTCCTCACTTCTGATTAGAGGAAGTTGAACGGAGAGGCGACGACCGTGTAACAGCTGGTACTCCACTACTGCCCTCTGCTGCTCACAAAGCCGGGCCAACATGTGGAAGGTGGAGTTCCAGCGCGTGCTCACGTCACACAGCAGCCGGTGAGCTGGCAATTGTAAGCGCTGCTGCAGCTTCAACAGGCCGGCTGAAGCTGTAGATGACTTACGGAAATGTGCACACACGCGGCGCACCTTCGTCAAGAGATCATGCAAATTGGGGTAGGTTTTTAGAAATCGCTGAACCACTAAATTAAATACATGCGCTAGGCATGGTACGTGTGTGAGCTTGCCGAGCTCCAAAGCCGCCACCAAGTTACGCCCATTATCACACACAACCATGCCTGCTTGCAGGTTGAGTGGCGAGAGCCACTGCTCGGTCTGGTGACTAATCCCCTGCAACAGCTCTGAGGCCGTGTGCTGTTTGTCCCCAAGGCAGATCAGCTTCAGCACGGCCTGTTGACGCTTCCCCACTGCAGTGCTACACTGCTTCCAGCTACCGGCTGATGGGTGAGTGGCGCTGCGCGCAGAGAATTCGGAGGTGGAAACGGAGGAGGAGGAGCCAATAACGTAGGTGCTGGTGGAAACCCTGATGGAGGTAGGGCCCGCAATCCTCGGCGTGGGTAGCACCTGTGCCATCCCAGGGTCCGAGTCGCTCCCAGCCTCCACGACATTCACCCAGTGTGCCGTCAGGGAAATGTAGCGTCCCTGGCCACAAGCACTTGTCCATGTGTCAGTCGTTAAGTGGACCTTCCCAGTAACTGCGTTGGTCAGGGCACGGGTGATGTTACAGGACACATGGTGGTGTAAGGCGGGGACGGCACACCGGGAAAAGTAGTGGCGGCTGGGGACTGCGTACCGAGGGACAGCTGCTGCCATCAGGCTGCGGAAGGACTCAGTCTCCACAAGCCTAAATGGCAGCATTTCGATGGCCAGTAATTTGGAAAGGTGTGAGGTTAATGCTATGGCCTGTGGGTGGGTGGCTGGGTATTTTCGCTTGCGCTCAAATGCCTGGGGTAACGACATTTGGACGCTGCGCTGGGACAGGGAAGTGGATGTGGTCGCTGATGGTGCTTCAGATGGTACAGGTGCAGGGCGGGAGGTATGCGGGCCTGCGCCTTCGACAGGCGATTGGCCGGCACCGAAAATAGGGGAAGAGGAGGCAGTGGTGTGGCCTGCAGACACAGATTGGCGATCCGGGCGTTCCTCCCACTTATTACGGTGCTTGGATGCCATGTGTCGGATCATGCTGGTGGTGGTGAGGTTTCTAGTGTTCATGCCTCGGCTCATTCTGGTGTGGCACAGGTTGCAAACTACAATTCTTTTGTCGTCCGCACTTTCCTTAAAAAAACGCCATACCGCGGAACACCTACCCCTTGGCAAGGGAGATTTACGCAAGGGGGTGCTCCGTGGAACATTTGCGGGCCGGTTTGGTGCGGTCCGCCTTCTTTCTGTAGCCACACCACTGCCTCTTCAGCCTGTTGCGGTGCTGCAGATGGCTCACCCTCAGGACTGCTGTCATCGCTCGGCTCTCCACCTTCCCAGGTGGGGTCAGTGACCTCATCGTCCACCAAGTCCTCCTCCACTTCCTCACTCTGATCATCCTCCTCATGTCTTGATCCCACCACATACTCAGTCATTGACAACTGTATATCATCCTCCTCATCAAGGTCTTGAGACAGTAATAGTGGTTGATGTAATGGCAACTGTGTCTCATCATCATCATCATCCACTTCCTTTGACCTTAAATGCCGTTCCCCTCTGTCATCTTCTTGTGATTGGGTACCCTCTAGAGGTTGTGAATCAGGGCACAAGATGTCATGTTCCTCTGCAAGCGTGCTTGGAGAGAGGTTCAAATTAAGGATTGGTGATGAGACGAGCTCCTCACTATATCCCAGTGTGGTATCACTTCTTTGACCAGACCCTCTATGGTGGGAGGAAGGATGATCAGGGTGAGGATTATGTTGACCAGACTCTTGGCTACTAAGAGTGGACTTGGTGGAAGACAGGGTGGTGCTTAACCGACTGGAAGCAGTATCAGCTGAAATCCAACCGACCACCTGTTCGCAGTGGTCTGACCTCGAGAGTGATGTCCTGCGATGCCCTGTAAACTGAGACATGAAGCTAGGTATGGTGGATGTCTTTCTTTCTTGTGCTCTGGCACCAGGCACAGTTTCTACGCGTCCTGACCCGCGCCCTGAACTATCAGGATCACGTCCACTTCTCCGTCCCTTTTTACCCGCCTTCTTCATATTACACGGAATATGTGCTGCAAATCTGCAACTTTGCACACTAAACAGAATGTGCTGCTTATCTGCGGCTCGGCACAGTGAATGGAATATGTGACTTTGATATTTTACACTTTGCACACTAAACAGAATGTTCTCCTAATCTGCAACTTTGCACACTAAACAGAATGTGCTGCTTATCTGCGGCTAGGCACAGTGAATGGAATATGTGACTTTGATATTTTACACTTTGCACACTAAACAGAATGTTCTCCTAATCTGCAACTTTGCACACTAAACAGAATGTGCTGCTTATCTGCGGCTCGGCACAGTGAATGGAATATGTGACTTTTATATTTTACACTTTGCACACTAAACAGAATGTTCTGCTAATCTGAAACTTTGCACACTAAACAGAATGTGCTGCTTATCTGCGGCTAGACACAGTGAATGGAATATGTGACTTTTATATTTTACACTTTGCACACTAAACAGAATGTTCTGCTAATCTGAAACTTTACACACTAAACAGAATGTGCTGCTTATCTGCGGCTCGACACAGTGAATGGAATATGTGACTTTGATATTTTACACTTTGCACACTAAACAGAATGTTCTCCTAATCTGCAACTTTGCACACTAAACAGAATGTGCTGCTTATCTGCGGCTCGGCACAGTGAATGGAATATGTGACTTTGATATTTTACACTTTGCACACTAAACAGAATGTTCTCCTAATCTGCAACTTTGCACACTAAACAGAATGTGCTGCTTATCTGCGGCTAGGCACAGTGAATGGAATATGTGACTTTGATATTTTACACTTTGCACACTAAACAGAATGTTCTGCTAATCTGAAACTTTGCACACTAAACAGAATGTGCTGCTTATCTGCGGCTCGGCACAGTGAATGGAATATGTGACTTTGATATTTTACACTTTGCACACTAAACAGAATGTTCTCCTAATCTGCAACTTTACACACTAAACAGAATGTGCTGCTTATCTGCGGCTCGGCACAGTGAATGGAATATGTGACTTTTATATTTTACACTTTGCACACTAAACAGAATGTTCTGCTAATCTGAAAGTTTGCACACTAAACAGAATGTGCTGCTTATCTGCGGCTAGACACAGTGAATGGAATATGTGACTTTTATATTTTACACTTTGCACACTAAACAGAATGTTCTGCTAATCTGAAACTTTGCACACTAAACAGAAGGTGCTGCTTATCTGCGGCTCGACACAGTGAATGGAATATGTGACTTTGATATTTTACACTTTGCACACTAAACAGAATGTTCTCCTAATCTGCAACTTTGCACACTAAACAGAATGTGCTGCTTATCTGCGGCTCGGCACAGTGAATGGAATATGTGACTTTGATATTTTACACTTTGCACACTAAACAGAATGTTCTCCTAATCTGCAACTTTGCACACTAAACAGAATGTGCTGCTTATCTGCGGCTCGGCACAGTGAATGGAATATGTGACTTTGATATTTTACACTTTGCACACTAAACAGAATGTTCTGCTAATCTGAAACTTTGCACACTAAACAGAATGTGCTGCTTATCTGCGGCTAGACACAGTGAATGGAATATGTGACTTTGATATTTTACACTTTGCACACTAAACAGAATGTTCTGCTTATCTGAAACTTTGCACACTAAACAGAATGTGCTGCTTATCTGCGGCTAGACACAGTGAATGGAATATGTGACTTTTATATTTTACACTTTGCACACTAAACAGAATGTTCTGCTAATCTGAAACTTTGCACACTAAACAGAATGTGCTGCTTATCTGCGGCTCGGCACAGTGAATGGAATATGTGACTTTGATATTTTACACTTTGCACACTAAACAGAATGTTCTCCTAATCTGCAACTTTGCACACTAAACAGAATGTGCTTCTTATCTGCGGCTCGGCACAGTGAATGGAATATGTGACTTTGATATTTTACACTTTGCACACTAAACAGAATGTTCTCCTAATCTGCAACTTTGCACACTAAACAGAATGTGCTGCTTATCTGCGGCTAGGCACAGTGAATGGAATATGTGACTTTGATATTTTACACTTTGCACACTAAACAGAATATTCTGCTAATCTGAAACTTTGCACACTAAACAGAATGTGCTGCTTATCTGCGGCTCGGCACAGTGAATGGAATATGTGACTTTTATATTTTACACTTTGCACACTAAACAGAATGTTCTGCTAATCTGAAACTTTGCACACTAAACAGAATGTGCTGCTAATCTGAAACTTTGCACACTAAAAAGAATGTGCTGCTAATCTGAAACTTTGCACACTGAACAGAATGTGCTGCTAATCTGCAACTTTGCACACTAAACAGAATGTGCTGCTAATCTGCAACTTTGCACACTAAAAAGAATGTGCTGCTAATCTCCAACTTTGCACACTAAACAGAATGTTCTCCTAATCTGAAACTTTGCACACTAAACAGAATGTGCTGCTAATCTGCGGCTAGGCACAGTGAACGGAATATGTGAGGTTTTTTTTTTTAAACTCTGCCCCCCAAAACAAAATATATCTGCTGCCCCCACACACAGTAGTCCTAAAAAGGACTTTTGGGTCTTTTTTTTGTTCAACAACACTTTTCTTCTCCCTACACTGACTTTCCCTTCCTATCCTCATCTCTCCCTGGCTAAGACTGAGCCGAACTCGCTGGTCAGGTGCTATACAGCACCCGATCACGGGTTCTGGCCAGCCAATCAGTGTAATGCCAGCAGCCAACATGGCTGCTGGCATTACACTGATGTCAGAGCCTCCCTGAATGTTTATTGGCTGCGCAGCAGCCGCGAAACGTGCGTGGAGGAGACCCGAACATGGCGGGCGAGCACATGCGGTACTCGTACGAGTACCGCCATGTGCCGAGCAGAGCGATGCTCGAGCCGAACCGAGCTTCGGCCGAGCATGCTCGCTCATCACTAGTCTGTACCTCTAGTGTCTGTATGGTTACAGTGTGTAAGGATTATTACTAGGAAATGTGTGTCTGTACCTCTAGTGTCTGTATGATTACAGTGTGTAAGGATTATTTCTAGGGAAATGTGTGTCTATACCTCTAGTGTCTGTACGGTTACAGTGTGTGAGGGTTATTACTAGGGAAATGTGTGTCTGTACCTCTAGTGTCTGTACGGTTACAGTGTGTAAGGATTATTACTAGGGAAATGTGTGTCTGTACCTCTAGTGTCTGTATGATTACAGTGTGTAAGGATTATTACTAGGGAAATGTGTGTCTGTACCCCTGTGTCTGTACGGTTACAGTGTGTACCCCTAGTGTCTGTATGGTTACAGCGTGTAAGTATTATTACTAGGGAAATGTGTGTCTGTACCTCTAGTGTCTGTATGATTACAGTGTGTAAGGATTATTACTAGGGAAATGTGTGTCTGTACCCCTAGTGTCTGTACGGTTACAGTGTGTAAGGATTTTTTCTAGGGAAATGTGTGTCTGTACCTCTAGTGTCTGTACGCTTACAGTGTGTAAGGATTATTACTAGGGAAATGTGTGCCTGTAACCCTAGTGTCTGTACGCTTACAGTGTGTAAGGATTATTACTAGGGAAATGTGTGTCAGTACCTCTAGTGTCTGTACGGTTACAGTGTGTAAGGAGTATTACTAGGGAAATGTCTGTCTGTACCTCTAGTGTCTGTACGGTCCACCAGGGTTGCCACCGACCCCAGATCTTATCAAATTTAGCCGGAGTGCCTCGGTGTAAATAAACTAATTTGTAATGTGGAAAACACTGTGAAACCAAGTTAATCCATGCCCTGCAAGTGGGAGCCCTGTCTGACATCCAGTTCAAAGCCACCACCTTTCTCGCCATCACCAAAAGCTCACGCAGAAGAGATTTGTCGTTAGCATCCTCAATCTCGTCGGGGAAGATAGACAATAAGCAAATCTTTGGAGTCGCAGGAACAGGTCTTCCCAATACCAGTGTTACAATACGGATTATCTCCGACCAAAATCTTCCAACCTCGGGACACTCCCAAATCATATGCAAATAGGTGCCACGAACATTGTCACACCGATGACAGTGGTCAGTGCCAGAAACCCCCATTTTAAACAGTCTGATTGGAGTATAATAAATTCTATGTAGAATATTCAACTGTATCATTTGATGCCTAGTTGATGTTGCCACCTGAGCTGGCACCTCCTTAGCCATGTTCCATTCCCAATCCTCTAACGGGCCCAGATCTAGTTCACATTCATTCCGTGATTTAAACTCCTGATTTTGCATGCGAGAATCCAACCATTGATAAATAAAAGAGAGAGGTCTCAGAGGTTCAAGAGTTATCAATCTAGTGAGAAACGGGAATGTAGCAATCATTGGTGCTCTATCACCCCACTGGGCTCTAAGAACATGTCTGGTGCATAAATAAGAATAGAAAAGATTGTGTGGCAAGCCATATTCATCATGTAACTGTGCAAAAGATTTCTGCTGGTTATCATGATACATTTGTCCCAGAGTATAAATCCCATATCTAGTCCACATAGGACCGAACTCACTAGCAAGTAAGTGATGCAATCCCGCAGCACCCCAAAGGGGGGTGTCCGGGTCCATGGCTACATACCCCAGAAATTTCTTCATCTCCCCCCAAACCCCATGTAAAGTTACAGCTAATGTTGTCTGGATTTTGAAAACTGCAGGGCCACCATGCAAGAACTGGGGTAGTTCATAGGCAGGTTGTAATAACAGTGCGTCTATCTGAGTAGTTTGATAGCAAGGTCTGGGGGAAACAAAATCAAGAACATAGCGACATTGCGCTGCCAAGTAATATCTGTAAAAGTTGGGCAAGGCAATTCCCTCCTCCCGCTTTGGTCTCATAAGAGTAGTCAACTTAAGTCTAGCCCGACGCCCCCGCCATATGAAATGTGAGATAATTTTATCTATTTGTCGAAAGTATTTTTTAGGAATAGGGACCGGAGTATTCTGAAAGATATATAAAACCTTAGGCAAAAAAATCATTTTGATAAGATTCGATCTACCAATAGGATTTAAGGGCAAATGAAGCCATGCCACTGTTTTATCGTTAAAAGATTGAATAGTAGGCAACAAATTCATCTCCAAAAAGGAGTCCGTTGATGCCGCCACCCAAATCCCCAGATAAGTACAGCTGGCCACATAAGAAAGGGGGACGTCTGGTGAGCGAGACTCCCGCAGACCACCATCAATCGGGAGCAGAGAGGACTTAGACCAATTGATCCGAAATCCAGAATATGTACCAAAATCATCCACCAATCGCAGAGTAGTCCTCAGGGAGTCCCCATCATCGCCAAGAAAGAGCAGGATATCATCGGCATATAATGCAATCTTTTCCTCCCTGCCCTCAATATAAAGGCCACGAATCAACGGGTTGGCACGGATCAATATAGCCAAAGGTTCCAAGGCCAGGGCAAACAAGCCAGGCGAGAGCGGACAACCCTGTCTAGTGCCACGGTGTAAAGAAAAGGACTGTGAACTCAGTGCACCCGTCACCACAGAAGCCCTGGGGTTGCTATACAAAATGTGTATCCAATTAATAAAGAATGGGCCAAATCCAAAACCTCGAAGCACATGCCAAAGATATGGCCATTCGACTGAGTCAAAGGCCTTAGACGCATCAAGAGACGCGATCGTCCGAGTTCCAATGGTTTCATGAGGAAGCTGGAGATGCAAAAATAATCTTCTAAAGTTGTGGGACGTCGATTTGCCTGGAATGAAACCAGTCTGATCTTCATGTACGATGGTTCCCAGCACATTATTTAATCTGGTGGCCAGTATTTTCGCCACGATTTTTGCATCCGTGGTTAAAAGGGAAATAGTCCTATAGGAGTCACAGAGTTCCGGATCCTTCCCCGGCTTAGGCAACACGATAATAGAGGCGTCATTCATTGAATCCGGAAGATGTCCATCGTCTATAGCTGCGTAAAAAGTATTCAACAGATGAGGAGCCAAAATATCCGCAAACTCCTTATACCACTCTGCAGGAAGACCATCCACACCCGAGGCCTTGCCAGCCGGCAGATCACGAATCGCCTCCATCACCTCTCTAAGGAGTATAGGAGCATCCAGCATGCGTTGATGTTCCAAGGAGAGTTGCGGAAGATCAAGAGTCACAGGTATATATATGGCAATAGTGTTAACATTAAATCTCAGTAAGAAAACAAAGCTTCCGGAAGGTGCTAGCTGAGTTTTCCAAATGTTGTTCCCACCCTGACACCCCCTGGGCGGGTCGAATGCGGCCCAATCTACAGGAGCAAAGTGTAGTGACTACAGCAAAGCCAAAATGCCGAAGTACAGCCATATAGCATCAAGTCACCGCCCAGGGTGCGCAGGCCAGTGTTAGGAAACCATGATATTTTAGTATAATATAAAAAAAAACAGTTGAAGTAGATAATAACAGTTTATAACAGACATTTAGAGTTATACATGGGATAATAGTGTTAACATTGAATCTCAATAATAAAATAAGACTTCCCGAAGGTGCTAAAAGAGCATTTCAAATGTTCCTCCCGTCCCGACACTCCCTGGGTGGACCGGAGGCGTCCCAGTCAGCAGGAACAAGGTTTAATGACTACATCAAAACCAAAGTGCCGAAATACAGCCATATAGCGTCAAGTCACCGCCCAGGATGTGTAGGTCAGTATCAGGGAACCATAACATTCCAGAATAATAATTAAAAAAAAAAAAAAAAATTCCCTTCTTTTTCCCCTTTCTTCTTTTTGTTTCAAACACATAAACAGTCATAGAAATGATAGCATGTTGTTAACATACATTGAAAAACATACATAAGGTCATATCATGACATTCCACCTGCAACCTTGCCGGTCCAGCAGGGATCCTATAGCAGGTTACTACGAAATTCAGTCATGTAAGTGCTGTTTCAAACATCAACAACACTCCACAGCTTGACTCTTTGTCACATTACCATGACCCATTGAAGTATACCCCCATGTAAACAGTTCAACAGGGGATGGAGCAGTTCAATCAAGCGCCAAGCCTGCCCAGGATCACTCCAGGAGCATCATGCAACAGATGGATTGGTATAAGGGAAGAGACAGAAATTGTAGATCATGGTAGTAGGATCATGAAGAGATGAGGTGACGAAATGACTTTAGTGAGCGTCCACCCAATCTCTAGCCTCCGAATCCGAAGTGAAAAAGATGGTGCTGCCGTCATGGACAATTCGCAGTCTAGCAGGAAACAGCATAGAGTAGGAGATGTTTTTCTCACGAAGTTTGCGTTTAACCTCCAAAAACTTGCGCCTCTGTCGCTGAACATCTACTGAAAAGTCCGGGTACAAGAAGACCTGATGATTTTCAAAGAGAACTTGACCCTTCATCCTGGCCATGCGAAGAATGGCATCTCGATCTCTGTAATTCAGTAGTTTAATAATCATCTGACGAGGAGGTGATCCAGGAGGTCTAGGACCAGGTGGCAAACAATGTGCTCTTTCAACAATGAAGGATGGGGAGAGTCCATCTGAACCGACATGGTCCCGTATCCAGGTCTCCATGAATTGTTCAGGGGCGTGACCCTCACAATGCTCCGGCAGCCCCATTATACGGACATTATTACGTCGGGATCTGTTCTCAAGATCGTCCACCTTGGACTGCAAAGAACGCACCTGATTCTTCAAGTCATCCACCGAGGAAACCACAGGAGGAAGCGTGTCCTCCATAGTTGAGACACGTTGTCGCACATCTGTGATACTCTCCCGCAGGGTTTGTTGATCTGCTCGTAAAAGATTGATTTCTACCTGCACAGTGTCAATTTTGTTGGTTAGGACTGCCTGACAAGTAGTGATGGCTGACATTATTTCTGCAAACTGGGTTTTTGAATCATTTTCCTCAGAAGCCGAGGACTGAGCCAGAGAGGCGGCTGCAGAGGGGGCCTCCATCATGACTGTGACTTCCTCCTCTGCCATAGCTCTCCTGGCAAATTTACTCAATTCCTTTCTATATTCCGATGACTTCTTAACCATACTGAAAATTAAGAAAGTAGATGTAGGCCAGTGCAACACAATGAAAGATCAAGACAGGGTGGACAGCAGCTGTCAAGGTAGGTAGGTGCAGGCAGGACCCCTCTGAACTTAAATGACACACATGGTATGAACCATGGTCCTACACATAGACTGTGATAGATGAAGAATATCCAGAGCTTATGGAGCTTGTGAAATAATACACGGGGCAGAGGGGGGAAACATATACAGGAAAGTCAGTAAACAGACATGGGGAGTTCATAGAAGAACATAGGTCCGCAGATGAAGAGCAATCAGAAATCCTCCAGATATCTTCTCAGTATTCCAACACGGGGCAGGAGGGGGGAAACATACAGTGGAGAGGCAACGGACAGGGGAGAGACTGCTTCTTCAATGCTAGAGACAGTCCTAGACGCAAGGCCTAGGAGCAGCAGCCATGTTTGAAGAGTAGAACTGAAGAAAAAATGCCCAATTAGTGAGCAGGATTGAGAAATATGGTTGACATCTGAGCAATGGCACAGCACTGAGAGGCTCTCCAGCCGCCCTCTCAATCATACATAGGGGAGAAGGGGGAACAATTACAGGGAAGGCAACAGACAGGGGATTCTATAAACCAATCTAGGCGAAGAATGGAGTATATAAAAGGATGGTCGCCCCAGAGGCACCAGCTATTCAAATGCTGCAAAAAAAACAAGCTAGTGGCAGGGAAGGGGACACTGGGAATAAAAAAAAACAAACGGAGGGTGCACTAAACTGTAAGGGATAACGTTTGGGAAAGCCCATAAACAGTTGAGTCAGGTGGAGCAGCAGAGTTATTCACTCACCAAGCCTTCCGTCTCTGGCCCCACACATCTGTCCGGGCAGTCCACCTCCAGCATGGTATACTCAGGCAGTCCCAGGCAGTCTTCACTAGGACAGCCGACTCGCAGAGCTGCACACCACAGAGGGATATTAGCACGCAGCAATAGCAGGTCTTCTACTCCAATCCCCACCGCCGCTCCGTGCCAAAAGGCAAGTCCTTGCCTGAAAAAAGGATCCCCCAGCAGTGCTGCCAATCAGCCCCGATCGGTGTGGGTTATAGAAGAGGAGCACCGCCTCCCACAGCCATCCGACTCCTTGCTGGACGGAAGCGGCGCTCAAGGCCGCAGCTGCAGGCCCACCCGCCCAGGTAACAGTGTAAGTTGCTGAGGTGAAAAATGGAAGGCCCGCCAGGCAGAACAGCAGTAGAGCAGTGCAGAAAACCGAATTGTCTTCAGCAAAAGTCAATGTTAATTGCAGGATGACAGTGAATCAAAGTCAGGTAGAGTGGAGCTTCCCTAACATGCGTCCATCTCACCCGGCTGCCAGGCCACGCCCCCTATCAGGTGTTTTAATAAAAGGGTATCAGGCTGTATACTGTGAAGAGCATCCTCAGTTTTAGAACCGTCACTCTGGGATCTAATTTTTAGGGGGTTTAAATTCTCCGTTATATGAAGGAGAGTGTCTTTCAAGGGACTCTTTAATTTTAGAGTACTTTGGGACTGGTAGAACTTCCTTTGATTTAAGTTATATTTTCATTGGGTTCCTCCTTTATTTCCCTTTATATCTTCCTTCCTGGATCTGGGGTTCCTATAACTCTGTGAGGTCCATCCTTACCTACAATAATATAAGTATTCTTATTTCTGCTGTGATGGTGTAATAGTTTGAATTTGCCTTTCCAAATCAACAGTAAGTCTTGTAAACTAATAAGAGATTTACTGCAGTCCCATACAATTTCATGATTTCTCTGGGTAAATCTGTCAGCTTTCTCATCTTTGTTCCACTATCCACTGATCGCTGGAGAACCAGAGTGTTTGCTGTTTCAGCCTTGTTCCACTGTCCATTTGTAGCCACAGAACCAGTTCTACACAGTCTGACAGTATCACGGGTAGGCACAGATCCATAAATAAAATGTCTAGTACCTCAGTCTTGTTCCTCTGTACACTGGTAGCCACAGAGCTGCACATAACCTGTCTGCTTCAACACCTTGTCCATCTATGTAATGCTATTTAGAGAAACATACATAGATATTGCACAACCTGATGGGTACCTCTCTGGCACTCAAAGTGTTAAAGGGTTAAGAATTATTTATATGAACTCTGTAATTAGAATTTTTACTTTGTAGAAGTCTGTGACATTCCAACTATTAACAGAGATTAGCCGTGCAACAGGTAGTAACACGTATCGCCTGCTGTATGTTCTATGGGAATATTTTGAAATTAACTCCACCCAAAGAAAGCAGTTCACTGTTCATATTGTGTTAGGGATTATTTGCATTGGAGATAGTTAAGGTCAGGGAGTGTAAGACTGGCGGATCATTTGAACTGACACCATGGATATTACAGCACTGGGAATGCTTTTCATTGCACTCCTCTCCTGCCTCTATATCTACTCCACATGGAACACAATGTACAAGAAACGCAACCTCCCTCCAGGTCCTACCCCCTACCCTGTGATTGGAAACTTGCTATCTATAAAGAAAGGAGAGTTGGTTAAATCTCTTATGAAGGTTAGTTTTTCATAATGGCTTTTGTTCTTGAAGTTCTGCTAGACATCAGGTTGATAGTGCCATAATGACTGACAGGTAGGTGCTATATAGGTGGTAAGTAATGTATAAACTACAGTGTTTTTTATCTATTTCTCACTAACACATACTTGTCATCCAGTTATCTCCTGAATAAAGGTACAGGAGCAAAATTAATTGTGCTAAATTCTCATTTAATCTCTCCCTTATCAGCAATCCACTTTAACATAATATTCATCTTTCATGGTTTTGTCATTCATTGTCCATGTAACTTTGAAATCATCAATTCTTTTGTCTACATCACTTTCTTCCATCATCTCTGCATCAGAACACTGACTGGTTATTGCATTTCTAAGTGATTATAGAGACTGGTGTTATTACTTACATTCTAGTGGACTCGTTCACTTGGAAACATCTTTTCATTTAGTCTTTGCAGGTATTTCCTCTGTATTATTAGTATTTCATTTTAATTAATATTATTTTTTCCTTATTATACAAATAGTTTATTGTCATATCTATCTATCTATCTATCTATCTATCTATCTATCTATCTATCTATCTATCTATCTATCTCTACCTATCTATATGCATATAGATAGATAGATAGATAGATAGATAGATAGATAGATAGATAGATAGATAGATATGGCAATTAACTATTTGTATAATAAGGAAAAAAGAATATTAATTAAAATTAAGTACTAATAATACAGAAGAAATACCTGCAAAGACTAAATGAAAATATGCTTCCAAGTGAACGAGTCCACTAGAATGTAATTAATGACACCAGTCTCTATAATTACTTAGAAATGCAATAACCAGTCAGTGTTCTGATGCAGAGATGATGAAAGAAAGTGATGTAGACAAAAGATTTGATGATTCCAAAGTTACATGGACAATGAATTAATGAGCACTATTGATTTTACTCTAAAAGATAGATGGATGACAGGTATGTATTAGTGAGAAATAGAGAAAGCAGCACAATTAGGCAAATAAAGTAAAACTGGAGTGTAGTTTACAGAGTGTTCTAGGCATCATATATGTTTTCTTTATTAGGGGAGTCTAGGGGGCACTCTGGGAAGAGGAAGGGAAAAGGAAGGCTGTCCCAAAATTCCTAAAATCTTGATTGATAGAGACAGGCAGCTGTGACCCAAGTTCCTTCCTGATCTGACTGTCTTCTCTGCATTAGTTTAATCTGGGTCTGTGTGAAGGGAGCAAAGGAGATTTACCCCACAAATACCCCAACATTTTGGGTAACTGACTGGGAAGACACAGGCAGCCGTCATCCAAGTCTCTTTTTGATCTGAATGTTATCTCTGAGCTAGGGGAGTCTAGGGTACGAGATGTGAGTAAAGGAGATTTACCTCAAATACCCCAACATTTTGTGTGACTGACTGTGAAGACAGGCAGCAGTCATCCAAGTTCATTCCTGATCTATTACCCCTGCAGTAGGGGAGTCTGGGGTACAAATGAGATTTACACCAAACACCACAAAGTTTTGTGTAACTGACTGGGAAGATACAGCCAGAGGTGATGCAAGTTTTGTTCTGATCTATTATCTCAGTGCTAGGGGAGTCTGAGGGAAAGTTAAGGGAGCAAAAGAGATTGACCTCAAATACCCCAAAATTCTGTATGACTGCCTGGGAAGACGTAGGCAGCCATGATGTAAGTTTCTTCCTGATCTGGCTGTTATTTCCTTACTAGGGGAGCCTGGGTGTGTGATAATAGAGCAAAGGAGAATTACCCCAAATACCCCAACATTTTGTGTGATTGACTGGAAGGACACAGGTAGGGGTGGGTGAAAAGTGTGAAAAATTTCCAGTGAAAAATTTCACAAAAACATGCCAATTTTTCTCTTTTACCGTGAAAAATTTTGCCTTTCGGTCTATGCAAAAATGTTCTCCTTTTCACCTATTTTAACAAATTTTCCACCTATTTTAACACATTTTTTGCCTATATTTCCTATAGGTACTACATGTCCCACTGCAATATTACTTCTTCTGAGGGTTTAAGTTTAGAAATAAATAGCTGAAAGTCAAAGTTGTGAGTCCTACAGAAAAATATGGCTTGAAAAAGTGTTATCATGCAGAATGCATTTGTCCTTTACCCACAACACTAACTTCCTGCTTAAGTGACACTGGCGCATATTCAGGATGTTATCAAGCAATAAAAAAAATAAAGTATAACCTACAATGTGGCAGATATGTATTGTAGTGGAGGTGGTGGGGGCTGGCATGGTGTGATTTGTGTATTTATTTTTACCATTGTCATACTCTATCCTCCTTCTCAGATTATTGACACATATTACTTATCGGTCATAGCAGTGGTCCCAAGTGGGGTAGATGGTGGCAACCATTCTTCACCTCCTCATCTGTGCTACTGTTAATATATTTGTCCTGGCTTTGTCTGTCATGTGTGGTTTCTGCTACTACTACAACTCCTGGAGCTGGATGTCGATGTAATTCTACAGACATTGTTACTAGGTGTCAAAAGTGCAGCACTTACAACAGCAGCACCAGAGGTACTCATCATATCTAATACAACCTGTGTTGCTGGGTACTCAAAACAGGTGTGTGTGGTTGAGTGGGACTTGGTCTTTGAAGAGGCTATGATGCTGAGGATGACTGATAGGGTGATTGTGTGCTTGTTGATATCTGTACTTGTCCAGGGTCAGACTTTCCAATGACTTTCTCAAACAGTTTATGGATAGGTACACTGCTCCTTAAAAGTGGTGGAAGACTCAGCCTTTGACTTTCTGCTAACCTTATAGCCCTGTCATCATCCTCACTCTCAACTTCATCTGTATCTGAACAAGAGAAGGATGCTTGAGGGATATATTCTAGATCTGCATCATCAGTCATCATTAGGTCATCCTCAGCAGCCTCAGCATCACCTGACAGTTCTTGCACACTACTAAAGATTTTGGAGGTCTCAAACAATATCTTTTTATTTTGATTGTAACAAAATTCACTACTACTTTGAGGACAGGTGTTTTGTTGTCTCACTGTGTGATGCAGCAGGCGGTTTAGCCGCTACAACTTTCTCTATTATGCTGTTGCCAGCATCATCAATACTTGAATGTGACTTGTTGTTGTCTTATATGGTTCTATATTTCTACTGGCACTGGTGGTGCTGGACCTAATTTTGCTGGGACCTTGTCAAACTGTATCCTCCCTTGGAGCAAAGGGATCATCATCATTGATTGAACATGCTGCAACAACCATTGCTGCAATAGGTTTTTGGACTACTACTTTACTCTCACGTCCCTACACTGCTCCACCCCTCCCTCTTCTCCTTGTGCGTTTGCTGGACATTCTGCAACTACACTGTGTTTTTTTACTGTACAGTGCACAACACAAGTGATGGAGCCGTTTGATGCCTTGCCTAAGCCCATTCAGCTGTCTGTCACTATCACCTAAGATATGTCGTTTACTATTCTTTTTTATTTATTTTTTTATTTCTTAAGTTGTCCACCCTGTTGTCTTACCACAGTCTGTCCAAAAAATATGATAACTGAAAAAGAAAATCAACAATGTCTTTCCCCAGACTTCCCCACCCAACACAAAGACAATAACAGCGAGATCAGCAAGCAAATAGGTTGTGTCAGGCGGTTCTTGTTCTGGAGCCCAGGAGCAGGGATGAGCACACCCGTGTACGTGCGCCACTAACCAGGAGGCTGGAGGAACAGACCTGCTGGAGTGTGGGCCACAACACAGGGGCTACTGAAGATGGGAGAGGAGTAGAAGGCCAGCCGTGGCTTGAGAGGAAGGTCTTTTGGAGATTCTGGTGGCCAAAGGTAGGTGGTGAGATAGCCAGATGATAATTTCAGGTAGCCTGAGGACAGAGAAAGTCAGGTAGCCAGGCAGAGGTCAGGGAGGCCAGAGTTCAGGATAATCAGGTAGCCAAGCAATGGTCAGGGATGCCGGAGACCAGGATAGTCAGGTAGCCAAGCAGAGGTCAGGGATGCCAGAGATCAGGATAGTCAGGTAGCCAAGCAGAGGTCAGGGATGTCAGAGATCAGGATAGTCAGGTAGCCAAGCAGAGGTCAGGGATGCCAGAGGTCAGAATAGTCAGGTAGCCAAGCTGAGGTCAGGGATGCCAGAGATCAGGGATAACCAGGAAGCCAAGCAAAGAATAACAGGAATCAGGAGCTCAGAGACTAGTCCAGGTAAGGGCAACAAACAACTGAGCCACGAGTAAGGGGCATACCAGGTTTATATAGGGGCCTGACTAGTACTCACCAGGAGTAGAACCGCCCCCACACTCACCTGTGTTCCAGCGTGGATATCCTGGAACGCCGGTGCGCAGCCGTCCCCGGTTCCGGGTCGGCTGCCGATGACGTCACCCGAGGTGCGCACGCCGCTTCTCATTGTGCGGCCGTACGCACACTCGTTTCCAGGGCAGCCAGCCGCGTCACCCCTGGCAACCGGAGGATCGAGGAAGGCGCGATGCGGCTGCACACACGGGAGGTGAAAGGCTTTCTCCCTGTGGTTCTGACAGGTTGCCTGTGTCTTGCCTGTGAGTCACATGGAATTTTGGAGTATTTGGGGGACAACCTCCTTCCTCCCTTCTTGTCCCCTAATACAGATAACAAATGTCCTACCTAAATGACTCCCTAAACTAAGCTTCAATTTCCCTTTATTTGCCTATCTCCTTTAGCTAAAAAACATGCTGCTCTCTCCTCTCACAACACAGAATGGCTGCTGTGAGACCCTGACAGCCTTTTATACGGGAAATTTATCGGCCAAGTGGAAAGTGCCATTATTGGCCGATTTCAGTTTGAGGTGAAAATTTTCACCAATCCCTAGACACAGACAACCGTCATCCAAGTTCCTTCCTGATATAGATGTTATTATTTCTGTGCTAGGGGAGTCTGGTGTTGTGAGAAGAGAGCAAATGAGATTTACCCCAAATAACCCATCATTTTGAGTAACTGACTAGGAAGGCACAAGCAGCTGTGATCTAAGTTTCTTAATGATCTGGATGTTATCTATGTGCTAGGGAAGTCTGGGGGTGTGAAAAGGGAGCAAAAGAAATTTACATCCAAATACCCCAAACTTTTTGGGAAGTGACTGGGAAGACACAGGTAGCTGTGACACAAGTTCCCTCCTGATCTCTCTGTTATGCTTTTGTCAGGAACGTCTAGGGGAGTGAAAAGGGAGCAAAGGAGAATTATCCCAAATACCCCCCAAATTATGTGTGACGTACTGGGAAAACACAGGCAGCCGTGATGGACATTTCTTCCAGATCTGACTGTTATCTCTGTGCTAGGGGAGTCTGGGGGGTATATTTAGGGAGTGAAGGAGATTTATCCCAAATACCCCAAAATTCTGTCTGATTGACTAATAAGACACAGGCAGCCCTTATCCATGTATCTTCCTGATCTGGCTATTATATCAGTGATAGTGGAGTCTAGAGAAGGAAGTGTTTGAACATGGGATGCATTTTTTTTCAGCTGAAGGGCCTCTAGTTACCCACCCCAACACTTGGTGTCCAACTCCTTGACTCACATTATTACAGTTGTATTCCTTAAAGAGTTAAACCTATCGGTAGGACTGTGTTGTTTGGACCTTGACCTGTGATTACCTCTCTGTCAGTGCAGTGATGGGAGCTCCCATGTAATCATGGGGTGTTCCTACACATCTCATCTGGAATTGTCCTTCCACTCCTTGACTTTGCCATTCCTCTCCAGGTCAGTGTAGGAGCTGGCTGTACTGGAAACACATGCTGCAGTTGGTATGAATGGTAAAAGAGGCCACTGGCTACAATATACGGTTTCCAATAAGAAATTTTGCCCTCAATTTGGTGACCCTTAAGTGTGCAAAATCAGAATGACTACCTTTTAATGCAGGTGACATTATGATCTTGCCCTTTTCATGGTCTCCAAATAGAGGGAGACGTTTCAATAGGATATCAAGAAAGAGGATTGTTTTGTTGTTTTATACATATAATAGTTGTGACTGTGATTTATACACTTTATTATTTTCTTGCTTGACTCACAGCTTCCCCCCAAAAAATGCCCTACTAAAATTAAGGCTAAAAGATGTTTTGTATATATAATAGCCTACTCGAGGGTAAGCCAAGAAACATTATTTTGTGGTGGGACAGTTAAAGCAAAATAAATGTATAAAGTAAACACAAAAAGCACAGCAGAAGTCAAATTCAAACAAATTATTAAAAAAAGGAACCAAAAACATTTCTCCCTCCCCACTAACACATGCTCATACTCTTCAGGATGCATTGATCTTAAGTGTTCTGCTATGTCCTGCACCCTGTTTGTCTCCACAACATTGCTGTGTGTAGTCATTGTGCCACATAGGTTGTTTGGACACACATTGCTGTATTCATGCCTGTGCAGAATTGATGTATGGAGTAGGTAATATCATTGGAGGAGGGATTTGGGACTGAGTGGGAACACTCTGAATGGGTGTGATAGTTGGGAATGGGAGAGGATCCACTGGTGGTGGTGGCTGCAATGGATGATAGGGGATTTCTGTTGTCTAATGAGGAACGACTAAACAAACTTGGTTTATTTACTCTAGAGAAAAGACGACTAAGAGGAGACCTTATCACATTGTACAAGTATATGAGAGGTCAATACAAGGATCTCTGCGGTGAGCTATTTATTCCAAGGCCTGCTCAGGTGACCAGGGGACACCTCTTGAGATTAGAGGAAAGGAGGTTTAAACTTCAGCAGAGGAAGGGTTTTTTTACGGTAAGGTCTGTCAAATTGTGGAATTCATTGCCCAGGGAGGTAGTTATGGCAGATACAATGGACACATTTAAGAGAAGATTAGATACATTTCTTTCAAAAGGGAACATACAGAGTTATACTGTTTATCAGTAGGCAGATCAGGAAGGTCTGATAAAGACTAATTTAATTGGTAGCAGGAAAGCTATAAAATTCTTAGTTACTGAGGTATGAAGCGAAGGTTGAACTTGATGGACTTGTGTCTTTTTTCAACCTAATTTACTATGTTACTATGTAATGGTGGGACTCTGCAGCCAATTTGGTCTTCTTATTAGTGGAGGCTTTCTTTTGTCCAAACTTTTGGAAAGGGGTAGTAGACATACGAGCAGAGTCAGCACCAGCAGCAGTGGCATAGGAGTGGGACTTTTTTTGGCACAGACATGCAGTCTATGCTGCATATGCTTAATTAAAACAGATGTGCCAAGGTGAGATCCCTCCTTTCCCTTCTTTGCTGTGCATTCACACAGGGTACATAAAGCATTTTGTAGTTTTCTGCACTGTTCTAGACCCCAGGGATAAATATTTTCACATCCAGGACTTCAGTGCAGGAGGAGGAGGAGATGATGTTCTTGTGTCTGGAAAGTGTACTGTTGTGTCTTACCCAGAACATGATGATATTTGTGCTCTGCCTCTCTGACTATCCTCTTCAACCTCTACAATGCTGTCACCAATCCCACCAACACATCTTCAGGCCCTATCGCATGAACCTGGTCCTCTTCATGCCCACTCACAGGAACCTGGCCCTCTTCCTTCTGATGACTCATAGGATCCTGCCCCTCCTCTTGCCCACTCACAGGAACCTGACCCTCTTCGTCTTGGCCATTTAAAGGATCATATCCCTCTTCTTGTCCACTCACAGCCAGACCCTGACCCCTCACAAGAATCTGCACCTGTTCTTCTTGCCCACTCACAGGATCCTCTACTATATCCTTCTGCCGCCCACTCACAAGAAGCTCTATGGCATCTAGTACGGCTGCCTCCAATTACACTTACTCTATGTATGTGCATCCCTATGTGTGAATATTGTATTTTTATTATAAAATGTCCCGTATTGCTTTGGAATTCTGTGTTGCTTTTGAAGCAAATCTGATCACAGTACCATGAATGATAATTGAAAAGGAATGATGGGTGCCAGTGTGATGAGATCAGAAGAGTGAAGCAAAGAACCAGAGGCATGTAGGGATGAGGAGGCAGAAGGAGGGTTGGCATATGACAAGTTGTGGCAGTGAAACGGGGGCACTTAAAGGGTTAAAGACATTTAGGTATGAGGAGGCAGAAGGAGGGTTGGCATATGACCGGTAAATTAACCCTTTGAGTGTGCTCTCATACTCTCTGAGCATATTTTTTTTCTGACTTCACTCACTTGTCTCACGGGTTTCACAGTAAAATGTTGGGGGGGGGGATCCCATCACAGTACCTGATGGGATCGGTAATGGCACACTCCCACTCTGCAGCTCCTCTTCAAAGTGATGCACTCGCCACACAATAGACCTACATCACCACAGCATCAAACCTTAGTGCATTTCCCACGTGATTTGGATTTAATAGTCATGGCCACTATTGGTGTGGGAAAGAACTCTTTAAGAGAGGCTGTTTACACCCTTATTAAACCCTACATTTAATAGATATATTAGCTGTCATTTTAACTAGATAAGAGGGTGGTGTACGCAAATTATGTATGATATAGCAGTTGCCACCCTCATGGTGTCAATGAATATTTATGGTACTTTTCTGGAGACGTAGACAGGAATATTGCAATTAGATTAAAAAATAATAAGATGAATGCACATATGATGTATATAAAACTGAAAATATCAGAGGAAAACATTAGAAATAATTACTGTGCTATGTGTTCTTGATTAGGGAATAAATGCCCTGAGCTAATTACAATAATTACTAGAGATTATTTGGATGTGGCTATAACTGAGTCTTGGTACAATGAATCTCAGTACTGATATATCTACTTAAAACTGGATTCAATTTCTACAGAAAACACAGGAATAGGCGAGGACTTGTACTGAATAATGATGTATGTATGCATTATTAATAGAGGCCAATGAGGGATAATCAGAGATAATTTCAATAGCTATTAAAAAAGAATGATAAGGTTGTTTGAATAGGAGCAATTTCAAGACCTCCAGGACAAAATGAGGCATTAGGTACAGCACTGATGAACCTGTGTCAGTAAGAGGTAATGTAGTATCATATTTTGCCACATGTAGACCAGCATGTTCCTATTACTGTAACAGTGAGAAGCAGAAGCATTCTGGATCCATTTATAGGGGGTATCCTTTATACATTGGGAGAAGGATTTAACTTAAACAAAATAAATGCTAGATTTGAGACTCATCAATACTTATATAGAGTCCTTTGTAATGATACAGTGTCAGATCTATCTGTGGGCGAGAGGCAGTTGGGACCAATGATCATCAATCCATGTGGTTTAGTATACTGGGTAAGTCTGTGCATAACCACACTAAACAAATTTTCTGTTACGGGTGAAACTGCTAATATTTGTACCCCCTGCTTGGTGAAAATTTTCCTGTGAAAAGTATTGTTTTTCCACTTTTTTCATCTAACTCATTCCATTGAAATCAATGTGAACATTGAATTTACACACAACACATAACAAATTTTATTTTATGTTTCAAAGGCATAGTATGAAAGGGGAATGAGGGTGCTGTGTTGGTGGGGTGTGGGGAAACAATCAGATGAACAGGGAATTTTTAGGGGGTTTGTTTACTGGGATTTGGGAGACGTTAATGAAAAAATAAATACAAAATACAATTTAAAAAACCCAGTAAGATATGGTATCAAAGGGGTCTGATGAGGGTGTCTGTTTTGGTGGATGAAATTTGGGGAAAGTATCAGTTGAACAGGGAATTTGTTTGGGGGAGTTTGTTGACTTGTACTGGGGGACAGTTAAAAATAAATAAAATAAGAAATGTGTATGTAAATTGATAGCGACAGGGACCCCCTTGATATAAGCTACCACTGGGGTAGACTGATACTTGACGTGACAGTGTATTTTGTGGAGGATGATTTGTAAGATTTGATGTTAGAGGCCCAAGCCCTAAAGAAACATTGATTTGTAGGACTTAGGCTTGTTAGAAACAAGCCTCCAAAAATGTTGTATTTTTTTTGTAGGCCTTTGTTTTTCTATAGTTTCTATAGTTTGTTTTTAAAGCACAAACCCTGAGCACTGGTGGCAGCAGGGGCAGCAATTCTGGCAGCAGGCACAGTACTGGTGGAAGCATATCACTGGTGGCAGCAGGGGTAACACGTCTGATAGCAGGCACAGCACTGGTGGCAGTAGGGGAAACACATCTGGCAGCAGACACAGCATCAGTGGCAGCAGGGGCAGCACGCCTGGCAGGAAGCACAGACAGCTGACCTGTCCTTCTCTCACTGATTTCCCAAAGATCCCTATGGGTTGTTTAGGGGCACTGGACAGCATTGGTTCTGTAGTGCTCACTTTATCCTCCTCCTTAGACTCAGTGGACACATAAGGGTCTTCCAGCTCCTCCTTTTATTATTTTTAAACGTTCTCATAATGATAACATTCACTATGAGCCTATCCTGCCTCAATTTTGCTTCAAGATCACAGCAGAACAGCACAGCACATCTACTTCGCTCTGTAGCTGATTCTATTGTGTTTCAGTTCCTAGAATACATCACGTTTTTATAGTGAAAAGGCAAAAACACATTAGTCAATGGGCAGAAACTTTCTAGCCAATGAAAAGTAGGTGAAAATTTTTTCCAATGGGCGAAAAATACAAAGATTTTTATGGATTTTTTAAAGTGTATTATTCTGCGAAAAAGGGGACAACCTATAAAATATCATATTTCTTACAAGATTCTCCTCCTCTCCTGTAAGTCTCTGTTCTTCAGCAATCTCTTACATTTCTGCTTTTATCTCCCGCTACACCCCTTCCCGTCCCCTACGGTCTTCTCAAGGGTTCTTTCTGTCCTCTCCTTATACAACACGAGCCATCTCTCGACTACTAGCTTTCTCACTGGCTGCCCCTCAACTCTGGAATGCCATCCCTATCACCATTCGCCAGTCATCCTACACTCATCACTTTCAAGCATCTCCTCAAAACCCACTTGCTCAGGGAGGCATCTCAATAGCAATATCCTCCTCTTGCACATAGATAGTCACACCAGAATCCTTTTGCACTTCTTTCACCACACTTTGTACCTGCACTTATAATCCTTCCCCTGCTGTCTCTGTTTGTCATCCTGAATTCTAATTAGATTGTAAGCTTCTTGGGGCACGGTCCCTTTCCAAGCCTATGATTCCCTTGCTGCATGTTTCCCCACAAATAATGCAATTATGGCACTTAAGCTTAATGCTCTTAACTCAGTTCTGTAGTTTTGTACTATATTATTTAAAATTTTGTTAAGCGCTGTGTACATGTATGGCGCTATATAAATAAAGATACATACATACAACAATGTGGTTTTCACTAACTTTTTTTGTGGGAACTTGACCGGATCTTTCGCCCACCCCTAGGTGAAACCTTAAGTAGTTCTTTAGCTGAGAGAAGACATTTATGGTGTGCAGGAAAAATGGGAACAACTAAAACATTTATTTTTTTCTGGAATGGAATTCTGTATCAGGCATATAAACAAAGGTAAAAGAAAAAGAAAACCAATCTGGGTCCGGCTAAAAAAAGTTCATATAGGAACTGTTGGAAGACTTATTTTAAGGAATATAGATAAGTTTACAAGGTTGAAAATAGTGAGTGTAAGCATGTTATAAGACATGCTATATCCCACTCCCAAGCAGAGCAAAAAAATAAAATATGTTAAAAAAAGGGTAACAAAATAGGTGTAGTAGCAAAAAGAGAAAAAGTAAAGGAGGTATGATAAGATTTAAGTAAAAATGGTAGCTATGTGGAAGTAGATAAGAAAATGAATGATAATCTTGGAAGTCTTTGAAGAATGTTGTGAAGGTAATCCCCATTAAGTAGAATAACTGTGAATTTTAATCTGGTGGACATTAGAATATTTACAGAGGACGCTGTTGTTAATATTATCAATTTGAAAGTGGATAAATCATTTGGTTCAGATGATATTCCTCCAAGAGTACCAAAAGATGGTATGTCTGTGTCTATAGCAACTTTAGATAAGCTTTTAAATCAATCGCTAGCAAGAGTTGTTCCGGATGAATGAAAAAGGGACATAGGGAAGACTCTGACAAATACAATAAATCTGGCAATAGCAGTTGGGACATTCTTTGTAATAATTCACTGAGGATGTTTGTCAGAAGCAGTCATGTACAGTAGAAATGGCTGAGAGCGCTGCAGTCATGAGCAGTACAGACTGCCTGCGCCGCGGCTGATATGAAGCGGGGTGCTCCCAATTTAGACCATAGTCCCCTCTGCGCACCTTCTTGGGGCCAAGTCCCAGGAAGGTGCACAGAGAGGACTCTGGTCTGAATTCGGAGCTCCCCGCTCTGTATCAGCCGTGGAGCGGGCAGTCTGTACTGCTCTTGACTGCAGCTCCGCCAGTCTTGGCCTGTGTACAAGGGCTTTAAAACTAGTTAATAGATAATCTGTTGAAGGGAAAATTGTGTATCATATCGAAATAATAATTGAAGGCAACATCTGTGGCAGCACGGCTTTACAACAGGAAGATCTTACCAATAAATCTAGCTGAATTTTTAATTTATGTTATTCAAGTGATAGAGAAGGGTGGAGCAGAAGACATGGCCTATTTTGATTTTAGTAAATGTTTTGACACCTTAACATATAGGAAACTGATTTTTAAGAAACATACTTTAGGACTGAACACAGAGGCTGTTGAGTGGATAAGCAATTGGCTAAAGCACAGGTGATAGTGCATCTTAGTCCAAAATATTCATTCAGAAAAAGGTCTGGTTACTAGCAGAATAACAATGGTGTCATTTTAGGACCTGTTCTCTTTAATAGTTACTAGAGATAGTACTAATTTATTCAGAGTACTTTGTTTGAATTGCATGAATGGACAAGAGTATGGGATTGAAAGATAATGTGTTTAGGACAGCTGTAAAGCTGTCAGCAGGAGATTCATGTCGGTCGACACGGTGGCGCTTGAAAAGTGCCGCAATCTCGTTACTTACAAGGAAACCCATCATTGGAATGGTCTAAAACGTGTGCCTGGTGTTCAAGCACACATTTTAGACCATTCCAATGAAGGGATTCCTTGTAAGTAACGAGATCGCTGCACTTCTCAAACGCCACCGTGTCGACCGACATGAATCTCCTGCTGACAGCTTTACAGCTGTCAGTAGGAGACAGCGAACTTTAAACGCCTGTATCTATTAAACCATAGCTGTTTAAGAGATATGTTTTTTTGCATATAGCTCAGCTTTTTAAGCTCTTCTATATGCAAAAAACTATTTTTTGGATATTACTAACACTTTAAATGTTTTTTGCTGGCAAACACATCAGAAGAAGGACAACTGGAAGTTAATATTATTGTAGATGGCAAAGGTAGTAAAGTAGTGCAGTAAAGCAGTGAGAAAATCTAACTGGATACTGGGTTGTGTGGGAAGAGGTATTAGCATCCTAAAGAGACAGGTTCAAAAGCTGCTCTGTAGATCACTTATAAGGACTCACTTGGAGTATGTACACAATTCTGGTGGAAGTTCAAAGAGCCAGTAAAATAGAGCATAGTCCTCATGAAGAAAAGGTACCAGAGTAGACTCAAAGAACTTAACATGCATTTGAAAGAAATTAGGGAGAGAGGTGATAAAATAGAAGAATAGAACCTTTAATAAATACATTAAGTGATCTAATTGAGATAAGCATTTTTCAGAAAAAGAGGAATTATAGAAGAAGCTGGATGATGGAAAATTCAGGCATAATGTATGTAAGTACTACTTTACAGAAAGGGTGATAGACATATGGAAAAGCCTACCAGCAGAGGTGGAAAGAAACAGTATAGTAAGGGAAAACCAGAATGCCTGGGATAGAAATGTCTGTTCTGAGAATTATGCAAGATTGTGTATTTTCCTTAGATAGGAAGATAGCAGACTGCATGAGGCAGTTATTTCAAGGGATGGTAATACTTAAAATGTAAAAAAAGGGTATTTTATTCAAACATTATTACAGTTCAAACTTTATTTTTTAGATACAGTATTATAGTGGTCTGGAATTGTACAATGCCATTGTTGCTACACCATCCTATGGAGATTTATGTTCAACTGATCAGACCTGTCCATAGAATTGTGTAGCAACATCTCCACTGTATAAATGCAGGCCACTGTGAAACTGCACCTGAAAAATTAAAGTTTGAGTTGTAATCACTTTTGAATAAAATAATGTACCTTTTAACAGTGGAAGTATCCTTGTTTTACTTGGGGGTATAAGCACTACAATATATAATTTTTACATATTAAATATTACTATCAGTTTCATATCTGTTGTCAAGATTGTTATTTCTATGTAATGTAATCCAGGTATATAGGAGAATTGTGGTTTGTGTAAGTCAACACATCTCATTGCTGTTTTCTGCATCATGCATATAAAACACACTCTTCTGTAAACACTGCATCATAAAGAGGATGTTAGAAGCATTGGAGGTATTAATTACTATGGGCTTTCTATTTCAGCTTTGGGAGAAACATGGCTCTGTCTTCACCTTTTACTTTGGCTCACAGCCTGTGATAATGCTGTGTGGATACGATGCATTGAAGGAAGCATTTGTTGATCAAGCTGAAGATTTTGGTGGCCGAGGACATATAAGTTCACTTAATAGAATATCCCAAGGATATGGTAAGAGAGAGATACAATCTGAATATTACAAATGACAGTGTGTGGAATTATTCTATACAATAGACATCTTGTAAAATGTTATCTGCACAGTATATAAACAGATTAGATTAGACCATCATCTGATGGACAAGAAGGAAAACTGTTTAAAGGAGATCCACAGGGCAATGGTAAGGTATACATGAAATTTACATGGGTAGTAAACTTTTTTTTTAATGAAGACATTTATGTTACAAGGCTTTTTACTATTGACTAAAGATTAATTCAAAACGTATTACAGTACAAATGGATGTTTTAATCACAGTTTTTGCTGACAATACCCTTTAATGTTAGTGGGCACACTGCATATAGTGATCTCCCAGTGGATAATCTTCCCCATGGTTAAGATTTTAATATCAGCAATACCACATGCCTGCCCCATAGCATGCACCGGAAAATTACATCATGTAAATGGTGTTAATAAGGGACTCTATACTATTAGCCCAGCTATTTTTTAAACAGGTGGTAATGGTTTTGACAGCACATTTTACTATTCCATAAAGGGTGCTGTCAACACCAAAAACCACATAAAAATGTTCAACGGGTGAGAACATTTTACCCATGGCCTGGATTACACTACATAAAAAATAAAAATCCTGACAGCAGATATGAAACTGATAGTAATATGTAATATGTAAAAAATATATATTGTAGTGTTTATCCCCCAAGTAAAACAAAAACTCCCCCTGCTGAAAGGTACAGTATTTTATTCAAAAGTGATTACAACTCAAACTTGAATTTTTTAGGTGCACAATCACCATACCTGGGAACTTCCAGTTGAGGGCTACCCGGAGGGTAGTCCTCTGTTCACCAGGGGGTGACAAAAATGACGCTAATCGCGTCAAAAAGGGCCGGGGCTTGCCGCGAGTGAGGGGGGACTTAACCCTTTGAGTGCCAGAGTGGTATGGAATGCATTGCAAAGCAATGCATTCCTTACCACTCTGGCACTCAGAGGGTTAAAGGTGTCACACAGAAGGCTGGGGGCCGAGGAACAGCGGGAGAAAAAGCAGATGTGGCAGAGTTTCAATAGAAACTCTCCACATCCGGAGGAATCAGCCTTTACCCCGGAGACCCGGTAAAGTTCTGTCAGAACCGGAGTCTCCGGGGCAAATCCGGAGAGTTCCCAGGTATGACAATCACAGTGGCCTGCATTCATACAGTGGCGCTATTGCTACACCATCCCATAGACAATTCTGGTCAGGTGACCATAAATCTCCATAGGTTTCTTACCACCTCTGCTGGTAGGCTTTTCCATATTTATATCACCCTTTCTGTAAAGTAATACTTACACACATTATGCCTGAATTTTACATCATCCAACTTCTAGAATTCTTCTTTTTCTGAAAAATGCAACTCTCTATTAAATCACTTGATGTATTTATTAAAGGTTCTATTGTATCATCGCTCTCCCCAATTTCTTTCAAATACACATTAAGTTTTTAGTCTATTCTGATACCTTTTTTCATGAGGACTATGCTCTATTTTAGCGGCTCTTTGAACTTCCTCCAGAATAGTGTACATACTCCAAGTGAGTCCTTATCAGTGATCTATAGAGTAGCTTGGAAACTGTCTCTTTAGGATGTTAATACCTCTTCCCACACAACCCAGTATCCAGTTAGATTTTCTCACTGCTTTACTGTGCTGCGTGACTACCTTAGCCATCTGCAATAATATTAACTTCCAGTTGTCTTTCTTCTGATGTGTTTGCCAGCAAAAAAACATTTAAACTTGTAAAAATAAGAATTCTTGTTGAATTAAATTGGGGTTTTAACCCTTTGAATGCTAGAGAGGTCTCCAACATGTTGCAAAGCAATGCACTGAAGAACTCTTTCACATTCAAGGGGTTAAATGCTCTATTCAAGTGCACGGCAATTTAGGTATTTATATTTGTCCCTTCTGGTACAGTTGGTTTGCTCCAGAATAACTTTGATTGCTTTTATACATATGAACCATTGGGCCCTATTTATCAAGCTAAAAAGTTGTAGTCCTGGAGCAAACCAGTTGTTCCACAGGGGAGAAATGAAAACGGGGAAAATGTCCTTTGAATTAAATGGGGCTTTCAACCCCCTGAGTGCTGGAGAGGTACCTCTGTAGCATCAGATGAGTTAGAATACAGATTTATATCATTGGGGCTTTTTATTTCCTAGCTACTGTGCAGGTGGTTTTGTCGGACATAAACAGGACAGGGTTAAACAGGAGACCCAATTAGTTTGTGTATCTTCACATAAATAGATAAATAATAATATAAACAGTTCAGTCCCTATGTTATTGTACGGTAGAGGTTTAATAATAGACTATATGGGAGATGTACTAAGGTGTGATACAGAGGAGATACCTTCTCCAGTGAGATAAACTCTCCAGTTCCTATGTTATTCTATGGGAGACATTTAGTTATAGACTACAGGGGAGATGTACTAAGGTGTGATAAAGAGGAGATAACTTCTCCAGTGAGATAAACTCTCCAGTTCCTATGTTATTCTATGGGAGACATTTAGTTATAGACTACAGGGGAGATGTACTAAGGTGTGATAAAGAGGAGATAAATTCTCCAGTGTGATAAACTCTCCAGTTCCTATGTTATTCTATGGGAGATCTTTAGATATGGACTACAGGGGAGATGTACTAAGGTGTGATAAAGAGGAGATAACTTCACCAGTGAGATAAACTCTACAGTTCCTATGTTATTCTATGGGAGACATTTAGTTATAGACTACAGGGGAGATGTACTAAGGTGTGATAAAGAGGAGATAACTTCTCCAGTGAGATAAACTCTCCAGTTCCTATGTTATTCTATGGGAGACATTTAGTTATAGACTACAGGGGAGATGTACTAAGGTGTGATAAAGAGGAGATAAATTCTCCAGTGTGATAAACTCTCCAGTTCCTATGTTATTCTATGGGAGATCTTTAGATATGGTGTCACATTAACACCTTGCATATGAATGTGTCTCATTATGCATCATTTCCATATGGAAATAAGCAATTGTCAATGCAATGAGTAAACATTCGTTGACATGGTGAAGGCATGTCAGATTGATGTCCATGTGAGCGTCTTTTTGTCGGAGTGCTGGTGATGTGATGTTGTAGACACTTTGATGAATTCTGTCGGTGTGCCTATGACACTGCTCCAACAGAACATCGACCTTTAGTGCATCTAGGCCTTGGTGAGGTCTAACTAGAGATCTGTAGAGGGGTATGACCACTTCCCTCTTTCCGCTTCTAAAGAGTTCCCTGGAAGGAAAGCATAGTGTACAGGGAGGAGAAGCATTTAATGGGGAGGGTGGATCCAGATGTAGCGGCTGGGTGTCGTGGGAGGAGTAATCACATGGGTTGATGAGAGCTGTTCAGAAAGAAGTCTGCCAATCAGGTGTGAAGGTTACAGGGAGCAACATCCCTCCCTCCCTATTGTGATGTGTTTTTTACTTGTTTTTTTGTCACAGCAGGGTGAGTAGTCCTTGTCTGCTTTGCAGATATTGATAACTTATGTGTTAAAGTTATATGGATCTATCTTCGGGCAGAAGTCCTTTGAAGTTATCCCCGGATTTAGGTCCCAGGTGTGACTTTACCCATTGAAGCTAATGAGGTCATTCCTTTGGAGTCGAGTATAAGATGCTGATGAAGGCTGGGATTCTAGCATCAGCCCAGGCAATTTGGCCATGATTGGTTCAAGTATGTCTACAGTGACAAGGATTGTCTGTTTTAATAATTAATACAATTATGGCAGAAACAAATTATGTTGTAAGTAATGTAATAAAGCTGTGGTCTGTTGTCCCCAAGCTATGTGTCTGTGTTTATTTTGGGAGGGTCATACCTTTACCTATGACATACCTCTAGCTATACAACCCAGCGCCCTGCCTGTATTCCCCACTGCTTTGTTACATTGCCTGCCAAGCTTTAAGTCATCATAAATAGTGATGAGCGAGCATGCTCGGCCGAACCTCGGTTCGGCTCGAGCATCGCTCTGCTCGGCACATGGCGGTACTCATACGAGTACCGCATGTGCTCGCCCGCCATGTTCGGGTCTCCTCCCCGCACGTTTCGCAGCTGCTGCGCAGCCAATAAACATGCGGGGAGGCTCTGACATCAGTGTAATGCCAGCAGCCATGTTGGCTGCTGGCATTACACTGATTGGCTGGCCAGAACCCGTGATCGGGTGCTGTATAGCACCCGACGCGCGAGTTTGGCTCATTCTTAGCCAGGGAGAGATGCGATCAGGCAGGGAAAGTCAGTGTAGGGAGAATAAAATTGTTGAAACTCTTTCAAGACCCAAAAGTCCTTTTTAGGACTGTTGTGTGTGGGGGCAGCATTTATATTTTGTTTGGGGGGGCACAATTTCCTTTTTTTTGTGGGGGGGATATTTGTAAGGTGACATATAATACTAGATGCACAGGAAGTCAGTGTAGGGAGAATAAAATTGTTGAAACTCTTTCAAGACCCAAAAGTCCTTTTTAGGACTGTTGTGTGTGGGGGCAGCATTTAATTTTTTTGGGGGGTGGCAGAATTTCATTTATTTGTGGGGGGGGACATGTTCTAAGGTGACATTGTACTAGGTGCACAGGGACAAATATTTCACAGTGCAGTGACAAGCTGACATATTCTGTTAGGTGCACAGGGCCAATGATTTTACAACGCAGCGACAAAAAGGGCCATTTTAAACGTGTGCCTAGCCATAGATTATTGTCACATTCTGTTTAGTGTGCAAATTCACAAATTAACGTCACATATTCCGTTCACTGTGCCTAGCCGCAGATTAGCGTCACATTCTGTTTCGTGTGCCTAGCCGCAGATTAGCGTCACATTCTGTTTCGTGTGCCTAGCCGCAGATTAGCGTCACATATTGTTTAGTGTGCCTAGCCGCAGATTAACGTCACATATTGTTTAGTGTGCCTAGCCGCAGATTAGCGTCACATTCTGTTTCGTGTGCCTAGCCGCAGATTACCGGCATATATTCCGTTTAATATGAAGAAGGCAGGTAAAAAGGGACGGGGAAGTGGACGTGATCCTGATAGTTCAGGGCGCGGGTCAGGACGCGTAGAAACTGTGCCTGGTGCCAGAGCACAAGAAAGAAAGACATCCACCATACCTAGCTTCATGTCTCAGTTTACAGGGCGTCGCAGGACATCACTCTCGAGGTCAGACCACTGCGAACAGGTGGTCGGTTGGATTTCAGCTGATACTGCTTCCAGTCGGTTAAGCACCACCCTGTCTTCCACCAAGTCCACTCTCACTAGCCAAGAGTCTGGTCAACATAATCCTCACCCTGATCATCCTTCCTCCCACCATAGAGGGTCTGGCCAAAGAAGTGATCCCACACTGGGATATAGTGAGGAGCTCTTCTCATCACCAATCCTTGATTTGAACCTCTCTCCAAGCACGCTTGCAGAGGAACATGAGATCTTGTGCCCTGATTCACAACCTCTAGAGGGTACCCAATCACAAGAAGATGACAGATGTGAACGGCATTTAAGGTCAAAGGAAGTGGATGATGATGATGAGACACAGTTGCCATCAAATCAACCACAATTACTGTCTCAAGACCTTGATGAGGAGGATGATACACAGTTGTCAATGACTGAGGATGTGGTGGGATCAAGAAATGAGGAGGATGATCAGAGTGAGGAAGTGGAGGAGGACTTGGTGGACGATGAGGTCACTGACCCCACCTGGGAAGGTGGAAAGCCGAGCGATGACAGCAGTCCTGAGGGTGAGCCATCTGCAGCACCGCAACAGGCTGGAAGAGGCAGTGGTGTGGCTAAAGAAAGAAGGCGGACCGCACAAAACCGGCCCGCAAATGTTCCACGGAGCACCCCCTTGCGTAAATCTCCCTTGCCAAGGGCTAGGTGTTCCGCGGAATGGCGTTTTTTTAAGGAAAGTGCGGACGACAAAAGAATTGTAGTTTGCAACCTGTGCCACACCAGAATGAGCCGAGGCATGAACACTAGCAACCTCACCACCACCAGCATGATCCGACACATGGCATCCAAGCACCGTAATAAGTGGGAGGAACGCCCGGATCGCCAATCTGTGTCTGCAGGCCACACCACTGCCTCCTCTTCCCCTGTTTTCGGTGCCGGCCAATCGCCTGTCGAAGGCGCAGGCCCGCATACCTCCCGCCCTGCACCTGTACCATCTGAAGTACCATCAGCGACCACATCCACTACCCTGTCCCAGCGCAGCGTCCAAATGTCGTTACCCCAGGCATTTGAGCGCAAGCGAAAATACCCAGCCACCCACCCACAGGCCATAGCACTAACCTCACACCTTTCCAAATTACTGGCCATCGAAATGCTGCCATTTAGGCTTGTGGACACTGAGTCCTTCCGCAGCCTGATGGCAGCAGCTGTCCCTCGGTACGCAGTCCCCAGCCGCCACTACTTTTCCCGGTGTGCCGTCCCCGCCTTACACCACCATGTGTCCCTTAACATCACCCGTGCCCTGACCAACGCAGTTACTGGGAAGGTCCACTTAACGACTGACACATGGACAAGTGCTTGTGGCCAGGGACGCTACATTTCCCTGACGGCACACTGGGTGAATGTCGTGGAGGCTGGGAGCGACTCGGACCCTGGGATGGCACAGGTGCTACCCACGCCGAGGATTGCGGGCCCTACCTCCATCAGGGTTTCCGCCAGCACCTACGTTATTGGCTCCTCCTCCTCCTCCTCCGTTTCCACCTCCGAATTCTCTGCACGCAGCGCCACTCACCCATCAGCCGGTAGCTGGAAGCAGTGTAGCACTGCAGTGGTGAAGCGTCAACAGGCCGTGCTGAAGCTGATCTGCCTTGGGGACAAACAGCACACGGCCTCAGAGCTGTTGCAGGGGATTAGTCACCAGACCGAGCAGTGGCTCTCGCCACTCAACCTGCAACCAGGCATGGTTGTGTGTGATAATGGGCGTAACTTGGTGGCGGCTTTGGAGCTCGGCAAGCTCACACACGTACCATGCCTAGCGCATGTATTTAATTTAGTGGTTCAGCGATTTCTAAAAACCTACCCCAATTTGCATGATCTCTTGACGAAGGTGCGCCGCGTGTGTGCACATTTCCGTAAGTCATCTACAGCTTCAGCCGGCCTGTTGACGCTGCAGCAGCGCTTACAATTGCCAGCTCACCGGCTGCTGTGTGACGTGAGCACGCGCTGGAACTCCACCTTCCACATGTTGGCCCGGCTTTGTGAGCAGCAGAGGGCAGTAGTGGAGTACCAGATGTTACACGGTCGTCGCCTCTCCGTTCAACTTCCTCTAATCAGAAGTGAGGAGTGGGAATGGATGTCAGACCTCTGTGAGGTTTTACGCAATTTTGAGGAATCGACACAGATGGTGAGCGGCGATAACGCTATTATCAGTGTAACCATCCCACTTCTGTGTCTACTGAAACGCTCGCTGCTCACAATTAAAACCGACGCTTTGCATGTGGAAGAGGTGGAAATGGGGGAGGAAGAGCTTACACAAGGTGATAGCCAGAGCACCCTCACTTCGTCTTCTCAGCGACAATTGGAGGAGGCGGAGGAGGAGGAGGAGGAGGAAGACACGGTTGCCTCCGCTACAGAGGGTAGCCATGGAACTTTAGTTCCATCTCTTCAGCGTGGGTGGGCAGAAGAGGAGGAAGAGGATGAGGAGATTGAGAGTCATCCTCCTGGTGAGGACAGCAAAATCTTGCCTGTTGGTACTCTGGCACACATGGCTGACTTTATGTTAGGCTGCCTTTCCCGTGACCCACGCGTTATACGCATTTTAGACAACACGGATTACTGGGTGTTCACCCTTCTGGACCCCCGCTACAAAGAGAATTTCTCATCTCTCATTCCTCCGGTGGAGAGGACAAGCAAAATGGTGCAATACCAGAAGGTTCTTGTTGAAAAATTGCTCCAAAATTTTCCATCTGACAACGCTGGCGGCAGAGTACGTGCTACCTTGGCCAACCGAGAAGGGGAGAAAAGGGGAGCACACAGCAGTTCCGACAAAGGCAGGGCAACACTCTCCAAGGCGTGGGACACCTTCATGACACCCCGCCAGCACCCTCACCCTGATGCGCGGCCTAGTGTCACAAGGAGGGAAAAGTTTTGGAAGATGGTGAAGGAGTACGTAGCAGACCGTGTCAGCGTCCTCACTGATCCCTCTGTGCCTTACAACTACTGGGTGTCCAAGCTGGACACGTGGTATGAACTGGCACTCTACGCCTTGGAGGTGCTGGCCTGCCCTGCCGCCAGCATTCTGTCTGAGCGGGTATTTAGTGCTGCTGGTGGCATCATAACAGATAAGCGTATCCGCCTTTCCACCGAAAATGCTGATAGGTTGACACTTATAAAAATGAACAAGGCCTGGATTTCCCCTGACTTCTCCACTCCACTGGAGGAAAGCCCCGGGTGAACATAAAGTCACTTTAGATATGTTATTTACAATGATGGGAATACTCTGTATTCCCATTCACCCCTTCCACCCAAAAAACGGGTATATGGTTGACTCTTAATCTTCTCATCCTCCTCCTCCTCTTCCATATGCCCTGTGATATAATTTTTATATAGGGCCAACTCACCAGCGGGCCCTGTGATATAATTTTTATATAGGGCCAGCTCACCAGCGGGCCCTGTTTGACAATTTTTGTATAGGTCAGCTCACCAGCGGGCCTTCTCATATAATGTTTTATTGGGTCAGCTCTCTAGCGGGCCCTCTCATATAATGTTTTATAGCGTCAGCTCACTAGCGGGCCTTCGCATATAATGTTTAGGATGGTCAGCTCCGCAGCAGACCCTCACCCATAATGTTTTAGATGGTCGGCTCAGCAGCAGACCCTCATTCCTAATGTTTTAGATGGTCAGCTTAGCGGCATGCCCTCGCCCCTAATGTTTTAGAGGGTCACCAGCAGGCCATTAATCCTAATTTTTCAAGGGTGTGTATGATGCCCTCCTTTATGTGTAATAAAGGGTGTATTGGAGTGACATTTCAGTCTAATTTTTGGCAGCCCTTTCACTTAGTGCATATGCTTTATGAGTGTTGGACCACTACCTGAACTATTGTACCACAATGTGAATGAGGCCCTCCATTTTGTGATATACAGGTTGTATCAGAGTGCCTGAGGTCCTCCCATTGAATTAAATAGGGCTGGGGTGTTCGACAGAGCAGAAGGTAGTTCTTGGCTTCATCCACTAAGTCACATCGTCACTTTTACTCAATGGATCAGACCCCACTGTTCCGACTATAAATTTTGGACTTAACAAGGGCAAACGGACATGTTGTAAAACCTGTGGTAGCTGCGGCCTCCGTTCCTGAATGCTGTACCTTACCCGGGCCATAACCACGTTGAACACCTGCTTTACGCTGCACACGTTTCCCTCTTAATCATGGCCCCAGTTCAGAAAAATCAAGGAAATTTTTTGCAGAATTTGCAGATGATATACAAGTAAATATACAGCAAATACTGTTTGGTAACAATTTTTCGCCTAAAATCGTTTTTATCTTCCTTTTTGTGTGTTTTACGGTCAGTCTGTAAAAATGGCGTACTACGGGCGAAACATCGTTCCCAGCAGCGACGTTGGAGTCCAAGATGCATCCAGACATCCTCCCTATGCTGTCCCTGAACCATTTCTGTGGTGTTTCCATCATTTTCTGACCTTTTCCTATGAACCAGGCACCCTCCCCTCATCAGAGCAGGGGGTTCCTGGTGTAATGCTCGAGTCCTCCCATTGACTTCAATGGGGCTCGGGTGCTCGGCCGAGCACTCGAGCCTCTGGGGGCGCTCGACCAGAGCACCCGAACACCCGAGCATCGGGGTGCTCGATCATCACTAATCATAAATAATTAATACCAAGTACCTTTCCTCTGTTGTCACCAGCAGCACAGTACAAGTAATACTATAGTCTGTCTTTGTATTTTATGTCCCAAGTGCATTATTTTACATCTATCAACATTAAACTGCTATGCAGTTCCTGTGTTACTCTATGAGAAATCTTTTGTTATATACAACAGGAGAGATGTACTAAGGTACGATAAAGATGAGAACATTTCTCGAATTAGCTAAACTCTAGAGTTTCTATATTATTGAATGTGAGTGCTTCAGACATAAACTACAGGAAGATGTATGCACTAAGATTTTTCATGTTGAGGTCATCTTAGTGCATAAGCTCCATAGAATTACATATGAACTGGAGTAGTTATCGCCTCTTGATTGCACCTTAGTATATACCCACCCAGTTCTTCATAATTCATTATCCTCTTTGTCTTTTAGGGCTTGCTTTTAGCAATGGAGAACGGTGGAGGCAAATGCACAATTTCACTATTAAGACCCTAAAAGATTTTGGGATGGGAAAGAAAAGCATTGAGGTGAAGATCCAAGAGGAAGCTCATTATCTGGTGGAGGAATTCAGGAAATCTAAAGGTCTGTATTGGGCAGTGATGAATACAGTATTAGTAAGATCTGCAGACTTATAGACTTAGCAGTAGCATGCAGTGCCAGCTGGCAGCTGCAAAGACCAATAAGATATTGGCATGTATTAAAAGGGGTATTTACTCAAGGGAGAAAGATATAATTATGCCTCTTTACAGGTCCATGGTAAGACCCCACCTAGAATATGCTATTCAATTCTGGGCGCCCTTTCTGAAAAAGGACATTATGGAACTAGATAAAGTGCAGTGGAGGGCTACAAAACTAGTAATGGGAATGGAAAGTTTTAGTTATGAAGAAAGGCTAGAAAAGTTAAACTTGTACACACTAGAGAAACGGTGTCTTAGAGGGGATATGATAACACTATATAAATATGTTCAGGGCCCATACAAAGGGCTCTCCAAAGACCTGTTCAATAACAGAACAGTACACAGGACAAGGGGCCATCTGCTTAGACTAGAGGAAAGGAGATTTAGTCTACAACGGCAGAAGGGTTTTTTTACAGTAAGGACAATAAAGGTATGGAATTCACTGCCTGAGGAGGTGGTGCTATCGAATACATTAGATGCCTTTAAAAGGGGCCTGGATACTTACTTAAAAGAGCATAACATAGAGGGCTATGTACGGTAGTATTGGGATTAATATTTAGTTAGGGCTTGATGATCCAGGGAGAAATCTGATTGCCATTTGGAATCAAGAAGGAATTTTTTCCCCCCATTCAAGGCAGAATTTGAAATTGCTATATTGAGGGGGGGGTTGCCTTCTTTTGGATCAACGATGGTAAATAGGAATAGGAAAAGGGTTGAACTGTATGGACGCAAGTCTTTTTTCAACCTAAATCACTATGTTACTATGTTATTAACAGGCGACGGCCTACAAAACACAAGAAAACTACAAAACCTGCGTTGCCTAAGATCTGACCTCATCACCGTCGCAAAACACACAATAAATAATGTGCAATACGTCCCAATCAAAGAAAGAAGCAAACGTCCGACGTTACCTAGTGCCCCAGCCAATCTCAGCACCCCAAACTATCAAGTTCTTTTGAATAAACCATGTATAGATCCAAAATAACCAATGCACCTTTGTCTGTGTATCTCATTCCTTGAGCTAGAGCACAGGACCTAGGAGTGGAGGCTAGTAAAAGACAGTGAGGTAGAGAGGAGCAGAGAACATCAGTTAGAAGAAGTTGGAGGAACTGGTACACCATAATACGCATAATACAGTTTTGCACATACCCATAACACACATCCAAACGCAAACACACATGTACACAGCTATTTTTTTCATATCACACATACATTTTTATTTATTTTTTTACAGTGTGTGTCTATGAATACAAGTGAGTGACAGAGAGTGAGTGAATGAGTGTCTGAGTGTGCGCCCGTGTGTGAGTGGATGAGATTAATGGAGAGGAGGAGAGGAGAGAGGGATGGTGAGAGTAGGAGGTGAAGAGGAAGAGGAGAAGGTGGGCATCCCCAGTCAGGGTAGGGGAGGGAGAGGGAGATCCCTGGGGAGGAGGGGGAGAAATACCAGACCAGGCACATACAGTGCAGGGACAGAGGAGAGAGTGGGACGAGGGTTACGTCTGGGGGAGCACACAACACAGGCAGGGCCATCACAGACAGCGCTGGAGAGCCAAAGACACTGCTCCCAAAGAACCTCTGGGGGTGAGGAGGAGGACAGGGTGAGAAACTCCAAATTCACTAAGGAGGAGAACCTCGTCCTGGTGGAGGCCGTCATCACAAGGGAGAGGATCCTGTTCCCCAGGTGGAAGGTTGTTGGCATGGGGCCAAGAAGAAAGCAGCATGGAGGGAGGTCCTGGCTGCTGTAAGTGCAGTGTCCAGCTGCAGCTGGTCACTGGAAGCCATCAAAAAGAGGTGAGTGGACTGCAAGGCAAAAGTCAAGAGGAAAATGGGACAGGAGGCTCCACATGATGTCGGCATAGGGGGTGGTCTGCCCCTGTGCATGGACTACACAGAGAGGGAGGAAGCACTGTGCAGGACCATATCTGCAACAGCGGTGCAGGAGATCACAGGATGGAGTGACACCAGAGATGAAAGGAACCTCCAGACCACCGGTAAGTGCATCATGGCCTACATACATATTACACAAAACTTGACACCTACCATACATAGGCCAACACAGCAACACCTGAACACATGAACAGCATTCCACACCACAAATCCAGCAAGACAGCTTGGAGGGACTTCAAACAAGGATGGAATACGTGACAAACCCAGCCTGAATGGTAATGGTCAAGTCCCTGTTGAGCCCTTTCATGCTGTCTACAACAACATCATGCACAGCACCAAAACAATGCACACCATCATGTGTCAGTCACAGACATAACTGTTATGTGTATCACAATGTCATACACAGAGTGACAAAGAGGTCATCACACAACCCCTCGAGTGCCACAGGGATAAGCAATGCGTTGTTTGACAATACATTGGCTAGTCCCCTGGCAATCAAAGGGATATGAAAGATAGCAAGGAGGGGAATTGGTGTGTATCCTATTGTATTGTTACCGTATGTCAGGCATTGTACATGTAGGTAGTTAGTCCAAGTTGAATAGTCAAGGTTCAACTTTCTGCATCATATGTAGCCTGCATAGTGTGGATGGCGAGAGGGTATTCATCGCCATCACCACTCTGCAGGATATATGTGATTCACAAGGCTCAACCATGATGGGGGGGACATTCACTAGGGTGTAAGAAAGAGGTGACAATGTGTACATGACAACTACAGTGTCATCATACATGCAATCCCTGTGTTATTCTGTGGAGCCAATGCACTGAGATCTAAACAATACGTGATATATCAGTGCTTAGTCTCCATAGCATAACATAGGAAAATGTAGAAGTAACATAGTAACATAGTAACATAGTAAATTAGGTTGAAAAAAGACACAAGTCCATCAAGTTCAACCTTCGCTTCATACCTCAGTAACTAAGAATTTTATAGCTTTCCTGCTACCAATTAAATTAGTCTTTATCAGACCTTCCTGATCTGCCTACTGATAAACAGTATAACTCTGTATGTTCCCTTTTGAAAGAAATGTATCTAATCTTCTCTTAAATGTGTCCATTGTATCTGCCATAACTACCTCCCTGGGCAATGAATTCCACAATTTGACAGACCTTACCGTAAAAAAACCCTTCCTCTGCTGAAGTTTAAACCTCCTTTCCTCTAATCTCAAGAGGTGTCCCCTGGTCACCTGAGCAGGCCTTGGAATAAATAGCTCACCGCAGAGATCCTTGTATTGACCTCTCATATACTTGTACAATGTGATAAGGTCTCCTCTTAGTCGTCTTTTCTCTAGAGTAAATAAACCAAGTTTGTTTAGTCGTTCCTCATATGTCAAGTCCTCCATTCCCTTAATTAATTTTGTTGCTCTCCGCTGTACCCTCTCTAGTTCTAGTATATCCTTTTTCAGAACCGGTGCCCAAAATTGCACTGCATACTCAAGGTGAGGTCTTACCAATGATTTGTATAATGGCAAAATAATGTTATCCACTCTTGCTTCAATACCTCTTTTTATGCAAGACAGGACTTTGTTTGCCTTTGCTACTGCTGTTTGACACTGGTCACTGTTTCCAAGTTTGTAGTTGACAAGGATACCCAGGTCTTTTTCTAGCAACGAGTCACCTAAAATTATTCCATTAAGTTTATAAGTAGCCTTGGGATTGTTTCCTCCCAAATGCATGACTTTACACTTCCCCACATTAAACTTCATATTCCACATGTTTGCCCAATCTGACATTGTATGTAAGTCCCTCTGTAGAGAGAAAATATCCTGTTCTGAATTAATGACTTTGCATAATTTAGTATCATCTGCAAATATTGATATTTTGCTTTCTATATCTATTTCCAGGTCATTTATAAACATGTTAAAAAGCAGCGGACCCAATACTGAACCCTGAGGTACTCCACTCTCCACTTTAACTATACTGGAGAATTTTCCATTTACAACCACACACTGTTCCCTATCCTTCAACCAGTTTTGTATCCAATTGCAAAGGTTATCTCCTAGCCCCAATTTCCTTATTTTATACACCAGCCTTCTGTGTGGTACTGTATCAAATGCCTTTGCAAAGTCTAGATATACTACATCTACTGCCTTGCCATTGTCAAGGTTGCTGCTTACCTCCTCATAGAAGCTGAAAAGATTAGTTTGGCATGACCTATTCTTCATAAAACCATGTTGATTCGTGCTAATGATCTTATTTTTTTTGTTGTAATCCTGAATATAGTCCCTTATTATGCCTTCTAATAGTTTTCCCACTACAGAGGTCAAACTCACTGGTCTATAATTCCCAGGTTCTGTTTTAGTTCCCTTCTTAAATAGAGGCACTATGTTAGCTCTTCGCCAATCCTGTGGCACTGAGCCTGTGGTAATAGAATCTTTAAAGAGTAAATATAGGGGTTTTGCTAACACTGCACTGAGTTCCTGAAGAACCCTTGGATGTATACCATCAGGACCCGGTGCTTTGTCGGTCTTAATTTTGTTCAGTCTTCCCATGACATCTCCTTGAGTTAACCCAATATCTATTAATTGTATTGTTTTATTTGATACTTGCGGAGGCTCTTCTACCATTCCTTGCTCCCTTGTATATACTGATGCAAAGAAAGTGTTTAAAACATCAGCCTTTTCCTTATCCTCACTAACCAACTCACCCATCTCATTTTTGAATGGTCCAATGCACTCCCTCTTAAGTTTTTGCTATTTATATATTTAAAAAACTTTTTTGGATTAGTCTTGCTTTCCCTTGCAATTCGAGTTTCATTATCTATTTTTGCTACCCTAATTGCCTTTTTGCAATCTTTGTTGCTCTCCCTGTATTTTAAGAAAGATTGTTCAGTTCCTTCTGACTTAAATAATTTGAATGCTTTTTTTTTCCTTGCCATTTCCTTCTTTACATGTGCAGTTAACCACATTGGCTGTGACTTACTTCTTTTGCACTTGTTCCCCATTGGTATATACAGTTGGGTACATTTCTGCAACCTAAATTTGAATTCTGACCATTTTTCCTCAGTATTTTTGCCTTTAAATAACATATCCCAGTCTATGTGTTGCATTGAGGCCCTTAACAATTTGAAGTTTGCTTTTTTAAAATTAAGAGTTTTGGTTGAACCTATACATTTTTGCTTTGCCAGACAGATCTCAAATGTAACCATGTTGTGATCACTGTTTCCCAAATGTTCTCTTACCTTAATATTGGATACCATTTCTGTGTTATTAGTGATCACTAGGTCCAATACATTGTTATTTCTTGTCGGCGCTCCCACCATTTGTGACATGTAGCTTTCATGAAGCGTGTTCAAAAACCTGCTACCCTTAGCACTCTGACAGGTCTAATTTTTCCAGTTGATATCTGGACAATTAAAATCTCCCATAATTATAGTATGCCCAAACTGGGCAGCTTTCCTCATTTGCAATAGCAGTTGGGCCTCATCATTGTCATCGATATTTGGTGGTTTGTAGCATATGCCCACCAACAACTTTTTTTTACCATTCACACCACATTTAGTCTCGATTTCTACCCACATGGACTCCACAGTTTGGCCAGTTTCCTCACTAATATCACCTCGCAAAACTGGATTTAGCTCTGTTTTCAAATATAAACACACACCTCCACCTTTTCTATTAATTCTGTCTCTTCTAAACAGGGAATAGCCCTCTATATTTACAGTCCAGTCATGTGCATCGTTCCACCATGTTTCTGTTATTCCAATTATTACTGTACCCACAATAGTACAGTATAATCATGCACATGTTTGCTGTGTGTTAGGATTTGGGCTGTCCTGGGGTGTGTTCATGTGTCCTCCAGCTGATTGGGTTGTTGGGTTCCACAGATCATGTTGGTTGGTGTGTTTGGTGTGTCTGTTACTGTTGCTGACATCATTGGTTGGACTCTGTAGTCATTGGTCATCACTGGTGCATTGCTGTGTTTAGAGGTCATAGTGTGTTTGCTGTGGAGGCCTAAGTGTATGACATGCAATGGGTTTGTGTCACTCAAGGTGTGATGGTTCAGTTTTGGTCACCACATGGTTCCTGATGAATGGGGATAGCAAGGAGGTATGCCTTGCCATCCACACTCTTCAGGATACACATGATGACCAAAGCTACACCACTGTAGGTTGGTATAATCATTATATGGTGTCATGTCAAGCTCAGCAATGTGTGTCAGGATGGTAACCAATGCAATGGATTCCATCCTGTCACTCAACGGTTCAAATGTCAGTGTAATAGTTATGCAGCATGACTGTCATAGCTCACATCACTAATTATGTCATGTCATTTGCCTACACAGCATACATGCCATTCTATGCGGAGGACTCTGGAGGTACCTCCTCTGAGGAGGCCACCACCTTCAGGGAGCTGCCACCACCACAACCAACACAGCAGTAGCAGCAGCAGTGGTCCCCCATGGCCCCCAGTGTCCACCTCTCCAGCAGCAGCAGCAGTGGCCCCACCATGGCCCCAAGGGTCCACCACCCTAGCAACAGCAGAGCAGTGACCCCACAATGGCCACCAGGGTCCACCTCCCCAGCATCTGCAGTGGGCTGATCTTGCCCTCCAGGGTCCTCCGCTACCACAGCCAATGGCAAGGCACAGGATGCCACAGACTGTGCCAATGCAGGTCCAGGCAGAATACAGCACGGGGGCAAAACCACAGCGACACACATGGCCATCAGGCAGCCAGGATGCATCCCAGGTGTGAACACTTTGGGCTCATGGGGAGCCACAGTGGCCCCAGGGCCGCACTGACTTTACCCTACCACATCCAACAACGCCATCACCCCAATCCACACCATCACCAGTGTGCCACGCTGATGCTGCAGCAGCACAGGGGAGTGAGGGGTCCTGGGATCAGATGGGGATGTCCTCCCCACAGCATCCATGCTGGTGCTGTCCCTCCTGAGGCCCTCCATGGTAGTCCGCTCCCCCAAACTACCCCACTGCCTCTGCCATCCTCCACGCCCTCCATGCCAGTCATGCCAACAGCGGTTCTGGATGCAGCATGTGTGGACGTCCAGAGGGAGCAGCTGACCGAAAGGTGTACCCGAGCCCTGAGGTGGATTGAGCAGAATATCGGGCGGATCATGGAAGGCCACAGGTCCACCAGGTCATCAGCAACACCCAGCAGCTACAGTCCCACACTAGCATGACAGGTATTCTTGGCCAGATGCTGGTGGAGATTCAGGACTCCAAACGCTGGGAGAACCAGTGCCAGGACATGGCCCAGGCATCACTCAAGGGGTCAAGTAATGCTTCCCCAGCCAGCACCAATCCCCCACCACCACCAGCCGCCAGACCCCCTCGGGTAACCAGAAGAAACATGCGGGAATCCACTCCTGCAGCCCCCCCACAGCCCCTCCCAAAAAAAAGAAGGCCAACCTTCTTCAGGTCCCTCAATAAATATGCACTTCTTCATCGCATCTGTGTCCATGTATGTTTCCTATTAAAAAGGTTGTTGGTTTGGCGGAGTTGTCTCCAATGCATTGCAAAGCGATGCAGTGAACACAACTCATGCAGAATAAATGGCATCACAAGCTTGTACAGCAGGGGTGAGCACACACATCACATACAGAAACGTTTGTACAAGTTCAACTCACAGACCACATATCAAAGCCAAACAACATCAGGGTGTTCAGTGATGTGACTTGAACAACATGAATACATTAGATAGATCAACAGATCAACAATCTGATCACAATTGAAGGGATAGTAGTAATTAAAATGTTTAAAAACATATGTAGTAGGGTTTACCTTCCTGAGTAAAACAAGGGAACTCCCACTGCTGAAAGGTGTTTTATTCAAAAGTTATTTCAGCTCAAAGTTGAATTTTTCAGATAAAATATCACTGTGGCCTGAAATTGTACAGTGGCGCTTTTGCTACACCAGTCTATGGAGATTAATGGTGCTGGGACCAGAGCTGTCCATAGGATGGTGTAACAACAGTGCCACTGTACAATTTCAGGCCACTATTATATTGCACCTAACAAATTCAACTTTGAGCTGTCATAACTTTTGACTAAAACAGCTTTCAGCAGTGGGAGTTCCCTTGTTTTACTCAGGGGGATAAACCCTACTACATATATTTTTAAAACATTTTAAGTATTACTATCCCTTTCAAATTCTGATGAGGGAGAGGTAATCAATGACTCAAGATAGTCATAAATGCTTATATGTTTAATTGGCATAGACACAATCAGGGACGTGGATTCAACGTGTCACCAGGACAAACTTCTGGCCCATGAGGGGTCATGCCATGGATGCCTGCAGAGAGTGAAAACAAGATTGGAAACTGCACTACGCACACAACAGTCATGCTACTGCTGAACCATCATCATACCCTTGAGTGCCAGAGGGGTACACAACACATTGCTCATCAGTGCTTTGGAGATCTTCCTGGCACTCCACGGGTAAATCTTTGTTATTTGACACAGAGTGAACAATCCATTGCTTGTCAGATTTCAACTACTTTGATGACATGTATTCTCTGATGTACGTTTCTAGTGGTTATTCTGCACAATTATCTCCTTCTTGTCATCCCCACTATAAGACCTACTGATAACTATGTATCCATTTGTTGTTCCTTTTACTGAGCCCTTTCTAACTTCAAGGGGTGGCCTGAGAAATCCAGATTGCATGTTAGGGGTGCTTTAGATGGAAGGATTGTGAACCACTGGTCTAGGCCTTGGTGATGTATTTTCTTGGCATTGTAGGGGTTAATATTTGACCTCTGTATGCTTGGGATATGTACTTGAATGAACTGCTTCTCTGTTTCGTTTTCCTCTACAGTTGTTTTCTACTCTGATTTGTGTGATGTTTGCCCAAAAAAATGGGTGTTAGATTTCTGGCAGTAAATGCTGCAATTTAACTCTCGTTATCCCTACCGCAAACATTTGAATGGCTCTGGGGTTAATTTTTACATTGTTCTCAATGGGCAATATTTTGATGAGCGTCATGTTTTCAAAACTGCCTTTAGTTCTTAGTTGTGGGAACATTTGCATCGCTTACTTGGCTTTCAAAACCACCGTCACCAGTTTTTTCCGCTGATGCCAACGTTTGGATCGAGCCCAAAAGTGTCTCCATCTGCACCTCTCCTGGTCTCTGTCTTCATCAGCCAGGTCTCTCCATCAAATGAATCAATAGCAAGGTAACCTCCTTCTCCCCAACAGATCTCACCCACAAAAAACAGCTGCCCCCCACAACCCCCACCCCACACACACACAGACCATCAATACACAAAGACAAAAGGAACTCAGTGCCACACGTATACTAAGGAATGTGGAGCAATTCTGGACCAAACCAACAGGGAATAAATAAAAAATTCCCATTGACTTAAAGGGGAACTCTCACCTGTATCAATGTTTCCTTCATTTGAATGCTGCTGTGGACTGAATCTGTAATATTTTTTTTATATAATGCTGTGTTCTTTGAGATATTTGTTTTTAAAGTTAATCCGGTCACATCACTTCAGGACAGGCTGCAGGTCAACTCTGTCCCACAGCCTGTCAATCTTTGTTTCCTCCCCAGAAGTGGTGCCCTGTTCTCACCTCCTCCAATGACAGTGGATTCCTCCATGTGAGCTGGAGCACTCTCTTGCCAATGAGACCACTCCAACTCACATGGAGGAAGCCTCTGCCTGAGTAGGAGGTGGGAACAAGACGCTATTGGGGAGGGGAAGAGGGGAAGATTGACAGGCTGAGGGACAGAGCCGTACCACAGCCTGCACAGAACTAGTGTCACCGGATTAACTTTACAAATATCTCAAAGAATACAACATTATATTAAACAAATTACAGATTCAGTCTACAGGAGCATTCAGATGAAGGAAACATTGATACAGGTGGGATTTTCCCTTTAAAGGGATAGTAATGTTTCATAATAAAAGCAGCTCTAATTAAACATCATAGTATTTGGACTTTGGAGAGTGTTATTTCAATTCTGTCAGAGTTATAGTTCAAGAGTAATTCAATGACAAAGTATCCCCCTCCCGCCCCTTTTACTAATGTAACACTGCTCAGCCAGATCAGAAGGGAGGTGTCCAGGTAGACTGTAGAGATGGACAATCTTCAATTAAGATAAGGGAAAAACCTGAAAAACTTGTCAAGGGGGGCAGGGCTTTCATTGTTCTCATAGGAAGAAGATTGTCCCCTTCGGTTATCTGTCTGGTCTATGGACTGCACTCCACATCTGAGAAGAGATGGCTTACACTAGGTAAAAGGGGCGGGAGGTAAACTTTGCTTGTGAATATCTCTTAAACCATAAAAGTTTGAGAGATAAGACTTATATCGTTCTTCATGTTTTTTTAATGCCTACAAAATAAAATAAAGATAAAACAAAGTATTACTATCCCTTTAAATAGGGCTTTAAATCCCAAAGCCTTGCATTAAATTGGAGATCACTCAGGAGACTAAAAGCCCAATTTAAATATATGTAAATATGCAGAATTTTCTTCCCCTCCCTTGGTGCAGTTGGTTTGCACCAGAATTGCTGAGACTCAGTGTGTTTTCAGGGGGGCTGAATGCTGATGTACTAACCAGTGATTCGATTCTGGGGTAAACCAAGTGCAGCATAGACAGCAAATAAATTACCTTTTGCTTTAAATGGGGATTTTAACCCCTTGAATGCTAGAAAGGAGTCCAATGTATTGAACTGAAATGGGCTGGATACTGCTCTAGCATTCAAGAGAACAGAAGCCACGTAAATGGGCAGGTGGCAGCTCCCAAGCTGAGGTAAATCCAGTTCAGGGAGTTTCTGGACTGCAGGAGATTTAACCCCTTCATGTTTTTTTCCATTATAGCAAATGACTTCCTGGAATTAAAGCATTTCTGTCTATGGAGGACTAAACATGACTGACTTTCCTGGTCTACATTTATTATTAGTAGCTTGTCATTAGTGTATATGTAGGTATAGCCTTAAATTTACCTGTGTTAAATCTCTTCTGAATTTTTTTTCTCCTATTCACTCAGTTTATCCAAATGTTTCTCCTGAGAAAAAAAATTTGTTCTCTTTGTGTATTTCCCTATAGTTTAGTGTTACCAGCAACGTTTCAGACATTATTGTCAATAGGCATTTTATGATCATTATTGAACAAGTTGAAAAGTGTTGGGTCCAGGAATGAACCCTGAGGCTCCACTTGCACCTTGAGAGCAACTTGAACAGGCTCAATTCACAATAACTGTCTGCATTCTAGTATTTAGCCTGTTTTCTATAAATGCACAGATACTGACTCCCAAACCAAACCCTTTTATGCAGTTGTATTTTGTGTGGCAAAATCCAAGAATATTGAATCCACAGCAATACCCTTGTCCAAATTACTACTTTGTCATAGAATGTAAGTACATTTGTTTGACATAATCTTATCTTGACTTGTGCGATTCGGTTCGGCCAATTTCAGAATTCAGACGAATAAGGCGTATTCATCATCATTCGGACCTTCCGAAAGCCAACTCCCACCCACAAAAAAATTTCGGAATCCGGAACTGACCTAGTCCAAAATTTCGGTGTAAATTTCGGAAATTCGGACGGCACGTTCCCTTCCGAAACTATTACAATGTTGCTACATGCTGCTAAAAATAGATCTGGTAAAACAGGTGCTTTACAGTTCACGCAAAGTTCAGATATTAACCACGTAAGGACATAAGCAATTTTGGCATTTTTGCTATGTGCGTTCGACCATAATTCCTATCTTTCTCATTTATTGCACAAACACATATTATATACCATTTTTTAAAGGGCAGGAAGGGATTTAATTTGATGTAACATGTACATATATAAATTCTCATTTATTATTAAAAAAATGTAAAAATTACAAAATAAAAAAACACAGTAATAATGTATTACATAATGGGTGCATCTTAAGAAAAGTAATTTGAAATAATTTAATTGTCCTGATGGACTCACCTATGAGGCTTGCCTTGGCGCGGCAGGTGAGCTACATTCAAATGGCCATTGGAGTGAAACTAAAAGCCTCTAATTATTTAAATGTGCATAGGGATTTGGGACAGAGCGCAGGTAACTCTTTGCTTTTTGTACTATATTTTGGGCTGATGTATACTATAGCCATTGCTGCTGCCCAGTAATAGGTTGACTTTGTGCGCAGGGCTTTATTTTGTGTTTGTTGTATATTGTTGTATATTCATTTGTATCACACAACCATGTTACATTTCTGCCACTCACCCCATATTTGACCTATTAAGGGTTAATAAGTGATTAGGGGTTTATAAAATACCCCTTCCTGTCTCATAAGAAATTTAATATTATTATTAATTTAGTTTTAATGTAATTTTTATTTTCATTTGTTTAATTTTAATTTTTTATTGAATATATTGAATATAGTTTTTTTTTAAATTCAGCCGAATAATTCAGACTATTGCTGAATTTCGTCCGAGTCGAACAGGTCCAGTCTGAAATTTGGATCCTCTGAATGGAAAAAAAAATTAGTCCGAAATCGAATTTTACCGAAAATGTTTGCCGTGCACAAGTCTAATCTATCCTTTGTTCAGTCATGCTAACTCTTGCTAATAAAACTGATGGTCATCACATAATTCCGAACACTATAGTTTAGTAATCCTTCCAAGTCTTACCAACTGTGTTTATCAAGGTGTGTTGTATCACTAAGTGAAAACCCACAAGACTATTTGTTGTCTTCTGTTTGCACAGAGAGTTTTTAGCTTCTGTTTATGATGCAGGAATTCCGATAGAGCCACACAAGTGTATCATGGATGCTGTTTCCAATGTCTTGTTCTCCATCTTATTTGGGAATCGCTTTGAATACAGTGATGAGACATTTTCCAAGCTGCTCTTCAATGTAGACCAGCTTTGTCGTGTTATGTGCAGCACTTGGGGTCAGGTACAGTGAATTGTAATAATAAAAAATATTAATAAAAATAGTACTTATTTTACTTATAGTACATTATACATAGTAGTGCCCTATGGCATAGAACACAATATGTATAATAATAATATTAATAACAGTAATAATTCATTCTCCTGTTTCAATGTTCTTATTACATGATGGAGGTAAATCTGGAATTCTCTCATTAGCTTTCATTCTTTCTTGCTCATATAATAAAAATAATGATCCTGATGTATTATTAAAAATGTGGCTAATGTATTAAAACTCCCATGGATTTAATTAGGACTTTTAAACCCTTGATAGGTCTCCCACACACACACCTTGGGAGAGATTCACGAAGCAGTGATAAAGAGGTGATAAAGTGGAGAGGACATCTCCAGTTTATCACTTCTCCAGTTCATATATTATTCTATGGAGTCTATGCACTAAGGTTTCTTCAACTTTGGAGATCTTAGTGCATAGGCTCTTTAGAATAACATAGGAACTGGAGAAGAGACAAACACCACTTTATCACCTCTTTATCACCGCTTAGTGAATCTCCCCCATTGTCTCTCAAGTCACTGGAGACTTCTCTAGTATTCAAGGAATTAAAAGTTCAATTCAAACCTCCTAATAATAACCTCCCCACTTACCTAACTATGGGAAAAAAAATCTTAAAAACTCTGAAAAATACCTTTTTTATTTCAATATTAAGCATAACTATTCTCTGAATTCTTGAGACCTGTTGGTTGCTTGGCCGATCTCTCCAGTGGATTACAAAGAAATGCAGTGCAGAACTCTCTAGGACCAAGAGGTTAAAAGCCAAATTGAAATCCATGGGTTTTTGCTGAGTTTTGCTGATTTTTCCTCCCAGCCATAGTGCAGATTGCTTCTTTCACTTTATAAATGATGCTCGTATCCTCCTATTTTCCTACAGTTAGAAAACCTTCTTCCAAAGCTCATGGTGTTAATCCCAGGACCTCACCAGAAGAGTGTCACTCTTGTTCAAGAACTGATTTCATTTATGTATGAGAGAGTGAAGGCCAATGAAGAGACCCTGGATCCCAGCTCCTCTAGAGACATGATTGATAGTTTCCTGATAAAAATGCAACAGGTGAAGTAACTTATCTATGACATGAAATGTATGAGGCTACTTATGTGACATTTGGGAAACATCACCAGATTTAAATACTCTGCAGCCCAATGTAAGCTTAACCAGACATCTTAGGAAGGAATGTGTAGCCAGTTCTAAAGTGTCATTAGGAAGCCATTTATAAAGTAACTTTTCATTAGACATAGAACATCTAGAACAGTCGTTCTCAACCTGTGCCCTCAGTGGCTACTAACAGGCCAGGATTTGAAAATTTCTGTTTAAGAGCACAGGTGAGTTAATTAATATGAATGAGCCTCTGATCAACACACTTGTGTTCTAGCAGGAAAATTCCTAAGACCTGACCTGTTAGTGGCCACTGAGGGCAGGGGTTGAGGACTTCTGATTTAGAATAACTGAGCCAAAGAATAATCACTGGGGTCATCAATCCCGTTTCTAGGCTATTTATCAGAACCATTTACTTATATTTCTTTTGGCACTCCATATGTTAGGGGCTAGAACTTCCATCATTATCACGGTGCCCGTGCTTTCTGTCAGTCTCTGTGTGTTGCGCTCCTATTGGCTGAGCTATGTTTGGCCCGCCCAGTATGGCCTTTTTATACCGGGCCCTGGCACCTATCAGGTGCCCTTTCGTGGTGTTCCTGTACCAGTGCTGACTTGAGTTGCTGTGTTCCTGTGTACCAACTTGGCCCGTCTGACTACTCTGCTTCTGGTTCCTGTTCCGTGATCCGACCCGGCCTGGCTGACGTTCCTGCTCCGTGACCTGACCCGGCTTGTCTGATGTTCCTGCTCTGTGATCCGGCCCAGCTCTCCAGTTCCTGCTTCATAGTGTTGCTGGGTCTTCATCGTGTCACTTCCGTCTAGTCTGGGCCTACCAGACAGTGTGTCTGTGCTGCCTCCGTTACTGCTCCGGCAGTGTACATTCCGCTGAGCATCCCTTTAACTCTTGCAAAGCTACAGTTGCCTCCGTTACTGCTCCGGCAGTGTTCCAATTACTGAGCCTTCCGTTAACTCATGCAGAGCTACTGTTGCCTCCGTTACTACTATGAGCCTTCTGTTAACTCTTGCAGAGCTACTGTTGCCTTCGTTACTGCTACGAGCCTTCCGTTAACTCTTGCAGAGCTACTGTTGCCTCCGTTACTGCTACGAGCCTTCCGTTAACTCTTACAGAGCTACTGTTGCCTCCGTTACTGCTCCGGCAGTGTGCCCATGGTTGCGTTTCTGTTCAGCTCATGCAGAGTACTGTTGCCTCCGTTACTGCACCAGCAGGGTGCTATTGGCTCTATTCAATTCAGCTCTTGCAGAGTACTGTTGCCTCCGTTACTGCTCCGGCAGTGTGCCCGTGGTTGCGTTTCCGTTCAGCTCTTGCAGAGTATTGTTGCCTCCGTTACTGCACCGGCAGGGTGCCCGTGTCTCTATTCCGTACAGCTCTTACTGAGTATTGTGTGGCCTCCGTTTACTGCTATGGCAGGGGGTATAAGTCTCAGCTCTGCTCCGGCAGATCTAAAGTGCTTGTCTCCATTGTAGCACTATAGTCTCCTTATCACTGTTCTTCCATCATACTGGGCGTTACTGAACACACCACATCAGAGACTGATTATATCAATTGGACTTTAACCCATGCTGTGCTGAGTTCTCCTTGTCATGCCTGACCTGTGACAGTATATTTATTCTCTCACTTACTGTTATACTGGGCCTGTGTAGGCATAAGTCTAAGTCCTATATTACACCTGTCTATTCTGCTGTAATACACTATAGCCCGTTAAGGGTATTTTCATTGTGTTATAAAACTGTGTGTTATCCTAACCTACTATGTCTGAGTGTTGAACAAACCGTTACAATCATCCCCAGTCAGCTACTGGCTGATTGAGAATGATGACAGTTGCATTTCCCAACCAAGTAGAGTGTCAAATGTTGTCTACTCATGTTTTATCTAAAGCCTGAATTATCAACAGAGTGAATGGTCAGAAAGAAGTTTGGATGGAAAAGACAGAAAGAGGTGAAGGGGAAAAACTGATGGATATAAGAAGGGTGGAGTGTAAGGGGGGTGGGAGAGAAGAACAGAGGGGGAGATAATCTTGGGGAGATTTTAAATGGAGCCATGGGAAGAGTGACATGGAGGACAAGGACATAGAGGCATCATATTGCTTAATTGACTAATAGGAGGAGTTATATAGAACAGTAGGAAGACATCTAGGAAGGAGTTATTGGGAAGAGTTACATGGAACAATAGGAGGAGTTATAGGGAGGAGTTATATTGAACAATAGAAGGAGTTATAGGGAGGAGGCATATGGAACAATAGGAGGAGTTGTAGAGAAGAGCTATATGGAACAATAGAAGGAGTTATAGGAAGGAGTTAAATGGAACAATAGGAGGGGTTATAGGGAAGAGTTATATGGAACAATAGGAGGAGTTATAGGGAGGAGTTATATGGAACAATAGGAGGAGTTATAGGGAGGAGTTATATGGAGCAATAGGAGGAGATATTGGGAGAAGTTATATGGAACAATAGGAGGAGTTATAGGGAGGAGTTATATGGAGTAATAGGATGAGTTATAGAGAAGAGCTATATGGAACAATAGGAGGAGTTATTGGAAGGAGTTATATAGAACAATAGGAGGAGTTATAGGGAAGAGTTATATGGAGCAATAGGATGAGTTATAGAGAAGAGCTATTTGGAACAATAGGAGGAGTTATTGGAAGGAGTTATATGGAACAATAGGAGGAGTTATAGGGAGGAGTTATATGGAACAATAGGAGGAGTTATAGGGAGGAGTTATATGGAGCAATAGGAGGAGATATTGGGAGAAGTTATATGGAACAATAGGAGGAGTTATAGGGAGGAGTTATATGGAGTAATAGGATGAGTTATAGAGAAGAGCTATATGGAACAATAGGAGGAGTTATTGGAAGGAGTTATATGGAACAATAGGAGGAGTTATAGGGAAGAGTTATATGGAGCAATAGGATGAGTTATAGAGAAGAGCTATTTGGAACAATAGGAGGAGTTATTGGAAGGAGTTATATGGAACAATAGGAGGAGTTATAGGGAAGAGTTATATGGAACAATAGGAGGAGTTATTGGGAGAAGTTATATGGAACAATAGGAGGAGTTATAGGGAGGAGTTATATGGAGTAATAGGATGAGTTATAGAGAAGAGCTATATGGAGCAATAGGATGAGTTATAGAGAAGAGCTATTTGGAACAATAGGAGGAGTTATTGGAAGGAGTTATATGGAACAATAGGAGGAGTTATAGGGAAGAGTTTTATGGATCAATAAGAGGCGTTATAGGAAGGAGTTATATGGAACAATAGGAGGAGTTATAGGGAGGAGTTATATGGAACAATAGGAGGAGTTATAGGGAGGAGTTATATGGAACAATTGGAGGAGATATAGGGAGGAGTTATATGAACAATAGGAGGGGTTATAGGGAGAAGGTATATGGAACTAAAGGAGGAGATATATGGATAATTTATACATGACAATCAGGGCTTATTTGGATTGGTTATAGAGAATGATAGAAGGAGCTTTACAGAGGAATTATACAGAGTAATAGGAGGAATATTTGTGTTGGACTATCTGAAACAATAGGAGGAGTTATATGGATAGGAGGAGTTATAGGGGAGAGTTATATAGAACAAGAGGATGAGTTATATGAAGCAATATGAGAAGTTATATGGAGAAACAGGAATAATTATAGGGAATAATAGGAGGAGTTAGAGGGAAGGTTATGTGAAATGATAGAAGGAGTTATAGGGAGGAGTTATATGTAGCAATAGGAGGAGTTAGAGGGATGATTTCCATGGATCAATAGGAGAAGTTATAGGTAGGAGACATATGAAGCAATAGGAGGCGTTACATAGAGAGATATGAGGAGTTATATGGAGGAGTTATATGGAACAATAGGAGAAGTTATAGGGAGGAGTTATATGGAACAATAGGAGGCGTTATAGGGAGGAGTTATATAGAACAATAGGAGGAGTTTTAGGGAGGAGTTATAGAGAGAGATATGAGGAGTTATAGGGAGGATTATATGGAGCAATAGGAAGAGTTATAGGGAGGAGTTATATATAGAGAGATATGAGGAGTTATAGGGAGGAGTTATATGGAACAATAGGAGAAGTTATAGGGAGGAGTTACATAGAGAGATATGAGGAGTTATAGGGAGGAATTATATGGAACAATAGGAGAAGTTATAGGGAGGAGTTACATAGAGAGATATGAGGAGTTATATTGAGGAGTTATATGGAACAATAGGAGAAGTTATAGGGAGGAGTTACATAGAGAGATATGAGGAGTTATAGGGAGGAGTTATATGGAACAATAGGAGAAGTTATAGGGAGGAGTTACATAGAGAGATATGAGGAGTTATAGGGAGGAATTATATGGAACAATAGGAGAAGTTATAGGGAGGAGTTACATAGAGAGATATGAGGAGTTATAGGGAGGAGATATAAGTAGCAATAAAACGGGTTATAGAGAGGGGTTATACAGATTAATAGGTTCTATGTAACCCCTCTTTATACTCCTCCCTATAATGATTTATATGGAACAATGAGAGGATCTGTAGGTCGGGGTTACGTGGAGCAATAGGAAGAGTATAAAGAGACATAAAACAGTTAGAGGGGTTATATGGAGCAATAGGAGGAGTTATCAGTGATAATGTTATTTTTCCCCTATGGTGCAATTGGTTTACCCTATAACCAGGAGCCTAACTATAACCTTTGGGGCCTTGGAAGAAATATGATGCTACCCTGCCTACACAAACATGGACCGGGAAGGGGATTACTATTGCTGTTCTTATCTTACTGGCCAGGAATTCCCAAGTGTGAGGATGTCATTGGCTGCCAGGAAGATGGGAAACTGGTCTGACTGTAAGGGGGCACAAGATAGTACAGAGCCAATGCTCCACTTTGGATGCCAGATCCTCTCAAAAATGCACCCTCTGCACCCCCTATACTTACACCACTTCCCAGAATTGCTCCACTTGTTCTGAGGGTATCAGTCTCGCTTACTTGAATATATTAACATTCTTGTTATCTGTACAGGAGAAGGATAACCCCAATACTGAATTCAATATGAAGAACATCTTAATGACATTGTACAGTTTGCTTCTTGGAGGGACAGAGACGGTCACCACTACTCTGAAACACGGGCTTCTCCTGCTTGTGAAGTATTCTGAGATACAAGGTATGGAGGGGAAGGGAGGAGAGGTGCTGAAACTGGGGCCACAGGAATTAACTGAAAAACAGGATAATAACATGATATAAAAGCATCATATAGTAAAACTAGTGTAAAACCCCTTGTACATGGACCAAGGTCCAGGAAATGTTAACCCTTTGAGTGCCAGAGGGGGTACACAACGCATTGCTTAGCAATGCGTTGCGTACCCCTCTGGCACTCAAAGGGTTTAGAGGCTGGTCCTGCTCTGCTTCCTGCTGCCGACGCAGTCATGCACTGTAGAGACTGCCCAAAAGCACAGAATGCTCCCAGCACAGAACTCCCGGCATTCTGGGCTCCCAGCATTCGTGGGTTCTGGCAGTCTCTACTGTGCATGAAGCCTTCTGACAAACATCCTAGGGATTTATTATATAGGCTATCCCTGAATAAAGAGTCACTAAGCCCACTTTCACAAAGGTACAGCAACACAGTAATGATGTATTGATTATGACACCTGTGGTTGAAGGCATGCTGCTGGACTATAGAGACTTTCACAGTCAGCTATTGCCTAGCATGAGGGCACCAAAGTCCAGCACGTTACATTATTACTGTAACGATTCAGAAATACAGGTCTGCAGACATTTCCCACAGGCAACTACTGCTTAGCACCATAGTACAGCAGCACACCATGTCACCACAGCTGACATAACTAGAAATTGGAGACAATTTTCTCCTCAAACCAAAATTGGCAAAAATTACACTTCCTGCCTGGTGGATATTTTCCATGCATAAAGTGCAATTTTTTTTGCTTTTTTCACGTAGCTCATTGCATTGAAATCAATGGGAAGAGTGAATTTACACTGAACACTTAGCAAATGTTATTTTATTTTACACAGGCATAGTATAAAAGGGGTCTGAGGGTGCCTGTGTTGAGGGAGGCTGGGAAAACTTTTTTGTGGGAGTTTTGTTGACTGGCACTGGGGGGACAATTAATAAAAAAAAAATTAAATAAAAAGACATGGTATAAAAGGGGTCTGAGGAGGGTGTCTGTTTGGTGGAATCTTAGGAAAGAATCAATTGAGAATATAGAAAAGGAAAATCCTAGTATTAAGAGCGCTCCTAAAATAAACCAAGAAAAAATTATATAGATAAATGATTGAATAAAAAAATAAAAAATGCAAAGGATATTAGTAACAGTAATAACTAGTATTAGAAAATATTAAAAAATGTCCATCAAATTGAAAACAATTGATGATATGAATTAAACTAAATGTGGAAATGGAAAATTTGATAGGATCTGGGGTAGATGGCAGGCATGGTGGACAAATAATGCAGATAATAATATGGCACTGGGTGATGAATTATTTACTGGTGACGGATGATTGAGGTATAAACTGCTGGATGGATGGTTGCTTCTGCAGAGTGGTTGGTGAGTGACGTTCTCTGTACACTTGGTTCATGTCAGAGTTTTGGGATCTGGATGGCTGATGTGGGGGTGGGGAGGGGCTGCGGGTTCGGGGGAGAGAGGACTTGAGGAGGGGGGTATATTAGAGTTTAGTTAGGTTGGGTTTTGGGCGTTGTAGTTAGTGGGTGTTGTCATAATAATAAAAAACCTCAGGTTGTCGCTGTATCTTCTACTACAGAGCCTACATTATTTTCATTGTTCTAAAAGTTTAATTATGTTTTGCTATGCCTAAATGTGTCTTTGTATTTTTGTGTATTTCTAATGTATATGGAGCAATCCGATAATAAAATATATTTACAAAAAAAAAAAAATGTGGAAATGGAAGATGCAATAGATGAAATGCTCCAAATGAAGAGAAGAATTAAATGTGATATGAATAGAAAGTGATGGAACTCCAGATATGAGTACTGCATGATAAGGAGAAAACAAGTGGCCTTGTCCACCGGATATAGAAACTGGATCCGTGGTAACCTCAAAAACAGAGCACAACACAAGAGAGAAACCTCTAAGTGTAATATATTTTAATAACGAATATAGTTTATGCACTTACAATAGCCCTACTAGGACTGTGTCCTCCTGCTCTCCTGCTCTCCAAACTGTTTGTCCTTCTGTTGTTAATGTCTCCAAGCTGTTGGGTTCTCCTCGATGTTACAGAGGCTGTGTTTAATAGATAGTTCTTATGCAGACTTAGAAAGTTGAAAGTCACTGTCTGTCTCTTTAATCTTTAGGATCACCCTTAGGGTGCGATAGTTGTTGAAAACAAAATGGGAGTACTAAGGCTCTAAATTTACCTGCCTCATGGTGAGGCCGGTCCAGAATGCTGGGAGCCGGTGGAAGAGGTGAGTTGAGGGCAGAATGGGGAATACTCACAGGGGTGTGGAAGGCATGTGCCCTGAAAGGTGAATGTGGGTATAGAAACCCAAACATTTTCACAGACAGTCCGCTTCCTCAAGGGGCATGTAGGAAATGTCAGGATACTGCTAATTGGATGCTATTTATAGAATGTTCATGTGAAATAATGTCAATCAAGATTAAATAGGTATTATTACATTATATGCACAAAACAAATTATTAAATAAAATCCAGATAAAATGAATACATATATATATATATATATATATATATATATATATATATATATATATATATACATATATAATCATCAATGTTCCAAAGGCTATAAGCATAATAGAACATGATACTGAAAATATATCTAAAAAATATGTAAATAACTTACATAAAAACAATGGTATAATACAAAAAATTATTTAAACATTCAAATAAACTGTGTTATGTAAAAGCCGATTCAAGTCGGTTTGAAAGGATGATTGTATGTGAAGTAGAGAAGTTGAGGTATGCTTTGTATTGAAAATGTGACAGACATAGAAATAAATAAGTTGTAAATGCTGTGTATGTGCAAATGAATACGGTATTTGAGATGAAGCCAATTTCGAAAACGAGAATGTGTTGTGATGTGATGGACTTATCGTGCTGTGCTGGAAAAATATTGGTATTCTTGAATGTGGGTGCTAGTATGAAGTGGAAGTGGAAGTGATATCGGAGGAAGTTGGAGTGCTCGAGGAGTATAGTGAGTGATATGAGTTATGGGAATTGAGCTGATGTGTGTGTTATGCGTGTGTTTGATGGTGCAGTGAAGAGGCTTAACCCCTTAAGGACCATTGCTGTGCCAGGACCGTCATGGCGGTCCAGCACTTAAGGACCAGTGACGGTCCTGGCACAGCATGGAGTTCAGGGCTCCCGGCGCGGCTGCACAGCTCTCCGGAAGCCCTGAACTGGAAGAGAGAATAAAAAAAAATGCCCTGTGGTCTGCAAGTGCCGGCCGCATGGGATCGCGATGGTCCTTAACCCCTTAAGGACCGGGAAAATCTGAGTTAGATTTGACTTAAGGACCGGAGCAATTTTGACGTTTTTGACTATGTCTTTGTTCAACCATATTTTCTCTTTAATTCCTTTTGTGCACCCACATAAATTATATACTGTTTTTTTAAGCACAAGTAGGGCTTTCTTTTGATACCACAATTATATGAATACCTCATTGTTTAATTTGATTAAAATAGAAAAAAAGAGGAAAAAAATTGAAAAAAAACAACATTTGGCTTCTATTTTCGTGTCAGGATTTGCATACAATTAGTTTATGACAAAAAAATACCCCTAAATATATTCATTTGCTTCTCCTGAATATAAGAATACCCCATATGCCTAGTATTTCAATCACTTCCTCACATTTACAAGGTAAATATTACAAGATGGCTGCCATTATTTCCAACTTGTAATTTCTCAACAATTGGCATGTGAGCATCATAGCTTAGCTGACGGTGCCAGAACCAAAAATGTCCCACAAAGGTATATGTTTCTGAAAACTACACAACATAAAGTAAATAATCAGGAGACTTTTGGAGTTTTTCATGCAGCTATTTTTCCAGAAAAAAATTTCAAAATTGTGAATATTTAGTTTTTTTGCAGTTTTCACACTTACATTTCAATACTACTGTTGATATCAAGCACATGATAGGTGAAGATTTTTAAAAATGCATTGTTTAGTGTTCAGCTCCTTCTTCTGAGTACGGCAATACCCCATATGCATAGATTATTCAAGGTTTGCGGGAGCTATGGGGCCCAAATTGGAACATGCGCGTTTCCAGTTTCACACTTTGAATTTTCATAGCTTGCATCACTGGTGCCATGTCTCATTTGGGGCTGTGTAACAGTGCTCCACTCTAAGATTTCCCCCCAAAAGTATATATTTTTGGAAAGTAGACACCCCAGGCTTTCATTTTATGTATGTTTTCAATTTTTTTACGCATCCATTTTATCATCAATCGCTCGTAAATCTTGACGTAAGTTAAAAAAACAGCGTTTTTCACACTTGCATTTCAATGTTGATGTGAATTTCAAGCACAGGATAGGTGAAGATTTTTAAAAATGCATTGTTTAGTGTTCAGCTCCTTCTTCTGAGTATGGCAATACCCCATATGCATAGGTTTCTCAAGGTTTGGGGGAGCTATGGGGCCCAATTTTGAACAAATATTGAATTTTCACATCTTGGTTAACTGGTGCCATTACTCATTTTGGGCTATGTTCCAGTGCTGCACTTTAGAATTTACCCCCAAAAGTGTATATTTTTGGAATGTAGACACCCCCAGCTTTCATTTCAGGTGTGTTTTCAAATTTTATACACAGCCATTTTACCACCACTTTCTCGTAAAGTTGACGCAAGTAAAAAAACAGCGTTTTTCACACTTTGCCTTCAATGTTGATGTGAATTTCAAGCACAGAATAGGTGAAGACTTTATAAACTGAATTGATTAGTGTTCAGCTCCTCCTTCTGAGTATGGCAATACCCCATATGCATAGCTTTCTCATGGTTTGGGGGAACTACGGGGGCCAAATTGGAACATGTGCGTTTCCAGGTTCACACTTTGAATCTTCACAGCTTGCGTTACTGGTGCCATGTCTCATTTGGGGCTATATAACAGTACTCTTTTTAAGATTTCCCCCCAAAAGTGTATATTTTTGGAAAGTAGACACCCCAGGCTCTCGTTTTAGGTGTGTTTTCCAATTTTCTACACAGCCATTTTACCACCAATCCTGTGAAAATTTGACGTAAGTAAAAAAAATTCAGCATTTTTCACACTTTGCCTTCAATGTTGATGTGAATTTCAAGCACAGAATAGGTGAAGATTTTATAAACTGAATTGATTAGTGTTCAGCTCCTTCTTCTGAGTACGGCAATACCCCAGATGCATAGCTTTCTCATGGTTTGGGGGAGCTATGGGGCCCAAATTGGAACATGCGCGTTTCCAGTTTCACACTTTGAATTTTCACAGCTTGCATCACTGGTGCAATGTCTCATTTGGGGCTGTGTAACAGTGCTCCACTCTAAGATTTCCCCCCAAAAGTATATATTTTTGGAAAGTAGACACCCCAGGCTTTCATTTTATGTATGTTTTCAATTTTTTTACGCAGCCATTTTACCATCAATCGCTCGTAAATCTTGACGTAAGTTAAAAAAACAGCGTTTTTCACACTTGCATTTCAATGTTGATGTGAATTTCAAGCACAGGATAGGTGAAGATTTTTAAAAATGCATTGTTTAGTGTTCAGCTCCTTCTTCTGAGTACGGCAATACCCCAGATGCATAGGTTATTCAAGGTTTGCGGGAGCTATGGGGCCCAAATTGGAACATGCGCGTTTCCAGTTTCACACTTTGAATTTTCACAGCTTGCATCACTGGTGCCATGTCTCATTTGGGGCTGTGTAACAGTGCTCCACTCTAAGATTTCCCCCCAAAAGTACATATTTTTGGAAAGTAGACACCCCACGCTTTCATTTTATGTATGTTTTCAATTTTTTTACGCAGCCATTTTACCATCAATCGCTCGTAAATCTTGACGTAAGTTAAAAAAACAGCGTTTTTCACACTTGCATTTCAATGTTGATGTGAATTTCAAGCACAGGATAGGTGAAGATTTTTAAAAATGCATTGTTTAGTGTTCAGCTCCTTCTTCTGAGTATGGCAATACCCCATATGCATAGGTTTCTCAAGGTTTGGGGGAGCTACGGGGCCCAATTTTGAACAAATATTGAATTTTCACATCTTGGTTAACTGGTGCCATTGCTCATTTTGTGCTATGTTCCAGTGCTGCACTTTAGAATTTCCCCCCAAAAGTGTATATTTTTGGAATGTAGACACCCCCAGCTTTCATTTTAGGTGTGTTTTCCAATTTTCTACACAGCCATTTTACCACCAATCCTGTGAAAATTTGACGTAAGTAAAAAAAATTCAGCATTTTTCACACTTTGCCTTCAATGTTGATGTGAATTTGAAGCACAGAATAGGTGAAGATTTTATAAACTGAATTGATTAGTGTTCAGCTCCTTCTTCTGAGTACGGCAATACCCCATATGCATAGCTTTCTCATGGTTTGGGGGAGCTACGGGGGCCAAATTGGAACATGCGCGTTTCCAGGTTCACACTTTGAATCTTCACAGCTTGCGTTACTGGTGCCATGTCTCATTTGGGGCTGTGTAACAGTGCTCTTTTTTAAGATTTCCCCCCCAAAAGTGTATATTTTTGGAAAGTAGACACCCCAGGCTCTCGTTTTAGGTGTGTTTTCAATTTTCTACACAGCCATTTTACCACCAATCCTGTGAAAATTTGACGTAAGTAAAAAAAATTCAGCATTTTTCACACTTTGCCTTCAATGTTGATGTGAATTTCAAGCACAGGATAGGTGAAGATTTTTAAAAATGCATTGTTTAGTGTTCAGCTCCTTCTTCTGAGTATGGCAATACTCCATATGCATAGGTTTCTCAAGGTTTGGGGGAGCTACGGGGCCCAATTTTGAACAAATATTGAATTTTCACATCTTGGTTAACTGGTGCCATTACTCATTTTGGGCTATGGTCCAGTGCTGCACTTTAGAATTTCCCCCCAAAAGTGTATATTTTTGGAATGTAGACACCCTCAGCTTTCATTTTAGGTGTGTTTTCCAATTTTTTACACAGCCATTTTACCACCACTTTCTCGTAAAGTTGACGTAAGTAAAAAAACAGCGTTTTTCACACTTTGCCTTCAATGTTGATGTGAATTTCAAGCACAGAATAGGTGAAGATTTTATAAACTGAATTGATTAGTGTTCAGCTCCTCCTTCTGAGTACGGCAATACCCCATATGCATAGCTTTCTCATGGTTTGGGGGAACTACGGGGGCCAAATTGGAACATGTGCGTTTCCAGGTTCACACTTTGAATCTTCACAGCTTGTGTTACTGGTGCCATGTCTCATTTGGTGCTATATAACAGTCCTCTTTTTAAGATTTCCCCCCAAAAGTGTATATTTTTGGAATGTAGACACCCCCAGCTTTCATTTTAGGTGTGTTTTCCAATTTTCTACACAGCCATTTTACCACCAATCCTGTGAAAATTTGACGTAAGTAAAAAAAATTCAGCATTTTTCACACTTTGCCTTCAATGTTGATGTGAATTTCAAGCACAGAATAGGTGAAGATTTTATAAACTGAATTGATTAGTGTTCAGCTCCTTCTTCTGAGTACGGCAATACCCCATATGCATAGCTTTCTCATGGTTTGGGGGAGCTACGGGGGCCAAATTGGAACATGCGCGTTTCCAGGTTCACACTTTGAATCTTCACAGCTTGCGTTACTGGTGCCATGTCTCATTTGGGGCTGTGTAACAGTGCTCTTTTTTAAGATTTCCCCCCAAAAGTGTATATTTTTGGAAAGTAGACACCCCAGGCTCTCGTTTTAGGTGTGTTTTCCAATTTTATACACAGCCATTTTACCACCAATCCCTCGTAAACCATGACGTAAGTAAAAAAAAAAAAACAGCGTTTTTCACACCTAGGGTTGGCGGCAGTATACTGGGCTGCATACAAATTGGTTTGGGACACAATTTCACCTAAAATGTCTTCCCCCAAAAACAAATAAAAAAAATGATCATGGGTAAATCCTTCCACATCAATTTGAATCCCTGGGTTGCCTGTGAATTCTGAGATTTGTGGCCATAAATTGATACCCATTCATTAGGATCCGGAGTGGCAGGTGTTGGGGCATTTCTTTGGGCAGGTCTTTTGGCAGGTCTTTGGGCAGATCTTTTGGCAGGTGCTGGGGCAGTTGCCAGGGCAGCTCTTGGGGCAGCACTTGGGGCATTTCTTTGGTAGGTCTTTGGGCAGATCTTTTGGCAGGTGCTGGGGCAGTTGCCAGGGCAGCTCTTGGGGCAGCACTTGGGGCATTTCTTTGGGCAGGTATTTTGATGCAGTGTGTGTTGCCTCAGAGTCAGACCCCAAAAAGGCATATGCCTCTTCAACGCTGTACCTGCGCTGCATTTTGCCCACTAAAAAAACTTTTTTTTTTTTTATTTTCTTACGCTATCCCTAAACCTAAATCTAACCCTAAAACTTACCCTAACCTACGTATATCCTGAACCTACCTAACCCAAGAGAACTACCTATCTAAACTGCACTTATTATATATATATTTTTTTTTTTGGAGGGGGGTTTGGGTTTTTTTGGGGTTTTTTTTTTTCTTATGCTATCCCTAAACCTAAATCTAACCCTAAAACTTACCCTAACCTACGTATATCCTGAACCTACCTAACCCAATTGAACTACCTATCTAAACTGCGCTTATTATATATATATATTTTTTTTTTTATTTTTTTGGGGGGGGGTTGGTTTTTTTTTTTTCCCTAAACCTATATCTATCCCTAAAACTTTCCCTAACACACGTCTACACTAAACCTACCCAACTACCTACCAAAATACCTAAACTATATTTACTATTTAAAAAAAAAAAAAAAAAAAATTTAAAAAAAATTTAAAAAATGTTAAAAAAATCTAAAAAAATTCAAGGTAGATGGGGGGTGTCCCACAGATCAGAAAACACTGATCTGCAGCAAATTGATCACTCCAAGAGTGATTAGATGGGGGGGAACTTATTGATCACTGCAGAACAGTGATCAAAGGGTTAATTTTCTTTATTTAAACTTTTCTTTGACTTTTTTTTTTTTACAGTAAGGCTGGAACACCATGTCTCTATGTCTCTCTCCACCTCAGCAGTATGAAAGGTGGAGTGAGGCAGAGAGATCTGACAGGGACAGTATTTACAAATACTGTCCCTGTCATTCAGGTTTTGCAACATGTGATTCGCTTTTGAAGCGAATTGCATGTTGCAACAATGTTTCTACCGCTTGTTACTAAGTGTCCCGATACCGGGACACTTAGTAACAAGCGGCTTGAACTCTTCCATCGCTCCGTGCGGCCGCGATGGAAGAGTTTAACCCTTGACGTACCGGGACCGTCAAGGGTCGTTGGAGCACATTTACCCTTGACAGTCCTGGTACGTCAAGGGTCCTTAAGGGGTTAAGGGGTTAATATCCCCATAATGTGCATGTGATGAATGTGGAAATGTTGGTAAAAAGTGTACGGGATGCTAAATTGTGTCAAAAATGAAAAAAAATTCTTACATGGTGCATTCAGTGATTTCATAAATAACTAATATATTTAATTTATTTAATGACTGTTAGTAAGTGAACAACTTTGTATAATGTTTTTATAATGTTTATATAATTTTCAATATGAATTGGTGAGTAACAGGAAAAGTACTCAATGATGAAAATGAATAAAATGGAATTAATTTGAGTTAAAAAAATAAAATTTAAAATAAATAAAACGATTTTAAAAAATATACACAATGTGTTGTTCGCATAAAAGCAGTTACATTGAAAGGCCTTAATCATGTAGTAACATATTTGGCTTGCTCTGTTCATGCATTTCCAAAAGCATTCAATAGATGTAAAATCCTTTTGCTTTCTTTGTTATTACACATAATTTGTCAGAAAAAATGTATACAATAAATCAATTTATAGACAAGTAAGCTTGCTAAATAAAACATAAAATACATTTAAAACAATATTTTGGAGATGGAAAAAAACAATGTATTTGGTGGACTCTTAAATACTATCCAAAATTACACGGATTCTATAAATTATTAATTGATTTAAATAAAACAATGAAGGGGGCGTGGCCTGGCAGTTCCTTGTTTTGTTTGAGATGAAGCAGGCAGTTTTGACATTACTCAAATGGGAGCAACAGTTGCAATTTGTTCGCCCACATTTAAACATGCCTTTCCTAGCCAAAAGGTTCCCTGTAATGATTTGGAATGTTTATTTTTATAATATATATCACTAGGAGCTATATAGCTAGCTAAACTCCTATTCTTTTTGTATATAATTTTTGGATGATCTCCTATTATTGGTGTCAAGATGAGGTCCTCTTTTAACATGTGCCAGTGTTTTTTTAGTATTTGTTCAGTCTGTTTAGACTGACTGTTGTAGGTGATGGTAAATGCTGGTGTTTAATTATCACATTTATTTTGCTTGGGTTTGTAGTCTAGAAGGTCTTTTCTATCTAAGTGTGAGGTCTAGTCTCTAGTTAATTTTATATTAATGAAAATGAATTGGAGCTGCTGTTTTTGGGAAACATTAAAATCCCTTTAATAATTTGTATTGTGCATGTAATGTAATGACCTATTTAATGTTGACTGACATTATTTCACATGAACATTCTATAAATAGCACCCAATTAGCAGTATCCTGACATTTCCTGACGCCCCTTGAGGAAGCAGACTGTCTGTCTGTGAAAACGTTTGGGCTTCTGTACCCTTATTCACCTTTCAGTGCAGGTCCCTTCCAGTCCCCTTGTGAGCATCTCCTGTTCCTCCCCCAACTCACCTCTTCCACTGGCTCCGGGCGTTCCGGATGGGCCTCACCACGAGGCAGGTAGATTCAGAGATTTTAGTACTCCCATTTTGTTTGCAACAATTATTGCACCCTAAGAGTGATCCTAAGGATTAAAGACACAGACAGTGACTTTCAACTTTCTGAGTCTGCATAAGTACTATCCTTAAACACAGCCTCTGTAACATCGAGGAGAACCCACCAGCTTGGAGACATTAACAATAGGAGGACAAACAGTTTGTAGAGCAGGAGGACAGGAGGACACAGTCCTCTGGCTACAAGGGAAAATGGACCTGTTTCAATGCATAAAGCCCAAGTAGGGCTATTGTAAGTGCATAAACTATATTCTTTTTTATCTTTGCATTTATTAAAACATGTTAGACTTAGATGTGTCTCTCTTGTGTTGTGTGCTGTTTTTGAGGTTACCACGGATCTAAAGAATGAGTTAAACAGGGATTTTTTTTGGGGGTGAGGGGTTTGCTGACTGGGATTGGGGGGAAAATTAATAAAAAAATAAATGTAAAAAACTGCTAAGTAACTTGACAGAGATAGAGAGCCCCTGACATAAGATGTGACTGGAGCAGACTGATATTTGATATGATAGAGTATTTTGTAGAATATGATTTGTAGGACTTAGACTTGTTGTTAGACGCCCTAGCCCTGATTAAACATTGATTGTTTAATCAGGCATGGTTGTGGATGTAGATGGGATCCACCTGATCTTTGATGACCTCATACAAGGCAATTGTAACAATTGTAACGGTTTTACTGACTCTCAGACCAGCAGGTTAGAATAAAACACAGTTTTATTAAATGAAAATAAAATATATAAGATCGCCCTCTACAGGCCACAGCAAATGTTGCAATATAATGCAGGAATACCCCCACAGGCCCAGTATACAGAAGCAGAGTTATCACATATACTGTCACAGGACAGGCACACACTAGTGAGACAAATAAAGGGTTAAGAGCAATAATTAGCCAGTCTCTGTTGTGATGTTTGGCACACCCAAGGTGGTAATGAAGCAGTTAGATGGTGCAACACCAAAAGTTCTTAAGATAGGGAAACTGCTCAGCAGTGCTAGTTGAGAGATAGGAACTGCAGAAAAGTTGCTAGAATAGCCCCCACGGGCGTAACAACGAATACAACTTAATTCTGCAAGTGCGTGAGTCGGTAGCCCCCATGGGCGTCTCAACAGAGGTAGCTTGCAATGCAAGAGCTTGCAAATAGCCCCCACGGGTGTATAGACGGAGAGCACCAGTACCAGAGCACTATGAGACTTTAGCCCCCACGGGCGTGTACCGAAGACAACCTGCAATATCTTGAGCCAATAGCCCCCACGGGCGTAACCGGAGAAACCACCGTAAGTGTAAGAGCCATAAGCACCTCTACTGGGTACGTTAACCAACTCGACTACTCTGCAGATGAAACAGTGAGCCGCTGACCAGACTGGGAGTAACGCGGCCGGCTTAACCCCTTAAGGACAGCCGATCGCACATGCGGCCACCACTAAAGAACCACGGACCATTTTTTTTGTATTACCGCATCCAGTTCAGGGCTCCCCGAACAGTGTGCAGCCTTGCGGGTGCCCTGTATTCCATTATGGTCCTGGTACATCATCGGTCCGTAAAGCAATTCTACCCATGAGGTGCCAGGACCGTCAAGGGTCATAAGGGTTTAAAAGGAGCATTGTGCCCGTCTATGAACTGTTTGAGAAAAACATTGGAAACTTTGACCCTGGAGAAACAAAGATGGCAAAAAGTACAGTAACCCTATCAGTCATCATCAGCATTATCCCACTCAGCCACACCACTATTAGTGTTGAGTAACCAGCAACAACACAGATTATCAGCATCTACAGCCTTAGCTTTGAGTGCAGCAACATCTAGCTCCAGTAGTAGTAGCAGCTTCTCTGGAAACCCGCAGTCTATGTAGTCCAAGATCTAAAAACTGAGAGTTTTGCTATTTGTTATCTGTATAAGAAGCATGTGCACAGGGAGAAAGCAGGTCCTGTCAAGGATGCCCTCTACCACAATGACTACAATACACGTGTAAATGTCCAAGATAAGGAGACTCCTCCAACATAGTCTGGTGGAGTGAAAGCTAGAGTGCGTTGCTAGGGAATGTGGCTGGTGATCGCAAGCCCCCTGTAGTGCGTTGTGCTGCGGCCGAGGCCATGTAAAGTTGCTGGTCATGAAGCCAGATGACCCCCTCAGTTGAGCTGAAGAAGGCCCAGGATAACGCATTACAGTGAGGATATCCACCACCAGCCCCAGGGCGAGTCAATTCCAATAATAATAATAATAATAATAATAAAATAACTCAATGGGGGGGATCCAGGGGTCATGACTGTGGTAGAGGATAGGCAGGATACTAAGGTGCAGCTGGAGAGAGGACTGGATTTCGGGAGAGAAGAGCTGGACACTCTGTAGACAGAAACAAGGATAAATAACTAGAAGCCCAGCAGGCTAGCAGGAACAGAGAACCAGAATCAGCAAGAAGAGAGGGATTAGCCCTAGAAAGCAACAGATAAGACTATCAGGAGGAAAGAGAATAGTCTAGGTCACAAGCAAGGGTCAGCAAAAGGCTGATGAGCAGTGGCAGAAACAGCAGTCATAGATATTCCAGGTCACAAGCAAGGGTCAGCAACAGGCTGGTCAGCAGTGGCAGAATCAGCAGGGAAAGGATATTCCAGGTCACAAGCAAGGATCAGCAACAGGTTGGTCAGAAATGGCAGAATCAGCAGGCAGATGGATAACTGGATCATAAGAAAGTTCATGAATGGGATGATCAGCAGAATCTAGTATGGACAGACACAATATGTACAACACTATAATCTCGCTCTGCGTTGAAGAGGTGCGCGGCTTAAGAAGGCCCAACCCGGAAGTTCGGGCCAATGATGACATCACAGCACATAGCGTGGTGACGAGCTGGCAGAAGGAGGAAGAGAAAGAACACAGAGCACCCGCCTGCATAGTAAACAACGGAGAGGACAGCATGAGCAGGCTATCGCCTAGGTACCTCCTCAATGAGTTCTCACATGTACCACAACCACAGGTCTGACTGTGAGATACACCATCAACAGGTCAGAGGTGCCACCACTAGTAACAGCAGAAGTACTCTTACATTTCCCCAGGGCTCTGGGGAACATAATAGAAGTGCTGTTGTTGTGTTAGAGAGTGCACCAAGATTTTCTGCTCCTGCTGCAGAGTTTGGATTTGGAGATGACAAGATTCATAGCGTACTTACACACACCGCCACCACCCCGACCACCTCCACATGTCATGTCATTAAATTAATAGCTACACAGTTCTTCTACTATGCACTGCCATCCCACACTTACTACGTTCGTATAAGGAAGTTAAAACCTGCACAAAAATAATTCCAAAATATGCCTATGAAATAGTAAAGTTGCCCAAATGTTAGCGGTTGACATGCTGCCCATTTCCATTGTTGAAAAAAGAGGCTTTAAAGAACTGATGTCATGTGTTGCTCCCTGCTGGAATATCCCAAGCAGCAGTTATTTTTGTCAATATTATGGTTGTGTCAATATTACTTAAGCAGGATGTTAGAGTTGTGGGCAAAGAAAAAAGGCACTCACCCTGCTAACAATTTTTTTCAAGGCAAATGTTGCTGTCGGACTCACAACTTTTACTTTCAGCTATTTATTTATCCACTTCAGCCCTCAGAAGAAGTAACATTGTGGTGGGAAATGTTGCCTTTGAAAATGTTCTGAGGGGAAATGTATTGGCAAAGGCAAAAAGGAAAACATTCATGTAATTGTCTATGGGAGAAAATGTTTGTGAAAAAAAGCAAAAAAAACTTGTTTTTTTCTGAAAAGTCCTGCAGGAAATTTCTCTGACCCCTCCATAGGTGTCAGTATGGGAGCAGCATAGAAAAAAAATGAGAACCTTTACTTTCAGTTTTATATTTAGACAAGTATTTTCACCCATCCCTAGTGATAAAGAGGAATCAACTTCTCCAGTGGGATAAACTCTTCGTTTCTGATGTCATTCTATGGAGCCTGTGCACTAACATGTCTCTAACCTGAAATATGTGAATGAGTAGGCTTCTTAGAATAACATTTGGATAGGAGAGTTTAATATATGGATGGGAGATTTTATCACACTGGATAAGATATATTCTATCATATTAGTGCATAACCCTGTAGAAGTTTTCTTATAATAAACAACTACTTAACATCCTTGAAATAAATTCATGTGGTTCTTATAGAACTGTAACTTGTCATTTTTCCACCAAACAGACAAGATTCACCAGGAAATTGACCAAGTCATTGGAAGAAATCGAGCCCCAAACATGAATGACCGGAACAATATGCCCTACACTGAAGCTGTGATAAATGAGATTCAAAGATTTGCTGACGTTTTACCCTTGAATGGCCCACACAAGGTCACAAGAGACACCCAGTTCAGAGGATATGCAATACCCAAGGTATCTTCTTCCAATAAATCAGCTTTCAAAGAAGTATTAAAAAAAAGGGAAATGGGTAAAATAAAGGCAGTTCCACTGCTGGTAGTTGTTTTATTCAAAAGTTATAACCATTCAAACTGTCAGGAAGTGATGAAGCTGTTACTTTCATATTGTATAAATAACTGTAGCCAGAGGATTGCCTCTTGCATATAATGCAAAATAACAGTTGATCTGCAGGTGAGTTCTGTGGACACTAGAGGGCACTTTTCATATAAAAAGCAACAGTTTAAGGGCTCAATGCAAATGTTGGTTATAAAAACGCCGAAAGGGGAAAATGGATACTGACCAACAAAAAAAAATGTCTAAGTCGGTATTCAAACGTCCTACCGGCTAAAAGCACAATGGATGTTAGGCCACAGAAAAGGTCTTGTGGCCAAATGTCCGTTTTGTGCGTAAAGTTCCCAAAATGACGCTAAATAGCAGTATTATTGGGAACTTCAAAGGACATGCTGCCAAGCACCGATCGTTAACTAATCTGTGTTAAACTTATCTGTCATCCACTGTCCTTCTCCTTCAGTCTTCTTCTCCTCAGTCTTCTATTTCAGTCTTCTCCTCAGTCTTCTGCTTCAGTCTTCTCTTCATTCTTCTCTTCATTCTTCTCTTCAGTCTTCTCTTTATTCTTCTCTTCATTCTTCTCCTCATTCTTCTCTTCAGTCTTCCCTTCAGTCTTCTCCTTCATTCTTCTCTTCAGTCTTCCCTTCAGTGTTCTCTTCATTCTTCTCCTCAGTCTTCTCCTCAGTCTTCTCCTCAGTGTTCTCTTCATTCTTCTCTTCATTCTTCTCTTCAGTCTTCTCTTCATTCTTCTCCTCATTCTTCTCTTCAGTCGTCTCATCAGTTTTCCCTTCAATCTCCCCTTCAATCTCCCCTTCAGTCTTCCCTTCAGTCTTCCCTTCAGTCTTCTTGCTGTAAAAAAAAATACAAGTATTAATACAATGTAGAAATATCCGGCACAATAATACAAAGTTTAACCCCTTAAGTGTCAGAGGGGTATGCAGAGCAATGTGTTGTGTACCTCTCTGGGGCTCAGAAGGGTTAAAACATGTATTATTGTCTTTTTGTAAACCTGAATATGCCTCCATTTAATCAAATATGTCCAACTTGTTAAAAATACTATATCCAGAAATGCCATAATTAGCTGTATGTAATAATAAAATACGTAGCTTATTTTCATATCTTCGCCGGTATGTGGCTGCGGTAGAGACGGTGATGCTTGGCACAGTCCACAGTCCTGTCCTTCACCGGCCGATGCCTGAGGCAATCTGAGCAGAGACTGCCTTTATATATGGGCAGCCCCTGTTCAAATTCCCTCACAGCCATTGGCTGGGATGTGCTTATGCACACACCGGCGGAGACATGAAAATAAGCTACATATTTTATTATTACATACAGCTAATTATGACATTTCTGGATATAGAATTTTTAACAAGTTGGACATGCAATGGAGGTACTGCAAACGGACAATAATACATGTTTTAACCCTTTTGCAAACCAGAGAGTTATACAATGCATTGCTTTGCAATGCATTGCGTACCCCTCTGGCACTCAAGGGGTTAAACTACGTATTATTGTGCCGGATATTTCTGCATTGTATTAATACTGAAGGGAAGAATGAAGGGAAGGACAGAAGATGACCAGCATGCTGAGGACTCTGCTGGACATCAGGATTAATGGTAAGAGATACTTGTAATGTAGCAGTAATAACTGACGCTCATAGGGTTAACTCTACTAACTTTTGACACATTTTTCATACTTTGAATGTATTGATGTGACGCTTAGGGCTATATATCAGTATATCCACTCTGGACTTAGGGTTTTTTTTAATTGATTTCATAAACAAGAAAATACATCAAACGGAATGACATTGACATTGTGAAGAAATATAAAAGCACTATTACAAAATAGGTTCAAGTTCAAGTGTAACACTATAGTAGTTCCAGACAAACAGTAACCAGAATATAACATCGCACAATCTCTGCATGTGCAGTTAGATATATGAGAAACGTAATGTAAGTATTGAATATGCTAGAAGTATGAAAGCCAGTGTTGAGTTACGGAATTATTATCTGGTTCTCAGATTGGAAGCAAGGGTGAGATGAGATCTAGATCTCCAATGTACAACAACAGGGATCTAAGTAAGTGTGAGAAGATACGAAAAAAAGAAGGGAGAGAGGGAAAGGGAATAGACTGGAGAGAAAAGAGAGCTTTAAAGACCGGGAGGGGTGGAATAGAGAAGGGAAGGGGGAAGAGAGAGTGGGGATGAGGGGGGAATGGGTAATTCCGTCGAGTCCAGCAGGAGGGAGTAGGCCAACAATTTCAACCAAATGCTACAAGGTTTCACATGAGCAGGAACATATTTTGTAACCAATGTATAACAGCGAGTGCCAAAAGGATAAGAGACACTTTGGGAGGGAAGCTAACGTGGTTCGTTGGCAGACACGGTGGACCCTAAGTGAGAGGAAGCAAGGGAGACGTCCCCTCTCCGCGATCCAGACCAAATGGATGTGAACTGATTTAGGGAATGGGTCGCTAGAGCATGCTGTCTCTCGAGTTCAATAAAGGAATCCACTTTGAAAAGCCATTGACTTAAGGTGGGTGTAGCAGCTTGTTTCCAATATTGTGGGATAAGTGACCTAGCTATATTTAAAAGGGGTGGAGTTACCCACCATTGGGAAGGAGATATGCTTTGGGAGAGATGTCCTTTATAGAGGCATAATAAGGGGTCAAGAGGAAGAGAGGTTTGAAGAATGGAGTCCAAGTGTGTCAGGATCTGCAACCAATAGGCTTGTATCAACGGGCAACTCCACCAGATATGGGAAAGAGACCTAACCTGTTGAAGGCATCTCCAACAAGAAGAAGGGGCTGTATGGTGGATCTTGGCAAAAAGGGAGGGCGTTCTATACCACCCTGTAATGAGTTTATAGTTTAATACTAGTGTTGAGCGAGCATGCTCGGCCGAAGCTCGGTTCGGCTCGAGCATCGCTCTGCTCGGCACATGGCGGTACTCGTACGAGTACCGCATGTGCTCGCCCGCCATGTTCGGGTCTCCTCCCCGCACGTTTCGCGGCTGCTGCACAGCCAATAAATGTGCAGGGAGGCTCTGACATCAGTGTAATGCCAGCAGTAGTGTTGAGCGAGCGTGCTCGGCCGATGCTCGGATCGGCTCGAGCATCGCTCTGCTCTGCACATGGCGGTACTCGTACGAGTACCGCCATGTGCTCGCCCGACATGCTCGGGTGAAGAGGATCTGTGCCGGAAGAGGCACAGATCCGAAGACGCTCCGCTGGACCACCAGGGAATGGAGGTACGGGGGCATTGCGGAGATGAAGGGGGCATTGCGGAGATGAAGGGGGACATTATGGAAGAGGGGCATAGACTCTATGCCCCTCTTCCACAATGTCCCCCTTCATCTCCGCTATGCCCGTCTTCCACAATGTGCCCCTTCATCTCCGCTATGCCCCTCTTCCACAATGTCCCCCTTCATCTCCTATGCCATAGAGGAGATGAAGGGGGACATTGTGGAAGAGGGGCATAGCGGAGATGAAGGGGGACATTGTGGAAGAGGGGCATAGAGTCTATGCCCCTCTTCCACAATGTCCCCCTTCATCTCCGCTATGCCCCTCTTCCACAATGTCCCCCTTCATCTCCGCTATGGCATAGGAGATGAAGGGGGACATTGTGGAAGAGGGGCATAGCGGAGATGAAGGGGGACATTGACCAGGCACCCTCCGCTCATCAGAGCAGGGGGTGCCTGGTTTAATGCTCGAGTGCTCCCATTCATTTGAATGGGGCTCGGGTGCTCGGCCGAGCACTCGAGCATCAGGGGGTGCTCGGTCAGAGCACCCGAGCATCGGGGTGCTCGCTCAACATTAGCCAGCAGCCATGTTGGCTGCTGGCATTACACTGATTGGCTGGCCAGAACCCGTGATCGGGTGCTGTATAGCACCTGAGCAGCGAGTTCGGCTCAGTCTTAGCCAGGGAGAGATGAGAATAGGAAGGGAAAGTCAGTGTAGGGAGAAGAAAAGCGAGTTTGTTAAAAAAAAAGACCCAAAAGTCCTTTTTAGGACTACTGTGTGTGGGGGCAGCAATTTATTTTGTGTGGGGGGGCAGATATATAAAAAAAAAAATCTTCATATATTCTGTTCACTGTGCCTAGCCGCAGAATAGAGCACATTCTGTTTAGTGTGCAAAGTTGCAGATTAGCAGCACATTCTGTTTACTGTGCAAAGTTTCAGAATAGGAGAACATTCTGTTAAGTGTTCAAACTGTAAAATATCAAAGTCACATATTCCATTCACTGTGCGTAGCCGCAGTTAAGAAGCAAATTCTGTTTACTGTGCAAAGTTTCAGAATAGGAGAACATTCTGTTAAGTGTTCAAACTGTAAAATATCAAAGTCACATATTCCATTCACTGTGCGTAGCCGCAGTTAAGAAGCACATTCTGTTTACTGTGCAAAGTTGCAGATTTGCAGCACATACTCCGTGTAATATGAAGAAGGCGGGTAAAAAGGGACGGGGAAGTGGACGTGATCCTGATAGTTCAGGGCGCGGGTCAGGACGCGTAGAAACTGCGCCTGGTGCCAGAGCACAAGACAGAAAGACATCCACCATACCTAGCTTCATGTCTCAGTTTACAGGGCATCGCAGGACATCACTCTCGAGGTCCGACCACTGCGAACAGGTGGTCGGTTGGATGTCAGCTGATACTGCTTCCAGTCGGTTAAGCACCACCCTGTCTTCCACCAAGTCCACTCTCAGTAGCCAAGAGTCTGGTCAACATAATCCTCACCCTGATCATCCTTCCTCCCACCATAGAGGATCTGGTCAAAGAAGTGATCCCACACTGGGATATAGTGAGGAGCTCGTCTCATCACCAATCCTTAATTTGAACCTCTCTCCAAGCACGCTTGCAGAGGAACATGACATCTTGTGCCCTGATTCACAACCTCTAGAGGGTACCCAATCACAAGAAGATAACAGAGGTGAACGGCATTTAAGGTCAAAGGAAGTGGATGATGATGATGATGAGACACAGTTGCCATTAAATCAACCACTATTACTGTCTCAAGACCTTGATGAGGAGGATGATATACAGTTGTCAATGACTGAGTATGTGGTGGGATCAAGACATGAGGAGGATGATCAGAGTGAGGAAGTGGAGGAGGACTTGGTGGACGATGAGGTGACTGACCCCACCTGGGAAGGTGTAGAGCCGAGCGATGACAGCAGTCCTGAGGGTGAGCCATCTGCAGCACCGCAACAGGCTGGAAGAGGCAGTGGTGTGGCTACAGAAAGAAGGCGGACCGCACCAAACCGGCCCGCAAATGTTCCACGGAGCACCCCCTTGCGTAAATCTCCCTTGCCAAGGGGTAGGTGTTCCGCGGTATGGCGTTTTTTTAAGGAAAGTGCGGACGACAAAAGAATTGTAGTTTGCAACCTGTGCAACACCAGAATGAGCCGAGACATGAACACTAGAAACCTCACCACCACCAGCATGATTCGACACATGGCATCCAAGCACCGTAATAAGTGGGAGGAACGCCCGGATCGCCAATCTGTGTCTGCAGGCCACACCACTGCCTCCTCTTCCCCTGTTTTCGGTGCCGGCCAATCGCCTGTCGAAGGCGCAGGCTCGCATACCTCCCGCCCTGCACCTGTACCATCTGAAGCACCATCAGCGACCACATCCACTTCCCTGTCCCAGCGCAGCGTCCAAATGTCGTTACCCCAGGCATTTGAGCGCAAGCGAAAATACCCAGCCACCCACCCACAGGCCATAGCACTAACCTCACACCTTTCCAAATTACTGGCCATCGAAATGCTGCCATTTAGGCTTGTGGAGACTGAGTCCTTCCGCAGCCTGATGGCAGCAGCTGTCCCTCGGTACGCAGTCCCCAGCCGCCACTACTTTTCCCGGTGTGCCGTCCCCGCCTTACACCACCATGTGTCCCGTAACATCACCCGTGCCCTGACCAACGCAGTTACTGGGAAGGTCCACTTAACGACTGACACATGGACAAGTGCTTGTGGCCAGGGACGCTACATTTCCCTGACGGCACACTGGGTGAATGTCGTGGAGGCTGGGAGCGACTCGGACCCTGGGATGGCACAGGTGCTACCCACGCCGAGGATTGCGGGCCCTACCTCCATCAGGGTTTCCGCCAGCACCTACGTTATTGGCTCCTCCTCCTCCGTTCCCACCTCCGAATTCTCTGCGCGCAGCGCCACTCACCCATCAGCCGGTAGCTGGAAGCAGTGTAGCACTGCAGTGGGGAAGCGTCAACAGGCCGTGCTGAAGCTGATCTGCCTTGGGGACAAACAGCACACGGCCTCAGAGCTGTTGCAGGGGATTAGTCACCAGACCGAGCAGTGGCTCTCGCCACTCAACCTGCAACCAGGCATGGTTGTGTGTGATAATGGGCGTAACTTGGTGGCGGCTTTGGAGCTCGGCAAGCTCACACACGTACCATGCCTAGCGCATGTATTTAATTTAGTGGTTCAGCGATTTCTAAAAACCTACCCCAATTTGCATGATCTCTTGACTAAGGTGCGCCGCGTGTGTGCACATTTCCGTAAGTCATCAACAGTTTCAGCCGGCCTGTTGAAGCTGCAGCAGCGCTTACAATTGCCAGCTCACCGGCTGCTGTGTGACGTGAGCACGCGCTGGAACTCCACCTTCCACATGTTGGCCCGGCTTTGTGAGCAGCAGAGGGCAGTAGTGGAGTACCAGATGTTACACGGTCGTCGCCTCTCCGTTCAACTTCCTCTAATCAGAAGTGAGGAGTGGGAATGGATGTCTGACCTCTGTGAGGTTTTATGCAATTTTGAGGAATCGACACAGAAGGTGAGCGGCGATAACGCTATTATCAGTGTAACCATCCCACTTCTGTGTCTACTGAAACGCTCGCTGCTCACAATTAAAACCGACGCTTTGCATGTGGAAGAGGTGGAAATGGGGGAGGAAGAGCTTACACAAGGTGATAGCCAGAGCACCCTCACTTCGTCTTCTCAGCGACAATTGGAGGAGGCGGAGGAGGAGGAGGAGGAAGACACGGTTGCCTCCGCTACAGAGGGTAGCCATGGAACTTTAGTTCCATCTCTTCAGCGTGGGTGGGCAGAAGAGGAGGAAGAGGATGAGGAGATTGAGAGTCATCCTCCTGGTGAGGACAGCGAAATCTTGCCTGTTGGTACTCTGGCACACATGGCTGACTTTATGTTAGGCTGCCTTTCCCGTGACCCACGCGTTACACGCATTTTAGACAACACGGATTACTGGGTGTTCACCCTTCTGGACCCCCGCTACAAAGAGAATTTCTCATCTCTCATTCCTCCGGTGGAGAGGACAAGCAAAATGGTGCAATACCAGAAGGTTCTTGTTGAAAAATTGCTCCAAAATTTTCCATCTGACAACGCTGGCGGCAGAGTACGTGCTACCTTGGCCAACCGAGAAGGGGAGAAAAGGGGAGCACACAGCAGTTCCGACAAAGGCAGGGCAACACTCTCCAAGGCGTGGGACACCTTCATGACACCCCGCCAGCACCCTCACCCTGATGCGCAGCCTAGTGTCACAAGGAGGGAAAAGTTTTGGAAGATGGTGAAGGAGTACGTAGCAGACCGTGTCAGCGTCCTCAATGATCCCTCTGTGCCTTACAACTACTGGGTGTCCAAGCTGGACACGTGGTATGAACTGGCACTCTACGCCTTGGAGGTGCTGGCCTGCCCTGCCGCCAGCGTTCTGTCTGAGCGGGTATTTAGTGCTGCTGGTGGCATCATAACAGATAAGCGTATCCGCCTTTCCACCGAAAATGCTGATAGGTTGACACTTATAAAAATGAACAAGGCCTGGATTTCCCCTGACTTCTCCACTCCACTGGAGGAAAGCCCCGGGGGAACATAAAGTCACTTTAGATATGTTATTTACAATGATGGGAATACTCTGTATTCCCATTCACCCCTTCCACCCAAAAAATGGGTATATGGTTGACTCTCTTCCATATACCCTGGGATATAATTTTTATATAGGGCCAGCTCACCAGCGGGCCCAGTGATATAATTTTTATATAGGGCCAGCTCACCAGCGGGCCCAGTGATATAATTTTTATATAGGGCCAGCTCACCAGCGGGCGCAGTTTGACAATTTTTGTATAGGTCAGCTCACCAGCGGGCCTTCTCATATAATGTTTTATTGGGTCAGCTCTCTAGCGGGCCCTCTCATATAATGTTTTATAGCGTCAGCTCACTAGCGGGCCTTCGCATATAATGTTTAGGATGGTCAGCTCCGCAGCAGACCCTCACCCATAATGTTTTAGATGGTCGGCTCAGCGCACGTTTCCCTCTTAATCATGGCCCCAGTTCAGAAAAATCAAGGAAATTTTTGGGAGAATTTGCCTTTGCGCACGTTTCCCTCTTAATCATGGCCTCAGTTCAGAAAAATCAAGGACATTTTTGGGAGAATTTGTTTCTGCGCACGTTTCCCTCTTAATCATGGCCTCAGTTCCGAAAAATCGATGAAATTTTTGGCAGAATTTGCAGATGATATACAAGTAAATATACAGCAAATACTGTTTGGTAACAATTTTTCGCCTAAAATCGTTTTTATCTTCCTTTTTGTGTGTTTTACGGTCAGTCTGTAAAAATGGCATACTACGGGCGAAACATCGTTCCCAGCAGCGACGTTGGAGTCCAAGATGCATCCAGACATCCTCCCTATGCTGTCCCTGAACCATTTCTGTGGTGTTTCCATCATTTTCTGCCCTTTTCCTATGGACCAGGCACCCTCCCCTCATCAGAGCAGGGGGTGCCTGGTGTAATGCTCGAGTCCTCCCATTGACTTCAATGGGGCTCGGGTGCTCGGCCGAGCACTCGAGCCTCCGGGGGCGCTCGGTCAGAGCACCCGAACACCCGAGCATTGGGGTGCTCGCTCATCACTATTTAATACTCTTGATTTAGTATCTCTGTGTAATTTAAAGTCGGATCTCAAGATATACAACCATTGTGTCAGTTCTAATGAAACAGCAAGTTCAGATTCCCAGCGTCGAATATAAAAGGGTTTTGAGGTTATCCAGGGGCAGAAGAACAACGAGTAGCAGAAGGACAAGGGTCATAAAGAGGCAGGGGTATTAGCAATAGCCAACTTAAAACGAATAAGCAACCTGTCTGGAGATGCATATCACGGTGCCCGTGTTATCGCTGGCGATATTATTACTCAGTGCTACGTCATGATTCCTTTTAAATGGCTATTGTGGGTTTTCTCTGCCTGTGCTAGCCCTTAAATACTGAGCCCTGTCACTGCTTCTATGCCCTTTCATGGTGTTCCTGTCACTAGCGCTTGCTCCAGTCTTTTGTGTGAATCCTGTATATGACCCGGACTGCCTGACTACTCTGCCTGATCACGTTCCTACTCTGTGTACCGATCCAGATTGGCTGATGTTCCTGCTCTGTGTACCGACTCGGCCTGGCTGACATTCCTACTCTGTGTACCGACCCGGATTGGCTGACATTCCTGCTCTGTGTACTGACCCGGCCTGGCTGATGTTCCTGCTCTGTGTACCGACCCGGATTGGCTGATGTTCCTGCTCAGTGTACCGACCCGGCCTGGCTAACATTCCTGCTCTGTATACCGACCCGGATTGGCTGAAGTTCCTGCTTTGTGTACTGGCCCAGCCTGGCTGACGTTCCTGCTCTGTGTACTGACCTGGATTGGTTTACTTTCCTGCTCTGTGTACCGATTTGGCATGAATTCCCGCTCCATCCGGTGATCTGGTTGGAGTATATGCCTCCAGTGCTCGCACTGTCTTCTGACAGTCCTTGCTTGCCTTGTATAGTCTGCTCCGGCAGTCCCGCTTCCTGTGACCCAATCTTGTATACTCTGCTCTGGCAGTCCTGCTTACTGAGACCCAGTCTCCGGTTATTGTGCCTCGTGATCCTTCACCTCGGTGGTTGAGCTCAATCAGGTTGTACCACGGTACGCTTGATCTGTTTATTGCTATTACCCGAGGTTGGTTTGTTCCCTGGGCACCTCGGTTGTCCCCACGGCCTAAAGCCATATTCAGATCTGAGCATTTGTTTAACCCCTTGGGGTTGGTGCGGTTGCACTTTGGATCACAGTGTACTGCAGGTTACATTGGCGCTCTTCCTTGCTATACAGTATCAGTCACCCTTGACTGTTCTGGCAGTCTGTCTCCTCCAGGGCCTTCGTATACCTCCGTGAGGCCTCTGTCACTTTGTGTTACTCTCTGCGGAGAGGGTGTCCTGTGGGCATTAGTCCTATTAGGGCCTTTCCATACATCCTGGACTAATAGCACCCGTCTCTCCACGGTCTCTTCTAGGATTCCCGCGAACTGTAACCTGACCTGTGGCAGTGTTGTACTTTTGTGTTTCACTGGACCCGTGTGAGTTACTAAATATATTTGTAACCTGACCTGTGTCAGTACTATTTCTGTCTGTACATACTGGACCCGTGTGGGTTACTCTAATTTCTGTGTTTCAATAAAACTGTGTTTTTACCTAAACCTTCTGTGTCTGAGTGTCCTAAAAAAACGTTACAATGCGGTACCAGAGCTCAATTTATACCAGTGCCTGACCTAAAAAACAAGCCACCAAGGAGAGAAGAGCTGGCCTAGTTTGTCTGGGAAGGTGAATAAAAGGAAAAACTTCAAGTCTTTTGTGAGAGACCCCAGTGTGTGAAGATTCGCCTCTTTCCATCTGGTTGTCATGGGTCCTGACAATGCAGCTGTGAATGTAGGGTTTTGCAGAAAAGATTGTAGAGGGGAGGGAGAGGACGCAAGGTGAAGTGAGGTGTTCACCTGACCCCAGGTTTGTAAAATATGGCCCAGGATAATATGATGTTTGCAGCGCATTGGAATTGAAGACGCTTGGACCCAGAGTAGTTGGGCAGGATCCAAGCCCTCTAAGGCATGCAGGGTGAACATAGTCCATCTCTTAGGTGGGGCAGAGATATAATCAAATATTTTTGCCAGAGTGGAGGCTCTGTGATATTTGTGGAAGTCAGGTATGTCTAGACCCCCCTGCATAACCGGAGAGGTAAGGACATTGTATCTAAGTCTTGGCCGCTTCTTAGCCCAAATGAACTGAGAAATAAGTGAGCAGATCGTGTCTATAAAATGTTTGGGGAAAGAGATTGGGAGAGCATTCAGATTATAAAGGACTTTAGGGAGGACCATCATTTTAACTAAGTTGATGTAGCCAAACCAATATATGAACATTGGATCCCAGGAAGATAGATCAGATTTTATTGTGGCAATCAATGGGGAGAGGTTTCGGGTAGGAAGGGAAGAAAGAGCTGGAGAAATATGTATTCCCATGTATTTTATGGAGTCATTGGAGCACTGTAAAGGGAATCTATTCCTAAGTGATTCTGTCGTACACTGGTCCAGATTAATATTAAGAACTTCCAACTTGGAGTAGTTTATTAACACTTGCGAGACATTGGAGTATTTGGTTAGTACCTCTAATAAAGGAGGAAGTGAGGAAGAGGGGTGGGATATGAAAAAAAGAATTTCATCAGAAAAGGCGGACAGTTTAAAATGTTCCGAGCCTCTTTGGATACCCGATATTGATGGGTGGTACGGTCTGCAGAAGCGGCTCAAGTGTAAGGATGAAGATTATGGGCGACAGGGGGCAGCCCTGCTGAGTCCCATTAGTGATGAGAAAAGAGGAGGAAAGAATCCAGTTGAGTAGTACTGTAGCAGAGGGTGAAGTGTATAAACTCATTATACTTTGCAACATAAGTGGCCCGAAATCTATATTGCTCAGAGTTTCTTTGATATAAATCCAGCTGACCCTGTCGAACGCCTTTTCTGCATCGGATGAAAAGAAGATAGTGGGAATTTTCCGTGATAGGGTGAAGTCAGCAAGAGAGATGACTGTGGATATGTTATGTCTGGACTTGCGTCCCGGAACAAAGCCGCTTTGGTCTGGATGGATAAGGTAGGAAAGAAAGGGTCGTAAGCGGATTGCCAGAATCATAGCAAACAGTTGCAGTACTATATTTAAAAGAGAAATTGGGTGGTAACTCCCGCATTGAGTAGGATCCTTTTGTGTTTTCGGGATGACCACAATGTGTGATTCCAAGGACTGCTATGGGAATGGCTGACTATCATGGTGCCCGTGATTGCTGACTTCTGCTGTCAGTCAGGTGTGAGTACTCTCCATTAGCCGCCTGTCTTTTGCCCACCCAGTATTGCCTATAGACTGGGCTGAGGCACCCTTTGGTTGCCCTTTCGTGGTGTCTCTATATCAGCAGTCACCTGCCTTGTATCTGTATCCTTGGGCCTGTTTCGCTCTGCTACCAGTGTCAGCGTATCTCCAGTAGTCAGTGCCTCTCCTGAGTGGTTCCTGCCTCCGTTCCAGATCCGGTTGGGCTGTCGTTCCTGCTTCCATTCCAGTTCCCATGCTGTCGTTGTTCCTGCTCCGTTCCTGACCTGGTTGGCAGTCCTGTCGTCCCAGTGGTTGTCCTGGCTTGTCTGCTGTTCCTGCTGCTGTATCCTGATTGTCATCCGTCTGGCTGCTGGGTCGCCTGGGCGACATTTTGATCATTGGTTTACTCCACATTCACCAGTTGCTGGTCCTGTTGGTATAGAACTGGTTGGACGATACGATTGTCCAGTACGTGGTACTGGTTTACTCCACATTCACCGGTTGCTGATTCCACTAGTATAGAACCGGTTGGGCGCTATTGTTGTCCAGTATGCGGTACTGGTTTACTCTACATTCACCGGTTGCTGATTCCGCTAGTATAGAACCGGTTGGGTGTTTCTGTTGTCCAGTACGCGGTACTGGTTTACTCCACATTCACCGGTTGCTGATCCTGCTACTATAGAACCGGTTGGGCGTTACTGTTGTCCAGTAAGCGGTACTGGTTTACTCCTCATTCACTGGTTGCTGATCCCACTAGCATAGAACTGGTTGGGCTATACGGTTGTCCAGTACGCAGTACTGGTTTACTCTACATTCACCGGTTGTTGATTTCACCATTACTGAACCGGTTGGGCGTTACTGTTGTCCAGTACGCGGTACTGGTTTACTCCTCATTCACTGGTTGTTGATTCCTCCATTACAGAACCGGTTGGGCTATACGGTTGTCCAGTACGCGGTACTGGTTCACTCCACATTTACCGGTTGCTGATTCCTCCATTATAGAACCGGTTGGGCATTTCTGTTGTCCAGTGCATGAGACTGGTTTACTCCACATTACCGGTTGCTGATCCATCTATTATAGATCCGGTTTGCTATACTGTTGTCCAGTGCATGGTACTGGTTAAACCTTCATTCTCCGGTTGCTGCTGCCTCCATTATTGCACCAGTTTGGTCTCCCTGGTTGTGATACTGGTTTGCTCCACTGTTCCATCTTATGCTGCTGCTCCATCTATTCATCATTAGTGGAGCTGTCTTTCTGTCCTCCTGGCTTTCTTGCCCGGTATATTGGCAAGGCCGGTAGAGCCACATTCAGATTGTCGTGATACCCTCCAGGCTGCCTTGCCCGGTACATTGGCAAGGCCAGTAGAGCCTGTCTCCATTCCAGAGTGCCATCTTTCAGGCTGCCTTGCCCGGTATATTGGCAAGGCTGGTAGAGCCAGATTCAGATTGTCGTGTAACCCTCCAGGCTGCCTTGCCCGGTATATTGGCAAGGCCGGTAGAGCCTACCATGCTGTATCTTGCAAAAACTACTGTTTGAACCGATTATGTACATGTCATATATGTGTATGTTCAGGACCCATGGGGGTTCCCATTAAACTTTTCAATAAAGTTTGATTTTTATCTTACTCTGTGTCTGAGAGTCAAAACAAACCGTGACAGTACGAAAGGGCCATGACCTCAGACAGTAAGAGTGAAGGTAACACACAGAATATCCATTGGAGGATGGATGTACATGAGCAGCCTTTGGATCAGTTGGCAATGGCCATCCAAACTATCCTTGAGCGTACTGTACTTACTGACAAGTCTGTTTCAAGGCCGGTGGTCTCCCCAGTTTCGACACCGGAAAATGAAACTATTACCTCTGTGGCTGCAGTCAAAGGGCTAACTGCTTCTGCACCATTGCCACTCAGATATGATGGCGAACCCAGTCTGTGCAGAGGGTTTATCAATCAACTTGAGATATTTCTGGAGTTGACCTCTCATGCCTTTCCCAATGATCGCAGTGAAGTGGGGTTTATGATATCCTTATTGACTGGTCGTGCACTGGCATGGGCAAATCCCTTATGGGAAAATGTTAACCTTGCACAAAAAATTTCAGGGAATTTGTGCAAACATTTCAGAGAATATTCGAGATCCCTGGTAGAACCACCTCTGCTGCTAAACGTCTAATGGAGATTCAACAGGGCAAACAGACTGTGGGCGAGCATGCCATAGAATTCCGTACACTAGCAGCAGAGGTAGGTTGGAACAATGAGGCGTTGTTGGCTGCCTTTACTCAAGGTTTGGGCGATTAAATCAAAGATGAAATTGCAGCTAGACAGCTGCCTAATGATCTGGACTAATATATTGATTACGCAATTCTAATTGACACTCGGTTCTGGGACAGGCTTATGGCTAAAGACCGTAGGGGGCGGTCAAAAAGCACTGGGCCTAGCAGTTTATTTTGCCCACCCATCCATCCCTCGTTGCCTAAATCCAATGACCATGCACGGGAACCTGGTGAACCTATACAATTAGGTTTTACCAGGTTAACCAAAGAGGAACGAGCACTTCGCAGGAGGCAGGGTTTATGTTTATACTGTGGTAAATCTGGGCACTTGCTAAGAACCTGTTCCATACCTCCGGGAAACTAACACACCTAGGGTACCTTTGGGGACAGGCCCTAGGTGGTGTTCATCCGTCCCCAGGTTTGAGCATACAAAAACCCACCATCCAGGTGGTACTTTTGTGGGCAGATCGCTCTGTGAAGGTTCCGGCCCTGATTGATTCTGGTGCTGCCGGATATTTCATGGATAATGCCTTTGCTGAACGGCACAAGATTCCGTTGATTAAAAGAGAATCCCCTCTGGCTATTGAGGCTATTGATGGCAGACCACTGCAACCTGCCCAGGTTACGTTTGAAATAATGCCACTTCCTATGACTATTGGGGCGCTTCATAAAGAGGAACAGCAGTTTCAGACAATCATTTCTCCTAACCATGTAGTACTTATCCTTTGTCTTGTGAGGAGAACCAAGATATGGAGGAATATATTTCAGATGCCCACAAAGAGGGATAATCATGAAATCCACCTCACCAGCTGGGGCTGGGTTCATTTTTGTGAAGAAAAAGAATGGTGAATTAAGACCATGCATTGATTACCATGCCCTAAATAAGTTGATGCCTAAGAATGCATATCCGATACCACTCATCACCAAATTATTTGACAGGTTAAAAGGTTCCTCTGTTTTCACAAAATTGGACCTATGTGCAGCATATAACCTGATTCGGATCGGAGCTGGTGATGAGTGGAAGACGGCTTTTAACACTAGATCCGGGCACTATGAATATCTAGTAATGCCGTTTGGTCTCTGTAATGTGCCTGCAGTGTTCCAAGAACTAATCAATGATATCCTCAGAGATATGCTGCAGTCCTGTGTGGTGGTTTACTTGGACGATATACTTATTCACTCAGATGACTTGTAACAACACATCAAGGATGTGTCAGAAGTGTTGCTCCGTCTACACAAGAACAAATTGCATTGCAAATTGGAAAAATGCGAGTTTCATAGATCCAGTGTGCCCTTCTTGGGGTTCGTTATTGCCAAGGAGGGTATTGCCATGGATCAGGAGAAAATTTCGGCAGTTTTGCAATGGCCATGACCTAAAGTCCTAAAAGCAATTCAACAATTTCTGGGCTTCGCTAATTATTACAGAAAGTTTATTTAGAAATTTTCCTCAATTGTTAAACCATTGTCTGACCTTACTCATAAGGGCGCTAATCCTTCCCAATGGTCTGAGGTGGCTGAATGTGCTTTTGAGACATTGAAATCTGCCTTTGCTGCTGCTCCAGTGTTATCCCACCCCAACCCAGCTCTCCCGTTTACATTGGAGGTCGATGCCTCAGAGAATGGGGTTGGGGCAGTACTCTCTCAAAGACCAGAAAAAGGGAGTACCCTCAGACCTTGCGGGTTTTTCTCAAAGAAATTGTTGCCCTTAGTCACTATGAGATAGGTGACAGAGAACTACTGGCTATCATTTTCAGTCTTAAGGAGTGGCGTAATTTATTGGAAGGCACCAGAAATCCCGTATTGATTTTCACAGAACATAAAAATCTGATCTATCTTTCAGAAGCCAAAAGATTGTCTTCTCGTCAGGCCAGATGGGCGTTGTTCCTTTCCCGATTTAACTTTATCGTATCTTACTTGCCAGGTTCCAAGAACGTTAGGGTTGATGCCCTGTTTAGACAATTTGAGCCTGAGACCGACAAGGGCGAGGTCCCAGCACCTATTATACAGCCTTATCGTATATTGGCCACATTACGCACTAGTATCACTTCGCCACTGGGGGAAGAGATTCTGGCCACCCAGGGTACGGCTCCTCCATAAACCCCAGTGGGCAAGTGTTTTGTCGATGAGCCATTCCGTACTAGACTACTTGAAACCTACCATTCTTCTAAGGCTGCTGGGCACATTGGTAGGGATCAATTAATTTGGTCACTCTCACAAGTTTTCTGGTGGCCCTCCTTGAGGGCAGATTGTGCTGTGTTTACCAATGCCTGTGCCACCTGTGCTCGTGCCAAGACCCCTAGACATCTCCCTGTGGGCCTACTTCAACCAGTGCCTAATGGCGAACGTCCCTGGTCTCATGTTTCTATTGATTTTATGGGAGAATTGCCTAGGGGATATTCCTTCATACTTATGGTGGTGGACAGATTTTCTAAAATGGCTCATTTCATGCCTCTCCGTGGCCTTCCCTCTACCAAAGAATTAGCAGTAGTTTTCGCTAAGGAAGTATTCCGGTTGCACTGGGTACCCAGAGTTCTGGTGTCCGACCGGGGGAGCCAGTTCATGTATAGATTTTGGATAGCCTTTTGTGAAAAGATGGGCATCCAATTGTCCTTTTCCTCTGCATACCACCCCCAGACCAATGGGGCTGCTGAGCGTGCCAATCAGGGACTAGAACAGTTCCTGTGCTGTTTTGTTACTGATCATCATGATAACTGGGCCAAACTGTTGCCGTGGGCAGAGTTCGCCAGGAACTGTGCGGTTAACTCTTCATCCGGGAGCTCTCCGTTTCTTATCAACTACGGGTTCCAGCCGTGCTTGCTCCCGGATTAATTTCAGTCTAAACAGATTCCAGCTCTGGATGAGCATATTGAGCTGCTCTGCTCCACATGGGCACAGGTTCAAAGGGCACTCAGTCAGTCTTTTCAGCGTCATCAGCGCCATGCTAATCGTAGACGGCAGCCAGCAGTCTCTTTACAGGTTGGGGACAGGGTATGGCTATCCTCCAGAAACCTCAAGTTACAAGTCCCATCTAATAAATTGGCTCCCCAGTTTATTGGTCCGTATAAGGTGATCCGTAAAATGAACCCTGTTTCATATGCCTTGGATATCCCTGCGTCCATGCGCATTCACAATGTGTTCCACGTATCTCTCCTCAAACCTCTTGTATGCAGCCGTTATACTACTAACCCTGTGTTGCCAGGGCCTATAGAGGTAGAGGGCGAGGAGGAGTACGAAGTTCAGAGTATCATTGATTCTCGCAGATTTAGAGGAAAATTGCAGTATTTGGTACATTGGAAGGGTTACGGTCCAGAGGATCGATCCTGGGTGGATAGTAAGGACCTTCATGCTTCCAGATTACTGCAAATTTTTCATTCCAAATACCCCCAGAAACCAGGTCCCTCTTCCTAAAGGGGGGGTCTTTGAGAGGGGAGTACTATCACAGTGCCCGTGATTTCTGACTTCTGCTGTCAGTCGGTGTGTGTACTCTCCATTGGCCGCCTGTCTTTTGCCCACCCAGTATTGCCTATATACACTGGGCTGAGGCACCCTTTGGTTGTCCTTTCGTGGTGTCTCTATGTCAGCAGTCAACTGCCTTGTATCTGTATCCTTGGGCCTGTTTCACTCTGCTACCAGTGTCAGCGTATCTCTAGTAGTCAGTGCCTCTCCTGCGTGGTTCCTGCCTCCGTTCCAGATCCAGTTGGGCTGTCGTTCCTGCTTCCATTCCAGATCCCGTGTTGTCGTTGTTCCTGCTCCGTTCCTGACCTGGTTGGCAGTCCTGTCGTTCCAGTGGTTGTCCTGGCTTGTCTGCTGTTCCTGCTGCTGTATCCTGATTGTCATCCTTCTGGCTGCTGGGTCACCTGGGAGACATTTTGATCATTGGTTTACTCCACATTCACCGGTTGCTGATCCCGCTAGTATAGAACCAGTTGGACTATACGATTGTCCAGTACGCGGTACTGGTTTACTCCACATTCACCGGTTGCTGATTCCGCTAGTATAGAACCAGTTGGACTATACGATTGTCCAGTACGCGGTACTGGTTTACTCCACATTCACCGGTTGCTGATTCTGCTAGTATAGAACCGGTTGGGCGCTATTGTTGTCCAGTACACGGTACTGGTTTACTTCACATTCACCGGTTGCTGAGTCTGCTAGTATAGAACCGGTTGGGCGTTTCTGTTGTCCAGTACGCAGTACTGGTTTACTCCTCATTCACCGGTTGCTGATCCTGCTAGTATAGAACCGATTGGGCATTACTGTTGTCCAGTACACGGTACTGGTTTACTCCTCATTCACCGGTTGCTGATCCCGCTAGCATAGAACCGATTGGGCGTTACTGTTGTCCAGTACGCGGTACTGGTGTACTCTACATTCACCGGTTGTTGATTCCACCATTACAGAACCGGTTGGGCTATACGGTTGTCCAGTACGCGGTACTGGTTCACTCCACATTTACCGGTTGCTGATTCCTCCATTATAGAACTGGTTGGGCATTTCTGTTGTCCAGTGCACGAGACTGGTTTACTCCACATTACCGGTTGCTGATCCATCTATTATAGAACCGGTTTGCTATACTGTTGTCCAGTGCACGGTACTGGTTAACCTTTCATTCACCGGTTGCTGCTGCCTCCATTATTGCACCGGTTTGGTCTCCCTGGTTGTGATACTTGTTTGCTCCATGTTCCATCTTATGCTGCTCTTCCATCTATTCAGCATTAGTGGAGCTGTCTTTCTGTCCTCCTGGCTTTCTTGCCCGGTACACTGGCAAGGCCGGTAGAGCCTGTCTCCATTCCATAGTGCCATCTTTCAGGCTGCCTTGCCCGGTATATTGGCAAGGCTGGTAGAGCCACATTCAGATTGTCGTGTAACCCTCCAGGCTGCCTTGCCCGGTATATTGGCAAAGGCCGGTAGAGCCTACTATACTGTATCTTGCAAAAACTACTGTTTGAACCAATTATGTACATGTCATATATATATGTGTATGTTCAGGACCCATGAGGGTTCCCATTAAACTTTTCAATAAGTTTGATTTTTATCTTACTCTGTGTCTGAGAGTCAAAACAAAACGTGACACTGACCCTGCAAGACCGTATTGAAAGAAGATAGAAGAAAAGGGGAAAGAGAAGTGGTGAAGGTTCTATAATAGGGTAAGGTAATTCCATCCGGTCCCGGGCTCTTCCCTAAGGGCATGGTCTTAAAGGGATAGTAATGTTTCATAATAAAAGCAGCTCTAATTAATCATCATAGTATTTGGACTTTGGAGAGTGTTCTTTCAATTCTGTCAGAGTTGTAGTACAAGAGTAATTCAATGACAAAGTCTCCACCTCCCACCCCTTTTACTGATGTAACACTGCTCAGCCAGATCAGAAGGGAGGTGCCCAGGCAGACTGCAGAGAGGGACAATCTTCAATTAAGATAAGGGAAAAAACAGAAAAGCTTGTCAAAGGGGGCAAGGATTTCATTGTTTTCATAGGAATAAGAGTGTCCCCTTCTGTTATCTGTCTGGTCTATGGACTGCATTCCACATCTGAGAAGAGATGGCTTACACTAGGTAAAAGGGACGGGAGGGGAATCTTTGCTTGTGAATATCTCTTAAACCATAAAGGTTTGAGAGATAAGACTTATTTAATTCTTCATGTTTTCTTAATGCCTACAAAATAAAATACAGTTAAAATGAAGTATTACTATCCCTTTAAGCGCAGCAAAGAGTTCTGCTTCTGTAATAGGTTGCTCGAGGGATTACGCTTCCTGTTTGGTGCTTATAAACCTAGCCAATGTTTTGCCACACTTGTCCCCAGAAATGTATTTTTCATATTTCAGCCGCATGAAGGATTTCACAGTCTCTTCCATCAGGAGTTTATTGAGGTCACTTCTAAGAATCTGAAGGTCCTGCAGAGCTACCGAGAAGAGTGATATTTTGTGAGAGGCCTCCTTGGTCCAAATTTCATTTAACAGGTCTGTAATCGGCTTCCATTTGTTCCGTTTGTGGAAGGCCCCAATTTTAATAAGATGACCACGAGGGACACACTTTTTGCCTCCCATACAGTCAGAGCAGGAATATCAGGATTGGAATTAAGCTGAAATTATTCATCAATAATTGAAATTAAAAGGTCTTGAGTGGCTGGGTCGGCAATGGCATTCACCATTACAGTGTTAATGTCTGACATTAGTCAAAATTAAAGGGAGGGCTTGGGCTTCCAACTGGACTGTAAAGGAAGGGGGAGGGAAGAGGGGGTAGGTTGGAGGGTAGGGGGTGGAGTGAGAAAAAGAAGTAAAAAGAGAGAGAAAAAGAGAGTAAAGAAATACACCGTGGCGGCAGAAAGGCAAAGTGATAAGTAGGAAGAAGATCACCGGTTGTGCCAAAGGGTCTTTGGGGGAAAGCACCTCAGCCAGTTTGAAATAGAAAATGGGAGATGGTCCCATCTGAGCTTATGAAACGTAAAGAAAATCTAAGGAAGAGCAGTTATAGTGGAGACTATAAAGGAGACTAGGAAAAGATTAAGAAACAGAGTAGGAGGGGAAGAGGGGTAGTAGAAGCTTAGGTCCGTGTTAGGAGACAAGATACAGTAAATTAGGTAAAAGAGAGAGTCCTGTAGCAAAGGAGGCAGACAGGGGTTAGTCATGTAAACGTGGAGTGACCCTCCCTCTGGGGTGCAGACAGATCGGAAAGAGGTAAGGAGAAGGTCAGTAATGAGTCCTGATGGCCATGCCTTCCATGGTGGAAAGAACCTGTGGTGCACATAAAGCGGTATAAATACTATGTTGGGGGTAATTAACTGCAAACAAGAGGACATGCAGTGGTTAATAAGACTATGTATTAACACATGGGCCCCAGGGATTACATATCCATGTCACAGGGGTTAGGTGTGAAGGTGAGGAGCCCCCACATGATGTGAACATATTTAAAATTACGTCCACTATGATTTTGTGGTAGTGATATGAACCCAAACAGGGAGCCCGGGTCCACCACTGAGATGGGGGAGACATGGGTGCAGTGGGGAAGTGTGGAATCTTCGTTAAGGGGTCTAATCAGAAGGTGGGGCATGTGTGACTAACAAAGACCTCTTGATGGAGCAATGTTGTAGTCCAGGAGACTGGAGGGAAGGGAGTCAGTGGGTCCGGTCAAGGCCCCAAATCCGTGGGTGGGGGGGGGGGATGGCTCCAAGGTTACGATGGGTCCAGCAGGTAAAGGGTAACTAAAAGAAAAGGACATGTCGAGAAAATTCTGAAGGTCACCATCAGGCAGTCAGTAGTACTACATGGAGTCTGGGGCTGACCAGGATGGACACTGTTGGTACATCATCTTACAGAGGGGCCAACAGTCTTCCTCAAACTGCGAGCCACAGCATGAAAATTTTTGCTATACATTCGGTTCTGAGGCTTAATGAGAATGACAGGAGGCAAAACAGTTCTGTAGTACTCTATGAACAAGAGTCAGTAAGGAGCGATAGCCAGGCTGACGAAAACACATCAAGAACAGTGGGGTGGTCCAGACCCCAATTAAAGGAATTGGTCCAGTTCACTGAGTGATGTCGTCAGGTAACAAATGTGAGGGAAAGTAATGGGGGTCATCAGGAAACAAGTCCCAAAGTGACATTACAAGCAGCAACCCGCTATATGTAGGGTGGAAGAAACAAACTTTTGCATCGAGGTGTAAATGTGTATAAGTCTGGAACAGATAAAGCCCTATAATACGTAGATTTTCATAATAAAGGTTTACTATTCCTTTAACACCAATTTTTGCAGGCAAAATACATATATGCATTAACATCTTAAAGGGATAGTAATACTTCATTTTAACTTTATTTTATTTTGTAGGCATTAAAAACATGAAGAATGATATAAGTCTTATCTCTGAAACCTTTATGGTTTAAGAGATATTCACAAACAAAGTATCCCCCCCCCTGTTCAACCAGATCAGAAGGGAGATGCCCAGGCAGACTGCAGAGAGGGACAATCTTCAATTAAGATAATGGAAAAAGCTGAAAAACTTGTCAAGGGGGAAGGGCTTTCATTGTTTTCATACAAAGAAAATTGTCCCCTTCTGTTATCTGTCCTGTCATACAACCTGATCCACATCTGAGAAGAGATGGCTTACACTAGGTAAAAGGGGCGGGAGGGGAACTTTGCTTGTGAATATCTCATAAACCATAAAGGTTTGAGAGATAAGACTTATATCATTCTTCATGTTTTTTTAATGTCTACAAAATAAAATAAAGTTAAAACGAAGTGTTACTATCCCTTTAAGGACTAGTGAACACAATGTGACACAGTAAGCTGTGCACTCCTCTAGTCCATAAGGGCTTGACTGGAAAACCTGAAGCGTATATATAGTAATGATTTTATTGTTGAGTGTGGTAAGCATTCTCCCGCTGCTGGGGAAATGCCTGATTAAAAAATGCCCATTTAATTTTGGCGACAAGGTGGCTTTGGATCGAATATACAAATTTGAAAGTGCAGCTCTCCCGGAGTTAGTCTGTGACTCCAGTGGCTGCACTTCAGAGTATGCACTGTATTATATATAGATGGACAATCTCCGCCATCATCAGGACTTTCATGCCAGCAAACCGCATGATCCAGCCTCAAAGTATGTGCTGGGGAATGAAGATAAATCACACCATTTCTTCTAAGCCTTGTTCAATTTATTTCCATAAACAAGTTACAAAGGAAAGAAACAAACTGAACCACCCACTGCCCATCCAATGACACAAACAGCATTGAAGTGAGGAATTATGGCACATGTAGCTCTATCTATCTATCTATCTATCTATCTATCTATCTATCTATCTATCTATCTATGTCTATCTATCTATCTGTCTATATATTGCTCATATGTATCTATCTCATATCTATCTAATCTATCTATCTATCTATCTATCTATCTATCGCATATATATCTACATCATATCTATCTATCTATCTATCTATCTGTCTATCGATCTATCTATCTATCTATCTAGCTATCTCATATCTATCTATCTATCTATCTATCTATCTATCTATCTATCTATCTATCTATCTAGCTCTCTATCTGTCTGTCTGTCTATCTATCGCATATATATCTATCACTCATATCTATCTCATATCTATCTACCTATCTCATATCTATCTATCTATCTATCTATCTATCTATCTATCTATCTATCTATCTCATATCTGTCTATCTATCTATCTATGTATCTATCTGATATATATATATATATATATATATATATATACCTATATATATATATCTCATATCTATCTCATATCTATCTATCTATCTATCTATCTATCTCATATCTATCTATCTATCTATCTATCTATCTATCTATCTATCTATCTATCCATCTATCTATCTACCTCATATCTATCAATCTATCTATCTCATATCTATCTATCTATCTCATATCTGTCTATCTATCTGTCTATCTATCTATCTATCTATCTATCTATCTATCTATCTACCTCATATCTATCTATCTATCTATCTATCTATCTATCTATCTAATATCTATCTATCTATCTATCTATCTATCTATCTATCTATCTATCCATCTATCTATCTACCTCATAACTATCTATCTATCTATCTATCTATCTATCTATCTCATATCTATCTATCTATCTATCTATCTATCTATCTATCTATCTACCTCATATCTATCAATCTATCTATCTCATATCTATCTATCTATCTCATATCTGTCTATCTATCTGTCTATCTATCTATCTATCTATCTATCTATCTATCTATCTACCTCATATCTATCTATCTATCTATCTATCTATCTATCTATCTATCTATCTATCTAATATCTATCTATCTATCTATCCATCTATCTACCTCATATCTATCTATCTATCTATCTATCTATCTATCTATCTATCTATGTAATATCTATCTATCTATCTATCTATTTATCTATCTATCTATCTATGTAATATCTATCTATCTATCTATCTATCTATCTCATATCTATCTATCTATCTATCTATCTATCTATCTATCTATCTATCTATCTTCCGCATGTTTATAGGTCTCATATACAATGTAATACATAAGTATTTGGACAATGAAGCAACAATTAAGAGGGCAACGCGTGGGCTGTCAGCTTGTATTTGAGGGTATTTGCATGCATAAACCGTGTTAAAAATACTGCCCTTTTAATACATAATTCCTCGATTTTGGGGGATCAAGTGTAAGTGGACAATTGCCTGCTCAACTGTTTATTGACCAAGTGTGCCTTTGCATCATGAGTTCATGCACAAGAGCATTAACAAAAGATCTAGAAGTGATTCAAGAGGTGTTTTCATTTGGATGCTGTTGCTTTTGTCTCTCAACATGAGGAAGGAAGATGTGTCAATATCAGTAAAGCAGGCCATCATGACACTGAAAATTCTGAATAAATCAATCAGAGACTTAGCCAAAATGTTAGGTGCATCAAAATCAAATGTGTGGTACATTGTTAAGAAGCAAGCAGGTAAGCTCAGCAATACCAAACCACCTGGTAGACCATAGAATGCCACTGTAATGAATTACCAGAAAATGTTTGTAAGAATGACGAAAAACTGTTGTCGACTGTTAAACAGGTCATGACACTCTCCAGGATGTATTTATAGAAGTGTCAAACAGTACCATAACGAGAAGACTACACCAGCATAAACTCAGAGGGTTTACTAGAAGAAGCAATCCACTGGTAATCCTCTACAATAGGAAGGCCAGGTTATGTAGCTGAAACCCAACATAAAATAATCTATAGCATTCAGGAACAAAGTCATAAGGATAGATGAAACGAAGAACAATCTGTACCCAAGTGATGGAAAGAGGAAAGTTTGGAGAAAGAAAATAACAGCACATGATCCAAAGCATAACACCTCATCTATGAAAGATGGTGAAGGTAGTCCTATGGCTTGGGCATGGATGGTTGCCATTGGATCTGGATCACTTGTCTTTATTGATGATGTGAGACTGCTGACCATAGCAACAGGAGGAATTTTGAAATGTACAGTAACATCTCATCTACTCAGAAGCAAATGTCTAAAAAATCATTGGAAGGTGCTTCACCTTGCAGCATGACAATGACTCCAAACATACCACTAAAGCAACCAATGAATTTTTCAGGGCCAAAAAGTGGAATGTTCTTGAATGCCAAGTCAATCACCCAACTTGAATCCAGCTGACCATGTGTTTCACTAGCTGACTGACAAGAAGATTGAAGAGAACAAACAAGAACTGAAGATGGCTGCAAGACAGGACTGACAAAGCATCACCCTTAGTGTCTGGTAATGTCTATGGGTCACAGAATTCAGAAAGTCATAGAATTCAAAGGATTTGCAACAATGTATTAATCTGACATCTTTGTTTAAGATTTTATTTGTGCAGTTACATTGGCCTCCTAAAATGGAGGAACTGTGCATACAAATGGCTGTAATTCGTACATGATTTATGGATGTAAATACCCTCAAATTAAAGCAAACAGTCAGAACTTTATTCACTTCATCACTGTATCATTCCCAATCCAAAGTGCTGGAATACAGATCCAAAACAGCAAAACTTGTATCTCTGACCAGATACTTCTGCTCTATCTATCAATCGATCTATCTAACTTCTGCAGAATGTCTGTAAGTCTCCTTATGACAGTGAGCCAGAGCGTTATATCCTAGATAATCATTAATCTGTATTTTACTCATAGTCATTTTGGAATCACATCTTTGGCCTCCTGTGTGTACTTTATAGCTGAACTGTTGAGTGTAGCCTTCTGTTGTAATTTTTCAGGTAATATTGTTTTTCTCTCTTCTGGCTGTCAATCTCTCTCTCTCTGCTCACACTTTCATTGCTACCTTCTTGATGCTCAAATTACCTTATTGGTCCCAGCTGTTTCCGATCACGTGACCTAATACCCCTTTATAGCAGTGTATAACTGCTGCAGTGTGTCTGTTTTAAAGCCTGGTTTTAAGTCTCCTTATGAGAGTAAGCCAGAGAGTTATATCTCAGTTATTAATCTGCAGTTATTAATATGTAATTTACTCATAGTAATTTTGGAATCACATCTTTGGTCTGCTGTGGAAACTGAAAACAGACTGCTATCAAAATAACTAAACTTCCTGGATTCAGACCAAAGGAATGTTTGTCTTCACCAAGCACTGACATTTGCATCTTCTATCAAAACTGCTGAACATCTAATGCAAGACACCAGGATTACCAGGAGGGAGTTCACAATCTGCACAGTTAGCCTTTAAATCAACTGACAAAAGAAAAGATCCTAACTCAGATTTCTTCTGCAAACCCTATTACCCAAACAATGTCTACCTGTACTTAACTTCAATGGATTATATTCTTTACCCCTGACTGACATCTGTCTTCATGATACTTGGTAGTTCTGCAACTGACTCTCTTCACCGTCTCTGGATCCTGCACCTTTTACTGCCATGAGTTGCCAAGTCATCAGTACTCTCCTGGAACACAAACAGACTGTTCACAGATTCTCCTGTCCCATGCATTAACCTCACCATGTCCAATATGGCTCTTGTTTTTCATCACCATCCTTACCTGCAACAGACTCTCCTCCTCCTGTGTCCACAGTAACTGCCATTCCATTCAAACGGCACCCTCACCTCTTCCCTCACCACTTCTCAACTCCCATTAACTTTTCCTCATTCCTCCTTTCCCTATCACCACCATCTCTTTCTGCCCATGAAAACTGACTCACTGCTTTAAGTCTCACTCCCACCTTCTGTCCCTCACTCTTCTTATTCTGCTTGTTGCAGGTGACTTCTCAATTAACCAAGGCCCCTTTTCCATTCCGTCTTGTACTGCAACACCCTCTCACATACAGAATATCTGTAACCTAATAACTGTCCCATGTCACCTAACCTCCTCCTCTCTCTTTTTGTTTTGGTCTCTGGAAGCCCCGCTGTGTGCAGTAAACTAATGATTTGTTCATCTCATGCTCTCTAAATCTCCTTGCCGTCACTGAAAACTTACATCATAAGTCACTGCTGCCACTGCTCCACATTCACATGACGGCCTACAATTCACCCACACCCCTAGGCCTGGTAACAGACAGAAGGGTGGAGCAGGCATCCTGCTGTTCTCTAACCATACATTTCTGTTAATCCCCTCTGTTCCCTCTCTCTCCTTCCCTACATTCGAAGTTCATACCCTTAGTTTCTTCTCCCCCTTCTCCTTGCATGATGCTGTCATATACAGACCACCTGGTACTACTACACAGTTCCTTGACCACTTTGCTTCCTGTCTCCCTCATTTTATATTCTCTGATGTCCCTACTCTCATCCTGGGAGACTTCAACATCCCTGTAGATAACCACATAACCCCCTCTGCCCTCAAACTCCTCCCCTTAACAACCTTCTTTGTTCTATTACAGTAGACAGGCTCTCCAACACAATGATGGACACTCCGCTGAGCTGGCCTTCACAAACCTCTGCTCTGTCTCTAACTTTTCTAATGTTCCCTTTTCAAACAGACCCACAACTTGCCTCGGTCACTGCCCTCAAAAGCACTTCTTTCTCCCAATTTTAACTGACCCCTATGATAAACTGGTTTACCCTAGAATTGATCCTTAGTACATCTGCCTCACTGTGGGGAGCTGTAGTCAAAGACTCATACCTTCCCATACAGTGCATTAATAATCATTACTCCTCTCTGGATACCAGTTGGTGTGGTTTCCACCACAATGTAGCTGTACCGTTCTTAGGAAAGGTCTGTTAGTTTGTTAGTATTTTATATTGTTAGTACATATATTCAAGGTGCTATTTTCTCGTCCTCAGGATACTGAAATCTATGCCCCGCTCTGTACTGTTCACCGTGATCCTAAATATTTCTTTTGCCCTGACAAATTCAATCCTGATCGCTTCCTCGATGAACAGGGCAGGTTCAAGAAGAACAACGCCATGGTGCCTTTCTCTGCAGGTATGATCCATCATTAGAAAACTTTAAATGGGAAACAGCTTGGGAAAAACTCATTAGAGAAAGATTTACGAGAACTGATAGAAAATAGACTTCACAGCAGTGTGCAGAGTCACTCCACAAATAGGGTACTATCCTGCATAAAAAGGGGTATAGATGCACAGGATGCTAATATAATTCTACCTCTATATAAATACACATTAAGGCCTCATCTAGAATATGGTGTACAGTTTTGAGGCATCAGTTCTTTAAAAAGACATTACTGAACTGGAAAAAGTGCAGAGACAAGCAAAGAGGACCATAAAGGGATATGGATGATCTGAGTTATAAAGAGAGACTAACCAAAATGGGTTTATTTACATTAGAGAAGAGACGTCTAAGGGTTTATATCATTACCATTTACACATATATTCAAGGTCAATACAAAGAACTATCCAATGAATTATTTACACAAAGAGCTGAGATAAGAACAAGAGGTCATCAATTAAGACTAGAGGAAAGGTGTTTTCAACTAAAACAAAGACTTGTTTTTTTTACAGTAAGGGCAGTAAAGTTATGTAATTCTTTGCCTTGGGATGCTATGCTTGCAGATATTGTAACTGCTTTCAAACAAGTAATGAATACCTATCTAGCGTAGAACAATACTGAGAATTATGACAGTTGGCTTCATATCAGATAGAATGTTGATCCAGGAAAATATCTGACTGTCATTTGGTGTAAGGAAGGATTTTTTTTTTATGAACTTGGGGCTTAATTGGAAATGGCTTCAAGATGTGATAAAGCTAAGAGAAAGTTGAGCCACATATTCCAATGTGTTTGATATTCAAAGGAAGCTATGCATTAATATGTATCAAGGTGAAGTGACTTTAGTACACAGGCTCCGTATAATAACACATGAATAAGAACATTTATCTCTCCTTTTCCCCACCATGGTGTATATCACGACAATCCTCTTAGTACATAAACCTCAGTGTAGTCTCCTCCTAGAAACCTTTTTTCTATTCCTCCAGGAAAGCGAAGTTGCCCTGGAGAAAGCCTGGCTCGTATGGAGCTTTTCCTCTTCATCACCAACATCCTGCAGAACTTCACTCTGACCTCACCAACGCATTTCACTGATGAAGATGTTGCTCCGAAAATGAAAGGATTTGTAACTTTCCCTGTAAACTACCAGGTTTCATTTGTTCCTCGCTAACTGAACCAAGATTTGATAATGAAAACAATGTCAAACTGGTCCTTTTAGTAGTTTGGAAATATAGTCTGTGTATGAAGAATTGATTGTTAAAAGGGAGAGGCTTAGCAAATACTTTGAAAAAATATATATATAAAAGATAACATGTTTTGATCCTCAGAAAGATGAATTAAACCTTTGGAACCTTGCTTATATCATGGTACTCTGCACCATGAAGGGGTTATAATATATTTCTAAACTAAATCTGTATTTATACTTACAAAATATTAATCTAAGTAAGCAAACTAATAAAAAATATATCATGGATGAATCCTCAGTGTTCAATGCTTGTTTTAAAGGAAATTTTTCTTGAATAGAGTTTACATTCCCTAAATTCATCAGTTTTATCTGATAAAAGAATTAAAGCACATCTGTCACACGTAATAAAAGGATAAACGTAATCTAACATTTTTCCACATCTTCACATCAGTGGGATTATCCATCTTGACAGGATTTGCATGATTAATTTATTCCACCCTTTTGGTGGAAGCCTGGCAGCCTCAGAAGAAGTGAGGATTAGGGAGGCAAGGTCAGGACAGGTGAGTAAGTATGCAGGCTGAATTAATGAATTTGTTAATTTGAACATAGTTGTGCCACACAGGTTAAAGAGTCCCTAACTAATAACTGTACATGGTTAACTCTCAATTTAGGGTTACTGGGGTCTATGCCCACTTTGTAATCTCACCAATTGAATAATTACATGCTTTGGTGCTGCATGAAATTTATCAGTGAGTCCATTTTTTTATGGTCAGACTCAGAACTAATGGAACACAGCTAAAACATAGGGATGGAGATAGCAAATAAAATTACCTTTGAGGGATGCCTGCATTTGTGTGCTTATAACAAGAGGATACCAATCTGTGTGCTGTGATTGGCTATTTCAACTCAGCAACAGGAGAAAAATGACTCAGGGATAAAACACCCTCATCCCCAAAGTGAGACATTGCAAAGGTCTACCCACATGCCATGTCACATATTAAAAGGCACCTGAGTCTTATGTGCTCAAGACACCCACATGATCACATGTACATGCAATTGACTACAACCAGGAGAAATGGTGGAGCTTGACTGTCACTTAAGTAGTCTGGTTAGAATCAAGCTACTCACTCACTATCTGATAGGATGCCTATAGCAGGCATTTTGTCACACATTGTGTTCCACATATCACATGAAATTTTTTAAAGCCTCTTTGACTTGGGCTTTACAATGGGTGATGCATGCACCATAGCTTTAATTTTGTGCTTATGGAAGGGTTGATTAATGTCTGTCAGTGCTGTGATCATTGCAGAACAGAACACAACTGTGATCCCTGTAAACAGATCCCTCCTCCCCCAGCTAAACAACATTAGAGTCAACACTGTAATCTAGATATCTCTAAAGCCATTACACTGACCAATCAGTAGGACCCCATCTTTAACCGTTTGAGTCCCAGAGAGGTATGCACCAAATTGCAATGTAAATAGTTTAAAAGAAACAGTATTAACCCGCTGAGTGCCAGAGGCGTACACAACACATTGCAGAGCAATGCCTTGCGTACCAATCTGACACTCAGAAGGGATAAAGACAAACATGAAACAATCAGAGCCCCCACTAGGCAATCCATTCTCATTATCCACGTAGGCCGATGTATAAAGATTTATGGAGTAAATGTGCACAAGAATATCACCAGAGGGAACAAATGAAAATCCCCCAAATGCAAGGTTTCCAGATCATCCATTTAAAGGGATGATAATGATTCATAATAAAAACGCTCTAATTAATATTCATAGTGTTTGAGTAATGGAGAGTGTTATTTCAATACTGTCAGAGTTGTAGTTCAAGAGTAATTGAATGATAAAGTATCCCCCCCACATATTTTATAATAGCTGAACAGTACAGCAATTGAAATTGAGCAATTGTAAGTGTACAAGGAGATATTCTGGAGATCTATTTTGTATCCATTTTGATGATATCTATTCTTCTCTTTCATAGGTAAGAATTTTATGAATCTATTCCTAATTACTACCTGTAGACAAGATTCAGGGCTGATTAGATAATTGGTAAGGAGTCTGAACACTGAAACTAAACACTGAGTCATTGAAGTGGTTGGGATTGATGTGTTAATTAGTACCTGTTAGATCTAGTCACATACTGTTTTGCTAATTAATGGGAGTTGCCTTCTATGTATAAAAGTAGGTTTGTTATTAGCTGGGCAGTACAGCAATTGAATGTGAGCAATTGTAAGTGTACAAGGAGATATTCTGAAGATCTATTTTGTATCCATTTTGATGATATCTATTCTTTTTCATAGGTAAGAATTTTATGACTCTATTCCTAATTAGATTCCTAAATAATACCTGTAGACAAGATTCAGAGATGATTAGATAATTGGTAAGGAGTCTGAACACTGAAACTGAACACTGAGTCATTGAGGTAGTTGGGACTGATGTGTTAATTAGTACCTGTTAGATCTAGTTACATACTGTTTTGCTAATTAATGGGTGTTGCCTTCTGTGTATAAAAGTAGATTTGTTATTAGCTGGACTAATAAATAGCTGGGCAGTACAGCAATTGAAAGTAAGCAATTGTAAGTGTACAGGGAGATATTCTGGAGATCTATTTTGTATCCATTTTGATGATAGCTATTATTCACTTTCATGGGTAAGAAGTATTACCAGCGTCCCTGTATCTATCTGAGAGGGGACTTGTTGTTCCAATTTTCTTTCCTTAAAGGGATAGTAACACTTCGTTTTAACTTTATTTTATTTTGTAGGCATTAAAAAAACATGAAGAATGATATAAGTCTTATCGCTCAAACCTTTATGGTTTATGAGATATTCACAAGCAAAGTTCCCCTCCCCGCCCCTTTTACCTAGTGTAAACAATCTCTTCTCAGATGTGAGTCTGGTTGTATGACAGTACAGATAACAGAAGGGGACAATTTTCTTTGTATGAAAACAATGAAAGCCCTTCCCCCCTTAACAAGTTTTTCAGCTTTTTCCATTATCTTAATTGAAGATTGTCCCTCTCTGCAGTCTACCTGGGCATCTCCCTTCTGATTTGGTTGAACAGGGGGGGGATACTTTGTTTGTGAATATCTCTTAAACCATAAAGGTTTCAGAGATAAGACTTATATCATTCTTCATGTTTTTTTAATGCCTACAAAATAAAATAAAGTTAAAATGAAGTATTACTATCCCTTTAAGCCGTTTTTTCTCTTCTTTATTGTAGAATCTTTTGAGAGTTAATTTTCTGATGAATTTCTGTGTATCCATGAACAGAGCAAATTCATTTGGTTTGTTTGCTGGGAAAAATTTTAGGCCCTTTCTTAAAATGGGCAATTTATTAACAGAGAGGTCATGTTGGGATAAACTGAAGATCCCATTATCATGGGTTCTCTCTTTCTTGATTTCTTTTTTTGTTGGACCTTTCCTCCTCAAGTTCCTCTTCTGAATCGTCTCCTTTTTTCCTGTGTAATGTCTGTCTCTGTTCTTTGTCTCTGTCCTTGTTTCACTCTAGTCTCACCCAGGTTTCCATAGGTGTTTGTTTCCCTGCTTCTAAAAAGACTGCTTGTTGGTTTTGTTCTTAGGGATCGCGCCTAGGGCCTTCTGTACCTGGAATCTGTTTCCAGTGGATTGAGTTAGGTTTATTGAATGTAAAGGCTGTTGTGTAGAAACATTTCCTTCTTTGTTCCTGTGATTTGTATGAGTTGGAAGTGTTATTTGTTGTTTTGATTCATTCTAGTTATTTGATTTGATAGATGGTTATTTTTTTCTCTGTTTTCCTTAGGAGTGTCATGTTCCTTTGGTTTATGTGTCTTAAGTTGTTGATCTTGATTCTTCTTGATGATGAAGGTTCTTACCACCTCCAATATTAATTATGGGTAATTTATTGTTAATTGTTGTTGTTTTTCTTTTCCAATTGTCTCTTTGTTCCTTCAGACTCAGTAGTGTTATCTGTTGTGCTTGATAAATCTGGTTGAGAGGAAGATGTTGAAATCATGTTAGTTCTTGTTATTTGTTATTTTTGTCTGTTTGTTGAGACTTGTTTGTTGTAAGTATTAGTTTGGCATCCATAAGATGAGGTTTGGAAATTTTTGGGAATATGCATTATTCCAATATATTAGACCTTGATAGTTGCCCCTTTTGTTCCAGTTTCTTTGGTTTCTATTGTTATAGTCTTCTTAATCTCGTTTTAAGTTTATTTTGTTTTCTTTGGATGAATTCCTTTTCAAAATATTCCGCTCCTGAATTGGTTAATTGATCTAAATTGGCAAAATCCATATCCAGTTTGTGTTGTTCAAGTTTTTTTTGGAGAGTTTCTATTTCTTTAATTGTTTTATCCATTTGGGCAGTTCTATATTTAATGATTAATTCCATAAGGCCTTTTGAACATTTATCTAGGATTCCATTCCATTGTTGGTAAACTCAGTCTTGTTTTTCCAAAAGATGTCTCTTTATGAATTCTTAAGTCCCCAGGGAATTGACTTTTTCCCAAGTATTTTTGAAATGTTATAATTTCCCACCATTGGCTCATTTCTTTTTGAGCAATTTCTCTAGGTTAAAGAAGAGGGTTTTAATAATTGTTTGTGATGTGTTTTGTATGGAGGTAGTGTGAATTGATGTAGAATTCAAATAGGTCCTAGCTAGTGTTAGTTATATTCCCCTCTAAAATACTTTTACTTCAACGGAGCTATGTGGTTAAAATATAGAAAAGTGGATAACCAGCGTTCACCTAATTCTGGATATGTGGTACAATTTTATAAAAAATATGTTAAATTATATACATTAGACACATGGGTATACAACCCAGTAGAAACAAGACACAAACTGAGATATTACAGTGGACTTTTATTACAGAGGTATAACATAAATATAGTCAAATAATACACAAGTGTCCTCTATTGGATATAATGTCTCTGAAGGATAACTATATTATTTTGAAAAAAGATGGAAAGCTTTGGTATCTATAGAATACTAACAGAAATAAGGACGAACATTTTACAATCATACATGTATATCACCACAGGACTATGAGTATTAAAGAAGGTCACCTAGGGACGTAACTCCTGTAAACCCGAAAGAAAATAATTGATTGGATAATCATGAACTTAAATGGTGGATCCCGCCATAACGGGTCCATTTTGCCACAGAAAAACCGGACGTTTCACATTGGCTGATGTTTCCATTTAAATTTTATTTTCATTAGTTTTCTTATTCTCATTTGTTTTTTATCCTGAACAAGGGATTTAAAATCCGGAAACGCATTTATTTTATATACATTTTTGCTGTTTAGATTTTATTTACATCTTTGTTGTTTCATTTTATCTTTTTATTATTGCACTTATTAGGCTATAAGCTTTTAAAGCATCACAGTATTTCACTTTCTTTTATTTACCAGCCAATTGAAGCTTTATCAATAAATACTATCATATCAATACCACTGAGAATGGTGTTGGATGGTACTTATTAACAATATTCATATCCTAAGTACATAGCAATCGGAAGATAGGAGAGACTACTGTCAAGATTTTGCTGAGCAGCTCTATTCTGCCTATTGATTCTGATGTCTGAGCTAATCTTGTGCTCTGCTATCCACTGCTGCTGTCTTCTGAGTTTCTGGCCCAGGCTGATCAGCAGACATCTCTTATTGCTCACCTGACCGTTATCAGCCAACCTGCCCATGGTATTTAAAACAGCTTGGCTCACTTCCCCATTGTCTTTTTGTTTGTTTGCTGACCTGTTGCTGCTGTGGATTCTCCTGCACTCCTGTTTGCTGTGTTCCAGACCCTTGGCTTGTTCCTGAGACAGCGGACTTCTGTGCTCCTGACTCCAGTTTGGCTGATTACCTGTCCTGGTTCCTGACCCTGGCTTGTCATTTGTTTTATGCTCCAGGATCACAATTCTGTTTGTTTATTTTTTGTTTCTTTAATAAAGATGTTTTGCAATGTACATTTTTGTGTCCTGTCTGGTTCCTGGTCCATAACAACTACAGAGGATCTAGAACAGAGACCATTTTCACACAGGGTCACAAAGGAGCTGGTTGTAGATGTGAGGACAAAGAACTGAGAGGGAAGAAGCAGATCAGGTGAGTCGAGAACAGAGACAGAGAAAGACTACAAGAAAGGAGGCAGACCAGATAAAGGGACCAAAGACAAAAGGCATCAATTCAAGAATCAGTCTGGTAAGTGCATATTAATATCACAGATACTGTTATTAGTATTTTAATCAGCTGATTCCATAATAATTATGCTGGTACTTAAAATACAGATTTGGTACTAGTGAGAGGTCCTTTCCCCCTCCCAGACTCTCTAACAGGATCACTACCTGAATATTGTATGCCCATCTCTCCCACATTTGTTATCACCTTAAAATCAACTGCAGCTCCGCTCATTTTGCCTGTCTCTTCTAGCATCAAAATACAGCTGTTTTCCCTCTCTCCCATTCACAGACTGACAATATACAGGAACCTGATGCCCTGCTTTATACTAGCACAGCGGAATACATGGGGCAAACTCTCCACATGGTGGGGGAGACCATTCTTATCGTTGATTTCAATGCACTGACACAGCCAGACAGTGATTGCTTTCCTGGTTCTGTTTTGTGGTAAAATCCTTTTCCCATCCCTAGTCAGATGGTGAGGGAAGAGTGAGACTGTTCTGGCTGATTTTCTTTCATATATGAAGTAAAGAAAAGTACTAAATATAAATATTTACTTAAATTTGGAGTTTCCTTTCACAATTCTGCTGGGGTCTTAAAACTGCGCTTTTTACTTGTCCCCATGGTGCAGATGGTTTGTGTCAAAATTGTGCCAGTTCTTCTTATTTCAGCCTCACTGTGAAGTAAAGAGATACCCAAGGTCATGGACTCTATCTATCTATCTATCTATCTATCTATCTATCTATCTATCTATTTCATATCTATATCTCTAATCTATCATCTATCCATCTCATATCTATCTATCTATCTATCTATCTATCTATCTATCTATCTATCTATCTATCCAATATCTGCCTATTCATTCATCACACACCTACACTCACACAAACACTCTCACATACACACACATTTAAGTTTGGTCACTGTCTCTTAAAAACTGCATTACCAGTTAATAGTGTAATTCATTCACTATACATTTATTTGCTACAAATAGTAACATTTTTATTGTAGTATTTTTATTTTAAAGTGTGTGTGGTTGTGTGTGTGTCACAATAAATATTTTAGTATAGTACTAGGCAGGCAACTCTATTTTGCATCATCAGCAATGTTCAGCATATATCATCAGTAGAGGACAACAATCATCATCAGTGAAGGACAGCTCATACATTGAACATCATACCATACCAGAGAGGGCCAGAATATATTGAAGAAAAATATACAACATTAGAAAAGTGAGAACATAATATATCAGTAGACAGCATACATTATCAGCGAGGGACTGCGTATATCTCATAGAGGCGATGTCTTGAGCTGTTGGTGTTTGGTTCTGGAATGATCTCAATGTCCTTCTTATCTACTATTGGTTTCAAAGTAAACTTCTGTAATATGGTTGTGAGAAAGAAGAAGAGTTCCATCCGGGCCAGACCTTCTCCCACACACATGCGTTTCCCTAGAGAAGAAGATGAGAAAGAATGAACAAACAGTCTTAGTAATACAATTCCGACAATGTAGATAAAACTTTGTTCTGTTAATTTGAGAATTTTTCTCACAACATAATTAATTCTGCCATAGGATATGTACCAAAGTTTAGTCGTGGGCAAAACTTTTCATCTCTAAAGAGAAGCATTCAGAAAAGCAGGGCTGATTTTCAATTTTTTTCTGCCTTTTGATTGCATTGAAATCAATGATAATAGTCCCCCCACCACATGATGTATTTGCCCAGTGTATTCCCAAAGTGCTAGTATAAAAAGGGTGTCAGTATCAATTGTATTTCTGGTCTACGGATGGGACTGAGAGAAAAAGCAGTAGAATATTTGATGCTAGTAAGTATAGCCAAACAGGCAAAAGAGAGGGAGGTAGATTAGCTTGATAGAAGTGTTGGTAGTAGCCATTGTTAGATGTTCTCTGGTTGTAGGTGTGAACAAGTGTGAGTTTCAAAAAATATTGATAAGTGACAGAGAAGCAGACAGATGATCCTTCCAACCTCAGCAGAATGATCCTGGCTGAGACTATACTGAAATGAAGTGACAAGTGATACATCATACTTTCCAGACAAGACAAATATACATGTGAGTACAACTGGGTATAGCTTGCATACACTCATTCCAATATTTTAAAGAACAAGAAGGACAAAGATATACTGAGATCTGGTGAATGCCGCACCAGGTTCCATGATCTGTATTACTGTATTTAAAGATGGTGAATATGAAGCTAACACATGTCTATCCTGTGCTGTAATGTAAAAAATAACACTGTGGTCCTTGGGAAAGAAGCTTGACACTAGCTAGCCAGTAGTGTAGTGGAAGACATGGAAAAAATGAGAGCTGGAATTGCCTACATTTGTTGAAAGTGTAGGTTTGATTTTAGGCAGTGTAATTGACTGAGAATAACAGTGACAGAAAGAGACATAGATAGTATATTATTTTCAGACCTACAAAAAACTGTACAAGCTTGCAGCAACGTAAAAACCAACACCACTATCACACCAGATGTCACTGGGGCAAGGATAAAGGGAAAGGAGAAAAGAGTGCATGGGCATATTGGTGGTCGTAAATAGGGTCAAGCAAAACTTTCTCCTCAAAAACAAAGAAAATGCCACTTCCCACTGATCTGGAAATTTTTATTCACAGTAACAGTAACAATCTTCCACTTTTTTCACCTACCTCATTGTAATCAATGTGAAGACTGAATTTCTCCCTACAACATGGTAAGTTTAACTTTTTTCCCACAGGCATAGTATAAAAAGGGAGTCACTCTCCCACCACATGACATTCTGTGTTTTTGAGAGGAGAGAAAACAGCACATTTTTGAACTAGAGAAGACAGGCTAAGTGAAGGTTTAGTTTAGGGAGTCTCGTTTGCAGGACACACGTTCTCTGAATTAGGGGAGTCTGGGAGACTGTCGGAGACAGGAAGGAAGAAAGGAGGTGACCCCAAATACCCCAAAATTCAGCGTGACTGTCTGAGAAGACAGGTTAACCAGCAGCTGATTACTTCCTCCTCTGTGTCATTAGCCTCAGGGTCCATACAGCTTCTCTTTTTATTTTACCAGAGATGGAGTGTTACGGTTTTTACGACACTCAGACCAAAGGTTAGAACAAAACACAATTTTATTGAGGTAAAAATAAGGAACACTGCCCCTTAGGGCTAGAATAGGTAATAGCACGTATCAGGCAAGTATAGGGATGTATTACAGGCCCAATACGGTAGGAGCAAAATAGTTTGCAACAGGAATCAATGGAGCTAAAAGGGTTAATGTCCAATACAAATAATCAGTCTCTGTTTTGGTGATTAGCCAACGCCCGTAGAATATAAACAGTCCAGGTAGTAGTGCAGAAAGCAAGCGCTAGCAGTGCGACTGAACTGAATCACTACAAGATAGCTTTACTGTAATATACCCAATTGTATAGCAAGAGCTTACAGGAGCTAGAGCCAATAGCACCCCTTAGGTGCGGTAGCGGAAGAGATACACTGCAAGAGCAAATGGGACCGAAGCCAATGGCACCCCTGAGGCGTGGTAACGGAAGAGAGACACTGAAAGAGCAAATGGGACTGGAGCCAAAAGCACCCCTAAGGTGCAGTAATGTAAGAGACACTGCACAAGCGACTGTAACGTGAGCCAAAAGCACTCCCGGTGCGGTATGATGTTACAACACTGCAAGCAATAATAGACCAGAGCCAAGACACCCTTCCGGTGCTGAAACGGAGCTACACACCGCAAGAGCTAACGGAATGCCCAATAACAGCACGCGGTGCAACGACTGCAAGGGTGCAAGCACCGTAAATGGAGGTCACTGCTCTGCTAGTGTAAACGGATAGGCTTGGTGATGGAGGCAACAAGCTCAGCAAGTGTTAAACGGGCTCAGAATCAGAGGCAACAAGCTTGGCAAGTGTACACGGACAGACTCGGTAACGGAGGCAACAAGCTCAGAAATTGTGCTCTGACAGGCTCGGTAACGGAGACAACAAGCTCAGCAAGTGTACGGACAGGCTCAGTAATGGAGTCAACAAGCTCTGCAGATGAAGTAAGTGATCAGTCTTAGCAGCACTGCAAGCACAGTTCAGAATGTCGCCAGGCAAAGAGATCAGAATCTCGCAGGAACACTGGAAGCAATCACGGAGCAGGAATGTCAGCCAGAGCTGGGTCAATCACGGAGCAGGAACGTCAGCCAGAGCCGGGTCAATCATGGAGCAGGAACGTCAGCCAGAGCCGGGTCAATCACGGAGCAGGAACAACAGAGTAGTCAGACGGGCTGAGTCGGTACACAGGAACACAGCAACGAATACACAGGTATAGGAACACCACAAAAGGGCACCTGAAAGGTGCCATAGGCCCGGTATATGAAGGGACACCCTGGGTGGGCCAATCAAGCTCCGCCAATGAGAGAGCACCACAGCAGAGATTGACAAGGAATCACGGGAACCGTGATGCTGAGCACCAGCACTAACAGCCAGAAATATCCTTATCTTTATTTTCCTGTGAACCAGTTACCATTTTAGTAGCCCATCTCTGAGTTTTCTCTAGAGTATCTATATCCTTCTGGAGATGGGGTCTCCAGTACTGTACACAATACTCTAGGTGAGGTCTAACTAGAGATCTGTAGAGTGGCATGACCAATTACCTTTTTCTACTACTAATGTCCCTAGCTATACAACTCAGCACCCTGCTTGTATTCACACCACTTTGTTACATTGCCTGCCTAACTTTAAGTCATTAGGAATTATTACTCCCAAATCCCTTTCCTCTATTGTCTCTAACAGCACAGTACCCTTAACACTGTATTTTTCCTTTGGATTTTTAATACTCAAGTTCATTATTTTACATTTATCAACATTAAACTGCAGCTGCCACACTCTTGTCCCTTCTTCTAATTTACCTAAATCACTTGTCTTTTGGCTTATCCCCCTGGAATGTCTACCCTGTTGCAGAACTTTGTATCATCTGCAAAATACATACTTTACCTTGAAGACCTTTTGCAATATGCAATATAGTCCGTCGTCTGAATATTCTCCATTGACTACCACCCTCTCCCTCTGGTCACTCAGCCATTGCCTTATCCATTTTACTATTTTTACATCCATACCCAAACACTGCATTTATTAATGAGTTTTCTATGAGGGACAGTGTCAAATGCCTTACTGAAATCTAGATAAGCTATATCTACTTCTCCCCTTTGGTCTATTACCCAGTCAAAGAAATCTATGAGGTTAGTTTGACAAGACCTCCCTGCTGTAAACCCATGCTGTTTGGGATCTTGCAAGCCATTTATATTCAGATTTAAAAATTATTTCCTTTAACATAGTTTCCATTTTCACTATTGACTCCTGTCAATAGTGAGGTTGAAAGACGGTTTACCTGACCACAGATATGTGGACTATCAGCCAGAGTACATATAAATATGACTGTCAGTGCTCACTGGGTTTCTTTTCCATGCGTAAGCAGCCTCATGCATAAGCCACAGCAGCAGATTTTATCCAGTAGTAAAGGCCAGAATCAGGGTTGTTTATACCTTCAGCATGACACTTTATGCATGCTGAACCTTGAGATACAAACCCACAAAGTTGTAGATGTATTAAAGAAACCCTGCTCTTTGAAAAACTGGCTTTGCATCTCCTGACAATATAATAGTTATTTTGAGAATAACAGATATGACATGCTTAGCCCATGTCATAAATGTAAAAACCTCATAGAAATGCTAAATATTGCCCACAAAATCTATATACATTTTTACCAGTCCTACATTGCCCACTATGCATGTTATTCCATAAAAGAGTGTAACCACATTCCCCATTACCAGTTTAAAACGGAGGTCCCTAAAAGGTGGAATTCCACATTCCACATTAGAAAGTATGCAGTGCATAAATGGTGGGGACTTCATTGTCACCTGCCAATGGTAGCTAAATTGTGAAATATGTAGTTACTGGTAGGGTGGTGGCACGTACAGCAATATCTGGTGCTGCTGGTGGTCTCTGAGTCACAGGAAATGTGTTGGTGGTGGTGGTGGTGGCAGCAGTACTAATTGCTGGTGGGATCTGGTGTATATGATTCACTACAAACAACAAACCTACACTCCTCCACTCTAATTGTGAATAGTGTGCCCTGTATTAGGCATGTATACTAACACTGTTGATAAATATGAGGTTTTAGTGCTTGCATTTTTGGCCAAAAAAGAGGTTTAAGCTTACCAACCCTGTCACAGTACCTCAAGTATGGCAAGTACCTACTCTAACACCTGAAAACCCTATCTAAAATTTAAAAAAAAATAAAAATAGCCCCTGAAGAAGTGTTGTAGGAAATGCATTGGAGGTGGACCCTTTAATACAGTGTCTTTTCAAATGCTTAGATGTCCCCATGTATGCAATTACAAACAGATGATAAACAATATTTTAAAAAGGTGTAAAGGAGGAATTTCCTTGAATGCCTGCAGTGAGTGAGTACCTATGTAGAAAGGACTGTAACTCAATCAGCCTTTATATGTGGTGTGCTTAGCCCATGTCATAAATGTAATTGTCACTTATTCTTCCCGGAATCCAACAACCTCATTGAAATGCTAAATATTGCCCACAAAATCTGGGCAAATTTTTGCCAGTCCTATACTGCCCACTATGCATTTTATTCCATAAAAGAGTGTAGCCACATTCCCCATCACCAGTTTAAGATGGAGTTCCCTGCAAGATGGAATTCCACATTCCACATTAGAGAAAATCCAATGCATAAATGGAGGGGACTTCTTTGTCACCTGTCAATGGCAGCTAAATTGTGAAATATGTAGGCTGCTGGATAGGGCGGTGGCAAGTACAGCAATATCTGTTGCTGCTGGTAGGCTCTGAGTCACAGGGAATGTGTTGATTATGGTGGTGGTAGCAGTACTAAATGCTGGAGGGATCTGGTGTATATGATTCACGGAAGGGGCTATTGGGGGTTGGTGGTAGCACTATCCTCTGCTCTTGGGTTCCAGAGTATCTGAGTCATAGGGTAAATGGTGATTGTGATAGCCAGCACTATCTGCAGCTGGTGGGCTGTGGAATCCCTCAGTCACAGAGGATGCTGTTGGGGGTGGTGGTGGCAGCATTCTCTGGTGGGCTCTGCTGCTGACCACTGCAGCTACAGTCCTGCTACTACTAGTATTCTCCAGTTCAGCAGCAGCATTCCTCTAACATCTCTTACACATCTTCCCACACACTCACAGTACAAAAGGAGGAGACTATAGCTCTCTCTACGCCAAAAGTTTTTTTTCTACTCGCTCCATAGCTCTGTGCGTTCACAGCTCTCGCTGCATCAACTACACCTATCAGAATGGTGAGACGTTACTGTGTTTTATAACAGTGGAGCAGTAATCAACTCTGCCACAGAAAGTATATGAAGATTATTGCAAGTTTCCATGAGAATTTTAATGGAGGTAGCAGAAAGGAGGACATTTTTTGCATTTTCAGTGCTTGGGTATTTTCTTGGGAAAAGCAAAAAACTGTGGTTTTTCAGTAAAAATTCCCATTAAAAAATTGACTTTTGGCTCATCTCTACCAAGATGCCTAAAATTAAAGTGTCAAATTTAGGGACAAGCCTCAATTAGTATTTTGTTGTTGAGACGTCAAACATCAAACATCCTATATAATAATTCGCTAAAACGTGTGTAACACTGAGTTATGCGCAGTAGAGACTGCCCGCTCCACAGCTGATACAGAGCTGGACGCTCCAAAGGAGCATCCAGCTCTGTATCAGCCACGGCGCGGGCAGTCTCTACTGTGTATGACTGCCCCGCGACCAGGCGGCAGTGGCACTGTGGCCCGTGTAACGGGCTCTTCATCTAGTCTTTAAATATTCAATTTTAAATTTGTTGTTACCTAATGAAAATGGTATAAAGGCATCATTCTTCTTAAAGCGACCATTTCCATTGAGAAAGTGCCCAGGATCAAACTGTTGAGGGTTGTTAAAGTATTTCGGATCCTTCAAGACAGAAGTCAGCATTGGGACAATCAAAGTTCCCTAAACAGAGGGATTAATAATAATTTGATTACTAAGTAAATTATAGCAATGTACAGTTACAAGTATTCAAGAACCAAAGTGTACATATAACAGTGACATATTCATGGGTCAGTCCTTCCTAGCAACAAAGTATACTAATGGCAGTGACATGTTTAGTGGTCAGTACAGCTGTCGTGTGGCTCTGTTTGCTTCCTTCTCTGTGCTGCGTCTGAGTTGTGCGTGCATATTTGTCTGCAGGGCTCAGTTGGAACACACACACACTATCATTATTCCCCATAGCGGTGGGCCTTCTGCAGACTCTGCCTCTTAGCTGCCCTATTTCTGCCTGCCTGAATAGTTTTAGAGTCACCCTTGTGTGGTGTCTGCTTAGCATAATTATCTTGTTTGGTGTATCCTGTTGTGACCTTGGCTTGGCTGACATTGATTCCTGGTGCCTAAACCTCAGCTTGACCCCTGACTCTGCTGCCCATTGGTATCCTGGCCCTGGTCTGTCTGACTGCCTGCTCTGGTTCCTGACTTCTGGCTGTACCTTGACCTGGCTACTGGATTTGTTTTACTTTTGTTTTGTATCAATAAACTTATTTTATTATACTATTGTCACTATTGTCTCTGTGATTTATGTGCCTGGCTGCACCTAGCAGTACTTACTGTACCTGATCTTACTTGCAAAACCTCACAGTACTTGCAGTATCTGACAGTAGTAACAGTTTCTTTCAATGATTAAGAGCTGTAAAGCATGAAATGTGTAAGATGTTTCGGTAGCTCCTGTACACCTTTGTAGGTCCCACTTCACCAATGCCTATCCTTTGTTGATTAAGTTAGTTTAGTAAAAATCAGTTTTTTATGAAGTTGTTTGCCTCAAAAATGTTATCCTTTACTGCTGGAGTGCTGACACATTCCTCATGAATGAGTAATTTTGTTCGGTGGTAGAACACTGCAGTGATATAGCACCCGAGTGTCTCTGTACTGAATGCCGGTGAGTTTGTTTTATACTCTACTTCTATGTGAACCCTGTTGTTATTGTGTGTTAGCATGGTAGCGCCAATGTCTACATAGTTTCAATAATTCCTAGGACAATGTATGTTAGTGTCAGTAATATTTTTATGCGATAGTCCCTCCTAGGACCAAAGTATACTAATGATAGTGACATATTTATGGGAGAGTAAGTTTTAGGGCCAAAGTGTACTAATGAAAGTTACATGTTTAGAGTTCAGTCAATCCTAGAACCAAAATGTACTGATTGGGTCACTACTTTCTAGGACCAAAGCATGTGAATGACAGTGATAAGTTTATAGGTCAGTCCCTCTTGGGCCAAAGTATACTATTGGCAGTGACATGTTTAGTCAGTCCTTCCAAATAAGATCCATCAATCATCTTTTCACTTCTAACCTTTGGAATGTGATATCCTCTGAAAGTTGTGTCTCTGCTGGCTGCATGGAATAGGCCAGCAGGTAAAATGTCAGCAAATCTTTGCATCTCATGGATCACGGCTTCTGTATATGGCATCTTACTTCTGTCCTCCACTGATGGACAGCGATCCTGGCCTATCACTTTATCAATTTCCTTCTGAATTTTTGCTGTGGGAAAATTAAAGAGAAGAAATAGAGAGAAATAAAGAGAATAGATTAAATAAATATTACAAGTTTAAAATTATTTTTAATCTCAGCTGGTTTCTGTCTACCTGTATGTACCCTGCAAGCCTTGTCATATGCATGCCAACATGAATATATTACTTTTATCTGTTCTAACCATTCCACTATTAATACAGATGTCCTCTTATCCCTGCAACAATGCTCAGCACCCGCACCATAACATACTAATCCACCATGGACTTCTGCATACATGTGCACTTCCCTCTGAATGCTGGTGGAGAGTATTAAAAGCAAGCTCACCCAGCCCCAGTAATTATAGCAACAGATGCACCCTCTCACTATATGCTCACCAAAAACAAATCACTACATTTTTATGCATTCTATTACTTGCCTTGGCAAATGACATAGAAACCAACCCTGGCCCTCAAATAGCAATAAATGGAACCTCACCTTTAAAAAGGGTCTGTCTTTTGTGCACTGCAACATACGCAGTATACGGCCCAAAATGGATGAACTAAAAGCATGGTGTTATGCACACGAATCTACAATTCTTATTCTTACTGAATCCTGGTTATTCCCAAAAATACCTGATACTACTGTTGCCGTAGATGGATATTCATGCTTTAGAAAAGACCATGCAAAGCGAGAAGGAGGGGTAATCATATACATACAGGAATCAGTAAACTTTACACTTCTAAAGGACTCTCACAACACTGATTCTTATGAATACATTGCTGGCAAAATTTGTCTTCCATACTCAAAACATGTCATAATTGTTGACATCTACAGACCACTAAATACCCCAGTACATTCCCTGTCAGACATAGCTCAACACCTATAGGAGATTGCCACTCAAAACAAGAAAAGGGATCTGATGGTTCTTGGAGATTTTAATATTTATTGGCCAGACTCCAGGAATGAAATTTTTTTTTCATTGCTTAAAACATTGTACTTATCACAGCTAATATCCTCCCCTACTCGCATAAATCTTAAAACATCCAACCATACTCTGCTAGACTGGATCCTTTCATCCTGCACAAGAAGAATCCAAGATTCAGGTGTACTATCAAACGTGTTTAGCGATCACTCCATAGTCTACTGTGTCCACAAAATAAAACCAGTCAAGTTCCAAAGTCATACTCACGAGATCATTTAGAAAATGTAATCTTCAGTCCTTCCTAAATGATTTAAGAAATTGCTCATGGTATAGAATACATCTAATACCAGACCTAGACTCAGCGATTGAATTTTTTAACTCTGAATTCTTACAGATCTGTAATACTCATGACCCCCTAAGGAAGGTCAGGGTTAGGGGGACACATCTACCTTGGGTCTCAGCTGACTTGATTCAATTATACAGTTTCAGAGAAGCCTTATGGACAAAATTTAAACAAACTGGCTCCGCATATGATCACACTGCATACAGACAATTAAGGAATGCACGTACAAAACAAACAAAATTAGCAAAAGCACAATATTTTACTGACAACTTAAACAGTAACATTTCAAAGCCAGACAACTTTTGGAAGGTTATTAAAAACCTCTACAACCCTCCTAATCGTTCTCACCCATCAACTATAACCGTAGACAAAGAAACAATACAGTGCCCCATAGCTATAGCCAATGCAGCTATTTTGTTGGAAGTGCCACCACCCTAATTACACAAAAAAAGATAACTCAGAAGTTCAGCCATCTACAGAACACTCACTGGCACCTGTTGCCCGGTCCAGTTATGAAAATGAATTCAATTTCTTGCCAGTAAATGAAAACAAAATATATGATTACCTCCTCAACCCAAAAATGAAATCCCAGTCTATCCCTGACAAACTACCAGCAATCCTATTAAAGCTCAGTGCCATGGTAATGGCCAAACCGATTACATTTTTAATTAATGCCTCTTTGGCAACAGGGTATATGCCCAAATCCTGGAAGGTGGATAGAGTTGTGCCTATCCACAAAAGTGGGGACAAAAATGTAGTATCAAACTACAGACCAATATCCCTACTCCCCACTTTATCCATAATCCTAGAGAAATGTGTACACGTGCAAGTGAATAAATATTACCGACAGACCAGTTTTTTCACCCAACTTCAATCAGGCTTTCGACCAAATCACTCAACAGTCACGGCCCTCCTAAAAGTAACCAACCATATCCAGACGGGCATGGAAAATAGTGATGTCACAGGAGCCATTTTCTTAGATTTTGACAAGGCCTTTGACACAGTAGACCATAAAATTCTTATAAATAAACTCCAAAGATCAGGACTGGGTAATAATTCTCTAAACTGGTTCCAATCCTATTTATCAGACAGAATGCAGTATATGTCGGTTGCCGGCAATGACTCCCTTCCACTCAAGGTAACAAGTGGAGTTCCTCAAGGCTGCATTCTTGGCTCTCTTCTATTTTCTCTTTTTATAAATGATCTGCCCAAGGTTTGTAAATCATCTTCAGTACACATGTATGCAGACGACACCATTCTCTATACTAAAAACTCAAACATATCACACCTTGAAGTTATTTTACAACATTTCTGTGAGGTTGAAAGATGGACAGCAAGGAACAAACTGTTCTTAAACACAGACAAAACTGTCACAATGATATTTGGCACAAAGCACAAACTGCGTAATTTCTGCAATACCCACCCATCCATTGTAACGGAGTCTAATCGTAAACTGGCCCCAGTGGACTCCTACAAATAACTTGATATGTGGCTTGACCCCAACCTCACTTTTGGTCATCATATTGACAACTTAACCTCCAAGCTTTATCTCAAAATCAGTACTCTTTTTAGACACAAATCATGTTTAAGTCCCCTTGTTAGAAAACGTATTGTGCAACAGATGTTGCTGCCTGTCATAGACTATGGTGATGCAGTTTATGCTCCAGCGCCAGAAATCCATCTTAGTAAACTTGACACCCTGTATAATTCAATATGCCGCTTTAGCCTCCAATGTAATTACACTACTCATCACTGTGATATGCTAAAATAACTAAATTGGTTAACACTCAAATCTAGATGTACCCTTCACCTTTCTTGCTTAGTACATAACCACTTATCTGGAAAACTACCAGACTACCTGAGCAATATGTTCACTCCTGCTCTCCATACTAACTATAACCTCCGCTCCACTGCTAACAACTCACTGACTATTCCACACTACCTGAGCAGTATGCTCACTCCTGCTCTTCATACTAAGTATAACCTCCGCTCCACTGCTAACAACTCACTGCGTATACCACAATACAAAAAAGAAGCAGGAAGATCTGCCTTCTCCTTCAGAGCTCCAAAGGCCTGGAACAATCTGCCTGAAATAATCAAATCTGCTCCCAGTCTAAAATCCTTAGAAGTAAATGCTTCTTTATATCTAAAAACAGAGTGTAACTGTATATAATTTTAATATTCCATATGTATGTATATTCATATGTGTATGTATATATAATAAGATGTAAAATATAATGTTTCTCAATCTTTGTAAATATGTAACCCTTTACTGAAAACTGTCCAGGACAAACTTAAAAACAAGAGAAATCTCAATGTATTCTTCCTGGTAAAACATTTTCTAAATAAATAAATAAATAAAAATCAAATATGGGTTAATAACACTCTTTATATAATGAATATGCGCACACTAGCAAAAATAATATGTTACCCTTATAATAAATGGAGATCTTTAACAAAATAGATTTTTAAATTATTTCTCAACTTCACATAATACTACACTTGATTGCTGATTCCCTTGTGAACATTTTCATGTAGGGGCATTCAGATGCTGGGGGCCTCACTTCAGATTCCAAGGATTCAACTTAATCCAGTGATAAAATGATTAGAGGGGACCAAAGCTGTCCTAGATACACATTGTATCATAGTGACTGTTTTACCAATTAATATATTTTTTTTAAATATATTTTATTAACGGATCACTCCATACACAAAGAAAAAGCAAAAAAAAGATACATGCAATATCCATCAAGTACAGCAGGGATATGCAACAATTACAACAGATAAAAGGAACTAAAGCAGAGTAATAAGGCGTACAGAGTTGACCCGGGATTATCATAAAAGTTCAACCCAAACTCCAAACAACTAACCTAAATAAACTAAAGCTATACCCCTCAGACCCAATTCCTCTCTCCCCCGAACCCGCAGCTCCCCCCAACCCCCACCCAACAGCCAATACCACCTCAAGATCCCAGTGTAAATGGAAAGCAGACACAAAGATGTAGAACAAGTATATGCCATATACATCCACCCAGTAAGTAAGCGCGAATACATTCGATCAGCTTCATAATGTTATACATCGCCAGGAGCTACAGTAGTATTTGCTCTAGCTGTCCACAAGGTCTGCCACCGTCCCCAGATCTTATCAAACTTAGCCGGAGTACCTCGGTGTAAATAAACTAATTTATAATGTGGAAAACACTGTGAAACCAAGTTAATCCACGCCCTGCAAGTGGGAGCCCTGTCTGATATCCAGTTCAAAGCCACCACCTTTCTCGCCATCACCAAAAGCTCACGCAGAAGAAATTTGTCATTAGCATCCTCAATCTCATTGGGGAGGATAGACAATAAGCAAAGCTTAGGAGTCGCAGGAACAGGTCTTCCCAATACCAGGGTCACAATACGGATTATCTCCGACCAAAACCTCCCAACCTTGGGACACTCCCAAATCATATGCAAATAGGTCCCTCGAACATTGTCACACCAATGGCAATGGTCAGTGCTGGAAATCCCCATTTTAAACAGTCTGATTGGCGTATAGTAAATTCTATGTAGAATATTCAACTGTATCATTTGATCCCTAGTCGTTGTCGCCACCTGAGCTGGCACCTCCTTAGCCATGTTCCATTCCCAATCCTCTAATGGGCCCAGATCTAGTTCCCATTTATTCCGTGAGGGAAACTCCTGATTTCGCATGTGAGATTCCAACCATTGATAAATAAAAGAGAGAGGTCTCAGAGGTTCAAGAGTTATTAACCTAGTGAGAAGTGGAAATGTAGCAATCATCGGTGCTCTATCACCACACTGGGCTCTAAGAGCATGTATGGTGCATAAATAAGAATAGAAAAGATTGTGTGGCAGACCGTATTCATCGTGTAACTGTGCAAAGGATTTCAGCTGGTTATCACAATACAATTGTTCCAAAGTATTAATCCCATATCTAATCCACAAATGGCCGAACTCACTACCAAGTAAGTGATGCAATCCCGCAGTGCCCCAAAGAGGGGTGTCCGGGTCCATGGCTACATATCCCAACAGTTTTTTCAACTCCCCCCAAATCTCATGCAAAGTTACAGCTAATGTAGTCTGGATTTTGAAAACTGCGGGACCACCATGCAAGAACTGGGATAGTCCATAGGCAGGTTGCAATAGCAGTACGTCTATATGAGTAGTTTGATAGCAAGGTCTGGGTGAAACAAAATCGAGAACATATCGACACTGCGCTGCCAAGTAGTACCTGTAAAAGTTGGGGAAGGCAATACCCCCCTCAAATTTCGGTCTCATAAGAGTAGTCAACTTAAGTCGAGCCTGACGCCCCCGCCATATGAAGTGAGAAATAATTTTGTCTATTTGTCGAAAGTATTTTTTAGGAATAGGGACCGGTGTATTCTGAAAGATATATAAAAACTTAGGCAAAAAAATCATTTTGATAAGATTCGATCTACCAATAGGATTTAAGGGCCATTGAAGCCACGCCACTGTTTTATCATTAAAAGATTGAATAGTAGGCAACAAATTCATCTCCAAAAAGGAGTCCGTCGATGCCGCCACCCGAATCCCCAGATAAGTACAGTCAGCCACATAAGAAAGAGGGACGTCCGGTGAGCGAGACTCCCGCAGACCACCATCAATTGGGAGCAGAGAGGACTTAGACCAATTGATCCGAAATCCAGAATATGTACCAAAATCATCCACCAATCTCAGAGTAGTCCTCAGGGAGTCCCCATCATCGCCAAGGAAGAGTAGAATGTCATCGGCATATAATGCAATCTTTTCCTCTCTGCCCTCAATACAGAGTCCACGAATCAACGGGCTGGCACGAATCAGTGTAGCCAAAGGTTCCAAGGCCAGGGCAAACAAGCCAGGTGAGAGCAGGAAGCCCTGTCTAGTGCCACGGTGCAAAGGAAAGGATTGTGAACTCAGTCCACCCGTCACCACAGAGGCCCTGGGGTTGCTATACAAAATACGCATCCAATTAATAAAGGATGGACCAAATCCAAAACCCCGAAGCACATGCCAGAGATATGGCCATTCAACTGAGTCAAAGGCCTTAGACTTATCAAGAGACGCGATCGCCCGAGTTCCAATGGTCTCATGAGGAAGCTGGAGATGCAAAAATAATCTTCTGAGGTTGTGGGACGTCGATTTGCCTGGAATGAAACCAGTTTGATCTTCATGTACGATGGTTCCCAGCACAGTATTTAATCTGGTGGCCAGTATTTTCGTCACGATTTTTGCATACGTGGTTAAAAGGGAAATAGGCCTGTAGGAGTCGCAGAGTTCCGGGTCCTTCCCCGGCTTAGGCAACACGATAATGGAAGCGTCATTCATGAAATCTGGAAGATGTCCATCGTCTACAGCAGCGTAAAAAGCATTCAACAGATGAGGAGCCAAAATATCCGCAAACTCCTTATACCACTCCGCAGGAAGACCATCCACACCCGAGGCCTTGCCAGCCGGTAGATCACGAATCGCCTCCATCACCTCTCTAAGGAGTATAGGAGCATCCAGCATGCGTCAATGTTCCAAGGAGAGCTGCGGAAGATCACAATGATCAATAAAGCGAGATATCTGGGACTCAGAGCGAGTTAGTCGGGACTCATATAGCTGAGAATAACAGCGCTGAAATCGCAAGTTAATCAGCTGCGGGTCGATTATCACTTCACCCTCAGAATCTCGGAGTGAAGAAAGCAACGGAGCCCCCCTATGTTGACGAACAAGATGAGCCAAAAGTTTCCCCGCCTTGTCCCCATTTTCAAAGATATTTTGTTTCATATAAAAAACATGGCGAGCATTCAGTTCAGAAAGTTTTGCGGAGTATCGCAGTGAGCAAGAGACAAACCTGACGTAGGACGCTGAATCCCCACTTTCCACAAACTGACTTTCAGCCGCAGCAGCCTCCGACTCCAGAGTCTCCACCTCACTAGTTTTAAGTTTATTTTACGTAGATATAAGCAATATCAAAGAACCCCTTGCAGCAGCCTTGGCAGCCTCCCAAACAATTCCCTGAGGAGCAGAATTAACATTGATGGCGAAATAGTCACACAAATCTTCCCTATGCCTAGAGACTAATTGCGCATTAGTCAACCAAATGGGACTAAACTTCCAAACTCTGGGCCCAAACTTCTGATCTCGATGTAATGATAATAATAGCGGGGAATGATCAGAAGCCACCCTGGTCAGAAAACAGCAATCTGTAACCCAATTCAACGCCACCTGGTTAGCAAATACATAGTCTATTCTAGATAATGTTTTATAAGTGGCTGAGTGACAGGAGAACTCCCGGTCCCGCGAATGGAGAGTTCTCCATACATCCATAAGTCCCATATCGCCCACAAGATTGAGGAAGGCATCTCTATGTAATTTGGAATCAACCGCCGTCCCACCAAATCTATCCAGATCAGGATTAGTAGCTATATTAAAGTCACTCAAACAAATTATATGATGATGTGTCTTGTCAGAGATATATATAAGCATTTCCTGAAGAACTGCTGGGTCAAAAGGCGGTGGAATATAAACATTCATTAAGACAAACTGGGCTCCCTGCAGCTTACACGTTAAGAAAATGTAATGTCCCTGTGGGTCAGTCTTAAGATAAATAAATTCAAAAGAAACTAATTTAGAGACAAGGATGGAAACACCCCTAGCATATGTGGAATATGTGGCATGATAATGATTCTGTATCCAGTGCCTCCTAAGATACAAAACTCTACCCGCTGTAAGATGGGTTTCCTGCAACATAACCACTCCCGGAGCTTGCCTCCTGACGTGGTTCAGAACCAAAGACCGTTTAACAGCATCATTCAGGCCACGTACATTCCAGGATAAGAATTTACAAGTCAATGGAGTCATTGCTGACATAAGTGAAATGTGTTATATCCCCGGTCACCTGATGGGATCTGTTGGGGGTGAGGGGCGCCCGGCCCAGAAGAGAGAGGAATCCCGGAAACCTATAACCTAACCAAACAACCCACCTTATCTCTATCCCCCCCAACCTATTAGAGATTTTATCTTGAAACCAACCCAAACAAGCAACCACCCCAACCCTTATCAAAACATCCCACCCTACCTCCATTGCCCCCAACCTGACAGAGATTTTATCCCTGAAACAACCCAATCCCATGCCCTGGCAGCCAAAAAATCCTGACCCTTCCCTCCCACCCTCCAAATATGAACCAATTAACTTGTGATCAAATTGATCAACAGAACATAAACGATCCCGTCCACACCTCCCGCCCCGCATAACAGCAGTATAAGTAAATAATAAGCATACCACTTCTACACATTGGTAGGGAAAGAAAAACATCTTAAACACCATCACAGTCTCCCGCAGAACACAGTATTTCCAATACAATAATAAATCATGTCCCCAGGCATCTCCCAGCTTTTTTCCCGCCCATCCTCCCTGGTCCTGCACCCTCCGGGCAAAGCAAGGCGTCCGCAAACCAGCAGACTCTAACAGCCTCAAGGGCCTACAATGCCAAAACATGGCGACATAACAACCACCCTTCGCCCAAAGCACGCAAGTTAATATCATATGAACATTGGGAAATGACAATAACAGTATCAAGTTTAGCAGTATAAAACAAAACAAAACAATCCCTCTCCCACCCATATACCCCCTTCTAGCACTCCCCGGGCGGAACGGAGGCAGTTAAGGACTAAACAGTTTAGAACTGAACAACATTGAAAGTTACGATTGCCGAAAAAAAATAAACGGCCAAGAGGCATCCAACCTCCGCCCAAGGGAGTAGCTACAAAGCCCATAACTGAAAAGAGGTCCAAAAAAATAACAGAACAGAGGGGGAAGTTGGAAAAAAAAAGGGGGGGGGGACACAGCCACCCATGCACATAATAAATTTTTAAGAGAGTTAAGCAGTAATACATTGATATAACAAATTACTCCCCCCACCTCAACCTCACAGCTCCAGTGGGGGCTTCACAACAATTCTTCATGGAACATGGGCTGAAAGTCTCTACAAAGCGGTGTTCTATTTCCACCGGGGATCCAGATCAGGGCAGCATGTCCCACTACTTTGAACCCCCAACCTGGTGGATCATCTGCAGAAGGAACAGTCCAGAGGGAGGATGTTTCAACCATAGTCCGCCTCAGGAACTTCATGAAACAAAGGGAGTAAAGCAAAGACTCCGTAAATCAAGAGTCGCAAGGGGATGAAAACTCAAGAAGTGGAGACTGTAGTATTGGTGTAGAAAGTGATGAAATGAACAAGGAAGTTCAATAAGTGTCCACCCATTCTCTAGCCTCTGAATCTGAAGTGAAGAAGATGGAGTTGCCGTCATGAACAATTCGCAACCTAGCAGGGAACAACATGGAGTAGGATATGTTTTTCTCTCGTAGCTTGCGCTTCACCTCCAGAAATTTGCGCCTTTGGCGTTGAACATCAGCTGAGAGGTCTGGATAAAAGGAGATATTTTGATTTTCAAATGAAATTTGAGCTTTCATCCTGGCCATGCGAAGTATGACATCTCGATCCCTATAATTCAGGAGCTTGATAATCAACTGACGGAGAGGAGATCCAGGAGGTCTGGGACCCGTTAGTATATGATGTGCCCTCTCAACAGTGAAGGACGGTGAAAGACCCTCCGTGCCAACGTGTTCCCGTATCCAGTTTTCCATGTATTGCTCGGGAGTATGTCCCTCCCGGCCCTCCGGCAGCCCAAGTATATGAATGTTACTGCGTCTAGATCTATTTTCAAGATCATCCACTTTGGTTTGCAGAGAACGCACTTGGTTCTTCAAGTCATCCACTGTGGCAACCACAAGGGAGAGTGCGTCCTCCACAGTTGATACACGTTGTCGGACGTCAGTGATACTTTCGCGTAAATTTTGTTGGTCTGCACACAGAAGATTTATCTCCACTTGCACGGTATCAATTTTGTTGGTCAGAACTGCCTGACAAGTAGCAATTGCAGACATTATTTCTGTAAATTGGGATTTCGAATCATCTCCCTCAGAAGCAGAAGATTGGGCCGGCGAAGCAGCTGCAGAGGGAGCCTCCAACATGGCCGTAACCTCCTCCGCTGCCATAGCTCTCCTAGCAAATTTACTTAACTTTTTCCTGTACTCCAATGACCTCCTAACCATACTGGGATTGGGAAGACAGGTGTAGATTGAATCAACGGACGGCAAGAGCAGCGTAGGGTGGACAATAACTGCTGAGGCAGGCAGGCATAGACAGGATCCTTCAAGATTCAAATGACATGCATAATTCGCCTTAGCAGAAGAGTGTAATCATACATTGGATAGCAGTGGAGTACATGTAGAGGAAAAATGACATACAGGGAAGCCAGCAGTGTCAGAACTTGAAATATTCAATGTTGTAGACAGCAGGCAAAGGCATCAGCCTCTAATAAAAATGGTAATAGGCAGTAATCAGTAGCAAGAGTACTGAGTTTCAATTATACACTGGGCAGCATGGGGAAACATACACAGGATAGTAGACAAACGGGGGGTATGCGGCATTCAGGAATTGACACAGCAATAGGAGGTCCTCCAGCCATTACCATAAGTATACATGAGGCAAAGGAAGGAACATTTGTAGAGAAGACAGCAATCTTGGGGTTCAGCAGATCAACTCCAGATAGTAGACAGCACCAAGCTGTAGCAGAGCAATAAGAGACTCTCCAGTAGCTCCAGGCCGCTATAGATGGTATTCAACCTGAAGGTAAAATTACAGCTAAGGAGTAATAGACTCTTCTGAAATTGATGTTGGTGTAGAGTTATTCTGTAGTAGAAGAATGTAAAACATGGGGCAGAGAGGGGAACAAATATGGGACAGGCAACAAACAGGGGATATCCGCAGGCATGTGACTGGAGTTTCAATATCTGGCAGCAAGCTCCCCAAGAGTGCTAGTGAGAAGTAGTGGGTAGATACACAAACTATTGGTCAGGGAAGGGATACTAGGAGAGAAAACAACAAACGGAAGGAGCACTATGTCTAAAAGGGGCATTTCCTGGCCAGATATATATTCAGTAGAGAAAACAGCCACTTACTATTGGAGGTAAGCGCAGCAGGAGGACCCCCACATCTGCCCCACTCCACAGCACTGCGTATTCTGCGACCAGCAAAATGTATTGAATTAATTTCAGCACTTTAACTCCAGCCTCGGCAGGAACAGCAATTCATCCGCCGCCTCCCACATCGCCTAGTCCTGGGTCCGGCAGAATCGGCACGCAAGGCCGTGGCTTCAGGCCCAAGATCTCGAGCGCCGATTCACTGCAGAAAATAATGGTCCCAACTGGAAGCCCAGAGGTAGGGTATATAAAAAGAGCAACTTGCGTGCTGTAGAAGCAACAATATGGTGCGGATGGTAGTAGATATTCACTGCTAGTAGCCGAGCTGCCTTCAGACACATCCGCTCGATTCGGCCGCCAGGCCACGCCCCATGCATTGCTCTTTATCTATACTCACCAATTAATATTTGGTTGATCAGTGACCTGTGCCCTGAAAGACTGAGTTTGGATACTTGCTGGAAAAATAGAATAAGCATATTGTGTGTGGTGTAGTGCGGTAAAGGAGAGGTTAAAAAACAAATCTCAGGGTTTTGTTTTCCCTCTCTTTGCTGTGAGACAAGCAAATAATTGAAGTCTGGTGTGGTGGGAGTGACTAATTGCTGTGTTTGTAATTGGTGGATTCCTGGATTAAATAGCAGATACATAGTGAATACTTGAACGTGTGAATCTTGCATCAGTGTGTAAGTACAGAAGTGTGATAAGTGTGGGAATTTAAAACAGGGGAATTCAAGTGCAGAAGTGTGGTAAGTGTGGGAATTTAAAACAGGGGAATTCAAATACAGGGGACTGCTATTACAAGTGACTGGTTCCAAGTGAAGAGTTAGAAGGAATCTGGTTAAGTACATAAGAGTGTGTTTGGTGTTTTATTGGTATTTTATTAAGGTTAAAAAAAAAAAAAAGAAAAAAGTGTGGGTATTGCAATAGTTAAAAAAACTGTTTACTGTTTTTTTTCTCTGGCCTGTGTGATTCGGGCTGATTGCTAAGGGATTTCACCTGGCTGCTAGTTACTATAAATACAGTCCATTAGCTCTGTGGAGCTGGCTCTGTGAGACTGCTATTACAAGTGACTGTATCACAGTGCCTGTGATTCCTGTCAGTCTCATATGTGGCAGACACTGATTTGCTGTGTTGGTTTGGCCCGCCCCCTGGTGACCTTTTTATACCTGGCTATCACATCTGTCAGATGCCCTTTCGTGGTGTTTCTGAGCCAGTTATACTGTTGCTGTGTTCCTGTGTTCCGGATTCCTGTGTACCGACTCAGCTTGCCCTGACTATTCTCCTGTGTTCCTGCTTGTGTATGATCCGGCCCGTCTGACTACCACCCTTGGATCCTGACCCAGTTTGGCTGACGTTCCTGCTTGTGTATGACCCGGCTTGTATGACTACCTCCTGCGTGCTCTGACCCGGCCTGGCTGACTTCCCGCTCCGAAGACCGACTCCTGCTTGCTACAGTGACCTGCTTTCCAGTTGTCGCCGCCGCGACATTGCTATCTGCTGTTCCAGCTTTTGGTGTGACTGCCTTACCTGGTGTACTCCGATCAGTGCAGTGTATCTACCTGTGCAGAGTTGTGCGTTTGTACGCCTCCCTCATACTGCAGAGCCTTGCTATACTGCTGAAAAGCCTCGAGTAAAAGTGCTATTTAACCCTAGCAGTGCCGCCTGGGTCCCACTCTCTCTCTACTCCCGTAAGAGTCTCGTTCTCGGTGATACTCCTGCTGAGTTGGCCGCTCTCCGTCGGCAGCTCTGTACATCCTTGCAGAGTATTCACATCCGTTGGGCCGGTTGGGCGCCTAAGAATCTCTCTTGTAATACTGGGCGATTCCGTTATACAGAGTGGCGGCAGGCACAGGCATCGGCATTAGCAAATCCGGTAACTACGCCCGTGGGGCTGTTGGCTCTTGCATGTCATATCCCGGTGTCCGGTTAAGTCTGAGGAGGCTTGGCAGCTCTCGCATTGCAGGCCGGTTCCAATCACGCCCGTGGGGGCTATTTGCACTTGCACTAGCTGAAGCAGTTCCAGTAGGTACGCCCGAGGGGGCTACGTGGACTTCTGTGCTTCTTCTTACTGAACACCGTGGCGAGGCAGTCCTGTATTCAGCCTATGTTGAACTTGGTCTCCAGCACAGCCTTATAACACCCAGGGCGTTCCAAACATCGACATCTGAGACTGACTGTTATCTAGGACTTAACCCTCTGTGGGTATATTCCATTCTACTGCTGTGTACTTGTACATGTAATTCATTTGTGCATTTACAATTGTATCTACTAGTCCTTACTACTGGTGTATATCTACCGCCACTAGAGGGCGTACTTCTGCCTTAACTTATTTTAATAAAATTGTGTTTTCATTTCACACACTGGTCTGAGAGTCTTAAAAAACCGTTACAGACTGGTTCCAGGTGAAGAGTTAGAAGGAATCTGGAGTTAGAATAGAAGCAGGAGTTGGAAATCAGCAGAGCTCTGAGGTGACTATCATTTCAAAGGATTTATTGCATTCACATTTAAGGTTGGTTACTTACCATATAGTGAGCATTAGAGGATAATATAAAGCTATTTGAATTGTAAAACCAAGCATAAGTGATAACAGGTTAGCCAATCTCACGCAGTGCACATCTTGTCACATGTTTGAACACTTGGAGCAATCGTTCCAGGGGTCATATCGCTGTGCCAAGTGTGAGCATATTTTCTCTTTAGAGTCTAAGTGATACGGTTTTCAGACACTTCAGACAGAGGGTATGGTAAAACGCAGTTTTATTAAAAAAATTAATGAACAATCGCCCTCTACAGGCACACAGGGTAAACAAGAACAAGTGTCTAGATCCTTACAGGCCAGTATACTGAGAACAGACAGAGTAGAGTATATGTACAAGAAATATATACTAGGACTGGTAACCCAGACAGGGACACATAATAGTTAACTCAGTCCTCATCAGTCTTTGTTGTGGTGTAGGCACGCCCAAGATGTAGCTGAAGCTTGTATAAGTATGAGGAGTCAATACCAAGTCTGTAGGAGAGCACTCTACTTGCACGGCAGAACTGACCCAGAACGCTAGAGCAATAATGGATAGCCCCCCACGGGCATAACAAGTGCCACCAGTATTTGTGAACTGTGAGTCGTTAGCCCCCACGGGCGTAAACCGGAGACTACAAGCTGCAAGAGCAAGGCACATTAGCCCCCACGGGCGTACAACGGAGACTGCAAGCTGCAAGTGTAAGGATCAAGCCCCCTCGGGCGCCAATAGCTAGTGCCAGGTAGCCCCCACGGGCGTATAACTCTTCCACCAGTGCAAGTGCGTGGGCAAGATGACCACCGGTATGGTACCGGAACAACTACCCTGCATAGATGGACTATGAGCCGCCGTCTCTCAGGCCCAAGCGGCCGGCTCAGCAGTAGTAGTGTAGCACTGAACGGGTTAACTAAGCACTTGGTAGGAGGTGAGGCACAGCAAGGAATCAGCTCAGCAATCGGAATCACCCTGATAATATCGCTCTGCAAGCTTAAGGAGACTCAGCAGTAGTATAGCTCAGTAGCGTTTGACAGTGAACAGTGACTCAAGGGTTAAGGTCAGTCTCGAGCACGAGCGCGACTCCAGGAGTAAGAATGTCGCCCAGTCTTCAGCAGCAGGAACGTAGATAGACTGGAACCAGGAACTGTGGAGAATCGTAGACACGCCGGATCAGAAACAAGCAGGAACGTCAGCCAGGCCGGGTCGGATACCAGAGCGGGTTCGTAGACAAGCCGGATCAGCAACAAGCAGGAACGTCAGCCAGGCCGGGTCGGATACCAGAGCGGGTTCGTAGACAAGCCGGATCAGCAACGGGCAGGAACACAGGAGAGTCTCAAGCAGGCCAAGTCGGTACACGGAAATCAGGAATGCAGAGAACAGCAGCAAGGCTCAGGAACACCACGAAAGGGCACCAGACTGGTGCCAGCGGCCAGTATAAAAAGGGTAACCAGGGGCGGGCCAACACAGCTCAGCCAATCAGGAAGCAGCACAGCAAAGAGTGACACACAGGATCACGGGGACCGTGATACTAAGATACTGGATTTGGAGAGAAATAGTGCAACATTGCGAGACATTGGAAACCTGGAAAGGAGTTTAGAACTCACAGAGCAGGTAGTATGTGTGGTTAGTGGTGAAGAGGGTGGAGTTGTAGATTAGGAGCGACAGGTAGGCAGCTGGGTAACAGTAAGGAGGGGAGATAGTGGGCAGAGGAAGAGGAAGGCCAGTTCTGAGTTGACTCAGTCCAACAGATTTGCAAGATTGTGTGAAGATGTTGATGAGAATTGCTCAGAACTGGCAACACTGGAGAGGGCTGATTCCTCTAGCAGCCAGGGGAACAGTCCTCCTTCCAGGCTAGATGGGATGCAGAGCAGGCAGAAACCAAGGTAGGTGGTGGTAATAGGGGACTCTATTATTAGGAGAGTAGATAGGGTAATCTGCCGCCATGAACGTGAATGCCGAACAGTATGCTGTCTCCCAGGTGCTCGGGTTCAGCATGTTGCGGACAGGGCTGACAGATTATTGGGAGGGGCTGGAAGTGATCCAGCTGTCTTGGTACATATTGGAACCAATGACAAAATAGGAGGAAGATGGAGGTCCCTAAAGAATGATTTCAGGGATTTAGGTTGCAAGCTCAAGGCAAGGACCTCTAAGGTAGTATTTTCTGAAATACTATCTGTGCCATGCACCAGTGCAGGTAGACAGAGGGAGCTCAGGGAACTTAATACATGGCTCAAGCAATGGTGTAGGAAGGAGGGTTTTGGGTTTTTAGAACACTGGGCAGACTTTGCTCTTGGGTACAATCTATATGAAAGAGATGGATTGCACCTAAATGGTAGAGGAGCCTCTGTGTTAGGGGAGAGAATGCTAGGAAGCTTGGAAGAGCTTTTAAACTAGGAAAGGAGGGGGGTGGGTATAGATAGCAAAAATGGGGTAGATAGAGCAGATAGGAACTGGGTCCAAGTAAATGACCAGGGGGTGGAGAAAGGGTGGGGAAAAATTTAGTCAGTAGGGAGGAACTCCTAGTAAATGAAGGTGTAGAAAAAAGGCATGTAGGGATTAATATATGTAAAGACTTCAAAATTAATTGTATGCTAGCAAATGCAAGAAGTATGGTAGATAAAATAGGAGAACTAGAATTGCTGGCGGTTAATGAGCAATTTGACATAATTGGAATGACAGAAACATGGTGGAACGATGCACATGACTGGGCTGTAAATATAGAGGGCTATTCCCTGTTTAGAAGAGACAGAATTAATAGAAAAGGTGGAGGTGTGTGCTTATATTTGAAAACAAAGCTAAATCCAGTTTTGCGAGGTGATATTAGTGAGGAAACTGGCCAAATTTTGGAGTCCACGTGGGTAGAAATCGAGACTAAATGTGGTGTGAAAGGTAAAAAAAAGTTGTTGTTGGGCATCTGCTACAAACCACCAAATATCGATGACAATGATGAGGCCCAACTGCTATTGCAAATGAGGAAAGCTGCCCAGTTTGGGCATACTATAATTATGGGAGATTTTAATTATCCAGATATCAACTGAAAAAATTAGACCTGTCAGAGTGCTAAGGGTAGCAGGTTTTTGAACACACTTCGTGAAAGCTACATGTCACAAATGGTAGAAGCGCCGACAAGAAATAACAATGTATTGGACCTAGTGATCACTAATAACACAGAAATTGTATCCAATATTAAGGTAAGAGAACATTTGGGAAACAGTGATCACAACATGGTTACATTTGAGATCAGTCTGGCAAAGCAAAAATGTAGAGGTTCAACCAAAACTCTTAATTTTAAAAAGGCGAACTTCAAATTGTTAAGGGCTTCAATGCAACGCATAGACTGGGATATTTTATTTAAAGGCAAAAATGCTGAGGAAAAATGGTCAGAATTCAAATTTAGGTTGCAGAAATGTACCCAACAGTATATACCAATGGGGAACAAATGCAAAAGAAGTACATTTAAAGAAGGAAATGACAAGGAAAAAAAACGCATTCAAATTATTTAAGTCAGAAGGAACTGAACAATCTTTCTTAAAATACAGGGAGTGCAACAAAGATTGCAAAAAGGCAGTTAGGGTAGCAAAAATAGATAATGAAACTCGAATTGCAAGGGAAAGCAAGACTAATCCAAAAAAGTTTTTCAAATATATAAATAGCAAAAAAACTTAAGAGGGAGTGCATTGGACCATTCAAAAATGAGATGGGTGAGTTGGTTAGTGAGGATAAGGAAAAGGCCGATGTTTTAAACACTTTCTTTGCATCAGTATATACAAGGGAGCAAGGAATGCTAGAAGAGCCTCCGCAAGTAACAAATAAAACAATACAATTAATAGATATTGGGTAAACTCAAGGAGATGTCATGGGAAGACTGAACAAAATTAAGACCGACAAAGCACCGGGTCCTGATGGTATACATCCAAGGGTTCTTTAGGAACTCAGTGCAGTGTTAGCAAAACCCCTATATTTACTCTTTAAAGATTCTATTACCACAGGCTCAGTGCCACAGGATTGGCAAAGAGCTAACATAGTGCCTCTATTTAAGAAGGGAACTAAAACAGAACCTGGGAATTATAGACCAGTGAGTTTGACCTCTGTAGTGGGAAAACTGTTAGAAGGGATAATAAGGGACGATATTCAGGATTACAACACAAAAAATAAAATCATTAGCACGAATCAACATGGTTTTATGAAGAATAGATCATGCCAAACTAATCTTTTCAGCTTCTATGAGGAGGTAAGCAGCAACCTAGACAATGGCAAGGCAGTAGATGTAGTTTATCTAGACTTTGCAAAGGCATTTGATACAGTGCCCCACAGAAGGCTGGTGTATAAAATAAGGAAATTGGGGCTAGGAGATAACCTTTGCAATTGGATACAAAACTGGCTGAAGGATAGGAAACAGTGTGTGGTTGTAAATGGAAAATTCTCCAGTACAGTTAAAGTGGAGAGTGGAGTACCTCAGGGTTCAGTACTGGGACCACTGCTTTTTAACATGTTTATAAATGACCTGGAAATAGATATAGAAAGCAAAATATCAATATTTGTAGATTATACTAAATAATGCAAAGTCATTAATTCAGAACAGGATATTTTCTCTCTACAGAGGGACTTACATACAATGTCAGATTGGGCAAACATGTGGAATATGAAGTTTAATGCGTGGAAGTGTTAAGTCATGCATTTGGGTGGAAACAATCCCAAGGCTACTTATAATCTTAATGGAATAATTTTAGGTGACTCATTGTTAGAAAAAGACCTGGGTATCCTTGTCAACTACAAACTTGGAAACAGTGACCAGTGTCAAACAGCAGTAGCAAAGGCAAAGTCCTGTCTTGCATAAAAAGAGGTATCGAAGCAAGAGTGGATAACATTATTTTGCCATTATACAAATCATTGGTAAGACCTCACCTTGAGTATGCAGTGCAATTTTGGGCACCGGTTCTGAAAAAGGATATACTAGAACTAGAGAGGGTACAGCAGAGAGCAACAAAATTAATTAAGGGAATGGAGGACTTGACATATGAGGAACGACTAAACAAACTTGGTTTATTTACTCTAGAGTAAAGACGACTAAGAGGAGACCTTATCACATTGTACAAGTATAGGAGAGGTCAATACAAGGATCTCTGCGGTGAGCTATTTATTCCAAGGCCTGATCAGGTGACCAGGGGACACCCCTTGAGATTAGAGGAAAGGAGGTTTAAACTTCAGCAGAGGAAGGGTTTTTTTACGGTAAGGTCTGTCAAATTATGGAATTCATTGCCCAGGAAGGTAGTTATGGCAGATACAATGGATACATTTAAGAGAAGATTAGATACATTTCTTTCAAAAGGGAATATACAGAGTTATACTGTTTATCAGTAGGCTGATCAGGAAGGTCTGATAAAGACTAATTTAATTGGTAGCAGGAAAGCTATAAAATTCTCAGTTACTGAGGTATGAGGCGAAGGTTGAACTTGATGGACTTGTATCTTTTTTCAACCTAATTTACTATGTTACTTTTTTACTATGTAATATTAAATTGTCTAAGTATGGTACTTAATCCCTTTAGGTGCTATATACATAAAGAAATGTATTGGAGACATACTAGCATTCAAGGGACAAAAGTGAACCCCCCAAACTCCATATGTGGGACATTGTTTCATAATTTCACCAGGAGCCTGGGATGTTGTTAAAATGGTCCTTTGTTCTAATGTTAATGTGTGCTATGTTAGAGGCACTGTGTCACCTAAACACAATAATGGTGATTGAAAAAAGCTTTCAAAATCACTTATATGTTGTATTAACAATATTTTATTTAGAAAAACTAATATTTTGGCCTTTTTACATTTATAGATCCTGCTAATTAAGGCATAACATGTAGATATTTACTGTCTTTGCCTTACATTACCCCACCAACTCATGCCTTATGCCATAATTATCATAATCTACACATATAAATAACTTAAAAATTACTTTTCTAAGTAAAAATTTCCACTACAAAATAAGGATAATTTTGAAATCACCAAAGTTGTTTTTAGGTGATACTATCTCTTTAAATGTGCATGAAACTAAACATATATGATGGACAGATTTAACTGTAAAATTAGCATTATATAATAATTATTAATTTTAAGGTAATATTTAGTTAGTTTTACTTTGAATCTCTGGGTGTTTCAGTAGAATTAGAAAGCCGTATCTCAGTGTTATAGTTGTTGTTTGTGTTCCAGCAAAGAACAAATCGATGACCGTTACTAATAAATTCTCCATGTGAAATTCTGTGCCAGGATTATTTTTTTCCTAAAAAAAAAAAGATTTGAATTTTTTTTTTTTTTTATTATGTAATTCCATTTAGCCCTCGGAGAAAACATAATTTGTGTAATTGAGTTTCTTCAACTATTCAATGATGAAACCAAGCAATTAATTATTAATTTAGACTTTTCAGAAAGTTACCTCATTCATCTTTATGAGGAAGCAGTCTATGAGGTCTCGTGGACAGTTTTCATCCAATGAGTCTTGGTGAGACCTCACCATGTCCCTTACAAACTGTTTCAACTTATTAAAATATACAAAAACTTTTTGGTGTTGCCCAGGGATGAAGCGGAGAACATTCGGGAACATGTTGAGAAGCTGTGGCACAAAATTATATGACTTGTGTTAAGATTGTTTAGAAAAATCTCATTACCCCAGGGGAATAAACAAAGTGTTTTAGAATGATTTGAGAATGACAGTCAACATTTACCTGCACAAAGGGTGTGTTGAGCAGCCTGAAACTGTCTCTTATGTAGAAAAGGAGGTCCATAAACTTCTTGTCTTCATACTGGAATCTCTCACCGAAGACAATGGAGCAGATGACATTGGAAATGGACAGCCCCAGCAGTGATATTGGGTCAAATGGAACATCTGTTCTTAGATATGTACAGGCTGTTAGATTTCATTCCGTTAAGGACAAGTGTGTATAAAGGACAGAGGTATATTTCATAGATTACTACTTCCTTTGGTTCAAAAAGCTCTGCACATACAGTATGAAGAAGAACATGATGGGTTGTTCACCTCTAAGTATGAAGAAGAACAGAATGAGACTAAAATCTACATGTGAGTAACTAGGGTTCTTATTCAGTAAGTAAAGAGGTACAATACTGGAGCCAGAGGGTTAATTACAGGGGGTGCAGTTGTGCCAGGTCCGAGCATCCAAGGGGGCCTCATCTGCCCCAAGAGGTCCTAGTTATACCTCTATGGAATTAGCAGACCAGAAGAAGAATAACAATGAGGGCTCTTTCAAATAACAGCAGCAATAGAGATAATGGAAATAAACTGGCTCCAGTAAAGAATGATCTAGAAGTGGGAATTTAAAGTAACATCTCAGTCTTTGCTGATGACACTAAGTTGTGTAAGGAAATACATACAGAGCTGGACGTTTTATCTCTGGAGACGAATTTACATAAACTGAGTGAATGGGCAGAAAAGTGTCAGGTGACATTTAAAGGGATAGTCATGGATGGAAATACAAGTAGTTCCGATTAACGCTCCTATGTTATGGTACATGTAGCACTGTATATAATCTGTGTGTGACTTGTAGTTCCAAAGTAAATCAGTTTTAAAGAATCCCCCTCCCGCCCCTTTTATCTCTGTATGAACTCCCTCAGCACACAGGAAGGGCCAGTCTTCAGTGAGAGTAATGAAAATCCTGCCATCCAATCTCAAGGGGGGAAGGGTTTTCATTATGCTCACAGCGAAAAGATTGTCCTTCACTGTGAGCTGTCCAGTCAAGTGAACGGAATTTACGTCTGTGGGGAGGCACATCCAAGAGGTAAAAGAGGGTGGGAGGGGGAAACTTTAAAATTTATTTATTTTTGAACTACAAGTCATGCACAACTTATATACAGCACTACATGAACCATAATATAGGAGCATTAATAGGAGCTACGTGTATTTCCATCCATTAGTATCCCTATAATGTAGATAAATGTAAGGTTATGCATTTGGGCTGTAGAGTCAAACATGCTACATATACTTTAAATGGGAAACAACTTGGTTAATCCTCATTAGAGAAAGATTTAGGACGATAGACTTCACAGCATTGTGCAGAGTCACTCAGCTGCTACTAGAGCAAATAGGGCTAGATTCTATTGCAGGTGATAATGTTAAAGGGATAGTAATACTTCATTTTAACTTTATTTTATTTTGTAGGCATTAAAAAAATATGAAGAATGATATGTCTTATCTCTATATAGTTTAAGAGATATTCACAAGCAAAGTTTCCCCTCCAGCCCCTTTTACCTAGTGTAAGCCATCTCTTCTCAGATGGGGAATCTGGTTGTAAGACCAGACAGATAACAGCAGGGGACAATCTTCTTCCTATGAGAACAATGAAAGCCCTGCCCCCCTTGACAAGCTTTTCAGGTTTTTCCCGTATCTTAATTGAAGATTGTCCCTCTCTGCAGTCTACCTGGGCACCTCCCTTCTGCTCTGGCTGAAAAGTGTTACATCAGTAAAAGGGGTGGGAGGGGGGACACGTTATCATTGAATTACTCTTGAACTACAACTCTGACAGAATTGAAATAACACTCTACAAAGTCCAAATACTATGATGATTAATTAGAGCTGCTTTTATTATGAAACATTACTATCCCTTTAACACCTTTTTATCAAATATTTTCCTGTTGGACACTATGAGGAAACATGGAGATAAAAGCAGTGATGAAATTAGCACCTGTAATAGAATCCATCCCATATTGTACTATCCTGCATAAAATGAGGTCTAGATGCACGGGATGCTTATATAAATCTACCTCTGTATAAATTCTTGGTAAGGCCTCATCTAGTATATGGAGTACAGTTTTGGGCACCAGCTCTTAAAAAAGACATTATTGAACTGTAAAAAGTGTAGAGATGTGCAACAAAACTGGTAAAGGGATTGGAAGATGAGGGGTGATATGATTACCATTTACAAAACCATCCAACTAATTATTTATGCAAAGAGCTGAGCTAAGAACGAGAGGTCATCCAATAAGACTAGATGAAAGGCGCTATTGCACTATAGAGGAAAAATAAAAAAATCCCAAATATTTTAATGAATATTTTGTCTTCTTGCCTGCAATAGAAATGTTTTTCATTTTTATTTATCCCCTATAGTGCAGCTGATTTGCCCCAAGTTACTCATAAGTGAATTATAGATCTCACCTATAATTAAGCTCATGAGTCTGTTCATACACAATGAAGGAGATTAGTCTCTATGTTGACTGTTAGACCCTGTGTCACTATCGTGCAGATGAACCAGAAACGGTCCAATCTTTGTTATAAATCCAGTACACAGCATTTTCACCAACCTTTTTTGTTCCTGAATCCTTCTTTGAGGTACTGAGTTTCCTCTAGGATCCTCTCCTCAATGCTCCTCTTACCCATTCCAAAATTTCTTAACGTCATAAGAGTGAATCGCCTCATTGTCTTCCACCTCTCCCCATTGCTCATGACCACCCCTGGAAATATCAATATATTAAAATATTAAGAGAAATAATTTTGGTCTATGTTTCTTCTGTAGTCATTAATTTTTCTGAGTTTTTTGCCACATGTTCTGTGATATCCAGTTTTTGATGATTCGTATTAATATCTATTCTGATCTTATTTAAGGTGGTAGCGATCTTTTGTCTCAGAGAATAAATTACACCATCAAATTTGCCCAATATTGTATCCAATGCCGCATTAAGATGTGATATAAATATGGGTAGCGATGGGCGAAAGTTATCGACATGCTCCCACAAGAAATTCAGCGAAAACCACTTTATTGTTCACTTTTACACAAGAAATTACGCTTTTAAAACAGCAAGTAAAATTTCTGCATTTTTCACCCATTGGCCAAAATTCCCTGCCAATTTTTCAGTGGCTAGAAAGTTTCTGCCCACTGATTTACTTTGTTTTCGCTATAAAAATGTGACGTATTCCTGGATCTGAAACACAATACAAGCAGCTACAGAGTGAGGTAGATGTGCCGTGCTGTTCTGCTGTGAACAGTTTGTTAAATTGAGGCAGGAGAGGCTCATAGTGACTCCTATCACTATGAGCAGAGAAAGGAGGAACTGAAAGGACCCTTATTATGTGTCCACTGAGTCTGAGGAGGAGGAAGTGACTAGCAGTACTAAACCTATGTCACCCCAAGGGATCTTGGGGAATTTAATGAAAAGGCATGGGGAAAAGAGAATGGGAAGGGAGAGAGAAAAAGGTAGTACTAGTGAGAGCAGGACAAGTCAGCTGCCTGTGCCTGCTGCAAGACATGCTGCCCCTGATGCCAGTGCCACCATTGCTGTACCTGCAGACACAATTGCTGTACTTGCTGCCAGACATACTTCCCCTGGCACCACCAATGCTGTACCTGCAACCACCATTGTTGTACCTGATACCAGACATGTTGCCCCTGCTGCCACCAGTGCTGTACCGGCATACACCATTGATGTACCTTGTAAGAGACATTGCCATGATGGGGAGGAAATGGTTAATTTTTCTTTTAAACCTCAAAAAATTCTCAAACAATCTGTGCTTTAAAATGAGTATAAATTACCTCATGTAACAGAGACAATGGACCTCTCTTCCTCAAGGGATGGGGAAAATACCTAAGTGAGTTTTATGGCAGATTGATATTCGGTTACAGACAAAATGTCTGGGAAGAAGATGTCCTCCTATGTGAGAAAGGCTGGTAGAATGACAGGTTTATAGGGTTTCTGATAAACTTGTGATCTCTCCCTTTTGTGATAGAACCCAGACAGATGTCATTACCAGTGGTTCTCAAATTGTCAAGGAAAATTTTAATGTGGAGAGAGAGGGCCATCTTGTGGATGTAAATAGCGTTATTACCAGTGTTTTGAGAAATTCCCATAAATTATGATAATAATATGCCTGATGTCACTGTATAATGAGATGGATCTCCGTCCAATCAGAGGTGATGGGTGGAGAGTATTGATAAGACTGATTTTACCATATAAAATACTAGGACAGAAGGTAAAAAGGGCTCTTGATTCCTGGCTCTGGGCTTTTTCCTCTTGGGTCTTGGCTGTTTTTGTCTTCCCTGTGGTTCCTGGCTGACTGATAAAAGATACAAAGAAATACCCAGTGGATTGGTAACTATATTTTTTTATTTTAATTCTGCAAAATTTCAGAATCATAAATTTCCTTGATATTTGAGGAAATATATTTATATAAATTTGCTAAGTATAAGCCTGGCCAGTTGTATGTAGCAAATTTTATAAAAAGCTATATTTAGTTATAGTAATTCTGAAATTACGCAAAATTAATTAATTCATTGTTATATTTTACCAGACAGATAATAAAATAGTGATAGCAGTGATATCTATTTATTCTTGTATATATTGGTTAATATAATGTATGTATTTCTAGAATATTGTGTTTCTGGAAAGATTATAATAGCTAATATTTGATCTGGGGGAATTCTTTTAATTTGGTTATTAACCCTTTTAACTGCTATTTGTGTATTTATTTGTGGTGTTTATTGGTATTTCTTTGTGTGCGCTTTGGGCTTAACGTTTGTAAAGTGAAAGTTTCTGTTAATCTCTCACTAAACAAAAGAAGCTCCCAGCTTGGGTGTGGCATCATATTTTAAATAAGTGGATTAACCCTTGAAGTACCCTATAGGTCTTAAATAATATTGCTATAGTCATGTTTATGATATATGTTGCATGAAGTTGGTATACTGTCTAGACATATATTATTGGATTGGTTAAAAGTATATTGCTGGTATTATCTATTATTGACTCTATTAAATGCAATTTATATGTTTTATTCAGAAGGTATGCAAAAAAAATTGTAATCGGCAGATAATTAAATTATAGTGATTTAATCTGGGATTCTGTTCGAGTTAGTCGCTAAATTTGATTATTTTATATATGGTACAAGGATAATTGTCAGAGGACCTGGTTTAATATTAAAGCCAATTCACATAACAACATAAACCATAATTAACATAGTTTATACAGTTTCTGGGGCCGAGATATTCATATACACTGCTACCAACTGTATTTTATTGATTGTAAGGATCAATTATCCTTTTCTATGTTGCTGAGTGCAATTATTGTTATCAAATACATCAATATATATAATTGCTGGTAATCCTAATGGTGATAATTGTGGTTTGAGTAACTGTGTATATATATTCTAATTACTGGTCACTCATTTATTTAATTGTTGCTTACACGTTTTATATATATATATAGTATATTGTACTTTAATAAATTATATATATTTTTGCACAAATATGCAGGATTGATTATTTTATCAATTCTTTACTGTGAAGTAGCGTATCAATAACTAATATAGTGTAAAGGTTTCAAATTTATTTTATATTGTCAATTATCTATTTATGTGAAGATATCCCCAGATTGGTTCTCTTGTTTTAACCCTTTGGATACCTTCATCATAATTAGTTTGACAACCTGCTGCCACATGTGCTGCCCCTGCTGTCACCAGAGCTGTACCTGCTGCCAATGCTGAACCTGCTGCCACCAGCACTGGCAGCAGGTAGTGTGTCTTGTAGTACTCAGGGGGGAAGGAGAAGATGACGTGTGTCAGCAAGGGACCCTAAATCACACTTGCCATTCCCAAGCAGTCCCGCCAGTGCTAGTACAACTAATAAGGTCCAGCAGCTTATTATTGTTAGGAGTGAAGGAGGGGGTAATCAACAACATCCTGATATTGCTAGTGACTATGAGACTGAGGAGGAAGACTCTGCTGCTGAACTTGATGTAGTTGGTGTTAGTAGCAGTAGCAGTAATGGTGAAGCAGCCGGAGTGGTAGGGGAAACATTTGAGAGCATCCAGACTAGCGGACAAGGGACCCCACACCATTCCTCTGACCCTTGGAGTCCTCTCCTTCCCTTCACTAAAGTGTTCAGGTGGATGATAATCCTGAAGACTATGAGACCAGAACTGTTGTTGGGGGAGAGGAGGTACACAATTAATACCACCACCACACCAGCAGGAGCACAGATCAGCTGCCTGTCCCTGATGCTTGTGCTGCCACTGCCAGTCTGCCTTCTTCACGTCACCAAGAAATGACAAGTGTGACATTAGAGGACCCACTGTTACAGTGCTCGACACTTTCTTCCAAGCAGCAGTGAAATCTCTGTAATAGAGCAGCAGCACCTAGGGACTAGTGGGGGTGGTGATGATGGCACTGGAGCAGCTGTGGTGGAAGAGACATTGATGGCCTTTTTAGCAGAAACTGAAAAGGAATGGGAGACAGGGATGAGGATGGGCATCATCACCACCACTAGCAGAGAGGTTTTGGAATTAGTGGAATTTGCAACTGCTCTAATTCCTTGTGATGCTGAGTTGCAAGGGCAGCAGGGTGCTGAGGAGCAAGCTAGTGTGCAACAGACCACCATGGACACAGTGGAAATGGGGTCAACAAGTGATGCAGGACTAGGACAGGTTCCATTTGCCAGCACCAGGAATACTCCTGGTCCTAGTTGCAGTGCTTAATCTGAGGCAGTAGCAGCAACAGCAGCAGCATTATCCGCTGCTACAGACAATGAAGGGCAATGTGGAGGACAAGAAGAAAGAGGCCATTCTTCTCAATTTGTTCCCTTCCCCCTGAAGTCATCATGGGTGTGGGACTATTTGTTTTTGGGCGGGCACAGTGCAGTCATCAGCAACGGCACTGTGCACAATTTGTGACAAGTCAGTGAGAAGGGGAAAGGAGGGAACACACCTTGGCACAAGCTCCCTGATATCACACAGGAAACACAGACACCATGACATTTATGTCAAACATGTTAAAGCCAAACACCCACCAAATAAATCAAGCACCGCTGTTACTGTACCCCCTGACTCTCCAGAAAGGCAACAAGAGGTGAGGCAGAGATCAAAGAGGAGGACGAATAGAGAAACTCAGGAAGAGACTGGAAGCTCCATGATGAATGCAAAAATTTCAGATATGTGCAACAAAACTGATAAAGGGATTGGAGGATCTGAGTTATAAGGAGAGACTAGCCAAACGGTTTGTTTACATTAGAGAAGAGAAGTCTAAGGGATATTAGTATTACCATTTACACATATACTCGAGGATGATAAAATGACTCTCCAATGAACTATTTACACAAAGAGCTGAGCTAAGAACGAGAGGTCATCCATTAAGACCAGAGGAAAGGCACTTTTGACTAAAACAAAGGCAGATTTCTTTTACAGTAAAAGCAATAAAGCTATGGAATTCTTTGCCTTGGGATGTTGTGCTTGCAGATACTGTAACTGCTTTCATAAAAGCAATGGATGCCTATCTAGCACAGAACAATATTGAGAATTATGGCTTCAAAGCAGATAGGATGTTGATCCAGGGAACTATCTGACTGCCATTTGGAGTCAGAAAGCACTTGGGACTTAATTGGAATTGGCTTCAATGTTTATTTATTTATTTTTTGCCTTCCTCTGGATCAACAGGGGTGTTTAGGCATGAGCTGGACTTGATGTAAGCATGTCTTTTTTTTCAACCTCATGAACTATGTTACTATGTATGTTATTATGCCACTATATAGTAGTAGTAGTGATAATGTATCACATGCACATATCACAGTTAGTAGTGGTAACACTATATCACATGGTACACATATCACAGGTAGTAGTAGTGACACTATCACATGGTACACATAACATCACAGGTACTAGTGGTGACATAAGAGATATCATGGTCATTGAGAGCTAGAAGTCAGGGAAGTCACAGGATGTAACATCATGTAACTCTGTGACATCATAGGAAGAGACATAAAGGATAGCATGGTAATATAGAGGTAATTTAGAGGATGAACAGAGAAGGCAATCCAGATTACATAAATGAAGAATATATTTGTATAACTGATGCTATGGTTAAGCATTTCAACAAGCTATAACAAGGTCTGTAATTCTGATCTCTTACCATAATTTTTAAGAAGCAGGTGAAGCATGTCTTTGTCACCCCTGTCACTGAACACATCTCCATGATCTACCAGCGCCTCCTTCACAGCATCATATCCAACCAGGACAACCATGCAATTCTTGTACATATACAAGGTGTACACAGGTCCATAGGTTTCACTCAGCTGCATAAAGACAACAGGATTGAGACAGAGTTTTCTTGTGAACAAAATGTACATTTATCAAATAGCAACAAGAGAGGCATGGAGAGGTTAGATATGTATCCATCTGTATGAAAGTGTGTGATCTATCTATCTATCTATCTATCTATCTATCTATCTATCTAATATCTATCTATCTCATATCTATCTATCTATCTCATATCTATCTATCTATCTATCTATCTATCTATCTATCTATCTATCTCATATCTATCTATCTATCTATCTATCTATCTATCTATCTCATATCTATCTTGTTTTATTTTTCAATTCCAAATTCCTAGAATACATTTTGATAATCAAAACCAACATCATTTTTAACTTTATCCTCTCTCTTCATCTACCAAATCCCCTTACTTACTCATATATAAACAAGTAGCCATGTTATTATTATTATTGTTGTAATAATAATAATAATAATAATAATAATAATAATACAAATGATACATTTGTAATAGACCCAGAACCTAACTCACCTTAATCAGAAACTGTGACAACTATTTGGTGCTGATCTGGAGAATATTCCCCAGCAGGGGAAGTGGGGTGGGTCCTGGGGGCAGGTTTTTGTGTGTTATTTTACCCCTCCATGTGACTAGGTAAATCAGTATAATGACACAGACACCCAGGAGAAGTGTCCCTGCTAGTCCCAGATCCATCCTGACAATAACAGTCTGGTAGGAGATCTGACTGTGGACTCTGTGTCTGTTTGTCCTGCACAGTGAGTACTGATATCTGTGAAAGTGTTGTGTGAGCTGTATATATATCATAGGAGCACTCTGGGTGTGTCTGGGTTAGTTACAGTTACACTTAGTTGCATACGATATTATACTTAACTGTAAGAAATGTTTTATACTAAACAGTAGGTTAATTTCCCAAGACCACCAATGTGATTCAGTTTAACCCCTTGCAAGGTACTGGATACCTCTCTGCTTCTGATGGGTTAATAATTACCCCTAGATAGACAGACAAACAGATAAGAGATAGATAGATAGATAGATAGATAGATAGATAGATAGACAGACCTACCACTGCTGACACATGCCTCCTTTAAGAATTATTACAGTTTAAACTGTTTTTTTTTCATTAACAGTGCCCTCTAATGGTCAGATTTCAGACAGTTATTTTGTTGCATTCTTTGGGAGAGGTGAGTCACTAACAAACAGTTATCTATAAAAAGCAAATGTAACATTGTTATAACTTTTGAATTAAACATCTACCAGTAGTGGTCCCTCTAAAATAACTCAGTACTGAAAGAGTTATAGCGGACTGTTTATGCTGGACTGCAGGGGTATAACAGGAGTACCATGCTGTCCTGTCCAGTTTTAATTGCACTTTAAATCTTTAAATTGGATTCCTTAGCAGGCAACGTCAAAAGCCATATATGCTGCAGGTTTTCATGACAGGCTTACTGCTAGTTCCATATAGGATACAACATGCATGAAAAGTAATTTATTAGCTTATTATTAAGGATGGGTGAAAACATTCCCGACAAACCAAAATCACCAAAAAATGGCACTTCCCGCTTGGGGAATATTTTACTGCAAAAAGTGCTGTGTTTCTGTTTTTTTCACCTAGCTCATTGCATTGAAATCAATGAAAATAAGTTTTCTCTACTTTCCGACAAGCATATACAAGGGTGTCAGGCTCTCACAGCATGCCTTTCTGTGTGCTGAGAGAGAGCGCCATGTGTTTGAGCTAGAGAAGATAGGAGAATAAAGGAGAATTGAAGCTTAGTTTAGGGAGTCTTTTAGGTAGGACATTTGTTCTCTGTATTAGGAGAGTCTTGGGGCACTCTGGGGGTGAAGAAGGTAGGAAGGAGGTTTACCACAAATACCCCACAATTCAGTGTAACTGACAGGCAAGACACAGGCAGCTGGGGATCAATTTACTTGCTAATTTTGCTGTTATTCTGCAGAGGAAGTCTGGGGAAAGAAGTTGTTGCTTTTGTTTTTTAGTTTTTGTTTGATTTTTTTTTTGACTGACTGTGATAAGATGGGGTAGACAACGTAAATAAATAAATAAATAAAAAATAAATAATACATGAATAATTAAACAAATAAATATATTAGGTTACAAAAAACTGACTGGGAGCCTTACGTAAGCTGGGTGACTGAGGCAGACTTGATAGACAGCAGACGACATTGAGAATTTTGTTGAGGTCCAAGGCAAGACATCACATGCCATTAGCTGTGTACTGTAGAGAGTAAAAACACCACTGTAGTTGAGTAATGTCCAACAAATGCACAAGAGGGAGGAGGAAAGGTGGAGGAACTGCAGGGACTGGGAGTAAATGTTAGTACAAAAACTGACTGCAGCAACGGTTGCTGCAGCATGTGCAATAAATGATGATGATCTCTTTCCTCATGGGGAGGATGCAGTTTGTCACGATCCCACCACTCCAGTCCCCAACCACCACTACCATACACATCTGCCAAAATGTAGGTTTTTTACTTTATTTCCTTTAATCACTTGACATCATCATGAATATGTGCCAGTGTCACTTAAGCAGTAAGTTAGTGTTGTGGGCAAAGGACAAATACACTCTACACGCTAACACATATACAATAGGTAGGACTCACAACTTTAACTTTCAGCTACTTATCTCTCCACGAGAGCTCTCAAAAAAGGAAATATTGTGCTGGGAAATGTTGCACCATATGAGACATAGGAGAAAAATGTGTTGGAATAGGCTAAAAATGTGTTTAACAGGATAAAAATGTGTTGGAAATAGGAGAAAATTTGCTGGAATAGGTGAAAAGGTGAAAACGTTCATGAAATAAAAAGAAAACTTGTCTGGTTTTTGAGAAAAGTCATGCAGGAATTTTTCCTCACTTTTTGCCCACCCCTAGTTATTATAATGAATCCGTTCCTTTCGACTGTTACAATATTGCCTAACTTGCTGTTTAATCCACGTTGAGATGACATCAGCCCAGAAGAAGGCTATGATAACATTGCATCACAGAGTCCAAGAATAGAAAAAACAATTAAATTGTGATTAAGATAACATGATATGTGTCATTCCTTCAGATATTTCATCATTTCTATTCTAACTTGCCCTGAAGGAACATTGGCACAAGGCAGGCACTAAAGGAGCAGCTGCTTCTAATTTATTCTTTTTGTGAACCGTACATTATATGTTTCTCCTGTCCTGTGATGAGCAATAAGACTACACTCACTGCTGTGAAATTTTCATTACAAAATTATGAGAGCTGAAGCTTTATTTCTTTGAACCAATCTTATAGCAACAATGACAGCTAATGTCCAACAGGCATATTTCTTTTATAATATATACATGGGAGAGTGTAAGTAATAGACTATGGCTTTCCATGGAAAGTGATAGTGATAGCACAATCTAGTGACCACCAGGGGTTGGCGAAATCTCTTGCTGTGTTCCTGTGAGAAATTCTGCAAAAACCATGCTGTTGTCTGCTTTTTCTCGGGAAAATTCAGAGGAAAAAAAAAACAGCAATTAAAATGTTCGCATTTTTCACCCACTGGACAAAATTTTTTTTTCATTTTTTCAAGGACTACAAAGTTTCCGCCCATTGATGGTTTTCGCCTGTTTGCTATAATAATGTGATGTATTAGCGGAAGTGAAACACAATAGAATCAGCTACAGAGCGACTGCTGTGCTATTTTGCTGTGATCTTTTGGAAAAACTGAGGCAAGAGAGGCTCATAGTGACTAATATCACTATGAGCAGGTTTAAAAATAGTAAAGGGTGTGTGACCTGGTGACCATGCTGAACGGCTGTGTTCTCTTGCAGCTCCATTTGGGCTGAAGTGTTTGGAGGCTCCGGTATCGGACTCAGGCTGAATTTGGAGGCAGAAACACCCAGATTGTGCCCCTAGTGACCTATGCTACTCGGGGATCTGTTATTTGGATGGATTGATCATGCCCAGTGAGCCTGCTGGATTGCAAGCGGCCTTGCCGCAAGACTGTGGACTGGTGCCAGGCATATACTCTACTGAGCCATAGTTTAGATGGTTTGAAATTACTTGTCCACTCCTGAGGCCTCAACTATGAGACATAATTAGAATCTGCAACCTGTCAACTCTGAATCATTTGATGTTTATATTCTAAATGATGTGAAAATTCAGCATCTCTACCTTCAGTATGGACCTTTGTCTCTCTATATAACATATAATTTCTCCTATATAATTGTGGCAGAAATAACGAGTGGAAAGAGAAACTAAGCTTTGTAATAAAAATAGAGGTAAGTTACAATAAGGTATCATAGGAAAAAATTGGCAATTTCTTTTCTTGGCATGTCATGTCATAACAGGAAAAAAGGCCATTCAAGGATTACTACAGTCACAGGTAGGGGGCACAGACAGTCCAGATTTCCAGTGAGGAGGTAGAAGAGGTTCTGACTTCGGAGGGCAGGTGTAGGGCAGATAACCATAGCCATCCTGGTAGCTGCTGTACTGGGTCTTTGCCACTGGGGGTACTCCTGGTTCCTTCACTGGGGCTGGAGGGGGCACCTGTTTGTTATCCCCTGCTCCTTCCGCTTCTTGCCAGGGTGTATTTGTACCCCGGGAAGTCCTTAGCGTGCTGCACCTCTCTATAACTCCCCAGTGGCTGACTGATCTCAGAGTTGTGCATCTTGGGGTGCTGTCTGCATTCTTTCTCCATTAAAGATAACATAATGAGATGCACAAGACAACAACCATCAATTTCATTTGAGGGTCAGGAGATACATCTGTTTAATGACCTCTCTTTCCACACTTTTCAACTTTGAAGGCTATTCAAACTGCTTACTGATGCCCTGAGAGATCAACGTATACTTTATAAATCGGGATATGCATTTTTTTTGTCAGTTACATATGAAGGTAGAGTGACAACAATTCGTCATGCCTCAGAAATCAAGGCCTTGTGTGAAGCAATAAACACTGGGAACATTTGTCAAACTGAGAATGAGGTGCCCCAATCTACACCTGGGAAACATATGATGCTCCAGCGACTTCGCTGGACTCCAGTTTCGACTAGGAAGTATTTAAATAGGAATGCTTTGGCTGTTCCTTCTGAGAATCTTGTTAATAATACTTGAAATGTCATTCTGTTCTATTGTTATGAGAAAACACATATAAGATAAATGTCTGTTTTATACAGCACTGTTATTGTTAGGGGAGAGGTGTTTTGGGGAGATTATTTAAAGAGTTGGGGGAAATAGGTGGGACCCATGAGATCAATATATTTTGTTGTTAGAAGGGGAACATTTATTAAACCATCTACCTAGTGATGTAGGGACTCTCACATTGGGATCTTGTCTTATGAGCAAATGTATTAATAGTAGCCCCTTTCACGCACCTAATTCAGCTGTGTTTTATAGGATGCTATCCAATGGGTTGTTTCGTTTTTGTGAAGGTCCTAATGTGACGGTTATTTGACATTCATATTTGCCACCCAAAAAAGGTCATGCTCTATTGTGTTTTGAAATTTTGGATCAGGATTTCTAGAGAATAGATGTTATTTATTACGTCCTTTAATAGTATATAGCTAAGTTTAAGCAATAACATGTAACAAAGCTAATGTTCAGAATAATGCCACATGGATAATCTAGGATGATCCTATTAGGGGTTTGTGGGGTTATATGGGGTTTGTAGAGTCAAGGTTTCTATCTTTTTTTTTTAATTAGGAGAGATATACTTGAAGCACACTATAACTAGTAATATAAACACTCTCACACTTAGACCCTGTTTTGCGATCTCATCTATTGGAAGTACCCCCCTTCTGCATTCATTCCCCTCCCTCCTCACGTTATGTTTTATGTAATGCAATCCTATAGCTGTCTTCACTTATAGGAGATTCAGATGTGACAGTTATTTGATGCATTTGTTTATTACCTGAGAAGGTTCATACGCTATTTTATTTTGGAATTCAAGATTTAAATTTTAAGAGGGTTGCTGATATTCAGTGACTTACTTAATAATAAATATTTTTGCTTAGGCAACAATCCACTATGCAGTTTTACTTTTTATAGTAGGGACACTATATGTCATTTTTCTACTATATCTAAATATTTCATATAATGTAAGGTTTTGATTATTTACCATTCAGGTGATAGATTTGATCTTTCTTTTTCTATTTCACTATGAAGCCTGGGAGCACTACTTAACTAATCTTTTTGTGCCCCCGCAAATGTTTTGCCTCATTGCAAATATAAATGCATACGTTTTTAAATATGTTATACTAATCTGCTTTATTGGTAAATTAAAGCTTTTTGTTTCCTAAGACACCCTGTTATACTTTCCAAACAGGGATTTCTTACTTATTATCTCTTTGCTTAATAATTTCCTTAATCTTTCTATGTATTCCGCTGGAGACTTTCTCGATTACACTAGTATTATTTTTTACTATTCTAGACGGTTATGTCTGATCATTTTGTTTTGAAGATCTTGTCGATCAATGCTAAGGGGTTGAGTATTCCTCAGAAGAGAGCCTTGTTATACAGAGTGTAAAAGAATGGGAGGTCATATACGTTTTGTCCAGGAAACACATTATAATAAGAATTAATTACCAAATTTGAAACATAAACTATATACCAAACAATATCATAGTTCTTTAGACTCTAAGAAAGGTGGCGTTTTGACTATAATTATATATATATAGATTGAAACATTAACTGAAAGAGAAACAGTCGTGTAGGAAGAATAAAACTGGGTGAGGTACAGCCAAACTCAGCTAACAAGGTGAGGTTGCTGAAAACAGTTTAATGTCAAAAGTCATACACCATAGTAAGACTGAGCACAGCAACAAGACATCAACAAGGTCTTTCCCAGGCAGAAATTTCAAGGCACACAGGGGTTTCCAAATGTGCTGTTAAAGCTCTTTTGAAGAAGCACAAAGAAACAGGCAGCACTGAGGACCATAGACGCAGTGATTGGCCAAGGAAACTTTGTGCAACAGATGAAAGACACATCTTACATGCTCACTTCCCTTTGCAATCCGAAGATGTCCAGCAGTGCTACCAGCTCAGAATTGGCAGAAAACAGCGGTATCCTGGTACACCCATGTACTGTTTGGAGAAGTCTTGTCAGAAGTGGTCTTCATGGAAGACTTACAGCCAAAATACCATACATCCGATGTTGAACCAAGGGCAAGCAACTCAACTATACACGAAAACACAGGAAATGGGGTGCAGAATAGTGGCAACATGTTCTCTGGGCAGATGAGTCAAAATTTGAAATATTTGGCTGTAGCAGAAGGCAGTTTATTCGATGACGGGCTAGAGAGCAGTACAAGGATGAGTGTCTGCAGGCAGCAGTGAAGCAAGGTGGAGGTTCCATGCAAGTTTGGGGTTGCATTTCAGCAAATGGAGTTGGGGATTTGGTTAGAATTAATTGTATCCTCAATGATGAGAAGTACAGGCAGATACATACTCTTCTCCCTCTATACCCTTTCACTTGGTGACTTCATCTCATCTCTTGGGTTTAATTACCATCTGTATGCGGATGACACTCTAACCTATCTCTCTGTTCCTGACCTCACTCCAGCTATGCAGTCTCTAGTCACTCAATGTCTGTCAGCTATTTCATCATGGATGGCCCACCGCCATCTTAAGCTCAGTATGGCTAAGACAGAGCTGGTGGTGTTCCCTACAAAAACCCATCCACCATCCCCCTTCTCCATCACAATAGACAACTATGTCATACACTCTGTACCCAAAGCACGCTGTCTTGGAGTCATACTTCATTCAAAATTAACTTTCTCCCCCCATATCCAAGCTGTCACTAGAAAATGTCGCTTCTTCCTAAAAAATATTGCCAAAATACGTCCTTTCCTCTGCATGTCAACTGCAAAAACTCTATCTCAGGCACTTATTCTATACAGACTTGACTACTGTAACATTCTACTCTCTGGTCTACCTGCTTCTCATCTCTCTCCACTTCAATCTGTTATCAATTCAGCCGCAAGAATCACCACATTTGCTCCCAGATACCTGCCCTCTCATCTCCTCCTGAAATCCCTCAATTGGCTCCCTATAAAGTATTGTATTTCTTACAAAATTCTCCTCCTCTCCTGTAAGTCTCTGTGTTCTTCAGCACCCTCTTACATTTCTGCTCTTATCTCCCGGTACACCCCTTCCCGTACCCTACTGTCTTCCCAACGGTTCTTCCTGTCCTCTCCCTACACAACTTGAGCCATCTCTCGTTTACAAGTTTTTTCACTGGCTGCCCCTCGACTTTGGAATGCCCTCCTATCACCATTTGCCAATCATCCACAATCATCACTTTCAAGCATCTTCTCAAAACCAACCTGCTCAAGGAGGCATCTCAATAGCAATATCCTCATCCCTGCACAACGATAGTGACATCAGAATCTTTCTGCACTTCTTTCACCACACCTTGTACTTGCACTTATAATCATCCCCTACTGTCTCTGTATGTCAGCATGAACTCTAATTAGATTGTAAGCTTCTTGGGGCAGGGTCCCTTTCCCAGTGTATGTTTCCCTTGCTGCACTTTCCCCAAAAACGAATGCAATGATCACACTTTAGCTTAATGCTCTTAACCCTGTTCTGTATGTTTGTATTGTATTATTTCAAATTCTGTTAAGCACTGTGTACATGTATGGTGCTATATAAATAAAGGTACATACATACTTATCCATTATGTACCATCAGGGAGGCATCTGATTGGCCCCAAATGTATTCTGCAGCATGACAATGACCCCAAACATACAGCCAAAGCTGTTAAGAACTATCTTCAGCCTAAAGAAGAACAAGGAGTCCTGGAAGTGATGGTATGGCCCCACAGACCCTGATCTCAACATCATTGAGTCTGTCTGGGATTACATGAAGAGAGAGAAGCAACTGAGATTGCCTAAATCCACAGAAGAACTGTGGTTAGCTCTCCAAGATGTCTGGAACAGCCTACATGCCGAGTTCCTTAACAAAACTGTGTGCATGTGTACCTAAAAAAACTAATGCTGTTTTGAAAGTAAAGGGTGATCACACCAAATATTGATTTGATTTAGATTTTTTTTCTGTTCATTCACTGTGCATTTTGTTAATTGATAAAAAACATTCCTATTTTTGAAAGCATTCTTACGTCACAGCATTTTTTCAGTGGTGGCACTAGAGGTCCAACTCCTTGGTGGAGCATCGTGAAAGAGGTCCGTGGTAGTCCAATGCATTTCAGAGCTAGATTAGAGTGCCTTTCTCAAGATTCAAAGGTTCTTTTGAACTGTCAAAAAATACATATCAAAATATTTGGGAACTCACACATTAACTGCCTTTTTTCCCTTTCCTTGCCACTCGACTCTATTATATGCATTTTTTCTTATACTGCACACCTCCCTACTCCCATTTCCACCACACATGAAAATCACTTATTCACACTGCTTAATGCGACTAGAGCCCTCATTCCTCTGGATGGACCAGAAGTGAAGGAGCCCACAGGAGAGGGAGTGCTCGGGTATGACGCTTGGTTGCGGTGCTTGGCGTGCGTTGGCTGTCTACGGAAGTACCATGCTGCGGCCTAGGCCGGGTACGGTGCCAGCCGCAAGGCTGGATGACAAACCTCAGAGGAGCTGGAAGTGAGCCTTGGATGGTAACCCCACAGACAGCACCTACTCTCCTGCGGGGGAGAGTGAATACTGCGGAGCGTAGAATAGGGAGCGAGTGTCACGACAACTATACCTGAAGGGATGTAACCCGCAGGAGAGGGAGTGCTTGGGAGAGCGGAGTGGGGTGCGATGCTCGGCGTGCGGTGGCTGCCTGTACGGGTACCGTGCTGCAGCCTAGGCCGGGTAAAGGTGCCAGCCGCAAGGCTGGATGACAAACCCCAGAGGAGCTGGGAGAGTGCCCTGGATGATACCCTACAGACAGCACCTACTCTCCTGCGGGGGAGAGTGAATGCTAGAGAGCGCTGCGTGGGGAGCGGTGATAGCGAGCGGGGGCCTGAGGGCTTAAACTCTCCTAGGACGATACAATAGAGTGCAAACAACTACTCTCCAAAGCTGGAGAGAACTGACCTGTCCAGAGAGCACCAAGACCTGGAACTGGAACACCTGGAACTGGAGGTAGGTTCTGAGGCTCACTGGAACATACACAGACAGGATCACAGGCTCCCAATTGGCAGGGCAAAGAGAGTAGTCAAAGGCAAGCTGAGTCATACACTGGCAGGATCACAGGTAGCAGAATCGGCAGGCAAGAAGAGCGGTCAGAAGCAAGCTGGGTCATACACTGGCAGGATTACTGGTAACAGAATCGGCAGGCAAGAAGAGTGGTCAGAGGCAAGCTGGGTCATACACTGGCAGGATCGCAGGTTAAGTGACAGGAAAGAACCTAGGCAAGGATACACTATTAGAGTGCACCAGTGCCTGTCCGGAGCTCCATGAAATAGGCGGCGCAAGATGACGTCACGACGCACGTGACGCGACGTCAGGGAGAACCCGGAAGAGGACCGGAAGTAAGGTAAGCCCCGTGTACTCCGAAGCAGCCGGAACGGGAGCGAGGATGACAGCGAGGATTGAGAGAAGAGGCCGGAAGGCTGGAACGCTCCTAGAAGAAAGAGACAGATACAGTAGAACTTACTCTCCTAGGCAGAAGAGAACAGACCTATCCAGTAGGAATAGCACTGGTGAGCCGGATCAGAAGAGCAGGAACCGTGGTTGCCTTGGAGGATACCTGGAAAAGTGAAACTGGCAGGATAGACCATCTAAGAATACTCAGGCTGGAGCAACCGGCTGAGGATAGTCTTGGAGCAGGCCAGGTCACACACTAGCAGGATCAGCAGGAACCAAATCGACAAGAAGAGATTAGTCAGGAACAGGCCGGGTCATACACTAACAGGATCAGCAGTACCGAATCGAGAGACAGAGAATAGTCAGAGGAGGGCCGGGTCATGCACTAGCTAGAGTGGAACAGACTGGCAAAGACTGATTTACAGAACGCTAAGGAACACTATCAGAGTGCACCTGCGTCTGTCCGGAGCATCAGGAAATAGATGCCACCAGATGACGTGACGCGATGTAGGAAGAACCCGGAAGTGAGCAGAGGCAGCTGCAGGCACTGTGGAGGAAACTCGAGGACCGGAACAGAGGGCAGAACGGGACAGGAGGAGCCTCCAGAGCCTACCGCGTCAGCTTACCAGGATGGGTGTGGTAGAAGGAGCGCAACAAGGCGGGAGCGTGCAGTTCAAGAGATACATGAGATGGCCGCGGGTGCGATGGGAATCCAAGATGCCATCAATAACGTATTCCTCCTGCCCATCCACGGTCACCGGAGCCAGATGCCAGGATCCTGTTGATGGAACCACCGATGGTAGGAAAGTCTTCAGGAGGGACACATGGAAGACAAAATGGATCCACAAACCGCGAGGCAAAGCAAGACAATATGACACAGGAGATAAGCACCGGAAGATGCGAAAAGGACCCAGATACTTGGGATCCAGTTTCCCGGAAGGTTGGGCCAAGCGGATGTGCTTAGTGGAAAGCCACACCCGGTCTCCTGTACTAAATAAGGGTGCAGGGGTGCGCCGGTGATCGGCGGCAGCCTTGTGACGGATCTGCACCTGCAGCAACGCTGAGCGTACATCTCTCCAATGTTCTGTCATGGACTGTAGTTTATCCTCAGCAGCCGGAACCAAAGGAACACCAGGGGAGAGGACGAGTACATGTGGGCTGTACCCCAAGGCCGCAAGGAAGGGCGAACAGCCCAACTAGGAGTGACGAAGGGAATTGTATGAGAACTCCACCCAGGGTAGTAGGCTAGCCCAATCATCCTGTTGGTTGTTGCAGTAAGAGCGTAAGTAGTGTTACAAGCCCGGGTTCAGACACTCCATCTGCCCGTTAGTCTGTGGGTGATAGGAAAAGGAAAAGTGAAACGTGATCCCCAATTGGGCACAAAAGGACCTCCAGAACTTGGAGACAAACTGGGGTCCCCTATCTGAGGTGATGTGAAGTGGTACCCCATGTAGGCATATGATGTTGGTGATGAAAATATCTGCAAGTTCAGTAACACTGGGCAATTTGGACAGGGGAATAAAATGACAATGTTTGGAGAAGTGGTCAGTGATCACCAAGACTGTAGTCTTCCCGGAAGAGACTGGTAGACCAACCACAAAATCCATTGCCAATTGAGTCCAAAGCAAAATATGGTACACCCGCGATAGCGGTTCATACATTTTTTTAGGATATTTATATATTATCTATGTCCTTTGTTAATTATTTTGCATGATTCATTTTCTTTATCTATGTTCTTATTCTTTTGATTATTTTAGAGAGAAAATAAAAGGATTTATCTACTAAGTGATAACTGCCGTTTTGGAGAGAGGAATCCCCAACAGAACAGCAACGGGTATATGATCAGCACAGCTGTAAAGTACAGGACTCGGACCTCACTAGCGGCATCTGTATAAGGATGGGTGCCTAGAACAGACAGCGAAAAGACGTGCAGTGATCTCCTGTTGTTTGATGCACATGTGTTCACGAGGAATCTGGTGAGCAGACAACTTTACTCGTGCGGGTTATTGACTATATTCCTGGGGATCGGATGAGAACTCGTATACTTTTTTTTATTTATTTATTATTTTTATATATGTTTTTGATGTAGTAATTGCCCATTTATGTTATACCAATAAATATTTATTCCCTTTATTTGTCCTACACCTCCTCTCATTACATTGAATTTTATGCATTTATTTACTCATATAACTCACTATACTATATTTAGACTACTGGTGTGCTGTCTCTTGTTCTTCTTTTTCTCTTACAAATTTGGAACCAGAAGGGGTACCAACAACCCCATGGGATGAACACGTGGTGTCTTCATCTTAGCACAAACTGAGCAGGATTGAACCCAGTGAGACACAGCGAGACGTGGGCCACCAGAAATAGCGGGAGAGGAGATCATGAATGCGTTTCACTCCTGGGTGCCCCGCAACACAGGACTGGTGGGCCCAAGTCAACACTACTTTCCTGCAATCCTCAGGACCCGTAGTAGAGGAGTAAAAGGCGTAGAAGGATCTCTAGGAGGCTGGGACCTTCTAATGTTCTTGAGGATACAGGTGGATAAGGAGCCCAGGACAAGGGCTGGAGGCACAATGGTTTCAGGAATTATAGGTGCTGAAGTGGTCTCTTCGTGCAACAGGGAGAGTGCATCGGCCCTGCGGTTCTAGGTTCCAGGGATAAAAGAGATTGTGAAATCAAACCTGGAAAAGAACAAGGACCACCTGGTCTGTCGTGGAGTCAACCGTTTGAAGGAAGCCAAGTAGGGCAGGTTGCGGTGGTCGGTCAGGATACTGATGGGGTGCGCTGCCCCTTCCAGGAGATGATGCCACTCTTCTAGGGTGAGTTTGATGGTGAGCAACTCCCTATTCCCGGTGTCGTTGTTACTCTCGGCCACGGTGAAGCACCGAGAGAAGTAGGAACAAGGATGTAGTGTTCCAGAGTCTTTGGATCGCTGAGAAAAAACAGCCCCAGCAGCGATCTCCGATGCGTCCACCTCCACCATGAAAGGAAGTGTGGGGTCAGAGTACGAAAGCAAGGGTGCAGAGGTGAAGGCTTGTTTGAGTAGGTAGAATGCCTCCAGGGTCTCCTGTGGCCAGGAGGAGGGATCAGCCCCTTTGCAAGTCAGGCGGATGATAGGCTGGATTACTCTGGAAAACTTTTTGATGAATCTCCTATAGTAGCTCGAGAATCCCACAAACCGTTGGATGGCTTTTGTAGTCTTTGAAACCTTCCAGTCAAGCACTGCACTGACCTTGCTGGGATCCATGGTCAGACCTTCAGCTGAGATGACATATCCAAGAAAAGGGAATGACATCTTCTCAAAGCTGCACTTCTCCAATTTGGCGTAGAGATGATTATTGCGCAGGCGGGTCAATACGTTACAGACATGCTTGCGATGCTCAGCTAATGTAGGAGAATATATAAGTACATCGTCAAGATAAACGATAACGCAGGTGAGGAGAAGATCTCTAAAGATGTAATTGACCAGAGCCTGAAACACAGCAGGGGCATTGCGCAAACCAAATGGCATGACACAGTATTCATAACGCCCAAAGCGCGTGTTAAAGGAGGTCTTCCACTCATCACCTTCACGCATACGAACCAGATGAACCAGATTGTGCGCTTCTCTGACATCTAATTTGGTAAAGACAGAGGAACCCCGGAGGCGTTCTAACAATTCTGGGATGAGGGGAAGTAGGTAGCTGTTCTTCTTTGTGATGGCATTCAGGCCTCGCTAATCTATACAGGGACATAATGAACCATCCTTCTTCTTTACAAAGAAGAAACCCGCTCCAGTGGGGGAAGTGGAAGGCCTAAGGAGCCGTCTAGCGAGGTTCTCCTAGATGTAGGTCTCCAATGCCGCCATCTCTGGTAAATAGAGGGAATAGGTCCGGCCTTTAGGCAGGACTGCCCCCGGAATGAGGTTGATAGTGCTGTCGTAAGACTGGTGAGGGGGCAGGACCTCCAAACCGGAGTAGGAATCTGAGTGGAATCACCCTCCACAGACATGGAGATGGAGGAAACCATCAAGGAGGAGGAGGTCTTCGATGAAAAGGATAGCGTCCTCTCCCTCCAGTGGATCAGAGGGTTATTCCTCTCCAACCAGTGGAAGCCCAGGATGATAGGAGAGTGAAGAGTGTTGATTATGTCGAATTCCAGAAGAGTGTGATGGGTTCATGTGAAGGTGGATGGGGATGGTCTGCAGGGATATGCGACTGTCACCAAGAGGAGAACCGTCTATGACCACCACACTTACAGGTGGTGTTTTAGACATGAGAGGTATACCGTGTTGTTGGGTGAAAGCCTGGTACACAAAGGTTCCTGCAGCTCCGGAATCGATTAAGGCGTGGTGGTAGACAGTATTCTTAGGCCAGGACAGCTTTATGGGAACCATGAACTGCTGGGTAGTGATAGAGGGAACTGGAGGCCGACTTAGAGCGAGTCCCTCCAGGCGGTCTAAGTCTGGTCGTTTCCCGGTTTGTTCGGGCAGGTACGAGCCATATGTCCTGCACACCCTCAGTAAAGGCATAGTCCCAAGCTACGCCGTCTGGCCTTTTCTTCCTCTGAGAGTTGGGTCACCCGTCCGATCTCCATTGTTTACGCAAGGGATTCGGAGGAGGATGGGGGTGACTGGAACTTTGGTGCTAGGCGAATGGGTGGACACACAACTGGGCGTCTGGAGCTGTCCCGATCCTTCTCCTGGCCTCACTCCTGAATGCGGGAATCAAGGGATGAACATAGGGCTATGAGACCCTCTAGCATGTCTGGAATGGCTCGAGTAGTTAGGTCGTCTTTCAGGCAATCACACAATCCACGGCAGAAGACCGCCTTCAAGGCACCGCTTCCCCAATCGATGCTGTAGGCAAGGGTCTGGAAGGTTATTGCATATTGTGCAAAAGATTGTTGCCCTTGTTGCAGCTCCAGAAGTGCGGCCTCTGCTGATATCTGTCTTCCCGGAATGTCAAACATGGACTGGAAGGCAGCAATGAATGCATCACAGTCAACAAGAAGAGCTGAACAACGGTCCATCAAAGGAGACACCCACACCAAAGCTTGTCCCCGGAGCAATGACACAATGAAGGTGACTCGGGACTGTTGAGAGGCGTAGACATCTGGCTGGCTATGAAAATGGAGACTGCACTGGTTGAGAAAACCACACAGGAACTTGGGGTCACCTTCATATTTATCTGGTAAGGGCAGACAAGGAGGTATGGTGACGTGGGTTACCCTGGGAGCAGCAGGAGGTAGAGGCGGCTCCGTAGGAGGTATCACTGAGGACCCCGGCCCCTCCAAGCCCTGCTGCATGTGTTGTAGGAGGGCTGTGATGGAGTCCAGCTTTTTATCCAAGTGCTGGATCTGTGTCGCATACAGCTCCAAAACAGCTGCCTGCTGGATGACTGCCTGAGAGACCTATTTAGGATCCACAGACATGGTATCAGTGTTGGCACTCTGATTATGTGGCACTGGATGGACCAGAAGTGATGGAACCCACAGGAGAGGGAGTACAATGCTTGGTTGCGGTGCTCAGTGTGTGTTGGCTGTCTGCGGGAGTATCGTGCTGTGGTCTAGGCCAGGTATAGTGCCAGCCGCAAGGCCGGATGACAAACCTTAGAGGAGCTAGATGTATGCCCTGGATGGTAACCCCACAGGCAGCACCTACTCTCCTGCGGGGGAGAGTGAATGCTGGGGAGCGTTGAATAGGGAGCGAGGATTGAGAGCGGAGGCCAGAAGGCTGGAACTCTCCTAGAAAGAAAGAGACAGATACAGTAGAACTTACTCTCCTAGGCAGGAGAAAACAGACCTATCCAGTAGGAATAGCACTGGTGAGCCGGATCAGAAGAGCAGGAACCGTGGTTGCCTTGGAGAGTACCTGGAAGAGTGAAACTGGCAGGATAGACCATCTAAGAATACTCAGGCTGGAGCAACTGGCTGAGGATAGTCTTGGAGCAGGCCAGGTCACACACTAGCAGGATCAGCAGGAACAAAATCGACAAGAAGAGATTAGTCAGGAACAGGCCGGGTCATACACTAACAGGATCAGCAGGTACCGAATCGAGAGACAGAGAACAGTCAGAGGAGGGCCGGGTCATGCACTAGCTAGAGTGGAACAGACTGGCAAAGACTGAGTTACAGAACGCTAAGGAACACTATCAGAGTCCACCTGCGTCTGTCCGGAGTGTCAGGAAATAGACGCCACCAGATGATGTCACGGTGCACGTGACACAACGTTGGAAGAACCCAGAAGTGAGCAACTGTGGAGGAAACCCGAGGACCGGAACGGAGGGAAGAACAGGACAGGAGGTGACAGCCACTAGAATTCCCGCGTTATACCTTCAACTAAGGAATGGCTGACTAAAGTCCAATCAGTACTTCACCTCGAAGGCACACGTGCAGTACTTACAGATACCTTGTACAGACATGATCTACTCTGGTCCACAGTGGACTTCTCCCTCATTACGTAGCGGTCTTAAACATTGTATCATCCAACTAGTGATGATCGAGCACCCCGATGCTCGGGTGTTCGGGTGCTCTGGCCGAGCGCCCCCGGAGGCTCGAGTGCTCGGCCGAGCACCCGAGCCCCATTGAAGTCAATGGGAGGACTCGAGCATTACACCAGGCACCCCCTGCTCTGATGAGGGGAGGGTGCCTGGTTCATAGGAAAAGGTCAGAAAATGATGGAAACACCACAGAAATGGTTCAGGGACAGCATAGGGAGGATGTCTGGATGCATCTTGGACTCCAACGTCGCTGCTGGGAACGATGTTTCGCCCGTAGTACGCCATTTTTACAGACTGACCGTAAAACACACAAAAAGGAAGATAAAAACGATTTTAGGCGAAAAATTGTTACCAAACAGTATTTGCTGTATATTTACTTGAACTATCAGGATCACGTCCACTTCCCCGTCCCTTTTTACCCGCCTTCTTCATATTAAACGGAATATATGCCGGTAATCTGCGGCTAGGCACACGAAACAGAATGTGACGCTAATCTGCGGCTAGGCACACTAAACAATATGTGACGCTAATCTGCGGCTAGGCACACTAAACAATATGTGACGTTAATCTGCGGCTAGGCACACTAAACAATATGTGACGCTAATCTGCGGCTAGGCACACTAAACAGAATGTGACGCTAATCTGCGGCTAGGCACACTAAACAATATGTGACGCTAATCTGCGGCTAGGCACACTAAACAATATGTGACGTTAATCTGCGGCTAGGCACACTAAACAATATGTGACGCTAATCTGCGGCTAGGCACACTAAACAATATGTGACGTTAATCTGCGGCTAGGCACACTAAACAATATGTGACGCTAATCTGCGGCTAGGCACACGAAACAGAATGTGACGCTAATCTGCGGCTAGGCACACTAAACAATATGTGACGCTAATCTGCGGCTAGGCACACGAAACAGAATGTGACGCTAATCTGCGGCTAGGCACACTAAACAATATGTGACGCTAATCTGCGGCTAGGCACACTAAACAATATGTGACGTTAATCTGCGGCTAGGCACACTAAACAATATGTGACGCTAATCTGCGGCTAGGCACACGAAACAGAATGTGACGCTAATCTGTGGCTAGGCGCAGTGAACGGAATATGTGACGTTAATTTGTGAATTTGCACACTAAACAGAATGTGACAATAATCTATGGCTAGGCACACGTTTAAAATGGCCCTTTTTGTCGCTGTGTTGTAAAATCATTGGCCCTGTGCACCTAACAGAATATGTCAGCTTGTCACTGCACTGTGAAATATTTGTCCCTGTGCACCTAGTACAATGTCACCTTAGAACATGTCCCCCCCCAACAAAAAAATGAAATTCTGCCCCCACACACAACAGTCCTAAAAAGGACTTTTGGGTCTTGAAAGAGTTTCAACAATTTTATTCTCCCTACACTGACTTTCCCTGCCTAAGCGCATCTCTCCCTGGCTAAGAATGAGCCGAACTCGCGCGTCGGGTGCTATACAGCACCCGATCACGGGTTCTGGCCAGCCAATCAGTGTAATGCCAGCAGCCAACATGGCTGCTGGCATTACACTGATGTCAGAGCCTCCCCGCACGTTTATTGTCTGCGCAGCAGCCGCGAAACGTGCGGGAAGGAGACCCGAACATGGCGGGCGAGCACATGCGGTACTCGTACGAGTACCGCCATGTGCCGAGCAGAGCGATGCTCGAGCCGAACCGAGCTTCGGCCGAGCATGCTCGCTCATCACTACATCCAGCTCAAATTTCTCCAGTGTTGAGCTGAGCAGCCCGGCGGTGTCCTTGTTTCCCCAACCTCCTTTTCTTTTTTTCTCCCTTCCACTCCCTATGCCTTCACTGCTCGACTACCACTTAAGATCGCTTTTTCTATACTCTTCAAGTCCTATCCCAGGGTGCATCCCGAATCTTGATTTCCCTTCCTCAAACTACTTAGAAAGGATGATTGCCCATTTTATGTTAAATGCTTCAAATAAGTTCATGTATTAATGCCTATATTCAGCATCATTTTGATACTATTTCATTTGTATGTATTTACGTTCTTTTGAATGTTATGACACTTCTTAATACTTTTTTTATTGTAATGAAATTATGTCTTTTCCTCAATAAAGCTTTTGAAAAAGGAAAAAAAAAACAAAATAAAAAAAAAACTTTTGGGAACTACTGTGTTAAAGGGTCTGTTCCTTGTAGGTCCACAGGTCCATATTTATAAAAGCAAACTGGAGCTATTCCGGGGTAAACCAACTGCACCATATGGGATTCTTTCACCTTGCTCCACAATGTAGTTGGACATCTAGTACCACCACATAGTGAGGGCAATATTGCTTAAGGAAGCTTTTTAATCAGACACTCGGTGCTGATATCTACGGCACAAGAAGACAGCCGGGATTCCGGTGTATCACACAGCACTTTATATTGAACTGATAGCTGTTTGTACAGAACACAGACACCAACAAAAATTGACTTCAGGATCTCCTACTGAAGGACTAGTGGAGGACACTTGCCTACACATTTGAAAGCAGCAGCTGAGACCTAAGACGGACTCATGATGAATACTGCATAATGAACTGCAAGTGATCCGGAATGAGGAATTCAAGTATATTAACTACGTGCTCAACGCAAGCAGAAATCAAGTAAGGGTACACCTGTTCCACCCAGTTCTCTTTTTTAGATTCCCAGAGATGTGACTGTATACACTACAATTGTTTACAAGCCATAGAAGTAGAGCAGAGGGATTTGCTCCTGTGACCAATACTGTCCAGATGTCCCATCGGACATGTTCCATCAGTAACCTGGACAGGATTGGTCAGTGGGGCTTTGCCATCTACTCACAGTGATTTAGTCATGGGGACTTCACTGCCCTTCCCCAATCCTGTCCAAATCACCTCCCCCAAATGTAACTCCTCACAAAGTATTATAGTGAAACTGCTGATGTCTCTGCTTACACTAAAATGCAAGTTGACAACTGGACTACAAATCCCATGATCCCTAACCTGCTGTTGATGATGATGATGACAGGAATTTTAGTTTCCAACATATGAAATGGTAAACTTCTCCCCCCAATACTATGATTATATAATGTTACATGTCTGAACAGGAATCACCAGTTCTGTCTGTTGGAGCCCTTCCAGTATAACTCCACCCAAAACTAAATCAGTGATCAGTGAGTGATTGTTATTCCAACAGAAAACATTAGTTATCTAACAAGTGATTCATCTATGTGATATTTACCATGGATATTGTAGTGTTGGGGACTCTTCTCCTTGTTGTCATCTCCAGCTTCTTTATCTATACCACATGGGGCACATTGCACAAGAAGGGTAACCTCCCTCCTGGTCCTACCCCTCTCCCGCTGATTGGAAACTTGCTGCAGTTAAATAGAAATGAAAAGGTTAATTCTTTGATAAAGGTCAGACAGTTCCAACTTATTTTCTCTTTAAGACTCTAGAAAAAAGACTTTTTGCAACTGGCAAAGCAATTACCCAAGATAAGCAATATGGAATAGGAAGTAGAAAAGATGTGTATATATGTAATCTCAGTGAGACAAGTAAACTGCAAGTACAATGTATATATACTGATTGATGAGCACCCTATTGTGACACACCAGTGATAGACAGCAAAGTACTCTTATTCCCTATTCAGCTTGTCTCAAGTTGTCTCAGATCTGTTCAGAAAATACTGAATGCAAAATAAGAAGGAAAAAATGGAATTCAGACTGAAGGGAAGAACAGAAGTTCAATTAAGATTTTGTTGTAACAATTATTTTAAAAACACTTACTTTTAAAGTTACCTGTAAATAAATGTCCAGAGACTAGAGTCACAGGTTCATCTCCAACTAACATAACAATAGACTAGGTTAATGGGTCAAATGGTCAGTCCCATGTAGGAACAAAGTGACCCAATGACAGTGATGCATTTAATGGGTCAAATGGTCAGTCCCATGTAGGAACAAAGTGACCTAATGACAGTGACATGTTTAATGGGTTAAATGGTAAGTCCCATGTAGGAACAAAGTGTCTTAATGACAGTGACATGTTTAATGAGTTAAAGGGTCAGTAACATGTAGGAACAAAGTGTGGAGAGTCATAAAAAGTATTCTTATATGTTTCTGCATGTTGCTCATCAAAATATCACTAATTCATGTGAAGTGAGGTGCTATCTCTAAACTAACAACAGCTGCTTTTTAAGTGTGGCAGTAATCACCTGCTGCAAAATTGTTGCAACTAGAGAAATTGCACCAGAATATACGACAAAACGAACACAATTTCTCCAGAAAGTTTACTAGGTCACGTTAGCACTTCAAGAACTGTTTTACAAATACCAAAATTCCTTTCAAGAGTACTTTTATATCACATTTCAATTTACTACAATTTTATAAATCTTTAAAAATCTCCCTTTAAGTGTCCAAATGACAGTGACATATTTAATGGGTTCCAAAACAAAACAAAAATAAGGCGCTTCTAGTGCAATAACGTCTTTGTAGAGTGATTTTCACCAGCCCTTCACCATTTAGTGGAACCATACTCACAATATGTTGTATTCAACTTAACACTTATGTTAGTTAACAAATGCACGATAGTGATATCAACTCTATCTCCACAGCAGCAGTGGTCCTTATACTCACTAGGCAGCTCCTCAATACAACTCAACAGAAGTTTGCAATAGACTTGTGCAAATCGGTTCTTCCAAATTCGCAATTCAAATGAATAAGGGTCATTCAGCGTCATTTGGGCCAGCCGAATGGCAAGGTCCGTTTGTTTGAAAAGACCTGAATCTGAACAGCCCTGGCCAGAAATTTTGGTGCAAATTTTGGAAATTCTCACGACAGCTTTCTGTGTGCATGCACTACTTTCCCTCCTTCTGTAGTCCAATTGGGGGTTGAACTAATGACACAGACACCCAGACACCCCACATTTCCTGTTAATCTGTTGTTGGAGCTCAGAGAGAGAAGAAGCAGAGCGAAAGTGTCCAGAGATAAGCAATTTTATTAGCCAGTTTAGTTCCTTATAGTCAGTCTAGTGCCAGTCTAGTGCCTTATAGTCAGTCTAGTGCCAGTCTAGGGCCTTATTGCCACTGTCAGAAGCTGTTTTTTTTAAGTTACACAGCCAATCTGACAGTTGTTGTTTAGGCAGGCATCTATCAGACGTGCCATATTGCCACCACAAGTTATGTTTGTTCTTGTTTAAAAATATTAGGGATTTGTGTAAATAACAATTTTCAGAGTGACACAGCCAGTGTGGCAGTTGTCTTGTGGCCACATTTTAAAATTATTATAACACACTACCAAACTATCTGTAATGAATTTGAGTCCTAGTGAACAACCTTATGTTGCTTGTCCTGGTACCAGCTGCAGTGGCCCAGCAACCACCAACACCACCACAGTGCTGTTGCTTTCAGGCAGAGCTACCAGAGAACTGTGAGTAGTACTAGTCAGTCTCAGCAGCAGCAAATTCTTAGATTACAGTTAGACTACAAAATTGACAAAGCCTGGAGCAGGCAGGACTCATAGACATACAAGTTTTCTTAGATTAGAGTTAGACTACAACACTGAAGAAGCCTGGAGCAGGCAGGAATCAGTAGATAAATATATACAACTTTTGGTAGAGTAGAGTTAGACTACAAAACCGAGGAAGCCTGGAGCAGGCAGGACTCATAGACATACAACTTTTCTTACATTAGACTTAAACTACAAAATTGAGGAAGCCTGGAGCAGGCAGGACTCAGTAGAGTTATCAACGCTAGGTGTCCCCAGGTTTATACAACTGGCTGTAGTGGAGTTGGTGACTAAACTGCCAGTGGCCATGGCTAAGGAGGTGCCAGCTCAGGTGGCAACATCGACTAGGCATCAAATGATAAAGTTGAATATTCTACATAGAATTTACTATACACCAGTCAGACTATATAAAATGGGGATTTCCAGTTCTGATCATTGCCATCGGTGTGACAATGTTCGTGGGACCTATTTCCATATGATTTGGGAATGTCCTGAGGTTGGGAGATTTTGGTCGGAGATAATTCGTACTGTGACCCTGGTATTGGGAAGGCCTGTTCCTGCGACTCCTAGGCTTTGTTATTGTCTATCTTCCCCGATGAGATTGAGGATGCTAATGATAAATCTCTTTTGCGTGAGCTTTTGGTGATGGCGAGAAAGGTGGTGGCTTTGAACTGGATGTCAGACAGGGCTCCCACTTGTAGGGCGTGGATTAACTTGGTTTCACAGTGTTTTTCACATTATAAACTAGTTTATTTACACCGAGGTACTCCGGCTAAGTTTGATAAGATTTGGGGGAGGTGGCAGACCTGGTGGACTGCTAGAGCAAATACTACTGTAGCTCCTTGTGATGTATAACATTTTGAAGCGGATCGAATGTACTCGCGCTTGCTTACTGGGTGGATGGATATGGCACACACTTGTTTTACATCTTTGTGTCTGGTCTCCGTTTGTACTGGGATCTTGAGGTGGCATTGACTGTTGGGTGGGGGTGGGGGGAGCTGCGGGTTCGGCGGAGAGAGGAATTGGGTTTGAGGGGTATAGCTTTAGCTTGGTTAGGTTAGTTGTTTGGAGTTTGGGTTGAACTTTTATGATAAAACCGGATCAACTCTGTACACCTTATTACTATGCTTTTGTTCCCTTTATCTGTTGTACACATTGCATATACCTGCTGTACTTGGTGGATCTTATATGTATCTTTTTTGTTTGTTTTCTCTTTGTGGCACTAGTCATTGTGCAGTGGTTCTGGGGGGATCATCAACAAACAACTAACGAGATACAGGTGACGGCTGCTTTGTGGTCTTAGAGGAGGACCTGGACCTCTTTACCCTACTTGTAGAGGTAGAATGACCTGCAGTTCCCTTCTTATTTTTATTTTTTGTTTTGAATTCTGCTGCTGAGTCTGACTAGTACTAGTACTCTTCTTTCCCCGCCTGCTGCTGTTGGCCCTGCTTGAAATCAACATCACTGTGGTGGTGTTGGTGGTTGCTGGGTCACTGCAGCTGGTACCAGGGTGAGGAACATAAGGTTGGTCGCTAGGACTCAAATCCATTAGAGATAGGTAGGTAGTGTACTATAATAATTTGACAATTTTACAACCTGGCCACATGACAACTGTTAGACTGGCTGTGTTACTCTGCAAATTATTGAAACACACTCCTAAGTTGAATTTTTATATTTTACATTGGAACAACTGTGATATTGTGTCACTCTGTAAATTATTGAAACACACTCCTAAGTTGAATTTTAAAATTTATCACTGGACCACTGAGGAATCTCACTTGCGGTGGCAGTAAGATAGATGGCCTCCCAGTCCCTACACAACTGTGAGATGGTCACTGCAAATTACTCAAACTCCTAAGTTGAATTTTTAGATTTAACACTGGAACACTAATGATACTCCCTTGCTGTGGCAGTAAGATAGATGGGCTCCCAGTCCCTAAACAACTGTTAGATGGTCACTGCAAATTACTCGAACAAACTCCTAAGTTGAATTTTTAGATTTAACACTGGAACACTAATGATACTCCCTTGCTGTGGCAGTAAGGTAGATGGCCTCCCAGTTCCTACACAACTGTGAGATGGTCACTGCAATTTATTCAAACAAAAACCTAAGTTGAATTTTCATATTTTACACAGGAACAAAGGTGACTCTCCCTTGCAGTGGCAATAACTGGCACTAATGCTGGCTGCCTGCCTATGCCTGTCTGCCTGCCTACACAACAACGGGACAGTCACTCTCTATATCTCTCTATCTGCTTCTCTCTTCCATCTCCAACAATACAATGCTCACTAACAGGAAATGCAGGAGCTGTCTGGGTGTCTGTGATGTCATTAGTCCATCCCCATCATGAAACGAAGAAGCTAATTGCTTGCACTAGAGTCATCATGAAACAAAGAAGCTAATTGGATAAGAGAGGGAGGGAAAGCAGCACATGCGCAGGGAGAACATCATCCGAATATCCAAATTTTGTAACGAAATTCTGCCCAGTTATGTTTTGGATTCGGCTTTTAAAAATGAATGGCTCTAAGATTTTCGCCATGTCCAAATGTCCCCCGAATCACCCTTATTCGTCCGAAATCCGAATGTGGATGAATCGAATCGCACAAGCCTTTTGGGCACAGAAGCAAAATACCCCTGCTCTACGATTGCCAAATAAGTACACCATCATCATAGTGTATATTTGCACCCAATCACGCTCACACATTATTGTCTTCTCACCTATCTACTCTCTGGCCTCGTGTGCTCTGCTCTTTTCGACCGCTTTCACCTTCTCTGCCACCTTGTTAGATCTCCTTTCTTTCCCCATGTCATTATATACTTCCCAAAAATTTTAATTTCTCCATCATGTCCATGCTCCTCCTTCATGTCTACCTTGCCTTTCCAACTGTGTCTTGCTGTCCCTATTCTCTGCTACTCCTCTTTTTTTTTGGTTTACGAGATAGCCGCTTTCAAAGTTTCCTCTCTCCTGCTGTCAGCGTTCTGCTGCCAGCAGGAGAATCCGGTCTCTGAATCAAGCGGAGGCTCTTCAGCAGAGCCAATATCTCGTTATGGAAGGAAAAATTATTCACTGAAACAGTCTTCTAGGTGTGCTTGGTAACCAACTCTGTATCTGAACAAGAGAAGGATGCTGGAGGGATATATTCTACATTTGCATCATCATCATCATTAGGTCATCCTCAGCATCATCAGCATCACCTGACAGTTCTTGCCCAGTTTACCCACTACTACCCTTATATTCCTCTAAGCTTTTTGAGGTCTCAAACAATTTTTTTTACTATTACAGTAACAAAGTACCCTACTACTTTGAGGATGGGTGTTTTGGTGCTTGTTTGTCTCACAAACTGATGCAGCAGGAGGTTCAGCTGCTACATGTTCCTCTATTATTCTATTGCGAGTATCATCAACACCTGAATGTGACTTGTTGTCATCTTCAGTTTTCTTCTTAAATGGTTCTTTATTTCTACTGGCACTGGTGGTGCTGGAACTAGTTTTGCTGGAACCTTGACAAACCACATCCTCCCTTGGAGCAGAAAACTTTGGAGTAGAAAACGTTCGTGTGGTGGAGAAAATGTTTTCTTCCCATTGATGTCAATGGGTGAAAAAGGCAGGAAAAAAAGCAGAAAAACTGCACTTTCCGTGGGAAATTACTCGCCAAGTGGAAAGTGCCATTATTAGCTGATTTTACTTTGAGGTGAAAAGTTTCGCCCATCCCTAACCCTATCCCCAGATCTACTACAATAATTAACCCAATGCCATATGGAACTGTCTCATATTCTCCAAACTAGAAGTTTTTGGTCATACATGTGGCATAAATATCAACACTATGCATCTCAGGAATAAGTCAAGAAACTTTCTGGTGAGAATAGCAAAAATTAAATGAGATCAAGCACATATCTCACAGATTAAAACTAGAAATTTCCAAGTGGTCTATAAACCTTTGAACATACTAGATGCTTTTAAAGATAATTACCTCTGCTTATACATCTTGAGACCCTCAGACACACCTGTTGTGCATCCTTCTCCCAAGTATATATATATCAGTTTCTTTCCAAGATGTGAGGAAAGGTTCACATAGCGCTCATGTGTGATTTGGTTCCCCTCATCCATGACTCACTGGAAAGTTACTCCAAGGCACATTCTGTGCCACCTCCAAGTCAATGAAAGATTGGGAAACATTTTTTTTCTAATTGTTATTATTGACAGACAGGTTAATGACATGTTACAGAATCAGTTTTATTGTAATATCATGTACATTAGTATTATAGTGCAAGATTTTGATGGAATCAACAATGCACAGTACAATTTGGCATCTCAATTCAACCCGTCTGCATATTTTCCAGTTTTTCAAATGAAATAATTCTTAACTAAAAAAAAGTTGACGGCATCTTACCTTCTAAAATCCTCCTCAGCCCTCCCATACAAGGCACTCTCCCCTCCCCAGGACCCACAACACCCATGCCATATTTCACTACAACTCAAACATATTTCAATTAAGCTAAACTAGAAGAGTATAACAAATACAGCTTGTCTTTTTTATGTTATGCTAGCCTACAGACCATATCGTTCTAACCATTTCTCCCATATTTCAGTACATTTAATCATGGATCCTCTATGTACATGAACTAGTTTGTAGTGGGGAACATTTTGATTTATCAAATTAATCCAAGTGTTATGTTTAGGAGCCCCGGTTGACATCCAACACATGACCACCACCTTCCTCATGATAATTAGAAGTTCTCTAATCAGTGATGTATCTGTAATTTCGTCTGGCAAAAGAGACAGAATACATAACTTTGGGGACAGAGGGATCTCCTGCTCCAACACATTAGACACTGTCCCAGTCACCTCACTGAAAAACTTCCAGACTTCTGGGAAGTCCCATATTAAATGAAAGAACGCGCCTCTGACAACTGCACATCTAACACAGTCTGCTCCCTCCAATCTCCCCATCTTAAACAACCTATATGGTGTGTATTGTGATCTATATAGAATTTTCATCTGGATTAACCCCATCCTGACAATGGAAGTACATGTACGTCTCACAGAAACTGTCACTTAGTGACAGAGGACTTACATGTCCAGGAAGTCATTAAGCAGAATGAAAAAAAAAAAGTTTGGCGATTTTAAGTGCCGGCAGCATGCGCACCTGGCTGGTCACTAAGGGGATAATTGATTGTAAGTAGTAGTTACCACCTTCTTAGGTCCTTATTTTGCACTCCCCCACTCCCAGTCAGCCTAGTCCATCCACATCTGATTCCCCTGATCTCCTGACCGCTGAGTGAGTCCTTTATTGAGGACTGTATCCATCTGTAGAGATATGATAGTGGTTTCTTTGACCGCTTCTCAACCAACATCAGCTGCAGCTGGAATGGAGAGATATTCAAGTTCCTATCTCCCCAGTGTGCTTGCAAGGTGTACCTGAGACACAGGTAAGAATAAAATAAGTTATTTGATAAGTTAAATTCAAGGTGTTACTGTTTGAATTATTTCAATATATTGGCTTGGTAGAGGTGTCCTAAGATTTTATCCCATAATTCGCACATCCATGGCCAAATTCTAGTCCAGACAGTTGATCTATACCAGCTGAACCCTGTAGACGGGTGTTCAGATCTGTTGCTGTATGTTTGGCAGCCGTATTAATTTTAGTCCAGGTATGGTGCAACAAGCTATAGAGTGGAATGGGGCATCTACTCATTGTCGTTCTCACTGTCAACAAGTGTTGTAATTCGTATTCAGGTAGTAATAATGTTTGATCAATATGGACAAATTGGTGTGTTGTCTGTGGATTTAGATACGCAAGCACAAATTGTCCCTGAGAAGCTAAGTAGTAGAGGTACATGTTGGGGAGAGCGATTCCCCCATGCCTAGTTTCTTGTGTAAGTGTGGACAGTTTGATTCTGGGGTGCCCTGTCGGAATTAATATGCTTATGTTTGGGGGAATGTAAGGGTTAACCAGGTGCTGACACACCTTCCAGCTCTGTCTAGGGGTGTGTTATCTGCAGTATTCCTCTTTAGTACTGTTAAAGTGTAATACCTTACAGGAGGTATTCCTTAGCCAAAAATCACAAAGATTTTTTTTCTTTTATTATAAAAATAAAGATTTATTTGCTGTGAGGGAGATGGCCATTCCTCACAGGGTTACAATGGGCACACAGTAGAAGATGTCACAAGAAGATGCATCCACAAGATGTAACCCAAAGATGTAAGAACTTGTATAGCTAGAAGATGCCTTCTTATAGCCAGATTCTGGACATCTGATTTGGATATCATTGCCCAGAGAAGCTTCCTCCCTCAGTCCTGACCAAACAAAGCACATAATACATCCTGTTTGTTCAGGCCAAGTTGGTGCTATATGTTTTACGATTGAGGGGGCTGTTAGTTTACATACAAACAAAGGTGCCTTAACTTAGGCCATCATCTAGCAGTTCCTTGAAGGTTTTACCATCTGTTCAACAAGTCCTTGCTTGGACAAGCTGATGTAGGCATGACAAACAAACAATGAAGGAAATAATGATCTGTCCCCCAGAGGTCAGGTTGACATCAATTTGCCATTCTTTTCTGATTCCAGTAATATACTGTATACTGTACATCTATCAAATTATTACATCATTTTAAAGATACATGTCCACACATCCCCCTCTCCAAAGGAAGCATGGATATGATACTGTCTATTCATTTAAAATATACTTTAGGTATGTTAATTGGGGTATTTAGAAATAGATCAAGAAATCTGGGTAGGAAAATCATTGTAAATAAATTGGATCTACCAATCACATTTATGGGTAAGGTTTGCCAAGTGGACACTTTATCCCAAAACAAATGTATGAGTGGTATGTTCAATGAAACCACTGGGGTTAACAGTTGCTTTTATACCTAAATATTTGCATATATCTATGCATTTCATTGGGATGTCTACTATCTTCAGTCTTATGGTCAATTTATCAATGGGAAACATTTTAACAGGGATTGGTCCTATGGAATGGCCAAGGCAAATAATGACACTTCCATCTGTGCAAATAATTTCCCACGAAAAGTGTTTATTTTCTGCTTTTTTCGCCTAGCTCATTCCAATGAAATCAGTGGGAACACTGAATTTACACACAACACATAGAAAATATTATTTTATTTCCCAAAAGCATAGACTAAAAGGGGCATGAGGGTGTCTGTGTTGGTGGGTTCTTAAAGGGATAGTAATACTTTGTTTTATCTTTATTTTATTTTGTAGGCATTAAAAAAACATGAAGAATGATATAAGTCTTATCTCTCAAACCTTTATGGTTTAAGAGATATTCACAAGCAAAGTATCCCCCCCCTGTTCAGCCAGATCAGAAGGGAGGTGCCCAGGTAGACTACAGAGAGGGACAATCTTCAAATAAGATAAGGGAAAAAGCTGAAAAACTTGTCAAGGGGGGAAGGGCTTTCATTATTTACATACAAAGAAGATTGTCTCCTGCTGTTATCTGTCTGGTCTTACAACCAGATTCACATCTGAGAAGAGATGGCTTACACTAGGTAAAAGGGGCAGGAGGGGGAAACTTTGCTTGTGAATATCTCATAAACCATAAAGGTTTGAGAGATAAGACTTATATCGTTCTTCATGTTTTCTTCATGCCTACAATATAAAATAAAGATAAAACGAAGTATTACTATACTAGAATCAGTTGAATAGGGGATGATTTTTGCGTGGGCTGTTTACTGGGATTGGGGGGCAGTTAATAAAAATACATCCTAAATACAAACAACCCCCCCCAAAGACATAGTATAAAAGGGTCTGAGGAGGGTACCTGTGTTGGTGGGTGGAGTCTGGGGAATTAATCAGTTGAACAGGGAATTTGTTTTGGGGGGGGTTCTTGACTGGTATTGGGGGGACAGTTAATAACAAATAAATCAATACAATTAGACATTTCTATGTAAAGTGATAGAGACAGGAACCCCCTGACATAAGCTGCCACTGGGGTAGACTGATACTTGACTTGATAGAGTATTTTGTAGAGGATGATTTGTTAGATTTGTTGTTAGAGGCCCAAGCCCTGAAGAAACATTGATTTGTGGACTTAGGCTTTGTTAGAGGCACAAGCCCTGAGAAAACATCGATCTGTAGGACTTAGGCTTGTTAGATGCACAAGCCCTGAGAAAACATTGATTTGTGATTTATAGAACTTAGGCTGGTTAGAAAGGAACCCCCCCAAAAAAAAAAACTGTTAATTTTTTTTTTGTAAGACTATTTTTCATTTTGTTGGGCTATTTTTTTTAAAGCACAAACCCTGAGAAAAAAAGAATGCCCTACTGTCCAGTGGGTGATGTCTTGTTGGCCAGTGGCCACTGGCCATTGTCAAATGTCCTGGTGTAGATGTGGAATTTGCGACTCCTGTTCTTGGTGCTGCTGTTCAGTTGTTTAAGCAGCAGGATGATTGGGCAGCTGGAAGGGAATGGGATCAACAATAGCAGTAACATGGGTGATGGATGATGAAGGTTCCACTTGCCACAACTAGCTCCAGTGATGCGTCTGATGCAGCAGCAGCAGCACAATAAGTAGCCCCCAGTCTATGTGTAGAAAAGAAGAAGTTGGCCAATAATTCTTCTCCACCTGCCCCTCCTCCAAAATCATGGGTGAGTTGTTATTAGAATAGAAATTTTTCCCTTGAGAGTAGGAATTGTGCCTCTCATCAGCAACTGCAATGTGCACAGTGTATGTGGTAAATAACGTCTGGGGGCACAACTGGATACAAACACCATGACAACAGAACCCAAGTACTGCCGCTGTCACTACACCCCTTTGTACAGACCTGGCTAAGGACACATGACAACTTGCTGACAGTTAAATAGTAATGATGAACCCTCTCTGCCACCATCTTAGCATATTCTGTGAGATGGAATCTCCTCAGATGCCACTTGATGACCTAATGGTGGTGGTGGTTGTAGTGATGCCCATCCTCATCCCTGTCTCCCATTCCTTCTCAGTTTCTGCTAAAAAGGCCATCAATGTATCTACTACCTCAGCTTCTCCAGCATCATCATAACCACCACCACTAGTCCTTATGTGCTGCAGATGATGCTCTATTACATACAGCTCACTGCTGTTTTGAGGAGGTGACAGGCAATGTGATAGAGGGCCCCCTAATGCCACACTTGTCATTTCTTTTTGACCTGAAAATGGCAGACTAGCAGCAGTATCAGCAGGCAAAAGGCAGCTGATCTGTGCTCCTGCTGGTGGTGGTATTAATTGTGTGCCTGCTCTCCCCCAACACCAGTTCTGGCCTCTGCAGGATCATGTTCCACTTGGACACTGTAGTGAAGAGAAGGGGAGGAGGACTCCCAGAGCCAGAGGAATTGTGTGGGCTCCCTTGACAGCTAGTCTGGATGCACTCAAATGCTTCAGCCACTTCTGCAAATACATCACATTTTTATAGCGAAAAGGCAAAAAGCATGTAAATCAATGGGCAGAAAGTTTCTAGCCCTTGAAAAAATGCCAACAAAATTTTGTCCAGTGGGCGAAAAATGCAAAAATTTTAATCTTTGGTTTTAAAGTGGATTTTCCCATGAAAAAGCAGACAACATGAGTTCTTACGTAATTTCTCACAGGAACACGGCAAGAGATTTCACCAACCCCTAGTGGTCACTAGAGTGTGCTGTCACTATCACTTACCATGGAGACCCATAGTCTATTACTTACGCTCTCATATGTGTATAATAAAAAAGAAATATGCCTGTTGGACATTAGCTGTGATTGGTTCAAAGAAAATAAGCTTCAGCTGTAATAATTTTTTAATGAAAAATTTCACAGCAGTGAGTGTAGTCTTATTGTTCATCACAGGACAGGAGAAACTGTATAATGTATGGTTCACAAAAATAATAAATTAAAAGCAGCTGCTCCTTTAGTGCCTGCCTTGTGCCAATGTCCCTTCAGGGCAAGTTAGAAGTGATGAAATATCTGAAGGAATGACACATACGATGTTATCTTAATCACAATTTAATTGTTTTTTCTATTCTTGGACTCTGTGATGCAATGTTATCATAGCCTTCTTCTGGGCTGATGTCATCTCAACGTGGATTAAACAGCAAGTTAGGCAATATTGTAACAGCCAAAAGGTACAGATTCATTATAATAACTAGGGGTGGGCAAAAAATGAGAAATAATTCCTACATGACTTTTCTCAAAAACCAGACAAGTTTACATTTTTTCATGAAAGTTTTCTCCTTTTCTCCAAAGCAAACTTTTCCTCCTTTTCACCTATTCCAACACATTTTTCTCCTATGTTTAATATGGTGCAACATTTCCCAGCACAATATTACTTCTTCTGAGGGCTGTAGAGGAGAAATAAGTAGCTGAAAGTCAAAGTTGTGAGTCCTACAGCATCACGTACCTAGTGTATATGTGTTAGTGCGCAGAATGCATTTGTCTTTTGCCCACAACACTAACTTACTGCTTAAGTGACACTGACACATATTCAAGTGATTAAAGGAAATAAAGTACAACCTACAATGAGGAAGATGTGTGTGGTAGTGGTGGGGGGACTGTCGAAGTGTGATTGGTGGGACCTTAACAAACTGTATCCTCCTTCGGAGGAGAGGGATCATCATTTATTGCACACGCTGCAGCAACCATTGAACTACTATTGAACTACCACTTTACTCCCACGTCCCTACACTACTTCACCTTTCCTTTGTGCATTTGTGTGTTTTTACTCTCTACAGTAAACAACTGGAGGAAAGGAGCTTTCGACTAAAACACAGGCAGGGATTCTTTACCGTAAGGGCGGTAAGGCTATGGAATTCTTTGCCTCGGGATGTTGTGCTTGCAGATAATGTAACTGCATTCAAAAAAGCAATGGATGCCTATCTAGCACAGAACAATATTGACAGTTATGACAGATGGCTTCAAAGCAAATAGGATATTGAGCCGGGGAACTATTTGACACACACACACACACACACACACCTACACTGGAAATTGCTCCAGAGGGCTTTTTTGTTGCCTTCCTCTGGATCAACAGGGGTGTTATTGGCATGGGCTGGACTTGATGGACGCATGTCTTTTTTCAGCCTTATCTACTATGTTACTATGTTACTATGTTTTAACTTATGGAGTATGATGTCTTGCCTTGGCCCTTAACAGAATTCTCAATGTCGTCTGCTGTCTGAGATCACACTACACAAGGGACGAGTTGTCCCTTTAGCAGGAAGAGCAGTGTAAAAAGGACCACGTGATTAACTGGTGATAAATTACAGGCAATAACACATTTCTGTTGACATCACACACCACTATATGCAGGCATATATTTCCAGCAGACATAACAGCAAATCATGCTTTGTGAGGTATGCTGCATTTAGTGAGGTGACATGAGAACCTCGCGCTTATAAGCAGCACAAAATTCTCATGTCGCCCTTTTGAACCAGACGATATGTTTAATGTGGCATGCAGCCGTCTGTTATTTAAAATGTGACAATTTAAAAGTGAACCAAACTGAATCACATTGGTGGTGTTGGGAAATGAACCTGCTGTTCAATTTAAAACATTTCTTACAGTTAAGTATAATATCTTATGTGACTAAGTGTAACTGTAACTAACCCAGAC